>JAWWNJ010000056.1:0-1498075 GCA_037176885.1 Favolaschia claudopus | reverse complement strand
CGCGAGCCAATTCCGAGCATTCGGCGCAAAAATTTCAGTTGAACCTTCTCCAGAAGCTGCAGACTTTTTGCCTCAATATCTAGACAGACTTCGCACCCGGCCGTGAGGTATGGGTCCACGCGAGCCATATAGAGTGTTCGCAAATCCCATACCGGCATCGAGCCAACGAAACGATGGAGTCCGAGGATCGTGTTCACAACCTTGGATGCTTTCTTGGCCTTCAAAATGTACTGCTCACGCCACATGAATTTACAGCCTGTTTCAAACCAGATGCCAAGATAGGCGCGCTTTCTGCACCTGTTCAATCAGTTTCCCAGCCATATGAAAGGTAGGATTAAATTTTTGACGGCGTCCGTAAATTTGGCAGAGCGATTTTGGAATTGAAACCTTCGCATCCATTATTGTCTGCCCAGTTTTGAGAGTCATTGAGATGAAGCTGAAATCCTGGTGGTGACGTTGAAGCCGTCATAACATCGTCGGCATGTTCGACTTGATTTGTGGGCACGCCATTAAGTCGAATATCGTCAGGATGGACACTCAACGCGAAATCGGCCATGAAAAGGTTCCACAAGTGCGGAGATCCGGGGTCTCCAGTTGAAATTCCCAGGAGCGATTCGAAGTGACGTCCGTATTGGCCGTCCAGGCGAACTATATATCGGATGCGGTCGTAAAGGCATTTCAACCATTCAATCATGGGTCCCGAAATACCGAGTCTCCCAAGTTCGGTCCATAAAGTTGGACGATCCGTCCCTGGAAAAGCATTCTTAAGATCCAGGTATCCGACGTAGAGGGGTTTGTCCATTGATTCTGCCTTGTCGATCATGCATAACAGAACAAAGGCACTGTCATTCGTTCGCAGATGCGCCTGAAAGCCATTCTGCGAAGGCGGAATTGCACCAATGTCTTCTGCCCCTTCGCGAAGACGTCGGTCGATGATCAGCGTCAACATTTTCAACATACAACATTCCAACGCAATCAGACAATAGCCCTTTGGGTCCGTAGAGTCCTTGTCTTTCTTCAAGATGCCAATGAGTAGGGAGATGAGCCATTGCTTCGGAATTTCTTGATTTTGAAGGCAGAACCGAAAGAATTCGAGCAGTTTTTTGTTCGGAATTTGGAGGGCAGTCTTGGTAAGAGAAACCGTCGACTCCGATAGCCGTGTCCAGTCCATGCTCTGTGATGTGTTTCTTCATCCATTCTATCTTGTGTACACCACTTCGATTGTATTCGGGAAATGGTCGAAGGACGGTCTGCATTCTGTCTCTTCTCTGTTTCCTGAAGCTTACTATTTGTACAGCGGCTGCCGTCTTATCTATCTCTCACCCTACTCACCCGACTTCAATCCGTGCGAAGAAGGTTTCTCTTGCCTCAAGGCGTGGATCCGACGGAACCGGGATGAGGTTTTGAGGGAGATGGAGGATAGACTTGATGTCGACCCAATGGGTGTGTTGTGGAATGCTGTATACGACATCATGACCCCCCGAGAACATTGAGGGTGGTTTCGGGACTCAGGATATGTTGCGTAAATCCAAGAAGTCTTTGTTCGGATAGTTACAATATATATAACAATGTCAGACGATGCGTGATTTGACGTTTTTTCGCCGCTTACAACATCTTTTGTGCGTGCTTGATGAAGGGCCCAATAGCTCCGTCTGTCATGCAGATGGTTGTCTTGTGATACTCTCTGTTGAAATCGGGTCCGCTGCCTGCATAGCTGATCCCCTGCGCAACGAGCGCAGAGGCATACTGAGGATAATCAAGAGCTGGATACTTGTCATGCAGGGCATGAAGGACATCAGAGATCGTGATGGCAGTGTCGTCGTCGAAGTCCGAATCTGAATCATCCAGTGCACGCTTGCGAGACGTGAGTGCGACCCTTCTCAGCAGGTTCGTCGAGGCGCAGGTTCTCGAGGGGTTGTGCAGTCATCCTTGGCTTCACCGTCGTGCTGAACAGCCATGTCAATCAATTCACGGAAGAAGTGCGAATAATTTGTTGCTCCATGCATGATAGCTTCTCCTGGACATTGTGTAATTCGGGAACCGCAACAGCCGTTTCAGATGGCTTTTCCGGCTTCTTGGTGGTTTTACCGTTCGTCTGCTCCTCCTGACCTCGCGTGAGATTTACTCGTCAAGTACAGAGATATAAACCTACCAAATTGACAATTTGCATGACAACTTCCTTCTTACGACGAGTACCAAACGAGTACTCTCTTGAAGTTTGATCAGGTCCCTGAACGCATCCTTGACATCTTGTCCGAAGAAAGTCTGTGGTAAGGGTCTCCACGACGTTCCTGCGCTTCCTTCCAGCCCAGCATTGCCGTCTCTGGGTCAACATTCATCTGAGCATGCATACGCGAGAGAAAGTCGGCAGGCGGAAGGTCGGCAGGCACGATGATGCGCGTGAGCACGGGAGCGGCCTTCTTCTTGTTGTTGTTTTCGGTGGTTCCATACACGGGGAACGTCAACCGTGATGTTGCGGACTGTCAGGGATGAGCGCTCCAGTGTTTTGTAGATAGCTGTAAGGTCATCACGGCCCACAGCTGCACACTGTGGACTGACCAGTGCCCTATTTTCGTATGAAGATTGAGCTCGTCGTGGTCGACGATCTGGAGGGGCGGATGTGACGGATCGGCGTTCGCATCTGCCCGTATGTCGTTCCCATGACCAAGTTCAAAGATTGATTCATCAACTCAAAACAAGATAAATATTATATTCCATGCCTATACCATGAAATTCGGAGGAAACATAATTTAGAGGAACCCTATAGTACTACTAGAGTACTTATGTAAAAACCCCAGCCAAATTATGCCCCTAACGCCAGGCCTAGGACTGTGACACTCATAAAGCTCTTAGAAACACCAACAGCCCATACAAGGGACTCGGAGAAATATAATTCAAGGAACGGCCTTATAATGAACTGAACCGAATCTCGAATACACTGCCCAGTGAAGGCTTGAGAACTTGAAATCTATGGCCTGACTCGGAAATATAGTGGCCAACACCCCACAGAGATCTTGCCGCAACTGTAGATACATTTGAGCTTAAAATGCGGTTTAAGCCCCGGTCGGCTGGCGTCCAATGGGGGGGTCGGGATGAGAATTTCGGATATTATGGCTGGGATTACCTTTAGAAGTACTATCATTCGATAAAAAAAAATTGAGGATCATGATCCTTAGCCCAATGTTTCAAGATATGAAAAAACCTTCGACCATCCGCACCTATGGCAAGCCAGCCACAATCCTGAAATGATTTTGGGGCATGATTGCGCTAAAAGCGCACAAAACTGAGCCCAAGAAGACATTTTTTGGTCTTTTGGGTCGGTTTCCTTGCCCAGGAAATACATGACAAAAAATCATAGGTGTTGGAGAAGTGTTGGGCACTGTACTGTATACAAATGTCATCACAATCGGCATGAGGAAGATTGAGTCCCGAATTGATACAAAGCTTTGCTAAATGTGTAGTTCCCCATTGGTCGCCCAAATTCAAAATGTCGTTTCTATGTTCGCCTTCGTCGACACCTCTGGCTGTCTCGCTCTGCGCGATGATTGGTTTTATGGCGGGATGGATGGCTAAGTCAATTCGGTACTGGAATAATCTGATGACCCTACATCCCTGACACTGTCACGATCAGCCCCTCAAAGACTCCCGGATCCCTTTCACGCCTGAAAGGGAGAACTGACATCCGAAAAGGCGGAAATCTACTGTTCTACGTTTGGGGCGCCTCGATTTTGGCGGTGTTGAGTGCCTGGACCCTTCTCAAGCCAGGATATATCAGTTTTTCGAGGAGTCGGAATGATAAGATTGGATATGGGGTCGACAAGGTTTTGGGGGCTTTGGGCTGACCACTAACAAATATGTATGTTTGCGCCGGATTTGGTCGGAGTCGCAGAGTGTTGAAGAAATAAAATAAAATAAACCGGAGTAGGAAGAAACACAAGAGATCAAGATATTAGTAGTATACATATGTGAAGACAGACACTTTCGCCGAGGCCGAAATTTAAGAGATCGAATGGCAAAATTGTGGCAAACACATAACATAGCACAACTATTCCTCGTACAATTGTTTCGTGCAGCATTTTGGACAAATCCAAATTGAATTGATATGGTCACTGGTAGTTTCTTTCGGGCGTGTAATCAAAGGCTGTGGCTAATGTCATCGAAGGCAAGATTCTGTGCGCTACAGTGCTGTCAGTGTGACTAGTAATCATTTTGATAGCTACAGTTGTGGACACACTAAAGTGACAACTGTTAATGTCGTGTCACAAGTCATGTAACAAACACTGTGCAAAGTATTCATCATGAAATTCATGCAGATTGTTATGAAATTCAGGTTTCATGATGTTTTGTCATGAACGACGTTACAGTGAATTACAAGACGGTTTTCATGATGCTCAGAAATCTGCTTTTGTGACAATATGGATTCACGACGAAACATCATAAATTTTCGTCATGAAACAACTACTCAATTTTTTTTTATTTTTTGCTAAGTCCACCAGATGCTCATCCCAGTGTTACACCAGTATGGCGGTCAGTTTGTAGTTTTAATCAAATTCGTATAAAGTGTGATTTGGGGGTAGAAAATGTCGAAAATGAAGACTTACACAAGATAACTTACCTTGCTATCTTTTCACCGCAGCGTGTAAAGTTCTTGATGGCGAAGTGTAAAAACCTTTTGTGTTTGAGTGTAAAAAGTTTGTGTCGGTCCGAGCTCCGATGGCTGTACACTTTGATGATGAATTGATCTCCAACTCGGCATGTGGACTTCAACAGAGCTTTGTTCAACTCGGTTTACTGGTGCCTATGAGACTGGCATGTCAGCTCATGAAGGGAGTAGACACTGCTGCTTAGGCTGTTCTTTGAGCTGGAGGAGGGGACCGCAACAACCCAAGGTGTTTGATTTAGGTCCCCTCCAGTGCAATCTTAGGTTGAGTGCCACCCCTTGAGCTAAAAGAAGCAAGTTTAAAGCTCCATTATATGGCTCTGTGTACTGGCCCTACCTGAGCAAGAAATACCACCTAGTCCCCCACTGAATGCGATAGGTTGAATATTTCAACATCTCGGCCATCACCTCGCATCAAATACGCAGCCACCGGACCTTCGGACCGACGCAACCTTTTTCCACTCGCACCAAACTCGCACACGAAAACTTTCTACTCTACGCGAGTGAAAGTTTTTACACTGTTGAGTTTTCGAAGATTTTTGCATTTTTTTTCTACTTTAGCTCAGAATGTACTTTTTATACCGATTTGATTAAAACGACACATTGACCGCCATACACCAGTACATGGTGCTATGTAGAGTAGTAGGTCTGTCAACTACATCCTACTGAACATCGGTTGGTTAACAAGTCAATAGCTCAGTCAACGACTTGAGAACAGATATGCTAGCGACATGTATCGACTGAAATCCGATGTCCCTCAAATCTCCATTAGTCTAAGACTAATAGTCTGTGCTGCGCTGCGCTGCAGTGCCGCGGTCCGGACTTCGACTCCGGCTGCCGGTAGCCCAATTTGCCCCCGCGCTGGCCTCCTTTTCATGATGTTTTGCCCTGAATTTGTGAAAAACCATCATGAACAGCCCCATAATCCTATACTTTAAAAGAGGGACGGCACAGCCTCAGCTCCCAGAAAGGGAAATTCACCCCGTGACTTTCTGTCAAAGCCTGAGAATCCCCGCGGGCGACGCACGCCGGCGAGTGCAGCGAGCGGCAGTGCGGCGCCGTCGGCCTTGAAAGCAGGCAAGTGAGTGCAGGTCAAAACATTTGAAGGGTCCTGCGTGGCGAAGCCACGGGTCCCATAGCTCGTCATCATGAAAATCACGACTCCGAGTCATTATGTTTTGTTATGAATTTCCGGTAAATCATCATGAATTTCCGGACAAATCGTCAGAAAAGTCATGACGAGAAACATCATGAATTTCATGACCCACAGTGAAAAATTTGGCCGCCGGCGAAAACTTAAGAAGATCCCGCCGCCACTGTCTTCCATTGTTCGGAGCTTCCATTTTCAGGCCCATTGTTGACATGGAAAGCCAGATCGGATTTGTATGGTTTACCAGGCTTCCATTGTTGGCTCCATTGCTCATGTGTCAACAAATTGTCAATCCGCGCTTCATAAAAGGAATACACAGATCGAGGCTGCGCCGATATCCTTTTCCTGCCCCCATGAATACTACCACCACCGATTTCATAGAGGCTACTTGGTCGCCTGCACTCGTACCGGCAGTAGCTAACTCTGGAGTTTACCGCCCCGACGTCCGCAGCTATGAATTCTGCCGTAGGGACTCTCGTTATTTTTAACGGCATAAGCTACAACGTATTCATTCGTTCGAAAGCTTGGACAGAAAAACCCTTGGCCGTTACAGAATAATAACTCCCCTTGGGGCCCTATGATTCCCTACGTGCCCCATACAGTAACAGACCCTGAGTCTGCGTGGGCAGCTTCAAACTCAAGCCCTTGGTCTTTGGGAGGTGATGCGCAGGTACCGGGTAAATACGTCATCCCAATCTGCGATGCCTTGCGCTGATTATCTAGCTCAGAAGACTGGTGCTTCAGATTATGGTCGGAATCTATGCAAAGCTGCGGAACCCCCACCATTAGCGAAGACGCAGCGCCGGTTTCTCATTCCAATGCTTCACCGCTCGCTGTTGCAGTTTGGAGTAGGCTCGAAACCAGCCGTTATAGTAGCAATGACGAGCAAGCAGGTATTACTGACAATAACGGCTGGAAGCACTTAGCCGTAAACTGATAGATGGCAATTTCAAACTCCGATTATACCTTTTTAGGAAGTATCTCCGAGGCTTGAAGCGACTTGTTTTCGCGTTTGCCTCAAGATAATATTTCACAATATGAGCTAACCACATTCTCTATTAAACCCAAGTCCTCTGCGACTTTGATATAGGTTTGCCTTGCATACAAGAGGTTTATTGACCCAAAATAAAACCTGATGCTAGGAAACCTTCACAATGATGGTATTTTCAGTTAATATTGGCCCGGAAACTCTCCACTGAAGTATAGAAATGGTTTCCGACATTTCCAGGCAGCATTTGAGTGAAGGAAAACAAAAACTGAGCAACTTGAGCGCGGAGATACTTCCTAATAAGGTATAGTCGGAGTTTGAATTTGCCATCTATCAATCTACGCAACACTTAGAATGAGCTGGGACACGCACCGGACATAGCCGTTGACGTTATGTCAATGGCTGTCCAACGGTTCCCGAAGCTCCGCGTCCGAACACGAATGATGCCTTTCGTTCTCAATCTATACTGCACCAAACAACGCCGTTAAACAACATGTATTGTACTAGGACACGGGCGGCAGTGTTTCCCCGCACATTGATGCGCCGCTTTTTGAATTTCTTTCCACAAATAAGATTGTTGAGCGCTTCTCTCGTCACCTCTCGTCACTCAAGCGGCGACAATCAGCATGGGCCTCTCACGTCTTGTCTTTCGGAGATCTCGGCGTGTCCCACAAGAAAATGTGGCCTTGGATTTCCATGGGACACGCGCAAATTGGCTGGGCGCCTCTCCCACAGCGTGTCCCAGGCAAAACTGGATCCCGGCCCGTCATGGGACACGCAGAGCAGGCCGCCGCCCAACTGCATCGGGCGTAAATGTTCTCACACGTGTGCCGCGTACTTACGATATTTCCGCGGGACTTCTTTGCTATTCCCTCCCGCCTCTACCGCTTGTGATGGCGCGTCAATGGGATCATTCAAATTACGCGAAATGTACGTAAAGTTTAATAACGCGTTAATGGGCGTGTTCAATGGCCTTTCAAAAGCATTCAAAAAGCATTCGGTGCCCCGGGGCCACCCCACCCCGAGCCCGCACACAGCCAGCGTGTCCCGGGACACGCTGGCGCTGCCATTTCCCTTATTGGGCCGTGTCCCATAGAGACTAAGCCTAAGTGCTTCCAGCCGTTATGGTAAGTGATACCTGCTCGCTCGTCATTACTCCCCGAGCCTAAGTTTGGAGGAAGAAAATGCATTCGAAATGCAGTAATTTGCAGTTGGATTTCACAAACAACATCAAACTTTGCGCCCCATTGGCGCGTGGACTATCGTATGCAAAAGATTATATGCTTATCTTAATGGCATCGCTTACAAGACCCCAGAGCATTGGTAGTCTCGGATACCCAGACGTATACAAGCAATTCGAGTCGTAGGACACCTTTCGGAGGTGTTTCCATATATGGTGAATAGAGGACGTTTTTGAAGTTTGATTGATCTCTGGCATGTGGGGAAAATGGTGAGGCTTGTATAAGGCCCCGGGAAGCTCCAGCCAGGCCTGCTCCGAAAAAGTGGCTCTTTCAGGCCAGAATTTTGCGATTTTCTTCTCCGAAAAGTGGCTCTTTCACGCCCAAAATCCGTCCAAGGTCCTCCAGAAAGTGGCTCTTTGAGGCAACTTTGAGGCCAATTTGCGACCCATCTCCTCTTCAATCTCGTGCTGCCGTACGCTGGAGCCAAACTTCGGCGTTCGCACGAGCTTGGATCGCACTGACGAAACCCGGCAAGTGTTCTTCAAGATTTTAGATAGCGCCGCTGGTGGTCCGGGATTTTTCAGCCTCAGAACCAACTCAGAACAAAATTATTTCGATTTGATCCACGTGATGGACCCTCTCCGAAAAGTGGCTCTTTGAGCCCAAAAATGTCGCTCTTTGAGGCCGGAATGGGGCGGATTTTCCGGAGGCAGGCTTGACGGGAGCTTCCCGGGGCCTCTTGTATACGTCTGGTCCGATTGAACCGTGACACCTACCATCACCCCCACTCACGTCATCTTCCTGTGGGTTCCGTGTACAGGATAAGAGGATGCACCTAAGCATAGACAGAGGGCGGGATGGCGTGCCTCGTCACCTAGAGGCATTCCCTGAGGATTTCGGCGGATAGAAACGCGTCGACGTGCAGAATAATATGGTGATGGTAGGTGCCACGGCTCAACCGGCCCAGACGTACTACCGCCAACAAATTCTCCCACCCCCCGAGATCAATCGGGCATTCTTTTCAAAATTTCCCAATGTCAATTCTCTTCGGATCACTCGGGGCAGCAGTTGCAAAGACATTATGAGGCAACGAGTGGTTCCGGTCTGGCCGATCACACCCAATCTACAAGACTGTATGTAGTAGGTAGTCCGGAAATATATTTTGTGTTATTTATCTTGCTGCGTGAATGAGTATAGGATAGAGGTGAGCGCCCGATACAGGGCCTCGCAGGGCGCCTACTTATGACCGGCTATAACCGCTATAAATGGCTATAAGCAAGGGGGAATCGGGATTCGAAAAGCGGATACTTATCGGGTCGACTTATTTTTTAAGGCCTCGGCCAGACCCCCTATGAGTAGTACTTTCCCACCATTGTTAGCATGCCGCGCTGCCGATCTGACAGCCGTCTGCGGCAACTTCCGAAATACACCTTTTTCAGAGACTTTGCGCAGAGCCACCGGGAGCCACCCGGTGGCTCTCACGGCATGCGCTGTGGAGCGGCTACGCGCTATGGTGGCTCATTCGGTGGCTGGAAGCACAACTTGAAATTCATTTTCTTCGGCATTTTTTCATCCCCCTGGATGACCTCGAAGCGCTAGGCTCCCAAACCCCCAGGAAGCACACCAACCGTCGGTTTTGCAAGAACCGGCCAAAAACGCACCAAATAAAGCGGGAAACTGGTAACCTAACCACGACACCTCACTACATTGAGGTATAGTCACAGAGGTACCATGTAAATACTTGAAGCCCCACCTGCAACGCGGGCGACGAGCCACCAAACGAGCCACCATATGCCGTAGCCGCTGCAACAGCGCATGCCGTGAGAGCCACTGGGTGGCTACCGGTGGCTCTGCGCAAAGTCTCTACTGCTGGTATATTTTGATTGCGGTGAGTGTCTCTCCATTGGCTATATAGCCCTAACACATACAGAAAATTCTTGTTTTTGAGGACTTGGCCTTCGAAAGGACGAACGACGGACGATAAGCATTATCCAGAGTCTTGTGACACCAAGTCACGAAGTGATGTAACGTGCGAAACCTACCCAAATCCGGAAGTTTATCGTCGCTTTGGCTCCCTTGCGTCAAAATACCTAGTGAGGTGTATACACTCGGAGGAATGCACGTGGGAGTCATCACTGTGACTCATCGCGTTATTTTCCTCTACCACCACCACCGTCGCGCGTTCCTTCGCCCGTGCTCTCGTTTTTAGTTCTTTTTCTTTCCCAATGGCCAACGACGACCCCTCGCCCTTCAGTGAGGCTCAGCTGGCCGCACTTTACGGCCATTGTGACCCGGGGCCATTGCCGACAGCTCCGCCAACCCTTCGGGCGGCTCCGCCGCGTCATCCTCGTCAAACGCCGCGAACGGTAGCGGAAATGTTACGGTCCCCACTGCCAACGCCGCCGGTGAGCTTGACAATTTCGCTTCCGCCTCCTTTCGGTCCCCCACGATGTGGTTACCGCCGCGTCAAGCTGGCGCACATCGACGCCATTGTAAATGGCACCTTCGAAGCCGACGACCTCCCCAAGCTCTCCTCCATCGCCGCCGCCGCTGCCGCCGCTGCCCCCGTGCCCATCCTCTTCCACCCGACTTCTGGTGTTGCCGCCCCGGAACAACCAGAGGAAGCCCTCGATGCGGGCCTTCCCCGCGCATGGGTCAAGGCCTTCCCCTCCTTGTCCCCGCTCCTTGATGCCTGGTCGACCTACACCGGCATCCGCTCCCTCATTGACACCACCAATGGTGGGTGTTGCTGCCGCCCTTTCTATGTACACCAGCCAGCTCATGGATTTCACCACACAGTACGAGTGGTCCGCAGTCTTGCGTTACCACTACGAATTAATTCGTGTGCGCATGGCGGAGAATTTTCCTCCCCACGCGCTGGGTGACGCCCGATCAGGGCCCTCGTCTCCACCAGGCTGGTTCGCTACCCACTGCCTCCACCATTCTCCTCCAAGTGCAAACACGACCTTGCTGAGCGCCTTTCCGAACCCAGCGCCCCTGCATCCCGGCCGAAGGTTGACGAGACTTGCTACAAGTTTCAGGATGTCGCATGGGGGACAAGTGCTCTCGCCGCCACGTCTGCATTGCGTGTCAGGGCGCCCACCCCGCACATGCTTGCCCCCAGAAGCGGAGTTAGGATGTTTGGGGGCATGCCGACCGAGTCCGGCCTCTGCCCCACTCCGACCAACCCTTCGGTTCCTCTTCGTCCACTGGCTCCTCGCACCCCACCCTCTCTATCGCCCCTTTTGCATACCGCTCATCTCGCTGCCCGTCCAATGCCTTCTCCCCCTCCTCGTCCTAATACACACGTCACATTCCCAGTTGCCCCTACCTCTGGTCCTTGTGTTACTAGCTCCCTTAATCCCGCTATGCTATCTTTCTTACTTCAGGATTATCCTGACCCCTCCCTTCGTACAACACCTACATAATACCTGTACCTATGGTGCGTCAATTGGATACACCGGCCCCCGAGTGGGCCGTGCCTTCTCACGAAATCTGCCTGCTACACCGTCCGAGCACGCTGTAACCGCTGCAGATATTCTGGCAAATTTCTCTCTGGGTGAGCTTCGCCGTGTCGACTCCCTCCCCATTCATGAGCAGCGCCGGGTCATTTACTCACCTGTGGGCACTGTCCCCAAAGCAGATGGCGGGTGGCGCACTGTCCACCACCTCTCTTATCCTCGTGGCTCTTCCATCAACGATAGCATCTCCTCTGACGCAGTAACACTCCCCTACACCTGGCTCGACACCTTCTTTGGCCGCCTCCGCCGCCTTGGTCCTCGGTCATCTCGGGGCCCGGGAGGCACCTATCGATTTTTTTGCGATGCGAGTACCCAGGCGGCACCGGGGAAAGTCTATCCTTTCAAGGAGCTGTGGGCCGTGCTCCACGCTCTTCGTATTTGGGCCTGGGCCGGGTCCCGGGTCTTACTTCGGGTTGATAACACCGGCGGCGTGGCTGGTTTGAATGGAGGTTCGATTCGGGAGGCACGGCTGCGCAGGCGCTCTTGAGGGAGGTCTTCCTTCTGGCGCTATCTTTCGGCTTTTCCATCTCCTGCGTGTGGGTTTCCTCTGAACAGAACTACCTTGCTGACGCACTCTCTCGTTTTGACATGCCACGTCTTCGCCCATTGTTACCTCAATCCTTCGCCTCACAGCGCACTCCCTTCCCCCACCTCCCGCCGGATGGCCTGAACGGGTCGATCAACCACCGCTCGTCGCCTACTTCCTCTGGCACGGCCTCGCTGCCTCCACCCGGGGCGTCAACCAGACGGCTTTGCAACGCCTTCGAGTCTTTATGCATGCGGAAATACGGCGCCGATGGCGCCTCTCCATACCCCGCCTCAGAAGCCCGCCTTCTGGAATGGGCGGCATCGCTCCCCCCGGGCTGCAGTGCGAAAACAATCAAGCGCTACATTGGTGCCCTCAAGTCCTTCCACACCGACCTCGGATACGAATCCCGCCCTTTCGAATCACGCGTTCTCGAGCGTGTGATTCGTGGTATACGCCGGGTGTGCTCTCTAGCGCACCCGTTTTCTTGCTCTCTTGGCCTCAGCTCACTTTCCTCGCTGTCCCGGCAACCCCTCCTCCCTCGGGCTGCCTTGTCTCCCTGGGTTCCGGTCCGAGAGCGCTCGCTGTGAGGGTCACATCACCCCTCACCGCAATGATAAATATATCATCCATTTTCCTCCCTCCCTCAGCACGAGCTCGCAGCATTCCTAGTGAGTGTATACACTCGGAGGAATGCACGTGGGAGTCATCACTGTGACTCATCGCGTCTTTTCTTCTACCACCACCACCGGGCGCGTTCCTTCGCCCGTGCTCTCGTTTTTAGTTCTCCCACCCACCTCCCATATACATTGCATGTACATAGAGTATACTTAGGGTAACCAGCCCGCTCTGGTAGGCCCCCGGTCACTACCTATTAGGCGGGTCGGCGATAGAGTAAAACAACGCTCAAAAACGGCCTACCTGGGTCGGCAAAATAGAGTAAATCAGCCCGTAAACAGCTGAGGCTGGTCGGAAATAGAGTAAATCGCGCTGGCAGCGCGAGAAATTTTTGAAGTCAGTACCTCTTGGTGAGCCTGAACATTAATTTTTCGATTCTTTTTCGAGGCCGCAGCCGGAGATTCCAGCCTAACTAAAGCCGAAACAACAGCAGAAGGCGTCTCTGACAAAAAAATGGCCACATAACGAAAAATCGACCGAAAAACCCAAGTTTTGGCCTGATGTCGGTCGGAAATAGAGTAAATCGGGGCCCGATGGACCCAAAATCATAGAGTAAATCAGCCCAGAATCTGGCTGCGAATCCGACCTGCCTAATAGGTAGTGACCGGGGGCCTGCTCTGGTTAGTGCTGCCGGAAGCTGGAGTTAGCTCCGAGCTGAGTTCAGCTCCAACTCGGCCCGTTACCATAAACGGCACCTCGAGGTGATGCCAGCTCGCCTCGCCTCGGCCCCAAAACAGGCACTGTGACACTTTTGACAGCGTCACTGAGTGACTGGCGCGTCAAGCACAATCCTCGTCCTCCCGCTCACCGGTTAGCGCGTTCCTGCCGCGAACCAATCCTCCTATGATTCACCTCAACCTCGCTTGGCGTCGACGTCACCGCCTGGCTGCTACGGAGAATGCAAAACGCCCCACACAGAGCTGGAAATATGACGCAAAGGTGGCGCGTCGGGATAGTGCGTTGGCACACTCAGGGTCCAAGGTACGCGCAATAGATACCTCCGAAATGTTATATATATTGCCCCAATTATACTCCATTCCAACCCTCCCTCTTGTGAACTCCCATGGCCTCGCCGTCCTGCCAATGCGGCAACCCGCAGGCATGCACTTGCTACATCCAACCCCCGCGTCAAAACAATTTCACAACGAATTCCTACCCCACGCCCAACGTCTTTGGCTCCTGGCCTGGCTCTCAGGCTCATGCCATGCCTCTCCCGCCTCAAGCTTTCATCCCCGGATTGCCGTATCCTCCACCACCTCCCGTCACTTTCGGCCAGACTTACGGCTTTTCAAATACATACCCCGCCTCATTTAACACCGTGATTTCTCCCCCTTCCTCTGCGGCAACCCATGCACCATTTGTCGACGCGACTAACACGATTAATGCCGGCCTCGCTCCGCCACAGCGCAAGAAGAAACGTAAAGCGAATCCCAACGCTAACTCGGCAGCTACATCGCGCACCCGTCGCCGCATCGACCCCAACTCCACCTCCGAACCGGCTGTGTTCGGGGTCGGTCCGTCTGACCCAATGTTGCAGCGGCAGCAGCTGCCTCTGAATCAGTTTCCCATCCTTCAATCCCTCACCCCAACTTCGGCTCTTTGGTCAATCAATCTTCGGCATCCGGAGACGATGCAACTGATGTTTGGTATTTTGTTCGAGGCGTTCACGGCGCTTCTGCGCCAACCGTCGCACCAGAACCAACGGAAATGAAGGAAGATCGACCGGATAAAAAGGTGCCGCTCGTGCCCAGAAATCTGGGTTTGCGAAGCTTGGTGCTCTTGTAAAAGAGCTGTCTGCTTCCGACATCGAATCCCCACCGAGTACTCGAAGTCCGCAGCCGCTTTCGGAGGAAGAGCATGCAGAGGCAGAGCGCCGTGCTGCTGCCGAAGATGAATATTGTCGATGCGGAGCTGAATGACTATGAGAAGGAGGGTTTGCTGGGAGGCTCGGACCCAGAGTATGAGGACCTTGACTTGCTCCGCTACTGGGAGGTGAGTTTAAGTATGTTCTTATACAATGTTGGTCTGAAAAATGTTGCAGGCTCGTCAATATCGGTTCCGTTACCTATTTCGCGTGGCGCTTGATGTATTGCCTGTTCAGGCTTCTGCGGTACCATGCGAGCGTGTGTTTCTCTTCCTGCAAGGACACAGATGCCTCCCTACGCAACAGTCTCTCCCCCGAGATGATGGAAATGCTCCAGATTCTCAAATTTATTTATCGACAGGATCGCATCAAATTTTGCGAGGACTTCGTCGTAACTGAGGAAGATCTGTCTGTTGTTGATATTGACCCTGATGTAGCAGAAAGGTTGATTGCGGCAGGGCGTACTCAAGAGCTTGAGGATCTTATAGAATCTTCCTGGGCTTCGCCCGTTTGATTTTTGCGTTGTATTCACTTATATAATCATTGTGCTTTGTATTGTTCCATAATTTACTCATAAACTGTATAGTCTTTTATTGTGCATATGTTTATTGTACTTATTGGAGAATTGTAGCACATTTTAGAGGCAATGCAGCTCAAAACGAGGAGACGGGGAACCGTGGGACGGAAACTTCCATTTATGGATGTCAGCTCCGAGCTGCCTCGGCCCAACTCCGAGCTCGAGCGAGCTGATGGGCAATCACCTCGAGCTCAGCTCCAACTCAGCTCCCGGCAGCACTAGCTCTGGTTACCTTGCTGGTGACCCCCGCTTAGCTTAGCCGAGGTAACCACCGGAATACACGATTTAATTGTACTCTCTGGTGATCGGAGAACCGAGTCCGAGGACTCCGAGTATCCGCCAGCACACCGAAGGCGGCAATTGCCGATGTGTGGGAAATTCTTGCTCTGTGCAAGCACTGTCAAATAAAGCCATGTTCTGTCTCTTGAATTCCAAATAACCATCGAGAGATGATAGACAGGAAATTGTTTTGTGTATAAAAAATTAGAATACTGTAGTGCTCTGTATGACTGAAACCAATTTTGGACCGTTACAGGCTGAAACGGCTGAAACAGCTTACAAACCTTTTAAGGAAGGTGCCTTACCATATATGGGTGATTTGTCAGCAGAAACAGGCCTCCGTTACGCGTTACGTTTCAGTCATACAGAAGGCTACAGTAACTACCCATTTGTCAAACTAATTAAATAGTTTTACAATTAAAGCCAAACAAAACTTCAGCTATCAGATTGTACAGTAACTACCAAATCTTTCAATCCTTCCGATCGTGAGCACAATCCATTCAATCGTTCGATTACTTCATCAGATTGAGGATATATTTTGCCAAAGTCACCATGATTAGTACATCTGTGGGAGTGGGCAGCGATGGCGATCAGATGTGCTGATGGCAACTCACACCGCCACACCAAAACCCGCAGCAACCTCCCCTCCACCTCTCCTAGGCTCTAGCCATTGTTCCTGCCTCGTTTCTTGCGAAATAACATGAATATACAAATTACTCCTCCATCTCGACGTCTTCGTCTGCCCCCCAGTCATCGATTACCGCCGTAGTAGGTTCCACCGTGGTAGGAGGGAGTGAGGGAGGAGAAAGTGAAGCAATGTTCGACTGGTACCAGTGGTACGCGTCGCGCAGAGCCTTTAATTTATCAGCTTTGAGTTTGTAATTACTAACCTTCAAGATGTTCTGTACACCACGAGCGCGATAAGAGTTCAGCTGGTCCACAATTTTGGGAATCGTCAACGAGTCCATCTCCTGAAGCGAGACGAGGGGCCTCAGAAGATTTGCACGAAGGAGCTCGGCTGCGTGTTTGGCTTTTGCGGCAGCTTTCTCCTTGGAAACACTGTCCGAGCACGGGAGGACAGTGTGCCGTTTTGTGACAGTGGCAGAGAGGGGGCCAATCTGATGTTTCAGATCCGAGCTCTTCTCTTTCCTCGACCACCATCATCCATTTCTTCCTGCTAGCTCTCTGGACTCACGAACATTCCGACTTCACGACGCTTTGCTTCTCCCACCTTCCCTGCCCTTTACCCACACCCACACCGATGTGGCTGTCTTCTTCTCTGACCGAACGAAGCATTGAACAAAATGTTCATCTCGGCTGTCCGAATGCGAAAGTCAACGATTTTGCGAGCTTTCTCGGCCTCCACGCCACTGGCCTCGATGCGACGGTTCTCCCCGCCGTATGAAGACGTGATCCTCGGCCGTGAATAATGCATCCATAAATGCCTGGGTGTCGTTGCGGCGGAACATGGCTTGGGAATTAAATTGATGTAAGGTAAGGCACGGTTTGCCGCGAATCTGAACACGATACGCGCCGAGTGCACCCTCGTTGGCATCGTTGGTTGGCGGCATCCATGCCTTTTGCCGCTCGGTTGCCGTAGCATGGTCTATCAGACCCCCAGGTGCAAATCCTATACTTGAAAACAGGGCCAGGCCATCAGTCGCGTGACTTTTGACAGAAAGTCACGGGGTCTTTGTCGAGATGTTGAGATCGTACGAGACGTCGCGAGCGGAGCGAGCGCAGCGGGGTTTGGGGCGGCCAGCCCCAACAAGCTGTGTGACCGAACGGAGGAAGGCCGGCGAGCGCAGCGAGTCGGCCGTGCCGGAGGCAGGGAGCTAAAGCTTGTTCTACCAGTGGTAGAATTGGCGGGCAAAGAGGCACGTGACAGGTCACCATCAGTAACCTGCGGTGACTGCCACGCCGTTAGTACATTCGCAGATTCATTCGGCGATTTATTGACCACTGGAGTCTCGAAATCATCCAGTCTTTATCTGACAAAGACATCACTGAAATCAACGCGCTCCTTGCCGAGCTCCCGTACGATATTAAGTAAACATCAAGTTTGTTTCTGGCACTCGATCCGAATTGTAAAGGGTCGATTGTGTGTCCTTGCTTGTCACCCCGCCTTCTATAATGTTGATGAGGCTTTTGGCGAGTTCGACTGGATTGACCGTATTTTTATTCCGCTCGGTCGATTGGATCCTGAGCTACAAACTCCGGCATGTTGAATTCCTTTTCTAATTTCCACAATGCATAGAAAATGAGCTGGAAGCGTTGAAATAGCGAGTGGGGAGGTCCAAAAGCATTTGACCTACAAAAGTTTTTTTTTTCAACCTCAGCCTACCCCTCCCTCACCTGATGCCATCAATTCTTACTGCTGGGACCCCTTGGGAAAGAACCAACTTTGGTAAGTACAAGCGTCCTGCCCGTACAGCCACTGATCTCCAATTCTTGAACTCTGCCCTTACACTGTACAGCTGTTTCGAAAAAAGAATACGGGTTTCGGCATCCCTTCCTTCTCGTTTTTTTGTCTATAGCTGTTAACGATTCTGTCAAAATGCTCCACCCATCATCCACCGTGGAGAATTGTATAGCGCAGGTGAATAAGCTGCTCAAAGTGCCTCTGGCTGCGTTCATGTTCTGTACTCTGATGGCCAGCTTGTGCCCCTATGTGCTGGGGCTTTCCTGTTGTCTGTCAGACTTTGGCCGGCTGAGCTCGAGTCTGTACAGACTGACAGCCTGTTTAGTAGCCGGTGGAGCCAGAAGCAAACGTCAACAGGAGCAGACATTGTCAATGTCTGCTCGACAAAATTTGGAAGAGGAAAAAATGCCGAAACCCGTATTCTTTTTTCGAAACAGCTGTAGTATGCGGCATATTAATCTGACTCTCACACTCTGAGCTATCCTCTGCATTAGGTACAATGCGGATTCTAAGTATCTCTCAATGCAGACAGTGGTAAGGATCCTGTTTGCTTTTTTTACATTTACAGGTCTACAGCATTTAATCTTCTTTCGTCCATGTCCAACTCAGAAATGGCGACCCGCGACTTTGTGACTCCTGAAACCCGCCGATTTTAGAGGCAGCGAATGTAGAAACTGAACATGACATGCCTTTATTGGGGGGATGTGTCTGCCCACTCTGCTTTGCTACGTTTGGACTATTCTTGAGCGCCCTTCTAATTGGACAACTTTGGTCTGGAAATTCATCAGCGCAAAATTTACATATGGGACTCGCTTCAACTCTGTACCTGGCTCTCTTCCCCGCTAATTCCAGTGCTCTGGATAAGTAGTCTGTTTTTCGAAGTCCATTTTTGCGGGATATGTGGATTTGTACCTTTCGGTACGTTCACGCTTCTGTACGCGTATTCCTTTAACGCGTCCCAACTCTGACGTCAAGTTTGGATCTGGACGTCACTCGGCCATTTTGCGTGCTCAGCCCCACCGCTCCACCTCACGGTAAGGTGATCTTTGGAAAATGGAACGGTAACATGACAAGGTGACAACGTTTTGGTACGCCCAAGGCTCTCGAGTACAGACTGTGCACAGCGCAAGACTCCACGCGTCTCCACACCGGGTTCCACTGACGTATCTCCTCAGTTCTCTATAAAGTCGGTGGCTTTTTCGTACTTCACCCCCGCTTCCAACAACCACATTTCCTATATACAACATGTCTTCTGCATCCATTTTTGCCCTCGCCGTCCTCAAGAACCCTCGTGTCATCGAGGAGACAAAGACTGTGGTCTTTGACGGTCAAATCTACTTGGGATCCTCTTGATTATCACTTCTTCGGAGACATTGTCTCCTTACAGTATCTACCTCGCTTTTGTATTTTTTGACCTGATATGTTTCCTTAGATCATTCCTCTCGGCTCCCCGGACACCCTCAACATCCGCACCCACGCTACCGTTTACGTCTGCGGCGTTCCCATCAACATGGACAACCAAACTCGACTTTTGATATCAAAGCCGAGCCGTACCTTTCTGCGACAAAAACCCCAGACAATACCTTCTCGGTTCACTGTGTATTCCCCCGAGGTGGGAGAAGTACAAACCCATTCCAGGGAAGGGAAAGAGTGTTTCGGTGGAAGGCTTCCTCACCGGGCTTGAGCTAAACGATGATCGCTCAGTAATGTAACATTTCTCGGCAACGCCTCTTCGACGGCGCAGAAGGCTGAGGAGAGTCCGACTACAATTAGTATGTTTCTGGCCTTCCTCTTCATGTAATCCACTGTAAGCTTCGCCAGTAAACACCGGTACTCCCGCACGCCTCAAGTTTACTGGCTTCTTTGGAGATCAGGCTCCCATTAGTACCAACACTTCTGAGCCAAATGCGAAGAAGCGCAAGCTTGACCAACACGCGAATGAGCCTCAAGACAATGGTCGTCGCAGTGGCGGCGGCGCGAATAAACACTCAATAATCAAATGCCCTGTATTTGTAGAATCAATTCAAGTGTCTAATTTCTCTTCCTTGATTGTCAGTCACGCCAGATCACACCGTAGCGTAGCACGGGTAACTGCTAGATTCATGATCAAGTGCTTCGTCTAACGCCCAACTGTTATCTGTTGAAGGAGACAAATCTCCATATCATGATACAATATATGACTGAAGTACAACATACCGCAATCCGGGAATGCTTTCAACCTCCGTTCACCCTGTTCTACTTTCCGTCTCAGCTTCTGCGCTCGCGACTGTTGACTGTTGTATTGTTTGATATCCAACCAATCCTCACTTTTGAAGGCGAGTTCACGTTGACGGCCGGCACGCTGAGCGACAGAACGACGTGTAACTCGACCCATATGGGTTCGTGTGTGTCAGGAGAGCTCATGGGCGGAGCCTGTGTCGCCGAGATGAGTTCTATGGTGGTAGACAGAAATTTGGGTCGGAATTTCGGTGGATACAGGGCAAAGGTGTATGGAAAATGAAGGTAAATGTCCCCAGTAAGTCGTAGAGGCGTACTCGTTACGGCAATAAGTCTTGGACGGTGGAATTTTTGACTGCTCTTGGCCATCTAAGCAGGTTTTCGGCAGATTTGAGGTGCTAGATGTCAGTAGAGTATTCCACCGACCTCATTTTGTCCATCAGTCTGATAAAATAATCTTGATCTATAACCATAAAAGGCAAAACAGAGATAAACATTGAAAACTGCAAACGAAATGCGACGTTCTCCGATGCAACCCGGACTTCCAAGTGAACCACGAGGAGCGGTTTGACTTCGTTAACGTTAACATGGACCAAAATTCCCTTTCCTTCGCGCGGGTACTGTACCTCTTTCGCTGTGTTCTCCCTTCACATCGCGAAGAGGACATTGCTCTGGTGCGATCACTCAAAGCTTCCCGCTGGAAACCGAATACTCTGTGGGAAAATTGTCGTCTGCTGGAGAATGACCGGACGATGTTCATCTTGCCGAGGTATTTTGTACGAGGAGCACACATGATTAACGCTTTCGGCTGTCGAAACGAACGCAGTACATATTATCTCAATGATGTTGTAGATGGAGATTGGTTCCTGCGCGCGGAAAATTGAATTTTATTGGGATTTCGGGACTCGAGGAAACTATTGTTGGGTGTTGCAGCTTGTAAGCTAGTTCTAATAGGCAATAAGGGTCCTCCCTACTTATAGTTGGTTATAACTAGGTATAACCAGCCTATAATTGCCCTATAACCGCTATAATCGGTTATAATCGGTTATATCGGACTTTTGATTTTTGCGACAAGGCCCAGTTATCCATGTTTTTGGCGCAAAGCTGGATAGCTAGGCTTGTAGATCGTCCAAAACTAGTAGGTTTAACACCTTGAATTAAGCAAAATGGCTGTGCCGTAGAGATATTGTGCTGCCAAGTCGGCCATTTTTTGCCGTAACATCATCAGCAAATCCCCGGAGATGTTGTAATCAATTGTTGATGTTATAATCGAGCCGCTGGCTCGTAAGCCCTGTAATCGACCGCAATCCTCTGATAATGTAGCTACAACCTGCAGAATGTATTATGCATATTCTATATTCATTGTATTCCGGTTGCCCTCTCGTTGTAATGCAAGTACGGACTGCCAGTGGCGCTGTCGTGTCAGAGGTGGGAAATGGAAGACGAGTCGACGACTTGAAGTTCACCACCGCTTCTGTCGACGTGGTCGGTTGGTGTATCGACTCGACGCTCTCAGGCGCCCTCAACTTGCATTTCTGACTTGACGATGACGGCGCTATCGATGTGTTCAAGCCTCTGAATTTGATCATGATGGCCGACATCAACTTTAAGACTTTCCAATTCTCCCTTCACCTCGACAGCGCCGTGGTGGCGCGATGCGTCTCTGGGTCGTCGTCTGCCTTGTCGGTGCTTTGCGTTGGCGGCCATCCGCTCCAACCACAGCACTCTCACCCCAATCCTTCACCACTGGCGTGTCATCGTTCAGTGCCAACGATACTTGCCTTTCCGCCGCGTTTTCGATGGACGATGAGAGGCTTATCTGCGCGTGCGGTGCGCAATACACACACGAAGCTCATTTCTCGAGGCACCAAAATCAGTGCGCGACTGTCCTGGGCACTGCCAGCAAATCCTGGTCAACGGCAACAAAGAGGAAGACCAGAAAATATCTGAGCGCAGCATCCTCGCTCTCTGTTCCTGGTACTACGCGTCCCACAAAGAAAATCCGATTAGAAACTGCTACCGGGTCGTCGTCTTCCAATCATAATCGGTACCTTTCGCTCTCGCCTCCTGCTGACAACTCCGGTACTATGGTGAGTTGTACCATGATTTCCGTAGCTTCTGCTAACACCCCTGTGCCAGTTTGAAGATGATCCACCCTTTGATAACAGCTTGCCCGCACCCCCGTCGACCGAACAGATCCCCGCCAAACGTGTCCGTCGTCCGACTGCCAAGGCGTTGCAGGCGCTAGATGACCCACTACCAGAGGGGGCTCGGCGCCGCTGGCTCCGATGCTGAAGATTGTTCCTGTGATGTTACGGATCCCGCGCCTTTTCCGTACTGCCGCCAATTCTTTTGGCTTGTCGCGACTTTACCGCCAACGCCCTACGTCCATTCCGGATTTGGATTCCACCCTATGGGATCATGCGGCGTCCAGCCTCAAAGAGCCCGCAGCTAAAACCATCTCCAAGCGAGCTTTGGCGGACATCATCTGGCCGTACCCCAATGTCAGTTCCTGGTTATTCGGGAAGTGGTTTTGGAACGATGGCGCACTCAAATCTAAATCATCGCGTAAAAGCCTTCTCGATATTCTTCTCTCGGGAATCTTCAACCTCGACGACCTACGCGGCGTCAATTTTGATAAGATCGACAATGTTTTGGGAACGACCAGCACGTCAGAGATGGAATGTGAAGGAAATGGGTGGAAAACGTCTACGATCACCATCAGGATCCCCACAGGCGAACGACTCACAAAGGCGGTGAAGCGCCAGCGGGCGGCAGCAGCGCAGACTGCCCGACGACATGATCAGGTCGATCCGGATGCAGACGACGTCGAGACGCGCAAGTTTGATATACCCGGCTTTCACCACCGAAGCCTCATCCATGTCATGCGGTCGATTATAGAGTTTGACGACGCTGCGAAGACTTTCCACTGGCATCCTTACGAGCAGTACTGGACCCCCGCCATTCCTTGGATGCTTCCGGAAAGGGTCCACGACGAACTCTACTGCTCCCCAGCCTGGATTGAGGCGGATCGAAAGCTACAGTTATCTCCGCGCGAGGCCGGCTGTACCCTTCCTCGCGTTATTGCTGGTTTCATGTTTTGGTCTGATGCAACGCACGTCGCACAGTTTGGGCAAGCGAAGCTATGGCCAGTGTATGCTTATTTTGGAAATCAATCGAAGTATACCCGTGCCCAACCCAGCGCTCGAGCGTCGTCACAGGTCGCATACCTCCAACAAGCACACCACAGGGACTCGTGTCCGCCCTCCTCTCGTGGACAGCAGTCACCGACAGCGCAGTGCTCATAATCACAGTCGTACCCAGGCCACGCCGACAGGCCTCTTCGACCGAGGCAATTCCCCCTCAGACACCCTCCGCTGTTCACCACAAGCGTGGTGCTCCCGAGTCCGGGTCTTCCGACGACGAAAACAGTCCCCCAAACTCAAAGTTAGTGCTTTTCTTTTATCAACATCACTGATGTGGACAGGGGTGCATAATTTTCAAGGTAGCCAGCCTCTGAACGGCGCACCAACTCTGTCATTCAATGAAGTCAATGTGGATATGAGTCAGAAATATCGCACACTGAAAATCAGAATAGCTTGAGAGCATCTGGCTGTGGGTTAGAGAGTGGATGGATATCCACTCCATTGAACAACAGGGTTCACCCTTCAACCGTCTTGTACTCTCAAAGAAATCTCAGAGTATGCATTCCGGTTCTCCTTCATACTGGCCATTGTGATGGATATCGGTGTTATCCGGCTCTTGAGTCTTCCCGCGCGATCGGCGCTCTCGGCATTGACGATCATGGGACCGTGTTCATGACGTCAATGCTGCTAAGTTCTTTTACTTAGCAGCAAAGTGTCATACCTCTCTCTCTTGGATCGGCACCGATCAGATTCAATATTGACTTGCAAGGTCTGACGGAGTCATCAAGAGGTACAGTAGAATAATCCACTACTGTACCAATCTGTATGACTGAAACGCAAAATGGACCGTTACAGGCTGAAACGCTTGAAACGGCTTACAAATCACCCTTTTATGGAAGGTGACCTGCCTTATATGGGTAATTTGTAAGCGAAAAAAGGCCGCCGTTACGCGTTACGTTTCAGTCATACAGATTGGTACAGTACTTTCCTCATGGTTCCATTGACTTCTTGAATATTCTATAATTGATCCTCGTAGATTATAAAAGGGAGTCGTTCCCTCCTGTAACGACAGCTCTAACTTACTTCTATCAATCTACGTAGATTCATCCTAAATCTTGTGTGAACCTTAAGAGAAGCCGCGCGCTCTCCTAAATTCAGCCAAGCTAGTCTTCGGTGGTAAAGCCGCGCGCTTACTTCTCAGATTAGACGCAACTTAGGACTGGTTGACATTCCCAGTCGTCGTAAGAAGAATAAGATCTCTTAGGACAAGAGGTTCTTGGTACTCAAACTGCTTGCTACTTGGTTATTTAACCGAAACTAACCCGTATCTTTAACATTGGTGGACACATTGGGAACCTCTTGCTTAAACAGGTACGTTTGCCAATAAGTGTTCATTTTATTTTCTATGGCTACGACATCTACGGAGTACACCTCTCCGCCTGTTCCACCTCCGCAATCCTTCGACTCACGAACTCCTTCCCCGAACGCTACTCGTGATGAGCCTCCACATTCTTCTGCTGGCCGGTCGTATACTGGATCTCCTTTATCGCCACACGGCGCAGAGCCCGCTGTCGAGCAAGTTGTGCTTCAGCCCCTCTCAGACCTGGGACATCCAGTGGGCGAAGATAAATTGAGTGATGATCCTCCGAGGCAAATCACTGTTGAGTTTGCGACTTTGCGACCTCTCGGTCGAATTGGCAACAATACGGACATCCTCGCTCGACGCTCAGATGCTCTTACCCGTGGTGCTCACGCAATTAACAAAGGGTTCCTGCATCATGCGGTGAAACTCTCCCGTACCATTGCCAGCACTGAATTTCCACGCCAATGGGAACACCTCAATCGACTATTACGAGAACTAGAGGTGCTTACCTTGAAAGATGGTACTGTCGTCTACCGCCTTCGATCCGCACCGTATAAGGCTTTCGTTCGTGCACTACAAACAATGCACCATGAATGTGAACAAGCCTTTGTGATTGAAGGAAAGACTCCACCTGCCTTGCCTGTATGGGGAGACCAAGACGATATCAGCAGCGTCTATCTTGCAAACGATTTCGAGATACTGGGAGTTTGCTTTCGAGTTGAAGTTGAAAATTTCTTGATGCTCGCTAATAAGTATCATGATTTTACCACCCATCGGCCGCGCGAACGGGATCCTGACGTTAGTGAGGCGGCCTCGAAGATATATTCTTCAAGCGAGAACATTACCGCCAAGCCAGAACCTCTGTCTACACCAACTCTCCCAGAAATTCGACGAGAATCGCAGAGGTTTGATACGTATGGTGTTCCGAGGATGGCTTCAACTCCCATTCGCCTTCCGCGACATTGGAGATCAGCGTACGATGAATCCACACACTATCCACTCACTCAGGACACCAGCTTTCGAAATCCGCTACCTACCGGTTTGCCTAAAGGGAATCAGCGAATTTCTGAACTCTTTGAACCAATGGAAGGAATTTTTGAACCTAATAATTCTAGAATTCCGACAATGGAGCCTGAAGAGGCTGACCAGATGCGCCGTATGAACTATCAAGGTCAAAGTGGTCAGCCCCGTGAAGCTAGACAGCCTAACGTGGCAAACACTTACGGTAATAACCGTCCTCAACCTTATCAATCGACCCGAACAGTCCCGCCACGGCAACCGCAGACATCTGGAGTACCTCCTGGAGGTGATCCCGGTGACGACGATCCCGATGACGGTTCTGGACCAGGTCGTCCGACCGGACCACCTATGCCTCCTCCCCGATTGCCTAGAAATAATGCAACACCTGGTGCACCAGTACCGGGCGGCGACATTTATGGTCCTGGAGGAAGTAGGGAGCCACACTTTGAGTTCAAATTGAGAGCTGAAAATGTACCAACATGGGATGGAAACGTAGACACAATTGTCCGCTGGATTCTCAAGGTTAATGATATTGCGCGAGAATCAGGAACTGTTTGGCGTCAACTCGGAAGAATCGCACCTCGTAGACTGCAGGGTGAAGCAGAAACTTGGTATTGGTCCTTACCAAAAGCCTATCGTGCTGGCATTGAGACCAACTGGGATACCCTGCGTAGCGCTTTCATGCATTACTTCATGAACCGCAACTGGCTCGATCGGCAGCGTTCGCGTGCAAACCAAGCGTCGTATCGTGAATCTGGACATGGCCGTGAGAAGCCTACTCAATACTTCATTCGCAAGACTGACTGACCTGTTGAATACGGTGTATACGGTGAGTGATTCAGAAATAATTCTTCATGTCATGGATGGCGCACCTACATTGTGGAACACTATCTTGACAACTCAGTTGTACCAAGACGTCGTTGAGTTCCAAGCTGCTATCCGTTTCCATGAGGAGGCATTGATGAAACTGGATGCTCGAGATCGCGATAAATCTTACCGTGAATATGACAACCCTAACCGGAACTCGTTTCGATCGGCGCGAGTGAATCTAGTCGGTTGGTCTTCGAATCTTCCTGAACCAAAGTTTCCGAAAGATGATCGGAATGTTTCAAAGCGCGCAACTCCCGAATCGAAAGGTGCACGTCCTTGTCGTCACTGTGGAAGCGGTAAGCACTGGGATAATGAGTGTAAGCATTCCTTTGAGGGAAACCGGGCTGCACGCACTAACCTGGCTTCCGCTACCCGTGAAGACTTTGATGCGTAAGATCAATACGATGACCTATATTACGGGCTGGACAGTGACGAAGAAAGCGAACTTACCTCAATCAATGAACCCCAGTTGGGTTTTGAAGAGTCCCCTCAGATTACTGAATCTACATCCAACGATGTGGATATGTCTTCAGCCCTGGGGGGTAATATGGAGGAAATTTTGCCGTCTTCGGAACAAATAATCGATTCGGACGTACCTTCTACGCTAAACGAAACAGCAAACGATGCTTCAGATGCTGCAGAAACTTCCTGTGGAAGTTATTCAAAGCCCTCGTTGAACCGACGATCTAGACGACGTCTTGCTAGAGAGATCAAGGCTGTGAATTATCGAGTAATTCATACGGATGCGCGAGTCGCAGAACAACAGCCTTTAATTGAATTGCGGAAGCATATGGCAAGACCGGCTGGCTCTTCATTCCTTGGTTCACTTGCTACTGAAGCGACTGCTACGATTGGAGGCCTAGAAACGGATCCTGTTCAAGTTATCATTGACTCTGGATCCGACATCACATTAATCTCGCGAAGCACTCTTGATTCACTCACCCATCCCCCGAAAGTAAAGTCCGGTCACGACGTTAAGCTAATTCAGGTAACGGGACGTTCGTCTATATCTGGGTATGTTAACATCGACCTGTACTTTCATACGAACGAGGGACCGGTGAAATTGAATGTTGAAGCTTACATTGTTAGCGGTATGTCAACTCCGTTTATCTTAGGCAATGATTTTGCGGATCAGTATTCGATTTCTATTGTCAGAGAGGAAGGGAATACCTACCTGCGCTTCGGAAGTTCTGGCCGTCAATTAAAGGTTGAATCTTCGACTTCACCGAGTTTATTGGATGACGAAGGCCATGCCTTCAAAGTCAAAGTTCAATCTGAAGTAAAGCATTCTGGACCTTCGAAAGGAATTCATCGTCGAAATCAGAAGTTAAAACGACGGGCTCATCAGCGTCAAAGAAATGCAGAAGTTTGGGCAACTGAACGTACTGTTATTGCCCCGGAATCAAGTAAAATTGTTCCAGTCGGTGCGAACTTTCCTAAAAATCAAGATTCCCTCTTTGTGGAAAGGAAGATAGCCTCGAATGGCAATGAAGACGATTTCTACGGTGCCGCTGATACCTTGATATCGAAGGAAAACTCTGTTCTTCACGTTGCAAACTTCTCGAAGATGCCTGTGGTGATTTCGGCTGGTCAAGTACTCGGTACTGCACGTAATCCCAAGTCCTGGCTTGATAAGTTGAATAAGTTCAGTTCGGAACAACAGCAGAGAATTTATGCTCATGCGCACCTGATCCGGACTCTTGTTGCTGAGCATTCTGGCAAATCGACAGTGGTCGACGGAAGCAAAAGTGAAGATGATCGCCGACCGGAGACAGCGGGATCTTCACCGGAGGCAGTGCCTGTCATGCCGTCACCAAATCTCTCTTGCGCTGTGCGCTCAGAGACGGAAATCGCATCCAAGGCTCAACGCAACGCAACAGAACCAGACGATCCGCTGGCGGAAGAACCACTAGAAGGTGGACCAAAGACTGCTGAAGTTCCTCCAGAACCGGTGAGTTCGGCACAACTGCTGACAGAAATCGACATCTCACCAGATGTTACGCCGGAGCAGCGGAAGCAGCTCGAAGAGGTTCTCATACGCAATAGCTCAGCATTCGGACTTGACGGAAGACTGGGAAACTACGGAACTAAGGTGGAGATTCCGATGAAGCCAGGTGCAGAACCTGTATCTTTGCCTCCATTTCCCGTTTCTCCAGCTAATCGCGAAGTTATCGATAAACAGATGGATTCTTGGCTGAAACTCGGCGTTATTGAACCCTCTAAAAGTCCCTGGGCTGCGCCCGTCTTTATTGTGTATCGAAATGGTAAGCCGAGGATGGTGATTGACCTCAGGAAATTGAATGAACAAGTTGTTGCAGACGAATTCGGATTGCCTCGACAAGACGAAATTCTGCAAGCACTCTCTGGGTCTCAATGGCTCACCACCCTCGACGCTCTCGCTGGTTTTACCCAGCTCACAATGGCACCTGGATCTGCCGAGAAATTGGCCTTTCGAACACATCGTGGATTATTTCAATTCGCACGAATGCCATTTGGCTATCGAAACGGTCCAAGTGTATTTCAACGCGTAATGCAGACGGTGCTGGCGCCGTTTCTCTGGATATTTGCTCTTGTATACATCGACGACATTGTCGTCTTTTCGCTTACCTTTGAAGACCACGTCAAGCACCTCGACCTCGTCTTCAGCGCCATCGCCGCCGCCAATATTACCCTTTCCCCTCCCAAATGCCATCTGGCATATCAGTCTCTACTGTTACTCGGGCAAAAGGTATCGCGCCTCGGTCTCTCTACTCACAAGGAGAAAGTTGACGCGATCCTACAGCTTGCCGACCCGCGCAACGTTCATAAACTTCAACATTTCCTGGGAATGATGGTTTATTTCTCGGGGTAGGTTCCATTTTTTGCTTGGATGTGTCAACCCTTTTTCGAACTTCTAAAGAAGGGAGTTAAATGGGAATGGAACGATTTGCATAAAGAAGCTTTTGAGCTCAGTAAGCAGGTTCTTACGAATGCTCCAGTGCGTGGTTATGCTATTGCAGGTCAACCCGTTCGCGTTTATACTGATGCGTGCGACTATGGACTCGCTGGAATTTGCCAACAAGTTCAACCTGTCAAGATTCATGATCTGCGCGGCACCAAATTGTACGAGCGCTTGGAACGCGCGTATAAAAATGGTGAGAGTGTTCCAACGCTCGTGACTGTGATAAAAGGCATTGATGATGTTCCCGCGCCCGGTGTATGGGCCGAGAATTTTGAAGATACAACGGTTCACATCGAGCGCGTCATTTGCTACTGGTCGCGCGTGCTCAAATCCCCGGAACGAAACTATTCTCCTACGGAACGCGAAGCCCTCGCTCTCAAAGAGGCACTCATCAAATTCCAACCATTTCTTGAAGGCGAGTCCATCGCAGCGATTACCGATCACGCCGCGTTGACTTGGAGTCGCACATTCCAGAACGTCAATCGCCGCCTGCTTACCTGGGGAACTATTTTCGCGGCTTACCCCGGACTCAAGATCGTCCATCGCGCGGGCCGTGTTCACTCCAACGTTGACCCTATCTCCCGCCTTCGCCGTCGTGTTCCGCTGCAGGACAGCCCAAGTACGGAACATATTCCTATGCTGAATCTGACTGACTGTGACCCGCTCAAGAACATGTACGATGATTTGGGTCCTCGACTCGAAGAGAAATTACTCACTGTGGCATCAAAATATGTGCGATCCGAGCAGGAATCGGGAAGCGCGGACACAGTTGCCGTCGGTGAGATTTCCCTTGACCATGAGGAAGAAGTGACCTCATTGTATACCACTGTGCGGGCATACGCCGTGTTGATAGGTATATCCAAAGATGAAATTGAGGCATGGGCCGACGCTTACCGCGAGGACCCTCATTTCTCACAGGTTCTTGACGGTTGGAAATCGGAGAAAGATTGATCCAACCCTCGTTTCCCTCAGTATCATTACAGCGATAATGGATTGATTTTCTTTGAAGACTGGCAAGGGTTGAATCGACTCTGCGTCCCTTCAAAGTTTCGGACAGCTGTTATGACAGAAGTTCACGATACTGTGACTGAATCAGCCCATGCTGGCTACCACCGCTGTTACAATCGACTCGCATCAACCTATTATTGGCCGCGAATGTCTCGAGACCTTAAAAGGTATACTTCCACTTGTTATCTGCCAGAAAAGTAAACCCCGTCGCCATGCCGGTATCGGATTACTCCAACCAATTCCAATTCCAGCACTGCCTTTCGAAGTGGTGTCAATGGATTTTATCAGGGATTTGATTCTGACCACGATGAATGGTTGACCAAACGTGCACTTCGTAATGCTCCCGCTATTTTCGAAGACTGGTCAAATTCCAAAAAGGCGCAAATACCAAGTGCTTAGACTCCTACGGAGAATCGGCCTTCACCTCCTTCGTGTGAAAACTTCTCTGTGAAAACTTCTCCTACGCCACTCCCGATATATTTAAACACCAATAGCTTGCCACAATTCCCTCAACGCCTGGTTGCGCCCACTTCTTTCCCCACACACACTTCCTCTTCTCATCATGTTCTCCTTCCGTCGTCTCCACGATGCTCCCCACAACTTCGCACCATGCACTCGCTCCGATCCCGGAACCTTCACTTACGACAATCACCCTTTTGGCCCTGCCGGCCCAGTTCCCGCCAAAGACAACGACAACAACTCCGACTATCCTGAGTCGCTGCCGGAGCTTGTTTCTGACAGCGGCTCCAGCTGTAATATGCAACGCATTTTTCGAGAATAATTGATTCTCAATCTGTTCAAGGCGGTTGCCAATTCGTCAGTTCCCTCTTTCAACGCGCCTTAGGCGTTGCTGGGCTCCAGCTTCCGGAATTGTCGGACGACGACATCGTGACCGTACTCGAATACGGCGAGACTCGTTACAAGATTCGCGAGGCGATCACTTTCACTACACGCGCTATCCTTGAGATCATCACCACTGTTTTCCATTGCGCTGCTAACAATCATGATCCTATGATTAAGGGCGGTGGTTCATATATTCCTTCCTCAATACCGGATCGCGTTCTCGAGGAACTTGACCTACCCATGCAGGCATCGGCTCTGTTGCGCGAGAAGATGGGTGTGACTTACGAGTTACGCACCTATCCTTCGCTGCAGAGTGCTCAGACGACTCTCAAAAACATTTATGGTGTGTCTATTGTCTCTTTCACCTACGTTCACGGGTTGAACTGTCGGAACTTGTAGACATTTACCGCCATCTCACTCTCGTGTTGGCTTATGCCATGCTCATCTCATTCGAAAACGGGTTAGACTCCTCCATGAATTTCGGTGCTTTTATTGGTATGCACCCTTCGGAGTTTATTCCTCGCGTCCGAGCTCGCTTCCCTTTCGGCGGCTTCACTCAACTCCACAGCTACATGGCGAACAAGGAGTACTCCAATAAGATGGATTTTGGTTCGTCTTCACTTGCGAGTTTTCTTCGTTGACTTAAATCAGCACTCAGCCCTTGTTCGACTGCTTAATCCAGACTGCGAACATGTCCTTATTGGGAGCTACAACGGAAACTCCTACATCACCACATGGCCCGTTCCGGCAATTCAAGTCCCGCGCCAGCTTAAATCCGTGCATGATTTTAAATCCGTGCATGATTTGCCAGCTATCTACAAAACACTGGAGCGCTCCGAAAAAAAGTTCACACAACGGTTTTCACAGCTCCTGCCTAATTCGGCCAGCACGCTCCACTCTCTCCAACGACACTCGCCCTTTCGTCACTGCTCCTGGAACGTCTCTCTGGCCTACCATGCCCTACAATACCTTCCGCTACATCCCTCCTGCACACAAGCGGCTCCTGATTACCATGGCCGCCTAGGCTGCAACACGAGGTCGCCCCGCCCTGACGCGCCAGCCGTCGACGCAATGGATCCGGCAGTGCCTACCTCATATGGTAATTGACGTCATCGCATCAATGGGAACTTTTTTTCGGAGCGCTCCAGTGTTTTGTAGATAGCTGGCATCCGTGCATGATTTGCTAGCCGAACTCATGGTGTAAGATTACATTCGTGTTGACCACTCCTACCATGCGCGAGTCGCAGTCTACTTCTAGCTAGTCTAGAATCTGTGTACCATTAAATGTCTAGTGTTCAATATTAGCTGGTCTACAATCTTGTACCTTTGATTTCTTCGCGCACATGAAGACTGGGGGGGCTCTGTGATGGATATCGGTGTTATCCGGCTCTTGAGTCTTCCCGCGCGCTCGGCGCTCTCGGCATTGACGATCATGGGACCGTGTTCATGACGTCAATGCTGCTAAGTTCTTTTACTTAGCAGCAAAGCGTCATACCTCTCTCTCTTGGATCGGCACCGATCAGATTCAATATTGACTTGCAAGGTCTGACGGAGTCATCAAGAGGTACAGTTGCGGCAAAATCAATTTACTTACTAAATAAGGAAATTCTCGTCAATTCGCTCCTTTTGCTCGTTTTTTGCGAGCGGTAAGTTGATAAGAATACTAAGAACTGCTGGCCTGTTCCTGATGTAGAAAAACTGGCGTCTTTGTATTGGTTTCGCCGGGATAAGCAGCAACTTTGTCTCATAAAGTGCAGCCAAAAGCAGTGAGAAACATGACGAATCCGGTTGTTTTTTGTGCGTAGACCGGCTCAACTCCAGGAGTACAGGCCCTTTGTGCCATTTCAGCGTGCCTGTGGTGGTTTTGCTGTGCGGTAGAGCGGTTTTGATGCAAATTTCCTTATTTGGTAAGTAAATTGATTTTGCCGCAACTGTACAGTAGAATAATCCACTACTTTCCTCATGGTTCCATTGACTTCTTGAATATTCTATAATTGATCCTCGTAGATTATAAAAGGGAGTCGTTCCCTCCTGTAACGACAGCTCTAACTTACTTCTATCAATCTACGTAGATTCATTCTAAATCTTGTGTGAACCTTAAGAGAAGTCGCGCGCTCTCCTAAATTCAGCCAAGCTAGTCTTCGGTGGTAAAGCCGCGCGCTTACTTCTCAGATTAGACGCAACTTAGGACTGGTTGACATTCCCAGTCGTCGTAAGAAGAATAAGATCTCTTAGGACAGTTGTTCAGGTATTTACTTGATTATATAGAGGTTCTTGGTACTCAAACTGCTTACTACTTGGTTATTTAACCGAAACTAACCCGTATCCTTAACAGCCATCGAGATGTATGACAGGCATAGGGTTAATCCCATATGCAGTCCTCGAGCTCAACAGATGACGTTCACACAAGAGATTTTGTCATGAATGGTGAAGCAACTTCTCATTAAACCGGAGGTCATAAAGAGAGTAGGATTACACAGAATGTAATAAGTAAATAAGGAGCCAATCCCCTGAAAAGCAACTTCAACGATGTAGTGGTCCTCTGTCAAACTCTCACAAACCGTCGAGCTGAGGAAACGGAGGACTTAGCATGACAACATAGTTGGCTGCGGGCACGGGTTTGTGGAGGAGAGAGACCTCGCAAAAGAAAGGGGTCACTGTTAGCGTCTGTTACGTAGGTCTTTTGAGTTAACGATACACCATCAGAGCATACAGGCATCAGGGATGCTCGCCCACAGTGAACAGTGCTGCGAAGAATGTTCACTGAAGTGGGAGAGTAGCCGCAGATGGGCTCGAAAGCCAGCCGGGTTATGCAAGGTACGCAAACTCGGCAAAGCATCCATTCAACCGCGCGCTAAACAGGCGTTGGCGGCTGAAATGCGCGGGTGCCAGACCGTGCAGTCATCGTTTCCGCCGCAGATCAGGTTGGCGACTGCGGGTAAGGCAGGCGATAACCAGTTGCGTATTGCGGAGTAATGACATGACCATCGACGAGCAATGCGTGGAACATAAAATATGGACCAGCATTTGGAAGCTATGTCTTTGGGTCGTGGTGCGCGAGCAATGGCTTTGCGGCATGCTGAACCAACACGATATTACGCGGGGCAGGCTGATATGCGGCAGGGACCGAAAGGCATCACCGTGCAGGGACAAAAACATGATGTTCTCGGGCCTGGGTTCAGCAATTACGCTGAAGGCAATGACCTTGAACGCGCTGAATCAATCCAAGTAGGATCGATAAGCGGGGTCCAAAGATGTCTGTTCGCGGCGGTGTTGACCACAATCGCAGACAATTCTCGAATGAAGCGCGCGCCAGCGGCAGCTTCGAGACTGCGATAGGGCAATTCTTGGTATAAAACCGAAGAATTTTCACGGCGTTACTGAGACGAAGTCGAGTCGGACTCAAACTTCATAGCCAATGCTCTCCGCAGCGCAGAGTTGGGCTCATTTAGGCCAAGGCACTAATAGAGTTGGCTCCCAAGTCATGCAGCTGCAGGCGAGGCAGGTTGTCTATTGAAAGACAATCGTCCGAAGACGATGGGGGTACGTGGATGGGGGCAAAAGAAGAGAGGAGGGAAGGAAGAAGGGGACCGAGTCAGAGACAGCGGCGCACCTAAAATGTGCCTGATCCTAGCACATTCCCTGAGCATATACAACCCCTGTTAATACACTTTCATCACAGATATCGTAGCGGGCGGGCCAGGCGAGACGATTGAGATACGAAAGCAAAAGGGATTGAGCTGGGGGTAGACTCGAGTGCTGTACCGGGGGATGTTGTTCGAAAGGTTCGAGATTCGAGTTAGCGAGTTGGCGGGGAGCTGGCGGCCGGCGAGTTGGCGTAGTCGATATGGCGAACGGGCGGGAACTTCGAAAGACGCTCGCTTGCTCTATAAACGTAGACAAAGCGGGAGGAGGAGGAGCGAGCGCGGCGCGGAGCGCCGCGCGAGCGACGACGACGACCACCGAGGTGATATGCTAGAGAGAGAAGACGGGCGGGGACCCACGACGTTTGGGCGCAACGTTTCGTCTGCAGCTAGCTAAGTCGCTAGGAAGTTTAAATCAAATAAGTCTTTGGGAAGAGGAGCCCTGGAAACCTTTGGTTTCTGGGTTCTCTGTGAGTGAGGCTTCCGGATGAGCACTAACCGTGTCAACCAAAAGCCAAGACTCTGGGGTGTGGTGGGTGGGCCGAGAAAGCGCTATGAGAGCGAAAGGAAAGAGGGTCGATCAGCGATCAATGATCGGCATCTTTCCTTCTCGCTCTCTTAGCTAGCCGGCTATGTGCTCGAGCTCGCGGTGCTCGCTTTGAGCACACGCTGTCAGCTAGCTAAGTCGCTAGGAAGTTTAAATCAAATAAGTCTTTGGGAAGAGGAGCCCTGGAAACCTTTGGTTTCTGGGTTCTCTGTGAGTGAGGCTTCCGGATGAGCACTAACCCACAGAAACCAGGGAACACAGAGACCGGACAGGCGGAATCCGAGAAGACGACTCCCCCAAAGAGATTTTAATACGTTGAACGTAACGCGGAGATTTGTGAAAGAGAAAGATGTTCGAAAATTCAGTGTGATTGACTTTGAACCAAAGAAGTTCGCCCAACTGTGATTGAGTCGACGTCAAGCTTGGATTTGAGCAGTGCAGGATAGAAGGGTATAGAGTAACAATGTCAGCTGAACCAACGAATAGAGAGAAAAGAAGACTCGGAACAAAGCAACACCATGTGAGACTGAAACAAAAAGCAAACAAACTTGAAGTGAGGAAGACGACCTCCTCTTTTCTCCAGAAGCCAATTCGGAGCCGATACTCGGCAAAGAGGTGAGTGTTCACATAGACTGTGCCACATTGAACTAGTGAAGACAATCGTCAAGCTTATTCAAGCCACGACGAGCAGAATCCGAGGCAGCTAATAGATCATAGTAGCGGCAATCGTTCAGAACCGGTTGAACGTGATGCATGTCGGACATCAACAGTGGTCATCATTGAGAGGAAAATTAGAATGAATGAGTTTCCACTACGATGTGGCCAGGTACCATCGTGCCAGTAAGTCCAGCCGACCCCAGAGCTCATTTCGAGTTGTACGAATCGCTGAGCAGCAGGATGCATGAGCTGAGCATGAAATCACCATCTCGGGAGCTGGCAGAGCGTATGCAACACTGCAGCAACAGTGGGAACAACTTGAGGATTTGTTGCCTAAGAATTATCTGGCGGCCACAGCTCAATGCGGAGCTAGTCAATGACTTAGGATTGGCATCAAATAGAGCCCATTTGTCCGACTCGAGGATGAATTAGGCCTGCGAATTTGGGTGACAAAGAGCTAACTCGGAGCACCTCAACGTTTGATTCCGCGAGTAACAGAAATCGTAACTCGGCGACTCGTTACGGTGAGTAGTGTCACTTCAACGGAGGAGCCGAATGGAAATGGGTTACAGCCCAGCCAACAGCCCAAAGAAGAGAATTGAAAATGCAGAGTGAAATGCATCGTAGTGGAAACGAAGAGGCACCGCTGGATTGAAACGCAGCGACAAGAAGGAAAGTTTCCGCTGGTCAGAAATAGCATACCAGTATTTGAAGCATCACACGGACACACATGAAAGACGAACAATAGAACACCGAGCATTGGCACGCCGCATTGGCCGTCACAGCGAAAAGCCCCATTTGCAATGCAAACCTGGGAAGAATCATGATCATGAGCTCAATATTGACGGGATGAGCGCCCCGGAAGCTGAGCAAAGGAAGGAGACGTTTCTGCCAAGCGACCACGGGCTGGATCATGACTGCCCTGCCGACGAAAATCTAAATATGAAAGAATGAAACTCGCCGACAATGTGTCACGGGAGCACTGGCTCGAAGAATAAATAGGTGAGATGAAAAGAGTGAAAAGATGGAGCCGCCCCAACAAGATACTTAGCAAGCAGCTCATCACGGCGGGGTTACTGAAGTAGCAGGGAAGTAAAACGTGCCAACACACAGAAATCTGGCTAGTGGCAGTTAAGGAAGGAGTGTGAGATGTTACCGGGGCATGCGGATCGAATAAGAACGATGCACAAACAGAACCACGGATGCGAGCATGTTCGGAATTCTGCCGTGCTCAAGCATGAAAAATTCACTGCGGAACAGCACACCGAAAAAGACACCGAGCTCGATGATTCCTACCATACAGAGCATAGCAGCAGACGGCTGCGCAACACTATCGCTGAGTGGCACGCACGCAAGAGGAGGCACAGAGGTAAGAGAATGCTGCATCCGGAAGTTCTGGCGTGCAGGTTGCGGCCGCCGGTGACAGAGCATGCAAACAGAATAAGCACTGCAGCACAGCGGCATACAGGCGAAATGGGCACTACGACACAGCGGAACGTAGGCGAATAATGCTGCATCCGGAGACTCCGGCATGCAGGTCGCAGCGGCCCACAACGGGGCATGCGAACAGAATAAGCACTGCAGCACAGCGGCATACAGGCGAAATAGGCGCTGCAGCACAGCGGCATGCAAGCGAAATAGGCACTACGACACAGCGGTACGCAGGCAAATAATACCGCACCCGGAAATTCCGGCGTACGGGTCGCAGCGGCCCACAGCGGAGCATGCGAACGAAATATTGAGCACTGCAGCATGCAAATTGCAGCATACAGGCTGGAATCTTCGCAGTTTGAACCTGAAGACAAGACCACAGCAAAAGAGAATTGAGAGGCAAAATGGATAACGTACCGAACAATACTGAGTTGGGGGCAAACAGCGGCGCAGAGGCACAAGATAATATAGCACGGAGGCACGAAATGAATTGGTGCAAAGGCACACGAAATAAATTGGTGCAAAGGCACACGGAATACACTGGTGCAAAGGCACACGGCATAAATTGGTGCAAAGGCACACAACTGGTGCAAAGGCACACATAATAAATTGGTGCAAAGGCACACAAAATAAGTGGCGCAAAGGCGCACGAGTTGCTATGGCACAAAGGTGCGAATAACATGGTGCAAAGGCACGAGATAGTGTAAGATGGAAGCCGAGACAATCGACAACCAAATGCTTCAAGCAATTCCTGAAGAAAATGACAGTACCATGAAATAAAGAACATAAGAGATCACTCACAGTTACATCCCACGAATACCGCAAGGGTTTATCTCCGAGTTCGCTATTTGGATGCCAAGAGGGGAAGCTTCGGAAGGGCAAGCACAGGGAATAGGAGAGGCTTGATTGACGCGCTTGTTTGCGAGACTTGAGCAACAGGTAAGGATTGGGAATGACCACAAGGCACAAGAACAAAAGTCCACAAAGCCATTAGGGTGTGATATATCATGAAGCCTAAATACGGTTGGAGGAAAGCCTTCTAGGGATGCAAGTCTTGAAGGAATAGGGGTTGAAGAGATTCCCGGCCTTTGAGACACGCAACAAAGGAAAGTCGCCGCATTAGAACCACAAGAGGAGCCAAAGATAAGAGACAAGAAAGCCCCAAAGAGACCCCAGACAACGCAGTTCCAAAACCGAGAAAACGCTATGAGAGCGAAAGGAAAGAGGGTCGATCAGCGATCAATGATCGGCATCTTTCCTTCTCGCTCTCTTAGCTAGCCGGCTATGTGCTCGAGCTCGCGGTGCTCGCTTTGAGCACACGCTCATCAGGTGGCAGTGTTCCCTAACGGTACGTGGTGATTATTTGTTTCCAGCGTATCATGTGACTGACACGTGCGTATGGGAAAACAAACCGAGTGCCAGTATGTACTGGAGGTGGGCAATGCCCGTCAATCAGTGATTTCTTTGTTCATGTTTATTGATGGGGTCGCCCCGCCAAATGCTGATCTGGGACTGCCGACACGTTTTCCGGGCGGCACACACCTCGGCTCCCTAAGCTTTGGAAGCCAAATCACTTTGAATTAAAATGTCTAGGGGATGTAGTAGGGATTTTTTAAATTTTACATTTGACCTTGAGTTACAGTTGAACATCTCATAATGCATATGCTCACAATGCATAAACCTCATTCTGCATAGTGTTTTGGGGTCCACCAACTTGGTAGGCTGGTGTTTTATGCATTTTCTCATATTGCCTAATGCATAAGGTTTGGGGCAAGTTTTTAGTGCATTATGCATTATGAGATCACAAAATTGATACAATTTGGTAGCAATTTGGCTGTTTGTGTCACTCTTCTGACGCATATGGGTACTATTCACGTCAAAAACACCAGTTTGTAACATGTTACAGCTAAATCCAAGATTTTGACCGCTTTTACGACAACTGGCGAGCAATCCGGCATCTGCCGCACTTCCATATATAGTAATTCTGTGACAATGTCACACATGTCACCCCGTATGACAATATGCAGGAATGCATATTGCTCATAATGCATAACACTTGGGGGTCCACGGACGCTATGCATCAACTGTACATGAAGGATTTTACTCAGTTCTTTATAATTTGCAAATTCCCTACTACATCCCCGAGATATCTCAAAATAAAAATTTTCGACGCTGAGAGTTTGGTGCCGCGATGCCGCAACGATTAAATAAACGTGTTCGATGTTGCGCCGCCATCAGGCGGAGACAAGCGTGACAATATGTCACAAAGTGGTAACAATGGGCTTAAAAGCCCCCTGGTGACACTCCGAGAGCATTGAGACACTGAAAAATGTAAGGTATCTCTTTATTTTATACATTGAGCACCTCATATAAGTAATTTACACTCATACAGCAAAAAGAGGTACGAAAAGTTGTTCGGCGCTGAATTTGGTGGCTGTACGACTGCCCATCAGGCCATCAAAACCCCATCGGTGCCCACCTCCACCAGTACGGGAGTCGCGGAATCCAGCCAAATGGGGACTCGACACGTTTTCCTCCAATTACTGCTTCATCCTCCTCAAGGCTCCATTCCAACAATGCTAGCATTTCATTGATCTGAATTTCATGAACACGAGTCATATTTGTTTCAAGGACAATTTCTAATCCCAGCAAACATCAACATGCGGTCCTTATTTATTCAACCTCAAGCGGCTCGTTTACGGCCGTAGCCACCCCTCGAATATGAGAATAGCCAGACTACAACGGCAGCCAGGATATTCAAAGTCAATAACCGAGTTCGAAGTCTCAGAGGCATCGATTCACTGCCATCCCTCAGCGCGTCCGCGAGTCCGCCTTAGTCAAGTTATTTGCTGGCCAGCCGCTTGACCCCGAGGACGATGATACCCAAGTTCTTGTCGGCTTTTGTGAGCAAATAATTCATCCGTCAAATCCCACTCAACACAAGCACTGTCGTATGTCTCAATTCTCATCTTGCATGTTCATTTACGGAGGAGGTTCCAGCTCGAAATCATTTTTCAAATGGTGTGCATCAAGTCGGGAAACTCGTCAAGCACAATTGCAAAGCATCTCTGTCGCTCTTCATTCCAGTTGACCCAAAGGATCTGCGAATCGTGATAGTTCCAGCACCCGGAGCTCCCCATTCCCATCCCGCATTCCCGCGCACAAAAATTCCACTCGATGTTCAGCAGAAATATGTTGGCGTGGCAAAAAAAGTGCGCTTAAGTCGTAGAACAACGCTGGGCGTCGACCAAGGTAAAATTGAATTAAATCTTACATCTTGTAAATAAGACTGACACTCTTTCAAATCGGCAGCCGCAAATGAAGATTCGGGAGGGAAACTTGTTCAAGAGGTTCATCCCGGAATGGGAAATAATCGCAAACGCAACGCCTATGCTACTAATTGTGTATGTACTCACTTGACCTCCGTGTAGGTGTTGGTTGGGGCAATAGGCGTTCGAGTGGTGGATAGGCCTTCGGGTCTTATTCAGGCGTTCGCCGAACGCCTATGCTACTAATTGTGTATGTACTCAACGTCGGAAGAGGAATACGCGACTTAACTCGCCCCTTGGGCCGGAAGCAGTTAGTTGGGGGATCAGCCGCCGAATCTAATCCCGTTTTGGAATGCAAACGCGCGCTTGTTTTGGAATGCACGCACAGCCTTCTTTCGTTGGATACATAGCCTGGCGAGACGGGACGAGACCCGGTTTCTCTCTCCGTCTCGCCAGGTCAGTACACTATAGCTTCCCTTCCTATTTCTCTAATTTTCTCTCGTCGTTTCGCCAGCGTTGTGATTCATTCGATTACCCACCCAGTTTCTCTACCCACACCTAGTTCGTATTCACTATATATCTTGTACATTTCGGCACTTCGCGTCGTCCTTCAATCCATTCCGAGCCGATCGCGGCTCTTTCTTGGCTACCTCACACCTCCGAGCAACGGGACAAAGGCAATTAGCCGCCCAAAAAATGCCCTGTGACCTGTGACCGAATTAAGATAGCTTCAATTCAGGTCCGGCTGTGAACTGTGACCTGAATTTACGGTCGAAATGGTACAGTACGTCGGCTGAATTGGACTCGAAAATGAGGTTCGCAACTCCTCCTGCTCGCGGAAAATGCTGCGGATTAAATCTCGTGGATCTATTTTTGACTGCAGCATCACTGGCACCCCGCGAAAATTACAGAAGAAATGAAAATACTTATGGAAAGTCAACCATTATGACGTTCCGGATGTCGCATAAATCAAAGCAAACATTTTTTTTTCTGGTGCGCAAAAACTTTTTTCTTGAAGTCCCTCAATAGGCCCAGTACTGCATCCAGGTGAAGTATTACCTTCTGGGAGACTACCTGTAGTAGGAATGGGCCGAGTTTCAAGCGGAAGGTGCTCATCGGGGTCGAGGTCTTCTGCCGAGCCCCGCCCCCCGCCCCCCGCCCCTTCCCACCAATGGGACCTCCGTGATGCGCCTTTTCTTCGAAACTTCCCGTCGTCTCGTCTCTCTTGCCAATCCCTTCTTCTCGTCGTCTCGACACCCCAGTCACTTAAATCTTAATTGCAGCAATCCAGACAGATAGAGGGGAAATGCATATTTTGTTTGGTTAAGGTATTAACTTGAAAACACCAAGACTGTTTGAAGACTGTCCAAAAACTGTCCACTGTGGACAGTTTTTTGTTTGTCGCATTATGTCGCCTATCGCGTGATGCGACCTCATGCGACCCGTGGTGGTATGCAAGTGCTCACTAGCGCTCACTCTGGGGGCGTGAAATGGGCTGGACGACGCCAAAAGCGAGGGGGTTGGGGCAAAACTCTCAAGAGTGAGGAAGTTATTACTAGGTATTTGTACAAAGCAGTCAAATCAGTGCAACAACACCTGAATCTTGGATTTTATTGCTGTTTGCAGAAATGTTGAGACTACGTAACAAATCACCCTTTTTGGGTATGCGGCACCATATCGATTGTTCTGAGCTCATTTTTGGGCGGATTTCAATGAAACTATATGGAAAATGCGTCTTTTTGAAATGCGAATCGAATGGTACCGGTTTCGCGGTGTAATGCGGGAATTTGACCAACTCAATTTTCGCCGGTTTCCCCAAAGCGCGTCAATTTTTTGAAGTGAATCGGGAAGGCTTCATAGTATTCTCAGTGCACAGAACTCTCTGACTACCCTTCGACCATGCACCCCTCGACTTTGAGACGAAACGGCGAAAGAGTGGCGCGGCTGCGACGCGCCGAAGAACACTGCTCTCAGGCCTGCACACAGCTGTCAACGCGATAAACCACTTGATCCTCCGCTCAAGAGGGAGAGCGAGGCCAGAAATATGGAGAGCCATGTTCAGATGTCATGCCCTCGATGCTAGCTGCCTACTAGCTACGAAATTGAGGAAGAAAAAAGCATAGAACTTGATCTGTGTACCGGTGAATAGCGAGAAACAGGAATGTATTCATGCTGGCTCAGACGAAGAATGAGTCGTTTATTCAAGACAAGAAAAGGAATCCCACGCACCTATGCACCGACTCGACTCTGCCGCCTGAATCTTTTCAGCGTGGTAGGTGACATTTGTGCAAGTCGACAATTCGCTATCGTCCCGGTCCGATCTCGGTTTTGTAGGCTTCTTCAGCCAGTAGTAGGCTCCTGCGACGGGGTGAATGTCATGAATGGCATTTTGAGAGGAAAAGAACGCGGTTGGAGGGGTATGAGGAAGAGGAGGGAAGAGGTGAAGAGGCTAGGTGGCCGGATCACAGCCCATTGATGGCTTCTTGGACGCGTCAGCGACACGTCATTTGGGGCCCGTTCTCCCTGCAACTTGCGGGGTGTGTGGATGGGAGATAGAGGCGCGGATCTGCCTTTTTACTTGGTCCAAAACTGCCATGTAGCTGCGGAGAAAATTGACGCGCTTTGGGGAAACCGGCGAAGATTGAGTTGGTCAAATTCCCGCATTACACCGCGAAACCGGTACCATTCGGTTCGCATTTCAAAAAGACGCATTTTCCATATAGTTTCATTGAAATCCGCCCAAAAATGAGCTCAGAACAATCGATATGGTGCCGCATACCCAAAAAGGGTGATTTGTTACGTAGTCTCAACATTTCCGCAAACAGCAATAACCAACATCAGGAATGCTTTCACTCTCTGATTACTTGCTGCGGTATACAAATGCTGATCCAAAAAAAAAAAAAAAAAGAAAAAAGAAAGAAAGAGAGAAAAACTTAAAAGAAAAAAATCGTCACGTGTATCAACGACGAAATTCTGTGAAATTGAACAAAATCTCATGATTTGGGATGGTTCTCCCTGCAGAAACGAGGTAATGGAAGTGTAGAGAAGGTGAAACAGAACTCAGCGAGGCTTCAAGCACCAGATAAGGAGCAGGAACGCTGTCCGGGGAGAGAGAAACGGTATGTGGACGAAAAATCGGTTTTTTGACAGTTTTCGTCAAATTTATGACATTTTGGACCGGTTCGTAAAAGCCCTCGGTGACCTGTGACTGGACGAAAATTTTCGTAAAAAATCGAGTCTGTGACGCGTGACATATGAATTGACCGAAATACTACAGTAACTTATATTGCGTGAGTTGTATTAATATCGATGTATAGAGGTATGCATTGGACCACCATACACGACTGTGAATGCTGAAATCGCACACTACTTGGCGGTAGTGCTGTCCAGATACGATATTAATACGCAAAATCCCATATCATAATATATTCATATCGTATCATCGAGTTCTGGGCCATATCGTATCCGTATCTAATTTTTCCGTATGATAAACCGTATATTAACGAGATGCTCGCTCGGCGGTGCATTATCCCCTTTCAGAATTCAGTGTAATTATTTCGCCACCAAGACATGCACAAATCGGGTATGATAGCGGACCTAACTTCGTGACAAGTCGGTTGCCCAATTTTGAAATCGTTACCTTTTACTTGGGTGAATTGAAAACTGTGTAGAGAGCACTGTTTTGCGTCGCTGATCACGAATATGTCTCCGGAGCCATAGGTGTAGCCCTCGTCGAGTTCAAGAGCAAAAGATTATTCCTATATCCGGCCTGATAAGACGCTTACGACATGAACTGCCACACCAAATCAGGAAGTTTCTCACATGTGCCCGGTGATGTCGTCACCTCGTCGATTTTCTTTCTCGGTCTACTTACACTCCACGTAGTTGGTGTAGAGCTCCACAACGTAAGCTCGGCTGGTAATTCTGGGCGGAAGTCAGGGCTTTGTGGACGATTTTGCTATTGGCCAATGGCATGGTGAGTCTCGACTTCTTCGCTTTCTCCCGTGATACAAGCTAACTGCATTCTCTACCGGTGTGCCTCAAGCATGGCCTCATCAAGTTCGGGGTGGGATAGCGCTGCTATACGCGTGTATGATAGCTCACTCGCGCCAAGTTTTTCCGGCGGATGTAAGCACGTTCCCCTTGTCTAGTCGGAGCTAACGTGCTTTAGGCAGTTAAAAGTCTCTTACCGCTGCGGGAAGCCTGCCGTCTTACCTCTCCTCCGAGTCTTTCTGGTATGTCTACCTTCGTCTCTCCTTGTCCTTGTGTCTGATCGCCCCTTTTCGTAGTCGGTTGTATCTAAGATATTTGCGCGGTACACAAGTACGTGATTCATCTATACTCCGTTTTCTTACTCAATTGTCGCTAGGCCTTCTCCACTGACTCCGACACCCTCCGGCATCGCGTGTTGTTTGAAGTAAGTGTTATGTCGCTGTCCTAATACATGCACTGAGTGTCTTATCACTGGCAGCAGGTGCTGGATTGTACGGTTACCTTCGTCCATGACTGTGACACGAGGGGCGGGCAGGCGGGTTGGGCGGATGGGTCGGTGTGGGTTGGTTCGCGGGCTCGTACCCGGCGGCTGGACTTGGTAATTCTTTTTCGTATACGATTTGTGTATTCGGTAATATGAAATGGATTTCCATTGGATTTATTCAATATATGCACTACAAATGAGCGGGCCAGAAGGAAGCAGAGGTACGCATAGCTGAGCGTATGGCAGCATCCCAGCCCAGAAAAAAAGTCCAGATTTTCTGCTCTGATGTGTTCATGTATGGGCTGAGATGCTGAAATCTGGGGTCCGAAATTGCACAGATTATTGCTGTTTGCAGAAATGTTGAGACTACGTAACAAATCACCCTTTTTGGGTATGCGGCACCATATCGATTGTTCTGAGCTCATTTTTGGGCGGATTTCAATGAAACTATATGGAAAATGCGTCTTTTTGAAATGCGAATCGAATGGTACCGGTTTCGCGGTGTAATGCGGGAATTTGACCAACTCAATTTTCGCCGGTTTCCCCAAAGCGCGTCAATTTTTTGAAGTGAATCGGGAAGGCTTCATAGTATTCTCAGTGCACAGAACTCTCTGACTACCCTTCGACCATGCACCCCTCGACTTTGAGACGAAACGGCGAAAGAGTGGCGCGGCTGCGACGCGCCGAAGAACACTGCTCTCAGGCCTGCACACAGCTGTCAACGCGATAAACCACTTGATCCTCCGCTCAAGAGGGAGAGCGAGGCCAGAAATATGGAGAGCCATGTTCAGATGTCATGCCCTCGATGCTAGCTGCCTACTAGCTACGAAATTGAGGAAGAAAAAAGCATAGAACTTGATCTGTGTACCGGTGAATAGCGAGAAACAGGAATGTATTCATGCTGGCTCAGACGAAGAATGAGTCGTTTATTCAAGACAAGAAAAGGAATCCCACGCACCTATGCACCGACTCGACTCTGCCGCCTGAATCTTTTCAGCGTGGTAGGTGACATTTGTGCAAGTCGACAATTCGCTATCGTCCCGGTCCGATCTCGGTTTTGTAGGCTTCTTCAGCCAGTAGTAGGCTCCTGCGACGGGGTGAATGTCATGAATGGCATTTTGAGAGGAAAAGAACGCGGTTGGAGGGGTATGAGGAAGAGGAGGGAAGAGGTGAAGAGGCTAGGTGGCCGGATCACAGCCCATTGATGGCTTCTTGGACGCGTCAGCGACACGTCATTTGGGGCCCGTTCTCCCTGCAACTTGCGGGGTGTGTGGATGGGAGATAGAGGCGCGGATCTGCCTTTTTACTTGGTCCAAAACTGCCATGTAGCTGCGGAGAAAATTGACGCGCTTTGGGGAAACCGGCGAAGATTGAGTTGGTCAAATTCCCGCATTACACCGCGAAACCGGTACCATTCGGTTCGCATTTCAAAAAGACGCATTTTCCATATAGTTTCATTGAAATCCGCCCAAAAATGAGCTCAGAACAATCGATATGGTGCCGCATACCCAAAAAGGGTGATTTGTTACGTAGTCTCAACATTTCCGCAAACAGCAATAACACGTACCTGGGCAGACCAGCCCAGAAGGGATTCTCACTGGGCTTGAGGACTCACCGATGGAATTTCTGTTACGCACAGTGAGAACTGGAGGACTAGTTCCCAAATTGATGGGAGACTTCACAAATCCCATCAACTTCTTCGTTTTGCATCAATCGGGAACTAGTCCCTCAGTTCCGCAGCTTTTTCCAGGTTTTAGGTGCATGAATGTAGGCATTGTGAGTGCTCACAAAACTGTTGAGCCGGATTTTTCATTCTCTCTCAAATACAGGTCGAACGGACTACATCTTCTCAAAAAGGTGAAATCACGTGGGGCAACCGTATTTGTCTGTCCCCTACCTTACGTGTTGCCTCGTGATCGACTTCCGCAGCACCTTCCGCACAATCGACATAGATTGCGAACAGTGGCAGTTTTGTCGCCTCACTCTCGAGGCCTTGAAACGAAGCAAAGACGCCCCTCCGTTTGCCCAGCCTGTGGATCCGGTTGCCCTCTCTATTCCTCATTACCCTATAATCATCAGCAACCCTATGGACTTGGCGTCCAATGAACAGAAGTTAAACTCCTCAAAACCCTCAGCAATGCGTGGGAGTCCAGAGTCCAGCCCTTATACCAGCATCGGCGACTGTATCGCTGACATGCGTTTGATTACTCAAAATTATGTCCTTTTCAATGGACCCACACATGCCATCAGCAAAATGGCGCTGCGATTAGGGGCGCTCAATTCTTAGCTCGTCAGCTCGTCTCGTCCGTAAAATATCGATTTTTTGATGAGGGGATCAAAATTTGATGGGAAGTGGAGAGAAATGCGGAGTGGGATCAGCAGCTCATCAGCTCATCATGCAATTAAATAATTTCTGGGACGAGACGAGCCGACGAGCTAAGAATTGAGCTCCCCTATTGGAGGTACTCCTCAACAAAGAAAATCACTGCCCGCGAGGTACACCGTTTGTTTTCCGGAATTAATCTGTCTTATCATCTGCATGATAGCAGAGGTCAGTCGCGCCTTCTACCTCTTCGCGAATGGATTATGCAAGTAACGTCTGTGAGACGGGGGACCAACTCGCATTTTGTCGAAAATTGATTCCGATGCTGCATGATCGACAATTAAGACTCATTGCTGACCCGTTTTACGAGCCCGTTGGCACGCCGGCATTTTTCTCGAAATCATTGCGCGCTATAATCTACACACATGTACAGACGATGTTCGTCTCAATATTCCCAGCTACCTAACAATTGTGAAACTTCCCATGGATCTTGGAACCATGCGCGCTAAAATCGACGATGAAAAATATGAGACCGCGGATGATTTTTTGAACGACTTCAAGCTTATGATGCGGAACTGTTTTGCATTCAATGCCCCAGGCACTCCTACAAATGCGGCTGGGTTAGGGCTGCAGAATGTCTTGGAGGTACTTTGGCAGGGCCTACCACCCAGTCCTGCACCAGGTGCTAACAACTTCTATACCATTGCCCCGTTGTAAATTTCCACTCAGAACGGCACGAAGGAGGAAGTACGCGAGTTTTTACGTTCGAAGAGAAAAAGAATATCAGCGAAGCCGTGAGCCTTCTTCAGGGGGACCAGCTCCAGCGGGCGATAGAAATGTTGCAAAAGGGCGTGCCTCAAGACGTTAGTCAATCGAGACCGCAAAAAGTAACTTGGGTGAGCTTACTTGTACTTTGATGGACGGTTCCGCCGGCTGGGGTTACTTTACTTAACTTGACTTGACTTTACTTAACTTTACTTGACTTTTCCCACGCTTGGCGAAACTAACTTGTACTTGTACGGTTATAATGTGATGCAATTTGAGACATCTGAGACCATTTCGGACGCATCTTTCAGTCATTTATAGGCAGTACTTGGTCTTCCAGGTGCTCAGTTCTCCTTGTAAGTCATATTTTAGAACCATGATATCCTTGTCGCGTTGTTCGCAGCTGATTTCAATTGTCCGAAGTGATAGATGCCTCTGTGAGTCTACCCAAGCACAAACAGGAGTCAAATAGGTTATGAGAAGGACCCAGGACAATGTGATCAACCACCCAGTTCGCGATTACGCTGGCATGAATAATTTCCGAATTAGGCAATCTGCGTAGTTGTTTGCGGTCGCTCAGAATGCAGATTATTTCATGGGAGGAGCGCAGCTCAACGTATATATTGACCTACTGCACACACCAGTAGGTACAGGTGGTAAGTTGGTGCTTCCCTTGGCCGCAACTTAGTTAAAACTTACCATCAGGTGTAATACCGCTCAACTACTAAGTATCCATTGTGTCACTAAAATCAGTTTTGAGGGACTCAAACTTACTCAATATCGCAGTAATACAGGTAACTTCATTTTACTTCACTCTACTGCACTTTACTTTACTTGACTTAGCTATACTTAACTTTACTTGACCGGCCAAGTACATCAGCAAAAGTAACTTATGCCATCATTTACCGCCAAGTTCCATCAATTACCGCCAAGTAACCCAGTTAATCGCCCGTTACCGCAACTGAAATGGATTTTGAGGCATATGATTAGTGATTTGAGCATATTTAGTGTATTCTGACTCCTACTGCATGATATCTGCGTGTTATGGTTGAGTGTTTGATTTCTCAATGCTTGCTCAAATCGCTTGTACTTCCTTCCTGAGACCTCCCTGTACTTTGATGATACTTTCCACAAACCAATCCTTCTTCAATGCACATCAGAGTCTACAAATTGCGGCTTGAGGTTAATATTCTGGGTTTTGCGCTCCAAGACAAGATAATCATCTCTTCACGGTATTCTAGGCCATGTTTGACTACATACTGATTCAACTCGCACGATTCTCCAGTGCAATCTTGAACTTAGCAAGCTGAATACGGATACCAAATATTTCTCTGCAACTCACAATGCGGAATAAAGGACCTACGGCTTCGATGTCAGCGATAAACCGTGCTATTCATTTCCGTTTCACCGCCTACTTTTACACGAAGTTGACCCCCCATCCTGCTACCAAAGCTCTGCTGGAATCGACAGGTGTTCAAGCTAGTGTTGTTGTGGGTATAACTGAGTATGGTCATTATCATCGAGGTTAAGATCGCGAGAATGGGTGATCGGACATCTTGACGAAACGAGGACGGGGAACAAAAGCATAGTGAGATCAAGATTCTGCGTCACTGGGGGGTATTTCTTTGGGCGTTGACGGGGTATTGATTCCCCTCGGGCGAGTAAGGGAAGAAGAATCTCCAGAGATCAGGAAACTTGAGTGGAATAAGGCCGTACGGCGCGAAGGAGCGCGAAAAACAAATTGAACAATCATTGTCAATGAAAGGAGAGACGAAGAATGGAATTGTCACGCGTGACATGTTGATCTTTCCCATGACTGCGGTCCCGAAATTCCGCTCTTGACGTTTACTTGCTCCTTACTTCGGTCAATACCCTACGTTGCTTGAAAATGGCACTGGATAGCTCAATCTGGGACCTCAGATCACGGCTTTCAGCATGTGCGGCCTCGATTCTCTTGGTTTCGTACCAAAATCCCGCCGTTTCATGGCTATAATACGGTAAATACGCCCTACAAATAATCTACTTGAAGTTACTTCCAGTTACTTTTGCCAACTTAAAGGTGCTTAACTTGACTTATGCTGTGCTTTTACTCACCAAGTTAACATCCCCAGCCATAAGTAAAGTAAAGTTAGTTTTGGCAGGCCAAGTTAATTTTGACAAGTTACTTTGGTAACCGTCTAGTCAATCCACTTGGTGCACACACAATTTGTTCAAAGTTTTGGTTTTGACAGGATGTTGAGGCAGTCTAGCTTGACGTAGACCTATTGCCAAACAAGGTTCTCGTTCAGCTCCACAACTTTGTGCTGAACTCGTCAAAACATAGAATACGCAGCTATGCAATCTAGAGGGGTGATTGGCGTGGACCGCGATACACGGGCGGCATGGCATTGTGGCGCGTTTCACAAACGCCGGATACGCGACGATGGGCGAGGGAAGAGGGTGGAGTCGGCAAAGGCTGGGGCGACCTAGATGCGCACAATAGAGACTTTGCGGTAGCCACTGGTGGCTATTGGTGGCTAATTTTTCTCGGGACCGGATGACAGCCTCTGGGTGGATTAGCCACTATTTGTACTACCTATTCACGGGATGCTAGGGTGGCTAACTCGAGCGGGAGGCTCAAAAAACTATTGCACACGAAGAGCCACAAATAGCCACCGGTGGCTTCCGCAAAGTCTCTAATAATACAGGGCCGTGTAAAACTTGAAAAAAACACGTACATCGCGAAGAAAACTGCATTAAGTTAGACGGGTGTCTCCATCCTCCTCCCCCTTCTTCCATTGCGACCACCCGCGCGTCGATCTCTCCTCTCGGCTGGCGTATCCTTTTCAGACAACCAGACAACCTCTTCGCGTTTACTCGTTCAAAAATTGTTTCTATGTGTGAGATTCCGTAAGGTCAGGCTGCTATGAGTCACCGACTTTGGACTTCACTGGATACTTTTGCCTTCGCTTTTGCGCGACAGTATCCAGTGAAGTCCAAAGTCGGTGACTCATAGCAGCCTGACCTTACGGAATCTCACACATAGAAACAATTTTTGAACGAGTAAACGCGAAGAGGTTGTCTGGTTGTTCTGAAAAGGCATACGCCAGCCGAGAGGAGAGATCGACGCGCGGGTGGTCGCAATGGAAGAAGGGGGAGGAGGATGGAGAACGAAGCAAGAGGTGGGAAGGCCGAGGAACAAACTCTCGGGCTCCTTCCTGGGAAATGTCTTGAGCCTACTGTAAAAGACTCCAGTATTTAAGTTTCTTGGAGCTGTCCAGTTTCTTTTTTTTTTCGACGAACTCAATTGCGCGGTCTGGCTAAAAATAGACAGTTCAACATCTCAGCCTCAGGAAAAATCAAAACTGCGCCATAGACCGCCATAGACACCCAGAGTGCGTTATACTCATCATACACAAAAATAACCGGAAATGAAAACTCCCCTATGTTTGCCCCAGAGCCCAGTAATTCCTTAAAGAAAATGACATATTGGCAAGCAAATAGACACATCTTCATGTCCCTAACATACAATCCCCCAACTGTGCTGTTACCGTGGGGAAATTAGCGATGAAATCCTATGCGTGAGAAATTCAACATTTTCCCCAAAACTTGTTGTGGCCATTCAAAGACAAGGACACCTTCAATTGCTCCAATATTTCATGGGGAGCTTCCTATAGGCCTAAACATAATTTACAGTCACAGAGACCTTTGGATTTTTTGTCGCACAACCCCAAATAAGGAAAGTCACGCGGAAACAACAAATAAATGTAATCTTGATATACTGGGTGCTGGAAGACAGTTCATGGTTGGTCAAAGTGGTAGACTTGACTCAAAACATGATGTAGAAGAGGATCACGACCAAAAAAATAGTCAGCATAGTCACAGGAACATGTAAAATTGGAATTTCCGGTTATTTTTGGGAATGATGAGTAGACGTTATAGTCGTCAAAGTAGAAGACCCTTTCTAATAGATCAATACCTGGGTTTAAACTTTCAAGAGCGGTTATAAATTTTTGAGAGGTCGGGTCTCTTAAAATTTCGAGGGTAAGTTTAAAATTTTGAAGAGTAGTAAATTTTTTAAGGGTGGGGTTAAAGTTTTGAGAGGAGTGTGAAATCCGAATGGTTCGAGTCAACTTTCGCAGTTGGTTCATAAGTTCTCGGCGTGTGGCTGTGCAAAGCACCCGCCTCACGCCGCCATCAGAAGCTGTGATGCGGCCGTCAGCAGAAGGTGAGCCATAATACACCTGTGCTTCCCAGTCTGTGGAGTCCCTGCCCAGGTGCCCAGATGCCACTGACTCTCTTGTAATTTTGGCTGAGATGGCGAGCTTTCTTCCTCTCGAAATGGTGAGGTGACGGATCGCTTTCCCGCTCAGTGACTACGCATCATCAGAACAGCCACACGTTAAACCAGAGTTGAATTTCTTACCCCGACCCTCAAAATTTTAAATCTACCCCTCAAAATTTCAACCCTACAGTACCCTCAAAATCTTAAACCCCCCTTCCGATATTTCAAACCCCACACTCTCAAAACTTTTTATCGCTCTTGAAAATTTGAACCCAAGTGTTGATTTCCCAAGTACCTCCGTTTCATACAAAATCTCAAATGAACCCTCCTTTTGCAAGGTGACCGCCATAGGTATAGGTTCGAAGGCCACATACAAGCATGTCCCCAGTTGCCACAACACATAACTCGTCGTGCCATTCCGGAAACGGACAAAAAGATTGCGGATATGGCGGTCAATGTCTCGTTTTAATCAAATGTGTATAGAATGTTCATTCTGAGCTAAAATAGAAAATAAAGGGCAAAACCCTTGAAACTCAACTTTTGTTTGCGAGTGTAAAAACTTTTCACTCGAGTAGAGTAGAAAGTTTTGCGTGCCAGCAGAAAAAGTTTATGTCGGTCCGAGATCCGGTGGCTGTGCTTCTGATGCGAGGTGATGGCCGAGACATTAAGATATTCAACCAGTCGAAACCAGAGAAGATGAGGCATCATAGATAACCAATATATCCCTCCAGATGCATCTACAGAGATACATAAAATAGAGGGTTTGCGAAGAGCCATTGGAGCCATTGAATGGCTACCGATTTCCGTATTAGGAAACTTTGATGGGCTAAACTTTCATGTAGAAGTCAAGAGGAGCTGCCTGGAATGAAATTCGGATACTCGAACCGGAGGTATCTTTTGTCAATACGCCGGAATCTGGACACTTAACTTATATTGGCTTTATAGTCCAGTTATAAGTTTGAATATACTAGAGAGTTTGCGGCGAGCCACCGGTGGCTATTTTTTCCCGAGACTGGATGACCGCCTCACGGCATATTAGCCACTATTTGTAGGGCCTATGGATGGGATAAAATAGTGGCTACTTTGGGTCCGGGGCCCCAGCAACGATTCTGCTGCAGGCAGCACGAGGAGCCACCAGTGGCTCACCGTCCGCTGCCTTCAAGCTCAACAGTCGACACAAACACACCGACGATAATGCGCTCGATCATATGCATTTATCTTGTATCAAGAAAATTTGCTATTTCACCCGGTCAAATAGCCCCCAAAACCTATTTTACCCCGTAAATTTCCCCAATTTTACCGGTTCAAATCTTTTGGTTGGCACGGAATGCCACGCTTCGGTGGCGTCCATAACTTCGTGCCGGTTGTGGCTTGGTCGCGGCGACCGCCTCTCACCCTCTGCCGTAACGACCCCACTGGACCCGAAAAACTGTTCTTTGGAGGCATCGGCAAGAGGCTGGGCATCGGGTGAAACTCCCTATCTCTCCTCAATCTCTTGATCTTCCCCAACCCGCGGATTTTGGGGCGGATCAATTTTTACTCAAGTCTAATTGTCGAGGCATCTCTGCTCACCGCACCACTCACAAGACTTACCCAGTATCCCCACCTCATAGGTCGGAAGAGGGATACGCGACTTAACTCGCCCCTTGGGCCGGAAGCAGTTACAGTCGTTGGGGTAAGTCTTCCTCCGCTGCTTTGTCTCCGAGACATTGGGCTGACCCTCGCCTCCGTGGCCGTAAGCAGGGATCAGCCGCCGAATCTAATCTTGTTTTGGAAATTCAAACGCGTTTTGGAATGCAGAATGCAGTCCACCGCGCGCTTGTTTTGGAATGCACGTAAAGCCTTCTTTCGTTGGATACATAGCCTGGCGAGACGGGACGAGACCCAGTTTCTCTCTCCGTCTCGCCAGGTCAGTACACTATAGCTTCCCTTCCTATTTCTCTAATTTTCTCTCGTCGTTTCGCCAAGATTAGATTCGGCGGCTGATCCCTGCTTACGGCCACGGAGACGAGGGTCAGCATTAGACTTGAGTAAATTCACATTTAAACCCGACTAATTGCCTTTGTCCCGTTGCTCGGAGGTGTGAGGTAGCCAAGAAAGAGACGCAATCGGCTCGGAATGGATTGAAAGACGACGCGAAGTGCCGAAATGGCTAATAAGGGTACCAGGAAGAGAAATGATGTTGAAAGAATGATATTAAGATGAGAGGGAGCTTGCGTCGTCAGTGCCGAGCGTGTATCATGGCCTGCAAGAGTGCAGGGTGCTTCCGGATGTAAATCTGGAAAGTATTCGATGCCCAACGGCCAGCTGCTTGAATGATATATGGGGCAGCACCGTCCTCAGCCAGAGCTATAGATTGGCCGCCAATGTGCTTGTCAGGAAACAAGTGCCGAAGTTTTTTCATAAACCATGACCGAGTTGGGACTTGGCCGTTGCTCCGAAGCCACAAGTAAGGATTCAAAGGATGTAGACGGTCTCGGGAGGTGAGCCCGGTCCGACCTCCGCACAGCCCAAATGCTGGCGACGGTAGGGCGAGATGTTTGGTTGCTGTGCCGAAGCTGCCGAAGACAGATCTTCATGTTGCATAGAGTGCAGCCTCTGAATGAAGATACATAGGTAGAGTCATGGCATATAGTTATAGGGCGGCTCTCCCTTTGTGCTAAATTGGTTGGGAATTGAGCGAGTTATAAGAAAAATGAGTTGTCGCCTGTTCAAGAAACTTGAATGAGCTGAGAGCGGTGTTCGATCATCGGCCGAAGAGGGCATGATATCCGGCTTTTTTCGGCCGCCCTCCTCTTGTGCATCGTGTCAAGGGGAAACTTGGGAAATACGGTAGTGGACTGAGGGATCGCTGGAACCTCGTTGTCATTCTCGGGGAGTGGCAGACCGGAGTCGTACTCGCCTCTACAGCTTAACTCCAGCCTCTCTTGTAATATGTATGAAGTGATCTGAACAACTATCTTCAGGATTCACGTCCCCCATAAGTACAAGAGAGGCTGAATCGAGCCTAGAACAAATGCAGATACGGTGCCCGCCACATCCATCGCGGAAGGCCCAGAGCAGGCACCTTGAATCACGTTTTGGGGTTCTGCCCTAAAACGTTCAACCAATTCCGGCGCTTGCCTGCAAAACAAATTTAGCTGCTTCCTGTGCCCGTGCTGCGGACGTACGCATCCTCTTCCTTCTTCCAATCGTCGATCAAAGTCACTGGCCAGTTGGGAGCACTGCTGTGGATTCCTGAGATCGACAACATGGATCAGTATCTCGCTGACTTGGATACTGCGATTGCGAACCTCCTGGATGCGTTCGACGCTGTCGAACCTCTACGAATTCTGACAAAGATTAAATTGCATCTTTGCGCCCATATTCCAAGTGACGTGCCACGATTTGGCCCCCTAATTCGATCTTCGACGGAGATATACAAGGCGTACAACGGTGTCTTTTGATTGTGCTCCGTGTTGAGCAACCATCAGGCTCCAAGTCGCGACATTTCTAAAAAGTTCGCAGCGATGGGGCGGGTCAAACATTTACTGTCCGGGGGCTTCTGGGAAGAATCACCTGGCAAATGGACGCAATCACTGCATTCAGGCTCCCCCTCCCCGAACCTGATGCGCGGGCCAGCGAGCCGTTTGCCGAGCCGCGGCGAGACGCCTCGGCCGAGCTCGCTTAGAGCGGGTACGGCAAGGTATGATGAGGTTCGGGAGAGGCGGCCTCGCTGATCCCCTTGGGAGGTTTTATTTTGAGCGGTAAATCATCTTTTCAGAGCCTCTTTGCGCATTTCCCTTGACCCTTGGCTCTCAGATATTGTCTATAAACACCAAATACACAGTCCGAGTTCTTCTCCGAGCTTTCCCTATTCTTAGAGTGCCTCCCACAGGTGTCAGTGGTCGAGTGTGGGAGAAACTGCTGCCAATCACCCGTTTCTCGTCACCAAGCCTTCAAAATTGTTAGATTTTTGGCTGGGACCTTCAACGTTCGGTTTGTAGCAGTTTGAGGGCAAAAATATACACTAATGGCCATACAGCAGCTGCACATTCAGTGGAATTGGCTCTAAATACACCGAGGTTCACCGAGGTCTCTCGCCGAACCCTTCGTGCGAGAGACCCCTTGAATGCAGTGAATCTGGGGTAGCAGTGCAGGAGACACTTCAAACAGGCGCTATCTTGCAGCGTCATCTCGGCTGGGTTCCGCAAAGGAAATCAAAATACGGTACCATTGTGCCGCTGTCATTGAAGCGGAAACCCCCAATCGAGTGGAAGGACTCGGCAGCTGCTTGCCATAGCAATTTGGCACCGAAAGAGAAGGGATGGAGCGTAGGGCGCAGCCTGAGTACCATGGATGGCGATGAAGTGTCCGTAAGTTCATGGGTGGTCGCGAAACACAATGGTCGTACCGTATTTGGACGGAGCTATGAGCTCCTGGTTGGCGTCCAGCACTTCGTAACACTGGAGCAATTCATGGTGGCGTCTGAGCTTCACCCTATATTCCGCTTCATTCCTTGTTCCTGAAGGAAACTCCGTTTGGTTTACTATCTCAGTGCAGCACGATTGTTGCATGGGACATTGTAAGCCTGCGGTCGTCGAAAAGCAGATGCAAGAACGTCAGGAAACAACACAAGACCGGAGCTTGATTAAACACACCGACGACGACCACTTCATCCTCAACATGGGGCGGTCTGCGTAACTTCGCCAAAGTGCGCCGTGCCCTTCCCCGCATATTAACTGCTCCAAAGGAATTGAAGCCCGACCCCACTCGCATTAGCTTTCATAAAGAAGCTGCGCGCGCGCATCCCGAGACAAGGGCCGAAAGAAGACAGCGGAGAAACGTCGCGAAACCGCAGCAGCCAGGCGAAGGATTGCACAGACGGCCGCAGACGAAGCGCGAGAGCAGAAATCTCTGCGAAAGAGGCCGAAGATGCAGTAGCGGCAGGTCGAGATCCTCCACCAGCGGCTAATCATGATTCGGATTCAGACTCCGACTCGGAGAACGTTCGTGCTGGAGAGGGCCATGGGAGCTGCGACGAAGAAGCTGAATGGGTACCGCAACCACCGAGGAAAAACAAAAAATCCACTGGCGCGGGCAGACGGTGAATGACAGGGAATGGCAGCGGATTTGGGTGCCCGTACAGAAGTCACGCACCAGAAAATCTCACGAAAAACCTTCATAGTTCGCTGAAAATATTTTCAACAACTCTGCACTTGAATGAAGCACTCTAAGATGGGCGAACACCCAACATTCGTTTGTTTGATTCATCGATCTTGTAGTCCTCAACTGTCCCAACTTCGTATTACCGTTAAGGACTACATGTCACTGCGGTCAAACCACTGGTGTAAATGTTTTGGATTTTTGACCGTAACAGTCATTTTAGACGGCAAGGAACGAGCTCAAAGTAAGGCCGGAATTCAGGTCGGAATGATCTCAACTTGAGTTCAGTTTGCCCTCAGAAAAAAGACTTCAATTGGATCAAATTGAGACCAAATCAATCTAAACAGACGACCTCGAAACGGACTCCCAGCCTGGTTCCACCACGGTCCCACTCTAGGTTGGTGGTGTACCTTACATTGCTTGAACAAATTTTATTGCGGCTTTTTCCGCCGTCTTTGCCTCAGATTGTATTAGAGCTTATTAGCAACCGGTGAAAAACGAAATTTCACGCACAAGAACGTCATCCAAAAACCACAAGTGGAGCAGCACTTTTTCACCGTTCCAAGAAAGGAAACAACGTGCCGATTCGTGCCGCATCGCTTGAGTTGCCTTTCTGAGCGACTTCCACGCTCACTGCTCTACTCACCGTCCTGCGAGCCTCTTGGAACGACGAGCAACAAGCTCTACCTTTCGCGGAAGCGTCCTACTTTGTCATGATCGCCACTCTGGAGCGGGGAACGGCCGTGCGCCTGACCGCATCTCTCGATGACGTCTTCGAGGTTTTGCATGTTTGGAGCCTCCGTTTTTCACTGATCTCGCTTAGTTTTTCATCGTATATTTTGAAAAGCACCGGCTGCTAATAAGCTCTATTACGGTCAATTGTAAAACGATTCGTCGACTCAATCGGGCAGTAGGATATTGGTAAATGGCATATAATAAATTGACGATACATAGCGAGGAACAGGAAGAGTGATCTAGTTTTGGGATGGCGGCATCCGAGTCGCCTCTTAAGTTCAATGACTACCGGTAGCGCGCCGCGCATTAGCTGCTTGAGCAGCCATGCGTTCCGCAATGCTCAGTGATCCGTCAGCGCGCTTGGCGGGTTTGGCATCGTTCATCTCGGAGAATACCTTCCTGCAATCCGAAGCCGTTGAGCACAAGGTGGACGTAAGAGAAGGAGTGCTTACTCGTTCCACCAGGTCAAGAGGTTTTCTTGATCCGCTTCAGGCCACTCGCGGACGCTTCGCTGTAGAAACTTGAAGTACTTGCGGTAAGCGAAGAGGCCGTTCCCTCCCTTAGCTTTGAATGTGTTCTGGGAAGAATGAACGAAGTGCAACTAGAGCTTGATGTGAGGAGCCCAACAGACGTATAAGATGATTGACGACGTACGATGTGTGCGACATAGATGATTGATTCGAGGGTGACCTCAGAGATGTTGTGCTGAGCTGCAGTGTCTTTGCCGGTGCTCTTGTCAGTCCCGGCATCGTTGAGAGCAGTCGATAGGGAAATGAAAACGTGATTGAAGCCCTGTAAAATATGAGTCCCGAAACAAACAAGCCAGATGGCACGTACTCGGAGAAGGGTATCCCCCCTGAGAAACCCGGACATGAGATCATTCAGGTCAGGGTCCTCACTGATAATCTTCCGGTTTGGGAACCCGGGTGCCATTACGAAGCTCTTGAGCGATTCTGGCGAGATAACGTGTCAGTCAATGAGTAAGAGATGGTCTACAACTTATTGTACTATTCCGACCGGTTGTTCACTGGGTGTTACGCGTTAGCCTAATTGTTCACTGGACACATTGTTCACCGGCCGGCAATCAAGAGAAAATTACCATATATGGTGATCCGGCGAATGCCAGAGCAAATTTTTTTACATTTGCTTGCCTTTTTGGGCCGAAAAAGCCGCTGTTATGCGTTACGGAGACCAAAATTGTTCAGTTCACGGCCGGCCTTTACCCGTTATGTGAACAACCGGTCGGAATAGTACAGTACTTTTCATCCTCTATATCCAAGTCGACTGACTGGGCTGACTGGGCACAGCCATTTCGCGCACTCGCCATGGCGGAATCCCATCTCGTGCTTCATGTTTCGAGTTATAGGGCGGCACCCAGTGCGGGTTCCAGCGAGCTAGCGCGATCTTGAGGCTGTTGACGTCCAAGGCATGGGCATCTTTACTGCCTTCGTTTAACTGCAGGAACGACAGTGAGGGAGGGGAGGAAAGAATGGGAAGACATGACATCACAAGTTTTCCAAGCTTCACGGCAGCATCGGGGCCTTGCCGCATGAGTTCCTCCCGAATGTTAGGTATCAGCAGCGCTTCGAGAGCCTTGAAGATTCGATAGTCCTCGTTTTCTCTGTTTTTTTCTTTGTGAGAGGATTGATGAGAGAACAAGGAAGACAAAAGGACTGACTTGTCCGTGAACCTATCTTCATTGTCGTTGCGATTAGGGTCACGTCGAAGCCCAATGGAAAGAACAGTTGGCCAATGCGCGAAGGGATCAACGATACGCGCAGCCATGCGCCCCTTGACACGCAATGCTTTCTTGTACTCGAAGCTAGAAAATGGAATGAAGTAAGACAGCATTAAGATGAAAAGCATTGTTTGTACTCTTTCAGTCCGAGCGCGACACCAGTGTCTGGATCTTCTTCAGTATCAGACCCAGGGTCTGCGTTGTCTTCGGGTTGAGCAGGTTCCGAGTCATCGTTGCGACGAGGGTGTTTGCTAGATAGGTGCGAGATACATACTGAGTGTGGTGGAGCCATCAAAAGAAAAGCACTAACTTTGAGTTTGGGGGACTGTTTTCGTCGTCGGAAGACCCGGACTCGGGAGCACCACGCTTGTGGTGAACAGCGGAGGGTGTCTGAGGGGGAATTGCCTCGGTCGAAGAGGCCTGTCGGCGTGGCCTGGGTACGACTGTGATTATGAGCACTGCGCTGTCGGTGACTGCTGTCCACGAGAGGAGGGCGGACACGAGTCCCTGTGGTGTGCTTGTTGGAGGTATGCGACCTGTGACGACGCTCGAGCGCTGGGTTGGGCACGGGTATACTTCGATTGATTTCCAAAATAAGCATACACTGGCCATAGCTTCGCTTGCCCAAACTGTGCGACGTGCGTTGCATCAGACCAAAACATGAAACCAGCAATAACGCGAGGAAGGGTACAGCCGGCCTCGCGCGGAGATAACTGTAGCTTTCGATCCGCCTCAATCCAGGCTGGGGAGCAGTAGAGTTCGTCGTGGACCCTTTCCGGAAGCATCCAAGGAATGGCGGGGGTCCAGTACTGCTCGTAAGGATGCCAGTGGAAAGTCTTCGCAGCGTCGTCAAACTCTATAATCGACCGCATGACATGGATGAGGCTTCGGTGGTGAAAGCCGGGTATATCAAACTTGCGCGTCTCGACGTCGTCTGCATCCGGATCGACCTGATCATGTCGTCGGGCAGTCTGCGCTGCTGCCGCCCGCTGGCGCTTCACCGCCTTTGTGAGTCGTTCGCCTGTGGGGATCCTGATGGTGATCGTAGACGTTTTCCACCCATTTCCTTCACATTCCATCTCTGACGTGCTGGTCGTTCCCAAAACATTGTCGATCTTATCAAAATTGACGCCGCGTAGGTCGTCGAGGTTGAAGATTCCCGAGAGAAGAATATCGAGAAGGCTTTTACGCGATGATTTAGATTTGAGTGCGCCATCGTTCCAAAACCACTTCCCGAATAACCAGGAACTGACATTGGGGTACGGCCAGATGATGTCCGCCAAAGCTCGCTTGGAGATGGTTTTAGCTGCGGGCTCTTTGAGGCTGGACGCCGCATGATCCCATAGGGTGGAATCCAAATCCGGAATGGACGTAGGGCGTTGGCGGTAAAGTCGCGACAAGCCAAAAGAATTGGCGGCAGTACGGAAAAGGCGCGGGATCCGTAACATCACAGGAACAATCTTCAGCATCGGAGCCAGCGGCGCCGAGCCCCCTCTGGTAGTGGGTCATCTAGCGCCTGCAACGCCTTGGCAGTCGGACGACGGACACGTTTGGCGGGGATCTGTTCGGTCGACGGGGGTGCGGGCAAGCTGTTATCAAAGGGTGGATCATCTTCAAACTGGCACAGGGGTGTTAGCAGAAGCTACGGAAATCATGGTACAACTCACCATAGTACCGGAGTTGTCAGCAGGAGGCGAGAGCGAAAGGTACCGATTATGATTGGAAGACGACGACCCGGTAGCAGTTTCTAATCGGATTTTCTTTGTGGGACGCGTAGTACCAGGAACAGAGAGCGAGGATGCTGCGCTCAGATATTTTCTGGTCTTCCTCTTTGTTGCCGTTGACCAGGATTTGCTGGCAGTGCCCAGGACAGTCGCGCACTGATTTTGGTGCCTCGAGAAATGAGCTTCGTGTGTGTATTGCGCACCGCACGCGCAGATAAGCCTCTCATCGTCCATCGAAAACGCGGCGGAAAGGCAAGTATCGTTGGCACTGAACGATGACACGCCAGTGGTGAAGGATTGGGGTGAGAGTGCTGTGGTTGAAGGGGAGCGCGCGGCGCGTCCCTCGGATTCTCGAAAAAATGAATGATTTCTAAAATTTGTTCTTCCTTCATCTTTTACCGTCAATACAAAATGCTAAGGGTTGAGTTCTCTGACCGGATTCCCCGAACGTGCCCATGAAACCCACTTTTTCCGACCTCTGACCAGGTTATCGGGTCCCTGATGCGGTTGCTTTTGTATGGTACCTCATTATTAACAAAAAAACCGACCTAAGACGGCGATTATAATATTGTAGATGGCCGAGAAGTATACCAAGTAATAGGTGAGGTCAAGAGCATTGCCGCTTGAGAGAAAATGAGCGGAGACAGAGCCAAAGATGAAAGCCAAGGAGAGATTGAGAAAAAAGCGAAGAAGGAGAGTGTTACGTGCAGCCGGACGTGTTGTAGAGGATGGTGGAAGCTTCTTGCACGCCGTAGACTCCCCCATAGCTCAGCACAAGCCCAGTTCGACGATGAGTAGCGGACGAAGTCCTTGAAAAATCATCATATTTTCAGAGCCTTTATATACAGATTTTAGAGCTCAGGGTCCTCTTACTCCTTACATACCTCTCCGTGCGGAAACTTGGCTGAAACAATTCCTGCTGGCCGCGCTTATTTACTCGCCATGGCAGAAAGTATCCGGAAATTCAATAAAGTTGTATAGAAATAGCACTCATCTGAGTTTCTCATATTCCCTAAGAACAGTATATGACCCCCACAGCTCATTTAGACCCCCCTCATAGATTGTGTGGGCTCCAGCCATGTGGTGTGTAGCCCGAATTGCCAAAATAGGAAACTGCTGATATTTGCATGTTTCCTGCTAGTATCAGGAGATAGATGTGCAACCAAGTGCTTGAATGTGTGCCCCGTAAGCTTATAAGTAGCTAACTGCTTGCTTTGGACCTTTGTTTGCGGCCGAATGGTTGTGGTGAATTTTTCTTTGCCGATTCAGTTGTACAGACAAATGAGTCCCTGGAAATGTCTTGAGCATTGTGGTACATTTAGCATCCACAGCCCTTCTTATGAGTGGTCGTAACAAGTCCCCCCTTCCACAGATTCTAACAATGCCTTACTATCCCCTCAATCATCACAGTCGTGGTCAAATGAAACGAATTTTCCATATCCGGATACTTTCTTCCATAGCGAGTACAATTTATGCTGCACAGATATGCCGGCTACAAGGTAGAATTTTCGTGGTCTGAAAATACAGTGATCTTGGTTGAGATGACTATGAGTGCGATTGGAAGCGCTCCAGTATTTCCAGGAAGGGTATTTGAGAGGTATGGTCGCAGCTGCAGCGCAGCAAACAGAGAAACTCGCGCCAGGATGGTCGCGGAACAGAGTCAAGAGAGTGTACGTGAACGTGACACTTGGCGTGATGGCATGTATCGCCGGCCGCTTGCGATGTTCCGTGCCGAACCTTCATTCTCGTTTCTCGTTCTCTGCCGACGGGCAGCTGCGGCCATCTCTCGGCTGTTCTATATATAGTCGTTTTCGTTCTCGTTTCTTGTATATACTCCCAATATACTCCAGCCCCAGGAGCCTCATCAGGGACGCGAGAATCAAGTTTTGCCCTTCTTTGTCTGGCTTGTGACCGAGGTTATGAAACACATTTGACGCACGCCAATATCACACAGGTTGGAAAGAGTGGTGGAGGAAACAATATCTATTAGCTTGAGCTAGGTACAGGAGCTCTTACTTAGGCCACAGTGAAAGTACTGTATACTTTCGACCAAAGGTTCAGGTGACGGGTGACGGGGAACCGTGAACTGAACAATTTTGAAGGTGGTGACGGGTGACACGGACTTTTTTCGTCCAAAAAAGGGCAAAAAACGTCAAAAATTGCGGGCCGGCTGTCGCCGGCCTACCATATATGGTAATTTGCGGTGCTGTGAACTATTTGTTCAGTGAACAATGAAGGTGACGGGTGACACCCCGTGAACCTTTGGTCGAAAGTATACAGTATTGTAGAGATTCTCGTAGTCATTGCCAAGGGTTGATATGATACCATGAAACCCCCATGCTGTCACACTTTCAATGTCACAACATCCTCGTACTTGCCTTCTGTGTTGCTGTAGCACATCCTGGCTGCCCCAATATAGCCCAATATATGTATATGTGAATATTGGGCACTGTGATAAGCGATCCCCGCGTTTTCCAAATTTTATCTGACCCAGTTGGCTGACATTGCTAGGGCAAGGCCAAAATCAGTGGCCACTTTGGGCACCTCAAGGCTCAGAACGGGACCGGCAAGTCAGAAAAAAAAAAGCGGGAAAAGTGTAGGACTTCTCAGAAGAGTCTAGGGTACATGTCAAAGCAATAAAACGGGCCACAAATAGTAAGGGCCTGATCGGGTGCACAAAAATCGGCCGAAATCCCAAAAGGTCACAGGTGACAGACTGTGACTAAGTATTTGGGACAGGCCGTTTCTCCACCGTCTTCGCTTTCTCGACGCGTTTCTTTCTTCCTCTTGCTTTCTTCACAACTTGCGCTTCTACTTATGCCTGGGAACGCTGGCGCTATCCCTCAACCACAGACACGCGCCTCCTCCTGCTCCTACGTCGCCTCCAAGGGTGTGCGGAAACTAAAAAAAAATACCTAGGGCCGTTTTTTTTCAAACCGACCCCTCCAGCCGAACCACCCTACCTCGTAAGCATTACGTCACGTCTAAATCGGGTAATTTTTCACGTGAACCTATACAGGAACATGTCTTTTCGGCAGGTTGACCCTCCGCTTCATGCTATGGTTCAAGCTTACGATTTTGAGAGTGAAATTAACCCAAACGCCAACTTTTTCTTCGCTACAGGACACATCCTCACTCACCTCCGATATCAAACATGACCAAAGTTGATCCCCCCAAAAGGGATGCCGGGTCCGTGAAGCCATTGTCAGAGGGGTGTTACCTAGAAAACACTAAATTGGTGCTTAATACGTCTATTCTAACTGATTTTGAGCTCTTGGACACGCTTCCAACCTCCCAAAAAATAATCAATTATTTTTTTTTCTGGCCCTCCTCGGCCGACCCACCCTCCCTGCCCGGTGTGCCGGCTTGACCGGCCCGCACACCCTTGGTCGCCTCCCCAGCCTCGCCGTTCAGCTCGTCTACATGTACTCACTCAAGCCATGCGTGGGAAATTTGGACTATGGGGATCAAGAAGGGTCTGTAAGTGAATACCTGCTTGCTCGTCATTACCACTATAACGGCTGGTATCGAGCCTAATAAACGGTAGGTCCGTCAGAATTTTCATAACCATTTTGTTTCTCGTTTTATTGCCTGTTTTCACGCAGTTTTGAGGTCTATTTAACGATGAGGCAAAAAAATAAAAAAATTCTAGCGCGGAAATGTTCTTTCCTGAGTGTGGAAGCCGTTTGACAATTTTTTCGCACGCAGACGGCAAACAAAGCGTCATGTGACCACTGACGTGGCTTTTGTTGTGTTGTCGATCGGACTCGATCCACTCCTGCTTTCTTTTTGCCCATTCAAATTTGAACGAAGTGTGTTGACGGTCTAATGGTGCTGCTCTCGCGCCCCCACGCTCCCGATTCAACTTGGACGCGGGTCAATGGCGGTATTGTAGCTCCACTATCCACGGGCTCAAAAAGCAGAAGGACGCGCCACCATTTCTATATCCTGTGGATCCTGACGCCCTCGGCATCCCTCATTACTCGACAATTGTACGTTCTCCAATGGACCTGTCCACCATCGAGCGGAAGCTTGATTCTTCAAATCCCTCCAATGACCCTGAACATCCCCCCTACTCAACCGCCGACGAATTCATCGCGGACGTGCGACTGGTAGTGAAGAACTGTTCCTCCTTCAACGGGATCGATCACCCAATCAGTGCTATGGCAAAGCGCTTGGAAGAGGTATTTGACAAGCAAATCAAGAATCTGCCAGGTCCCTCCCAGGTCTGAAGCCCTCCTCCCTGCCTTTGTTGTTTGACCTTTCACCCCAGTCGCTACGCCGTGGATCTCCTTCGATGCCTATCATTCCGTCATTGACAACCCAGGACCCACCGCACGATCTCCCATCTACCGATGTCCTCAAGAAACCCAAGAGTAAGCGCCTCCAGGATGGTGGACAGCTACAATTTTGCGCAAAACTACTCGACATTCTGCACAGCAAGCAGTATCAAGCGATTGCAAGTCCTTTCTATTACCCCGTTGGTCAGCTTTCTTGACTTTCGCGTGCGCCCTGAATCACTTGCTGCCTCAGACCATGTCGCACTTGACATTCCCACTTATCCAGAAATTGTTACAAACCCCATGGATTTGTCGACAATGCGCCAGAAGTTGGGTGATCAAGAATACTTGAATGCAAGCATGTTTCACGACGACTTCAAGTTGATCATGCGAAACTGCTTTGCGTTCAACCCAGTCGGCAACCCCGTCAACCAAGCAGGCCTCGAGCTCCAACGGCTCTTCGACGAAATATGGCAGGGACTTCCGCCACTTCATGAAGTCTGCGTGGAGGAAGAAAACGAAGACGACGACGACAGCGGAGATGACGTCTCGCGTAAGTAAATCAGCTGGATGCTTTCCCATATTCTGACTATTTCCCAGGTATCGCGATGCAGATCCGAGGGGGCAGATTGAAGACAGATAAGAAGAAAGAGCGACGCGACAGAGGTCATATTGCGTCTTCATCGAAGAGTAGGGGCAAGCAGTCGAAGGGAGGCGTCTCGAAGAAGACGAAAACACCCATTGCGGACACCCACATTCTCACTTTCGAGCAGAAGGTGGAGCTCAGTGAGGCCGTCAACCAACTCGATGGACCAAAACTTGAGCGAATCTACAATATTATACGTGAAGGTGTGCCTGAGATCCGAGAGGTAGGTTTATTATCATTGCTTTTGTGCTCTCGCTTAGATATGGTTTTGATAGAGCACGGAAGAAATGGAGTTGGAAATTGACCTACTACCGAACTCAGTTCTCACAAAGCTGTACAACTTTGCACTTCGTCCACCAGCCACAAAGCAGCACGGGTGGCACTGAGGCAGAGAGACATGGGCGAGGAAGTTGAGGCGAAGAGCATGTAAGGATAGCTCATCCATATCTGGAATTTATTAAATCAGAAATTGGGATGTTATGAAGGAAGAATGTACGCGGCTATCCCCCCGTTCATCGGAATTCTAAGCCAATCCACTGGATGACGAAGATTCGTACATCGACTGCTCTCCGCATGATAATTCATTGGAATTCTCTCGTTCCCATCAATTCCCTCGGAAAGCCAGTGGAAAGTTGGACGGCGATCAGCATCAAACCCGGCCGTTACCAAGAGTTACGGTCAAACCGTTCAAAATCCATTGAATATACGCTCCGTCAAATTCCGGTGTCTGGCGGGATAGACGTGTACTCGTGCTTGAAATAAGTGATGGATGGTCATTGACTGGTTGCCTTCTGGAAGACATTCTGGGGAGATTGTGGGAAATTTCAACAACTGAGATTTTTTCAACAAACTAAATGGATCCATATCGAGGCCCAGGGATACCAAGATGATGCCCAACTTAGTTTGAATAGAAAGCTATGTTCAGGTGCTTAGATCACTCCGAAGTTGGCTAAAATCAGCTAAAAATGCAAAAATAGCTCAAAATGGCTAAAATCGGCACATTGTGACCGTTTTTGCGGGACGAAGGATACAAGTATTGCCCTAAAACACCTTGGCGACACAATTGGGAGCTCTTGAACTATAATTTGGCGTATTCGAGAATTCTCGAAAAAAAATGTTCCGGGCAGTTTTTTATAGTGATGGAAGTGATGCGGTCATATAATGGTCATTGACCAAATACACACACCCAGCCAGCCCTTGAGCAATGAGATCTGCCCAGAATCAACCCAGAATGTCTTCTGGAGGGCACGACCCGGTCTAAAACTACGTGACCATCACTTATTTCGAGCACGAGTAGGAGAGATATCAAGCCCGATCAAGCGGTTAAGCTATGGGCTGGTTGATATACTCCCAAAAATAATACTTGGTCAAGCGTTATCATGCTGATCATGCTTGAGAGCTTGACCAGGCTTGATATTGTGGGTATGGGCATTGCCCTTGCCTAAAGCGGCAGCTTTGGCCTTGTTTGCCCCCAATCAAACTCCTTCTCCGCATGTTCCGTCGGTTTCTGCGTTCCACAACGATGTAGAAGCATGGACATAAGGGAGGAAAGTGTTCAAATTATGTCTTATAGCATGGATCTGTAAAAATATTTAAGAAATTCTTCATCTCTCGAGTGATATCGGGCAATTGAGGTGGGAATGGCATACCATCGGGATGTAGGTAGTAAAGGAAAACATGGAAAACACCTCCAAGCGCTTCCACGGCACAAAAAACAGACTTTTTGCCTTGGAATCTCGCTTCAGGCTCAAATTTGAACCAGAAGTCAACCGGTTTCGCTTCCTCGTCACGCATGTCACAATCGTCACAAGCCTCAACATCGGCACATACAGCTCGTTCTGCAGGCTGAACGGTGGCTCAGAATACCACGATTTATGTGAGAGATTTGCTTGGTATAAGCGGGTGTATCATAATATTAACAGAGCCCTGTGTTTTGTTGCCAGAAATTATGACTTCCAGCTTGATTTTGCTGAAATCAATGTCCTGTGAGCCCCGAAGGTCGAAAACAAGAAATCCGGCATATAACCTTTGGGAAGGCAGTAAATTCATACATGGTTTTACTTTGGCTTTAGTAAATCTCTGATGATTTGAGAAAGTTATTAGCATATTACTTTGATAATTCCATTGATTGCCTACATACAACTGTTGCTGCCTCATTTACGTGGCAAGAATTCACAAGATATATTCATATCAAGTATTGAAAGCTTTCTGAATACTAAGTGGAGTAAAACAGGGATATTTGGGCCATAGAACTGGGGGTTTCTAGTCGTCTCCGTAGAAAAGCTTCTCGTCCTTCAAATCCGGCCCAATCCTTTGACCACCGCGGACAATTTTGTTCAGAATTCATCATTTAACAAAAGTACTATGCCGGATCTTTCAAATTTTCCCTATGTGTTGTGAAGGTGCTGGGTTTTCCGAAAAAAAGGCGATCTCATACCAAATCACATCAAAATTCGAAAATCCAGCATAGTACTTTTGTTTGGATGCTTATTCCCCACAACATTTACCAATTGATCTAAGGGATAGGACGCCGTTGTAAGAGGCTGAAGCCTTTGCGAAGTTGGAACCGAGGTCCCCAGCCAACCAAACACAACCAAAGCTGCCGCTTTAGGCAAGGGCAATGCCCATACCCAGATATTGCTTGACCTTGACCGCGAAGGCCCAGGTTCGCGCACGTTGCGCAATGCCGAACGTGTAGATGGTTCACCTACCCCGTCCGATCCATCTGTATTGCCTTCCACCGATTACCGATTTGTCAAGGAAGGGTCGAATTACGTTCAAGTTGGTAAAGTTCCTGCCAACCAACGTGTGTTCTACTTGTCTTCAAATTTTACAACAGCAAGGTTGAAAACGACGAATATTCCTGTTGTTATGTTTTGGCGTAGCCTCACCGCCGACATCCGCAAAGAAATGTATCGAGATAAGCTTGATCCTGAAACCTCTTCTTGGGCTGAAGTCACTACTGGTGCGGAAAGCGCCGAAATTATCGTCAAGGTCGACGACGATAACGATGAACTTGATATGACTGACAATCAAAGTTCAGGGTAAGGTTCAGATGTACCTGCTCTATACACCTGCTGATTCTGAGGTGTTGGACTGACTAGAGTGCGGCTGTCTGTGATTGCGAGGGATGAGTATCACGAAGGATATGCTTAGTCTGTATTTTACCACGCCCCGATAATGCTTAGATGCAAAAGTTCCTCGAAAAATTTTCCCGAAAAAAAACTGAAAAGTGACCGCCTTGCGAAATAACTCGTTTTGGCCGGTTCAAAATGCGTGGGAAAATAAAATTAGTTCGGACAAAACGTCTTCGAAGGCCGATTTTTTGCGTCTAACCTCTGGCGCGGTCCTACTGAACTCAGGCCTAGTTTTTTCTGGACAAAAAACCCTTGAAAAATCGTCAAAACTTGCCTTCACATCTCGTGAATTGCTGTTCAGCACCTTAACCTGTCAGGACAGGAGTTTGTTCGTTCGCATCATTCTACGGTTGCCATCAAGTCCACGCTTTGAATTTCGGCCGAAGGATCTTCAGCGCGACTTGTCGACGCGCGTCCTGTACTTTCTACGTCTAATACACTTCCTCTGGACCACTTTCACTATGCCTACTATGTCCAGCGGATACCCTAGCAGTGAGCACCTCCCGCAAGTCCGAGAATGGCGAGGAGAGGTTCTGGCAGCGGCAGTTTGCCAACAAGTCCACGCTTCAAAATTTGATGTGTAAATCGTAGCTTGACGTACATCCATTCCCAGGGGGCGACCAGTCTCCTACCCAGCCGCGTCTTCGAGGTTTTCAGTGCGAAGTGTAAGTTCATACCACACGTCATTGAGACCGAAGTTTCTGAGCTTCTATTTTTTGTTCCTGTTGAGGATAGCGGGATCCCAATTGCCCATTATGTCTCTTCCACAGCATTTCCACCACAGGGAAACCGCTCCCCTGATAAAACCAGCTCCCTTTTGGCACGATATAGGGGCGAAGGCCGCGAGCCTGAGCCTGAAAGCTCGGTGGAGGACTTTTCAGATGATGAGGACTACATACCATCGCCCTCTTGCAACCCTGTGAGGAATGTCCGTGCTGTCCCCATTCCTTGTATACGACCGTTCACGCGTGGTAGCAAGGCTTCGCGCTTGCTCACGAGGTCCAGGAACACGCAGACAGCCAAATCGATTCAGCCCATCCAGAACTCATGCAAACGAAAAAAATTCACTTGTGACGTCTGCGGCTACGTCCAAAGGAATCGACGGATGCCCGATTTCAGACGCCATCTGAATACTCATACGAAAACCTTTGAAGATAATGCGCAAAAAGGGCGGCAATGTAAAGGTGTCTTGCGGAGTGTGCGGCGGATGTGCCAAGTTATGTTTTTTATGGACGAAGAACGGGTTGGTGGGTGCCTGAAAACGTCCGCAAGGATGCTTTGAAGAGACACTTAGATAACAGCACTCACTGTGTTGTCACCAGCTCCTTGCGCTTTGGGCATGAGTACGAGTCTGCACGATGCTTCCCACCACAATTCAGGCAGGACACAGGCCCGGAACATGGGGTAGTCAGAGGTGTCACAAACTGGCTTTGCGCACACAGCACATGATGGTTTCTTGACATTGCAGCGAGCTTTTGTGTGCCCGTATTTGAAGCATCCCCAACACTGTGTGATGCGAAGATGGGGGAATCCACGCTGCACCGTTGGACTGGTGGAGCACAACCGCGTGAGAGGGCAAGGACGACCTTTTCGCGGGACTGGAGAAGGAAGTACACCGAACCTGCAACTTTGGGCTTGCGTCCGCTTGCAACAATCACAGCCACTTGGACAGCGGATGGAGGACGATTCAGTGCACAAAGGTGGGAACACCTGTCACGGGACCCAACTCCGGATTGCACGAAAAATCGGTCATTTCGAGGCTTTTCTGGATGCCGAAAACGCGTTTTCCCGGCCGAGGGATTTCTCCTTGGAGAAGGGAAAACAATGACCCACCGTGGGAATCTCGACCGTTTCATCACCCTCGGAATGGAGAAGTTCCCGGCGCAGAAAAATCGGTCATTTCGAGGCTTTTCTGGATGCCGAAAACGCGTTTTCCCGGCCGAGGGATTTCTCCTTGGAGAAGGGAAAACAATGACCCACCGTGGGAATCTCGACCGTTTCATCACCCTCGGAATGGGAAAAATCGGTCATTCCGAGGCTTTTCTGGGTGCCGAAAACGCGTTCTCCCGGCCGAGGGGTTTCCCCTTGGAGGAGGAAAAACAATGACCCACCGTGGGAACCTCGACCGTTTTGCCATCACCCTCGGAATGGAGAAGTTCCCGGTAGAGAGCAACCAAGTACGGTTGCCCCACGTGATTTAGCCTTTTCGAGAAGATATAGTCCGTTCGTCGTATGCTAAGAAGAAAATAGAAAATCTGGCTCAACAGATCTGAGGAGAGTCCCATCTACGATGTCCCTAAACTTGGACTTGAGAGAAAGCTGTAAAATTGAAAGACTAGTTCTTGAATGATGCAAAAACGAATTGTGACAGATCTAGATCTATGTCGCTTGGCCTCGCTAGTGGTTTTTTTTTTTCAATGTACTGGGTCCCACGCCAGGAGGATTTAAAAAAGAATTCAAAATAGCGCCGGATACGAAGAGATGTTGAATTTTCTCAACTTCTATTGCGAATGTTTCTATGTATCACTATCTAGCATTGACAATGGTCCATTATATAGTCGACTCTGATTAGCTGTTGAATGTGCATTTCCATCCACCATCCACTCCCTACAATCCAAAGTGCGGCCACATGTTTTGCACGGAACTGTGCAAGGAACTGGGCACCAGAAGATGTTCGTGCCGCCGGGGCAGTAGCTGATGTGGAAGCAAACGGGTGAATGGTCTGGTTCCAAGTAGCAGCTGGTGAGCAAGACGGCCATCAATCAAAATGGAACACACACCTCCCAAGGCCTCGCGCTCAATTCTATCTATTTCTTGCTGTGCGGCTGTAAACTGGTCGGTGTCGAAATATTCATCCGCTTCTTTCGCCAACGAGCGTCCGACTGCCACAGTTGTGGCTGCAGAAGGTAAGATCCAAGTTTTGTCGAGCTGGTATTAGGAAGGTACACTTTCTGTTGTCAGAAGTCTTGGGCCTTGTTTTAGGAAGCCGCTTTTCGCTCCCATCTACCGCGCAAAATCCAATTCAATACAATCTCTTTCTCAGTGCATGGAACATTCCTTCCGAGTCCGAGTCAGCTTTGTTACGCGTCCTGGGTCGTCCGCGTGGTGGTGCGCCTTCAGCGCGAACTCCGTCTTTCAAGTATCGATCCTTTTGGCCGCCCGCATTTCGGTCTGAGCATTGAAGAATCCGACGGACTCATGATGGTCTTGACGCCTCAAAAGAGTCGGAGAGCCCAAAGATACTCTAGCTTAGTGTTGAACAGCTCAAGTCCGATAGAAATTCTGGCCGAAACGAGACGAGGAGACGACGAGGACGACGACGAGACAAAGACGGAGCGGGCAAGTAGCGCGGCAATTGATGGCTTGATTGATAGCGGCAATGTTAGTTGCCAAGCGCCGGTGTTACTTGCCATTTTGCTACTCGGCCATTTGCGACTTCATTCACGCGAAATAAATTGACGAAGTTGGAATTGTATGTTCATAGAGTATCCCGAGAAATTTTTGAGCACTTAGAACAGCCGCAAGCTGGTGAAGAGAAGAAGATGGTGGAAAGTGGCAAGTAACATTGTGGCTGTGGGCAAGTAACACCCAGCTGATCGGATTATCGACCCTTTGTGGGGTGTTCGCACCACATCAAGTGCCGCTGGTCTCTTGTTTTGGTCCTTGCTCGCAAGTCATGGCCCTGTCGAACTCTGGGCAAGTAGCAGCTGAGTCTTGATCCTCAGTTCTGTTAACCCCCTGTTTCTTTTCCTGGTGTTCTCTAGGTGGCGGAAGCAAACTCAGATTCGGCCGAAGCGGAGCTGGTGACGGGAAGCAAAACAAAGGTAAGCACAAACAAATGAGCACCACTCAATCAAAACCCGTATATTGTTTTCAAAACGGCTGTACCGTACGGCTGAAATTTGGCTGAGCCGTCCCCGCGGGCCCGATCAGGCCCTTAGGTGTTCGGCCAAATTTCTTGGGTCAATCTTTTTGATTTTAAGTTTCGGGGAAATCGGCTCGTGCAAAACGATTCACCATTGTGTTTACACAAATAACTTCATGTGTACCAACCATAAATGGAAGTTCAAAGTTGTCGACGTTGCGTGTCCGGCACTGTTACTGTGACTGTACCTTAAGTACCTCTCTTCGCGTGGTATGGAAAGTGCGGCCATACTGTAGTAGTATCACGTTCAATTCGTAGGGTCACAGGTCACAGACCCGAAATCCTACGAAAATTTTCGTATGTAAGTCACAGCGTCACAAAGGGGCTCTACGAAAGGTTTCCCCTTGTGACACGAAATTTGGTCGATTTTAGGCCTAAAAAGGGGTTAAAAAACGAACATTTTGCGTAAGTCACAGTGTCCCAAGCCCGTTACGAAAGAGTAAATTCGTAAGGGGTGTCACACTCAAAACCGGCTTACGAATTGAACGAAATACTACAGTACTTCCCTTGACGATGGACGCATTTTCTGTGATTCCCGTCTTCCCTCAGGAATCCTTCGCCCCGCGTCTTCCAGCCCCGCCAAGCTGGACTATTGCTGAGGAACACAACGGAGGGGATTGGAGCTCGACTGCCTCTGCATGGAGCAAGGAAGCCCTTTTCAACCGGCCAGATCTACATGCAATCATCAAGCAGCTGGACAGTATTGAGTTCAACGAAACCACAAGCCAGACTGTGACCATCGCCGCGAGAGGACAACCGTTCTCAGTCGTATTCGACTTGCGGACAGGATGTAGAGGTTCCATGGAGGCTCCACCTAATTGTGAAATGGTCATGTAAGTTATTTGTAGGTATGCCCGCCTGCAAAGGGTCTCATCTCTAACCACAGCGATCCGCCGTATTTGCATTACCACTGACTACAGACAATCAAAGTGGAGGGGAGATTTGCAGATGGCGAAAGAGTGGTCCTTATTCCCTACCAGCTTGCACAGAACTACGTGGCCCGTGATATGCTGACCGGAGCACCCTTTCAATCCTGGAAGTCTCTGGAGTTTGGACAGGCACATGCGAGACTCGAACGGGAACTGGAAGCGTCCAGCCAGGATAGCCAATTCTCTCAGATGATTGTGAACCTACACGAAATGACGGGCTCGTGCAAGATTAGGAGGATTGTGGCATTTGCATGCGGAACTCCAAGCTTTGTTTCCGAAGAGTCCGACCCAGATTTTGCGCTCCGGTCGGTCAGGCAACATGCACTCATCATTGCGATCAAAAACATGCTGGAATCTCGGGAGAAATCGAGGATCGAGGTTTACGCTCAAGATCCGGCATACTCTGAGGTCGATAAGGAGCTTCTTAATGCGTATGGCATTTCAGTCATCGCTGACCCCAGAGGATTTCTCCGTGTCACCTCCGAGAGTATAGTCGTCTCTATTTCACCCAACATTCCTATTAGACAAATTGTTGCGGACATTAGCCGTCCAGCCGTCATCATCTGGGATAGAGTTGAGGGAACTCGCGAGTCTGCGACAGCCAAATGGTGGGACTGTTCAGTTTTGATTGAGACATGACGTTTTCTCTGATACATTCAACAGGACTGATCCAGAATCGGAACGCGTGGTACAAGCCATGAGAGATGACTATAATGAAATGGCTTTTACCTCTCAAGATTCTCTGTCTATCTGCAGGAGCTTCCACCCAGCTGCCATCTATTTGAGGAAAGCCATTGATGGGCCTGAGTTCGATGCTGATTGAATTCGATTTCATAATGTGGATCTGCCGTTTACCCACCCTCATTGTCTCCAATACTCTTTTGACTTAAAGGCTTCCATTTCACTGTTGAAGGAGTTGGGGTTGCAGATGCAATGACACTCCTGGTAATTTTATGTAAAGAAAGCACCCGTAACACGTCTTGTCCAGTCCATGATCAATGCCATCAATGCTTGGGAACGCTCTGATCTTCAGCGTTCTGATTGGCTGCTCGCGGGACCAAGCGGGGTATTTCCTTATCTGGAACCTCTACCACAACGCAAACGGCTGAGGCCTGCAACGTCAGGTATCACAGAGAAAGCATTCTGAGGGCATTCTTAAGGGTGCTGTGATATAAACTCCCTTTTTCTGACCTCATTTACTGCGGTGGAACACTGCTAATTACCCCCAGCATGTAAACTGTTTATAAACTGTTTCCGCACCCTGGCAAATAAAACGGAAACGAAAACGATTATAACCGTGTATAAACGTTTACAAACGGAAATGGTTGGAGCCTTAGTGTATGCACATTGCGTGGCGTGCAATTTTGTTATAAGATAATGCTGAGAAATATACAACTGTTCAATAGTTCAATATGGAGTCTCTGCTCGGACAAATGATTAATGAACGTACTATGTTATAACACCTCTTCAGACGACATGGTACATTAAGTTGCTGAATATAAGCCCGGGTACAACATGAACCCTTGTCAACTCTACTTACAGAAAACTTCCTTTTTTTGGAAAATCTTTGATTCCCAATTTCCCTCACAATTTGAGAGTATGGGGCTTCTGATATGGTACCCGCATGATGGGTCGAACATTAGTATCAGCTCGCATGGCCATCGCCATCCGTGATACTCATACGCGCTACTTCTAGATTCACCGCCGCCGCCCGCGGCCAGATCACGTGCACATGAACTGTCACTGGGTCAACAATTTCAAGCTTTAGCTCCCTGCCTCCGGCACGGCCGACTCGCTGCGCTCGCCGGCCTCCCTCCGTTCGGTCACACAGCTTGTTGGGGCTGGCCGCCCCAAACCCCGCTGCGCTCGCTCCGCTCGCGACGTCTCGTGTGGTCCCGTGGTTTGGTGTCAAAGTCACATGAGAAAGCATGTGATCCATCGATTCTGATGGCCCGGTGCTGTTTTCAAGTTTTAATTTAGGATAGCGCCAAGTCTCCCTCAAATTCCATATCAACAATTTGAAACCCCGGCCCTGTCAGAATATGAATTATTCCGGGTAGCCGCCCCGCCGCTCCGGCCCTTGATAGATATCTGATACTTATCGTACAGCCTTGTTTTCTTACATATAAACCGTGCTCGTCTGTCCACCACCCTCAGTCTTTCATCCCACATTGCGGGAGACTGAGGTTATTGCGCCTTCCGCGCATTTTCAGATTCTGTTAGGTTATGGGCCACCGAGCGCTAGCTCTCTGAAGACGTACCTATTGGAAGACTCACCTGCTCGCTCATCAGAGCTCGAAGCATCACAAGCACTGACTTGTATCAATCAATCAATCACACGACCTGTTGCCGAAATTCCCTCGGACTCTGGTTATCTCACCTCGGACTTCTCACACAATGTCAACTGCGGCAAACTCGGCGTCTTCTGAGCTTTCCGGAGCAGAAGACTGGCCGATTTTTCATGTTAATGCTACAGTGGAACTGCGCCTACAGGGAGTCTACACTCTGCTTGAATCTGTTATCCTCGCTGCAAATGCAGCTGATGCCACTGTTGCTGCTGCTGCTGTTACTCCTCTGCCTGCCACAGCTCCTGTTGCTGGTGTAGCTTTTAAGGATACTCCTGGCGAACGAAATAGTCGTGCTTTAGGTGTCATTCAGAAGCTTCTTTCAGCAGAACTGCGCACAGAGTATGTCAACGCTAATGCTGGAATTCTCTGGGCCAAACTGCGCCAGCGCTTTGAAGCAGAAAATCGTGCCGATTCTGCAATGGGTGTTCTAGCAGAACTTTTTAGCACCAAGCTTGTTATTGAAGGCGAACCAGAGCTCATGGATCGCAACAAGATTCTTTCTCATGTAGCTGCTATCAAGACCTGCTTTGATAGGCTTGCACGCCTGGAATTTCCATTCCCCCCAGAGCTTCAGCCTCTCATTCTGCTCAGCACTCTACCAGATGATAGCTACTGGACAGGCATTAAAGGGAACATTGTGTCCTCTCTTGGTACAGGCATAACTTGGGATAAAGCTCGTGCTCGCCTGATTACTCTTGGTAAACTGCCAAAGAGTGAGAACAGCGACGACACTGCTCTAGCTGCTAAATCCACAAACCCTGGCAAAGGAAAGGCATCTCCCAAGGGCTATAAACATTGCCTTATACATGGACAAAACAAATCTCATACTTCCGATAACTGCTATCAGTTGAAGAATCTAGCGCAGGGATCAAAGGACTCAAAGAAGAATGACAAGCAGAAGTCTGAGAAAGCGAGACCTAGAAAGCGCCGTGACAAGGCAAATGCCTCTGCTACTACAGATTCTGAATCTGATTCCGATAATTCCGAACATGGACATTTAGCTGTACCTGTTGTTTCCCAGAAATCTTATGCTGCTATGTCTGCTTATCTTTTGAGCGATGCAAACCCTTCATCCAAAGCTGTGGTAATTGACTCTGGGGCTTCTACTACCATGACACCAAATGAGGCATGGTTTGAGACAGGTTCTTATAAAGTACTCAATCCACCAAAAAGGGTGAGGCTTGGTAATGACACATATTGTGATGCAGTTGGAACTGGAACCATCCTGTAAGGGCAACAGCTGCCAGGGCCTGAGGCCCGAGGTACTCAAGAGTCCAACAAGCACTGGGCAGAGGGAGAATCCTTAGAGAACAGAGTAAGGAGTCTCCATGCCCAGGCGTCACAGTAAAAGGGCGCGTGACGCGTGACTTCTCACGGTGCGTGGGAACTATGTAGTAGCACAGCATCCATGATGTGATATCAATGATCAGATGATCCAACCGTAGCAGGGAGCCAGGGATATGCCCAGAAGAGGGATCACAATACTGGTCCAGAGATCGTAGACCGACGAAGGCCCGGAGATACCCTGTGGTCCGGGGAGCGTGGGAAACCGGAGCTGAAGTCCGGAGGGCCGGAGCTCAGGGCCCGGAAGGTCGGGGAACCGGGGGAATAGAGCCCAGGGAACCCGGGAAGGGCGCTAGAGCCAGGGCGAGACAGCGGGAGCATCGAGGCTTGGGTGACAGAACCGCTGGGGCTTGGCCCAGGTCCGGGGGAGCTGGGAAGCCGGGCCGGGGACCGGGGGACCGGAGCCGGAAGGCCGGAGGTCCGCTCGGGGTACCAGAGCTCTCGGAGGGCTAGAAGTCTGACCGGAAGTCCAGTAGGGAACCGGGTTGCGCTGAGCACTAGCTGTAGGAGCGCAGGGTCGACAGGAGTCTGTCGAGGAGGGGAACGGGGCATACTGTACGTAAGGACAGCATGTGGCATGGGCCTCTACGGCAATAGGCCATGCACAGGGAACGGGGGTCGGAAGGAGGAAGGTGTGACAAAGGGGGAAGTCTGGAGGGAGTAGCGTTCCCAAGAAGGCTGGAGTGATGCAAGGAATAGCAGAGCGGGTCGGGGAAGCGGGGGGTTCCCCTGACATCAGCCCCACTTCAGAATGTGGCGACCCGACACATCCAAAGCAGAGAGCAAACTCGAAGGGAAAAAAGACACAGCCCCGCTTCACGCTTTGCGACGACCCGGCGCGAAGTGACACAAAAGGGAGGGTGGGAGGGGAAAAAAAGATCATGCCTCCCTTGCCCACAGGTCTCCGTCATGCGCTCTTCGACCATTGAGCTATGGTCGGCGCTTTGCCTTGTACACTGCTTCCCAGATGCCCAAGTCTTCAGCATGACCCTCAAGGAGTAGGCAGACATATCCTGTCCCGCCACTCCTTGATATTGTACTGGTCAGTGCTTAGGCTTGTACATCGTCTCAGCTGTCCAATCCTGCAGCGGTCCACTGTAACAGGTATGGAGCTCCAAATGTCGCTCCTGTAGGAGGAAGCTCCCTCTTGTCGCTTCCTCAGCTCTACCCCTTCCAGCCCACCTTCACAGTGTGGCGCCTCGACACACACATCCGGTGGGGCCTATGGCCACAGCGGAAAAAAAAAATTGGATGGTGGTCACAGGGTGCACTGGGGGGTTGTACGAGGGCTGGAGGTATCCGCCATGCCGTCTAGAATGTCGGGGCATACTGCACCGCACGTAGCGGACAGCAGCACCTAGTGGTGCAACGACACGGGGATAGAACCCAAACAACCGCCTTCCTGCTGCTAGCCAAGGTGTTACAAGCCGATCAACGGGATCGGCCATCACATGGTCAACTCAAGGCCCCAGTTCCACCGGGGCTCGTAGAGACGTAGCCGGACGGATATAGGCCCATGGAAACACAACATAGGGAGTGGCAGCAGGATGGCAAGGAAGGGTTGGTGGTTCAAGAAGAGCGCAAGGGATTGACACCGTGCCCAATGCCTAATAGGGCGGAGGCCAAGAGACGCTCCTAATGTTGCGGCATCGTGCACAAGGCTACCTTGATACACATGGCTGCGCTGGGTATTCCAAGATGCCGCAGGTCGAGGACACAAAAGCTAGCTCGACCATCACGCACGTACCGTGACTAGAGGTGTGCGGAGGCATAACGTAGGGTAGCAGCGCAAGCAATGGCAGGGCAAGGTACCTCGTCGACATGACATCCAGCCAAATATACCAAGACGCCGCAAGCCGGCTTTGAAGGCCGGCCATCACGCATGCACCATGACCAGGGGTGTGCGGAGACGTAACGTAGGAAAGTGGCGTGAGTGGCAGGCCGAGTCAACGGAAGGAGGGGGGAGGACAAAATGTGGTGGACGTAAGAGACCCATTAGTAATCCAATGCAGAGCGTGGTGGGAGAAGGACTAGGAGCGGTTAGTGAAGGGGGGGAGGAACGAGCCCCCCTTCACCGGATTTGAGACACCACTCGCAGTGTCTCATGCGCAAGTCATCGTAGGTGAAGGGGACGAGGGACGAGCCCCCCTTCACCAGATTGGAAGACGAAGACGGCCATTGTGAGTAGGGTGAAGGGCGGCTTGAGAGACAAGCCCCCCTTCACCAGAGAGGTTCTACTGACAAGAGGGCGGAACGCTATGCACTAGGTGGACATGGTGAAGACAGGCGAGAGGAGGCGAGCCCCCCCTTCACCAGGCAGAGTCTACCTAAAGTGCAGCGGTGCGCATGAGCAAGGAGCCCCACAGCGAGCATCACAGGGGGGGAGGTCAGAATCAACCTTCCCACCTTGAAATCAAATGACGCGGCGTATGGAGCCCCCCTTCATGATTGCGACCACGCAATACGAGACAACAGTATCAAGACGAATCATGAATCCCCGCCGTCAACGCCACCGCTGCCGCAGGGACGCTACATTGGACAAACACACAGACGCCAGGACACAGAGTCAAGGGGATGGGATGGAGAGCGGAAGGGAAGGGTGCGAGTCAGACACCAGGCTGCAGAGAAGGCAGCGGATGGCCCCCAGCAAGCCCAGACATAAGCTTCCCGCTCTTGCACAAACGCACGAGTACCCAGAGAAAGCAGATGAAGAGGTATAGTTGGCTACAGCCTGCACGATAGGAGAATCCTTCGAAGGAAGGGGGTGGCAACTGTAGCAGCTCGACGAGCTGCCAGCAACGAGTTGCCCCGCCACCCAATCTCCATGCAGACTGCAGGCGCTCAGAGGTCCCTAGGCACCGGCGGACACCCCTAAGGACGGGGAGGCCGGGGAGATATGGACTTGAGCAACCTTGCAACTCTCGACAGTGCTCCGTCCAAGCCACACCCACGAAGGCAAGAGGAAAGGAAGCCCACCGGTCAAGAGGGGGAGTGAGACTCGAGGCCAGACGACACAGGAACAGACCCAAGGTCACAGAGGGAGAGGGAAAGGAGTAGTCGAAGTGCCAGTGTGAGCCAGTGACGAGCAGTGGCATCTGGCACGAGCCTAGACGGCAGTTGGCCACACACAAGAAGAGGAGAAGTCGACGAGAGGTGGCAAATGCCGAGGAGGGGGTCCATGGGATGCAGGAGGGAAAGGGAAGAAGACTTTCAGTGGTAGACACACACACCATACTTGTGTTGCAGTCCCAAAACCCAAATCCTACACCAAGCCATGGGGCAGAGGCTACTCAGCGACCTCCATGCCCAAAGAATGCACCAAGATGGTCTGCTACTCTTGTGAGGACAGAGGAGGAGGGAATAGGGTCCGCTATTGGTGACTCTGTTCTGCTGTAAGGGCAACAGCTGCCAGGGCCTGAGGCCCGAGGTACTCAAGAGTCCAACAAGCACTGGGCAGAGGGAGAATCCTTAGAGAACAGAGTAAGGAGTCTCCATGCCCAGGCGTCACAGTAAAAGGGCGCGTGACGCGTGACTTCTCACGGTGCGTGGGAACTATGTAGTAGCACAGCATCCATGATGTGATATCAATGATCAGATGATCCAACCGTAGCAGGGAGCCAGGGATATGCCCAGAAGAGGGATCACAATACTGGTCCAGAGATCGTAGACCGACGAAGGCCCGGAGATACCCTGTGGTCCGGGGAGCGTGGGAAACCGGAGCTGAAGTCCGGAGGGCCGGAGCTCAGGGCCCGGAAGGTCGGGGAACCGGGGGAATAGAGCCCAGGGAACCCGGGAAGGGCGCTAGAGCCAGGGCGAGACAGCGGGAGCATCGAGGCTTGGGTGACAGAACCGCTGGGGCTTGGCCCAGGTCCGGGGGAGCGTGGGAAGCCGGGCCGGGGACCGGGGGACCGGAGCCGGAAGGCCGGAGGTCCGCTCGGGGTACCAGAGCTCTCGGAGGGCTAGAAGTCTGACCGGAAGTCCAGTAGGGAACCGGGTTGCGCTGAGCACTAGCTGTAGGAGCGCAGGGTCGACAGGAGTCTGTCGAGGAGGGGAACGGGGCATACTGTACGTAAGGACAGCATGTGGCATGGGCCTCTACGGCAATAGGCCATGCACAGGGAACGGGGGTCGGAAGGAGGAAGGTGTGACAAAGGGGGAAGTCTGGAGGGAGTAGCGTTCCCAAGAAGGCTGGAGTGATGCAAGGAATAGCAGAGCGGGTCGGGGAAGCGGGGGGTTCCCCTGACACATCCGTCTATCTTGCAAAACAAAGTGAGGGATGTCTGATGTCTCTCTACGTGCATTACATGTCCCATCCTTTGGTATCACACTTGTCTCAGTACAACAAATGGCTAAAAAGGGATACAATTGCATGTTCGAAGCAGATAGCTATTAGCTGCATTGTTCGAAACCCAAAAGGGCAAAGAATGATTGAAGCTAAGCATCGGAAGGGACTGTACCACATTGTCTATACTCTTTTGAGTGAAGATCCACATGCACTATTTGCTATGGATATCAATCACCTTCATCGAATATCTGGTCATACAAATTTCCAACTTTTACAGAAATCTGTTGCTAAAGGCCGACTTGGTGAAATTACATCCTTGACAGGAATCCCCAAATTCTGTGAACCCTGTGTTCTTGGGAAAATGAAGAAATTACCGTTTTCCAAAAGTCAAACCAAAGCTCGTGGTCCTTTAGATATTGTATCATCTGATGTTGGTGGTCCAGTAACGCCTGAAGGCCCAGGTGGAATACGCTACTGGGTGGTCCTTATACAGTGGCGGCGCCATCTGATGCCACCCCTAAAAATAGAACAGCCTATTTCTGGAACTTTTGATGCAAGTGAAGTCGATTGGGGCCACATCATTTTTTGGGGGGTGGCATCAGATCCCGCCGCCACTGTAGATTATCATTCCTCTGAGGTGTGGATTCTATTTGCCCAAAAGAAATCCCAAGTCTATTCAAAACTCAAAGAATGGCGAAAATCTACTGAGGCACATTTTCGTGCTCAAATTGCTAATTGGGAATTCTGTGAGGGCTGGACTCGATTCTTTCGCACAGATGGGGGTGGTGAATTCACGTCTCATCAAATGGAAACAGAATTCAAACGTCTAGGCATCATCCATGAAACAACAGCACCTTACACTCCAGAGCAAAACGGAGTAGCAGAGCGAATGAATCAAACACTTGTTTCCAGAGCTACAACTATGTTGATTGCCTCACGCCTTCCTCGTAAATTTTGGGTCTTAGCAATGCGAGCAGCTGGTTATACTGTGAATAGAACACCTACTTCAGCACAGGAATTTGAGATCCCTCATGAGAAACTTTTTGACCGTCCAATAAACATACGACACCTGCATCCCTTTGGCTGTAGAGCTTATCCTCTGATTCCTAAAGAAAAGCGTCACAAGCAGAAATTTGGCGATAAAGCAAAGCGTTGCATCTTTGTTGGCTACCATGAAAACAGTAAAGCGTATGACTTGCTAGTAATCAACAAAGATGGTTCTTATGGTGAAACCATCACATCTAGGCATGTTCGGTTTGATGACCAGGAACTTAATTCACCTATAGAACCAAAGCTTGAGGCACCTGCGACTTCTAGGAAAGAATATGAGGATTTTGCTCAGACACTGCGGAAGAGGTCTACCCCATATTATGGTGATGATGACGATGATGGTGAACCGGACACTTTGCCTCACCTGATACCAGGTTCAGTGGGGGATAATCTAAGTCAGGCTGATCCGCCGTCTATTGTCCATCCATCAAATAGGGGAGCTCCACCATTGCGCAAGGTCGCAGGTGTACGACAGGAACCTACTAGGCGGTCAACACGTCCACATGCAAGGGCACAACATCCCACCGCTGAGTACGACAGAATAGCTGAAGGACCACAGCATCAGTCAAAAGCTCAGCGCGATGCAGAGAATGCAGCACGTAAACAGGCAAAAGAAGATGAAGCGTCTGTTGAACCAGACATTGAAGTCCCTGACGCTCCAGAGGCAGTCTTGCTTGCTTCTCTAGATGATGCTATTGAAGAAGCCTTTTCAGCTCAGAACCCTCTTGACCCTTCTAGTTGGCAAGAGGCATTGCAGGGTCCTGATGCTGAACATTGGAGAGCTGGACTTGAAGAGGAACTTGCTGGATGCCGAGCAAATGACGTCTATGATGTTGTTCCCATACCAGACGGTGTCAAGCCTATTAAATCTAAAGTGGTTCCCAAAGTCAAAGTGGATGAAACAGGCAAAATTGCTCGTTACAAAAATCGTTGCCAGAGGAGATACTCAGAAAGAAGGTGTTGACTACAAAGAAGTTTTTGCGCCCAGTGCCAATCTTGAGTCTGTTCGCATCATTTGTGCTCTTGCTGCCAAATACGACTTAGAACTGGATCAGCTGGATGTTTCACAAGCCTACCTCAATGGTGGTAAACTGGAGGAAGAAATCTACATGATGCCTGCGGAAGGTGTTGAAATTCCAGAAGGTCACTGCTGGCGACTCAAGCGATCATTGTATGGTCTTAAACAAGCTGGAAGAACTTGGAACAGGACCTTTGACACAGAGATTCTAAAACTCGGATTTCATCGCTTGAATTCAGAGACCTGCCTTTATGTTTATAAAGAAGGCAAACAGACTTGTTTTGTTGTGGTCTATGTTGATGATCTTCTTGTTGCTGCAACTTCTAAAGAATTCTCTTCCAAAGTCAAAAGAATGCTTTCGTTTACTTTTAAGATGCGAGACCTGGGTCCAGCCAAATACCTCCTTGGGATCGAGATCATTCGAAACCGTAAGAAGCACACCATTGCACTGAACCAGCGTCAGTATATTGACAAAGTCCTTTCTCGCTATGGCATGACAGACTGCAAACCTGTATTCACACCTATGTCTACTGGAACCCCTCTCACAGAGAATGACCCTGATGACGACAGTATCATTACACATATGGCTATTGTTGAAGGTGGAGCTATTGTTCCATATCAAAGTGTAATCGGGTCTGCTATGTATGCCATGCTAGGTACTCGACCAGATCTTGCATACAGTGTAGGAGTACTTGGTCGATATAGTGCAAAGCCAAAGAGAATTCATTGGGCAGCAGCAAAACGACTTCTTCGATACCTCAAAGGCACCCGTCATTGGGAACTTGTATACAACGGGGCTGACATCAGCATGGACATGCAATTTCTGGGATACAGTGATGCCAATTGGAATGGAGACAGAGATACATCTCGTTCTACTTCTGGTTATGTGTTCATTGTCAACTCTGGAGCAATCGGATGGTCTAGCCGTCGGCAATCCATGGTCGCTCTATCTTCTACTGAGAGTGAATACATTGGACTTGCAAATGCAGGACAACATCTAGCATGGTTAAGATCCTTTTTTGACGAACTAGGTCAACATCAGAGAAATCCCACTGAGTTGAGATGTGATAACCGAGCTGCCATTATTCTCTCCCAGGATCCACAATACCGCGCTAGGACTCAGCATATACAAAGGAAATATCATTTTGTTCGTGATGACTTGGTTCGCACTGGTCTTGTGGTATCCTACAGATGAAATGGTGGCAGATATTTTCACAAAACCTTTATCTCATGACAAGCACTCCAAATTCTGTCTATCTATGGGACTACGGCCTGGGTCGAGTGGGGGTGTCAGAATATGAATTATTCCGGGTAGCCGCCCCGCCGCTCCGGCCCTTGATAGATATCTGATACTTATCGTACAGCCTTGTTTTCTTACATATAAACCGTGCTCGTCTGTCCACCACCCTCAGTCTTTCATCCCACATTGCGGGAGACTGAGGTTATTGCGCCTTCCGCGCATTTTCAGATTCTGTTAGGCCCCCCTACACCTTTCTTGCAAAGTAAGCTTCCACTTTGGCCACTTTGGCCTCTCTGGAGCGTTCTGGCGCACTATGGCGCACTCTCTGGCAGATTCAGTTTTTCCTGATGCAATGGGCATATGAGCCTCGAATATGGCCCTGAGGGTACCCTGACCAATTTTCAGCTCTCTGAAAGCTCAATTTTTGGCTACTCGTCATCACCAAAAGTAACCGGAATCAGAAATTGCATGTTTCCTGACACCTAGTTCAGTCACCACGGTGCCAAAGCTGCCCTGTAGGTAGTAGCCAGTTATATGCTACTACACACAGAGCTGCGTTGACGTGCTGTGATTTTTGGACATTGATATTTGATCCTCTTTTTATACTTATAACTCATGGTGAGAATGTGGTACGTTGTTTTTCAGGTCTTATTGAAGGATGAAAGCTTTCTGTGAATCCCTGAGCTGTTATAAACGGCCACATAAGATAGGAAAGCTATTTTTCAAATGCTCACTGACCAGAAATACTGCTGACCTATTGCCGAAAAACGCAAAAATCACTGAATTGGCTGAATTTTGAAAATCGATCTCTATGTTTGCTGGGATAAATTTGATGCCCGACTCATATCATGTAAGCTGTAGCAAACACCATATAAAGAAGATCTATGTTGCTAAAAGTGGTCTAAGTCACAAAATCTGCGTGCTGGAAGCAAGATTCCGGTTACTTTTGGGAATGACGAGTACAAACGCAGCGACCTGGGATTAGCGCGACCCGGCTCCACATGCCAGCTAAGCGGCCCGGGTCGCTTCGCACTCGCTATTCGAAATCACAATATTGCACGGGTTATAGCGACAGAACCCATGCATCATTGCATATACTTATGTGCCCAATTTGAAATAGGACATCTATCTACTCATCAAGGGCTACAATCTGGGCCATCGAGATTGTGATGAAAAACATATTGCGCCAAGCTAGATTTGGTGATTTTGACTTTTTGATGGCATATCGTAATTCTTTGATCATATCATTATGCTAGAAATATGCAGATAGTCAGTCTCCTACCCAGCTGCGATTCCGAGGTTCATCAGTCTGTGAGGGAGGGATTTTTTTATTGTATTCTTGAGGGAGTACGGGCCGTGTGACAATAAATGATGTTACTATGTCACAACTTCGCGGCTGGCCGAAAATATAGGTAAACAACATAGCCACAAATGAGATCAAACTACAGAATATTTTAGTATGCCCTGGAACCGCATCAAAGTATTCACTTAAGTATTTCAAGGCTAAGCCAGTATGCTATATACAACATACCCCCAAAACATACAGTCGTAAACTAGGAAGCGCAACGATTAGCTTTCCCCGCCGATTATTGGATGAAAAATGCACCAAAACTCTGAGTTTTGTGTGCTAGGGTAATAGCCCCGCATCTGTTCCGCAGATTCGTCAAAAATTCGGGGTCGATACAGTCTGTTTTGAGTGAGTTCAAGGGCCAAAGTTTGGCTCCACCCAAATGGGCCAAATAACGTAGAAGAGCAACAACAGCAAACAAAGCTAGAATCCGTCCCCGCAGGTCGCGACAACATAGAGCATGTATATTTAGGGCCTACAAGTATCATACCACAAATCAAGCATGCACAGGAACACCAGGTGGTGTTTATATTGCAAGGCAAATTTCACAATTCAGCTAAAAACATCAAAAATCAGCAACAAACCAGCTGGTTCTAGTCCTTTAAAGAAGCTATTCAGTCCAATTTTTTTGCTGGTGAGAAATATGGTTTGTGGGGACTTTTTAGACACCAAATTTTCCATGGAGATGTTCAAAGGTATGGGGAAATCACAAACTTCCTTCCAAAATTGGGCATTTTCGACAAATTGCGCTCCCACTGCTCAGGGAAGTAATTTTTAGGCTCCAAAAAGTGGTTCATTGAATTCAGCGACCTCAAAGATGGTAGGAGAGTGCAAATTCTATCTCGCCAAAATATCCGCGGGTACGGAATATGCGTGTTGCTCTTCTACGTTACGTTGCGCTTCCTAGTTTACGACTGTATACTCTATGAAGTCTGATTCAAGCAGAGCCGATGTCCAGCCGATGTGCCGACGCGGCACCTTCAAAAACTCTTAAGATGGGTGGAGGAGGACTGAGGCTCCATTCGGTTGCGTCACTTCGGAGCACTTGACGTCACTTAAGAGTATTTCTCACCAAAAGTTTGGCGTGGAATTTTTCCCAAGTGCTCCCTAAGTGACGCTACAGTTGCGGCGAAATTAAATGCATTACCATAAAAGGAAAATGATCCATGGGAAAGTTAGTCTGGGCTCCGGTTGGTCGATTTAGATTACAGCTTATTGCACCATTCTCGCTCAATCGTGATGCAAACGACCTACTTCATACTTGCATACTGCACTTACAGACCTTCCATCGTATTATGAAGCTATATCGAGCCTTCTACCGGCGCTTCCAAGCCAGAGGGGATGAAAATGGTGATAATTTCCTTTTATGGTAATGCATTTAATTTCGCCGCAACTGTAAGACACGACAGCCGAATGGAGCCTGAATACTTGAGAGGGAAGGGAAAGGAGGAAAGTAAGCAAAGAATGGCAAAGATTGGGTAAAGAGGAAGGTTGGTGAGTTTGCATGTGTTTGACGGTTGCTTCCTCAAACTCGGCCGAAATCGAACCGTATCAATCTCGGCTACCGTACTTACAGCCGTTTTGGAAACAATATACGGGTCACACCGCAGGACCGCGAATAATAAGGGGCTTACAGTATCATTTTTACGCGACGAAAATGGGGCCAAATCAGGCCGCTGTTTATCTGAACAAAAAAGAGGCCTGAAAACTGCCTTATTTAGGCAGATATCAGGGCAAAATTGTTTTGTGCCTGATTATTTGCCATAAAAATGATACTGTAAGGGACTTTTTATTTGTGGTCCAGTGCAGTATGTAGCTGCCAGTTGCTGGTTCCCCCTGCACCATCCTTGCCAATCCACCAGATGGCCACACTGCGCTGGACCGCAAATAATAAGTCCCTTACAGTATCGTTTTTATTGCGAATAATCAGGCACAAAATAATGTTGCCCTGATATTTGCCTAAATAAGGCAGTTTTCAGGCCCCTTTTTTGTTCAGATAAAAGGCGGCCTGATTTGATCCTTTTTTTGTCCCATAAAAACGATACTTTAAGCCCCTTATTATTCGCGGTCCTGTGGTGTGGGTTTTGATTGAGTGGTGCTCGTTCATTTGTGCTTACGTTTGTTGACGATTATGTCATCGGCAAAGCCGGGAGCACCACTTTGTGGGGTGTTGCCGTACCACATCAAGTGCCGCTGGTCTCTTGTTTTGGTCCTTGCTCGCAAGTCATGGCCCTGTCGAACTCTGGGCAAGTAGCAGCTGAGTCTTGATCCTCAGTTCTGTTAACCCCCTGTTTTTTTTCCTGGTGTTCTCTAGGTGGCGGAAGCAAACTCAGACTCGGCCGAAGTGGAGCTGGTGACGGAAGCAAAACAAAGGTAAGCACAAACGAATGAGCACCACTCGATCAAAACCCGTATATTGTTTCCAAAACGGCTGTAAGGTCTGTTTCACCCATACAAATTGCTACAGTATGCCGTTGATGCTGCCATTCGCTAAAACATTTTGCTTCCGTTGTTGTTCCGTTGGGGCGATTACACTGCGGCTAATGCTGGCTACTGACGGCTACCTCTTCTCTGCTCTTCTCCGTTCCCGCGATACCGTATCGACGGATGGCGCTGTCGTGGACGTGTGACAACCGGACAGCGCAGGGTCCTGGGTCTTACGGCTGAGGGTGGGTATGTCATGGTTTGCCAGATTGGTTCTCCCCAAATCTCCCCGGATGCCGTATTGCACTAGGCTCGACACCAGCCGTTACTGTAGGCGCAATGACGAGCAAGCAAAGTATTGTGTGGCTGGAAGCACTTAGCCGTAAATTGATAGATGGCAATTTCAAACTCCGACTATACCTTATCAGGAAGTATCTCCGAGGCTGAAAGCATCTTGTAAGTATTCGTGTTTTCCTACAGATATTGCTTCAGAATACCTGTCCCTCGCATGCTACATCAAAGTAAGGCCTCTTAACATGGTGTTCCTTGCGCTCGAATTCCTCATTGACCTCAAATAAAATATATGCTAGAAAACTTCATTGTTCTGGTCAGTTTCAGCTCAGAATCACTTGAATGCATGATTAGAATGGATCACAAGAGTTTTCAGCAACCTCCGAGCGAATATGGGCACAAACTGAGCAGCTTGAGCCCGGAGATGTTTCCTAATAAGGTATAGTCGGAGTTTGAAATTTCCGTCTGTCAATCTACGGCTAAGTGCTTCCAGCCGTTATAGTAAGTAACACCTGCTTGCTCGTCATTACCACTATAACGGTTGGTATCGAGCCTAGTATTGCACAGAGACGACAGCAAACCTGTTTACGTCAACAATAACGTTGCAGAAAATTTAAAAAGAGAGAAGCTGCCACCATGGTTCTCATTTTCACTTCCTTTCATCTCACAACATGGATATCGAGGTGAGAGGCCTCGGACGCCTATTCTTCCTTTTGAAACAGTTCGAGCCGATGGTGCATTTGGCCTCGTACGGCCAATGTTATTGAATGAACAGGGGATTCAGGAAGCAACCAAACCGACCATGTGCATGTACAGGTAGGTGATCTCGGTTTCCGTAGACATTGTCTGACCGCCATATACAGTGCTACTGTACCCAAAGCTTTGGTGGAAAAAGATCCGCAATCCAAGCATTTTTATGAGCACGAAGTAGTTCGTCGTACCCCACCCAAGCTTCATATCCTGCTGCTTGACTCTGTTCAGATTTCCATGTTTTCATTTTTTGGCAACAACCAATCTGCTATCAGCCGCCCTACTGTAAGTTCTCGTCGAAAAAGACGACCCACATCAATCGCTTTTCCAGGGTGGCTTGCCTTGTTTCACATTCACATTGTATCGCCCCTACGACGAATATGAAAGTACACCTGCAGAGGGAATGCGTGCTGCTTTGCCCAAAGTGATTTCAACCTTTTCATCCTAATTTTCTATTTATTATAATGCTCTAGACTGGCTCTACACAGCAATACGCTATGGAGCTCGAAGACGGCGCAGTTCTAGCCAAGCTCTTCTCACATTTGGCCACCGATAGCCAAATCACGGATTTCCTCTACGCTTTCCAAGAGCTGAGGCAGCCACGCGCTCAGACTGTTCTTAAGATAGACGTCACCCCGATCCGGCACGTGGTTATGTAAGCCGAAACATCATGTCAACAAAGTCCTTATAACTCTGGGCACAACAACATATTGATAATTCTAAGACCACCAAACTGTAGCTAAGAGGTCTATCTACGATTTGATGGAACGGATTCAGCCAATAATTCCTTGTTGAAAAGTTATCAGGTGATCTTTCCAAAAAAGGCAACCCATTCTAAAAAAGCTTACAAACTCGTTTTCGACGTGTTTGGGCCCATCTTGCAAAAAATCCTTCCAACATTTGGCGGATTACATAAGCTTACATACACAGTACACGTGATATATCCGCGATCATAGACGCGACGCGACGCGCCATGTAAGCTTTGGAATACACTGTTTAGTGTGAGGAAAGTATGACTCGGCCCTCCCTCTCAGATATGCTAGACCAGCACCAGGACTTAGTCATCTACTGTATCCTCTGTGTACCTTCCCCCCAACAGAGGTCAGACTGCGGATTGAACTAGGATTCAAACTTAGAGTCAGACATAAGCAACACATATGTATTTACTTGGGTGGGGCGGCCAGTGGCCCGAGAGCCTCCGCTGCCGGAGTAACCCTAATAAGATGGACAATGGCCGCAAACAGCCAGAGAAGAAAGGAAGCGTGAAATGCGCGTTTAAAATTTCGAGGCCTGACAAATAAGATAAAACAAGGCGGCTTTTGCGTTCGGCAAGGCCTCGGACCAGCCTAGGACATATGTTCGGCACGTACTTTCAGCCTTCTATGGTCTAACGGTAGTAAAATTCTGTGACGAGGGTGTGTCGGGTTCAATTCGGGACCCAAGCCTCTCTTTTTCGCCTCCCTCCCGTACAAATATACTCCAGAAAGGTCCAGAATGCTAAATTTAAAACGCAATCAAAATCCAAGATTTCCCAAGATATCCCAAGATATATGGCACGATTTCTCTTGGGATATCTTGGATCCTCATAAAAATGTAGTCTCGTGACCAGACTCTTATGCCATCCCAAAGCAAGAGGTGAGCGATCTCTGGATCGTTCAATTTGATGTTGAATAAGCGAATTGATTGATGTGTTCGCGGAACGACCGGAGCGGAGTCCCGCATCCGCTTTTGGATAATAACGGCCTCGCTCTGTCTTCAAAATCTCTCCCTTGCGCCGTTCCACTGCGCAAGTTACTCATACCGCTTCACACCATAATACTTCTATGCAAATACATCTCCCTTCTCCACCTCTCTACCTGCCCTCTAAGTGAAAACATCAGCATCCTGAGCCTGTGATACGACATTGTTACTTGTGTCTCCAAGTGTTTTCCGCTGCGATCCGCACGCAGGACGGGCGACCTTGAAGACTCGAGCACGGCTTGGTGTCACAGCAATATCCTCAAGCCTTCGCTTCGTTCTCGCTGTATCTGTCTGTGAGCTTGCCGCTGGTTGTGAAGATTGTGGACGCAAGCGGTTTTCTTCTTCCTCGGAAATGGCCAGTTTAGCGCGAAATGCACTGAGGTCCGACTTCTCCATCGTTTTATCCCACGTAGGGTGCCGCTCTTGAAGATGCTCCAGCATATTATACTTCCAATGGGTTTCGGAGCATAGACTGCATCCCAACGGCGCGTTGGTGCACGGTTTGGCAGCACTCGACTTCAGGGCAGCCTTGACCTGCAACGGGTACTTCTCTGTACACGAAGAGCTTGCCTTTCCGCTCACTATGGCGATTGTACAGCCTGTTTTGGACATTTCTTGACCGCAAAAACCGCACGGATACTTTTTGGCAACCTATCACAGTAGTTGAGCTCTCTCTCTTTACGAACACAATTTACAGTTAGACTCACCATTGTAACATTGCTCGGCTCTTCTAGGCTGTGCTGCGAAAGGAAAATATGCTTTCCTACGTGGTTTTGTCGTTCGGGCCCGGCAATGCTCTTTGCACAAATGAAGCACGGCCGGCGGCCATCTTTGGCAGCGGGTGCTGCAATCGACGGGAAACTATGTGTTATCTTTTGTGCAATATCGGCCGTTGCTACGAGGCGAAAGACCACAAGTCAGCATTGTTCGGAGGAGTTTTAGAATGATTATGAGACTCGCTATTCGTGATTGTAGCCTCATATGGGTATCTGCCCTCTTTGACCATGCCAAATGTCGGGATCTTCAAACGAATTTCCTCACTTTTGACTCGATCACATAGTATAGCACCGAGTGCCTCCAGTTGGGTGTTGGAGAATACCCACGTCTTCTCAGAGTCCTTCTCGCCCGGCAGTATTTTAAGAATCTCTTCCAGGGTGACTTGTCTCGAATCTGTAGAAGTCAAAGGCAAGACAAGGCGCCCATCCAACGTTACGCTAAGGTGTCGCATACGAGCTGATCCATCGCTCCCACTTGCTTTCTTGGCTTTAGTCGACTCGAATGAAACATATTCGGTCACCCAAGCCCAAGAGATATTGACAATAGAGGGGTCGGTGGACTCATCAAAAGGGACAAGGGATAGGATCTGTCCAGACACTTCATACTTGCTGTCTGGGAGGGAAATCTCGGCGGAGGGGGCAGCCTCGAGGTAAGTGATGGGATGAGTATTGGTGATTTTGATACCGGTGCACTGGAGAATCGCGAGAGACACCTTCGAGGTGTTAAAACAAATCAAGGCTGCAAAGAGACCATGAATCTTGAGCAAATGATCATTCGCCGTGGATTTGGAATACACCGTTGAAGCTGTTCGGTCCCAACTATCTCCCCCGATGGAGAAATATCGAACACGGAGAAGCCGGTCATGACTCTTTCCATCCTTGACGTCAAATGTAGGGTCCATGAATGTTCGTAAGATTGTTTTCTTATGTGCTTTCTTGCTCCCATCCTCATTGAGATTGATCCACAAGCTATGGCCCCCAGACAGTGCCGCAGCATCCCGCGCAGCATGTACAGCTTGCTCAGCCGCAAGAGCAGCAGGGGCATCAAAAGTGAGGATTCTGGCATCTAGATTTGTGTTACTCCCTGCCAACGACTCGGACCCCATACTAGTAGCGTCAACAGCTGCAGCCGCATTTTCTAATGATCGGTCAACTTCTTTCGAAAGTCCAGGATATTTGCCCCCCTTGGGTCGCATTAAATCGAAGCCTTCCTGAGAAAAGCGAGCAGTAAAATCCATGTCGCATCCATATTTTGCGAGGACTGCTTTCGCCTGCGCAACCCCTTCATGGTAACAAGCGTGAATGTCACACGAGCCCGCCGTAAGTTCACCCTCCCACTCCCGAGGAGAAAGGTGATCCACGTCGCGGTTCCGGACCAGACGAAGGCGCCGAGGTCGACGTTCCAAATGAGGATATTTCTCGAAGATCTTGTCAATGCGAAGGGCGGAACAGATGCGCCGGCGTAATTCATCAACATCGTGGTTTGGAGAATGCCCGCCTATCATCCTCGACCTTCCAAATAGTATCTCCAAAACATCGTCTCCCAGAAGGCAAAGGAAGACCTTGAGCATTGGATTCAAGACCTTGGAATGCGCAATTTTAAATATCATATTTTTGACCATACACTGAAGATCGCCATAGAGTTGGTGCGAAAAAAAATCGCCGTCATGCTTCACAAAAAGCGCGCAGGCCATGTGAGCAAATTTGACGAGCTGGATCATCTGTTCCGAGAGGGAGAGCGTTGGCACAATGAACGGATTGACAAGGGCATCAAACATCTCCCCGAGGAGACTCAGTGCGCGGTGTGTGATTTTCTCGGAAGGTGTTAACTCGGAGACGTCAAGGCGGCGCAAATCCGCGACAAGACACAGCAGCCGAATGGCACGGCCAACGTCTTGACCGTCTTTTGGATTGAGCAAAGCGTGAATACTCTCGTCAGACCAATCATAACCTGGAATTTTTTCCAGCCATTGTGCAATGAGAGTTTTGTTTATAACAACATCGTTGACGAGAATTCCAGCTAGTGAGCATAGCAAGGTACAAAGCCCCGTAGGTAGCAACTTATCAGCGCTGGCACCGTACACCATGAGAGCAAAGCTTACGCTTGAATAAATGTTTAGGATCAAAATCCATTGTGAGCCCGCCTTCACCGGTGTACAAATTCAGTCCTGCCAAGTCACGGAGGAACTCGTACAACGGGTCATCCGGCCCTAAGAGTTTATGCATACACATGAGGTACAAGGCAGCTCTCCGTGTTCCGTCCCCATCCGATGCCAGTGTTGTCAGTTTCCCGAGCTTTGCCTCTCCATGCGGAGATAGCTTCCAAGCTTGAACGAGTTTCTGCAGTATTTCTGCAGCTGATCTCCAGGAGCCTTTCTTGCATGTAGGCAGGATGAGAATCGGCTTTGCACCATAATCGGTTGGTGCATGTCGGGAGATTGCCGCCACACTATATTCTTTTCCAACGTGAATATCTCCGGCGCGTATGGCTGTCACCACCTCTTCGATGCACGTCAAATCACTGCCCATCTGGAATGTTTTGAGCTTGGACGTGGCATGCTCGCACAGTCCCGCAATCTCGTCTGTTTCTTCCAAATAGCACAACCGCCCATCTCCAGAGATCTCATCCTGAGAGATTGTGTGAAGAACTGGACCGGTTTCGGAGACAACGGCATCACGAAACAAAATCTCTATATTTTCGAGAATGTCGATCATTTTGACATCGCCGACTGTAATCCGTAAATTCTGTGTGCGGCGTTCGTCCGCAATAGTGAAACGTGATGGAAGCATAACAGGAGCTTTGTTCAGCGCATAGAGAGTTGCGCCGCCCCCAAGCTCATACATGAGGATTGCCAGATCCCTGTCGAACTCGGTATAGTTTCTCGCATGATATTTGCCCTCAATGGCAAGCTGACTCTTTTGTGTAGTTTTCTGGGTGCCCCAGCCCTCGTTCTTCGCCGTGGAAAGCAACCGCGGAAGACCGGGGACGTTGTGTGCAGAGAGCAGATCAAAAAGCTCGGTAAAGGCCGCCTCTCGTTTCCGAGCCGCCTTGAGAGACGTCCAGTGATTGTTTTTCTGAAAAACGGTGAGTATATCTTCGAGATAAAGAGCTTAACAATGACCTTGATTTGTTCTGCTTTCAGCTGACGCGACAGGGCACTTAGTTTTGCTTCCAACTGGGCGTGATTAAGCCGGTCGATGGATTTCTTTCCAAAAGATTGTTGCGCCCACTTTTCGACAACCGCAACCGCGGAGTCCACTGTTCGGCACGCGTCGCAAGAGCTACCCGGAAGCGACACAAACGCGGCGACGACGAGTCCGCCGAGTGGGCCGAAATCAAGACAGTCTTTGGTTATGACGCAGAGGACGAAGCCGATAATTGGTGGGTGACTTGGGGTCGCTTGAAGGCGAGATCTCTCTAGGAACCCACCACGCCACCTCCGCAAGTCAATCCCCTGACTTCGGTGTTCGTCCGAATTGCATAACCGCAGTCTGTCTTCAGTCGCATCAGCTTTGTCCTCCTCGTTTTTCGCCAAGATCGCTATCGCTTTATGCAAACTTCATGTAACTTACGCATCGACTCCTTCACGCCTTCACAAACATAATAAACGTATACACCCCTTTCCATTGTCTCCCCAAGTCCCATTGTTCTGCTTGTCGGATTGTCGCAACGGGCGTATTACAAATCTCAGCAAGTGCGCGAGGAACAAAGTCACCCAGTCTTCGGAAACTTGCAGTGTTCCTTCTTAAGGCCCTATTAAGGGCATCTCTGAAAGCTAAGGCCTTAAAGGCCTTAATAAGGTTATTAAGGGCTCCATATTAAGGGGCCTTAGGATGAAAAATACAAAATTTTCTGGTGCATTTTTCGGGGTGGTTTTGCTTCTTATGGCTTGCTCCAGCTGAGTTTTGGCTGAACTTGATGTTTGTGGACTGAAATTGCTCCCGCCAGGGCAATGCAGGTAGTGCTTGACCGGGAATGTAACGAATCGGCACGTTATTGCGAGCGAAGCGAGCAATTCTACCCTTCACGTGACTGGCTGGGGGCTAAGCAGAGCATGCAAACACGAACAAATGTTTCCGCAGTGGCTGACATTGGTCTCAGCACAGAATGCCCTCAAACTCATTCAGTTTTTTCAACCTCGCAGTAAAAACAGTACCAGAAGATGCGCATTGACAAGGCGGTTCGAATGGTGCCAGTTTGAGGATGTGCAGAGGGAAAACAACGACCGGTTATGTCCGAGAAAAAGGAGAGAAAATTCTGTCATTGGGATTACGCTTCGCGAGCACACCGCGCCTGAGCGGATCACTAGTAGCGGTCACGTGGCCGCACTGGGGTAACTTGGGGAACTTCTCCATTCCGAGGGTGATGGCAAAACGGTCGTGGTTCCCACGGTGGGTCATTGTTTTTCCTCCTCCAAGGGGAAACCCCTCGGCCGGGAGAACGTTTTCTTTCTGGGTGCCGAAAACGCGTTTTCCCGGCCGAGGGAGTCTCGACCGTTTTGCCATCACCCTCGGAATGGAGAAGTTCCCGTTCCCTTTGGGACAAGGGGTGAGCGATCTCTGGATCACCCAATACTTCCCACGACCGACCCCCCCCAGAAAAGGAAATGATCATCAGTTCCAATCACCGTGCCACTCAACAGGCTCGCCCTCTCCCTGCTTCTCGTACGCGCTCGCGACAAGCTCTCGCACCTCGGGACCTCTAGGACACTCTGCAAAACGAATGGGACCATAATCCTGTACATTCTGCACATAGAAATTCGTCTCATAATCACGCGTTTTCTTCCACTTTCGAATCGCACCAAGAAGTTCTTCCAGCTGTTAATAGTTCAAATAATGAGCCACTCGAGATTGGGGACTGGCATGCCGGGACTCGTAAAGTCTTGTGCCCTCGATGCTTTGTATATGTTGGACATGGGTACGATCCAGGGTCTCGGCCTATGGATAATCACTGGACTAGTAAACGATGCAAAGACCGTGTCGGTGTGTAACTTGATGCTTTAATTGACGCGTTTAGACCTGTTGACGCGTCTATAGCTGCTCTCCGATCCTCAAATTCGCGTCTTCCTCATCCCAATGTATCTGTTCACTCCACTCAAGCTAGTGTCGATGTAACACTTGGTGCTCGATGTTCCGGGGCATACTTCCGTTGGAATGTCGGTCCTATCTTCAAAACATACCCTTTTATCGTACACGACACGTCGTCTAATCATCAACCCCGTTATACCCTTCTCTCGGCTGATTTTGTCACGTCGATCATTCACGTACAGTCCATTGAGTGCGCCGCGTTTGTGTCGCTTCCGGGTAGCTCTTGCGACGCGTGCCGAACAGTGGACTCCGCGGTTGCGGTTGTCGAAAAGTCGGCGCAACAATCTTTTGGAAAGAAATCCATCGACCGGCTTAATCACGCCCAGTTGGAAGCAAAACTAAGTGCCCTGTCGCGTCAGCTGAAAGCAGAACAAATCAAGGTCATTGTTAAGCTCTTTATCTCGAAGATATACTCACCGTTTTTCAGAAAAACAATCACTGGACGTCTCTCAAGGCGGCTCGGAAACGAGAGGCGGCCTTTACCGAGCTTTTTGATCTGCTCTCTGCACACAACGTCCCCGGTCTTCCGCGGTTGCTTTCCACGGCGAAGAACGAGGGCTGGGGCACCCAGAAAACTACACAAAAGAGTCAGCTTGCCATTGAGGGCAAATATCATGCGAGAAACTATACCGAGTTCGACAGGGATCTGGCAATCCTCATGTATGAGCTTGGGGGCGGCGCAACTCTCTATGCGCTGAACAAAGCTCCTGTTATGCTTCCATCACGTTTCACTATTGCGGACGAACGCCGCACACAGAATTTACGGATTACAGTCGGCGATGTCAAAATGATCGACATTCTCGAAAATATAGAGATTTTGTTTCGTGATGCCGTTGTCTCCGAAACCGGTCCAGTTCTTCACACAATCTCTCAGGATGAGATCTCTGGAGATGGGCGGTTGTGCTATTTGGAAGAAACAGACGAGATTGCGGGACTGTGCGAGCATGCCACGTCCAAGCTCAAAACATTCCAGATGGGCAGTGATTTGACGTGCATCGAAGAGGTGGTGACAGCCATACGCGCCGGAGATATTCACGTTGGAAAAGAATATAGTGTGGCGGCAATCTCCCGACATGCACCAACCGATTATGGTGCAAAGCCGATTCTCATCCTGCCTACATGCAAGAAAGGCTCCTGGAGATCAGCTGCAGAAATACTGCAGAAACTCGTTCAAGCTTGGAAGCTATCTCCGCATGGAGAGGCAAAGCTCGGGAAACTGACAGGAGGCCGAACCCGCCCCGGAAAGTGTGACGTCACATGTCACACTTTCCGTGAATCACCCACGCCGTTCCCGTTCGCTGCCGCTGGCCATTTCACTGGCGCTGATCTTTTTGTTGGCGCTGGCCCTATTGCTGGCGGGGGGTGTTTTTTTGTCTGTATTTTTTAATCTCTGAACTGTCAAAATTAAGTTGTGAATTGCACCCAAAGTACATAAGTATACGAAAATTTTGAAAGAAGGGAGGTTGCGGGCGCCGGCCCGGACGGCTGGGGTTTTCCACCCCAGACCCCGACCGCTGCGCGGGGCTTCCGCTCGCCGCGGGGCCCACTGCGTGGTGCTTCGCTCGCCGCTATGGCCCACTGCGTGGTGCAGCCGCTCGCCGCGGAGGCCCACTGCGTGGTGCCGGCGCTCGCCGCGAGGCCCGCTGCGCGGTGCTATCTTGTGCCGCGGGTGTTCAACACTTCAGATGTGGTGGGGAGGGACACACCGATTAAAGCCGACTCGGAAAGTGTGATGATGGTCACATGTAACGTCACACTTTCCGGGGCGAGTTCGAATTCCAAACTGACAACACTGGCATCGGATGGGGACGGAACACGGAGAGCTGCCTTGTACCTCATGTGTATGCATAAACTCTTAGGGCCGGATGACCCGTTGTACGAGTTCCTCCGTGACTTGGCAGGACTGAATTTGTACACCGGTGAAGGCGGGCTCACAATGGATTTTGATCCTAAACATTTATTCAAGCGTAAGCTTTGCTCTCATGGTGTACGGTGCCAGCGCTGATAAGTTGCTACCTACGGGGCTTTGTACCTTGCTATGCTCACTAGCTGGAATTCTCGTCAACGATGTTGTTATAAACAAAACTCTCATTGCACAATGGCTGGAAAAAATTCCAGGTTATGATTGGTCTGACGAGAGTATTCACGCTTTGCTCAATCCAAAAGACGGTCAAGACGTTGGCCGTGCCATTCGGCTGCTGTGTCTTGTCGCGGATTTGCGCCGCCTTGACGTCTCCGAGTTAACACCTTCCGAGAAAATCACACACCGCGCACTGAGTCTCCTCGGGGAGATGTTTGATGCCCTTGTCAATCCGTTCATTGTGCCAACGCTCTCCCTCTCGGAACAGATGATCCAGCTCGTCAAATTTGCTCACATGGCCTGCGCGCTTTTTGTGAAGCATGACGGCGATTTTTTTTCGCACCAACTCTATGGCGATCTTCAGTGTATGGTCAAAAATATGATATTTAAAATTGCGCATTCCAAGGTCTTGAATCCAATGCTCAAGGTCTTCCTTTGCCTTCTGGGAGACGATGTTTTGGAGATACTATTTGGAAGGTCGAGGATGATAGGCGGGCATTCTCCAAACCACGATGTTGATGAATTACGCCGGCGCATCTGTTCCGCCCTTCGCATTGACAAGATCTTCGAGAAATATCCTCATTTGGAACGTCGACCTCGGCGCCTTCGTCTGGTCCGGAACCGCGACGTGGATCACCTTTCTCCTCGGGAGTGGGAGGGTGAACTTACGGCGGGCTCGTGTGACATTCACGCTTGTTACCATGAAGGGGTTGCGCAGGCGAAAGCAGTCCTCGCAAAATATGGATGCGACATGGATTTTACTGCTCGCTTTTCTCAGGAAGGCTTCGATTTAATGCGACCCAAGGGGGGCAAATATCCTGGACTTTCGAAAGAAGTTGACCGATCATTAGAAAATGCGGCTGCAGCTGTTGACGCTACTAGTATGGGGTCCGAGTCGTTGGCAGGGAGTAACACAAATCTAGATGCCAGAATCCTCACTTTTGATGCCCCTGCTGCTCTTGCGGCTGAGCAAGCTGTACATGCTGCGCGGGATGCTGCGGCACTGTCTGGGGGCCATAGCTTGTGGATCAATCTCAATGAGGATGGGAGCAAGAAAGCACATAAGAAAACAATCTTACGAACATTCATGGACCCTACATTTGACGTCAAGGATGGAAAGAGTCATGACCGGCTTCTCCGTGTTCGATATTTCTCCATCGGGGGAGATAGTTGGGACCGAACAGCTTCAACGGTGTATTCCAAATCCACGGCGAATGATCATTTGCTCAAGATTCATGGTCTCTTTGCAGCCTTGATTTGTTTTAACACCTCGAAGGTGTCTCTCGCGATTCTCCAGTGCACCGGTATCAAAATCACCAATACTCATCCCATCACTTACCTCGAGGCTGCCCCCTCCGCCGAGATTTCCCTCCCAGACAGCAAGTATGAAGTGTCTGGACAGATCCTATCCCTTGTCCCTTTTGATGAGTCCACCGACCCCTCTATTGTCAATATCTCTTGGGCTTGGGTGACCGAATATGTTTCATTCGAGTCGACTAAAGCCAAGAAAGCAAGTGGGAGCGATGGATCAGCTCGTATGCGACACCTTAGCGTAACGTTGGATGGGCGCCTTGTCTTGCCTTTGACTTCTACAGATTCGAGACAAGTCACCCTGGAAGAGATTCTTAAAATACTGCCGGGCGAGAAGGACTCTGAGAAGACGTGGGTATTCTCCAACACCCAACTGGAGGCACTCGGTGCTATACTATGTGATCGAGTCAAAAGTGAGGAAATTCGTTTGAAGATCCCGACATTTGGCATGGTCAAAGAGGGCAGATACCCATATGAGGCTACAATCACGAATAGCGAGTCTCATAATCATTCTAAAACTCCTCCGAACAATGCTGACTTGTGGTCTTTCGCCTCGTAGCAACGGCCGATATTGCACAAAAGATAACACATAGTTTCCCGTCGATTGCAGCACCCGCTGCCAAAGATGGCCGCCGGCCGTGCTTCATTTGTGCAAAGAGCATTGCCGGGCCCGAACGACAAAACCACGTAGGAAAGCATATTTTCCTTTCGCAGCACAGCCTAGAAGAGCCGAGCAATGTTACAATGGTGAGTCTAACTGTAAATTGTGTTCGTAAAGAGAGAGAGCTCAACTACTGTGATAGGTTGCCAAAAAGTATCCGTGCGGTTTTTGCGGTCAAGAAATGTCCAAAACAGGCTGTACAATCGCCATAGTGAGCGGAAAGGCAAGCTCTTCGTGTACAGAGAAGTACCCGTTGCAGGTCAAGGCTGCCCTGAAGTCGAGTGCTGCCAAACCGTGCACCAACGCGCCGTTGGGATGCAGTCTATGCTCCGAAACCCATTGGAAGTATAATATGCTGGAGCATCTTCAAGAGCGGCACCCTACGTGGGATAAAACGATGGAGAAGTCGGACCTCAGTGCATTTCGCGCTAAACTGGCCATTTCCGAGGAAGAAGAAAACCGCTTGCGTCCACAATCTTCACAACCAGCGGCAAGCTCACAGACAGATACAGCGAGAACGAAGCGAAGGCTTGAGGATATTGCTGTGACACCAAGCCGTGCTCGAGTCTTCAAGGTCGCCCGTCCTGCGTGCGGATCGCAGCGGAAAACACTTGGAGACACAAGTAACAATGTCGTATCACAGGCTCAGGATGCTGATGTTTTCACTTAGAGGGCAGGTAGAGAGGTGGAGAAGGGAGATGTATTTGCATAGAAGTATTATGGTGTGAAGCGGTATGAGTAACTTGCGCAGTGGAACGGCGCAAGGGAGAGATTTTGAAGACAGAGCGAGGCCGTTATTATCCAAAAGCGGATGCGGGACTCCGCTCCGGTCGTTCCGCGAACACATCAATCAATTCGCTTATTCAACATCAAATTGAACGATCCAGAGATCGCTCACCTCTTGCTTTGGGATGGCATAAGAGTCTGGTCACGAGACTACATTTTTATGAGGATCCAAGATATCCCAAGAGAAATCGTGCCATATATCTTGGGATATCTTGGGAAATCTTGGATTTTGATTGCGTTTTAAATTTAGCATTCTGGACCTTTCTGGAGTATATTTGTACGGGAGGGAGGCGAAAAAGAGAGGCTTGGGTCCCGAATTGAACCCGACACACCCTCGTCACAGAATTTTACTACCGTTAGACCATAGAAGGCTGAAAGTACGTGCCGAACATATGTCCTAGGCTGGTCCGAGGCCTTGCCGAACGCAAAAGCCGCCTTGTTTTATCTTATTTGTCAGGCCTCGAAATTTTAAACGCGCATTTCACGCTTCCTTTCTTCTCTGGCTGTTTGCGGCCATTGTCCATCTTATTAGGGTTACTCCGGCAGCGGAGGCTCTCGGGCCACTGGCCGCCCCACCCAAGTAAATACATATGTGTTGCTTATGTCTGACTCTAAGTTTGAATCCTAGTTCAATCCGCAGTCTGACCTCTGTTGGGGGGAAGGTACACAGAGGATACAGTAGATGACTAAGTCCTGGTGCTGGTCTAGCATATCTGAGAGGGAGGGCCGAGTCATACTTTCCTCACACTAAACAGTGTATTCCAAAGCTTACATGGCGCGTCGCGTCGCGTCTATGATCGCGGATATATCACGTGTACTGTGTATGTAAGCTTATGTAATCCGCCAAATGTTGGAAGGATTTTTTGCAAGATGGGCCCAAACACGTCGAAAACGAGTTTGTAAGCTTTTTTAGAATGGGTTGCCTTTTTTGGAAAGATCACCTGATAACTTTTCAACAAGGAATTATTGGCTGAATCCGTTCCATCAAATCGTAGATAGACCTCTTAGCTACAGTTTGGTGGTCTTAGAATTATCAATATGTTGTTGTGCCCAGAGTTATAAGGACTTTGTTGACATGATGTTTCGGCTTACATAACCACGTGCCGGATCGGGGTGACGTCTATCTTAAGAACAGTCTGAGCGCGTGGCTGCCTCAGCTCTTGGAAAGCGTAGAGGAAATCCGTGATTTGGCTATCGGTGGCCAAATGTGAGAAGAGCTTGGCTAGAACTGCGCCGTCTTCGAGCTCCATAGCGTATTGCTGTGTAGAGCCAGTCTAGAGCATTATAATAAATAGAAAATTAGGATGAAAAGGTTGAAATCACTTTGGGCAAAGCAGCACGCATTCCCTCTGCAGGTGTACTTTCATATTCGTCGTAGGGGCGATACAATGTGAATGTGAAACAAGGCAAGCCACCCTGGAAAAGCGATTGATGTGGGTCGTCTTTTTCGACGAGAACTTACAGTAGGGCGGCTGATAGCAGATTGGTTGTTGCCAAAAAATGAAAACATGGAAATCTGAACAGAGTCAAGCAGCAGGATATGAAGCTTGGGTGGGGTACGACGAACTACTTCGTGCTCATAAAAATGCTTGGATTGCGGATCTTTTTCCACCAAAGCTTTGGGTACAGTAGCACTGTATATGGCGGTCAGACAATGTCTACGGAAACCGAGATCACCTACCTGTACATGCACATGGTCGGTTTGGTTGCTTCCTGAATCCCCTGTTCATTCAATAACATTGGCCGTACGAGGCCAAATGCACCATCGGCTCGAACTGTTTCAAAAGGAAGAATAGGCGTCCGAGGCCTCTCACCTCGATATCCATGTTGTGAGATGAAAGGAAGTGAAAATGAGAACCATGGTGGCAGCTTCTCTCTTTTTAAATTTTCTGCAACGTTATTGTTGACGTAAACAGGTTTGCTGTCGTCTCTGTGCAATACTAGGCTCGATACCAACCGTTATAGTGGTAATGACGAGCAAGCAGGTGTTACTTACTATAACGGCTGGAAGCACTTAGCCGTAGATTGACAGACGGAAATTTCAAACTCCGACTATACCTTATTAGGAAACATCTCCGGGCTCAAGCTGCTCAGTTTGTGCCCATATTCGCTCGGAGGTTGCTGAAAACTCTTGTGATCCATTCTAATCATGCATTCAAGTGATTCTGAGCTGAAACTGACCAGAACAATGAAGTTTTCTAGCATATATTTTATTTGAGGTCAATGAGGAATTCGAGCGCAAGGAACACCATGTTAAGAGGCCTTACTTTGATGTAGCATGCGAGGGACAGGTATTCTGAAGCAATATCTGTAGGAAAACACGAATACTTACAAGATGCTTTCAGCCTCGGAGATACTTCCTGATAAGGTATAGTCGGAGTTTGAAATTGCCATCTATCAATTTACGGCTAAGTGCTTCCAGCCACACAATACTTTGCTTGCTCGTCATTGCGCCTACAGTAACGGCTGGTGTCGAGCCTAGTGCAATACGGCATCCGGGGAGATTTGGGGAGAACCAATCTGGCAAACCATGACATACCCACCCTCAGCCGTAAGACCCAGGACCCTGCGCTGTCCGGTTGTCACACGTCCACGACAGCGCCATCCGTCGATACGGTATCGCGGGAACGGAGAAGAGCAGAGAAGAGGTAGCCGTCAGTAGCCAGCATTAGCCGCAGTGTAATCGCCCCAACGGAACAACAACGGAAGCAAAATGTTTTAGCGAATGGCAGCATCAACGGCATACTGTAGCAATTTGTATGGGTGAAACAGACCTTACAGCCGTTTTGGAAACAATATACGGGTTTTGATCGAGTGGTGCTCATTCGTTTGTGCTTACCTTTGTTTTGCTTCCGTCACCAGCTCCACTTCGGCCGAGTCTGAGTTTGCTTCCGCCACCTAGAGAACACCAGGAAAAAAAACAGGGGGTTAACAGAACTGAGGATCAAGACTCAGCTGCTACTTGCCCAGAGTTCGACAGGGCCATGACTTGCGAGCAAGGACCAAAACAAGAGACCAGCGGCACTTGATGTGGTACGGCAACACCCCACAAAGTGGTGCTCCCGGCTTTGCCGATGACATAATCGTCAACAAACGTAAGCACAAATGAACGAGCACCACTCAATCAAAACCCACACCACAGGACCGCGAATAATAAGGGGCTTAAAGTATCGTTTTTATGGGACAAAAAAAGGATCAAATCAGGCCGCCTTTTATCTGAACAAAAAAGGGGCCTGAAAACTGCCTTATTTAGGCAAATATCAGGGCAACATTATTTTGTGCCTGATTATTCGCAATAAAAACGATACTGTAAGGGACTTATTATTTGCGGTCCAGCGCAGTGTGGCCATCTGGTGGATTGGCAAGGATGGTGCAGGGGGAACCAGCAACTGGCAGCTATGGTTGCGGACCGAACTTCGTGACAAGTTGCAGTCCCAATTTGGTAATTGATACTGTCACGTCAGTTTTCATTGAGACATCCTGGGATTGTGTAAATAGCATTGCAAGAAGGTAATCTACAAACGTACTGGAGCAAAACTTCGAAAAATCGGTTTTCCGTGTTTTGCACGGCAATTTCGCGCTTTTGATTGCGGATCACTCGGACCGGTGGCTGTGCAGCAGCATCAATGTCGCCTGGCCATTGCCGATTTCTTGGTTAGGATATTTCACTCTCACTGTGGGGTCCGGAAGAAGGAGTCCGGGGTTGCAGAGGCAGAATGGCATTGATTACCTGCCTCAAACTCGCGAGTTTAGTACGCACAATTTTGATTTTTCGCTGTTCAAATTTCGCGTTTTGTAACCCTAAGTTAGGAGTACCTCCGATTCCTCTGAAATAAAAATTTCACCTATAAACCATACCCTAGTTCCTGCTAAATCTCGAATCCCGAAGGATTTTGAGCAAAATTGGGACTGGTCATGAAGTTTTGGCCGCAACCATACTGCACTGGACCACAAATAAAAAGTCCCTTACAGTATCATTTTTATGGCAAATAATCAGGCACAAAACAATTTTGCCCTGATATCTGCCTAAATAAGGCAGTTTTCAGGCCTCTTTTTTGTTCAGATAAACAGCGGCCTGATTTGGCCCCATTTTCGTCGCGTAAAAATGATACTGTAAGCCCCTTATTATTCGCGGTCCTGCGGTGTGACCCGTATATTGTTTCCAAAACGGCTGTAAGTACGGTAGCCGAGATTGATACGGTTCGATTTCGGCCGAGTTTGAGGAAGCAACCGTCAAACACATGCAAACTCACCAACCTTCCTCTTTACCCAATCTTTGCCATTCTTTGCTTACTTTCCTCCTTTCCCTTCCCTCTCAAGTATTCAGGCTCCATTCGGCTGTCGTGTCTTACAGTTGCGGCGAAATTAAATGCATTACCATAAAAGGAAATTATCACCATTTTCATCCCCTCTGGCTTGGAAGCGCCGGTAGAAGGCTCGATATAGCTTCATAATACGATGGAAGGTCTGTAAGTGCAGTATGCAAGTATGAAGTAGGTCGTTTGCATCACGATTGAGCGAGAATGGTGCAATAAGCTGTAATCTAAATCGACCAACCGGAGCCCAGACTAACTTTCCCATGGATCATTTTCCTTTTATGGTAATGCATTTAATTTCGCCGCAACTGTAGCGTCACTTAGGGAGCACTTGGGAAAAATTCCACGCCAAACTTTTGGTGAGAAATACTCTTAAGTGACGTCAAGTGCTCCGAAGTGACGCAACCGAATGGAGCCTCAGTCCTCCTCCACCCATCTTAAGAGTTTTTGAAGGTGCCGCGTCGGCACATCGGCTGGACATCGGCTCTGCTTGAATCAGACTTCATAGAGTATACAGTCGTAAACTAGGAAGCGCAACGTAACGTAGAAGAGCAACACGCATATTCCGTACCCGCGGATATTTTGGCGAGATAGAATTTGCACTCTCCTACCATCTTTGAGGTCGCTGAATTCAATGAACCACTTTTTGGAGCCTAAAAATTACTTCCCTGAGCAGTGGGAGCGCAATTTGTCGAAAATGCCCAATTTTGGAAGGAAGTTTGTGATTTCCCCATACCTTTGAACATCTCCATGGAAAATTTGGTGTCTAAAAAGTCCCCACAAACCATATTTCTCACCAGCAAAAAAATTGGACTGAATAGCTTCTTTAAAGGACTAGAACCAGCTGGTTTGTTGCTGATTTTTGATGTTTTTAGCTGAATTGTGAAATTTGCCTTGCAATATAAACACCACCTGGTGTTCCTGTGCATGCTTGATTTGTGGTATGATACTTGTAGGCCCTAAATATACATGCTCTATGTTGTCGCGACCTGCGGGGACGGATTCTAGCTTTGTTTGCTGTTGTTGCTCTTCTACGTTATTTGGCCCATTTGGGTGGAGCCAAACTTTGGCCCTTGAACTCACTCAAAACAGACTGTATCGACCCCGAATTTTTGACGAATCTGCGGAACAGATGCGGGGCTATTACCCTAGCACACAAAACTCAGAGTTTTGGTGCATTTTTCATCCAATAATCGGCGGGGAAAGCTAATCGTTGCGCTTCCTAGTTTACGACTGTATGTTTTGGGGGTATGTTGTATATAGCATACTGGCTTAGCCTTGAAATACTTAAGTGAATACTTTGATGCGGTTCCAGGGCATACTAAAATATTCTGTAGTTTGATCTCATTTGTGGCTATGTTGTTTACCTATATTTTCGGCCAGCCGCGAAGTTGTGACATAGTAACATCATTTATTGTCACACGGCCCGTACTCCCTCAAGAATACAATAAAAAAATCCCTCCCTCACAGACTGATGAACCTCGGAATCGCAGCTGGGTAGGAGACTGACTATCTGCATATTTCTAGCATAATGATATGATCAAAGAATTACGATATGCCATCAAAAAGTCAAAATCACCAAATCTAGCTTGGCGCAATATGTTTTTCATCACAATCTCGATGGCCCAGATTGTAGCCCTTGATGAGTAGATAGATGTCCTATTTCAAATTGGGCACATAAGTATATGCAATGATGCATGGGTTCTGTCGCTATAACCCGTGCAATATTGTGATTTCGAATAGCGAGTGCGAAGCGACCCGGGCCGCTTAGCTGGCATGTGGAGCCGGGTCGCGCTAATCCCAGGTCGCTGCGTTTGTACTCGTCATTCCCAAAAGTAACCGGAATCTTGCTTCCAGCACGCAGATTTTGTGACTTAGACCACTTTTAGCAACATAGATCTTCTTTATATGGTGTTTGCTACAGCTTACATGATATGAGTCGGGCATCAAATTTATCCCAGCAAACATAGAGATCGATTTTCAAAATTCAGCCAATTCAGTGATTTTTGCGTTTTTCGGCAATAGGTCAGCAGTATTTCTGGTCAGTGAGCATTTGAAAAATAGCTTTCCTATCTTATGTGGCCGTTTATAACAGCTCAGGGATTCACAGAAAGCTTTCATCCTTCAATAAGACCTGAAAAACAACGTACCACATTCTCACCATGAGTTATAAGTATAAAAAGAGGATCAAATATCAATGTCCAAAAATCACAACACGTCAACGCAGCTCTGTGTGTAGTAGCATATAACTGGCTACTACCTACAGGGCAGCTTTGGCACCGTGGTGACTGAACTAGGTGTCAGGAAACATGCAATTTCTGATTCCGGTTACTTTTGGTGATGACGAGTAGCCAAAAATTGAGCTTTCAGAGAGCTGAAAATTGGTCAGGGTACCCTCAGGGCCATATTCGAGGCTCATATGCCCATTGCATCAGGAAAAACTGAATCTGCCAGAGAGTGCGCCATAGTGCGCCAGAACGCTCCAGAGAGGCCAAAGTGGCCAAAGTGGAAGCTTACTTTGCAAGAAAGGTGTAGGGGGGCCTAACAGAATCTGAAAATGCGCGGAAGGCGCAATAACCTCAGTCTCCCGCAATGTGGGATGAAAGACTGAGGGTGGTGGACAGACGAGCACGGTTTATATGTAAGAAAACAAGGCTGTACGATAAGTATCAGATATCTATCAAGGGCCGGAGCGGCGGGGCGGCTACCCGGAATAATTCATATTCTGACACCCCCACTCGACCCAGGCCGTAGTCCCATAGATAGACAGAATTTGGAGTGCTTGTCATGAGATAAAGGTTTTGTGAAAATATCTGCCACCATTTCATCTGTAGGATACCACAAGACCAGTGCGAACCAAGTCATCACGAACAAAATGATATTTCCTTTGTATATGCTGAGTCCTAGCGCGGTATTGTGGATCCTGGGAGAGAATAATAGCAGCTCGGTTATCACATCTCAACTCAGTGGGATTTCTCTGATGTTGACCTAGTTCGTCAAAAAAGGATCTTAACCATGCTAGATGTTGTCCTGCATTTGCAAGTCCAATGTATTCACTCTCAGTAGAAGATAGAGCGACCATGGATTGCCGACGGCTAGACCATCCGATTGCTCCAGAGTTGACAATGAACACATAACCAGAAGTAGAACGAGATGTATCTCTGTCTCCATTCCAATTGGCATCACTGTATCCCAGAAATTGCATGTCCATGCTGATGTCAGCCCCGTTGTATACAAGTTCCCAATGACGGGTGCCTTTGAGGTATCGAAGAAGTCGTTTTGCTGCTGCCCAATGAATTCTCTTTGGCTTTGCACTATATCGACCAAGTACTCCTACACTGTATGCAAGATCTGGTCGAGTACCTAGCATGGCATACATAGCAGACCCGATTACACTTTGATATGGAACAATAGCTCCACCTTCAACAATAGCCATATGTGTAATGATACTGTCGTCATCAGGGTCATTCTCTGTGAGAGGGGTTCCAGTAGACATAGGTGTGAATACAGGTTTGCAGTCTGTCATGCCATAGCGAGAAAGGACTTTGTCAATATACTGACGCTGGTTCAGTGCAATGGTGTGCTTCTTACGGTTTCGAATGATCTCGATCCCAAGGAGGTATTTGGCTGGACCCAGGTCTCGCATCTTAAAAGTAAACGAAAGCATTCTTTTGACTTTGGAAGAGAATTCTTTAGAAGTTGCAGCAACAAGAAGATCATCAACATAGACCACAACAAAACAAGTCTGTTTGCCTTCTTTATAAACATAAAGGCAGGTCTCTGAATTCAAGCGATGAAATCCGAGTTTTAGAATCTCTGTGTCAAAGGTCCTGTTCCAAGTTCTTCCAGCTTGTTTAAGACCATACAATGATCGCTTGAGTCGCCAGCAGTGACCTTCTGGAATTTCAACACCTTCCGCAGGCATCATGTAGATTTCTTCCTCCAGTTTACCACCATTGAGGTAGGCTTGTGAAACATCCAGCTGATCCAGTTCTAAGTCGTATTTGGCAGCAAGAGCACAAATGATGCGAACAGACTCAAGATTGGCACTGGGCGCAAAAACTTCTTTGTAGTCAACACCTTCTTTCTGAGTATCTCCTCTGGCAACGATTTTTGTAACGAGCAATTTTGCCTGTTTCATCCACTTTGACTTTGGGAACCACTTTAGATTTAATAGGCTTGACACCGTCTGGTATGGGAACAACATCATAGACGTCATTTGCTCGGCATCCAGCAAGTTCCTCTTCAAGTCCAGCTCTCCAATGTTCAGCATCAGGACCCTGCAATGCCTCTTGCCAACTAGAAGGGTCAAGAGGGTTCTGAGCTGAAAAGGCTTCTTCAATAGCATCATCTAGAGAAGCAAGCAAGACTGCCTCTGGAGCGTCAGGGACTTCAATGTCTGGTTCAACAGACGCTTCATCTTCTTTTGCCTGTTTACGTGCTGCATTCTCTGCATCGCGCTGAGCTTTTGACTGATGCTGTGGTCCTTCAGCTATTCTGTCGTACTCAGCGGTGGGATGTTGTGCCCTTGCATGTGGACGTGTTGACCGCCTAGTAGGTTCCTGTCGTACACCTGCGACCTTGCGCAATGGTGGAGCTCCCCTATTTGATGGATGGACAATAGACGGCGGATCAGCCTGACTTAGATTATCCCCCACTGAACCTGGTATCAGGTGAGGCAAAGTGTCCGGTTCACCATCATCGTCATCATCACCATAATATGGGGTAGACCTCTTCCGCAGTGTCTGAGCAAAATCCTCATATTCTTTCCTAGAAGTCGCAGGTGCCTCAAGCTTTGGTTCTATAGGTGAATTAAGTTCCTGGTCATCAAACCGAACATGCCTAGATGTGATGGTTTCACCATAAGAACCATCTTTGTTGATTACTAGCAAGTCATACGCTTTACTGTTTTCATGGTAGCCAACAAAGATGCAACGCTTTGCTTTATCGCCAAATTTCTGCTTGTGACGCTTTTCTTTAGGAATCAGAGGATAAGCTCTACAGCCAAAGGGATGCAGGTGTCGTATGTTTATTGGACGGTCAAAAAGTTTCTCATGAGGGATCTCAAATTCCTGTGCTGAAGTAGGTGTTCTATTCACAGTATAACCAGCTGCTCGCATTGCTAAGACCCAAAATTTACGAGGAAGGCGTGAGGCAATCAACATAGTTGTAGCTCTGGAAACAAGTGTTTGATTCATTCGCTCTGCTACTCCGTTTTGCTCTGGAGTGTAAGGTGCTGTTGTTTCATGGATGATGCCTAGACGTTTGAATTCTGTTTCCATTTGATGAGACGTGAATTCACCACCCCCATCTGTGCGAAAGAATCGAGTCCAGCCCTCACAGAATTCCCAATTAGCAATTTGAGCACGAAAATGTGCCTCAGTAGATTTTCGCCATTCTTTGAGTTTTGAATAGACTTGGGATTTCTTTTGGGCAAATAGAATCCACACCTCAGAGGAATGATAATCTACAGTGGCGGCGGGATCTGATGCCACCCCCCAAAAAATGATGTGGCCCCAATCGACTTCACTTGCATCAAAAGTTCCAGAAATAGGCTGTTCTATTTTTAGGGGTGGCATCAGATGGCGCCGCCACTGTATAAGGACCACCCAGTAGCGTATTCCACCTGGGCCTTCAGGCGTTACTGGACCACCAACATCAGATGATACAATATCTAAAGGACCACGAGCTTTGGTTTGACTTTTGGAAAACGGTAATTTCTTCATTTTCCCAAGAACACAGGGTTCACAGAATTTGGGGATTCCTGTCAAGGATGTAATTTCACCAAGTCGGCCTTTAGCAACAGATTTCTGTAAAAGTTGGAAATTTGTATGACCAGATATTCGATGAAGGTGATTGATATCCATAGCAAATAGTGCATGTGGATCTTCACTCAAAAGAGTATAGACAATGTGGTACAGTCCCTTCCGATGCTTAGCTTCAATCATTCTTTGCCCTTTTGGGTTTCGAACAATGCAGCTAATAGCTATCTGCTTCGAACATGCAATTGTATCCCTTTTTAGCCATTTGTTGTACTGAGACAAGTGTGATACCAAAGGATGGGACATGTAATGCACGTAGAGAGACATCAGACATCCCTCACTTTGTTTTGCAAGATAGACGGATGTGTCAGGGGAACCCCCCGCTTCCCCGACCCGCTCTGCTATTCCTTGCATCACTCCAGCCTTCTTGGGAACGCTACTCCCTCCAGACTTCCCCCTTTGTCACACCTTCCTCCTTCCGACCCCCGTTCCCTGTGCATGGCCTATTGCCGTAGAGGCCCATGCCACATGCTGTCCTTACGTACAGTATGCCCCGTTCCCCTCCTCGACAGACTCCTGTCGACCCTGCGCTCCTACAGCTAGTGCTCAGCGCAACCCGGTTCCCTACTGGACTTCCGGTCAGACTTCTAGCCCTCCGAGAGCTCTGGTACCCCGAGCGGACCTCCGGCCTTCCGGCTCCGGTCCCCCGGTCCCCGGCCCGGCTTCCCACGCTCCCCCGGACCTGGGCCAAGCCCCAGCGGTTCTGTCACCCAAGCCTCGATGCTCCCGCTGTCTCGCCCTGGCTCTAGCGCCCTTCCCGGGTTCCCTGGGCTCTATTCCCCCGGTTCCCCGACCTTCCGGGCCCTGAGCTCCGGCCCTCCGGACTTCAGCTCCGGTTTCCCACGCTCCCCGGACCACAGGGTATCTCCGGGCCTTCGTCGGTCTACGATCTCTGGACCAGTATTGTGATCCCTCTTCTGGGCATATCCCTGGCTCCCTGCTACGGTTGGATCATCTGATCATTGATATCACATCATGGATGCTGTGCTACTACATAGTTCCCACGCACCGTGAGAAGTCACGCGTCACGCGCCCTTTTACTGTGACGCCTGGGCATGGAGACTCCTTACTCTGTTCTCTAAGGATTCTCCCTCTGCCCAGTGCTTGTTGGACTCTTGAGTACCTCGGGCCTCAGGCCCTGGCAGCTGTTGCCCTTACAGCAGAACAGAGTCACCAATAGCGGACCCTATTCCCTCCTCCTCTGTCCTCACAAGAGTAGCAGACCATCTTGGTGCATTCTTTGGGCATGGAGGTCGCTGAGTAGCCTCTGCCCCATGGCTTGGTGTAGGATTTGGGTTTTGGGACTGCAACACAAGTATGGTGTGTGTGTCTACCACTGAAAGTCTTCTTCCCTTTCCCTCCTGCATCCCATGGACCCCCTCCTCGGCATTTGCCACCTCTCGTCGACTTCTCCTCTTCTTGTGTGTGGCCAACTGCCGTCTAGGCTCGTGCCAGATGCCACTGCTCGTCACTGGCTCACACTGGCACTTCGACTACTCCTTTCCCTCTCCCTCTGTGACCTTGGGTCTGTTCCTGTGTCGTCTGGCCTCGAGTCTCACTCCCCCTCTTGACCGGTGGGCTTCCTTTCCTCTTGCCTTCGTGGGTGTGGCTTGGACGGAGCACTGTCGAGAGTTGCAAGGTTGCTCAAGTCCATATCTCCCCGGCCTCCCCGTCCTTAGGGGTGTCCGCCGGTGCCTAGGGACCTCTGAGCGCCTGCAGTCTGCATGGAGATTGGGTGGCGGGGCAACTCGTTGCTGGCAGCTCGTCGAGCTGCTACAGTTGCCACCCCCTTCCTTCGAAGGATTCTCCTATCGTGCAGGCTGTAGCCAACTATACCTCTTCATCTGCTTTCTCTGGGTACTCGTGCGTTTGTGCAAGAGCGGGAAGCTTATGTCTGGGCTTGCTGGGGGCCATCCGCTGCCTTCTCTGCAGCCTGGTGTCTGACTCGCACCCTTCCCTTCCGCTCTCCATCCCATCCCCTTGACTCTGTGTCCTGGCGTCTGTGTGTTTGTCCAATGTAGCGTCCCTGCGGCAGCGGTGGCGTTGACGGCGGGGATTCATGATTCGTCTTGATACTGTTGTCTCGTATTGCGTGGTCGCAATCATGAAGGGGGGCTCCATACGCCGCGTCATTTGATTTCAAGGTGGGAAGGTTGATTCTGACCTCCCCCCCTGTGATGCTCGCTGTGGGGCTCCTTGCTCATGCGCACCGCTGCACTTTAGGTAGACTCTGCCTGGTGAAGGGGGGGCTCGCCTCCTCTCGCCTGTCTTCACCATGTCCACCTAGTGCATAGCGTTCCGCCCTCTTGTCAGTAGAACCTCTCTGGTGAAGGGGGGCTTGTCTCTCAAGCCGCCCTTCACCCTACTCACAATGGCCGTCTTCGTCTTCCAATCTGGTGAAGGGGGGCTCGTCCCTCGTCCCCTTCACCTACGATGACTTGCGCATGAGACACTGCGAGTGGTGTCTCAAATCCGGTGAAGGGGGGCTCGTTCCTCCCCCCCTTCACTAACCGCTCCTAGTCCTTCTCCCACCACGCTCTGCATTGGATTACTAATGGGTCTCTTACGTCCACCACATTTGTCCTCCCCCCTCCTTCCGTTGACTCGGCCTGCCACTCACGCCACTTTCCTACGTTACGTCTCCGCACACCCCTGGTCATGGTGCATGCGTGATGGCCGGCCTTCAAAGCCGGCTTGCGGCGTCTTGGTATATTTGGCTGGATGTCATGTCGACGAGGTACCTTGCCCTGCCATTGCTTGCGCTGCTACCCTACGTTATGCCTCCGCACACCTCTAGTCACGGTACGTGCGTGATGGTCGAGCTAGCTTTTGTGTCCTCGACCTGCGGCATCTTGGAATACCCAGCGCAGCCATGTGTATCAAGGTAGCCTTGTGCACGATGCCGCAACATTAGGAGCGTCTCTTGGCCTCCGCCCTATTAGGCATTGGGCACGGTGTCAATCCCTTGCGCTCTTCTTGAACCACCAACCCTTCCTTGCCATCCTGCTGCCACTCCCTATGTTGTGTTTCCATGGGCCTATATCCGTCCGGCTACGTTCTCTACGAGCCCCGGTGGGAACTGGGGCCTTGAGTTGACCATGTGATGGCCGATCCCGTTGATCGGCTTGTAACACCTTGGCTAGCAGCAGGAAGGCGGTTGTTTGGGTTCTATCCCCGTGTCGTTGCACCACTAGGTGCTGCTGTCCGCTACGTGCGGTGCAGTATGCCCCGACATTCTAGACGGCATGGCGGATACCTCCAGCCCTCGTACAACCCCCCAGTGCACCCTGTGACCACCATCCAATTTTTTTCCGCTGTGGCCATAGGCCCCACCGGATGTGTGTGTCGAGGCGCCACACTGTGAAGGTGGGCTGGAAGGGGTAGAGCTGAGGAAGCGACAAGAGGGAGCTTCCTCCTACAGGAGCGACATTTGGAGCTCCATACCTGTTACAGTGGACCGCTGCAGGATTGGACAGCTGAGACGATGTACAAGCCTAAGCACTGACCAGTACAATATCAAGGAGTGGCGGGACAGGATATGTCTGCCTACTCCTTGAGGGTCATGCTGAAGACTTGGGCATCTGGGAAGCAGTGTACAAGGCAAAGCGCCGACCATAGCTCAATGGTCGAAGAGCGCATGACGGAGACCTGTGGGCAAGGGAGGCATGATCTTTTTTTCCCCTCCCACCCTCCCTTTTGTGTCACTTCGCGCCGGGTCGTCGCAAAGCGTGAAGCGGGGCTGTGTCTTTTTTCCCTTCGAGTTTGCTCTCTGCTTTGGATGTGTCGGGTCGCCACATTCTGAAGTGGGGCTGATGTCAGGGGAACCCCCCGCTTCCCCGACCCGCTCTGCTATTCCTTGCATCACTCCAGCCTTCTTGGGAACGCTACTCCCTCCAGACTTCCCCCTTTGTCACACCTTCCTCCTTCCGACCCCCGTTCCCTGTGCATGGCCTATTGCCGTAGAGGCCCATGCCACATGCTGTCCTTACGTACAGTATGCCCCGTTCCCCTCCTCGACAGACTCCTGTCGACCCTGCGCTCCTACAGCTAGTGCTCAGCGCAACCCGGTTCCCTACTGGACTTCCGGTCAGACTTCTAGCCCTCCGAGAGCTCTGGTACCCCGAGCGGACCTCCGGCCTTCCGGCTCCGGTCCCCCGGTCCCCGGCCCGGCTTCCCAGCTCCCCCGGACCTGGGCCAAGCCCCAGCGGTTCTGTCACCCAAGCCTCGATGCTCCCGCTGTCTCGCCCTGGCTCTAGCGCCCTTCCCGGGTTCCCTGGGCTCTATTCCCCCGGTTCCCCGACCTTCCGGGCCCTGAGCTCCGGCCCTCCGGACTTCAGCTCCGGTTTCCCACGCTCCCCGGACCACAGGGTATCTCCGGGCCTTCGTCGGTCTACGATCTCTGGACCAGTATTGTGATCCCTCTTCTGGGCATATCCCTGGCTCCCTGCTACGGTTGGATCATCTGATCATTGATATCACATCATGGATGCTGTGCTACTACATAGTTCCCACGCACCGTGAGAAGTCACGCGTCACGCGCCCTTTTACTGTGACGCCTGGGCATGGAGACTCCTTACTCTGTTCTCTAAGGATTCTCCCTCTGCCCAGTGCTTGTTGGACTCTTGAGTACCTCGGGCCTCAGGCCCTGGCAGCTGTTGCCCTTACAGGATGGTTCCAGTTCCAACTGCATCACAATATGTGTCATTACCAAGCCTCACCCTTTTTGGTGGATTGAGTACTTTATAAGAACCTGTCTCAAACCATGCCTCATTTGGTGTCATGGTAGTAGAAGCCCCAGAGTCAATTACCACAGCTTTGGATGAAGGGTTTGCATCGCTCAAAAGATAAGCAGACATAGCAGCATAAGATTTCTGGGAAACAACAGGTACAGCTAAATGTCCATGTTCGGAATTATCGGAATCAGATTCAGAATCTGTAGTAGCAGAGGCATTTGCCTTGTCACGGCGCTTTCTAGGTCTCGCTTTCTCAGACTTCTGCTTGTCATTCTTCTTTGAGTCCTTTGATCCCTGCGCTAGATTCTTCAACTGATAGCAGTTATCGGAAGTATGAGATTTGTTTTGTCCATGTATAAGGCAATGTTTATAGCCCTTGGGAGATGCCTTTCCTTTGCCAGGGTTTGTGGATTTAGCAGCTAGAGCAGTGTCGTCGCTGTTCTCACTCTTTGGCAGTTTACCAAGAGTAATCAGGCGAGCACGAGCTTTATCCCAAGTTATGCCTGTACCAAGAGAGGACACAATGTTCCCTTTAATGCCTGTCCAGTAGCTATCATCTGGTAGAGTGCTGAGCAGAATGAGAGGCTGAAGCTCTGGGGGGAATGGAAATTCCAGGCGTGCAAGCCTATCAAAGCAGGTCTTGATAGCAGCTACATGAGAAAGAATCTTGTTGCGATCCATGAGCTCTGGTTCGCCTTCAATAACAAGCTTGGTGCTAAAAAGTTCTGCTAGAACACCCATTGCAGAATCGGCACGATTTTCTGCTTCAAAGCGCTGGCGCAGTTTGGCCCAGAGAATTCCAGCATTAGCGTTGACATACTCTGTGCGCAGTTCTGCTGAAAGAAGCTTCTGAATGACACCTAAAGCACGACTATTTCGTTCGCCAGGAGTATCCTTAAAAGCTACACCAGCAACAGGAGCTGTGGCAGGCAGAGGAGTAACAGCAGCAGCAGCAACAGTGGCATCAGCTGCATTTGCAGCGAGGATAACAGATTCAAGCAGAGTGTAGACTCCCTGTAGGCGCAGTTCCACTGTAGCATTAACATGAAAAATCGGCCAGTCTTCTGCTCCGGAAAGCTCAGAAGACGCCGAGTTTGCCGCAGTTGACATTGTGTGAGAAGTCCGAGGTGAGATAACCAGAGTCCGAGGGAATTTCGGCAACAGGTCGTGTGATTGATTGATTGATACAAGTCAGTGCTTGTGATGCTTCGAGCTCTGATGAGCGAGCAGGTGAGTCTTCCAATAGGTACGTCTTCAGAGAGCTAGCGCTCGGTGGCCCATAACCTAACAGAATCTGAAAATGCGCGGAAGGCGCAATAACCTCAGTCTCCCGCAATGTGGGATGAAAGACTGAGGGTGGTGGACAGACGAGCACGGTTTATATGTAAGAAAACAAGGCTGTACGATAAGTATCAGATATCTATCAAGGGCCGGAGCGGCGGGGCGGCTACCCGGAATAATTCATATTCTGACAGGGCCGGGGTTTCAAATTGTTGATATGGAATTTGAGGGAGACTTGGCGCTATCCTAAATTAAAACTTGAAAACAGCACCGGGCCATCAGAATCGATGGATCACATGCTTTCTCATGTGACTTTGACACCAAACCACGGGACCACACGAGACGTCGCGAGCGGAGCGAGCGCAGCGGGGTTTGGGGCGGCCAGCCCCAACAAGCTGTGTGACCGAACGGAGGGAGGCCGGCGAGCGCAGCGAGTCGGCCGTGCCGGAGGCAGGGAGCTAAAGCTTGAAATTGTTGACCCAGTGACAGTTCATGTGCACGTGATCTGGCCGCGGGCGGCGGCGGTGAATCTAGAAGTAGCGCGTATGAGTATCACGGATGGCGATGGCCATGCGAGCTGATACTAATGTTCGACCCATCATGCGGGTACCATATCAGAAGCCCCATACTCTCAAATTGTGAGGGAAATTGGGAATCAAAGATTTTCCAAAAAAAGGAAGTTTTCTGTAAGTAGAGTTGACAAGGGTTCATGTTGTACCCGGGCTTATATTCAGCAACTTAATGTACCATGTCGTCTGAAGAGGTGTTATAACATAGTACGTTCATTAATCATTTGTCCGAGCAGAGACTCCATATTGAACTATTGAACAGTTGTATATTTCTCAGCATTATCTTATAACAAAATTGCACGCCACGCAATGTGCATACACTAAGGCTCCAACCATTTCCGTTTGTAAACGTTTATACACGGTTATAATCGTTTTCGTTTCCGTTTTATTTGCCAGGGTGCGGAAACAGTTTATAAACAGTTTACATGCTGGGGGTAATTAGCAGTGTTCCACCGCAGTAAATGAGGTCAGAAAAAGGGAGTTTATATCACAGCACCCTTAAGAATGCCCTCAGAATGCTTTCTCTGTGATACCTGACGTTGCAGGCCTCAGCCGTTTGCGTTGTGGTAGAGGTTCCAGATAAGGAAATACCCCGCTTGGTCCCGCGAGCAGCCAATCAGAACGCTGAAGATCAGAGCGTTCCCAAGCATTGATGGCATTGATCATGGACTGGACAAGACGTGTTACGGGTGCTTTCTTTACATAAAATTACCAGGAGTGTCATTGCATCTGCAACCCCAACTCCTTCAACAGTGAAATGGAAGCCTTTAAGTCAAAAGAGTATTGGAGACAATGAGGGTGGGTAAACGGCAGATCCACATTATGAAATCGAATTCAATCAGCATCGAACTCAGGCCCATCAATGGCTTTCCTCAAATAGATGGCAGCTGGGTGGAAGCTCCTGCAGATAGACAGAGAATCTTGAGAGGTAAAAGCCATTTCATTATAGTCATCTCTCATGGCTTGTACCACGCGTTCCGATTCTGGATCAGTCCTGTTGAATGTATCAGAGAAAACGTCATGTCTCAATCAAAACTGAACAGTCCCACCATTTGGCTGTCGCAGACTCGCGAGTTCCCTCAACTCTATCCCAGATGATGACGGCTGGACGGCTAATGTCCGCAACAATTTGTCTAATAGGAATGTTGGGTGAAATAGAGACGACTATACTCTCGGAGGTGACACGGAGAAATCCTCTGGGGTCAGCGATGACTGAAATGCCATACGCATTAAGAAGCTCCTTATCGACCTCAGAGTATGCCGGATCTTGAGCGTAAACCTCGATCCTCGATTTCTCCCGAGATTCCAGCATGTTTTTGATCGCAATGATGAGTGCATGTTGCCTGACCGACCGGAGCGCAAAATCTGGGTCGGACTCTTCGGAAACAAAGCTTGGAGTTCCGCATGCAAATGCCACAATCCTCCTAATCTTGCACGAGCCCGTCATTTCGTGTAGGTTCACAATCATCTGAGAGAATTGGCTATCCTGGCTGGACGCTTCCAGTTCCCGTTCGAGTCTCGCATGTGCCTGTCCAAACTCCAGAGACTTCCAGGATTGAAAGGGTGCTCCGGTCAGCATATCACGGGCCACGTAGTTCTGTGCAAGCTGGTAGGGAATAAGGACCACTCTTTCGCCATCTGCAAATCTCCCCTCCACTTTGATTGTCTGTAGTCAGTGGTAATGCAAATACGGCGGATCGCTGTGGTTAGAGATGAGACCCTTTGCAGGCGGGCATACCTACAAATAACTTACATGACCATTTCACAATTAGGTGGAGCCTCCATGGAACCTCTACATCCTGTCCGCAAGTCGAATACGACTGAGAACGGTTGTCCTCTCGCGGCGATGGTCACAGTCTGGCTTGTGGTTTCGTTGAACTCAATACTGTCCAGCTGCTTGATGATTGCATGTAGATCTGGCCGGTTGAAAAGGGCTTCCTTGCTCCATGCAGAGGCAGTCGAGCTCCAATCCCCTCCGTTGTGTTCCTCAGCAATAGTCCAGCTTGGCGGGGCTGGAAGACGCGGGGCGAAGGATTCCTGAGGGAAGACGGGAATCACAGAAAATGCGTCCATCGTCAAGGGAAGTACTGTAGTATTTCGTTCAATTCGTAAGCCGGTTTTGAGTGTGACACCCCTTACGAATTTACTCTTTCGTAACGGGCTTGGGACACTGTGACTTACGCAAAATGTTCGTTTTTTAACCCCTTTTTAGGCCTAAAATCGACCAAATTTCGTGTCACAAGGGGAAACCTTTCGTAGAGCCCCTTTGTGACGCTGTGACTTACATACGAAAATTTTCGTAGGATTTCGGGTCTGTGACCTGTGACCCTACGAATTGAACGTGATACTACTACAGTATGGCCGCACTTTCCATACCACGCGAAGAGAGGTACTTAAGGTACAGTCACAGTAACAGTGCCGGACACGCAACGTCGACAACTTTGAACTTCCATTTATGGTTGGTACACATGAAGTTATTTGTGTAAACACAATGGTGAATCGTTTTGCACGAGCCGATTTCCCCGAAACTTAAAATCAAAAAGATTGACCCAAGAAATTTGGCCGAACACCTAAGGGCCTGATCGGGCCCGCGGGGACGGCTCAGCCAAATTTCAGCCGTACGGTACAGCCGTTTTGAAAACAATATACGGGTTTTGATTGAGTGGTGCTCATTTGTTTGTGCTTACCTTTGTTTTGCTTCCCGTCACCAGCTCCGCTTCGGCCGAATCTGAGTTTGCTTCCGCCACCTAGAGAACACCAGGAAAAGAAACAGGGGGTTAACAGAACTGAGGATCAAGACTCAGCTGCTACTTGCCCAGAGTTCGACAGGGCCATGACTTGCGAGCAAGGACCAAAACAAGAGACCAGCGGCACTTGATGTGGTGCGAACACCCCACAAAGGGTCGATAATCCGATCAGCTGGGTGTTACTTGCCCACAGCCACAATGTTACTTGCCACTTTCCACCATCTTCTTCTCTTCACCAGCTTGCGGCTGTTCTAAGTGCTCAAAAATTTCTCGGGATACTCTATGAACATACAATTCCAACTTCGTCAATTTATTTCGCGTGAATGAAGTCGCAAATGGCCGAGTAGCAAAATGGCAAGTAACACCGGCGCTTGGCAACTAACATTGCCGCTATCAATCAAGCCATCAATTGCCGCGCTACTTGCCCGCTCCGTCTTTGTCTCGTCGTCGTCCTCGTCGTCTCCTCGTCTCGTTTCGGCCAGAATTTCTATCGGACTTGAGCTGTTCAACACTAAGCTAGAGTATCTTTGGGCTCTCCGACTCTTTTGAGGCGTCAAGACCATCATGAGTCCGTCGGATTCTTCAATGCTCAGACCGAAATGCGGGCGGCCAAAAGGATCGATACTTGAAAGACGGAGTTCGCGCTGAAGGCGCACCACCACGCGGACGACCCAGGACGCGTAACAAAGCTGACTCGGACTCGGAAGGAATGTTCCATGCACTGAGAAAGAGATTGTATTGAATTGGATTTTGCGCGGTAGATGGGAGCGAAAAGCGGCTTCCTAAAACAAGGCCCAAGACTTCTGACAACAGAAAGTGTACCTTCCTAATACCAGCTCGACAAAACTTGGATCTTACCTTCTGCAGCCACAACTGTGGCAGTCGGACGCTCGTTGGCGAAAGAAGCGGATGAATATTTCGACACCGACCAGTTTACAGCCGCACAGCAAGAAATAGATAGAATTGAGCGCGAGGCCTTGGGAGGTGTGTGTTCCATTTTGATTGATGGCCGTCTTGCTCACCAGCTGCTACTTGGAACCAGACCATTCACCCGTTTGCTTCCACATCAGCTACTGCCCCGGCGGCACGAACATCTTCTGGTGCCCAGTTCCTTGCACAGTTCCGTGCAAAACATGTGGCCGCACTTTGGATTGTAGGGAGTGGATGGTGGATGGAAATGCACATTCAACAGCTAATCAGAGTCGACTATATAATGGACCATTGTCAATGCTAGATAGTGATACATAGAAACATTCGCAATAGAAGTTGAGAAAATTCAACATCTCTTCGTATCCGGCGCTATTTTGAATTCTTTTTTAAATCCTCCTGGCGTGGGACCCAGTACATTGAAAAAAAAAAACCACTAGCGAGGCCAAGCGACATAGATCTAGATCTGTCACAATTCGTTTTTGCATCATTCAAGAACTAGTCTTTCAATTTTACAGCTTTCTCTCAAGTCCAAGTTTAGGGACATCGTAGATGGGACTCTCCTCAGATCTGTTGAGCCAGATTTTCTATTTTCTTCTTAGCATACGACGAACGGACTATATCTTCTCGAAAAGGCTAAATCACGTGGGGCAACCGTACTTGGTTGCTCTCTACCGGGAACTTCTCCATTCCGAGGGTGATGGCAAAACGGTCGAGGTTCCCACGGTGGGTCATTGTTTTTCCTCCTCCAAGGGGAAACCCCTCGGCCGGGAGAACGCGTTTTCGGCACCCAGAAAAGCCTCGGAATGACCGATTTTTCCAAGATGAGTGGCACTCGGAAACATTCGGCGCGCAGTCCGAAGTCACATGACAGTGACAGTGACGGCTCCCCGAAGTCCGAGGCCTCAGGCCAGGACTCCAGGACAGTGCTTACAAACCACCTGGACGGAGATTTGTAAGCATCTGCATTCCGGAGCCCTATACCGATGAATGGGGAAGCAAGCTTCCCCATAAATGCTCACCACATTTGCATAGTTCAAATGATCAAATGACGAAATATTCTAACTGCTTACAGAGTCACCCAGCGGTGTAGAAAAAAAGTCAGGAGCACAAGGAGCAAAAGAGAGGAAGAAATGCAAACAAGACGACTTCAGCGTTCAATATGAGATAGTTTAGTCAACGGAAATATGAGAAGGCAAAGACTTGAAAAAACAGAAGTTTCATAGGAGCAGAGTTGCGGGGAAATAGATTCGTTGGGCAAAGACATCTGTGGGCGAGATAGAAGCATATTCAACAGGGTTCTGGTAAGCTGTAAGTAGAACCACTAGCGGACTCGGAGGGTCTTGGAAGTACAAAACTGAGGTTGTCGGCCGCCTTCACTCTGTGCTGACGCACAAATTGAACTTGAGACATGTCAAAGGTAATATATTCTTTGAAGTAGATTAGGAAATGTACCTGCGCAGAATTTAGTCCCTTTGAATTCAATCCAATATAAGCATAGTTGAGAAAGAGTATACTTCATCAATGTTTAATTCCTATGACAGAAATCGAAAATCAAAATCAACCGCGGCCTTCCCGATGAATAGCGGGGACCCTTCTGTCCTGGGGGCATCATCCTGCGGGCGTTCGCCTACCCGCCGTCGTCTTCGTCGTCTGGCCACCAAGGGTCGGGCTCGTGGGGAGATGGAGCAACGCGATCACATGACTTCTTTGATTTGCCTTTTCTCTTCGTGTTTATTGATGAGCTTCAAGCGCTAATCGAAACTCCTCGGGAGGAAGCCTTCCGTTGGGTGCCTGACGAGTTTGCAGCACTTGCATTCGAAGTTTATATCCATTTGGGCTCTCCAACGATAGAAGCGTTGTCTGGATGGGCTATATTCAATGCCATGGCACCGCTGATCCGTGAGCAGGTTGAAATGCGAGGCTTGTACGAGGCAATCTCTGGTTGAGTAAGGTACACCCCATCCACCCTCGACGAACATCACATTTTTCGGCGGACTTCAGTAAAACCCCTCCGTTCCATACCTTGTACTGCGAATTTAGCAAAACCCTTCGACCAAATCCTCCATTTTGTTCCTATCTTTATTTCTTTCACTTGTGTCTAGATGATTTACGAGGTATTGAAAGACGAGTTCCCGATTCAATGACACTGATGCCAAAGGTGACTTGAGAGTGACTCTAGTTGTGACACAGGGTAAGTAACGGAATCTTGTTTGTGGAACTCGACCTCAGAAAGTGGTGTTCGAACGCTAAAAGCAAACAATCATAGTCTTATTCAGAGCCCAAAACAGTCAAAATCGAACTCAACAGTAGTTGCCGCACATACCGAGGCGCCCGGCACTGCGGGGCAATCATCTACCCAAAATGGAAAAATCTTTGAACCCTGATTTGATTTGATTTGATTTGAAGTTCTAATATATGCTGTACCTGGCTACGGAAGAGCTATGCAGCAGTACGGTAAGGGTCGGCGGGGATTTCAGAACCCTGGGTTTCTGCACAAAGGTTAACCGGGGTTTCTGAATAGAATTATCCCAGCCGATGACAGAAATCAAAAGTCAAAGTCAACTGCGGCCTTCCGGCCAACCGTACTACTGTACCTCCCTGTATGGGAGCAACCGTCACGGTAACGGTGGGGTCGGTTGTGTTGCCTCTTTTTGAGGTGGTCATGGTCACGGTTGAGGCCGATGCCTTGAAAAAATCGTGACACAGCACGAAGAAAAAGTTTTCTGCCTGGGAACATACGTCACAGTTGAGTCTGTGCTTACCTTGTGTGCTGTAGTGAATTCGACAATTTGTCTTCCCGAGTTTTTTGAGCGAGATGGTTGCCTCCTTTGGCAACGGTCACGGCTCCGAGCACGGCGGGTCGGTTGCCTGAAAACAAGGCAACCGTTTTGTCACGGTCCCTCGACGGTTGCTTCCATACAGGGAGGTACAGTACGGCACGTGGCTGTCATTGCGGGGGGAGTGGGGGGGAGGGCAGAGGGCTTTTCTCGAGCAAGACCGGATTTGGCGGACTAGTACTGTACTAATCCGACCGTTTGTTCACTGGGTGTCACCCGTCACCCAAATTGTTCACTGGACAAGTTGTTCACAACACGTCAATCACATCAAAATTACCATATATGGTAGGCCGGCATTGCTCGGCAGATGCCGGCCGGATATTTTTTCGATTTCTTGCCCTTTTTGGGCGTTCCCGTCACCCGTCACCCTGTTCAAAATTGTTCAGTTCACAACCCGGCGTCACGCATAACGTGAACAACCGGTCGGATTAGTACAGTAACCTTAAGTACAGTGCGGCGGGGTCTGATGCCACCCCCAAAAAAAAAAGAACAGCCCATTTCTGGAACTTTTGATGCAAGTTGAGTACTACAGAGTAGAGTTTGGATTAGGGCCCCATCATTTTTTGGGGGGTGGCCCGAGGGTGGCCCGGCAAGACGTATTGATCACGTGTCAGTGACAAGAGTTGAACCATCCAAGAACCATCGCATGTCGTCTTTCGTGAACCCCCTCGCCGACTTTGCGGTGCAATGGAAGTCGTTGTCGAAGACAATCCAGGATCCCGCATGTTCCGCCATGGGCCGGACCCTTGATCAACTTATTGATATCGCAAACCGCGTTGAACCTGACTCTTTGCAACCGAGGCCCGAGGAGCTGATGCCCACAACCATGCCAGCACTCGTAGCCTTCCACGCCGTTTTTCACGAACTGCCCGGCTGTCTTGGCACTGCTCGGCGATTTTGCGAGTTATATGACACTTGGCTCGCCCAAGGCACCGAATTCTGTGCTGCAGTCAGACCTCATTTGCTAATTATCCTACATAATTGGTTCAACGATCACTGCAGTGCCGCACACAACACCACTTGAAAACGTGCTCAAAATGCAAAGCAGTATATTAATGTGGCGTGGAATGCCAGAGGGAAGATTGGGTAAAACAGCATAGGCGAGAGTGTGAAGTGCTAAAAGGTTATGTATCATCATCAGCGGTGAAATGGTTGCGTGTTCTTTCTTGTTCACTAACTTTGATTCACAGGATTAAGACGCCAGTCGATGATACAGATGGACGGTTGAATGCACGCAACCATTAGTCTCTAGTCTCGTAAACCCAGACGTTCCTGCGTACTTAATCCTTGCTTAATCCGAGCCGTATATAGTTCGCCCTTAATCACCTCCGTCCAGCTACGACCCAACCTGCGACGTCCAGCCCACCCAGCGCTCCTCCATCACATAAGCGACCCCGCCTTTATCACGACGCGTGTGTCGGGAGCGACACCCCGCTCGGTCGGCCAGACTCGCCCCTCATCCATCGCAGCTCCCTGCTTCTCAGTACTCCCGAAAGGGAGGCAATGAGCCAGGAGATGGATGAGATGCTCCGTGAGGGCCCTCGAAGCTCAGCTTCGGCAGCTGCCAATGTACACATCAGGCAGCGAGAACATCCCCCCGACACCCTCCGCCCCACGCAAGCGCTTGACGAGAAGATTGCAATTAAAACTCGTTCTTTTAAAAATAACAATACATTTTTTTCCACAACTCCATTATTTGAGTGATCTACTAGTACTGGTCCTCGTCACCCTCTTCTTCGCCATTTCCCGCGTTTCCGGTATTATCAGCACCGCCCATCTCAACGTCCTCCTCGACCTCAGCACTCCTGATTGCGTCCAACGCCGCATTCAGGTCCCCAGCACTCGCACCGACATCCATCTCTTTCACAGCACCGAGGCTCGTTTCGCTCTCTGGGAAGATTTCTTCGTCCCATTCCCTGAAAAGCGCGAGAACGGGCTTAGAGCGACTACGAAGCCCCTCGAGAAGGTAACGAAGAATCGATTCTTAGCAAGAATAAGTATGACGGTATTTATCGTCAAAAATTATTCACGTAACTTTTGTGCACAATACACATTGCACCACGCATGATTATTGGCCCGTGTGCACAGCTCCCAGCACGATTTGCTGGTGAACTTACCAGTGTTGACTTCTCAAGATCATCATTTTGAGGGCTACAAGCCCCAAATTAATGCTTCATGACAGTAGAGCCGGCACCGGCAATCCATCAGCGGAGTTTAAGTATTCTCGGCATTCCTTTGCAGAAGAAACTATTGCATCTTTTACGTCCGGGAGCCAATAAATGAGCGATGAACTGTATACGATTAATATTGTCGGCGATAGTATGTCAGAAATAGTTGTGTTTCTCAGAGCCGGGTGATTTGGTCCAATGCACCGCTCCCATGTTCTCTCATGATTGCCAGTGATCTCTATACAGTTGTATTATGTAGCTCCAGACAGTCGGTCATTACTCCGAGTAGGAATATTGCCAAAACAATGTCAGAAAAAACAACAAAACGTTCAAACGACTCATTGTCGGGATATCCCGGTAGATTCCCACAATTTGGAAATGTTCCTGAGGGTCATATAAAATTCAAATAAAATTTATATTGTTTGGGATGACCACGGAACTGGCACTGGGAGTATGTGCAGTGTGGCTGGCTGCAGGTTGAAAATCATTTACCTGTGCGCAAATGACATGCCGCTGTGCATTCCAAGTGCGCTCGTGGGTTGTGAGTTGTACATTTCGCAAAGTGAATATTATTTGACGAAAAATACAGTTATAAATAAGCCTATCAGTTAATTCCGGTTTGCTGGCGTCGCTTCTTGAGCTCGACGTCCATGTGTCTTTTCATAGAGGTAACTGAGCGCTCAGCTTTCAATAGCATTCGGACTCACAATAGTACCAGCGCAGGCGATGAAACCTGGCGTAAAATTCGAGATATTGTGAATTTCCCTCATGCAACGTGGACCGGAGGAGCACGGTTGATTTCTCGCCATCTTGTTGGCCTTTTTCTTTCCGTAAATGATGGCGACAGCGATCTAAAGAGTGAGTTTGGGCGTGCTACAATTTCGACGACGCTTACATGCATAACCAGTTTATGATTCAGGAATGTGTCGACATTGAGGCGGTCCGCGCCGTCACTATGCAGAGCCGGCGCGTCAAATAAATGAAAGGGTACAGTATATCCAGGCCATCCTTTACACGGGGGTGAAGATGTGCAACGAATACAGCTCCGATGTCGTTGCGGATGCGACTGGAGGTATTGGACCACTGCCTATCCATTGCTGAATTGAACTGACCCGAAGTTTTAGCGTTACGCGAGTATGGGCGATATACTGTATATTTATTATTTGCGACATGTGTGGTAAATTAGGGTACAACTTACACTTTTAGCAACAACTTTGTTGTACCGCTGGCAACTTCGAGCTGAATGATAATTAGTATACAACCTCGCGGACGACAACTTTGAGAAGTGACATGTTTGTGATGTGACAACTGATTGTGATTCTATGCCGGCATCAACAACTTTCACTCTGCTCACAACAGTGTCGACAACAACTTTTTGTCCGCAACGAAACTGGGGCTACAACTCTTTCTGGAGGCAACTTCTTTTGTATACAACTTGGGCTTGTAACAGTCTGTCTGGCTACAACTGAATCTGGCGACAAAACTTCTGACTTGTCACTTAGGAACTCTTGGTTTTGGTTCGGACTCTGAGTTTGATCTTTCCTCACTAAACTATATGCAGGAAATGCCAAAAATTTCTTTTGAAACATTGAGAGTATGCTATTTATGAGCCATGCTGCTGATTTACCTCGCATGATTTTACCGGGGCCGCTGGTCACGCCTTATTAGCCTGTTTGCGATGCAGCCATTGAATGGCTAATGGCTACGCAAGTGCCCGAATTCCGGCGTATTGACGAAAGCTACCCCCGGTCTGAGCATCCAATTTTCATTCCAAATAGCTCTTCTTGACTTCGACATAAAAGTTTAGCCCATCAAACTTTCCTAATACGGAAATCGGTAGCCATTCAATGGCTCCAATGGCTCTTCGCAAACCCTCTATTTTACCACTTTGGGCTCCCAGTCGATCGGCGTCATATGCAGATCGTCATACTTTATTTGGATCGTCCCTGGTCGCCTCTCTCTCGCAATCAGCCTTATCTCAGCAGCTGCATAGTACTCAGGTGATACATCAGCCCATCACCAAGCATCTCTCTTTCACCGAAACGACATCCAATCCTTTATTTTTGCATCCAGCCCTTCCTCCCCTTCTACTGCCTCCGTTCTTCGATATACCTGTCCTTACCCATCTCAAATCCTTTCCATTCCTTTTCTGAGGTAATTCCAGCCGTTCCTCATCGCCGTCACAAGCATTTCTGACGAAGCATCCCTTTTTCCTGCGTCTGGCCTTATTCATAGCCTGATTCTCTTCTGTTCTCTTCTCATTCCTTCACTCTCCTGCCTCTTCTATCCTCTCTCCTCTTCATTCTCTTCGTCAATATCCCTTTCTCCATGGTGAGTATACTGCTCTCATCACTGCTTCATTTCCATCCCCTCACTACATTGTCAGGCGATGTTTTCTTGGTCGTCCCTCCATCAGGAGAACCCTCCCGCCGTAAGTTGGCCAAATGTCACTAAAAGGTTGCTGAAATTTTGGCCATTATCCCATTTCGGCGAATTTGGCCAAATTATATTGTTGCCGGGAACGACGAATTGGGATTTTGCGGAATTTGGCCGAAGTTCAGTACATTCTCGTGGCATTAGATGCTTATTTCTTTACATTTCATTCGCTCGAATCACTTCAAAATCGGCAAAGGAGTGAATTGATGATGCGCTAACTAACTGTCTAGCGGTGTATGGCTCGGCAGTCAGAGGCAGAAATAGACGAGTGCTCCAAAACGCGACGGTGCCGAGACTGGCAAGCTGCGGCGAAGGCGACGGCGAGGAGATCGAGGACGACGAAGAAAGAGATAGAGACAATGTCGGAGGCGCTAGGCGGAGACGAGAACTAAGAAGCAGAGTCAAAGTCGGAGGCGGCGGCGGAGACGGAGACGGAAGCTAAAGTAACGGGACTTCTGAAGGTGCAAAAGTAGGTCGTATTCGTCGAGGATCGCTACTATATATACAGAATACGATAGGAGTGAGTGAGATAAAATATATAAGACTAGAACTCAGCGGAACTGAAAAACAAGCAAGTCTCGATGAAATATCGCGGAAAGGCGGAAGAGGGCGGTGAAAAGCAGTGAGAATGATAAGACTTGAGGTCATAAGTGACGCGAGGAGATATAGAATAGAATGGAACGTGAAAATGAGGTGAGTCGAGAGGCGAGGTGGTGGAAGGAAGCAAGAGGAAGCGATCAGTTTGTCTCAGAAGATGCCGAAAAACAGATGGTGGATGCCGTATGGGCGCTTGTGTGTCCGTGGTCAGTGCTCGAGCACGCTCAACATTAACTTGAAAAAATAAAGTAGTGCATGTTTATGTACGGTAAAAATAAGTGGATTAACAATGAAGCATTTACACGAGAGCGTCCTCGTCAGCCACCCCAAGCTGCAATACCTTCATCGCCGAGCCAGTTGTTAGAGCTGCCACGGGCGCCTGATCGGCACTGCAGCGCGAAATCAATAGAATACCGACACAATATAATATAGATGCTCACCCGACTGCAAGGTACAGTTTGTGGAGCACCCGGTGTGCTTGTTCTTCGTCGTCGTTCCGCATGTTGGTGATGAACTTCAGAAGGCCCCTGTACGTTGTTTCAAGGTGTGCTTGGGTGTACCCGCCGGCGTCAACGTAACGGCCACTTGACCAGCCGTGTAGTCGGGCTCAAACCTAGAGGCAGGATATAAATGAAAGTAGCATGTATGATCTAAAAGAGACTTACGTAGACAGCGACAAGGGCCACCATGGTATCTGGGAGTTCAAATTCATTTGGATGGCTGTCAGGCCCTTTGAAAAGCTTCTTGTACTTGCGACCGAGGCAGCGTGGCTTTGAAAAGAATTTTTCGTTAATGGTGTCGATGATTGGCCCTGAATGGAAGGGAAGATTGGCCTGAAATTTTATCTGAAAGATCGAATGAATGCTGAAATATATAACAGAAAAACGATGGCCATACCTCGAGTTTAGGATTAGCAGCATCGTCGGCGGCGCCGTCGGCAGCAGCGGCAGCTTTCTTCCACACCACAGGGAAGATGAAGTGGTAGTCCTGGAGTGCTTTTTTGACGCGCTCGCGGTTGTCCTTCTTTGTTGAGCTGTAGCCGGTGAGTTTGAAATAGTCGTCCGTCTTTGGGGTGATGAATTTGACGATGTCGTTACGGAGGATGGCGACGCGAGGAAAGATCTTTATGATGTGTATGTCAGACCAAGTAGCAGTGTAAGTTAGCGACGACGCACCAAGCTGGCAATGATGAGGCAGAAGTCCTCGTCTATCCTAGCGCGTTCTTTAATATGCTGTGCCTTCGCGTCTCAGCGAAGATTGAGTCTATGAAAGTGATGAACCAGACCGTATTTACCTCTTTATTCACCACCTTAATTGATGATTCGTATGCGGCCCGAGACATCGGATGCGCCGAAGTGTGGGTCAAGAATTGAATCTGAAAGCAATGGGAAGGAAGACAAGAAGACAAGAGAGACGAAATAACATTAAGAACAGACCCCCTAGATTCAAGATTATCCCGCTATAAGTGTATTCCATCCCGACCAAAGCCAACTCCCGGAGACGATTTGTAGCCTTCTTCTTCCCAGTGGTGCGCCACATGGGGGGGGGGGGGGGGGGGGGGGTAGACAGAGCCCTGAGACTTGTTGGTGCCGCGCTTGGCCGTGCACGAGGAGTCGATGGCATAGGGAAGGCCTTGATGAGCGGGATGAGACTTTGGGAACCGTTTCTGCTCCTTCTCCGTGGCGTCGATGTCAAGCCGTTCGAGCGGTAAAGCACCATCTTTGACGAGAATAGGCCCAAAGTATTCGTCACAGATGATGAATGAGCATTTGGCTTCTCTGGCCTCGGGCATTGGACGTTGATTGGACGACGAGCAGCGGCGATGATGAAGTCAAGAGAGAAGATCAACAAACATCACGTGTGGATTCGCGCTGTCAATCAAGTTACGGCACCCGGTCTGAACAAGTTGCCGTCGATGAGCGTTTTAGCGTTGTCAGCCTCAAAACATTGTTGCTGGTTAGAGTTGTAGTCCGGAAACTTGTACCTGATTTAGTTGCTACTTAGGGAAGTTGTAGTTGCTTGCCTACCCTTCCAATGTTGTCAACCTGACATTTCGCAGTTGTCACCTTGGAAAGTTGTAATCTCAAATGTTGCGCTCCATCCAAGTTGTGGTCAAGTCGGTTGTGTGCCCTCAAAGTTGTTAACCCTTTGAGTTGCCAATATTTTGTCTTCAAAATGTCCTAGTTGCCGCTAATTTTCTCAAAAAAAGGTCAAGTTGTCGATTTTGAATTTTTATACAGTATATGTGCCATACGCGAGAGATAAAAAATGTGCACGTACCGTATGCATAAACCATGTCTTCCCCACGTCTCCATTATGGCACATATAGAGTACTGTGCAAAAATTATGAGTGATTACAACTTGATTGAAAACAGGGTTTTTGGTCGCAACTTACTGCTACTTACAACTTTTTCATGCAACTTGCAAGCTTATGGCTGCAACTTACAACTATGTTGCGAGGTTGGGTACAACTTCATTGGTGGATACATCTTGCTGGACATATTATCGGCTACCAAATTGTCATCTGTTTGGCAAATTATCCGTGAATTTACTGACCTCTTGCTGATCTCCAAGTTTCGCTAATGATCGCGGTCGTGCCGATATCGACGGCATCACTGGCAGGCTCGGCGAATGTGGAAGATTGAGACTAATCAAGCGGTTTGATTTGGTACAATGCCCGAGCCTGGGCGTAAACTGGAGGAGAGCGAAGGAGAGTTTTGAAATGTCTCCTCTCAGAAAACGAAGCACATTTTCTTTGATTTTCAGAGTCAGAGAGTCCATGTTCATCTTTGTGCAGAGACAGGATTTCCACCGCCTTTCCTTTACAGATTCCCTCAAAATTTATTCCCCAAACTAGTAAATGGAGACCTGTGCTTGCCTGAACATTTGCGGGCCGTTCCATAGTTTATCAAAACTCACCCCGAAATTACTGTTCGACTAGCCGAATCCAGCGATCACACTCTGATGGCCGATCATTTTACCTCCGCAATGCCAAGCCTTCGCGGAGACAACCGTGAGATGCAACCAACTTGGAGATGTAAGTAAGATGCAACCAAGATAGGAGATGCAACCAACATGGAGATGCAAGCAGATAAAGATGCCGCCAGAGATGTAAGTTGTGTTCAAAAACCCTGGAAACAGAGGTTAATTATTGCACAGTATATCGCCCATACTCCATGAAGCTCCTCTGGAAGAACCACGAGTACGGCTCGCAATTCGCCCTGCAGCTTGGTACGCGAGCTGTCAAAACGATGCTTCTCGTCGTAGGTCGCGTTCTCGACCGTTCCGAGCGCTTTCTTGTGCGTTTGCGAGGACCATAGCCCCTGAGTCATCACGACCTTTTTTTTTTTTTTTTTTTTTTCCTTCTAAGTTTTAATCCTTGTTATTTGCCCTGCGTCCCTAAAGACATGGTAGGCATCCTCTGTACTCTACATTCGTGGCTATTCTGTACGTAGTCCTGGTGGATTCATCGGTAGACTGAAAATCATGCCCGCGAGGACGATGATAAACGTATGCGCGTACTTAGTACGCGATTGTAAAGCAAGTTGGGGTCTAAGCCCCTCGGGGGTACAATTGTGAGTATAGTGAAATAGATAAGACGCACGTTTGAGAGGGCTCAGGCATCATTTGGGGGCGGGGGCTTGTGGGTCGTAGGACTGGGTCACTGTTGAACGACATTGAACGACTTCGCGGTAACCAGTGCACCGACCTCAGCCACTATCTGGTGCGGCATTTTACCGAAGGTGGTGCGTAAACGACTCCTTGAAATTGTTTCAAATCTTTCGTTGACCTGATTCGTTTAGCTTGATACCTCTGACTTCAACGATCCTCTTGACCTGTCTCCACGCCTCTGGAAGAGTGCCGAAGAGATTGAAAACGCCCAACTGACTCTCAAGAATGCTCGTCTAGTTTTTACTGTCGACGTCTCTACAACCGGACCCATTTTCGAGTCGATCGAGCTTGGGTTTCAGAACCACTGTGCGACCAACAATATCCACTGTGCAAAGTATTCATCATGAAATTCATGCAGATTGTTATGAAATTCAGGTTTCATGATGTTTTGTCATGAACGACGTTATGAATTTCAAGACGGCTTTCATGATGTTCAGAAACTTGCTTTTGTGACAATATGGATTCATGACAAAACATCATGAATTTTCGTCATGAAACGACTACTCATTTTCAGATGTTGAGTGCATAGTGTGCTCATCCCAGTGTTACACCAATACATGGTGCTAGTAGGTCTGTCAACTACAGCCTACTGAAAATCGGTTGGTTAAGTTCTCCCACCTCGGCATCGCAGGGAATACACAATGAATGGGGAAACATTATTCGAAGTTCTGGTTGCGGAAAGATTGAGCCAAATTTTCCTTATTGATGTTGCTTGGAATACCGCAGACGTTGACGGTCGCGTGTGTGCGGAGGCTGATGCTGTCTAGAGGTCCGAGAGGAATCATCTTGAACGTGGGGTCAGCTCAAAGAGGTGTGAAAATGGATAGAAAACAATACGCAGAGACAATATCTCCCAACAGATAATAATCGAGAGGAGCAAGCTCCTGAGAGTACACTTCACGCGCGGGCTGAAAATATCAATGAAGACGCGCAATTAAGCAAAGGGCTTCTTATACACACATGAATAACCGTGCGATAGCAGCCAATGTGGGGAAACTCCAAGTTTTCGACATTAAAACAGCAGAGAGACGCGATGGTTGCGGCGACAGAGGATCCCAAGTAGATTTGACCGCATCCTCATTATACCCGATCCCTGGCCGCCATTGTCCATCGCGTTCAGCCTAAGATAAGGCTTGAGGAGGTGGAATACTTGAAACTTGAAAAAGACTCGGAGAAGGGGAGGGGCAGTATCCGTTGCAATCCTGCCTTGATCCTGCCAAACGGTAACCATCATCTCGTGATGGGATCATTGGAGATTGAATGACTTGGTATCTTTTGCTTGCGTTCGCCGGTTTCAACGATATCGATATCCGTGCAGCCCCGATAACCGCCTTTGTGTTGGGGAGTTTTGGGATGTAGCAATTGAATCTACCCTACTCAAGTCTGGATTGTTTATCCAGAATCTACATGATTCGAAGTGTCTCTGATATAGATTCCCGTGCAAGCAGAAAGTAGTAGAAAAAGTCAAAAAGTCAAAAAAGCTAGAAAAGACAATAGAGCCTTTGCGGTAGCTGCTGGCGGCTAATTTTTCTCACGACCCACTAAGCACCGGGTCTCAAGTAAGCCACCCTGAGCAGCTGTTATGAAGGACATCTCAAGGTGGCTAACTTGGCCCAGTAGCATCAGCAGTCGTTGTGTGGCACGAGCCGCCAGTTCCTGTGGCGGCTCACCGCAAAGGCTCTATTCTCTTGTTTTGAGAAGACATGGAAAAAAAGTTGTGAAAAAAGTCGAAAAGACAAAAAGATTCTTGGGAAGCAGTGGGCGAAGACGGCTCGTTGTGGCGGGCATGGTTGAGCATCGACCGTGCGATGTCCCCATGCCAGGCCCAGATCATCCGATCTCATATGTTCAGCGATGCTCCTCAACTGCACTCTGTGAGGTTATCCGTGTGCTTCGAGCCCGACATTATCGCTTTGCCGTGGGCTAACCTATCTCATTTGGAGCCAACCCTTCTTTCTCCGCAAGAGTGCGCGACAATTCTTAGTGAAGCTAAGAATCTTTCGTGCTTTCGTGCAGTGATAGTGGACTGCGACGATCTTCTCCCCGCGATCCCAAGTCTTCCAAAATTGCAGAGCTTGACAGTGATAGGAAATGCGGAGGACTCACCTCGCGAAGATTTACTTGACGCTTTGACGTTACCTATGCTGCGTCAACTGAATCTACATGGCATCTGGTAATTGGTTTGGCACCTGAACAAGTGGTACATGACTGACGCAAGGCATCCAAGGCTAATACCTAATCCATGGCACAGCGTCGTCGTCGGTGGAGGAGGCAGAGGCGAGGAAGGCGGAGTTGGCGAAGATTTGGGATATTAAAGATGTGGGGGACACACATCGGCTTAGTGCTGCCGCGGCTCGGCTTCGGCTAGCTCGGCTCGGCTTTTGATGGCTCTGGAGCCATCACCAGCCATCACCAAGCCGAGCCGAGCTATTTTTGACGGCTGGCTTATGTAGCTTGCGGCTCAGTCACGGCTCTGCAACGGCTCAGACAAAAAATTTCTTTCTACGCATCTCGACGGCCGCTATGATGACTTGGCCTTCTTTTCTACCTTTCAGAAGCTTTGTAGTCCCTGAATACGAGACGGGCGACCTCCAGCAAGCCTCCCACCGCAGTCTTACGGGCAATTAGGGAGCGATGGCGGTCAAAACCAAGTCGAAATCAAAGTTTCTCGCTATCTCCACCCATCCACTGCTCAGACGATGTACTTAGCCTTCATCTGGATGCTAAAGCAGGGGCTTAACCAAGTTTTAACACCACACCTCCGGTTTACGCGCACACCTGGGGTTACTTTGGCGCTTAACTCTGGCTTTCTTTGAGAGTGAGAGCTGACTTCACATTTTTTCACAGTGGAACGCTCCTACACCACCTACATCGCTCTTGGGGACGCCACAGCTATTTCTTCTTCATACGAGGCAATTCACGGGCTTGTTTCTTGGCTTTTCGCTTGTGTGAATTGATTCGTGGGTCAAGTGGGCCTGGGGCGGACAAGGTGATTATGATAATTCCTCTTGGTGACTGTCGCCAACGACATCTTGTAGTTCCGAGCTAGAATTTTCTTGTATCTCTTGCTCTCCTAACATTGAATCTGCACTTTGAATCCATCTACCGACTTGCATTGCCCTCCACCCGACACCGGAACTAAGTACTCTTTGAACGGTTGTCTTCCAGCATCCTCTCATATACCCTTGTCGCTTGGGATCGGCCTCTAAGCGAGAATTTGGTTGAGAACGATGCTTGGTTTGGACCCGTCATCAGTTTGTGCTATTTAGTACGACTCAGGCATCGTACAAACATATTCACAGTCATCACGACTCTCACAGACAGATCCAGTAACATTTGCTCATTGTAAAGTGCATCGTACAAAAACTTGAAGTCATATGTTGTAAAGTGATGATTATACATCGGAGGATTGAGTTGCCAACGAGAATGTGGGATTGGAAGAAACGGACTCAAACATCTGTATTTAGTATTCGCTGCCGTTGGCCTCTGCCTCTATTCACCCTATCTACTCGTCTGTCAGCATTCTCGAGATGGAATTCAATCTCTGACCATTTTTGATAGAGAGTCTCTGAATTCAGCCATGAAAGTGGCATTGCTTTCCGCGTTGTCCGCAGTGATGCATCCAAGGTGGGGGGATCCAGTCAATCAAAGCATTCATATGAATAAGCATTCACAATACACACCGTGAAAAGAGATGTCCTGAACGGACCCAGAGCGCTCGGTGCTTTGATTGGACTGTCTCCGAAATGTGAGTGGGGTGAAAGGAGGCTGGCAAGGGCCGGAGGAAGTCGTGCGAGTCGGCAAAGGACAGCGACAAGTCGCTGGCATATCGGAACAAGATTCTTCGTCACCGCTGGCGGGTCCGGCAAAATTTACACACGGACGATCGGTGCAGGGAGCAGGAGTGTGTAGAACGTGGTTATTGAAGAGGTCGCGAGTGTAGACCTCCGGGCGGACTGAAATTGGTCGTGAGATCAAGCTAAAACGACAAAAAAAAAGGGGGGGGGGAATAGAAAACCTACGTGTCGCAGAATTCTCGCTACCTCGTTCGATGGGAAGCACGGGAGATTCGGGGCGGGGGTAAGGTTGACGCTGGTGGCTCGTTGTAGGCTGAGGAGGTGAATGAGGCGTAGATGACGTCTCGTCTTGTTCAGTTGCATCGTGACTGCCTTGACTGGCGTGCGATTGGGCCGGTGAGTGTTCTGTATTGTATCAAGCAAGGATTAGCAGTAAGCAAGGCGTGAAGAATATACCGTTTGTAGTCGGGCGACAGTTAGCAGGCATTGGAATGTCGACAAAACCTGTGAAAGTTAGGCATGAGATACTTATAGTGTAGCTAGGTCTGGGGTACCGAACGCACGAAGATAGATTCAGGACCCCAAAACACGGATAGAAGGTCGACCCTGACATATGTCCATACGGAGCCCTGCAAATGTTCGAGCGAATGTAGTACTACATCGGTGCGCGATCCGTTTGAGGAAATTAAAACTGGGAAGAAAAGGCGTAGATTACTGACTTCTTGTACGAGCGTGCTGCGAGCATAACACCGGAGTGCGACCCTGGAGTGGGAATTTGAACTCACGCCGCGAACTGTCACAGTGACGGTGTGACGGTGTAGAATCCCTATGATATAGTTAATGATCCACAGACTTGTATCTGTTCGTTCTTCTATGGGTATTGTGTATGGCTGCATAGCTATTATGTTTTGCGGGTGGTCGCAAGTTCGATCCCCACCCTTGTGTTTTTATTTCGTCATCAAACAACTGTACATGTTTATTTTGAGCCGCGCGGCGAGCGCTAAGTAGCTCCACGCAGTGGGCCTCCGCGGCGAGCGGAAAGCGCCGCGCAGCGGTCGGGGTCTGGGGTGGAAAACCCCAGCCGTCCGGGCCGGCGCCCGCAACACAGTACCACTCACAAAACAAAGAAAAAAGCCTATTCAACACGAAAATACAGCGGCAAGTACTCCGAAATTTTGGAGCTGCTTCCGGTCGGTCAACAAGAAAATTGTCATACACGCCGCGCGGCAGCTCCACGCAGTGGTGCGCCGCAAATGTCGGCGGGGATGCCAATTTTTGCGTTGACCGACCGGAAGCAGTGGAAAAATTGAGGGAAAACACCACTGGTATGCAAGATAACAGATGTGCGCCAGTGGGAGGGCAATTCCAGCAAAATAAGGCGGGCCTGGGGTAAGTAGAGGGAAATTGGCTTCGCGAATGTGACGGCGTGACAGTCACAGTTCGCGGCGTGGGTTTGGTCTTCTGGAGGGGAAGAGGCAAATGCATCGCCATTTACCCTCAGTTTGCCGATATCGACGTTTATCCAGCAGAAACATGAAGTATTGTCGCCGAGATGAGAGTTCTATTGACCAGGACAGCGGACACGTGGGCGATTGAAACGCGGGGAGTAGAAGCCAGACATCGAAGGAGGAAGACAGGTGAGCATTTGGGAGCAATGAGCGCACCGAGAGCACCACAGCAGGCGATGTGGTGGAAAGTCGCAAGCTGCGGCTGAGCCGGGATCAAGCCGGCTTGAGCCTGAGCCGAGCCACGTGGAGCTGCCTTGGCAACGGCTGGCTCAGCTTAAAATAGCTCGGCTCTATCGGCTCAGCCGAGCTGAGCCGAGCCGCGGCAACACTACATGATCGGCTGCTTGGGATGCGCGTTGACCAGGACTTGGAGGCTGGTACAGTCACTCTTTCACAACGCGCCTAGCTGGAAGTTGAGCGGTTTGGAGAGGACGAAGATCACAAATGGCACTTGTTACACGAGGTTTGGCAGTGGTCGAAGTTTTGGGGCTTGAACTTCAAGTTCAACTTCGTTGGCAGATTTGATGGGCCCAGCCACTATCATGCATCAATGATCATCAGTTTATGTGATGGCGGATCACACGCCCCGAATCGGTTTCCCCATCAATCTAACCCCAAGCTTGCACTTCGAGTCGCTAGGCACTATACAGGTATTCTACACCATTTCCTACACCTCTTCTCAAAGTATTATCTCTTCTAAAAAGTCTTTCTGTCCCAATGATCTGCCATTTCGAAGATCGTCATAATTCAAACTCTTCAGGACTCAACATTGACTCAACACTGACTCAACACCCTCGATTAGGAGCGCTCGAAGTCTCAAACTGACTTGTGTCTGGGACTTTACAGAAAAAGGTTAATTCAAATCTCGGAGGATCAGCCTTCTGTGAGTTCTTCATTCAACTCCATCACAGTTGGGATACATGCCGATGCTGAGCTAGGGTTGCTACGAGTTGTTCACATTATGAATTGTATTACTGGGCCGTTTCCATTCACATTGAATTTCTCAAGAAGCTTTAAAGCTTTGGGAGCTCTGCTGTTGATGTTGTCAGTCACTACTTATTCGGTTGTGAACTTGTAATCACACAGTGCTTGAGTTTACAGAATTGGCAGCCTTTTCTTCGACTCGGAGGTTAGACACATTTTGTTCTAATCAATTTTCTTCTTTGTTGATTCAATGAACCGGTCTCTTGACGTCTCGGTGCGCGGATTTTATCCCTTTTCTTGCGCTTGCTGCCTTAATTTAATCTACATTGCAGCCGAGTAAATTACTGTGGAACAAAGTCTTGTCAATAGACTATTCATTTCATCAGGTTTTTGATTTTTCGGAATCAAATCTACTAGTTTTTGAATCCGGGATTTCAAACTTCAATACCATTTGGGACCCACCTCCAATGTCTTGACTATCAACGGACTAGACTCGAATTCCAGGAAAGTTCTGAGAGCTTCAACTTACTGACTGTTGATATTGAAAGTTCTTCACATCAACAGATTTTCATGCATTATTTTTGAATCGGCGTTGAGCGATTCAAAATTTCCGCCCACTCAAACTTGAGGACCAAGATTATATCCATTTTTTTTTACGCTTCAACAAGTCCATCTCTTCCAAGTCTATCGCTTTCTGTCTCCGCCTATTGACTAAAAAACTCATGCTGACTGAATTTTTTGGAGGTTGTGTTGAGCTGTCGGGATTCAAATCATGGCTGAGGTGGGCAATACAGTTTCCCGCTGACCCTGAATCAATCTGACTCGGAGATACCAATAAGTACTAGGCAAGGATGTTCTAAGCTTCGAGTTTTGCCACTTACCTAGTAATACCTACCCAGTAACCCATCCAGCGCTGTTAATGTTCAACTGACTGTGTTCGGGAAATCCGAGCAGATCGAAATTCGCATGTACATGTCCTTCCGCACTCATCTCCCCTTCTTCGGATCGGAGTTCCTCCCCTACTACGACAAAGTTATGTCAGGTGAACGACTGAATTATTAACTTTACCACTGGTTAACAATTCTGAAAGCAACCTATGCCGAGTCGAAGCACGCATCCACACATACAGTATGTATATTATCGATCAACACAAAGGTAATTTGAACTTATTATCACCGACTGAACGGGCATCTGAATTCGATCTGAATACGCGTCGTAGACTCGTAGTTCCCAACGCCTCAATTTAGGCAACGGCCTTCAACCTTGTCAGAGACGGAGTGTCAATGGGTTTTCATTCAAACACAGATAAGTCTGTATGGTTCCTTCCCTTCTTCAAATTAATCTCACTAACCTCGCAGTTCAATAAGATGTTCACCTGTGATTCAATTTCGCTACTGATCTGTGGTGCCCTCTACAATCAACCATCAGGGGTCTTCAGGTTAGAGTTTCTGTATTCATAAGTCTTGCTTCATCAATTCTCAATATTGATTCGGGTATGAAGCTGCTCTGCCATTTCACCGGTTGATTTGGGCAACCCAATTGTGAACCAAGCCAATATCTCTCAATACACCAGTCACCGTGATGGCAGAATGTTGCTTTTTCCGGTCAAGTTTTCCACTTGAATCAAGTCAGGACCCACTTTGTCCTACTGAAAGACACTCAACTACTGGCAGGTGAGAATAAACCTCTAGTCCTAATTTGTGTACTTCGTGAAACACAATTCTAGATCTATCTGATTCAAGCAGATGTTATGGTATGTGGATTCCTGAATTCAGACCACAAAAGCCGACTTATAATTATACCAATTTTTATGGTGTTCATCTCTCAAGGCCCAGTCCCTTTCAACACAACCGAGGTATTAGAAAGTCAAATGTGTCGAGAGACTGATGTGTGGGCGCTTGCCCTGTCTCAAAGTGAACAAACAGTGTCATCTCTTCAAAGTTGCAACGGTGGTTAGCTCACAACATTAGCTTTTCTCCAAAGCGATGAAAATTTTCAGAAGCTTGGATGCTAGCCTCGCATTCAAAGTGAATGGGACTCAGGAGAATTATGACGAGGAGTCTGTACGAAGCGACACGGGAAGCAACAGCTTCGATCAGGTTGACATCTGGGGGGGAAATATTACATGGTATTTACATTTGATACAGATAATGGTAAAGGATGATAAGAAAAAAATGAAGCTTATACAGTACATCAGGTGTTAGGAAGAAGTCTCTTTATCTGCTTATATTTACGTTTTGATCAGTAAATATGTCACGTCACGGTAAATCGCCGAGCCGGCATCAAAATCGCATCAGCTGTCAATATATTTCCTGTTTAGGAACCAAAGTGCAACCTCGCGCGGTCCTTCATCCTGAGTGCTCTAATTGGAAGCTAATCTCAGTTGATGAGTTTCTATAGTCAATATCTACCTTCTTGGACAGAAATACATGTTTTAAGGGGGTGTTTGGGTGAGAAACAAGGCAACATGCATACCGGGTTCAGTGCTGAGCTCCAGGAGCAATAAAGCTGTATTTCTGAGGCCAGAGACTCATTATGTAGTCCATACTAACAGAACTACTAGTGGGAAAGGGATGTACATTGATTTAATGGCTCTTGGGATAGACAGATAGACTCAGTTGGAATCAGTGGCTTCTTTACTACTTGTGCATGCTTTTCAGGACGTAGGACTCGTGTATATTCACTCAAAAATGTTGTATACCTCCTAACCACGCAATTGAGAGGTCCAGAGAGTCTTCTAAACTACCTGTTGAAGCTGAGGAAGCAGCACATTCCAATCCATGAGGTTTTCACGAAAAAAGCAATTATTTCAGGTTGGAATCGGGTTCCCATGCTCAGAAAATGACCCAGAACTCTCATATACATGTATTTAGCTAGACCCTGGATGTTGATACGGTTCTGCGCACGCGCAAGTCCGATATTGCACCTAAGTGTTGTTTTGATGGGGTGATGTAAGTTGGCTGATTTGGGTGCCATACACGTCGATAAGACGCGTTTTTTAGAGCTTAGAATATATTGTCATATGCATGTTACTATAAAACACGCTCAAAACGCGTCGGAACGCTGGCCAAAACGCCCACTGGCGCAGTAAGTTGAGAAAGTAAATTTTGATCGCACCGCTAAGCGGCGTGATGGATTTACGGCCATATACCGCGTATGGGAAGCCCTGGACCTTTAGCCGAGGGCCGATTTACAAACTTTACGATCTTTACCGTAAATTTACCGCGCGTAAGTACTTACGCTACTTACGCTCCCCAGATTCACTTACGCAGCAAAATAAATTCGATGTGCTTTATTCCGGCGCTCTCTGCTCTAGTGAGTCTTTGGGGAGAATCTACTAGACTTACCTGAAGATACTACGTCTTCAGAATGTTCAAAGAGGCTGCATATTCGGCGTAAAATCGCGTCGAAGCCAAGTTGAACATCCCAAAAAGGAAATCAAAGGGTTCTCTTCACCATTTCTCCGCCATATGTACTCAGAACACTTTCTCCGCCTCTGATAGACTCAAGAATGAATTCAGGAGCTTGAACACGTTATTCAGCAGACATGCAGCCCTAAATTCGGCCGAAAACTCAAAACTGAGCCTAACAGCTGAAAATATACAAATTTCACAGTAGATTCTCCTAATTTCGGCCTGTATTGATTCCCTGGAGCTTTCAACCTAAGATTCATATACATGTACACGTTATATTGAGTTATCAAAGCCATTGGAACCGCAATTATAGCGAGGCCAACGCGCCGCCGCCGACGAAAGCGAGTTTCACAATTGGGAACGATCACCGAGCCATCAGGTCACGCGACGGCATCTCGGCACCACTCTGATGCGTGACGCCGAGCGTAAATATTTTGGAATAAGTCGAAGCAACTGAGAACAATGCCGAGAAAAGGATCAATGTGCTAGGCGCGCATCAACAAGATCAGGATGTTGTAGTTGCCGGTCTTAGCCGAATGATGAGTTCCAGTTTGGGGCTCTGTCAATAGATCATTCAAACTTCTGGTACATAAAAACTCACCAGGATCTAAATGAGAATCAGTAAGACTACATTTTGCTGATGCCGAACTTCATCCAAGTTCAACTTTGACTACAAGTTCAACTTCAGATTCAAAACTTCCGGTCGCAAGTTGAACGTTGAACTTCATTCAAAACTTCGGAGGAAGCGGTAAACTATCCCCAAAACTACATTCTCAAGTTCCTTTGGGGTTGAAACTAGAATACTTACTGAAAAATGAATTTATATATTTCGAATTCATCGGAGTCGAGCCGAAGTTTGAACTGAGTGGTACTTGCCTTAAGCGATCGCAAGTTTGAACCTAATTGTCGTCGAGGGAGCGAGAGCAGGCGGGCTGAAGCGCGGAATGTGATATGAGGTACGGCAGCGTCGGTCCAGTGCAGGTCTACTGCGCAGCAGCACGGATGCCAAGCAAACTGTGCTGCTGCTGCACCAGCTGTCCGTTCTCTTTTATTGTCTTTTACCTGATGCTTGCGTCAAAAACTCAAAACCCAAGTTGGTGCAAGAGGTGTTTGTCGAAACCAACGGGAAGCGAGCGAGCCAAACCTAAAATCTAACTGCGTCATCGCTAGCGGTGACATGTCACGTCACGTCACGCGCCAAGCTTTTCCTCAGCTGTTGTTGTTAACTAACACGACGCTGAGGTGAGGCTTCTATTATTCTGTACCCAGGAATACATTACTTACAGTATTCCCTAGCTAATCGTGTATTCTGTCTAGGTGCATAATAGAGCTGTTGTTGTTAACTAACGTACGACGCTGAGCTAATCGTGTATTCTGTCTAGGACGGACGTCCGGTTTTGAGAGTGTTCACCGGCAAAAGCCGAGACACAGCCTTAGGAGGGAGGGTGGGTTCCGGACCTCTTATTTCACTTTTTGGACAAAGTTGCGGAATGCTTCAAAAACACGTTTGGGAGGGTCAAGAAAAAAAGAGCGAGAAAATGTAATAGATTACATAATACTAACCATCTGCCGAGTTCCCCGACCCGAGCCAGATGGAGGAAATTTTCTGCCAGAAAGGCGCAAAAATCCAAGGGATCATTTTACGACGGGTTTTTGGTGGCAAATTATTCCCAAACCCGGCACTTTCGAGCGAAAGTATCCTCAGATCGTGAGAAAACTGTCAATAAATTACCGTATTAGGCAAGCTTACATCAGCATTACGTAGCCAGGGAGGGGCAAGAGGCTCTTAAGTCACTTTTCCGACGTTGTATGGAAAATTCTAAGAATGAACACCTCTTGAGTTGGTGGCATCGCACAGCGGCGGCACATACTGTACTATTTCGACCGTAGATTCAAGTAACGCGTCACATCGACCTTTGGATTGATGCTCCAAGCGAGCACATAGCCGGCTAGCTACAGCCGTTTGCATAATTCCGTGAACATGCATTTTTTTATTTCGCGGGTGACGTACAGTTGCGGCGAAATCAATTTATTTACCAAAATTGGAAAATCCCATCAATCCACTTCTTTTGTCGGAGACGAATAGTTTTTTCGAAGGAAAACTTGACAGAAATGCTCAGAGCCTCAAGCCTGCATGTCTGGCGTAGAAAAATCTGTGTCTTTGTATTGATTTTGCCGGGATAGCCGGCCAGTTTGTCCCAAAAGGTTCAGCCAAAACCTGTCAGAAACATGACAGATCGGGCTGGTTTTCTGTGCGGTAGGGGGGATTCTGATGGGAATTTCCATTTTTGGTAAGTAAATTGATCTCGCCGCAACTGTAAGGCTTGTCAATCAGTCGTGGGTGCCGAATTGTAACAACCAACCGGATTATGCAGAATTCCTACGCCCAAATGAGATCCTCAGTTGGAGCACCACGGCAAGCCTGCCGTTGATTGACAGGACGTACGTAACGCGCGAAAAATATAAACGCATGTTCACAGAATTATGCAAACGAGGCCTCCGGTCACTACCTATGAATCAAGGTCCCAAAATCGCCCAATGTCCGGCCGAAAAATAGAGTAAAACAGCCCGAAATTGACCAATGTCGGGCTGAAATAGAGTAAATCGCGCGCAGCGCGAGAAATTTTCTGTAGACAGTGGAGAAGTTGACCTGGGGCCAAATCACGGGCCAGAACGAGGATGTTGGGGAGCCAAAACCAACAGAGATTCGACGGTTTTGAGCTCAATTTCGTCCATAAACGGTCAAGAATCGATCATGCACGGCTCCCGGGCGAAAAAACTGGAAATTTGCCCCAGATGTCCGTCTGAAATAGAGTAAATCAGACCCTCGTAAAACAGCTCAAAACTTGGGCACCATCCCGACGGCCCTCATAGGTAGTGACCGGGGGCCTTGCAAACGGCTGTAAGAGAGCGTGAAGGAAAGACGCCGATCACTGATCAATCATCAGTGATCGAAGCTTGTGTCCCAAAAAGGAGCGTGATGGCACATCACGTGGGGTAGCTTTCAAGGATACCCCTGGCAAACGTAATAGCCGTGCTTTAGGTGTTATTCAGAAGCTTCTTTCAGCAGAACTGCGTGCAGAGTATGTCAACGAATCCAATGCTGGAGTTCTCTGGGCCAAACTCCGCCAGCGTTTTGAAGCAGAAAATCGTGCAGATTCTGCAATGGCTGTTCTAGCAGAACTTTTTAGCACCAAGCTTGCTGTTGAAAACGAACCAGAGCTCATGGACCGCAACAAGATTCTTCTTCATGTAGCTGCTATCAAAACCTGCTTCGATAGGCTTGCACGCCTGGAATTTCCATTCTCTCCAGAACTTCAGCCTCTCATTCTGCTCAGCACTCTTCCTAATCTGTAATTTCAATGACAGGTTTTGGCGTTTGATTGATTTTGAGAGTGATCGGAACAAGGGCGTAGGAACGTCTGGGCCACTTCGATTGGAGCACCTACCATAACCCGCTTCGCACGTCACCGCGTCCACTTCGACCATGCCTCCGGAGGGTGGCGACGGTCACCCCGCCCCCTGCGAGCGCTCTCAACATCTCCTATTACATGATGGTGGGCGGCAGGCAGCCACTGAATATGGCTACAATTCAAAGCATACACGCGACGCAATGAGCTTATGGTAGGTCGTCCAATGGAAGTGGCCCAGACCTTCCTAAGTCCCCACATCCATCATCACGAAAATCAATCAAACGTCAAAACTGTCATTGGAATTACGGATTAGGAAAGAGCTCCGGCTCTACGTAAACTGCGCCAACAAGGATTACGCAGGAAGGTCTGGGTATCCGAGACTACATTTGAGCTGACAGCAGCCGCTCAAAGTTGGCTATTTTCAGCTGAAAATAGCTAAAAGGACCAACTTCAAGCAGCCGTTGTGAGCTCAAATGAGGGTCAATTCCAGTCAATCAAAGTGAGAACTAGCATTGTTTTTCAAGTACTTTCATCCTATTATGACACTTTTTTGCTGAGGATACATTGAGCTTTTCCAGATATGGCAATAATCAGAAACTGTCCTGTTATTGATGCATTGTCAGGGCATAATATATAGCTGAGTGTTCTAAGTGGTACAGTAGTATCATATATCTATCTCTACATCTTATTTTAGGTCATTCGGTGAAGTATACAGTAAGATTTTGGCCAAAAAGCCACGGCAATTTCTATTTGCCACCACTGTAGCACGACCCGAACGGCACTGCAGCTTGTTGGCAAGACAAAAGGATAGCATAATTTCCATGGCTGTGGGTGTGCAGCTGAAAACGGTATGAGGGAGGTTTCAAGGTGGGAATCCTGGCAACTGCCAAGGATGAGGAAAGTACGGATGCAGCCATTGCTGAGTAATCGCGGGGAGAGAACGGGAAAAGGAGAAAGGAGGCGGCCGCTGATTGCGGAAGTCGGTGTGCGAAGGGCGGTCCATTTGGTTTAGCGGCGCCCGTCAGCATAAAGGAATTGCGCGACGTAGGGACGTTGCGTATGCCTAAGAGAATGGGGCCGTTCCGATGTGACATGCCAGAGGGTGAACGAGCCCTGTCGCGTCGCGAGGAGGGAGGTGCAGACCGGAGGCCAGCGGATGCGGCAGGTCCGGTGTATGTATGTGAAGAGGAGGGGGATGAAGAAAAGGAAGAGACAAAAAGTGGGATGAGAATGCGCATCGTCGATTGACAATGGCCGCTGCGTTACCGCCGCACGAGGATCGATTCTTCGTTACATTCTCGAGGGGCTTCGTAGTCGCTCTAAGCCCGTTCTCGCGCTTTTCAGGGAATGGGACGAAGAAATCTTCCCAGAGAGCGAAACGAGCCTCGGTGCTGTGAAAGAGATGGATGTCGGTGCGAGTGCTGGGGACCTGAATGCGGCGTTGGACGCAATCAGGAGTGCTGAGGTCGAGGAGGACGTTGAGATGGGCGGTGCTGATAATACCGGAAACGCGGGAAATGGCGAAGAAGAGGGTGACGAGGACCAGTACTAGTAGATCACTCAAATAATGGAGTTGTGGAAAAAAATGTATTGTTATTTTTAAAAGAACGAGTTTTAATTGCAATCTTCTCGTCAAGCGCTTGCGTGGGGCGGAGGGTGTCGGGGGGATGTTCTCGCTGCCTGATGTGTACATTGGCAGCTGCCGAAGCTGAGCTTCGAGGGCCCTCACGGAGCATCTCATCCATCTCCTGGCTCATTGCCTCCCTTTCGGGAGTACTGAGAAGCAGGGAGCTGCGATGGATGAGGGGCGAGTCTGGCCGACCGAGCGGGGTGTCGCTCCCGACACACGCGTCGTGATAAAGGCGGGGTCGCTTATGTGATGGAGGAGCGCTGGGTGGGCTGGACGTCGCAGGTTGGGTCGTAGCTGGACGGAGGTGATTAAGGGCGAACTATATACGGCTCGGATTAAGCAAGGATTAAGTACGCAGGAACGTCTGGGTTTACGAGACTAGAGACTAATGGTTGCGTGCATTCAACCGTCCATCTGTATCATCGACTGGCGTCTTAATCCTGTGAATCAAAGTTAGTGAACAAGAAAGAACACGCAACCATTTCACCGCTGATGATGATACATAACCTTTTAGCACTTCACACTCTCGCCTATGCTGTTTTACCCAATCTTCCCTCTGGCATTCCACGCCACATTAATATACTGCTTTGCATTTTGAGCACGTTTTCAAGTGGTGTTGTGTGCGGCACTGCAGTGATCGTTGAACCAATTATGTAGGATAATTAGCAAATGAGGTCTGACTGCAGCACAGAATTCGGTGCCTTGGGCGAGCCAAGTGTCATATAACTCGCAAAATCGCCGAGCAGTGCCAAGACAGCCGGGCAGTTCGTGAAAAACGGCGTGGAAGGCTACGAGTGCTGGCATGGTTGTGGGCATCAGCTCCTCGGGCCTCGGTTGCAAAGAGTCAGGTTCAACGCGGTTTGCGATATCAATAAGTTGATCAAGGGTCCGGCCCATGGCGGAACATGCGGGATCCTGGATTGTCTTCGACAACGACTTCCATTGCACCGCAAAGTCGGCGAGGGGGTTCACGAAAGACGACATGCGATGGTTCTTGGATGGTTCAACTCTTGTCACTGACACGTGATCAATACGTCTTGCCGGGCCACCCTCGGGCCACCCCCCAAAAAATGATGGGGCCCTAATCCAAACTCTACTCTGTAGTACTCAACTTGCATCAAAAGTTCCAGAAATGGGCTGTTCTTTTTTTTTTGGGGGTGGCATCAGACCCCGCCGCACTGTACTTAAGGTTACTGTACTAATCCGACCGGTTGTTCACGTTATGCGTGACGCCGGGTTGTGAACTGAACAATTTTGAACAGGGTGACGGGTGACGGGAACGCCCAAAAAGGGCAAGAAATCGAAAAAATATCCGGCCGGCATCTGCCGAGCAATGCCGGCCTACCATATATGGTAATTTTGATGTGATTGACGTGTTGTGAACAACTTGTCCAGTGAACAATTTGGGTGACGGGTGACACCCAGTGAACAAACGGTCGGATTAGTACAGTACTAGTCCGCCAAATCCGGTCTTGCTCGAGAAAAGCCCTCTGCCCTCCCCCCCACTCCCCCCGCAATGACAGCCACGTGCCGTACTGTACCTCCCTGTATGGAAGCAACCGTCGAGGGACCGTGACAAAACGGTTGCCTTGTTTTCAGGCAACCGACCCGCCGTGCTCGGAGCCGTGACCGTTGCCAAAGGAGGCAACCATCTCGCTCAAAAAACTCGGGAAGACAAATTGTCGAATTCACTACAGCACACAAGGTAAGCACAGACTCAACTGTGACGTATGTTCCCAGGCAGAAAACTTTTTCTTCGTGCTGTGTCACGATTTTTTCAAGGCATCGGCCTCAACCGTGACCATGACCACCTCAAAAAGAGGCAACACAACCGACCCCACCGTTACCGTGACGGTTGCTCCCATACAGGGAGGTACAGTAGTACGGTTGGCCGGAAGGCCGCAGTTGACTTTGACTTTTGATTTCTGTCATCGGCTGGGATAATTCTATTCAGAAACCCCGGTTAACCTTTGTGCAGAAACCCAGGGTTCAAAGATTTTTCCATTTTGGGTAGATGATTGCCCCGCAGTGCCGGGCGCCTCGGTATGTGCGGCAACTACTGTTGAGTTCGATTTTGACTGTTTTGGGCTCTGAATAAGACTATGATTGTTTGCTTTTAGCGTTCGAACACCACTTTCTGAGGTCGAGTTCCACAAACAAGATTCCGTTACTTACCCTGTGTCACAACTAGAGTCACTCTCAAGTCACCTTTGGCATCAGTGTCATTGAATCGGGAACTCGTCTTTCAATACCTCGTAAATCATCTAGACACAAGTGAAAGAAATAAAGATAGGAACAAAATGGAGGATTTGGTCGAAGGGTTTTGCTAAATTCGCAGTACAAGGTATGGAACGGAGGGGTTTTACTGAAGTCCGCCGAAAAATGTGATGTTCGTCGAGGGTGGATGGGGTGTACCTTACTCAACCAGAGATTGCCTCGTACAAGCCTCGCATTTCAACCTGCTCACGGATCAGCGGTGCCATGGCATTGAATATAGCCCATCCAGACAACGCTTCTATCGTTGGAGAGCCCAAATGGATATAAACTTCGAATGCAAGTGCTGCAAACTCGTCAGGCACCCAACGGAAGGCTTCCTCCCGAGGAGTTTCGATTAGCGCTTGAAGCTCATCAATAAACACGAAGAGAAAAGGCAAATCAAAGAAGTCATGTGATCGCGTTGCTCCATCTCCCCACGAGCCCGACCCTTGGTGGCCAGACGACGAAGACGACGGCGGGTAGGCGAACGCCCGCAGGATGATGCCCCCAGGACAGAAGCGTCCCCGCTATTCATCGGGAAGGCCGCGGTTGATTTTGATTTTCGATTTCTGTCATAGGAATTAAACATTGATGAAGTATACTCTTTCTCAACTATGCTTATATTGGATTGAATTCAAAGGGACTAAATTCTGCGCAGGTACATTTCCTAATCTACTTCAAAGAATATATTACCTTTGACATGTCTCAAGTTCAATTTGTGCGTCAGCACAGAGTGAAGGCGGCCGACAACCTCAGTTTTGTACTTCCAAGACCCTCCGAGTCCGCTAGTGGTTCTACTTACAGCTTACCAGAACCCTGTTGAATATGCTTCTATCTCGCCCACAGATGTCTTTGCCCAACGAATCTATTTCCCCGCAACTCTGCTCCTATGAAACTTCTGTTTTTTCAAGTCTTTGCCTTCTCATATTTCCGTTGACTAAACTATCTCATATTGAACGCTGAAGTCGTCTTGTTTGCATTTCTTCCTCTCTTTTGCTCCTTGTGCTCCTGACTTTTTTTCTACACCGCTGGGTGACTCTGTAAGCAGTTAGAATATTTCGTCATTTGATCATTTGAACTATGCAAATGTGGTGAGCATTTATGGGGAAGCTTGCTTCCCCATTCATCGGTATAGGGCTCCGGAATGCAGATGCTTACAAATCTCCGTCCAGGTGGTTTGTAAGCACTGTCCTGGAGTCCTGGCCTGAGGCCTCGGACTTCGGGGAGCCGTCACTGTCACTGTCATGTGACTTCGGACTGCGCGCCGAATGTTTCCGAGTGCCACTCATCTTGGCAATTGAACAAGCTTTTGTATTTTCACCTCCGAAAAAGTGAAACAAACCCTAATGATAGCTGATGCCATCATCAAATTCCCTAGGGTTAAGGTCACGTGCGTCCCGGACTTTGGCGCCCCAACGTTCGGCGGATCACCCAGGTAGGTCAGAGCAGACTCGGCTACAACTTTTTCTGGGTTTCTGCATCACTACTCACTGCATTCAGAGCCTTTCTAGCCAACAGGCGCATAGCCGAAAGTAGCCGAGGAGGTAAGGCTAGCCGACGTAGCCAACCGCTGGCTAACTTAGTAACCTAGTTAGCCGCACCAAGCCGTACCAAGCCAGTGTCTTGGATATACTTACCACTATCCAGTGAGTATAAGCTTTAGCTGTCAAAATTAATAATCCGGAAAAAACAGGGCCGCTGAGTCACTCCAACCAGATTCATCAGGAGCAGAAGAGTTTTGAAGGTGAATATGAGGGCGATTACTGAGGCGGTTCTGAGGTTCATTAACTGAATAAGTTAATTACCCAAATCGGGCGAAAACTGCTCGAGCCAGTAATGTTGCCCGAATGAATTTAGCAAGATTAGCTACATGAATTGGACGTATTCAACTCAGGATATTGAATTCCCATTCGCACTGAAGCAAGCTTACCCTCCTATGTGGACCATTGTCCACATACATCATATTTTTAATCAACTGCTTGGTATTGGATTGATTATGCCTTTCCGTTGATTATACTTGAGATTATATTGCGGATGTCAAAGTATTCTTATGTATGTGTTCACTTGACATTGATTCAGACTTTACACAGGTTTACTGTCTCGGACTCGTATTTTCTAGGCTGCTGGTGGATAGTGTTTCTCCGGCTTTGGCCTCAGGCCAAAAAGCCCCGGCTTTTTGGCTTTGGTACCAAGGCCAAAGCCAAGCCAAACTTTTGGCTTTTGACGGCTTTTGGCCCGGCTCGACGATCTCGCAAGCCAAAGCCGGGCCAAAAAGTCACGGCTTTGTGGACCCCGGCTAAGTGTGCTGGGCATTCTGAAGGTCAGATAAGTTTCTACACGATATTGATACCATATTTAGAGCGACTTATGCTTTTTTTCAACCCACAGAAAGCAGTCGGAAGCGGCAGCCGAAGGCCATGGCTTAAGCCAAAGCCAGGCCGGGCCAAGCCAAAGCCGTGGGGTTTGGCCCGGCCTTGGGTTTGAAGAAGCCAAAGCCACCTCAAAGCGGGCCAAAGCCATGGCTTTCAGGCCAAGCCAAGGCCGGAAAAACACTACTGGTGGACTTCGTTTCAAGTAAGACTCTTTCCGTTCAAAGTTGAGAAGCAATACTGATTAATGCAACTCGGAATGATAGGTAGATCCCTACAAACGACACATGCTATGTGATGCAGGCTTTAACTTGTTGAGAGCATATGATAGGGTAGCTAAGGGCCATTGATACTGATAGATATGCATGGCTCTGCCAAGGCTACTAGCAAAATTATAAATGTGTCAAGCCTCCTAGGGAGCGTGAGCTCAGTATCCGCACACTTCAGTTGACACTCTCAACGGAAGTAGACCAAAGAGTCAGAAAATTGGTGTGACGTTGACCAACCTGGGAATAAATCAGATACTAAGGTAAAGGGAGGGAGAGGACATAGGAAAGAACCTACAGCCAGCAAAGGCGGATACATGATCAACAAACAACTTCTCAATGTTGTTCAGAAAGCGATCATGATGCCATCAAGCGGATCAAGAGAGTTGCAGCTGCCGAGTGGCGGCATGATGACTGATTGATCCAACGCTGCTCAAACTACGTGGAAGGATGATTCAAACCTCTGGCTATATCTGACCTCACAGCAGTCTACTTGAGAATCAAGTAAATCTTCATATGATTGATGCCAAACATCATTCAAGTTCAACTTCAACTACAAGTTCAACTTCCGCTTCAATTGCCAGTTTTGGAAAACTTCGGGTGGGAAGTTGAACTGGGGTCAAAACTTCGAACCAAGGGGTAAACCACCCCGAAAACTACGATCTCAGCTTCCTTTTTGGTTGAAACTAGAATATTTACTGAAAAATGAATTTATATTACTGAAAAATGAATTTATATGGTACAGTCACTCTTTCACAGCGCGCCTAGCTGGAAGTTGAGCGGTTTGGAGAGGACGAAGATCACAAATGGCACTTGTTACACGAGGTTTGGCAGTGGTCGAAGTTTTGGGGCTTGAACTTCAAGTTCAACTTCGTTGGCAGATTTGATGGGCCCAGCCACTATCATGCATCAATGATCATCAGTTTATGTGATGGCGGATCACACGCCCCGAATCGGTTTCCCCATCAATCTAACCCCTCTTCTCAAAGTATTATCTCTTCTAAAAAGTCTTTCTGTCCCAATGATCTGCCATTTCGAAGATCGTCATAATTCAAACTCTTCAGGACTCAACATTGACTCAACACTGACTCAACACCCTCGATTAGGAGCGCTCGAAGTCTCAAACTGACTTGTGTCTGGGACTTTACAGAAAAAGGTTAATTCAAATCTCGGAGGATCAGCCTTCTGTGAGTTCTTCATTCAACTCCATCACAGTTGGGATACATGCCGATGCTGAGCTAGGGTTGCTACGAGTTGCTCACATTATGAATTGTATTACTGGGCCGTTTCCATTCACATTGAATTTCTCAAGAAATTTAAAGCTTTGGGAGCTCTGCTGTTGATGTTGTCAGTCACTACTTATTCGGTTGTGAACTTGTAATCACACAGTGCTTGAGTTTACAGAATTGGCAGCCTTTTCTTCGACTCGGAGGTTAGACACATTTTGTTCTAATCAATTTTCTTCTTTGTTGATTCAATGAACCGGTCTCTTGACGTCTCGGTGCGCGGATTTTATCCCTTTTCTTGCGCTTGCTGCCTTAATTTAATCTACATTGCAGCCGAGTAAATTACTGTGGAACAAAGTCTTGTCAATAGACTATTCATTTCATCAGGTTTTTGATTTTTCGGAATCAAATCTACTAGTTTTTGAATCCGGGATTTCAAACTTCAATACCATTTGGGACCCACCTCCAATGTCTTGACTATCAACGGACTAGACTCGAATTCCAGGAAAGTTCTGAGAGCTTCAACTTACTGACTGTTGATATTGAAAGTTCTTCACATCAACAGATTTTCATGCATTATTTTTGAATCGGCGTTGAGCGATTCAAAATTTCCGCCCACTCAAACTTGAGGACCAAGATTATATCCATTTTTTTTTACGCTTCAACAAGTCCATCTCTTCCAAGTCTATCGCTTTCTGTCTCCGCCTATTGACTAAAAAACTCATGCTGACTGAATTTTTTGGAGGTTGTGTTGAGCTGTCGGGATTCAAATCATGGCTGAGGTGGGCAATACAGTTTCCCGCTGACCCTGAATCAATCTGACTCGGAGATACCAATAAGTACTAGGCAAGGATGTTCTAAGCTTCGAGTTTTGCCACTTACCTAGTAATACCTACCCAGTAACCCATCCAGCGCTGTTAATGTTCAACTGACTGTGTTCGGGAAATCCGAGCAGATCGAAATTCGCATGTACATGTCCTTCCGCACTCATCTCCCCTTCTTCGGATCGGAGTTCCTCCCCTACTACGACAAAGTTATGTCAGGTGAACGACTGAATTATTAACTTTACCACTGGTTAACAATTCTGAAAGCAACCTATGCCGAGTCGAAGCACGCATCCACACATACAGTATGTATATTATCGATCAACACAAAGGTAATTTGAACTTATTATCACCGACTGAACGGGCATCTGAATTCGATCTGAATACGCGTCGTAGACTCGTAGTTCCCAACGCCTCAATTTAGGCAACGGCCTTCAACCTTGTCAGAGACGGAGTGTCAATGGGTTTTCATTCAAACACAGATAAGTCTGTATGGTTCCTTCCCTTCTTCAAATTAATCTCACTAACCTCGCAGTTCAATAAGATGTTCACCTGTGATTCAATTTCGCTACTCATCTGTGGTGCCCTCTACAATCAACCATCAGGGGTCTTCAGGTTAGAGTTTCTGTATTCATAAGTCTTGCTTCATCAATTCTCAATATTGATTCGGGTATGAAGCTGCTCTGCCATTTCACCGGTTGATTTGGGCAACCCAATTGTGAACCAAGCCAATATCTCTCAATACACCAGTCACCGTGATGGCAGAATGTTGCTTTTTCCGGTCAAGTTTTCCACTTGAATCAAGTCAGGACCCACTTTGTCCTACTGAAAGACACTCAACTACTGGCAGGTGAGAATAAACCTCTAGTCCTAATTTGTGTACTTCGTGAAACACAATTCTAGATCTATCTGATTCAAGCAGATGTTATGGTATGTGGATTCCTGAATTCAGACCACAAAAGCCGACTTATAATTATACCAATTTTTATGGTGTTCATCTCTCAAGGCCCAGTCCCTTTCAACACAACCGAGGTATTAGAAAGTCAAATGTGTCGAGAGACTGATGTGTGGGCGCTTGCCCTGTCTCAAAGTGAACAAACAGTGTCATCTCTTCAAAGTTGCAACGGTGGTTAGCTCACAACATTAGCTTTTCTCCAAAGCGATGAAAATTTTCAGAAGCTTGGATGCTAGCCTCGCATTCAAAGTGAATGGGACTCAGGAGAATTATGACGAGGAGTCTGTACGAAGCGACACGGGAAGCAACAGCTTCGATCAGGTTGACATCTGGGGGGGAAATATTACATGGTATTTACATTTGATACAGATAATGGTAAAGGATGATAAGAAAAAAATGAAGCTTATACAGTACATCAGGTGTTAGGAAGAAGTCTCTTTATCTGCTTATATTTACGTTTTGATCAGTAAATATGTCACGTCACGGTAAATCGCCGAGCCGGCATCAAAATCGCATCAGCTGTCAATATATTTCCTGTTTTGGAACCAAAGTGCAACCTCGCGCGGTCCTTCATCCTGAGTGCTCTAATTGGAAGCTAATCTCAGTTGATGAGTTTCTATAGTCAATATCTACCTTCTTGGACAGAAATACATGTTTTAAGGGGGTGTTTGGGTGAGAAACAAGGCAACATGCATACCGGGTTCAGTGCTGAGCTCCAGGAGCAATAAAGCTGTATTTCTGAGGCCAGAGACTCATTATGTAGTCCATACTAACAGAACTACCAGTGGGAAAGGGATGTACATTGATTTAATGGCTCTTGGGATAGACAGATAGACTCAGTTGGAATCAGTGGCTTCTTTACTACTTGTGCATGCTTTTCAGGACGTAGGACTCGTGTATATTCACTCAAAAATGTTGTATACCTCCTAACCACGCAATTGAGAGGTCCAGAGAGTCTTCTAAACTACCTGTTGAAGCTGAGGAAGCAGCACATTCCAATCCATGAGGTTTTCACGAAAAAAGCAATTATTTCAGGTTGGAATCGGGTTCCCATGCTCAGAAAATGACCCAGAACTCTCATATACATGTATTTAGCTAGACCCTGGATGTTGATACGGTTCTGCGCACGCGCAAGTCCGATATTGCACCTAAGTGTTGTTTTGATGGGGTGATGTAAGTTGGCTGATTTGGGTGCCATACACGTCGATAAGACGCGTTTTTTAGAGCTTAGAATATATTGTCATATGCATGTTACTATAAAACACGCTCAAAACGCGTCGGAACGCTGGCCAAAACGCCCACTGGCGCAGTAAGTTGAGAAAGTAAATTTTGATCGCACCGCTAAGCGGCGTGATGGATTTACGGCCATATACCGCGTATGGGAAGCCCTGGACCTTTAGCCGAGGGCCGATTTACAAACTTTACGATCTTTACCGTAAATTTACCGCGCGTAAGTACTTACGCTACTTACGCTCCCCAGATTCACTTACGCAGCAAAATAAATTCGATGTGCTTTATTCCGGCGCTCTCTGCTCTAGTGAGTCTTTGGGGAGAATCTACTAGACTTACCTGAAGATACTACGTCTTCAGAATGTTCAAAGAGGCTGCATATTCGGCGTAAAATCGCGTCGAAGCCAAGTTGAACATCCCAAAAAGGAAATCAAAGGGTTCTCTTCACCATTTCTCCGCCATATGTACTCAGAACACTTTCTCCGCCTCTGATAGACTCAAGAATGAATTCAGGAGCTTGAACACGTTATTCAGCAGACATGCAGCCCTAAATTCGGCCGAAAACTCAAAACTGAGCCTAACAGCTGAAAATATACAAATTTCACAGTAGATTCTCCTAATTTCGGCCTGTATTGATTCCCTGGAGCTTTCAACCTAAGATTCATATACATGTACACGTTATATTGAGTTATCAAAGCCATTGGAACCGCAATTATAGCGAGGCCAACGCGCCGCCGCCGACGAAAGCGAGTTTCACAATTGGGAACGATCACCGAGCCATCAGGTCACGCGACGGCATCTCGGCACCACTCTGATGCGTGACGCCGAGCGTAAATATTTTGGAATAAGTCGAAGCAACTGAGAACAATGCCGAGAAAAGGATCAATGTGCTAGGCGCGCATCAACAAGATCAGGATGTTGTAGTTGCCGGTCTTAGCCGAATGATGAGTTCCAGTTTGGGGCTCTGTCAATAGATCATTCAAACTTCTGGTACATAAAAACTCACCAGGATCTAAATGAGAATCAGTAAGACTACATTTTGCTGATGCCGAACTTCATCCAAGTTCAACTTTGACTACAAGTTCAACTTCAGATTCAAAACTTCCGGTCGCAAGTTGAACGTTGAACTTCATTCAAAACTTCGGAGGAAGCGGTAAACTATCCCCAAAACTACATTCTCAAGTTCCTTTGGGGTTGAAACTAGAATACTTACTGAAAAATGAATTTATATATTTCGAATTCATCGGAGTCGAGCCGAAGTTTGAACTGAGTGGTACTTGCCTTAAGCGATCGCAAGTTTGAACCTAATTGTCGTCGAGGGAGCGAGAGCAGGCGGGCTGAAGCGCGGAATGTGATATGAGGTACGGCAGCGTCGGTCCAGTGCAGGTCTACTGCGCAGCAGCACGGATGCCAAGCAAACTGTGCTGCTGCTGCACCAGCTGTCCGTTCTCTTTTATTGTCTTTTACCTGATGCTTGCGTCAAAAACTCAAAACCCAAGTTGGTGCAAGAGGTGTTTGTCGAAACCAACGGGAAGCGAGCGAGCCAAACCTAAAATCTAACTGCGTCATCGCTAGCGGTGACATGTCACGTCACGTCACGCGCCAAGCTTTTCCTCAGCTGTTGTTGTTAACTAACACGACGCTGAGGTGAGGCTTCTATTATTCTGTACCCAGGAATACATTACTTACAGTATTCCCTAGCTAATCGTGTATTCTGTCTAGGTGCATAATAGAGCTGTTGTTGTTAACTAACGTACGACGCTGAGCTAATCGTGTATTCTGTCTAGGACGGACGTCCGGTTTTGAGAGTGTTCACCGGCAAAAGCCGAGACACAGCCTTAGGAGGGAGGGTGGGTTCCGGACCTCTTATTTCACTTTTTGGACAAAGTTGCGGAATGCTTCAAAAACACGTTTGGGAGGGTCAAGAAAAAAAGAGCGAGAAAATGTAATAGATTACATAATACTAACCATCTGCCGAGTTCCCCGACCCGAGCCAGATGGAGGAAATTTTCTGCCAGAAAGGCGCAAAAATCCAAGGGATCATTTTACGACGGGTTTTTGGTGGCAAATTATTCCCAAACCCGGCACTTTCGAGCGAAAGTATCCTCAGATCGTGAGAAAACTGTCAATAAATTACCGTATTAGGCAAGCTTACATCAGCATTACGTAGCCAGGGAGGGGCAAGAGGCTCTTAAGTCACTTTTCCGACGTTGTATGGAAAATTCTAAGAATGAACACCTCTTGAGTTGGTGGCATCGCACAGCGGCGGCACATACTGTACTATTTCGACCGTAGATTCAAGTAACGCGTCACATCGACCTTTGGATTGATGCTCCAAGCGAGCACATAGCCGGCTAGCTACAGCCGTTTGCATAATTCCGTGAACATGCATTTTTTTATTTCGCGGGTGACGTACAGTTGCGGCGAAATCAATTTATTTACCAAAATTGGAAAATCCCATCAATCCACTTCTTTTGTCGGAGACGAATAGTTTTTTCGAAGGAAAACTTGACAGAAATGCTCAGAGCCTCAAGCCTGCATGTCTGGCGTAGAAAAATCTGTGTCTTTGTATTGATTTTGCCGGGATAGCCGGCCAGTTTGTCCCAAAAGGTTCAGCCAAAACCTGTCAGAAACATGACAGATCGGGCTGGTTTTCTGTGCGGTAGGGGGGATTCTGATGGGAATTTCCATTTTTGGTAAGTAAATTGATCTCGCCGCAACTGTAAGGCTTGTCAATCAGTCGTGGGTGCCGAATTGTAACAACCAACCGGATTATGCAGAATTCCTACGCCCAAATGAGATCCTCAGTTGGAGCACCACGGCAAGCCTGCCGTTGATTGACAGGACGTACGTAACGCGCGAAAAATATAAACGCATGTTCACAGAATTATGCAAACGAGGCCTCCGGTCACTACCTATGAATCAAGGTCCCAAAATCGCCCAATGTCCGGCCGAAAAATAGAGTAAAACAGCCCGAAATTGACCAATGTCGGGCTGAAATAGAGTAAATCGCGCGCAGCGCGAGAAATTTTCTGTAGACAGTGGAGAAGTTGACCTGGGGCCAAATCACGGGCCAGAACGAGGATGTTGGGGAGCCAAAACCAACAGAGATTCGACGGTTTTGAGCTCAATTTCGTCCATAAACGGTCAAGAATCGATCATGCACGGCTCCCGGGCGAAAAAACTGGAAATTTGCCCCAGATGTCCGTCTGAAATAGAGTAAATCAGACCCTCGTAAAACAGCTCAAAACTTGGGCACCATCCCGACGGCCCTCATAGGTAGTGACCGGGGGCCTTGCAAACGGCTGTAAGAGAGCGTGAAGGAAAGACGCCGATCACTGATCAATCATCAGTGATCGAAGCTTGTGTCCCAAAAAGGAGCGTGATGGCACATCACGTGGGGTAGCTTTCAAGGATACCCCTGGCAAACGTAATAGCCGTGCTTTAGGTGTTATTCAGAAGCTTCTTTCAGCAGAACTGCGTGCAGAGTATGTCAACGAATCCAATGCTGGAGTTCTCTGGGCCAAACTCCGCCAGCGTTTTGAAGCAGAAAATCGTGCAGATTCTGCAATGGCTGTTCTAGCAGAACTTTTTAGCACCAAGCTTGCTGTTGAAAACGAACCAGAGCTCATGGACCGCAACAAGATTCTTCTTCATGTAGCTGCTATCAAAACCTGCTTCGATAGGCTTGCACGCCTGGAATTTCCATTCTCTCCAGAACTTCAGCCTCTCATTCTGCTCAGCACTCTTCCTAATCTGTAATTTCAATGACAGGTTTTGGCGTTTGATTGATTTTGAGAGTGATCGGAACAAGGGCGTAGGAACGTCTGGGCCACTTCGATTGGAGCACCTACCATAACCCGCTTCGCACGTCACCGCGTCCACTTCGACCATGCCTCCGGAGGGTGGCGACGGTCACCCCGCCCCCTGCGAGCGCTCTCAACATCTCCTATTACATGATGGTGGGCGGCAGGCAGCCACTGAATATGGCTACAATTCAAAGCATACACGCGACGCAATGAGCTTATGGTAGGTCGTCCAATGGAAGTGGCCCAGACCTTCCTAAGTCCCCACATCCATCATCACGAAAATCAATCAAACGTCAAAACTGTCATTGGAATTACGGATTAGGAAAGAGCTCCGGCTCTACGTAAACTGCGCCAACAAGGATTACGCAGGAAGGTCTGGGTATCCGAGACTACATTTGAGCTGACAGCAGCCGCTCAAAGTTGGCTATTTTCAGCTGAAAATAGCTAAAAGGACCAACTTCAAGCAGCCGTTGTGAGCTCAAATGAGGGTCAATTCCAGTCAATCAAAGTGAGAACTAGCATTGTTTTTCAAGTACTTTCATCCTATTATGACACTTTTTTGCTGAGGATACATTGAGCTTTTCCAGATATGGCAATAATCAGAAACTGTCCTGTTATTGATGCATTGTCAGGGCATAATATATAGCTGAGTGTTCTAAGTGGTACAGTAGTATCATATATCTATCTCTACATCTTATTTTAGGTCATTCGGTGAAGTATACAGTAAGATTTTGGCCAAAAAGCCACGGCAATTTCTATTTGCCACCACTGTAGCACGACCCGAACGGCACTGCAGCTTGTTGGCAAGACAAAAGGATAGCATAATTTCCATGGCTGTGGGTGTGCAGCTGAAAACGGTATGAGGGAGGTTTCAAGGTGGGAATCCTGGCAACTGCCAAGGATGAGGAAAGTACGGATGCAGCCATTGCTGAGTAATCGCGGGGAGAGAACGGGAAAAGGAGAAAGGAGGCGGCCGCTGATTGCGGAAGTCGGTGTGCGAAGGGCGGTCCATTTGGTTTAGCGGCGCCCGTCAGCATAAAGGAATTGCGCGACGTAGGGACGTTGCGTATGCCTAAGAGAATGGGGCCGTTCCGATGTGACATGCCAGAGGGTGAACGAGCCCTGTCGCGTCGCGAGGAGGGAGGTGCAGACCGGAGGCCAGCGGATGCGGCAGGTCCGGTGTATGTATGTGAAGAGGAGGGGGATGAAGAAAAGGAAGAGACAAAAAGTGGGATGAGAATGCGCATCGTCGATTGACAATGGCCGCTGCGTTACCGCCGCACGAGGATCGATTCTTCGTTACATTCTCGAGGGGCTTCGTAGTCGCTCTAAGCCCGTTCTCGCGCTTTTCAGGGAATGGGACGAAGAAATCTTCCCAGAGAGCGAAACGAGCCTCGGTGCTGTGAAAGAGATGGATGTCGGTGCGAGTGCTGGGGACCTGAATGCGGCGTTGGACGCAATCAGGAGTGCTGAGGTCGAGGAGGACGTTGAGATGGGCGGTGCTGATAATACCGGAAACGCGGGAAATGGCGAAGAAGAGGGTGACGAGGACCAGTACTAGTAGATCACTCAAATAATGGAGTTGTGGAAAAAAATGTATTGTTATTTTTAAAAGAACGAGTTTTAATTGCAATCTTCTCGTCAAGCGCTTGCGTGGGGCGGAGGGTGTCGGGGGGATGTTCTCGCTGCCTGATGTGTACATTGGCAGCTGCCGAAGCTGAGCTTCGAGGGCCCTCACGGAGCATCTCATCCATCTCCTGGCTCATTGCCTCCCTTTCGGGAGTACTGAGAAGCAGGGAGCTGCGATGGATGAGGGGCGAGTCTGGCCGACCGAGCGGGGTGTCGCTCCCGACACACGCGTCGTGATAAAGGCGGGGTCGCTTATGTGATGGAGGAGCGCTGGGTGGGCTGGACGTCGCAGGTTGGGTCGTAGCTGGACGGAGGTGATTAAGGGCGAACTATATACGGCTCGGATTAAGCAAGGATTAAGTACGCAGGAACGTCTGGGTTTACGAGACTAGAGACTAATGGTTGCGTGCATTCAACCGTCCATCTGTATCATCGACTGGCGTCTTAATCCTGTGAATCAAAGTTAGTGAACAAGAAAGAACACGCAACCATTTCACCGCTGATGATGATACATAACCTTTTAGCACTTCACACTCTCGCCTATGCTGTTTTACCCAATCTTCCCTCTGGCATTCCACGCCACATTAATATACTGCTTTGCATTTTGAGCACGTTTTCAAGTGGTGTTGTGTGCGGCACTGCAGTGATCGTTGAACCAATTATGTAGGATAATTAGCAAATGAGGTCTGACTGCAGCACAGAATTCGGTGCCTTGGGCGAGCCAAGTGTCATATAACTCGCAAAATCGCCGAGCAGTGCCAAGACAGCCGGGCAGTTCGTGAAAAACGGCGTGGAAGGCTACGAGTGCTGGCATGGTTGTGGGCATCAGCTCCTCGGGCCTCGGTTGCAAAGAGTCAGGTTCAACGCGGTTTGCGATATCAATAAGTTGATCAAGGGTCCGGCCCATGGCGGAACATGCGGGATCCTGGATTGTCTTCGACAACGACTTCCATTGCACCGCAAAGTCGGCGAGGGGGTTCACGAAAGACGACATGCGATGGTTCTTGGATGGTTCAACTCTTGTCACTGACACGTGATCAATACGTCTTGCCGGGCCACCCTCGGGCCACCCCCCAAAAAATGATGGGGCCCTAATCCAAACTCTACTCTGTAGTACTCAACTTGCATCAAAAGTTCCAGAAATGGGCTGTTCTTTTTTTTTTGGGGGTGGCATCAGACCCCGCCGCACTGTACTTAAGGTTACTGTACTAATCCGACCGGTTGTTCACGTTATGCGTGACGCCGGGTTGTGAACTGAACAATTTTGAACAGGGTGACGGGTGACGGGAACGCCCAAAAAGGGCAAGAAATCGAAAAAATATCCGGCCGGCATCTGCCGAGCAATGCCGGCCTACCATATATGGTAATTTTGATGTGATTGACGTGTTGTGAACAACTTGTCCAGTGAACAATTTGGGTGACGCAATGACAGCCACGTGCCGTACTGTACCTCCCTGTATGGAAGCAACCGTCGAGGGACCGTGACAAAACGGTTGCCTTGTTTTCAGGCAACCGACCCGCCGTGCTCGGAGCCGTGACCGTTGCCAAAGGAGGCAACCATCTCGCTCAAAAAACTCGGGAAGACAAATTGTCGAATTCACTACAGCACACAAGGTAAGCACAGACTCAACTGTGACGTATGTTCCCAGGCAGAAAACTTTTTCTTCGTGCTGTGTCACGATTTTTTCAAGGCATCGGCCTCAACCGTGACCATGACCACCTCAAAAAGAGGCAACACAACCGACCCCACCGTTACCGTGACGGTTGCTCCCATACAGGGAGGTACAGTAGTACGGTTGGCCGGAAGGCCGCAGTTGACTTTGACTTTTGATTTCTGTCATCGGCTGGGATAATTCTATTCAGAAACCCCGGTTAACCTTTGTGCAGAAACCCAGGGTTCAAAGATTTTTCCATTTTGGGTAGATGATTGCCCCGCAGTGCCGGGCGCCTCGGTATGTGCGGCAACTACTGTTGAGTTCGATTTTGACTGTTTTGGGCTCTGAATAAGACTATGATTGTTTGCTTTTAGCGTTCGAACACCACTTTCTGAGGTCGAGTTCCACAAACAAGATTCCGTTACTTACCCTGTGTCACAACTAGAGTCACTCTCAAGTCACCTTTGGCATCAGTGTCATTGAATCGGGAACTCGTCTTTCAATACCTCGTAAATCATCTAGACACAAGTGAAAGAAATAAAGATAGGAACAAAATGGAGGATTTGGTCGAAGGGTTTTGCTAAATTCGCAGTACAAGGTATGGAACGGAGGGGTTTTACTGAAGTCCGCCGAAAAATGTGATGTTCGTCGAGGGTGGATGGGGTGTACCTTACTCAACCAGAGATTGCCTCGTACAAGCCTCGCATTTCAACCTGCTCACGGATCAGCGGTGCCATGGCATTGAATATAGCCCATCCAGACAACGCTTCTATCGTTGGAGAGCCCAAATGGATATAAACTTCGAATGCAAGTGCTGCAAACTCGTCAGGCACCCAACGGAAGGCTTCCTCCCGAGGAGTTTCGATTAGCGCTTGAAGCTCATCAATAAACACGAAGAGAAAAGGCAAATCAAAGAAGTCATGTGATCGCGTTGCTCCATCTCCCCACGAGCCCGACCCTTGGTGGCCAGACGACGAAGACGACGGCGGGTAGGCGAACGCCCGCAGGATGATGCCCCCAGGACAGAAGCGTCCCCGCTATTCATCGGGAAGGCCGCGGTTGATTTTGATTTTCGATTTCTGTCATAGGAATTAAACATTGATGAAGTATACTCTTTCTCAACTATGCTTATATTGGATTGAATTCAAAGGGACTAAATTCTGCGCAGGTACATTTCCTAATCTACTTCAAAGAATATATTACCTTTGACATGTCTCAAGTTCAATTTGTGCGTCAGCACAGAGTGAAGGCGGCCGACAACCTCAGTTTTGTACTTCCAAGACCCTCCGAGTCCGCTAGTGGTTCTACTTACAGCTTACCAGAACCCTGTTGAATATGCTTCTATCTCGCCCACAGATGTCTTTGCCCAACGAATCTATTTCCCCGCAACTCTGCTCCTATGAAACTTCTGTTTTTTCAAGTCTTTGCCTTCTCATATTTCCGTTGACTAAACTATCTCATATTGAACGCTGAAGTCGTCTTGTTTGCATTTCTTCCTCTCTTTTGCTCCTTGTGCTCCTGACTTTTTTTCTACACCGCTGGGTGACTCTGTAAGCAGTTAGAATATTTCGTCATTTGATCATTTGAACTATGCAAATGTGGTGAGCATTTATGGGGAAGCTTGCTTCCCCATTCATCGGTATAGGGCTCCGGAATGCAGATGCTTACAAATCTCCGTCCAGGTGGTTTGTAAGCACTGTCCTGGAGTCCTGGCCTGAGGCCTCGGACTTCGGGGAGCCGTCACTGTCACTGTCATGTGACTTCGGACTGCGCGCCGAATGTTTCCGAGTGCCACTCATCTTGGCAATTGAACAAGCTTTTGTATTTTCACCTCCGAAAAAGTGAAACAAACCCTAATGATAGCTGATGCCATCATCAAATTCCCTAGGGTTAAGGTCACGTGCGTCCCGGACTTTGGCGCCCCAACGTTCGGCGGATCACCCAGGTAGGTCAGAGCAGACTCGGCTACAACTTTTTCTGGGTTTCTGCATCACTACTCACTGCATTCAGAGCCTTTCTAGCCAACAGGCGCATAGCCGAAAGTAGCCGAGGAGGTAAGGCTAGCCGACGTAGCCAACCGCTGGCTAACTTAGTAACCTAGTTAGCCGCACCAAGCCGTACCAAGCCAGTGTCTTGGATATACTTACCACTATCCAGTGAGTATAAGCTTTAGCTGTCAAAATTAATAATCCGGAAAAAACAGGGCCGCTGAGTCACTCCAACCAGATTCATCAGGAGCAGAAGAGTTTTGAAGGTGAATATGAGGGCGATTACTGAGGCGGTTCTGAGGTTCATTAACTGAATAAGTTAATTACCCAAATCGGGCGAAAACTGCTCGAGCCAGTAATGTTGCCCGAATGAATTTAGCAAGATTAGCTACATGAATTGGACGTATTCAACTCAGGATATTGAATTCCCATTCGCACTGAAGCAAGCTTACCCTCCTATGTGGACCATTGTCCACATACATCATATTTTTAATCAACTGCTTGGTATTGGATTGATTATGCCTTTCCGTTGATTATACTTGAGATTATATTGCGGATGTCAAAGTATTCTTATGTATGTGTTCACTTGACATTGATTCAGACTTTACACAGGTTTACTGTCTCGGACTCGTATTTTCTAGGCTGCTGGTGGATAGTGTTTCTCCGGCTTTGGCCTCAGGCCAAAAAGCCCCGGCTTTTTGGCTTTGGTACCAAGGCCAAAGCCAAGCCAAACTTTTGGCTTTTGACGGCTTTTGGCCCGGCTCGACGATCTCGCAAGCCAAAGCCGGGCCAAAAAGTCACGGCTTTGTGGACCCCGGCTAAGTGTGCTGGGCATTCTGAAGGTCAGATAAGTTTCTACACGATATTGATACCATATTTAGAGCGACTTATGCTTTTTTTCAACCCACAGAAAGCAGTCGGAAGCGGCAGCCGAAGGCCATGGCTTAAGCCAAAGCCAGGCCGGGCCAAGCCAAAGCCGTGGGGTTTGGCCCGGCCTTGGGTTTGAAGAAGCCAAAGCCACCTCAAAGCGGGCCAAAGCCATGGCTTTCAGGCCAAGCCAAGGCCGGAAAAACACTACTGGTGGACTTCGTTTCAAGTAAGACTCTTTCCGTTCAAAGTTGAGAAGCAATACTGATTAATGCAACTCGGAATGATAGGTAGATCCCTACAAACGACACATGCTATGTGATGCAGGCTTTAACTTGTTGAGAGCATATGATAGGGTAGCTAAGGGCCATTGATACTGATAGATATGCATGGCTCTGCCAAGGCTACTAGCAAAATTATAAATGTGTCAAGCCTCCTAGGGAGCGTGAGCTCAGTATCCGCACACTTCAGTTGACACTCTCAACGGAAGTAGACCAAAGAGTCAGAAAATTGGTGTGACGTTGACCAACCTGGGAATAAATCAAATACTAAGGTAAAGGGAGGGAGAGGACATAGGAAAGAACCTACAGCCAGCAAAGGCGGATACATGATCAACAAACAACTTCTCAATGTTGTTCAGAAAGCGATCATGATGCCATCAAGCGGATCAAGAGAGTTGCAGCTGCCGAGTGGCGGCATGATGACTGATTGATCCAACGCTGCTCAAACTACGTGGAAGGATGATTCAAACCTCTGGCTATATCTGACCTCACAGCAGTCTAATTGAGAATCAAGTAAATCTTCATATGATTGATGCCAAACATCATTCAAGTTCAACTTCAACTACAAGTTCAACTTCCGCTTCAATTGCCAGTTTTGGAAAACTTCGGGTGGGAAGTTGAACTGGGGTCAAAACTTCGAACCAAGGGGTAAACCACCCCGAAAACTACGATCTCAGCTTCCTTTTTGGTTGAAACTAGAATATTTACTGAAAAATGAATTTATATTACTGAAAAATGAATTTATATGGTACAGTCACTCTTTCACAGCGCGCCTAGCTGGAAGTTGAGCGGTTTGGAGAGGACGAAGATCACAAATGGCACTTGTTACACGAGGTTTGGCAGTGGTCGAAGTTTTGGGGCTTGAACTTCAAGTTCAACTTCGTTGGCAGATTTGATGGGCCCAGCCACTATCATGCATCAATGATTATCAGTTTATGTGATGGCGGATCACACGCCCCGAATCGGTTTCCCCATCAATCTAACCCCTCTTCTCAAAGTATTATCTCTTCTAAAAAGTCTTTCTGTCCCAATGATCTGCCATTTCGAAGATCGTCATAATTCAAACTCTTCAGGACTCAACATTGACTCAACACTGACTCAACACCCTCGATTAGGAGCGCTCGAAGTCTCAAACTGACTTGTGTCTGGGACTTTACAGAAAAAGGTTAATTCAAATCTCGGAGGATCAGCCTTCTGTGAGTTCTTCATTCAACTCCATCACAGTTGGGATACATGCCGATGCTGAGCTAGGGTTGCTACGAGTTGCTCACATTATGAATTGTATTACTGGGCCGTTTCCATTCACATTGAATTTCTCAAGAAATTTAAAGCTTTGGGAGCTCTGCTGTTGATGTTGTCAGTCACTACTTATTCGGTTGTGAACTTGTAATCACACAGTGCTTGAGTTTACAGAATTGGCAGCCTTTTCTTCGACTCGGAGGTTAGACACATTTTGTTCTAATCAATTTTCTTCTTTGTTGATTCAATGAACCGGTCTCTTGACGTCTCGGTGCGCGGATTTTATCCCTTTTCTTGCGCTTGCTGCCTTAATTTAATCTACATTGCAGCCGAGTAAATTACTGTGGAACAAAGTCTTGTCAATAGACTATTCATTTCATCAGGTTTTTGATTTTTCGGAATCAAATCTACTAGTTTTTGAATCCGGGATTTCAAACTTCAATACCATTTGGGACCCACCTCCAATGTCTTGACTATCAACGGACTAGACTCGAATTCCAGGAAAGTTCTGAGAGCTTCAACTTACTGACTGTTGATATTGAAAGTTCTTCACATCAACAGATTTTCATGCATTATTTTTGAATCGGCGTTGAGCGATTCAAAATTTCCGCCCACTCAAACTTGAGGACCAAGATTATATCCATTTTTTTTTACGCTTCAACAAGTCCATCTCTTCCAAGTCTATCGCTTTCTGTCTCCGCCTATTGACTAAAAAACTCATGCTGACTGAATTTTTTGGAGGTTGTGTTGAGCTGTCGGGATTCAAATCATGGCTGAGGTGGGCAATACAGTTTCCCGCTGACCCTGAATCAATCTGACTCGGAGATACCAATAAGTACTAGGCAAGGATGTTCTAAGCTTCGAGTTTTGCCACTTACCTAGTAATACCTACCCAGTAACCCATCCAGCGCTGTTAATGTTCAACTGACTGTGTTCGGGAAATCCGAGCAGATCGAAATTCGCATGTACATGTCCTTCCGCACTCATCTCCCCTTCTTCGGATCGGAGTTCCTCCCCTACTACGACAAAGTTATGTCAGGTGAACGACTGAATTATTAACTTTACCACTGGTTAACAATTCTGAAAGCAACCTATGCCGAGTCGAAGCACGCATCCACACATACAGTATGTATATTATCGATCAACACAAAGGTAATTTGAACTTATTATCACCGACTGAACGGGCATCTGAATTCGATCTGAATACGCGTCGTAGACTCGTAGTTCCCAACGCCTCAATTTAGGCAACGGCCTTCAACCTTGTCAGAGACGGAGTGTCAATGGGTTTTCATTCAAACACAGATAAGTCTGTATGGTTCCTTCCCTTCTTCAAATTAATCTCACTAACCTCGCAGTTCAATAAGATGTTCACCTGTGATTCAATTTCGCTACTCATCTGTGGTGCCCTCTACAATCAACCATCAGGGGTCTTCAGGTTAGAGTTTCTGTATTCATAAGTCTTGCTTCATCAATTCTCAATATTGATTCGGGTATGAAGCTGCTCTGCCATTTCACCGGTTGATTTGGGCAACCCAATTGTGAACCAAGCCAATATCTCTCAATACACCAGTCACCGTGATGGCAGAATGTTGCTTTTTCCGGTCAAGTTTTCCACTTGAATCAAGTCAGGACCCACTTTGTCCTACTGAAAGACACTCAACTACTGGCAGGTGAGAATAAACCTCTAGTCCTAATTTGTGTACTTCGTGAAACACAATTCTAGATCTATCTGATTCAAGCAGATGTTATGGTATGTGGATTCCTGAATTCAGACCACAAAAGCCGACTTATAATTATACCAATTTTTATGGTGTTCATCTCTCAAGGCCCAGTCCCTTTCAACACAACCGAGGTATTAGAAAGTCAAATGTGTCGAGAGACTGATGTGTGGGCGCTTGCCCTGTCTCAAAGTGAACAAACAGTGTCATCTCTTCAAAGTTGCAACGGTGGTTAGCTCACAACATTAGCTTTTCTCCAAAGCGATGAAAATTTTCAGAAGCTTGGATGCTAGCCTCGCATTCAAAGTGAATGGGACTCAGGAGAATTATGACGAGGAGTCTGTACGAAGCGACACGGGAAGCAACAGCTTCGATCAGGTTGACATCTGGGGGGGAAATATTACATGGTATTTACATTTGATACAGATAATGGTAAAGGATGATAAGAAAAAAATGAAGCTTATACAGTACATCAGGTGTTAGGAAGAAGTCTCTTTATCTGCTTATATTTACGTTTTGATCAGTAAATATGTCACGTCACGGTAAATCGCCGAGGCGGCATCAAAACCGCATCAGCTGTCAATATATTGCCTGTTTTGGAAACAAAGTGCAACCTCGCGCGCTCTTTCATACTGGGTGCTCTAATTAGAAGCCAATCTCAATTGATGAGTTATTATAGTCTATAGTTACCTACTGGGACGAGAATCAAAGTTTTATGGGGGGTTTTCGTGAGAAACAAGCCAATATACATACATGGTTCATTGCTGAGCTCAAGGAACCATATAGCTATATTTCTGAACCCAGAGACTCGATATGTTGCTCATAGTAAGAGAAGTATTAGCGGGGAAGGACTTTACATTGAGTTGCCACCTCTTGGGATAGAAAATTGGACTCAGTTGGAATCATTGGCTTGTTGCCACTTGTGCATGCTATTTGAGAGGTATGACCCCTGTATAAAGGGTCAAACTATACTCTATACTCATCATTCACGCAGTATTGGCGTTCAGAACCTTCTCTGAACTCGCTATTGAAGCTGAGGAAGCGGCACATTCCAAGTCATGAGGTTTTCACAAAAAACAATTATTTGAAGTCAGAACACACGTTCCAATGCTGAACAAATGGGCTAAGATAATCATATACATCCAGAAAGTCTGTTTCTTGACGTAGGTGCGGCTCTGTACACGCCCAAGTTCGAGATTGCACCCAAGTGTTGTTTTGATGGGGTGATGTAAGGTGGCTGATTTGGGTGTCGTACACGTCAATAAAACGCGTTTTTAAGACCGTAGAATATATTCTCATGCTCATGCTATTGAAAAACACGCCCAAGACGCGTCTGAACGCGGGAAAAGACGCGGACTGACGCAGTAAGTTGAGAAAGTAAATTTTGATCACAACGCTAAGCGGCGTGATGGATTTACCGTCATATACCGTGTATGGGAAGCCCTGGGCCTTTAGCCGAGGGCGGATTTACAAAATTTACGATCTTTACCGTAAATTTACCGCGCGTAAGTACTGACGCTACTTACGCTGCCCAGATTCACTTACGCAGCCAAATAAATTCAATGTGCTTTATTCTGGCCCTCTCCTCTCTCATAGGTTTGTGGGGATGATCTAATAGACTCACTTGATGATACTGTATGCTCAGAATCTTGAAAGAGGCAGCATATTCGGCGTAAAACCGCGTCAAAGCGAAGTTGAACATCCCAAAAAGGAAATCAAAGAGTTCTCTTCTCCATTTATCCAACACATGTACCCGGGACACGCTCTACACGTCTAACAGACTCAGAAATGAATGCAGAAGCTTTTTTGGCAGGCATGCCGCGCTAAATTCCGCCGAAAGCTGAGGCCAACAGCTTAAATACACGAATTTTACCGTAGATTCCCCCAATTCCGGCCCGTATTGCTTCACTGAAACTTTCAGACCAGAGTACAAATACATTGACACGTTATACCGAGGTATCAATGCTTTCGAACCACAATATAGCGAGGCCAACGCGCCGCCGCCGACGAAAGCGAGTTTCACAATTGGGAACGATCACCGAGCCATCAGGTCACGCGACGGCATCTCGGCACCACTCTGATGCGTGACGCCGAGCGTAAATATTTTGGAATAAGTCGAAGCAACTGAGAACAATGCCGAGAAAAGGATCAATGTGCTAGGCGCGCATCAACAAGATCAGGATGTTGTAGTTGCCGGTCTTAGCCGAATGATGAGTTCCAGTTTGGGGCTCTGTCAATAGATCATTCAAACTTCTGGTACATAAAAACTCACCAGGATCTAAATGAGAATCAGTAAGACTACATTTTGCTGATGCCGAACTTCATCCAAGTTCAACTTTGACTACAAGTTCAACTTCAGATTCAAAACTTCCGGTCGCAAGTTGAACGTTGAACTTCATTCAAAACTTCGGAGGAAGCGGTAAACTATCCCCAAAACTACATTCTCAAGTTCCTTTGGGGTTGAAACTAGAATACTTACTGAAAAATGAATTTATATATTTCGAATTCATCGGAGTCGAGCCGAAGTTTGAACTGAGTGGTACTTGCCTTAAGCGATCGCAAGTTTGAACCTAATTGTCGTCGAGGGAGCGAGAGCAGGCGGGCTGAAGCGCGGAATGTGATATGAGGTACGGCAGCGTCGGTCCAGTGCAGGTCTACTGCGCAGCAGCACGGATGCCAAGCAAACTGTGCTGCTGCTGCACCAGCTGTCCGTTCTCTTTTATTGTCTTTTACCTGATGCTTGCGTCAAAAACTCAAAACCCAAGTTGGTGCAAGAGGTGTTTGTCGAAACCAACGGGAAGCGAGCGAGCCAAACCTAAAATCTAACTGCGTCATCGCTAGCGGTGACATGTCACGTCACGTCACGCGCCAAGCTTTTCCTCAGCTGTTGTTGTTAACTAACACGACGCTGAGGTGAGGCTTCTATTATTCTGTACCCAGGAATACATTACTTACAGTATTCCCTAGCTAATCGTGTATTCTGTCTAGGTGCATAATAGAGCTGTTGTTGTTAACTAACGTACGACGCTGAGCTAATCGTGTATTCTGTCTAGGACGGACGTCCGGTTTTGAGAGTGTTCACCGGCAAAAGCCGAGACACAGCCTTAGGAGGGAGGGTGGGTTCCGGACCTCTTATTTCACTTTTTGGACAAAGTTGCGGAATGCTTCAAAAACACGTTTGGGAGGGTCAAGAAAAAAAGAGCGAGAAAATGTAATAGATTACATAATACTAACCATCTGCCGAGTTCCCCGACCCGAGCCAGATGGAGGAAATTTTCTGCCAGAAAGGCGCAAAAATCCAAGGGATCATTTTACGACGGGTTTTTGGTGGCAAATTATTCCCAAACCCGGCACTTTCGAGCGAAAGTATCCTCAGATCGTGAGAAAACTGTCAATAAATTACCGTATTAGGCAAGCTTACATCAGCATTACGTAGCCAGGGAGGGGCAAGAGGCTCTTAAGTCACTTTTCCGACGTTGTATGGAAAATTCTAAGAATGAACACCTCTTGAGTTGGTGGCATCGCACAGCGGCGGCACATACTGTACTATTTCGACCGTAGATTCAAGTAACGCGTCACATCGACCTTTGGATTGATGCTCCAAGCGAGCACATAGCCGGCTAGCTACAGCCGTTTGCATAATTCCGTGAACATGCATTTTTTTATTTCGCGGGTGACGTACAGTTGCGGCGAAATCAATTTATTTACCAAAATTGGAAAATCCCATCAATCCACTTCTTTTGTCGGAGACGAATAGTTTTTTCGAAGGAAAACTTGACAGAAATGCTCAGAGCCTCAAGCCTGCATGTCTGGCGTAGAAAAATCTGTGTCTTTGTATTGATTTTGCCGGGATAGCCGGCCAGTTTGTCCCAAAAGGTTCAGCCAAAACCTGTCAGAAACATGACAGATCGGGCTGGTTTTCTGTGCGGTAGGGGGGATTCTGATGGGAATTTCCATTTTTGGTAAGTAAATTGATCTCGCCGCAACTGTAAGGCTTGTCAATCAGTCGTGGGTGCCGAATTGTAACAACCAACCGGATTATGCAGAATTCCTACGCCCAAATGAGATCCTCAGTTGGAGCACCACGGCAAGCCTGCCGTTGATTGACAGGACGTACGTAACGCGCGAAAAATATAAACGCATGTTCACAGAATTATGCAAACGAGGCCTCCGGTCACTACCTATGAATCAAGGTCCCAAAATCGCCCAATGTCTCACTGACACGTGATCAATACGTCTTGCCGGGCCACCCTCGGGCCACCCCCCCAAAAAATGATGGGGCCCTAATCCAAACTCTACTCTGTAGTACTCAACTTGCATCAAAAGTTCCAGAAATGGGCTGTTCTTTTTTTTTTGGGGGTGGCATCGGACCCCGCCGCACTGTACTTAAGGTTACTGTACTAATCCGACCGGTTGTTCACGTTATGCGTGACGCCGGGTTGTGAACTGAACAATTTTGAACAGGGTGACGGGTGACGGGAACGCCCAAAAAGGGCAAGAAATCGAAAAAATATCCGGCCGGCATCTGCCGAGCAATGCCGGCCTACCATATATGGTAATTTTGATGTGATTGACGTGTTGTGAACAACTTGTCCAGTGAACAATTTGGGTGACGGGTGACACCCAGTGAACAAACGGTCGGATTAGTACAGTACTAGTCCGCCAAATCCGGTCTTGCTCGAGAAAAGCCCTCTGCCCTCCCCCCCACTCCCCCCGCAATGACAGCCACGTGCCGTACTGTACCTCCCTGTATGGAAGCAACCGTCGAGGGACCGTGACAAAACGGTTGCCTTGTTTTCAGGCAACCGACCCGCCGTGCTCGGAGCCGTGACCGTTGCCAAAGGAGGCAACCATCTCGCTCAAAAAACTCGGGAAGACAAATTGTCGAATTCACTACAGCACACAAGGTAAGCACAGACTCAACTGTGACGTATGTTCCCAGGCAGAAAACTTTTTCTTCGTGCTGTGTCACGATTTTTTCAAGGCATCGGCCTCAACCGTGACCATGACCACCTCAAAAAGAGGCAACACAACCGACCCCACCGTTACCGTGACGGTTGCTCCCATACAGGGAGGTACAGTAGTACGGTTGGCCGGAAGGCCGCAGTTGACTTTGACTTTTGATTTCTGTCATCGGCTGGGATAATTCTATTCAGAAACCCCGGTTAACCTTTGTGCAGAAACCCAGGGTTCAAAGATTTTTCCATTTTGGGTAGATGATTGCCCCGCAGTGCCGGGCGCCTCGGTATGTGCGGCAACTACTGTTGAGTTCGATTTTGACTGTTTTGGGCTCTGAATAAGACTATGATTGTTTGCTTTTAGCGTTCGAACACCACTTTCTGAGGTCGAGTTCCACAAACAAGATTCCGTTACTTACCCTGTGTCACAACTAGAGTCACTCTCAAGTCACCTTTGGCATCAGTGTCATTGAATCGGGAACTCGTCTTTCAATACCTCGTAAATCATCTAGACACAAGTGAAAGAAATAAAGATAGGAACAAAATGGAGGATTTGGTCGAAGGGTTTTGCTAAATTCGCAGTACAAGGTATGGAACGGAGGGGTTTTACTGAAGTCCGCCGAAAAATGTGATGTTCGTCGAGGGTGGATGGGGTGTACCTTACTCAACCAGAGATTGCCTCGTACAAGCCTCGCATTTCAACCTGCTCACGGATCAGCGGTGCCATGGCATTGAATATAGCCCATCCAGACAACGCTTCTATCGTTGGAGAGCCCAAATGGATATAAACTTCGAATGCAAGTGCTGCAAACTCGTCAGGCACCCAACGGAAGGCTTCCTCCCGAGGAGTTTCGATTAGCGCTTGAAGCTCATCAATAAACACGAAGAGAAAAGGCAAATCAAAGAAGTCATGTGATCGCGTTGCTCCATCTCCCCACGAGCCCGACCCTTGGTGGCCAGACGACGAAGACGACGGCGGGTAGGCGAACGCCCGCAGGATGATGCCCCCAGGACAGAAGCGTCCCCGCTATTCATCGGGAAGGCCGCGGTTGATTTTGATTTTCGATTTCTGTCATAGGAATTAAACATTGATGAAGTATACTCTTTCTCAACTATGCTTATATTGGATTGAATTCAAAGGGACTAAATTCTGCGCAGGTACATTTCCTAATCTACTTCAAAGAATATATTACCTTTGACATGTCTCAAGTTCAATTTGTGCGTCAGCACAGAGTGAAGGCGGCCGACAACCTCAGTTTTGTACTTCCAAGACCCTCCGAGTCCGCTAGTGGTTCTACTTACAGCTTACCAGAACCCTGTTGAATATGCTTCTATCTCGCCCACAGATGTCTTTGCCCAACGAATCTATTTCCCCGCAACTCTGCTCCTATGAAACTTCTGTTTTTTCAAGTCTTTGCCTTCTCATATTTCCGTTGACTAAACTATCTCATATTGAACGCTGAAGTCGTCTTGTTTGCATTTCTTCCTCTCTTTTGCTCCTTGTGCTCCTGACTTTTTTTCTACACCGCTGGGTGACTCTGTAAGCAGTTAGAATATTTCGTCATTTGATCATTTGAACTATGCAAATGTGGTGAGCATTTATGGGGAAGCTTGCTTCCCCATTCATCGGTATAGGGCTCCGGAATGCAGATGCTTACAAATCTCCGTCCAGGTGGTTTGTAAGCACTGTCCTGGAGTCCTGGCCTGAGGCCTCGGACTTCGGGGAGCCGTCACTGTCACTGTCATGTGACTTCGGACTGCGCGCCGAATGTTTCCGAGTGCCACTCATCTTGGCAATTGAACAAGCTTTTGTATTTTCACCTCCGAAAAAGTGAAACAAACCCTAATGATAGCTGATGCCATCATCAAATTCCCTAGGGTTAAGGTCACGTGCGTCCCGGACTTTGGCGCCCCAACGTTCGGCGGATCACCCAGGTAGGTCAGAGCAGACTCGGCTACAACTTTTTCTGGGTTTCTGCATCACTACTCACTGCATTCAGAGCCTTTCTAGCCAACAGGCGCATAGCCGAAAGTAGCCGAGGAGGTAAGGCTAGCCGACGTAGCCAACCGCTGGCTAACTTAGTAACCTAGTTAGCCGCACCAAGCCGTACCAAGCCAGTGTCTTGGATATACTTACCACTATCCAGTGAGTATAAGCTTTAGCTGTCAAAATTAATAATCCGGAAAAAACAGGGCCGCTGAGTCACTCCAACCAGATTCATCAGGAGCAGAAGAGTTTTGAAGGTGAATATGAGGGCGATTACTGAGGCGGTTCTGAGGTTCATTAACTGAATAAGTTAATTACCCAAATCGGGCGAAAACTGCTCGAGCCAGTAATGTTGCCCGAATGAATTTAGCAAGATTAGCTACATGAATTGGACGTATTCAACTCAGGATATTGAATTCCCATTCGCACTGAAGCAAGCTTACCCTCCTATGTGGACCATTGTCCACATACATCATATTTTTAATCAACTGCTTGGTATTGGATTGATTATGCCTTTCCGTTGATTATACTTGAGATTATATTGCGGATGTCAAAGTATTCTTATGTATGTGTTCACTTGACATTGATTCAGACTTTACACAGGTTTACTGTCTCGGACTCGTATTTTCTAGGCTGCTGGTGGATAGTGTTTCTCCGGCTTTGGCCTCAGGCCAAAAAGCCCCGGCTTTTTGGCTTTGGTACCAAGGCCAAAGCCAAGCCAAACTTTTGGCTTTTGACGGCTTTTGGCCCGGCTCGACGATCTCGCAAGCCAAAGCCGGGCCAAAAAGTCACGGCTTTGTGGACCCCGGCTAAGTGTGCTGGGCATTCTGAAGGTCAGATAAGTTTCTACACGATATTGATACCATATTTAGAGCGACTTATGCTTTTTTTTCAACCCACAGAAAGCAGTCGGAAGCGGCAGCCGAAGGCCATGGCTTAAGCCAAAGCCAGGCCGGGCCAAGCCAAAGCCGTGGGGTTTGGCCCGGCCTTGGGTTTGAAGAAGCCAAAGCCACCTCAAAGCGGGCCAAAGCCATGGCTTTCAGGCCAAGCCAAGGCCGGAAAAACACTACTGGTGGACTTCGTTTCAAGTAAGACTCTTTCCGTTCAAAGTTGAGAAGCAATACTGATTAATGCAACTCGGAATGATAGGTAGATCCCTACAAACGACACATGCTATGTGATGCAGGCTTTAACTTGTTGAGAGCATATGATAGGGTAGCTAAGGGCCATTGATACTGATAGATATGCATGGCTCTGCCAAGGCTACTAGCAAAATTATAAATGTGTCAAGCCTCCTAGGGAGCGTGAGCTCAGTATCCGCACACTTCAGTTGACACTCTCAACGGAAGTAGACCAGTTGAACGTTGAACTTCATTCAAAACTTCGGAGGAAGCGGTAAACTATCCCCAAAACTACATTCTCAAGTTCCTTTGGGGTTGAAACTAGAATACTTACTGAAAAATGAATTTATATATTTCCACTGTGAAAACATCGGCGCCTGATTTTCATGTATCTAGACAATGAATTAGTTATTTCATGGAAATGCCCATGATTTTTGTGTTTCATGTATCCCAGAGTAATGAGGCCCCATTCAACGAAATTCAGTGGATGCGCACCCCCTCGAAAAATCATGGACTTGGACATGAAAATCACAGCGCCGTCCAGGGCAAAAAAAGCACAAAAACGTCCAAGTCCAAATGCCGAGTTGCCGGACAGTGACGTCAGAGCTCCACATCCGCAGCACATATGCTGCAGACGCTCTCACAGTCTCTTGTCGCCCTACCACCACCACCACCATCTCGCCAACTCGTCGTCGCCATCGCCATCGCCATCGCCATCGCCATCGCCATCGCTGTCGCTGTCGCTGTCGCCGTCGCCGTCGCTGTCACCGCCCCCGCTCTATCCCTCCCTCTCTTGCTAGAGTCAACACTGACGTAGCAGATCCCGCCAGCAACAACGCCCGCACAAGTTGGTTAGACATGCGGAGGATACGGGGTAGTCTACATGCGAGGGTGGGCTGTATTTGGGAACCGTGGTACGTCAACAAAGTGGATGGTCTTCAAACTTGCTTGTCGTGATCTCAGGCACTTGTCGCGACAGCTACAACCAAGGGGCGACCTGTCAAGCGGCATGAGAAAAAGACCCTAACAGTATGTTCGTGTTTGTCGTCGGCCTCCAACCACTTGAACCCACAGTACTTGCAAGCTGCCGCCGAGAAATACACCAACTGAACACCCCATCATGTTTTTGAGCACCTCGGAAGGATGTTGTCCTACGCAAAAAATTTTTGGAGCCTATTCTTTGCAGAATTGTATTACGTGACTCCAGCCCACCAAGTCATGCAGTATGGTCTTTCACCCGTTTTTTACGCCAATTTTCGTATACAAGTACTCATATAGCTCAAAAGGATTTGTCTAAACATATTTCAGGTAGATCCACTGCACAGAGAATGTACAGGGAGGCTGGATGGTGAGGTTGAGGCTGGCGACAAACACGAACATACTGTTAGGGACTTTTTCTGATGCCGCTTGACAGGTCGCCCCTTGGCTACAACGATTCCGGCAACGAAGATCAACACGATGATAGGACAGTATGACGAGACGGATGGCCAGGAGCGGACGTCATTGGTGTGTCGATGTGTATTTATTTATGTCTATATCTTCATTGACACCATCTAGTCGCAGGACGTTAGCTCTCTCTCTCTCTCCGGTCTGATGGACGAGAAGTGTCGCCGTTGAGCGCCGAGCAAGGGTGTCGAGTGCAATCTGAATCGTAGCTGCCGTACTGTACCATTTGTACCTATATAGTCTCAATATCATATATTTTTCCTATAAATTTAATTCGCCCTCCGTCGAGTTTAATGTACGATGCCCATGATTTGAGACGGTGCTCTGAACTTTTAAATGATTTTCATGTACTGAGCACATTAAAATGGCACATGAAAACGTCAAAAAAGAATATGATTTTATTTGAGCGCTAGGTACATGAAAATCCGGGGACGACGACTGATTTTCAGAGTGTGGGTACATGAACAGGAGAGGGAGCCTTCAGACAATGGGAGCGTGATTGACGATGTCGAGCCAGCGGGAGCACCAGAGACTTTTTCCATTCGGCAAGGGGGGGGTGGAGACAGACGCAGAGACTATCAGCACAGTAAAACGCGAAACACCCTCTCGCATTCCTGTAAACCCTACTTCCATCTCTGAGCACATTGCCCGCAGGAAAAATCCCATTGCGTCACCACGTCCATTACCCACCGTTGTCGCGCCACCGGTACCAGTCCCAGCTCTGCCAAAGCCTGATGAGCCCATGCTCCGACGAGGAGAACGTGTCAGAGAACCAGCAGATCGAAACCGAAACCTCCTACAGAAGTCAAATGGTCCTCAGCAGCTCCGGAAACCCGAACCGCTGCTTCAGCCGGCCGAGCCAGAATCCCCTCCCCTCCAAGTCGCCGACCTTCCACAAATCATTGAGGAAGAACCCGAAGTCGAGCTCATTGACATTGACGATGCCTTCTTTGCTGGCGTGGCCAATAGTGGCCCGAGTGAAATCCCTACTCCCGCTACACTTACTGAGGCATTCAGCGGACCAGACGCTGAAAAGTGGAGGGCTGCACTTGCTGAGGAGATGGGAAACTTGGCTGAGAACGATGCCTATGAGATCGTCCCCACACCCACTGGAGTCAAACCAATCAGCACCAAACTAGTCATGCGCATAAAGCTGGACAGCAAGGGGAACATCGAACGATACAAGCTCTGTATTGTCGCCCGGGATTTTGGACAGCATGGTGGAAACCTCAAGGAGACCTTTGCACCCGTTGCGAACCTTGAGTCCATCCGCATCGTCTGCTTGCTGGCTGCCAAGTACGACCTGGAGCTGGACCAGATGGACGTATCCACTCGGTGTCCTCGAGGACGCCATCTACGTCTCACCGCCGGAGGGAGTGGATATTCCAGAGGGGTTCTGTTGGCGACTCAAACGTTCTCTCGACGCAAAACTGCTGGAGCTTGATGCATACCGGCTGGACGCAGAGACATGCCTGTACGTCTTCAAGGGAAAGAAAGGGGAGATATGTTACCTGGTGGTCTACGTTGACGACCTACTGCTTGCAGCCTCATCCCGTCCATACATGGACAAGATAAAAGCTCTCCTCGCATCCACATTCAAGATGCGGGACCTTGGAGCTGCTTCGTTCATCCTTGGGATCGAGATCAAACTGGACCGACAGCGACGCACTATCTCTCTTTCCCAAACGAAGTACATTGACGCTGTCCTTAAGCGTTGCGGTATGGCAGACTGTAACCCGTCAAAAACTCCAATGGCTTCGACCCCTCGCCTCACTGCTGAAGACCCCGTCAACAACACCACAATGCTCCAACAGACCATAAACGGAGAGACAGTGTCATATGCTACTGTGGCCGGCTCAATTCATGCTGTCCAGGGGACACGACCTGACTTGGCATACCTTGTTGGCGTGCTTGGACGGTACAGTGCAAACCCCAAAGCATGCCACTGGGAAGCTGCAAAGCGCGGCCTGCGCTACATGAAGTATACTCGTGACCTTGAGCTGTGCTTCGACGGCTCGGAAGTGCCAAGTCCACGGCCTTTGCTATCATGACACCAAAGACTGCCGCGACCTCAAGAAGAAGGCGGAGGAGGATGGGGCGAAGGCGCTAAATGCAGGGGGCGATGAGAGCGGACATTATGTTACTGCATTCGGAAACTCTGTATCGAAGGACCTTGCAAAATGCATTGGAGCTTATGCTGCGAGTGAAACGACACCTGCCCTCGTCTACACAACAGTCCTTGACACCGGCGCGTCAACACACATGGTACCGGTCCTGGAGTGGTTCATAGCTAAGACCTTTCAGCAGCTTGACCCCCCAAGAAAAGTACGTTTTGAGGATGACTCATTCGCTGATGCAACGGGAATTGGGGAAATCCAGCTCCTCAGCACTGTCAGAGGCAAACAGACGCTCCTCACACTCTCAAACGTCCTATACCTCCCCTCATTCCAGATCTCCCTCATTTCCGTACAGAAGCTAGCCCAACAGGGTAACCTGACTTCAATCTTTGGGAGGACAGGTGGTCATGTTCTCGACCGCAATGGCGATGTCGTTCTCGAGGTCAACCATGACCAAGGGCTATACCATTTGACTGCAGAGCCGGTGGTCCAGGAGGAATGTGCACTTGCCGCCGTCGACATTAACGTCCTCCACCGCCGCATGGCACATGTACATTGGGAATAGACAGCCTTGAGCGTATGGTCAGGAAGGGACACCTGAAGGGTGTGGAGCGCACCACCGGTACCCCTAAATTCTGCCACGCCTGCGCTCAGGGAAAGATGCGCAAGCAGCCGTTCCCAACTGAGGGACGTCAGCGGGCAACACGCCCACTACAGATTATACATAGTGACGTCGGCGGACCGGTCAGCCCACAGTCTCGAGACGGGTATCGTTACTGGATTACCTTCTTCGACGATTACAGTGGCTTTGATTGGGTACTCTACCTCAAGAAGAAGAGCGACGTGCATGCTGCCTTCAAGCAATGGAAGGCGGACGTGCAAGCCTTCTTTGAGGAAGAGATTGAGGAGATCATATTCTCCGAAAACTTCATTGACTTCTGGCGCACCGACAACGGGGGGGAGTTCAGAATTGAAAGCCAGCGGAATCATCCATCACACGACCGCCGCAGATACGCCCGAGCAGAATGGTGTAGCTGAACGAGCAAATCAGACGCTCGTTTCCACCGCCCTCACCATGCTCATCGATTCAGGCCTTCCACAAAACTTCTGGAAGGAAGCCATGAGCTGTGCCTCCTACGTTCTTGGACGCCGGCCATACTCCTCCAACAACGGTGTACCACCATACGAGACCCTGTTCAAGCGAAAGGTTGACCCCATTCAGTTCCGACCGTTTGGCTGCACGGGATATGCTTTGATACCAAAGGACAAGCACGTCGGGAAGTTCTCCAACCGTGGCCGCCAGTGCATCATGCTTGGCTATGGTAATGGTGATGTGGGGGATGGGAAGAAGGCGTATCGCCTCCTGGATGTAAAGACCAAGGCCATCTTCCACAGCCGACATGTCCGCTTCGATGAGACAGGGGAAACAGACACCTCTGTCCTTCAGGACCCTGCACCCCAAACTCAGTGGGAGTTCTTGTTCCGTCCTGAACAGGAGAGGGAGCCCTCAGACAGTGGGAGCGTGATTGACGATGTTGAGCCAGTGGGAGCACCAGGGACTTTTTCCATTCGGCAAGGGGGGGAGACAGACACAGAGACTATCAGCACAGTAAAACGCGAAACACCCTCTCGCATTCCTGTCCCAGTAAACCCTACTTCCATCTCTGAGCACATTGCCCGCAGGAAAAATCCCATTGCGTCACCACGTCCGCTACATACCCACCGTCGTCGCACCACCAGTACAGCGATACAGCTAATCTCGACCCAAGTGCTAGGCAAAAGAGAGAAGGCAGCTATCAGGGTGTTAATCACAGACTACAGTCCAAGCTGTCATAACCCATAGCCCTCGGTAGAGCCTAAAAGCTATGGGATATGACAGATTTATGGGTTATCCCAGCCAAAAACCGGTCAAAAACCCCCAAAAATGTATGGGTTAAGGGAGATTATGGGTTATGGGAGCTATGGGTTATGACAGCTTCGACTGTACATAGTCAGTCATCCAATAGCACACACCCAATGCATCAGCCCACATAGCTTCTACATACTCCCCGGCGACACAGCGAATCTTGCGACGCAATTGCTTCGCTGGCAGATGTGACAGATGTGACCTGTCAAAGATCGAAAGATTATCTGATCTTTGGAAGCCCAATTTGCCCTCCTTGTCTTTCGCCATGGCCCTCCCTCCTCCAAATTTTGCTGTGGAGGTGCTGCTCAATGCTTTCCGAACACACTATCACCGCTTTGCAGCTGCAGTGACTGATCTCTCTACTAATCCAACCGATGCAACTGTTGTTGCACGACTAGGCGATGATCTCGATGAGTTTGCAGCAATGGCAGGAAGTGAGTCGTCGACAACATGTTCTTCCCTCTTACTGATTGATTCTAGCATCCCGAGGTATTTTCTTCTGAAGAGTTCACCACGCTGCAGACTAGCATCAGTGCGATGCAAACCGATGTTCGGCTTGCCTATCAAGATGCAGTTGATGCTTCACATCATGGACACCCTGTACTTGTGCAGTCGATCCCGTCAGACGGCCCTGGCCGGCCACGGATTCAAATAGATCCCGATTTTCTCCGCTGGGCATATGGTCATCGGTCTACGGCAAGAAGCTGATCTCCCGCAACAATGGCTGAACGGCACTCAATCGGTTCTCGACCCTCTCAATAAATCTCTGCGGCTTCCCTTATTATCTGTTGCATTCTATCTCAAAATTCATGCGCTTTACGAGGCTCAAGACAAGTGGAGGAACAGTATGGAATGGGCCGTAGATAATATTCCAGAGTGCGACGTGCAGATATTTGCCTCCTTGTCCTGGAATGCCGTCCATGAACGATCCCGTGCTCGACGCCCGAGTCGTTGTTGCTCCCACATCATTCCCCCGAGCCGTGGTTGCGATGTCCACCCAAACACGTCCCAGCAACTACACTCGAAAGCTCCTCGATAATTACAAAGCAATGCTCTTGTCGAAAAGAGCCCTGCTTTTCCCACTCCATATCAACAACAATCACTGGATTGCTTTTGCAATTGACCTTGACGAGCGGGCGGTTGGTTATGGTAAGCCATAACTACCGTACAAATCAAAAACTTAGTCAATTATAGGCGACTCATACGGTCGTCCTCGGGCTGCGACACAATTCATTCCGCATGTAATGAAATGGCTTGATCATAATTTCGGAGCGAGGTTCAGGAATACTGGTGATACACTACGGCATCCCGAGGAACTCGACTACATTCATTGCGGTATTTACACTGCCGACACAATCGAACACGCGGTGTTTGATGCGCCACTCGCATCCTTCGAAGAGTGTCGACGAGTTCGGTGGAATTGGTTCCAGAGATTTGTCAAACAAGCGGCATGCTCTGCATCTGTAAATTTCAACATTGTTTTTAATATTTTCACACTCATTTTCTCGACACAGAACACAGCACCAATTTTTTCAAATCACATCTTTCCTGAACTCGGGCCGATGTCCCATTCCTGCCCCGAAAACACGGATCTGGCTTCGTTGAACATTACTTCGGCGTCACACGTACTTTTATCGAGGAATTCACTTTCGGGCAGCTGATCCAAATGAACAAATGGAACGTGGCTACGTTGCAGCAGAGCGGATCGAGATAGTCAAAAAAAAAAAAGAAAAAGAAAAAAAAAAAAAATATCGGACGCCAGTTCTGCAGGTGTGCCAGATAATCGGTAGTAAGTGCGCTGAAGAACCCCATATATCGAGTAACATTTCATGTCTATCAATTGCTCTTTAGTAGAACAGTAGTTCAGGAGTAGATGGCATGGATATAAGTTCCGGCATTGATGCGGAGTCATTGCTTCCCAGACTGCGTCTGTTCTGGTGCTTGTAGTGGTATAATTTCATTTTCGATGCTACTGGACTCGCTTTCGGGAATCCGCACAAGGTGTGGTTCAACGAAGTCGGATTCCATGCTCGAACCATGAAGCTTCCAGGAACTGACGGAGTGTTGTAGTCTTCATCTCCTTCGTCAACGAGCAATTCATAGCGGTTTTCATTTGAATCTGGATCCTTCCCTCCACCTACCGTCCCTGAACCAACGTTCTGCCTGGACGAGTTCGCATTGTTTACGGACGAAGATGTAGCGAGTCCAACATTTCTGCTGATGTCGGCCACTTGTACGAATTTTCCGGGGCGCGAGTTCTCAACCAAAAATGCATGCTTTGAAGTTACAGAAACAAAAACAATCTATTTGTATTCTGCCGCAACCATACCGAACACATCTCGATTAGCTGTTTGTTGGGCAGCAAGCCTATCTTTGAATGTGCTGTCATATCCTGAGATCTGAGACTTGCGTTTCAGGGGCAACTCAGTGATTGCGACAAGCTGGCGCTCTCCAGAATCCTTCAGCCGCTTCCATTCATTCTCCTGCAAAGATTCTTGAAAAACCCCTATCATCCAGCTGTGATTGCTGAGATGGTTCACCGATGGTGCTGGATTGCGTTCTAAACGAAGGGGTATATCATACTGTACTATTTCGACCGTAGATTCGATGGGTTTGAGGTGTGACGCTTCATCTTCACTTTTGCCATCATTCATCAGTGATCGAATTGCCTTTTAGGGAGATTTTTCGTGTTTTGCCGATCAATTTTGATGGGCAATGGCCCAAAAACGCGCTGTGACACGTTACGAAAATAAAATAGATTCAATTCAGGTCCCTCTGTGACCTGTGACTTGAATCTACGGTCGAAATAGTACAGTATCTGGGTTTAGAACCCTCCAAAAGTTTCCCTAGCATCAGTTCAAAATGAGGTGAGCTAAGTTGCCACCGGCCAACTGCACGCTGGCCACTAGTGATGAAGTTCCTTTTCGTTGCTGGGTTCATGTCGTCGAAAACCTTCAGCTCATGAGCTCGTTGTTGGGGTGTCATTGTACCGGGCGAGTACAAGGTCGCAACCCAAAGCAGGACCAGCAGAAAGGATTCCAGGTCGTCCGCTAACTGGCGGGGGTGCGGCTCCTCATCGCAAAGAGAGGCCGACATGAATTGTCGAGTCCCCTACAACAATAGTCAGAGACGAATGACTGCAGTCAATCCAACTCGGCGAGTATTTCCGCACCGTGCGCTCATACGCCCTCGCCCCTGTATCACCTTTATAACTAGATAGCTCCCAATCAATCAAAAGTCCCTTGGCAATCCCGTTGAGATGGATGGTGATAATGTTGCCAGCAGAGACGTCACGATGTTCGACTCCGGCCAGAGTGAATGCATCAGAGTGAGCTTCGAGGATTGAGTGATATGGGAGCCATTGTGCGGAAAGAAGCCAACCTGTCAAAGCATCCAGCACACACATTGCGAGTTCATGCGTCGAGCTAACTCCACCAATGGCCTCCCAATAACATCAAGGACCAAGCGATAGTGTTGGTGAATCCGAAGTGCCTTGTTGTCGAATACTTTCCACGATATATTCATATCATCACTGTCTCCACATCGATGATGCTGACCAGCGACATCTGCTGCAGTGACGAGACAGGGGATATTCCGCACTTTTTTGCTTTCCAGTAATGTGTAGACTTCTCCTTCAGGATGATAGCCTTCCACCCTCCAGGTATCTTTCAAAAGGCAAATTGCCTGGGTGTCCGCCCTAACCGCGACAAAACAGCGTGTCCCACGTCCAACAGGAAGGCAGTGCGACCTCGTGAATGGATGAGAAACATAGAAAGACAGATCTTTTATGGTAACTGTCCATAAGGGTTGATCTTCGGCATGAATGAGATGTCGTACAGCATCCAAGGCACTATCGATGGCCGCGATCTTTGTGAAGCTCGTATCCAAGCCGCGCGCATCAGGAAGGGCGTGGGTGAACCGCCATAGAAAGTCGACAAGGACGGTCGAAGAAGTGTAATCAAAAAGGTTGGTTGCCATCATGAAGCTCCTGTTGAGGCTGAGCAAGCGACAGTGTTTCCCTATGATGAGAACACAGAAAGTATGTGTCCGGAATTGTGACGCTTGTATGGCATTCAAGTAAGTGACTACTTGGCCGCGCGCATCGCTCGCTCTTCCACTGCTTCGCGGAACCACTTCATTGGGTTCGTCTCGAAAGGGGTCGTCTCCGGCGTCGACCTTAAGCTCAATAAAAAGCTCGGCGTCGCAAGCACGACAGAGATTGTCGTTCGAACGCGGACCCGGTCCATACAATGTGATATCCGGTTTCACGGCCGAATTGGCGAAATACTTGGACTGAGGGTCCGGTGTCGCTGACGTGTTTGCAAAGGACCAGTCGGCTGGGATGGCGGGAGAGAGTACTTTTATGTACTAACGGCGTGGGGGTCACCGCAGGTTACTGATGGTGACCTGTCACGTGCCTCTTTGCCCGCCAATTCTACCAGATGTACTAATCATGGTGACTTTGGCAAAATATATCCTCAATCTGATGAAGTAATCGAACGATTGAATGGATTGTGCTCACGATCGGAAGGATTGAAAGATTTGGTAGTTACTGTACAATCTGATAGCTGAAGTTTTGTTTGGCTTTAATTGTAAAACTATTTAATTAGTTTGACAAATGGGTAGTTAAGTATTCTAATTTTTTATACACAAAACAATTTCCTGTCTATCATCTCTCGATGGTTATTTGGAATTCAAGAGACAGAACATGGCTTTATTTGACAGTGCTTGCACAGAATTCTCCTAGCAAGAATTTCCCACACATCGGCAATTGCCGCCTTCGTGCTGGCAGTGTGCTGGCGGATACTCGGAGTCCTCGGACTCGGTTCTCCGATCACCAGAGAGTACAATCGTGTATTCCGGTGGTTACCTCGGCTAAGCTAAGCGGGGGTCACCAGCCAGAGCGGGCTGGTTACCCTAAGTATACTCTATCTATCGAAGGTAAGACATTGTAGTTGTAAGCGAAATGATAACTGTACCAGGGGATCGTACATTTCAAGCTCGTTCTTCATTTGCGAGATACGTGTAAGTTCGTCATAATCCACAAGAGAGGGAGAGCCGATGGCAGGATCCAATAGCGGAAAATAATGTTTGAGGAATTCAGTGGGACTCAGGAAAACGAACTTTCTGTCCAATTCTGCTGCAGCTTGGGCGTGAGCAGGTTGCTGATAGGGCCCAGTGCTAGAGGAGAAGGGCATGTATGACGCTAAGCGCTGGTGGGTGGGCGTCGCTGGTACGCTGGACATCGAGCACGGCTTGGAGTATGGGGAGGAAACGCCGAAACATCACTAGCACGTGATCAATACGTGTCGTTTTTTGTGATCATGATGGCATATCCCGAACATGTTGGGTATGTGGACAATGGTCCACATAGGAGGGTAAGCTTGCTTCAGTGCGAAGAATTCAATATCCTAGCCAAATACGTCCAATTCATCCATGTACAGTACAGTGGTGGCAAATAGAAATTGCCGTGGCTTTTTGGCCAAAAGCTTGCTGTATACTTCACCGAATGACCTGAAACAAAATGTAGAGATAAATATATGATACCTCTGTACTGCTTAGAACACTCAGCTATATATTATGCCCTGACAATGCATCAATAACAGGACAGTTTCTGATTATCGCCATATCTGGAAAGACTCAATGTATCCTCAGCAAAAAAAGTGTCATAATAGGATGAAAGTACTTGAGAACAGTCCTAGTTTTCACTTTTGTCGAATGGAATTGACCCTCATTTGAGCTCACAACAACCGCTCAGAGTTGGCTATTTTCACGCAAAATAGCTGAAAATGCAGAGAAAATAGCTAAAATGACCTACTTCGAGTTCGGCAACATTATTGGCTCGAGCAGTTTTTCGCCCGATTTGGGTAACCAATCTATTCAGATGACGAACCTCAGAGCCGCCTCAGTAACCGCCCTCATATACACCTTCAAGACCCTTCTGCTCCTGATGAATCTGGTTGCACACTCAGTGGCCTTGGTTTTTTTGAATTATTAATTTTGACAGCTAAAGCTTATACTTACTGGATAGTGGTAAGTATATTCAACACTGGTAGTAGCACAAAGTCTGGTAATTCTTTTGAAGTTGCTCAGAGCATCCCCTGAGCCCCAGCACTGGTGGCAAATTGCTTGTAACTTGAGGAGGCTTCAAGGTAACTTGCACAACTTGATGCTTACTGAATTCTTTCTTAATTAGCAAGCAACCATTTAGTATATAGGTGTTGGTAGGGTATATATATTTATTTACAGCACATGGGGTTCAAACAGGTCAATTGAACTTGAGTTGAACCAAAGTTGAACACTCGGAAAAGTTCATTCGGCGCCAATTCAGTGTGCAGTCCGAAGTCACATGACAATGACAGTGACGGTCATTCCCGAAGTCCGAGGCCACGGACTCAGGACTCCAGGACAGTGCTTACAAAGCATCCGGACGGACATTTGTAAGCATCTGCATTCTGGAGCCCTATACCGATGAATGGGGAAGCAAGCTTCCCCATGAAAGCCGATGGCCACGGCAGGACCCCGGACGCTCCCGCATAGGTCGGTCCGCGGATTTGGGCAGATTTAAAATTTGACATTGATGGGGTCCTACCGAGCTCAAAAACCCCGATTTTTCTCTCATATCCCGGAATCCGCTTAGTCCAGAGCTTCTGCTCAGCTGGGGCTGGGCAGTATACCTACCAGATTGCTGGTTCGCGAGATAGCCCTCTGAGATTTACTCTATTGGGAGGTCCGACCTAAGTGCGAGCGTCCGGGGGCCTGCCACGGCCAGTAAAACCCTCGATTTTTCCCAGCCAGCAAGTTAAAATCTCTGCCTCCCTTCTGCAGCCTCAGCGGTCGGTATTGTGAGGAAACTTTGAGTGTACAAGCTTAAGCACCCCGCCTTCGGCTGGGCCGGCTCGCTTGTCGGGGCTCCGCCCCGAACCCCGGTTTAAATTTTTTGCGAATGCGAATTTTTTTGCTGGATTCCGCCCGCAGCGCCGCACTGCCGCTCGCTGCACTCGCCGGCGCGCGGCGCCGGGGACCGTGTGTGAAAAGTCTGCTTTTCCAAGTGTCTTTTATTATAGACGTTTCAGAGTGTGGGTACATGAAAATCGGGGTACCGAGGTACATGATTTTCATGTGCCCCCATCTTCGCAGTGCGGTACTTTTGTTTTGGTTTTTGTCTTGCAGTCATGTCACTCACATTGTCTTCTTAGACCTTTAGCGATTGGGTTGTGCTCTGCGCATTGAAGGGAGAAGATGCCGAAGTCGCCCCATTGAGGCCCTGGGTGTTGCCGTGGGGTACTCCGATTTCAATCTCTATGTGTTGGCAGTAAACGTGAGGAGGCCCATGTCTCTTATGATTCGCTCATTGGTCTGACTTTTTTTTCCGATAGATGAGTCATCCGATATTTGATTGGGCAATCGCAGTTCAGCAGCAACACCCACCACACAATGCCGCCACATTCGCTGCTCCCACCGCCTCGTCCGGCGCGAATGCCGACTTACAGCCACCTATTATTCTCAAATCTCTGCCTCAGCCTAAAAAGCTTGTCCCTCCGCTTCATGGCTTGACGGAAATCGTTCTCGAGTCTGGCTATGATTATTCATCTATGTTTCCCATGCCTGCGTCCGATCCCAGCAAGGCTAAAAGCACAGACATAGTCGAAATCCCTGACTCTCCCCCCAAGACCCCCCCTCGCCGAATCAAGTCCGAGTCTGAGCTCATCGATCTCTGCAGCCCAGACGTCATTGATCTATGCACCCCACCACGACACCTTGCCAGAACCCCCCTTGCTACACAGAAAGACACTGTTGATCTTGGCCTGTCGCCACTTCGTCCAGGTGTGAAGTGCAGCAAATCCGCTGACATTTACGAGTCTTACAAAGAGGCAGAGCAGGCCGTTTTCCGACACCAAGAATCGCTCGGGTACAAGTACTCGTATATCCGTAGCCAGCTCCGGCTTGATGAAAATTCGGGCCAAGCTCGACGCCGCACACTCCGCTGCAATCGCTATAAAGATGCTGAGGAAACGCACCAGATCACCGTCGATCCTGCAGACCACCGCAAAGGAAAATCAGGCCGCACGAAGTACCTCGCAAATTTGAAGACTACTTATGATTTGACATCTGTTTTATGCATGAAGCGGTAAACTGGATGCAGGCATCGAGATTAGAAGACACTGCCAGAGCGTTCCATCAACGGAATCAGCACTACATCACTCTGGATCAGGCGGTCTTGTGCTGGTTAGTGTTGCCACCGAGTCGAGTGGAGTCGAGTTCGAGTCGGAACTCGGTGTCAACTCGATCGCCCTGAGTGGGATCGAGTTGCGACTCGAGTTGACAGCGAGTTCCGCACGACGTTTCCCACCCGCCACCAACCCCTCCACGGAAATGCCCGGAGTGACGCGTGTGTCGTCATGTCACCGCAGTCACAGTTCGTCATCCACCGGAGTTTTCCGACGCAAACTGATATTAGAATGTGAGCAACTCAAAAGTGAGATTCTGCCCTGGAATTGTAGAGAGAGCAATTGGGCGTGCTAATTTGATAGCTAGTGCGAAAAATTCTCACCTAAATCAGAGATTTCCGTTAACATGGCAAGCGGGAACAGCCGAACATCCGAGAGCGGTTGGAACAAGGTCCCACCACTTCCAAATCCATCTATTCAGCGGATATTCATGCGGATTAAATCTGAACGGGGGGTCCCTACCCCCCGACCAGATTTACCATTTAACAAGCTTTAATACACGGTAATCGTGAGAGAAATGAGATCTGAACCCGATGGGGTCCCTCGGCATCTCTTCCGGATAATGACTTCCCATAGTGATAAATAAATGTTTTCGAATATCTGGGATTATCCGGAAGAGATGCCGAGGGACCCCATCGGGTTCAGATCTCATTTCTCTCACGATTACCGTGTATTAAAGCTTGTTAAATGGTAAATCTGGTCGGGGGGTAGGGACCCCCCGTTCAGATTTAATCCGCATGAATATCCGCTGAATAGATGGATTTGGAAGTGGTGGGACCTTGTTCCAACCGCTCTCGGATGTTCGGCTGTTCCCGCTTGCCATGTTGCTGGAGCCTGGCAACCAGCCGGGCTCCAAGAAGTGATGATGCCGGGATTGACAGAATGCTCCGCTTGATGGCCGCGACTAAATACGCGTTTTGACGCGTACTATTTTTACCCCTGATGTGACCATGACCCCAGAAGTGGGAACTATGCGATTTCCGGCCTCGTCTGGGCTCGTTTCGTCCTAGGAAAAAAGGAGAATACGCATTAATACCCAAATGTTCATTTGACATAATCCTGGCCCGCTGTATGCCTAGGAAGTTTCTCAATAAAATGAAAGGGAGTTTTTGTGACACTTTTGTGACCCTGCTAAACGCCCGCCAAAATCCATGGACACTTCTGGTTCCCTCCTCGGGACGCTCATCCTGCTTCAAAACTTTCTTCAAAAATTCTGAAAATCCGATAGGGTATACTAGAGACATATATCTCCTCAAAACTCAGTTCCGGGCGCAAATCCTTCCCTCAACCCGAAGTTATCGCCTGCCATCAAAATAGTGGTCGCTACCGGGGTAAAGATAGTATTGACGCGTCGCAAACGCGTCCAGACACGCATAGGAGACATGTTTAATTTGGAACAGGCTCCTGCAAGCTTCCCAAAGAGCTATCAACCTGTGAGAGAGCTCGTAATAAGATATTTCGTGTCTACACTCCGAAAAGTCTACTGGGAATGGCGGAGGATTATTTCGGATTACTTCCAGTCATCAAAGGTTGTATGGCAACATCATTGGCACCCTTTCAAAAAACAATAGGAAATAAATAGTACTATGGGAAGTCAACCACTACAGTCGTCACTGTCTTAACCCATACAGGTCGGTGCGGCAGAAAAAGAATGGGTTATGAGTGTTTTATGGCTTACTGCAGGTAAATGTGACGTAATTTTTTACACTGTAAATTTGGGAAATCTGGACCCCAACATTATGGGTTATGGCAGGTGACAGGTATGGGTTATGACAGTGTCGACTGTACTCTACAGAAGAAAAAAATTGACACGATGCCTGGCTTCCAAATTCCTGAAAAGACCGTCGCAAGACCCGTATCCTTTTCAAGACTTTTGCCCACCTCTCGCAAGGGCGCTATCGCCGACGGGCTCTTCAATGTCAGTGCACCTCTCCCACTCGGTTCCATATACAAATGTGGAGAGATCCAGGGTGTTAACGCCCCAGGGCCCAATTACATAAGAGCACCAAGGCATACAAAAGTCATTTTGAAGCAAAGGAGGGACCCAAATGAGTCTGGAGGACCCGGAAAAGACCCATCCACCACGAAAGCTGCCGGGAAGTATAGGCGAAGGATGAAGGGTGGAAGCAAACTCGTGGCTGGCGTTCCACTGTTTGGTCAGCGGACCCAGAGACAAGGCGCAGGCCATCGGGGGAGAACGCAACTGAGGTGACAGTGGAGTTGTGCCCATGGAGCGGCTCACCGACTGGAGTCAGGGTGACAGCGTCCCAGTGTAAGGGCAACCCCGAGGCCCGAGAATAACTCAAGAGTCCTGACGAGGGAGAATCCAAAGGTTATACCATTGCGCAGACTAAGATAGTACATGTACTCACCGGAGAATCCAAAGAGAAGACAGGAATGGATTCTCCCACGTCAGGGCTCTACTTATATAGTCTACGTGTCCTGAGATCCGAGGTTGTGGCTGTGCTGCCTGGGCGCAGGCCGGGCGGTCACGTGATGGCTTCCATAAACGGACTTCCCTACAGTAGTCTCTAGCACGGTCGCAAGCGAGGTCGAAGGGAGGGGTTGGGGCAGGTTCAAGAGGGTGTAAAGTGGGGGTTCCCCTGACATCACCCCCCCCTTGGATTGCGGCGCCTCGACGCAACGAGCGGATCTGAGCTGGTGTTGCTTCACGGTCACGGAAGGACAAGGAGTCGAAGGCAGTGGCGGCAATGGCACGAGGGGCTGTAGGGTTTTTCCGATAGAACTCCACAACTTTATCGTCAGCGAAGAGGTCGGAGTGTTTGACCCACTTGTCATGTGAGGAATCATAACCTTTCCAGTGGACCCAGTACCAGAGGCTATGATACCTCATTTGGTGGAGTCGGGAGTAGCGTGGAGGGAGCTGGAGCTTGTAGGCACCTTTTCCAACGACCTTCAAAACCTTGAAAGGGCCAAGCCGCTTGTGCGCAAACTTGCCGGACGGGCGGGTGGTTTTGATGTCGGAAGAGTCGAGCCAAACACGGTCACCGACCTTGATGTCGGGGGCAGGTGTTCGGCGTCGGTCATAGTATTGCTTGTACTCTGACTTTGCCTTAACAAGCGCAGCCTTTGCTTCCGAGACTCCAGAAGCAATCCGATCACGGAACTCGTTAACCGACTCGACCTTTGACCTTGCTCCGCCGGGTTCAAACCCCATCCGAGGGAGTCGTCCAGTGTCGGTCATGAACGGGACCTGCTGGGTGGATGAGTGGATGTGGTTGTTGTACGCGAATTCCGCCGCTGGTAGAAGCTCGTCCCAGTCATCCTGCTTGTAGCTGGTGAAGAGTCGAACAAACTGTTCGAGCTCTTGGTTCACTCGCTCAGTCTGACCGTCTGTCTGCGGGTGGTAAGCGGTGGAAGTTGCAGGGGCAACACCAACTAGACACCACAACTCGGTGGTGAACTCTGCAATGAACTGGGTGCCTCTGTCCGAGATGTATTTCTCAGGCAGGCCGTGGTGGCGCCAGACGTGTCGGTAGTAGAGGCGCGCTGCACCGACTGCATCAGTCTGCGTATGGCACTCAATGAAGTGCGCGCGCTTGCCGAGCGCACAGACTACAACCATGACAGCGTCATAGCCATGCGCGGGCGGTAGTTCTACAATGAAGTCTACCGACACGGTGTGCCACCGCTCTTCTGGTACTTCGGTGGGGTGAAGTTCACCAAATGGAAGCTGGCGGAGGACCTTGGTACGATTGCAGAGGTTGCAGGTTGCAACGTATCGACCGACATGTCGAGAGAGCTGAGGCCACCAGTAGTTGCGCGAGATCAGTTCGAGGGTCTTGAACCGACCTCCATGCCCAGCAACTCGAGTGTCATGATGCTGCTCGAGGATGCGCCGCCGGAGATCCCGGTCTCGAGGCACAACAACCTTCCCTCGAAAGTAGAGCAGCCCGTCGACTCGACTCCATTCGGAGGAGCGGGCAGACTTGCTGGCGGGCGAGGTGAGGAGCTTCCCCGCGGCCTTAACTACTGGATCTTCGAGGTCTGGATTGAGGGCGAGAGAGGCCCGAATGTCACGCAAGATGGTGGCGCCCGGTCCAACAAGCTCTACTGCCTCCGTAGCACGGATTTGGAAGAGGCTAGGTTGGAGGAGCGTCACATCCTGGTTGTCGGGCGAGGCCCCATGGTCAGGACGGCGGGAGAGAGCATCTGGTCGGCCCATGAGCTTGCCTGGTTGGTGGTGCAACACGAAGTCAAAGCGGGAGAGATAGAGTGACCATCGAGCTTGGCGGCGGTTAAGGTTCTGCGCCTTGCGGAAGTACTCAAGGTTTTTATGGTCAGTCCAAATCTCCACTGGATGCTCTGCCCCCTCGAGGAAGTGTCGCCACTCCTCTAAGGCACGAATGATTGCGAGCATCTCTTTGTCGTGGATCTCGTAGTTGCGCTGCACCTCATTCAAGCTCTTGGAATAGAAAGCCACCGGATGCCACTTGCCGTCGTCACCCAGCTGAGACAGGACTGCTCCGGTTGCCCGGTCGGAGCTGTCGGCCTCAAGCCGGAACTGACGAGTTGGGTCAGGTAGAGCAAGGACTGGCTCATCTGTCACCCGTCGCTTTAACTCGGAGAAGGCAGCCGCTTCCTCAGGACCCCAAGCCCAGGAAACGCCCTTTTTAGTGAGGCGGAAGAGGGATTGTGCTATATCAGAGAAGGCTTTGATAAAGCGGCGGTAGAAGTTGGTAAAGCCTAAGAACTGCTGCAAATCCCGCTTATTCTCCGGCTCAGGCCAAGCAGCCACTCCAGCGACCTTGACTGGATCCATCTCGACGTGGTTGTGAGAAATAATCACACCGAGATACTCGATGGACGTCCGTTCAAACTCACACTTCTCGGCACGAAGGTAAAGCTTATTTGCTCGGAGCCGGCGCAGGACCTCACGGACAATCTCACGATGTCGGGCAAGGTCGGAATGCGCAATGAGGATGTCATCGAGGTAGATTATGACGTCTCCAGAGAGGATGAGGTCCTGGAAGATGTCGTTCATCATGGTCTGGAAGGTCGCAGGGGAGTTGGTCAGGCCAAAGTACATGACTAGGGGTTCAAACAACCCTCGGTTTGTGCGGAAGGCGGCCTTCCACTCGTCGCCTTCCTTGATCCGAATGTTGTTGAAGCCCCACCGAACGTCAAGCTTGGTGAAGTACCGGGCCCCCTTGAGCCGATTGATGAGGTCGTTAATCAAGGGCAGCGGGTACCTGTTTTTCACCGTCATAGCATTGAGCGCTCGGTAGTCCTGTACAAAGCGGAGTCCACCATCCTTCTTTTTGACAAAGAAGACAGGTGAAGCCATGGGCGACTTGGATGGTCGGATCCGACCCGTACTCAAGCCCTCCTCGATGAAGGCGTCCAGCTCCTTCTGCTCGAGGGGCGAGATTGGGTAGACCTTACAGTTGGTCGGCTTAGAGTCAGCGACAAGCTCAACCGCATGGTCCCAGGTCCGCCGCTCGGGCAGGCTATCGAATGATGCTTTATTGAACACATCTTCGAACTCGCGTGCCCATTCAGGGATCTCAGATGAGGGTGGGGCCGAGTTCTTTGCATACGCCTCCGCTAAACGCTGAGAGACGGTTGAACCGGCCCTAATCTCTTCTGATGGGAGTAACTGGGTGTACCAAACACGGTCGTCAGGCTCTAGGGGGTCATCATCGAACTCCTCAGACTCGTCACAGTCTGAACAGTCATCGTCGTCACCATAGTCGGGGAAGAGCTCAGGTAAGTCGTCATAGCCCTCTTCAGGGTCGCCAAGATCAACAGCGCATATCTGAGGCATTGGGCCGGCACGAAGCTGGCGGACAATTGAAGCCACAGTTCTGTCATGTTTGCGCTGTGCTCGGACCTCCTCACGGCAGGTTTCGCAGGAGGGCGGGCAGCGGCTCATCTTAATCTCCTGCGTCTCCCAGTTGATCTCTGGGTTGTGGAGACGCAGCCAGGAGTATCCCAAGATGAGCTTTTGCTTCCCAGGCCGGGTGACGGCAAGCTGCATGCGTTCTGCATGCCCTCGAAAGCGAACGACAACATCTGCCACGGCACGGATAGAACCAGCTTCATTGGGAGAACCATCGACATTAGAGAGTTTGCGGTGAGCCGCCAGAAGCCACCTGGCGGCTCTAACGGCATGCGGATTGGAGCGGCTACGTCATGTGGCGGCTCGTCGCGCGCGATCCTTAGCGGTTGGGTAGTGGTTGTGTACCTTGCATACTTGACTATACCTTCAGCCAATGAGAGTTCGTTGTCCAAACGTGCATAATTGTTTTGAATTGAAGCAATTTCCAGCGTCAACCGAAGTCTTCGGCTCGAATGCGCGTTAGCGTCAGATTTTCGGGTCCAATTTTCTCAGTGTGTGTACAGTGGCAGCAAAATCTGATGTCACCCCCAAAAAAGGAAATTCTCATGAATTCAACCCGTTTTCTTCTCTTTTCTGTGGTCGAACCTTTCAGAGTGCATTCAACATACATTTGAAACACATGCACCTTTTTCCATCTTAGGATACCTCGAAAATTGACACTTTTTGGGCAAGACTTTCCAACCATCTTTGGCCCAGTTCTCCTCAATGAATGGACCTATCTTTCTCAATCGTGCTTCCACAGGCAGTGTATTTGCCTTGCCAATGGATCTGTGCCCTTGTCGCCCCCAGACGGCGATGGCAAGGGCAGATTAGAGGCGGTTTGATGAAAATTTCCTTTTTTGGGGGGTGACATCAGATTTTGCCGCCACTGTATGGCTCAAGATATAGATGACTAAGTACTAAGAATAGACTCGCAAAATCAAATTTGAACCAGTCTTACCAGCCGCCAAACGAGCCGCCAGACAGCATAGCCGCTCCAATCCGCATGCCATTAGAGCCGCCAGGTGGCTTCTGGCGGCTCACCGCAAACTCTCTATTGTAGACCGGGATTGGTTGAGAGAGCTGACGGACGGGGATCTTTCGGCTGATGACGTATTCGGAGTCAATGAAGTCCGAGGTAGCACCACAGTCAACCAGAGCACTAAGGGAGATCTTAGTGGCATCCTGAACCGATTCAATCTCAAGAGGGATGGAGAGGGAGTTGGTTCCTGGGGCGGCAGCAACAACGTAGCGGCGGGGGAGTTTCTTTTCCCAGGCTGGGCGACGAGCAGGGCGGGCAAAGGGTGGACGAACGGGAGTTAGGGGAACAGGGGGTGCGTCTATCGTTTGAGCAGGTTCGACAGATAATATATTTTCGGACATATCATACAAACATGCGAAACGATTAGACGAGGCGACAGAGGGCGCACCGCTCACTCGTCGCTGTGGGGAAAACCCTGTTCCTCTGGCACTTCTACCACCTCTGAAGGGAGGGCAGCGGTGGAAGCAGCTCGAGCCATCAATTCCTCAAGAAGGTCACCCCCAAGTTGGCGAATGACCTCGTCAAGGATGTCGGCGGAGCGTATATCTGCCGGGGTGGGGCAATCCCGAGCCAAATGGGGTCCACCACAGCGGAAGCACCCACGCTGAGGAGGTCTCGCCCGTGCACGGTCAACATCCATTGGGACAGCCGGAGGGAGAGCTGGTGCAGGTGGAGGAGCTCGAGGGGCGGGTGTTGGCGCGGTGCGTGTTACGGGAAACCCGGCGGCCGGCTTAGCCCGCACAGTCGAGGTCACACCACTTCGCGCGCCATGGCCCAGGGTTTTGATTTGGCCGTGGGCCTCATACTGGCGGTAGGCGCGGCGGCGCCATCCAACATAGTCGTCAAGGGCAGGGGAATCACCCGACGCAGTAATGGCCTGGTTGAGGGACAGCTCGAGACCTGAGCGGTACTTTGTCACCTTGACGAGGGGGTCAGTGAAGCCGGCGAGGTCGTATAGGTCTTCAAACTCGTCGGTGTAGCGGAAGACATCCTTCAATCCCATATGGTAAGCGGTGGACTCAAGCTTGGCCAAGGTGTGGTCTTGTTCATTCTCCTCAATGAAGCGGAGCTTGAAGTCGGCGTAGAAGAGCGCCCAGGTGGGATAGGGGAAGGCCGGAAGGGATGACGCGCGTTCCGCCCACTTCTGCGCCGAGTCGCTCGACATATAGGACATGGCAAAGCGAACTGCCTTTTCTTCCGACGGCGTGCTCCCCGAGTCAATGAACAACTCGGGAACGAGGCGGACATAGGAGCGGACAGCGTGGATGAATGCCCGACCTTTGGTGCGATCGCCATTGAAGACGAACGGTGGGTTCGGTTTGAGAACCGATTTTGTGCCGGGGGCTAGGCCGTCAAAGAGTCCTGGACTCGCGGCCGGAGGCGAAGCGCCAGGGGTCGGAGCAGAGGTGGAAGTATCAGGGGTTGGGTTGGGTTGCACATCGAGTACCGTAACAATACGGTTGAGGGTCGCCTCCAGCTTGGCAAACCGAGCCTCCATAGCTTGTGCAGCGTCGGTAGGGTGGGACATGGTTGGGCCAGCAGGTGGGGAGGAGGGAGCAAGATTGGGAACGTCAGCCGAAGAGTCAGACGAAGAGTCGTCGTCTGAGTTCAAGCCGTAGGACAGAAAGCCGACAATCTTGCTTGGTTAATCCCTGGAATTCCTGTCTTCTGCTGTAAGGGCAACCCCGAGGCCCGAGAATAACTCAAGAGTCCTGACGAGGGAGAATCCAAAGGTTATACCATTGCGCAGACTAAGATAGTACATGTACTCACCTGACGAGGGAGAATCCAAAGAGAAGACAGGAATGGATTCTCCCACGTCAGGGCTCTACTTATATAGTCTACGTGTCCTGAGATCCGAGGTTGTGGCTGTGCTGCCTGGGGGGGCAGGCCGGGCGGTCACGTGATGGCTTCCATAAACGGACTTCCCTACAGTAGTCTCTAGCACGGTCGCAAGCGAGGTCGAAGGGAGTAGGGCGAGGGGTTGGGGCAGGTTCAAGAGGGTGTAAAGTGGGGGTTCCCCTGACACCCAGATCCGCATCGTTCGGTCCCCAGACCCGAAGACGAGGCGCAGGCCATCAGGCGAAAAAGCAACAGACGTCACCCAATTACTATGTAGGTGCAGCGGCTTGCCTACCGGTGCACCTGTAGTGGTGTCCCATACGCGGACTGTTTGATCCCAGGACCCAGAGACGATGCCCAGCCCGTCCGGTGAAAATGCAACAGATGTGACCCAGTCGCTGTGACCCTGTAGCGGCTCGCCGACCGGCGCTAAGGTCACAGCGTGCCAGATCCGCACCGTTTGGTCTCCAGACCCAGAGACAAGGTGCAGGCCGTCCGGAGAGAACGCAACAGAGGTGACAGAGTAGGTGTGCCCTAGAAGCAACTCGCCGACTGGCGCACCTATGGCGATGTTCCATATGCGCACCGTACGGTCCGCGGACCCAGAGACGACGCGGAGGCCATCCGGGGAGAAAGCGACTGACGTAATCAAATTGTCATGCCCCTTCAGTGGTTCACCCACCGGATCGCCTGTGGTGGCGTCCCAAATCCGCACCGTCTGATCCCAGGACGCTGAGACGAGGCGGAGGCCGTCCCGCGAGAATGCTACAGACGTGATTGAGTCGGTGTGTCCCTCCAATGGCTCGCAGAGGGGCGCACCGGTGGTGGTACTCCAGATGCGCATCGTTCGGTCGCAGGACCCTGAGACAATGCGCATGCCGTCCAGCGAGAATGCGACAGACATGACTGAGTCATTGTGCCCACGAAGTGATTTTTGAAGGGCCGACCAGGAATACAACTGAGGAGTCGAGGGAAGGACGACAAGTAATGTGCTCGGATTAGGGAATGCTTTGGCGCCAGGGGAAGTGCCGAGATGTATATATGTGGTGCACTCTCTGCAATTGCGGGTGCAAAGACTGAAACAAATTTTTGGGCATTGTTGAGGAACATTTCAGTCCAGTTGTCTCTCCCCTGAACTTGGCATTAGCACACAACACCCATGTTCAGAAAGCTATGTAGGACTCACCAACACATATTCCTGCCCGCATTGCAATATATTCTCCGCATATCCCACTTTTGTCTCCATACTGAGTACCTCTAACCAAAACAAGAATTTGATGCTAAGAAACCTCTTGAGTAAATCCAGTATATCATGGTCAAATGGAGAGTCTGCCAGATGCCCCCCCCCAGAATTGGCAAGCATACACCAAAACTTCTGGCAAGTGTGACCCTGTCAAGTTGGGAACCTGCGAATTGAGAAGATGGGAGTTCGGATGTTCATATAAATTGAATTTGAGACATTTTTGAAGTACTGTCAAACATCCGGAAGCTAGTGCTTTCTTGGCTGCCGCGACATCGAAACTCCAAGGTTGGTCAGGAACATCAGGCTGCATGAGAAAATCACCGAAAGAACATGGAGGACTCGTGCTGGGAAACCATCACTCCACTGAATGACGGAGCCAAGACAGTCCAGGACCCTGGCTGTGATACCATGTTCCAGAGCCAGTATGGAATCTATTGCAGTAGCTGTCAGGGGAGCTTTGGCTAGAGCGATAACAGCCAGGACGTTTGTTGCTGGTCGTCTGAATATCTCGTCCCCCCAGTCCCCACCACTTCGAAGCGCAAGAGTATATAGTTGTCGCAGATTGCCTCGCTGAAACGGGGCATTCAATAGGGCTTCAAGGCGTGTACGCGGCTGAAATGAGTTCTTCCCCTCCACAAAATCGAGCGCTGTTGCCGCCCAGATAAACAGATTTCCTGATAACTCGATGAGGCGCAGTATCCGGTCCTGGCCATGGCTCAAGAAAAGAATGCGCTTCCCGTATCGTAGCCAACCTATTAGAGACTTTGCGCAGAGCCACCGGGAGCCACCCGGTGGCTCTCACGGCATGCGCTGTGGAGCGGCTACGCGCTATGGTGGCTCATTCGGTGGCTGGAAGAACAACTTGAAATTCGTTTTCTTCGGCATTTTTTCATCCCCCTGGATGACCTCGGAGCGCTAGGCTTCCAAACCACCAGGAAGCACACCAAGGTTCTACGCCAACCGTCGTTTTTGCAAGAACCGGCCAAAAACGCACCAAATAAAGCGGAAACTGGTAACCTAACCACGACACCTCACTACATTGAGGTATAGTCACAGAGGTACCATGTAGATACTTGAAGAAGCCCCACCTGCAACGCGGGCGACGAGCCACCAAACGAGCCACCATATGCTGTAGCCGCTCCACAGCGCATGCCGTGTCAATGAGAGCCACTGGGTGGCTACCGGTGGCTCTGCGCAAAGTCTCTATTATTGATGTACACAGCGATATCATCACTGCTCCCGGTGGCTATGTTCAGAAAGCGGTGTTGAATCGCCGTGTGGCTGCGGAAGAGGTTGGTGACCCCTGAATCTGGGCGACAGGTCACCAAAAATTTGAATGCTGGGGGAAGTTTACTATTAGTGAAGGAATTGGCAATCAAGTGGGCAACAATGTTGCGGAACCATAGCCGTCACTCTACTGACTAATTACAAGGTCAATTTGGATTGATTGATACTGCGGCTACTGAGTTATACGCCCCGAAAGTCGGCCATTTTTGCTTGATTTTGGCTATACTCTTGGCCATTTTTGACCATTTTTTGGCCAACTTGACGCAGCTCTAGCTCAACAACGGGCACACATTTTCGCACCAAACAACTTTTAAACATCATCTACGGATCAACAGGATTGACTACTGTTTGTTTTCTGGTGGATCAAAGACTACCTCTCAAAGAGGATTTGTCCCAACAGTTGGTGTTCCTAACTACAAGACTTAAAACACACACACTATAAGGACAGAGAGAGTGAAGAGTGCAGATGGGAAGGATGAGATCTCAGGATGATAAACTCAGGAGATGTTCAAAGGCCAGGGCCCATAACCTGTTGAACAGGCAAGCACAGAGGTCTGAAGTCAACAGTGAGAACTCTAGTAGATTGCAATGTGAAGGAACTACTTGCCTGAAGTCAACAGTGAGAACTTGTCACAATCAAAGCCTCGCGTCCACTGAGCGGTAAGATGATCCGGGATTGGGGAGTGCGGTATTAGCTTCAAGAAATGAACTGAATAAAAGGACTAAAGTACAAAGAGAATATACTACGCTATTTATACTGCCACAGACCGTGTGAACAATCAATCACAGTCATCGCGCCCATACAGCCTTTTGAATGTACAAGAAGGAAACCATATGGAGAATGACTCATCATCACACGAACTGTGATTACTCAATGATAAACAATGCTTGTCAATACCGATCATCTACGGCGTTGTCACGATAAGATTGCTATTCAATCGTGACATTACCCCCCTTCTAGGATCGGCGTCCTCGCCGATCGTCATGAAAAGACCCGTCTCCGGAATAAATAATTTCCTTGTCAAATATCTCTGAGACTCTTCTTTTGCCTTATATCTTTTGACAAGATAATCCCAGGATCCGGCGGGTAAGACTGGTAACGCCCGTATTTGGATGCCGTGCTCCTTCTGGTATTTCTCCAGAGTTCGTTTAGCACCTAGTAAGAGATGGCGTACTGGTTCCCACGTGCGCTCTCCCAATGGGTAATCCTTCCACTTGATTAGATATTGATATCCGCGTCCCTTTTTCCGGTGTTTCAATATCTCCTCCACTACGTATCTTTCTTCCCCACTGATGATCACCGGCGCAGGGCGGGCTTCCCTTCGATCAGGGGGTGGTTCCACGTAAGGCGACAAGATGTTCTCGCTGAAGACCGGATGTGACTGGTCCGTCTCAGGTTTATGATGGAGATGTTTTTTGGAAGGAAACCAACGAAAAGAATGCGATTGGCGTTGAGTTTGGTATTTTTCCCACGGTTACATCATTTCGGTCATTTTTTTCGATCTTTTTGTCACTTTTCCTGAACTTTTCCCTACTTTTCCCCTGCTTTTTTTACCCTGTTTTTGACTCCCGGTGGCTTGAACGTGTTGTACTTCACAGCAAAACGCACAATACCGTTACTTTTCCTTGGTCCGAGGCCCTAGGCACCGTGTATCTGCATGTGGCTGTGCAATCGGTCATTTTTTTTGGGTCCGAAAACTGAGAATTGATGCTACATGTTAGCCATTTACAAGTTGGATAGCTACAATCAAACTGAGTCGTTTGCAACTTTCCCACACCTAATCGGGTAGTCGAGAGGTGATGGATGGCACTGTACCTGATTACGCGGTCACGTATCAATCGTGCCATCCCCTCAGACGTCAAGTCCATATTAGTGGCCTCAATGTGGATCATCTTTGTGAAGGTGTCAACCCACACTTGGATCGCGTTGTAGCCGTTGCTGACTGGCAGTGGTCCGATTAGATCCTCTGATATGATCTGCCAGGGTCCTTCCGCAATCTTGTGCCGGTGTAAGTTGCCCTGCTTGTATCGGTTGACTCGCGATCTGGCGCAAGCTTAATGTATTTTGCGATCCAATCGCCCGTCCTCGGCCACCAATAATTTCGTTCAACGATCTCCCTGGTCCGGTTCTCTCCGGGATGTCCGAGCATCGCCGAGTCATGGTGCAAACCAAGTGCAAACCAATAATCTTATTCCGGAGGTCATCATCCCGCGGAACATAAATGAGACCGTTATAATATATCACGTCCTCCACCTTCTCCCAGCCTGGGAGCTTCTTCTCAAGCGCCTCCTTCACGCTCTTGTCTTGCTCTTGTCAATTCTCCTTACTTCCCTGATTCGATCAAGGATCTCCTTCTCCACGCCTTCCACCACAATCTCCTGCACGCGAAAGTACTCGTGTTTGAGAAGTGTGACGTTTTCATTGTCACCCTTCCCTTGGTCGTGGTCCGCCCTGCGGGACAAGAGGTCGGCCTGACGGTTCAGAGCTCCGGGTCGGTGCCGGAGCGTGAAGTCGTACTAGTGTTGCCGGAAGCTGGAGCTAGCTCCGAGCTGAGTTCAACTCCAACTCGACCCCTTCCCAAAAGCGGCACCTCGAGGTGATGCCAGCTCGCCTCGACTCCACCCCCGTCACCCAAAGCGGACGACGTGACATTTCTGGTGGTGTAACTGAGTGACATCACACTCCCTCCCCAGTTTCTTTATTGCCGTTTGTTGGCCGTTTTCGACGTATAAAAAGCAGTCTGAGCTTGAAGAGAGCTCAGGAAAACATTCCACATAGAATTTTGGTCCATTCTCCCCTAAAATCTCCCCCTTCTGGTGGAAAGATGAACCCTGGGACACTAGATTCCCATATCCGGTATCAGCTCTGAGCCAGCTCCGGTCAACTCGAGCTGACAGCGAGCTGATGGGCAATCAACTCGAGTTCAGCTCCAACTCAGCTCCCGGCAACACTAAGTCGTACTCGGATAGCTCCACTATCCATCGCGCCTGCCGTCTGTTCAGCTTCTGTGGCTCACGGAAGTATTGGAGGTTCTGGTGATCCGTCAGAATCTCGAATGTTTCCCGAGCGCCCATTAAGAGCTGTCGGTACTCTTCCAACGCGAGCATTATTGCGAGCATCTCTTTGTCATAGATCTCATAATTCCGCTCGGTCTCGTTTAGTCCATGCGACTGAAACGCCACAGTAGTGCTGCCGCGAGGCAAGGTCGAGGTACCTTGAGGTGATGGCCCATCAACCTTGAACCCACCTTGAGATGACGTCACCTCAGCGGTCCACCTCGAAATTCACTCTCTTCACTTCATTTTCATTCCCTGAGCCGCGAAAAAAGTTCAGCTAGCCTACAGTGGCCCACTCATGAGCACCTATCATGTTTATCTCGTGTTAACAACTGTTTTTAAATATTATTTCCGAAAACAGTCTCAAGGCGCCATCACCTCGACTACCATAAATGGCAACAGTTTAAGGCCAAGGTCACCTCACCTCCGAGGGCCTCCACCTCGCGGCAGACGGCTGCCGCTACTACGGCTGCCGCGTAGTAGTGCTGCCGCGAGGTGGAGGCCCTCGGAGGTGAGGTGACCTTGGCCTTAAACTGTTGCCATTTATGGTAGTCGAGGTGATGGCGCCTTGAGACTGTTTTCGGAAATAATATTTAAAAACAGTTGTTAACACGAGATAAACATGATAGGTGCTCATGAGTGGGCCACTGTAGGCTAGCTGAACTTTTTTCGCGGCTCAGGGAATGAAAATGAAGTGAAGAGAGTGAATTTCGAGGTGGACCGCTGAGGTGACGTCATCTCAAGGTGGGTTCAAGGTTGATGGGCCATCACCTCAAGGTACCTCGACCTCGCCTCGCGGCAGCACTACAGTAGTTGGTGGTGATACCCAATCAAGTGTCCGGGGTCCTGGAAAAGCGGTTACCGTTTTTCACGCCATTTGGACAAGGTTTTGAACAAGGGGGCACCGGCAATCCAACCGGCGACTAAGGGCTAGTTAGTTAGTCCGGCCGTCAGGCCGGAAAAAAAAAATTTGACCCCCAAGTTTGTGGGCGGGAATGAGCTTCTGGTAGTCTATTTGAGTGAGAATCACTGTGTTTGAGCTCTACATGTAGCTTTTCAGAGGATATAGTGCTACTCCTCTGTAGTCAGTCTCAATGTGGCTTTGTTTGGTGGAGCTGTCAACCTGATGTAGACTCTTTCGGCTTTACACCACCACCACCACCGTCCAACGGTGAGGATTTGCTCGTGGTGAGATTTACGCATCGGCTACTCGTTGGTGCAGAAATCACCGTCACCAACACCAACACCATCCTCCTTCACCTTGAGTGACTCGAGTCTTGCGCTGTCAAAATATCTGGTCGACACCACCGCACGCCGACATGGATTCCGTCTCTCCATCATTCCCGCGACGCTTTCATTATCATTCGGAACGGCCTTGGGTGCCTTCTCACTTTCCTGACCGGAACGACAGATCGGCTTGTGCGAGGTTTAGGTTGGCTCGCAAACGACGTACATACGCCGCTTCCCCGTCGTCCTGCCCTGCAGCGATTTCCAGCGAAGTAAAGCTCTGGCGTGAAGTGCTCTCACTACGACAGCAGTTCAATGAGCTGTCAGCTCTCATGCTTGAGCAGGCCCACAACATCGCTGCACTGCTGAAGTTACAGGACAATTCACCGCCAATGCTGCCCTCATTCCTCACCCAGCACAAACCTCCCTCGACTGCTGCGCACCCGATCCCCGAGTTAGGCGACGCCACCATTGACATCATCGGTGACGAGCCCGCTCCCGTGGCGCAGCCACTGCAGTCCACCGTGTCAGACGCACCCATTCCTCCCCTTCCAAGTGCAACAGAACCACCCTTGCCGATCATGCAAGCATCGGAGATACCTTCCTCCACTGCCCATTCCCGTCCCCGACCACTCCGTGACGCAGATATCGCTCTGCCGAAACTTCGCGGGATGTTCAATCGGACTCGGAAGAAGGCTTCACCGTCTTAGCTTTGCAGGACGGGAAAGAGCTTATCGATGGAATTTTTTAATGGAACTTTGTGTGCCAGATTACGCATTTCTCATTACCATTTCTTCACGACGAGTTAGCGCGGTATATTAGTTTATACTTATTTACCGGAGTCTTATGTAGACGGAGCTAACCAAATAAACCTGTTACCTGTTGCCATGTTTTGCCTTCTAAAGAAGGATGTAAGCATCCAGTCGGGTCTGGATACTCTTCTCCAGACAATAGAACAGTAACTGGCCCTTCAATAAATTTATTTGTGGGATGAACTTCAGATCAACGCAGTCCGGCGACTTAACCGTGAGAACATATTGCCGTATATAGTGCTTACGTTAGTTAGTTAGTCCAGCCCAGAGGTCGGAAAAGAAAAAAACGGCCCTATATATTTTTTTAGAATGCCGGTGCCCCCTTGGTTTTGAATATTTCCTTCGTTTTCACTGGTATCACTCCTTTTGAAGCTCGGAACCCATGGAGAGTCTTATGTAGAGTGTTAGTATCCACCAATTCGATTTTTTGTGAGGGGCAATGGAGGTCCATGGGTCAGATGAAGACGCCGAATTTTTGACGTGACTGTCAACAAGCGTCAACAGTTGTGACCTCTTTCGGCACTTTTACCTCTACTCGAGTAATATCGTCCATAATGCACATTGTAGGCCGTAGAAAATGTCCTACTAGTCACCTTGATATTGTTTCTGCCTGTTACAGGTACAATCTTATTTCAACCACTAGGTTCTGCAATTCCTCAGTTCACTCTCATCCAATAATGTCAGTAATTCCAAACGAGCTAGTTTTTCTGCACGTTATTTACAATGCCAATGTTCGTCTTGGATATCCCGCACTTCTCAGCCTCACTTGGTCTTGTGAACGCGTCACCTTTTCTCTTTCACTGTTTTCCTTCGGCCTTCCTTTGGATCTTGTGACGTCAATCCATTACCTGTTTAGGTATTGACAAGTGATTGCCGGGTGGTGGTGGTGGGTGAGGTTCTCGGGGTCTTGACAGCAAGGTTTTGGGTAGTCGCGGTCGGCAGGTTTTGTTTCCGACGCCCCTTGGGGTGCATTGCGGAGAGCGGAGAACAAAACGATAGTTGCTGCCTTACCCAAAATAGCGGGATCGGACATCGGTCCGGTCATGTCCCGGTATTCAATTGGACTTAAATACCGAGACTGGTGCAGAGGGATTCAACGATTAGGTTGATATATTGATGCCAGGTATCAAGATGCTGCCAGAACTACAAGTAGTAACTGACGAGGCAGAGACCTTCCATCTATTGCCCGGCTCACCCGACTGGCGAACAGTGTCCTAAGCTGTTTCCCCTCATCTGGATTGCCAACAAAAATTTTCCCCATCGTCTATATCGAACACATACATGCGCAAGATCTAGAATAACTAGCCAATTCGAAATTTTACCGAACCGTACACTGCGCATCATCAGGAAGCGGCAGCCCCTGCCTGATGCGCGTGGGAGGTTAGGTAAAAAAACCATGGCCAAACAGTTATCCCGGAAATCACTATTTGAAGGCTCTCAGCGTCTTCGTGTTGACTTTATTCAACACGTCACCCAAAGAACCCGGCTTTTTGAAGGAGGCAAGAAAACGATCTTCAGACTTTCCCAGACCGCATTCAAACCATGCTTCACGCAGGATTCTCCACATTGGGGCAAGGTCTACATCCTCCCAAAGTGGATTATGAGTGAGTTTCATACAATCTAGCGGATTCATCAGAGTTTCTGGTCTCTGAACGCGCCATGAGGCCTTGAGGCATGAGGCCTTGAGGCCTTGAGGGCCTGCCCAGTTTTAAAGTCCTCGGCTTTAGAACACAATCTGACATAGCGCATCATTTCACCACGAACCCAAGCACGCTTGGATTCATCAGAATGACAGGATCTCCAGGGAATATAAAGGTAGGAACTTAAGGCCTTCTGGTATACACGCGTAACAATCTCGACATGGTACTGTCTCGAAGGTGAACTGAGGGGAACCTCAAGCGATACGTGCACGTTGAGTATATACTAGATGGCCGGCGGTGCCCGTCGGCAGCAGGTTCAGAAACGAAAATGAAGCGGAACAATCAAAGGTCGGCTCCATGATGTCATCACGCCAAGAGTCACAGTCACAATGCTCATGCAACTTAGCTACTGCCGACAGCCAACACACATTACCAGATAAATATATAATAATAATATTTGTTTACTTTACAGTGCCAAGCATCACATCATGGTTCCTTTTTTGGCAGGGAACGGCATCAAAAGTTAAACTCGATACTACATTATGCCGTCATCACCATTCGACTTCGAAACAGTGTAGAACGTCTATATTGATGTGTAGCAACTCATCTTGTGAAGTTTGCAAGGCAATCGAACAAGTTTTTGTGTTTTCACCTCCGAAAAAGTGAAACAAACCCTAATGATGGTTGATGCCATCATCAAATTGCCATATCGGTTAGGGCTAAGATCACGTGCTTCTCGGACTTTGCCGTGCCAGTCTTGGGCGGATCACCCAGGTAAGTCGGCTACCACTTTTTCTTGGTTTCTGCATGACAACTGAACACATCTGGCCTCAATTCATTCAAAATCAAAATGATGATTTTACTTTTCTCAGAAAAAAGTGAAACACCGTGGGAAAAAGTGAGTTCTCGGCCAAACGCATTCTTTTGGTCGGTTTCCTTCCTCAGAAAATCCCAAATAAATTACAAAAATTTTCTTCCGCCCGAAAAGCAGTGTTGGAGAAGTGGCGCTTGGCACCGTATGTAAGTAGTCCAGTCTTGTCACATTTCAGAGAAAACGGAGTGACCCTAGTCTAGGGTTAGAAAAGCGAGAACTTTTTGCGCAAAATCTCGAAACTGTGTGTACCTAACTCCCGATTTCTGGGAGAAAGGCATCGGTTTATGGCTTAAAGTTAGCCAGTACATAGCTCACCTCTGACCTAGCAAACATCCATAACAAGAATTTCTTGGTGTTGATTGAGATTTGGTCAAGCTTCAATGGTGCGGCAGACATTTGATGCGCTGATGGAATCGTACAGCCACCGGCTATGTCTCGGCCCGTACCAAGAGCGCGAAATCCGTGGGAGAAAAAATTATTTTGTGAATGTTGAGACTTTTGACCCGGGGGATCTCTAGTCTTCCTTCTTATAGTGATTTCTGCACAGTTTCAATCCCACTGGGTAAAAAGTGAGTGCACAGTAACAATTTCCAAATTAGGTATCTGGCTTGTCACGAAGTTGACAAGTAGACCCAAAGTAGACCACGTACATTGAATATGATGTATGTGGACAATGGTCCACATCGGAGGGGAAGCTCGCTACAATCCATTCAAAGCACAAATTAAATATACATTCAGTCTACTTATTCTAAGCAATTATACAGCTGTTCCGAGTCGACATAAGGCCCAACAAAACTGAATTCTGTAAGTATCTCCTGTATGACATTGTGGCAAAGCCATAGGTGTTCAGTTTGAAACCAAGAATCTCTCTACGGCAACTCTACGGTCCATACCAGCCCTAAGCATCTGACGAACCGCAGTCTCATTTGGTCGCTGCAATCTTTCCACAACAAAAGGTGAACGAAAACTTATTCCCTTCAATGTTTTTGCCCCTGAGATTGCAACAAATGACAGGCCAGGAGCAAAGTCTTGTTTACCCAGATCAGTCACTGCTGACTTATGTAAATGGTATTTGCCCAGGCTAGAGTCAGAGGGAACGTTCGTGATAATGGCAGTCCATTAGATTCCTATTCCACTGTTCTCGGAAGAATAGGAAAACCCTGAGTTCCATTGACCAGCCCTTTTGATCATTGATGTCCACAGGTCGCAAGTGATTATGATATGAGCACCTTCTGCTAAAAAGATCTCTGCCTACAATTGTCCAACAACCTCCACATCCTCAGTTGATGCTTATCTAGAAATTCTAGATTTTGCTCCGTTAACACGGTGATGCTTAGCTCTGGAGCAAGTCCCAGGCTTATTGAGTGCTGCTAACTATGTTTTGTTTACCATATCAACCGCTTCGTTGGTGGCAAGCAAGTCGGAAGTAAATACAAGACTTCAAATTCGTCTTGCTTTAAAGGAGACTGTCAGGGGATTCCACAGCTATGAGCCTATGACATCTTCTGACTTGGGCAGAAGTTCTCTATCTCCAAGACATCATGCTGTGTGCTCACTTATGTCATATCTTACGTCACCTCTTGTATATAAGTAGTTCACTGGGGATCTCTGATCCCCAGGTTTGTTATCGACTTGGCTCCTGGGCCCTTCTCCCCTTACAGCATAACAAACCTTCTATTCGACTCTGGCACTCTCCTAGCCCCAGCCGACCACCCTACTTCCTACTCTGCCCTCATCCTACCATCGTGTCAGGGGACTCCACAGCTATGACGTCCTTTGACTTGGGCAGAAGTTCTCTGTCTCCAAGACATCATGCTGTGTGCTCACTTATGTCATATCTTACGTCACCTCTTGTATATAAGTAGTCCGCTGGGGATCTCTGATCCCCAGGTTTGTTATCGACTTGGCTCCTGGGCCCTTCTCCCCTTACACATCGACCTTACACCTCCCTTATGTCATAGCTGTGGAATCCCCTGACATCACCCCCTCTTCAAGATTCGTCGCCTCGACGAAGACCAGAGCCCAGTAGAATGACAAAATCCTGGATCGCCACGGAAGAGTAGGTTGCCCTGGGAGTCAATCCGCGAATCAGACGCAGACACTGCACCGCCTCGCCGTGCCGTCTGTTAAGTAATAATAATAAAGTTCCATTTTTATCAAATTTTTATAGTAACTGCACGCCGTTTACGGCGTATGATGCTACTCTAAACATGAGATTTCTACTATTTATTGTATATAGGTGGGAGTGGTTTTCGTGGGTTTAGTGAGAGTAATCCCGGGGGTGAGGGCGAGCAGGAAAATTGAATATACATGAGGGTGGGAAGGCAAGAGGAGGGAGCAGGGATTGGCATTGGGAGAGTTATTCCGCACGGAAGAACGGCCCCGATGCATGGTGCTCGGCTGCGATGCGACGAAGAATCGACTGACGGACGGGACATGCAGGATCAGTGGATCGGTGCTGCCCGCCGCATCCCCGGAGGGCGCATTTGAGCACGATATGGGAGCATCCAGTGGAGTTGGTACGGCAGGGAGTCTTATGGGGGCAGTGGCAGTTGGAAGTGGGGTGGTCGGAGGCGCAGGTGCCGCAAACAGCAGAGTGTTTACACTGCGCAGCAATGTGTCCAAACCGGTAGCAGTTGAAGCATTGGAGGGGCTGCGGGCAGTATTTCTCGGTGCGATGGAGGTGACCATGGAGTGCGAGCTTATTCGTAATGAAATAGTTCGCCACATCCAAGTCGTTGAAGTGAAGGACGCTCAGTACTCAAATGTCTGGAGATGGCAAAAAGTATTCGATGACCTAGATAACGTATATACACATGCAGGTGAGATGAATGAAGCCCTCCACAAAGTATCTAAGATAAATCTTATGAATTGATGCTGCACGGGCCGTTTGTATCATTGACCGGTTTGTCTCATTGACCGGTGAAAGACTGTACCAGGAAAATTGCGGAGGGTGCGGATCTGTTTGCAGATGGAAATGTCGGTGCCGTGTTCTAGCAATTCCTCAACCAACATGTTTGTAACCAGTACTGCGCATGGTTCAAACTCCCCTTGCTGTAAATTGAACTCACTCTGTCTGTCTGGCTGAAATCAAGTACTTATGAGCAATATGATATGATGCACCGTACAATTTCATTCAAATCGACAGGGGGTGTGACGCGTGACCCCTGGAACCGATTCGACAATTCGACATGAGCGAAATTTTGCATGACCAACCGCAAAATTTCAACGAAGAAAAAAAAATCAAACCGCAAAATCTTCGCTTTTTTGCGAAATTTGGCCGCCTTCATGCCCACCGTGACGGTCAGGACGTTCGACAAAGGTCCTTGTGATGCGTGACCAAAGGTGAAAGTTCTAATCGACATCGAGGTGCGTGACGCGTGACTTTCGATTTGAATGAAATTGTACGGTATGTTGAATATGACTACTATGAACCTATGGTTTCTATGCACACTGGTTTCCTAACCGCATGAATCCACCCAACTCAACTTGTCTTGTCGGAAAGAGGTTCATTTTGATTAAAATGTCGGTGTAGATGATCATTATTGAAATTTTGAGAGAATTCCGTGATAGATTTCGAGTAATGACACATCTATCCTCTTATCACACTGTGCCCACTATTCTGGCGCAATCCTGGCTTCCCTGAAGTCCGTCTGAATTTATAACAGGTAGGTTTTCCGAAGGAAGCCATTTCCCGGATTGTCGGCCACTCCGGACTGTAACCGGACTGTAAAAATCGGGAGGAGCGCTCCCCTTCGGGTCGCGCTCTGCGGCGGCGCGTGCCCTCGGATTCTCAAAAAAATGAATGATTTCCAAAATTTGATCTTCCTTCATCTTTTACCGTCAATACAAAATGCTAAGGGTTGAGTTCTCTGACCGGATTCCCCGAACGTGCCCATAAAACCCACTTTTCCTACCTCTGACCAGGCATCGGGTCCCTGCTGCGGCTGCTTTTGTATGGTACCTCTCGTGTTCATGAAATTCAAATCAATGAAATGCTAGCATTGTTGGAATGGAGCTTTGAGGAGGATGAAGCAGTTATTGGAGGAAAGCGTGTCGAGTCCCCATTTGGGACGATATTTTGTACGCGTTCGCAGTTTGATGCTATGAACTTTGAGTTTGATGGAGCCGCCAGCTGCGCACAAAGCCGTACGAGCCACTCGGGCAACAAGGTTTATCTAGAGTTTTCTCTTTCCTGGCTTCATTGTGAGAGTTGTTCCAACAAAAGACTGAATACATACCGTTTCTTCGTAGAACGTAGGACAGCCACTGTCCGGCGATGAAAGCAAGACCGAAGGCGCAAACCACCAACAAGAATCCGATCATGATAGCATACATAAAGCGAGCTCTGACAAGGAAGGCTTTGAACTCGTTCACAAGAGCTCCCACCAATCCTGCACCATCAATAGAGGATGCAACGACTGCAGCCTCAGCGATTGTCTGTGTGATCTCCTCGAGTGCCAATTCCGGGAGGGACAAAGGCGAAACCACAACCGGTGCAATGAACATATTGAGGGCATTCTGAAGACAGGACAGTGCCTTGTCAAGATCATCTACTTTACTCCCAAGGATGCATTGGAGAAAATTCTGCACCGGGTCGTTGAGCGCCGTGCCGCCAAACGCAGTTGTGATTGCACTTTGAATATTGGTGTAAGCGTTAAACAAAGTCTCATTGAGGGCAGAAATGGTGGTATCCAGCCATTCAAGCGTCCCATTGTGCATTGAGGTATTTATGGTGCTGATTTGGAGGTTCAGGGCCGCTGCATACGACGCTGACTGTGTATTTAACGTGTCGTTCATGGAGACGGAGATGGCACCAGCCATTGTGGACACGCTTGCGGTAACCTTCGTAGAATAGTCGGCGTGTACTCGTTTCAGAGCCCAGATCAGGGTCTGAACCCCGACAAGCCCACATACTCCAATGGTCAGGCACGCAAAGGGAGCAGGTTGAAAGACATAGTATAGCAGCCATTCGAGGGGCGGGCAGAGACGCCAACTTCTCGATATAAACGCGAGGATCGGATGCGATATCTCTGCATTCAAAGACAGTATGTTCCTATGAGACACGTCCCCGCCAGTGATGACCCATCGGCCAACCGCTTCGTGAAGGTGTTCATTAAGGTATCGATTCCGATACCATAACCAGGTGCAATTGATAAGGACAGTGAAGACTGCCATCATGCCGAGAGAAGCGCTCCCCCACATTGCAAAATTGGTGAGATCCTGACTTAGATTGTCGATGACCGAAGTATCCAGCTTTTGGGAAAACGTCATTGGCAATGCAGCAGCTCGAATAGGGAAAGTTTCCCCACTGGTCATCAGTGAGCCAAAAGTGGTGTTGATTTCCGCTTTCATCTTGTTAAAAGGTACATCAATACTACATAATCACTGATCAGTCCGCAGGAAGTAGTGCGTGGAATGATCACTCACAAATTGTCCACGATTTGTCTCAGCTCGTCAAGCTGCGGAAGCTGACTTTGCAGCTTGTTTAGCTGATCCTCGAATGTAGTTGGAAGTGACAGGCTTTGTAAACTGCTCAGGTCGGGTGCAGAAATGGCTGGTAGGGGGATATTGACCCCGGGAAATTTGTTGGCCGCCGAGACAGCACTTTGTAAGGCAGACGTGGCTGCAGAGAATGACTGTTGAATAGCGGTGGCAATGCTGTTTGCGGTCGCCTCAACCAAGTTTCTTGCCTGGTTTATTCGTCAGTGCTACCATGGAATTACCAGAGCTAATATATTCTACCTCTGTCGCAGCGGCCACCAGGACACTGAGTCCGGCTTGAATAACAAGCTCCAGAAGGCACAAGAACGTCGATCGATATGTCTCCACAAAAAACTCGATCAAAGACTCTAACACCGTGAGCGATAGATTTGCAGCAGTATGAGCGGACGACAAGGAGCTATTTATAGCATCAGCGTAGTGTCGGTTGAGTGCCATCGCCAAAATAGCGCGGAAGACTGGCGGATGTAGCGGAAACGGTTTGGGCAGCCTGACATGCAGATATGAGAGAGGACTTTGCATTTTCTGCGTTCACCTTCGCTCCAACAAGAACCAGCTGAAGGTCGAAGACCAAAACGCAAAGACTTAGAACGGGATACGCGATCCAGGAGAGCGATAATAGGTGGTGGAACTCAAGATAGGGGTGGTGCTTGTTCATGTGGGGCCGGCCTAACTCACCATTAATTGACGAGTTTGCGATCATATGTAAAGTCGGAAGAACGCCGGGACCGGGGGCATCAAGGAAGTTACAGTTGGGCTCATGGTTTATGTTTGTTGTCGGCAGCAAAAATATCAAGTTTATCAAGTTGAAAGAGAGGGGAGAAAGGGGAGAAAAGAGGGAGGCCGACACACCAACCTTCCTTGGGAGACAGCGGCTATCAACGGCACCATGATCGGGTCAAGGGTAGCGTTCACTCCCAACCCGGCTTTTCCCATGTCGCGCGCGGTGGTGTGGGCCGGAGCTTTTACCTATGCGTGAAAAGTCAAGGTTGTGAACATATGTACTGTCCATACAGTATCTTGAAATGAATCTTCATTTTAGTTCGCTCCTTCACTGATAATGCGCGCGCGGCCTAGTGGTAAGGGCTACGTTTTCTCTCAGACTACACGCCGGTTCAATTCTCACTAGATCTCACTACGAACCGTTTAGTTTCTCATTAATTACTTATGCTCTAAAACTAAGTCTACAATTGAACAGCGACTTGAGACAAGTCAATTCAGCCTCACGTTGACTTGCCTTCAAAAGGTAAGGCGATTTTTCATTAAAGTCTACGCCCTCCCCGATCGTGCCCTATAACACACTATCGGGTGGTCGGGCGGTCGGGCACGATAATGTCCCGATAACACACGATCGGGAACGACCGGGCCCAGTAATGATTTGCGACAGGACCCACAACCCAATTTCTACAATACATACATTGGAGGAAGATACCTGAGTGCTGAAGCCCAGTCAAAATCGGACATGCTGGATTATGCTCCGATCGGCTCAATTCTGCCGGACCTGTTGAGAACTCTCTACTTTTTTTCGTCCAACATTTCTCTGCGAAAACAGTGGAAGTTATTTCTGTTGCCGTGAGAATAAAAATTCATCATATTCATGACACAAAAAGTATGTTTAAACTTACTTCCACTACAGAACCTACTCTTGTCTCCATCAAATCCCGGCTTCTAAATGCTGCTCCCTCTGTTACAGTCAAGAGGGAGGAAAATGATGAAGGCGAGACCCTTCTCGCTCCCCATTCCTCTCTCGCTGCGCGCACCTCTTCTTCCAAGGCCTCGCGCAAGCAGCCTTCCAAGGTTCTTAAATCTGGTGGGAGCAGTCGTTTTCATGGGTGCTCCGCCACTTCCAACGATAAATGCCGTCGATGTGGTATATCTGGACATGTTGCCGACCGATGTGTTCTTGATATGCCTTCCGACGTGAAGGATTTGGTTCTAGCTGGCCCGCCTGGCAAAAATAGCCGTGCCAGCGCCGCCTTTGCTTCAGATGACTCTGACAGTGAAGGCGCACATTATGCTTTGGGTGGATTTAGCGGATAAGATTGCTCTGGCAGCGATAGCGAGGATGAACCTCGCACCCATTACAGTGTCATGAAGGCTTAGGAGTTCCCACTAGTTTCAGCGCATCTGGAGGACCAATCAAAGCAGGTCTGCGCATGCGGAGGTATTCAGCTTGTTCTCGCCAGCTTCGCTGTTGCTGTGCATCTGTTTTTTTTTTTTTTTTTTGACTCTTGGTGACGGAGATTGTAGCCATTGTGTTGAGTATAGTTTGTGCTGTCTCAGTTGTTGCTTGGTATGACTGCTAGCTTAGGTTCTTTTCATCTTCTGGTTACAATGTTCGGTGGGAGCTCTCGCACGTTCATTTTTTATTTGTTACTTTCATTCCTCGGTACAGACTATGTCTCGTTCTTTGCAAAGGTGGGAGTGTCAGGATATGTGTTGCGTCAGTCCGAGTACAGATCTTATCATATCTTCGATATCTATCAGACATCTATATACTGTACGGTGTCTATGATGCGCATCGCTTAAGCACCACCAAATAGGTCCCGTCATTGATGCGATCAATGATGTCTCAAATCGCCGGAGAGAATTCTTTTCAAAATATATATTGTCTTTCAGCGTCGGGGGGAAGTCAGGATCACTTTGTCAAGCTTGTTCAGCCTAAGGGGTGGCGAGGAAAGAACTTTCGGACCAAGGGTATGTACAACCTACCTGTCAAGACCCCAGGAACCAGAACGACCACCATCAGTCGGCAATCAGTCGGTCCGCGGTTGCTCACCTAAAATGGTAGTCACTCCGGGAGGTAGTGTAGAAAGTCACCAATTATCTACACTTGAGTGCCGGAGTGGTACTATTCTGAGGGTAGATTGATTTCTATGATCATGCTAGAGTCGGACGGGCGGCCGCAGGTAGACCCCTTGGTGGGTAGCAAGTATCAGAAAATAAATCGAGGTGGCTAGAAGCCGGGAGATCTCGCAGGGAACCAGAGCTAACCAAGTGCAAGTGTGAGGGCACAGAGACGGCACAAGAGATGGGGGCAAAGAGTAAGAAGATCGATTACAGCTACGCTATGGTGCGCATCGCTTAAACACCACCAAACAAGAACGAAATTTATAGCACCTGATCAGAAGCTTCCCACGACTGATCCTGTGGCCAAAACACTAGGTAGTAGAGTAAACCTAGAGGGATATTCCATCCGCTCAAAACTCACAATACTATTGTGCCCAATGGGTATGAATTCTCCCATTGGGTCAGAATTCACGATTTCCTGCTCCCTCTCTTTACTTTTTGCCCCCGGAATTTTCCGGCATGTATTCTAGTAATAGTAATGCATAATTCTACCAAAGGGCTTGAGGATTCGTGAAGAGGAAGGTATTGAAATATGTTTACCGGGACATCAAACTCAGTGATCCCGCGACATATCCCAATGTTCTGACTTACCTCTTCACTGTTTAAACCCGGGAAACTTGGAGAGAGCTCATATAGCATACTAGATACTCTGGACAAGTTCAAATTGTTTAACCGGTGCGTCGTCGTCGCGCGCTGGAGGGGAGGGTTTCTGAGCGTGACAATTTCAAACTCCGCTCGCTAAACGCGTCGGCACATATTTGCACACGCCGTGCCGTTTGTTGACACCTCTTCGACGCGTCCCCGTGCATGCCAGATGTCGACAAGAAGGAGCAGAACATTCAAGACGCGTGCGGCCTCCTCTCTGTCGCGTCAACAATGGGCAGAAACCGGACATCAAGAATCTTGCTCGCGAGCTTGACTTGCCTTACACTACTCTTCACAATCGCTTCACTAATATGAGGTGGTCTGCGAGTTGAGAAATCCCCCGGGTTCAAAATCCCTGGCATACAGTCTTTCACCGGTCAATGAGACAAACCGGTCAATGATACAAACGGCCCGCGCAGCATCAATTCATAAGATTTATCTTAGATACTTTGCGGAGGGCTTCATTCATCTCACCTGCATGTGTGTATACGTTACCTAGGTCATCGAATACTTTTTGCCAACTCCAGACCTTTGAGCACTGAGGCAAGTCAAAAGGGTCAATCTTGATCGGCCCATGATTATGTTCAACAACGATGATATTGCTTCCTATTTGTCCATACTCTGATAGTGCTTGAACACACTCCTAGGTTACTGAAAAGGCACTAGGTGCTGAGAATGCACTATTTTAAACAGCCCCAGCGTCCTGAGGCAGAGTGTTTTCCAAAAAAGGCAACTCATCAAACTTCGTTTCGCATCCTATATCTCTTCAAAGCGCACACATTTTTGCTCAAACTCAGTGGAAACCGGTGGCTAATGTCACAAATGTGTGTTCCTCAACAAATTGGGCCGAAAATCCGCAGAAATTCCCTGAAATGGCATTTTTTAATGTAGTGATTGACATTTGTCTCATTGATACGGGAAGACCGGTTTCGTGTCGTTTCGAGCGGCTGTTGTGTATGCTCGCCCGTTTGTAAAACAAATAAAACACATATCGCGAGACTTCGCGACACATATCTCCCTAGCTTCTCAGGGTGACATTCCCTCCCACCATCATGTCCAAATCTAAAGACAAGAATAAGTTCCTCGCCGCCATCTCCACCGACTCTCGCCCACGCCCAACGACCCGCAAGACCAAGGCGGCCGCTGAGGCTGTCCAGCTCGCCGCTGTCTCCGCGGATAACTCCGCTGCCACGTCATCGTCGACAACAGTCACCGCTGTCGCCGCAACGACCTCGCCGGTTCTTCCTCCCTCTCCAATCTCGCCAGTGGCAGTCGACCATCCTCCTGCGCCTTCGAAGCCGCCTCTCGAGCGTGCTGGACGGACGACGCAATCTAAGCAGTTGCAGGCGGAAGCATTGAGAGCAACTGTTAAAAGAAGGAGTTTCTGTCAAGTTCTCGGGTGCGTGTTGACGATGCCGACTCCTTCGATGCACTTGCCGTGGTCTTTGGCGATCTCCTGAAGTGGCTCCACTCCTCTGGTGCTATCACCCAGGAGTTCTGGAAGGTTCTTAGCGCGATACAGGAACGGCTCGTCAACCACGTCACCATCGTCCGTGAGTCGGAGACGACCTCTTCCTTCAGCGCCCTCCTCCTCCAGACTGTCACACCGTCCCTAAAGCAGCTTTCGGAGAAATCTGAGGCCCAGCACAAGGCAATCACGTCGCTATCAAAGGAACTCGCCTCCATCAAAACTGAGAAGGCTCTTTCGTACGCAGCCGTCGCCGCCGCCGCCGCCGCCAAGTCTCCCGCTCCCTCTGTCCCCAAGCCCAAGCCGCCCCCACTACCCTCCCCTAGCGATGAGCGTATCCTTGTCCGGTTCGACGGCGACGTACCTTCTCTATTTAGTGCACCCTACTCGGAGATAGTCGCCACTGTCAACAAACACCTTGTTTCCCTCTCCCTCCCCTCTGTACTCTATGCGACGAAGCAGAATGACAGCAGCATCTTCCTCGTTCCTGCATCAGCGGCCGACACCCAAGTCCTCGATAAGGAGTGGTCCCGCTGGGGCCCCACTATCTTCCCTGGCAGTCGGATCGCCCCCGTTGCGCTGCACTCCCACCTCCAGGTCAACGGCATCCTGTTTCGCGACGTCACAGACATGCGGGAGCTCAAGCGCGAGTTTGAATTGCGCAACCCGGACCTGGGTCCCGTCACGGGTCTGCCGACTTGGGTCAACCGTCCGCCGTCTGAAGCGCAGGCTGCTGCCATCTCTGCTAGTGGACGCAAGCCGAAGCTCGCTGGCTCGGTCTATTTTCTCCTCCAGTCCCGTGATAAAGTCGACCTCGCCCTTTCTCGTGGCCGCATCGTGCTTTGCTCAACAAGTCCCACTGTCGCTCGCGGATTCCCCGATCTAAGGATCTCTCAGTGCTGGGGCTGTTACAGGTACGGTCATACGAAGGCTCGATGCAACGTCAAGACACCGTCCTGCGCCGTATGTGCCAAGCCTGTTGGCGACCACTCACCAACGACGCCGTTTTCGGGGCCCGTCGCATGCCTAAACTGTGGCGGCAAGCATCGCGCTGATTCGTATTCGTGTCCTAAGCGCAAGGAGTTGCTAGTGACGCTCGCGGGGCGAATGAAGGACCTGCATGAGTCGTTGGATAAGTCTTCGATTCATCCCCTTCCGTTCATTCAACAACACGCTCATTAAATATTCTCTCTCTCTCCCTTTCGTTGTCTTTGTTTCTGATTCACGCAACCCCATTATAGTACCTCACTCTCCTACACACACAGGTTCCCCATTCACACGTTCATGTCTCTCCTCATCATACCATTTTCCTTACAAGATACCAATTTTCCATTTCCTTTCTGTTTACCATAATCGTCCCGTAACCTACCAGTGATCATGTAACCTTAACCTCCCCTCTTGTACTGCCGCATAGCCTCACTACTGGCCAGGTACGGCATATAATAGAACTTCAAGTCAAGTCAAGTCAAGTCAATGTGTAGCTCCCTCGTTGATTGAGGCAAAATTCTGAGAACTTGCATTACCATTCTACACAAGTGCTACAATGTTTCTACCAGCTTAGTTTGTTTGTTCAACTCTGAGTTCATTAATAATTCGACATGTGAAAATGTTTGTCTCATTGACCGGTGAAAGACTGTATTAATTTAATTAGAGAAAAGATTTTGGAGAAGATTTATTGACACGCACCGGCGCGTCAGCTACAGCAGAGGCCCGAGGGTTGCGTACTGGACTTGAAACAGGTTCCAGTTTGGTCTCTTGAGATCCCTCAAGCCTACGTCGTTGATACAGTGGGTAGTCGCCGTCGCGGGGGTCTTCATAGCCGCGTTTGACGCGTTTGAGTCGGCACCATTCCCGATAATCCGCGAGATCTGTTTAGTCTAGAACTTCCCGCGTGGCAGGTCATAGGAGGGTTGCCTTATTATATAATCATCGGGTTTGGCAGGTAGTTCCCACGGCCCTTCCTGGCTGTCTCCACTCAGTCGCTCCTCATTTTTCTATAGTTTTAGGAACGAAATACATTTTTAAACCTTTCTTTTACACTCCCCGAACGTTAAATGCTTTAAATTTTGGGTAGGTACTTGAGATCAGAGCCGAGAGTGATCCAAACTGTGACATTCTGTGACTGGCAAACCCTCCCCTCCAGCGCGCGACGACGACGCACCGGTTAAACAATTTGAACTTGTCCAAAGTATCTAGTATGCTATATGAGCTCTCTCCAAGTTTCCCGGGACTGTGCGTCGTATCCGCCTCAATATCTAGACAGACTTCGCACCCGGCCGTGAGGTATGGGTCCACGCGAGCCATATAGAGTGTTCGCAAATCCCATACCGGCATCGAGCCAAGGAAACGATGGAGTCCAAGGATCGTGTTCGCAACCTTGGATGCTTTCTTGGCCTTCAAAATGTACTGCTCGCGCCACATGAATTTACAGCCTGTTTCAAACCAGATGCCAAGATAGCGCGCGTTTTGCACCTGTTCAATCAGTTTCCCAGCCATATGAAAGGTAGGATTAAAATTTTTGACGGCGTCCGTAAATTTGGCAGAGCAATTTTGGAATTGAAACCTCGCATACATTGTTGTCTGCCCAGTTTTGAGAGTCATTGAGATGAAGCTGAAATCCTGTTGGTGACGTTGAAGCCGTCATAACATCGTCGGCATGTTCGACTTGATTTGTGGGCACGCCATTAAGTCGAATATCGTCAGGATGGACACTCAACGCGAAATCGGCCATGAAAAGGTTCCATTCAATCATGGGTCCCGAAATACCGAGTCTCCCAAGTTTGGTCCATAAAGTTGGACGATCCGTCCCTGGAAAAGCATTCGTAAGATCCAGGTATCCGACGTAGAGGGGTTTGTCCAGATTCTGCCTTGTCGATCATGCATAACAGAACAAAGGCTAGCCCCTTCGCGAAGACGTCGGTCGATGATCAGCGTCAACATTTTCAACATACAACATTCCAACGATAGCCCTTTGGGTCCGTAGAGTCCTTGTCTTTCTTCAAGATGCCAATGAGTAGGGAGATGAGCCATTGCTTCGGAATTTCTTGATTTTGAAGGCAGAACCGAAAGAATTCGAGCAGTTTTTCGTTCGGAATTTGGAGGCAGTCTTGGTAAGAGAAACCGTCGACGCCGATAGCCGTGTCAAGTCCATGCTCTGTGATGTGCTTCTTCATCCATTCTATCTCGTCCAGACTGATCTCCCGGCTATAAGACTTGCGCGGCGAATTATCAGCCAAGTTTCCCTTCAGCTCCCGGGCCATACGTGCGTTAAAAGCAAGCTGATCCGAGTTGAATGTTGCGGGGACCTCCGGCGGATAATTCAAACGATTTCTGAACTCTTCAGAAATATCTTCCAGCGATACCTTGGCCTTTCTGGGGCGAGGGTCCGTGCGTCTTCGTACAAAATCCCAGAATTCCTTAATATTTTTGGGCTAAAAGCTCTGCACGAAGACCTGCTTGCAATTCATAAACCTTAGCGCGGCCACGGTGACTTTCCGGCTGTGTGTTCTCCGCCGGATCATCGTCCCAATTTTTCCACGGTTTAGGTCGGTCGGGCGACGTCTCCTCCAAGTCGGTGGTAACCTTGCACCTGTCTGAAATTGGCACAGAGGCAGGAAAATTTGGAGACGGTAACGGGCCCTGTGCAATAGGTTCGAATGAAGTAGCTGATTCCGGTACTTGAAGCGCCGCCTTAGCAAGTGAAACTATGTATTGCAATGCGGGTGCCCGGCTTACACAAAAGGGGGAGCTTGCGCTAATTCCGTCCAGCCTGAACAGAAATGATCTTGTGAGAGGCAAAGGCAAAGTTTCGTCTTTAAATCAGCCTAGACCGGTGACCGTCTGTCTATGGAGGCAAGCCTGTCGTGTGTATCGACAGGCTCGCCCTTCATACACAGGCTGGATTCGAGCCTAAAATCAGCCTTACATACACAACTCAATTGAAACCCTCCCAACCTCCTCAATTGGGTTGGAAATAGAGTGGAAAGCAAAAAGGCACAAGAACATGTCAATTGGCAACTGCAAATGACATTCAGAAAAAGCAAGAAGATTGGAAAAAGAGAATGCCATAAAAGGAAATTTTGCTACGCCGAAGCAAAATCGAACGCGTGACCTTGCAATATCTGTCCGTCAAAGTGAAGAGAAGGAGCGATAACCATTAAACTAAAGCTTCCACGATAGTCCTCAAAATGAAAAAGGTATATTCAGTGGGATACCCGCACGGGATCCCAATTTCCGTCATATTTACGCATTTACGCTGTTGAATTCGTCGACTTAGTGCTCTCAAAGCATCTTTCACACCCTTCCGACTCTCCACTGAGGTGCTTATGCATTTTTGTGCCCCCAATGAGTGGCCGGCGCAAACGCGTTCCCAAAAAGGAAATTCACGTGATGTGTTCGGGGAGGGGGTGAGCTGGGGCAGCTAAGAAAGCATCCGAAACACCTCTTCTTCTCCCCCTCATATCTCATTCAATTCCCAACGAATAACCTTGATTTTGGTATCAACGAGCTCGCCGTAGGCTGCGCTCTGAAAACCCGGTCCTTGTGACCTGAAATTTCATCTTTCATTCTCACCGACTTCCACCTTGCTCGTCATCGCCAACGCCATTTTCGAGGCAATTCCACATCATATGTTTCTGGGCGCGTTTGAAAGGAATTTTGAATCGCTATACATCAGTACCGGTTCCTGATTATTACAAGTTGTATGATGTGGCAAGTCAATGTGTATTGAGACAAAGCAATAAGTATTATCTCGTGTACAGCCGTTTCAGAAAAAGAATGCGGGGTTTTGATTGATTTTCGTTTTCGAAATCTACTTACCTGTGTTTGGTCCCGCGTCCTCGGCTCCACCCTTGCCGAATCAGCTATTCGTCTCTTTCAGCGCATTCTCTTGCCAGAGAGTGAGTTGGTGAGGCTCCCTGAACCTTTGTGAATACATCAGAGCTCCAATCTGGCTTCCAGCAGGGCTCAAATGCATGCTTGAGCCCAGCTGTTTACACCGACAAGCTCACGGCAGTTGTGGAGACTTGTGGAGCCGCACGGTGCCGTTGACGGAGTCGTCAACAACCGTCAATTAAAATGGAAAACGAAAGAAGATCAAAACCCGCATTCTTTTTCTGAAACGGCTGTATCTGCCATGTGGCTAAAGTGTACGGAATTTGGGTAGCGAGACCAGAGACACGATGTGCATGAGTTGCTGTAGGCTGAAACAAGAGGAGTGAGATGGTCAAGTATGCATGTACCGGGAAGAGATAACATACTGTAGTATTACATTCAATTCGTAGGGTCACAAGTCACAGACCCGAAATCCTACGAAATATTTCGTAAGTCACAGCGTCACAAAGGGGTCCTACGAAAGGTTTCCCCCTGGGACACGAAATTTGGTGCGATTTTGGGCCTAAAAAGGGGGTAAAAACCGAAATTTTTTCGTAAGTCACAGTGTCCCAAGGCCCCCTCACGAAAGGGTAAATTCGTAAGGGGTGTCACACCCAAGACCGCCTTACGAATTGAACATAATACTACAGTAGGCTAGAGGTTCCTCCAGGGGTGAGCATGGGGTCGACTCGATTCCAAGCACGTCTGTCTATATGGTCCAACTGGGACTACCGCTAGACGGGAATAGCCTCCAGACCAATGACTTCTACAGCCGTATTCCATGTTGGTAAACGACCGGGTGGGGTGCAGTCCATCTTCTCCAATTCCTCAATTTTACCTTCTGTGCTACCCAAAAGTATGACCCGTGAGTTTATGACAGCGAAAGACTGCAGGTCAAGCTTTAAGCTAGAAAGTCGCTCTTGGATATCCAAGGAGTGTAATCGCCCCTCATGGGGAACATACAACCAGATATCGGGGGCGAACCCGTCTTCGTAGACGGCCCATGCTGCAAAAGCAAAGGTTGAGGACTTAGGCTGAAGTGACGATGTTCCAAGGATATGCCATGATACGTTTTGCGGTAGATTTCCTGACATTGCGCTCCCCGCATTCATGGTAAAGTTGGCCACGTTAAAGAAGATCCTAGTGATATCAGAGAATTGAAAGGCCTGAGCAAGTTTAAATAATGTGCCACCATTGCTTGAATGAGAGCTAGTACCTCTGTGTTTTCGATCCATCCTTTGTGGAGTAATATCGTCTTTCCGTCATTGATCACGGCTGCCTGGACACTGCATCCAAGATTTGGAATATGGGGGGGATATTGGTGGTCCACGCATTGCCAGCTCCACCCGTCTTTGCCGTTATAGCAGGCAACCGAAAATGTAGATAGGAATGGTGAGTCGTCTTCATATTTAGTTCTTCCACCGAAGACGAAAAGCCGGTTCTCAACCGCCACCATTGTTGCAGATAGTTTGGGCACTGGTATAGGGCCAGGTATCGCAATATTGAACCAGGCGAAGCTGTTCAAATCAACGTCCGCCAGACGGGTTCCTATCTTCATCACAACCTCCAAACAGAAACATATAACGTTTGCCTTCCACGGTTGAGATTGCGCTAGCCACTTCGCTCAAAGCCGGCAGCTTTTGAACCAGACCATTGCTGTGAAGGCGGAACTGAGAATATATCAAAAGACGACCGTCATCATCACAAAGGCAAGGCTTACACTGAGATTGGTCCACGACATTGTTTCCAGATTCAACCGGTGAAAATCTGCAGTGGGCTTATACAACTTGTGTACGGTCTGACTCCGCCATAGCTGTAGATTTGGTTGTTTTGCTCGTCAGTAACAAACAACTCCCAATCATTTAGCGTCGGTGCTTCACCCTTCAATTTTAGTTGCTTCCAAGGAACTACTTGGTGCCTGAAATCTTCAATGTCTATTCAATTCCGCTCTTTGCTCGCAACGGGATCTCTCACGCATGCAGCTGAAGGCTACCGGGCGCTTCAAAAGCTGAAAAACAAATAAAACGAGAAGACATCAACCTACTGGCCAATCGACAATTGATTATGCATTCGTTTCGGAGTCTCTACTGCCGTTGGTCCGCAGTTTTCATGTTGAGCAACCAACACCGGACCCAAAGGATGATTGGGCCGACCACACTCGTATCTGTGTAACCTTGGATGGTCGTGCTATCTCGCGCGCAACAACACCTTCTCTTCACCAACCCCAATCTGCTCCAGACTTCTCCGGACAAGACGAAATTGATAGTCTCTATCGTGACATACTAGACTCGATGCGGATCGAGGCCGAATCTATGCTATTCATGAAGCAATTCGAAAGGTTGACTCCGACAAAACTCTGGTGGTCTTTTGTACTTCAAGAATGATCATCCGCCAGCTTTGTTACGCTGCCGCGAAGAAAATGGCAAACTAAACGCTATCCCCCCAACGCTGGTGCCAGGCACGTGGCCTCGGATCTCGGGCATCAAAGATGGATGCCACGCTGTCAGAGGACTTGCAAGTCCGTTTTCGAGCGCCTAACGTGTCGCCGACGCAGTCCCGCCCCGCCGCCACTGTAGCTTCACGCAACATTCAAGTAATTAATAATGGCTGGTATCTAACAGAGAAATGTCTCAGCATTTAAGATCTGCAAAGTAGAGCGTGACTTGTTCATGTCGCCATGACGTAGTTGGATTTCAGCGCTCAGCCTCAAATCCAACTACGTCATGGGTCGGATTTCTTCGTACTCAGGCTCGCGGTCTTCGCGTTTGGTATCGAGAAAGCAAAGGAATGTAATATTAATGCACAGGAATGTAAGGGAAATAATCTATTCAGGTGGAACATTCTCATCACCTTTGTACAAACCCATAGTGTTGCGGGTATATATTTGGGACTGCTTATCTCCCTTGCGTGCCCAAGTTGTTTCACGACGGCGGCTTGTTTTACTGAAGGTTTACTGTAAGCTGGCCAATCGTAAGTACTGTTATACCACAACAAGGCTCAAAAGAAGCATACTCGACGGCATGGGATGCCACGAATGTCTGAGTGTGGGCGAAGGAAGACAGATGTGACTCAACGCGTTGACAGCGTAGCGACTTCAAGCTTTTGGAGCCTTGCAGAAACTGAATTGCAGTAAAAAAGTCTGAAATGCATTTATTTTCAATTGTATCTACAGAGTTGCAGCTCCTGACTGCATCGGGAGGGCAGGACAGTGTCGGCGACACGTTAGGCGCTCGAAAACGGACTTGTCAATTGCGAGCTTCGCACGCTTTGTTACGCTGCCGCGAAGAAAATGGCAAGTGGCTGGCCTGGTTCAAACGGCGACTTGTTTCGAGACACTGTTGCATTACTAGCGAAGCGCCATGGCTCGACGACTTTTGTGTTGATTGATTCCAAATCCCCAAACGGTTTAAAGAAGGAGGCTTATTGGGGGAGCTTGCTCCCCCCTTTTGTCTGAGGTTCCCGAAAAGTGGATGGCTGTGCAATGTGCCTACTCTCCCACGGGTACGCCATCAGCTGTGATCTCCCACGGGTACGCCATCAATATGTGATGGAGGCTTAGAGACGACTCAGACCTGAGACGAGTGGCCTCAAGGTGGCCTACTGTACAGCGGTGCACTCAGGGAAAATGCAGTCAACTTGAATAAAATCAAAGACACCTGGCCAGCAGTCAAAACTGCACAAATTCCTGTATTCAGCTCATGGTAGCAGATTTCACCGGGACTGCAACAGTAATACAAGAAAGATGCCTTCAGTTGTGAATCGAAGGCTGATCTAAGGACAAAACTTGGCCTCTCAGTCTAACTTCTGAGATTCTCAGGTCGAGAGATAGCTTTCTTTTTTCCATTGGACTGATGCACAGTTTTGATTGGGGGAGCTTGCTCCCCCCTTTTGTCTGAGGTTCCCGAAAGGTGGATGGCTGTGCAATGTGCCTACTCTCCCGCGGGTACGCCATCAAACGTGATGTTAAACAGCCTTAGAGACAAGTGGCCTACTATACAGCGGCGCATTCAGGGGAAAGTGCAATAAAGAAATACTCTCAGCCAAGGGCTCGCAAATAGGAAATTACTCCCGACTTTCTTTCGAAGAAACCACAAAGGCAGGAATACCATCAGCTTCAGTTCACACGGTTCCGAGTCCATCAATTCCATTCCCCCCCCAAAAAAAAAATCAGAACCATTAGCCTGGGCAGCAGTCAAAATTGCACAGATTCTTGAATTCAGCTCTATCGTAGCAGGTTTTACCGGGACTGCGGCACTAAGACAAGAAGTAAGTACAGTCGTAAACTGGGAAGCGCAACGATTAGCTTTCCCCGCGGATTATTCGATGAAAAATGCACCAAAACTCTGGATTTTTTGTGCTAGGGTAATAGCCCCGCATCCTTTTAGCAGATTCGTCAAAAACTCGGGGTCGTTACAGTCTGTTTTGAGTGAGTTCAAGGGCCAAAGTTTGGCTTCACCCAAATGGGCCAAATAACGTAGAAGAGCAACAATAGTAAACAAAGCTAGGATCCTTCCCCGCAGGTCGCGACAACATAGAGCATGTATATTTAGGCTCTAGAAGTATCATACCACAAATCAAGCATGCACAGAAACACCAGGTGGTGTTTATATTGCAAGGCAAAATTCACAATTCAGCTGAAAAAATCAAAAATCAGCAACAAACCAGCTGGTTCTCGCCCTTCAAAGAAGCTATGCAGTCCAATTTTTTTGCCAATGGGAAATATAGTTTGTGGGGACTTTTAAGACACCAAAGTTCCCACGGAGATGTTCAAAGGTTTGGGGAAATCACAAACTTCCTTCCAAAATTGGGCATTTTCGACAAATTGCGCTCCCACTGCCCAGGGAAGTAATTTTTAGGCTCCAAAAAGTGTTCCATTGAATTTAGCGACCTCAAAAATGATAGGAGAGTGCAGATTCCAGCTCGCCAAAATGTCCGCGGGTACGGAATATGCGTGTTGCTCTTCTACGTTACGTTGCGCTTCCCAGTTTACGACTGTACTCATTGTGTAGTTATTGCGCCTTCCGCGCATTTTCAGGTATTTAATATACAGTCTTTCATCCCACATTGCGGGAGACTGAGGTTATTGCGCCTTCCGCGCATTTTCAGATTCTGTTAGGTTATGGGCCACCGAGCGCTAGCTCTCTGAAGACGTACCTATTGGAAGACTCACCTGCTCGCTCATCAGAGGTCGAAGCATCACAAGCACAGACTTGTATCAATCAATCAATCACACGACCTGTTGCCGAAATTCCTTCGGACTTTGAACAACCGACACCGGACCCGAAAGATGATTGGTCTGATCACACTCGTATTTGTGTAACATTGGATCGTCGTGCTGTTTTGCGCTCGACAACGGCTTCTTTCCCGCATCCCCAAAATGCCCCAGTCTTCTCGGGTCAAAACGAAATTGATAGGCTGTATCGAGAAACAATGGACTCCCGAGAAACACCTGAGCAAGCCCTGCATTCTTTATACGGCCCAATACTTGCAGAATCTCCACCCGTACATGTGTATGTTGAAGGCGCCGCACCGGGCAAAACTCGAACGAGATCCGCAGGCGCTGGAATCTGTTTTGCAATCGGATCTCGGTCGAATACGTGCTTCAAAGTCCCTGGTCCTGGAAAACCAACGGCGGATCGTGGCCGAATCTATGCAATCCACGAGGCACTCCTAGCTGTTGATTCGGACAAGACACTCGTGGTTTTTTGCAGTTCAAAAATGATCATACGCCAGTTGTGCTACGCGGCTGCAAAGAAGATGTCGATTGGGTGGCCTGGCCCAAACGGGGACTTATTCAGGGATACGGTTTCGCTGCTCGGGAAACGACACGGATCAACAACTTTTGTTTACGTCGAATCCAAATCGCCCAATCAACCGCAAAAAGAGGCCTATGCACTTGCTAAGGCGGCGCTACAAGTCCCAGAATCTGCAACAATCTTCCAGCCTGTAACGGATGACCCGCTCCCTTGTTCGAGCTTCCACGGGCCGACCCCTCTCTCGGCCAGATGCAAAGTCGCCACCGAATTAGATGAAACGTCTCCGGAACGTCCGAGGCCGTGGCAAAATTGGAAAGATGATGGTCAAGAAACGGAGAAAGACGCCGAAACTCATCGTGGAAGGGCAAAAGTTCATGAATTACAGGCTGGCCTTCGCGCAGAGCTTTTGGCGTGTAAAAACATCAAGCAATTCTGGGATTTCGTTCGGAAGCGCACAGATCCTCGCCCAAGAAAGGCCAAAGTGTCGCTTGAAAACCTTTCCGACGAGTTCAGAGATCGTTTGAATTATCCGGCTACAACTCCAGCGACATTTAATACCGATCAATTGGCCTTCAACGCGAAGATGGAACGAGAGCTGAGGGGAGGCCTAGTTGATAACTCGCCCCGTCAATCCTACACTCGCGAGATTTCGCTGGAAGAGATCAAGTTGATGAAGAAACACATCACCGAGCATGGACTGGACACCGCTGTCGGCGTTGATGGGTTTTCTTATCAAGATTGTCTACAAATCCCAAACGAGAAACTCCTTGAATTCTTCCGGTTCTGCCTTCGGAATCAAGATATTCCACAAGAGTGGCTGATCTCTCTCCTCGTTGGTATTTTGAAAAAGGACAAAGATCCTACCGACCCGAAAGGCTATCGTCTAATCGCCCTAGAATGCTGTATGTTGAAAATGCTTACGCTGATCATTGACCGCCGTCTGCGTGAAGGTGCCGAGGATATTGGTGCAATCCCACCCTCGCAAAATGGGTTCCAGTCTCACCTTCGAACAAATGACAGCGCCTTTGTCCTCCTATGCATGATTGACAAGGCAGAAGCAATGGACAAGCCCCTCTACGTTGGATATCTGGATCTTAAAAATGCATTCCCCGGGACGGATCGCCCAACGCTATGGATCAAGCTCGCAAGACTCGGTATTTCTGGACCCATGATCGAGTGGTTGAAATGTCTTTACGACCGCATCCGTTATTTAGTCCGCTTGGATCGCCAATATGGACCACAGTTTGAATCTCTTCTAGGCATTCTGACGGGAGACCCAGGATCACCGCATTTGTGGAACCTCTTCATGGCCGATTTTGTCCTGAGCATTCATCCCGACGATATTCAACTCAACGAAGTGCGGATCAACCAGGTTCAGCACGCCGACGACGTCATGACAGCGTCCACCTCACCGCCAGGTTTTCAACTTCATCTCAATGATTCTCAATGCTGGGCAGACAATAATGGATGTGAAGTCTCGATCCCAAAATCTATTTGCCAAATATATGGACGCCGTCAAAAATGGTATCCGGTCTTCCATATGGCGGGCAAGCCGATCCAACTGGAACAAAAAGCACGCTATCTTGGTATCTGGTTTGAAACGGGATGCAAATTCATGTGGCGCGAGCAGTACATTGTCAAATCTAAAAAAGCGTCAAACGTGGCTAACACCATCCTCGGGTTACATCGTTTCGTCGGTTCAATGCCTGTTTGGGATCTGCGGACCTTATACATGGCGCGCGTCGATCCCTACCTCACCGCTGGATGCGAAATTTGCCTTGATATCGAAGAGAAGAGTTTGAAGCTTCTGGAGAAAGTTCAACTGAAGTTCCTCCGTCGAATGCTCGGAATCGGCTCGCGATCAATGAAAGCCGTACTTTTCTCCGAAACAGGGATCTGGCCAATTCGCTATCGGCGTCTTTATCTCGCGCTCAAAAATTTATGCTACTGGATTGAACTCGATGAAACAAGACCTGCCTGGAATGCATTGCAAGAATCTATAAACCTGGCTCGTCAAAAGAAGATCTCGTGGATCAATGACTTACGAATCGTCCTCGCTAAACTCTATATACCCGTGGAACTGGATATATCTGTCTCTCTGGGGGTCGCAGCAGTCGAAGAGGCGATGAAGCAGGTCAAGCTTTCGATGGAGGCTTGGATAGACCATGAACTCGAAAATTCAGTCAAAACTAGGGATTTGTTTCTCGGCCGACGCGAAATGGACAAAGACAGTGGAAAATTAGTCAAGAAATCTTTGGACTTTCGGCACTATTTACGCGTAAAAACCCCGGATCATCGTTTAGCTTTGACACGTCTGGTTCTATCAAGCCACTGTCTCGCAGTTGAACGCCGCAGGTGGAAGGAACGAGGCAAGGACATCGTCCCCAGGGAATTGCGCAAATGCAGGTTCTGTCTTGAGGCGGTGGAAGACGAGACCCATGCGATGTTCCTCTGCGATCATCCAGAGCTCATGCGAGTCCGAGAGGAATTCCTTAAAGGCTTATACACCACCTTGCCGGAGTTCAAGGGTGCTTTCACGGACGTAATGGACTTCTTCCGCTCCGTCCTGGCAAGGAGAGAAGTTACACCGATCCTCGCTAAACTGGCCTTCAACATCCTTCGCATATATGATGCTGAGCCGATGTTACTGGTCTACCCGCCAACCTCTGGGGACGCTTGATTCAGCACATATACCACCCAAAAGTCCATGGGCTCGCGTTCAGCGGGTGGTGCGCATGCTTCGGCAAAGGGAAAGACGTACAATTGCGTCAGGTTACTGGTGGACACTGGGGATTTATACCTGGTGGGGAGAGAACTCCCCCTAGGTCCTACGGGTTTTAACCAGAGGTCCTGCCATACAAGCGGCCGGCCAGTTCCCTGATTGCGTTGTGGGATCGACCCCCTGGAAAGATGACGTGCTCGGATAACAACTTGTAGGATTCTGTAAGGATAAACACCCGTACAGTACTACATTGTTTGTTTTCCGTAAACTCGCTGTTCAGACTGTGGACCGCGCGAGTATAATAAACCCCCCCCCCCCCCCCCCCCCCCTGGTTATCTCACCTCGGACTTCTCACACAATGTCAACTGCGGCAAACTCGGCTTCTTCTGAGCTTTCCGGAGCAGCTTAAAGACTGGCCGATTTTTCATGTCAATGCTACAGTGGAACTGCGCCTACAGGGAGTCTACACTCTGCTTGAATCTGTTATCCTCGCTGCAAATGCAGCTGATGCCACTGTTGCTGCTGCTGCTGTTACTCCTCTGCCTGCCACAGCTCCTGTTGCTGGCGTAGCTTTCAAGGATACCCCTGGCGAACGTAATAGCCGTGCTTTAGGTGTCATTCAGAAGCTTCTTTCAGCAGAACTGCGCACAGAGTATGTCAACGAATCTAATGCTGGAACTCTCTGGGCCAAACTGCGCCAGCGCTTTGAAGCAGAAAATCGTGCCGATTCTGCAATGGGTGCTCTAGCAGAACTTTTTAGCACGAAGCTTGTTATTGAAGGCGAACCAGAGCTCATGGATCGCAACAAGATTCTTTCTCATGTAGCTGCTATCAAGACCTGTTTTGATAGGCTTGCACGCCTGGAATTTCCATTTCCCCCAGAGCTTCAGCCTCTCATTCTGCTCAGCACTCTACCAGATGATAGCTACTGGACAGGCATTAAAGGGAACATTGTGTCCTCTCTTGGTACAGGCATAACTTGGGATAAAGCTCGTGCTCGCCTGATTACTCTTGGTAAACTGCCAAAGAGTGAGAACGGCGACGACACTGCTCTAGCTGCTAAATCCACAAACACTGGCAAAGGAAAGCCATCTGCCAAGGGCGATAAACATTGCCTTATACATGGACAAAACAAATCCCATACTTCCGATAACTGTTATCAGTTGAAGAATCTAGCGCAGGGATCAAAGGACTCCAAGAAGAATGACAAGCAGAAGTCTGAGAAAGCGAGACCTAGAAAGCGCCGTGACAAGGCAAATGCCTCTGCTACTACAGATTCTGAATCTGATTCCGATGACTCTGAACATGGACATTTAGCTGTACCTGTTGTTTCCCAGAAATCTTATGCTGCTATGTCTGCTTATCTTTTGAGTGATGCAAACCCTTCATCCAAAGCTGTGGTAATTGACTCTGGGGCTTCTACCACCATGACACCAAATGAGGCATGGTTTGAGACAGGTTCTTATAAAGTACTCACTCCACCAAAAAGGGTGCGGCTTGGTAATGACACATATTGTGATGCAGTTGGAACTGGAACCATCCGTCTATCTTGCAAAACAAAGCGAGGGATGTCTGATGTCTCTCTACGTGCATTACATGTCCCATCCTTTGGTATCACACTTGTCTCAGTGCAACAAATGGCTAAAAAGGGATACAATTGCATGTTCGAAGCAGATGTCTGCATTGTTCGAAACCCAAAAGGGCAAAGAATGATTGAAGCCAAGCATCGGAAGGGACTGTACCACATTGTCTATACTCCTTTGAGTGAATATCCACATGCACTATTTGCTATGGATATCAATCATCTTCATCGAATATCTGGTCATACAAATTTCCAACTATTACAGAAATCTGTTGCTAAAGGCCGACTTGGTGAAATTACATCCTTGACAGGAATCCCCAAATTCTGTGAACCCTGTGTTCTTGGGAAAATGAAGAAATTACCATTTTCCAAAAGTCAAACCAAAGCTCGTGGTCCTTTAGATATTGTATCATCTGATGTTGGTGGTCCAGTAACGCCTGAAGGCCCAGGTGGAATACGCTACTGGGTGGTCCTTGTAGATCATCATTCCTCTGAGGTGTGGATTCTATTTGCCCAAAAGAAATCCCAAGTCTATTCAAAACTCAAAGAATGGCGAAAATCTACTGAGGCTCATTTTCGTGCTCAAATTGCTAATTGGGAATTCTGTGAGGGCTGGACTCGATTCTTTCGCACAGATGGGGGTGGTGAATTCACGTCTCATCAAATGGAAACAGAATTCAAACGTCTAGGCATCATCCATGAAACAACAGCACCTTACACTCCAGAGCAAAACGGAGTAGCAGAGCGAATGAATCAAACACTTGTTTCCAGAGCTACAACTATGTTGATTGCCTCACGCCTTCCTCGTAAATTTTCGGTCTTAGCAATGCAAGCAGCTGGTTATACTGTGAATAGAACACCTACTTCAGCACAGGAATTTGAGATCCCTCATGAGAAACTTTTTGACCGTCCAATAAACATACGACACCTGCATCCCTTTGGCTGTAGAGCTTATCCTCTGATTCCTAAAGAAAAGCGTCACAAGCAGAAATTTGGCGATAAAGCAAAGCGTTGCATCTTTGTTGGCTACCATGAAAACAGTAAAGCGTATGACTTGCTAGTAATCAACAAAGACGGTTCTTATGGTGAAACCATCACATCTAGGCATGTTCGGTTTGACGACCAGGAACTTGATTCACCTATAGAACCAAAGCTTGAGGCACCTGCTACATCTAGGAAAGAATATAAGGATTTTGCTCAGACACTGCGGAAGAGGTCTACCCCATATTATGGTGATGATGACGATGATGGTGAACTGGACACTTTGCCTCACCCGATACCAGGTTCAGTGGGGGATAATCTAAGTCAGGCTGATCCGCCGTCTATTGTCCATCCATCAAATAGGGGAGCTCCACCATTGCGCAGGGTCGCAGGCGTACGACAGGAACCTACTAGGCGGTCAACACGTCCACATGCAAGGGCACAACATCCCACTGCTGAGTACGACAGAATAGCTGAAGGACCACAGCATCAGTCAAAAGCTCAGCGTGATGCAGAGAATGCAGCACGTAAACAGGCGAAAGAAAATGAAGCTTCTGTCGAACCAGACATTGAAGTCCCTGATGCTCCAGAGGCAGTCTTGCTTGCTTCTCTGGATGATGCTATTGAAGAAGCCTTTTTAGCTCAGAACCCTCTTGACCCTTCTAGTTGGCAAGAAGCATTGCAGGGTCCTAATGCTGAACATTGGAAAGCTGGACTTGAAGAGGAACTTGCTGGTTTCCGAGCAAATGATGTCTATGATGTTGTTCCCATACCAGACGGTGTCAAGCCTATTACACTAACTCGGCAAAAAAAATGTCCGATGGGTTTTTTGTCCGTATTGCGGTGTTAATACCTGTATTCGAGAGCAAACAACTTCTGAGCGTGCACACGATACTGAGACCGATTGGTATGCTACCTCGCCGCCGTGCAATCTCTTGATCCGCCATCAAATGAGCAGAATTCCCAAATAGCCAGATTTTCAATTTGAGTAGGGATTTTTTCTGACAATATCTGAGTGTGCAGGATGAAAGAGGACCCAAATACAAGTACTTTCACAAGTCAAACCTTATAAAAATATTCAGCCGTTGGAGCGCTATAGGCTCGACAAAACTGCCATTTTGGGCATATTTCGGCAAATTCCGGTCAAATCGGTCGAAAATGGTCACTTTGCGAGGGCTATAGCGCCTGTTTGCCTGTATATTTTTCCACTGTTCAAATTGGCGCATAGCTCGCTGGACCTCAGGCTATAACATGAGCAGATCAGATCCCCCGCACCAAAAGAATTTGACTGACTTGTAAAGTCGGCCGATATCAAAAATTCCCATGTTTGCGCTCGGCATGATGGCGTATGAAAGATTTGCAAAGCCAAACCCGAAGAATAAGGCATCTGGATCCTATGAACCCAACTACAACTTGTTTGAAGTCAAAGTGGGCAGTAATCATCGAAATACAGGCCAGAAATCAATCGGACATTTTTTTTGCTGAGTTAGTGTAAATCCAAAGTGGTTCCCAAAGTCAAAGTGGATGAAACAGGCAAAATTGCTCGTTACAAAGTCCGAATTGTTGCCAGAGGAGATACTCAGAAAGAAGGTGTTGACTACAAAGAAGTTTTTGCGCCCACTGCCAATCTTGAGTCTGTTCGCATCATTTGTGCTCTTGCTGCCAAATATGACTTAGAACTGGATCAGCTGGATGTTTCACAAGCCTACCTCAATGGTAAACTGGAGGAAGAAATCTACATGATGCCTCCAGATGGTGTTGAAATTCCAGAAGGTCACTGCTGGCGACTCAAGCATTCATTGTATGGTCTTAAACAAGCTGGGAGAACTTGGAACAGGACTTTTGACACAGAGATCCTAAAACTCGGATTTCATCGCTTAAATTCAGAGACCTGCCTTTATGTTTATAAAGAAGGCAAACAGACTTGTTTTGTTGTGGTCTATGTTGATGATCTTCTTGTTGCTGCAACTTCTAAAGAATTCTCTTCCAAAGTCAAAAGAATGCTTTCATCTACTTTTAAGATGCGAGACCTAGGTCCAGCCAAATACCTCCTTGGGATCGAGATCGTTCGAAACCGTAAGAAGCGCACCATTGCACTGAACCAGCGTCAGTATATTGACAAAGTCCTTTCTCGCTATGGCATGACAGACTGCAAACCTGTATTCACGCCTATGTCTACTGGAATCCCGCTCACAGAGAATGACCCTGATGACGACAGTATCATTACCCATATGGCTATTGTCGAAGGTGGATCTATTGTTCCATATCAAAGTGTAATCGGGTCTGCTATGTATGCCATGCTAGGTACTCGACCAGATCTTGCATACAGTGTAGGAGTACTTGGTCGATTTAGTGCAAAGCCAAAGAGAATTCATTGGGTAGCAGCAAAACGACTTCTTCGATACCTCAAAGGCACCCGTCATTGGGAACTTGTATACAACGGGGCTGACATCAGCATGGACATGCAATTTCTGGGATACAGTGATGCCAATTGGAATGGAGACAGAGATACATCTCGTTCTACTTCTGGTTATGTGTTCATTGTCAACTCTGGAGCAATCGGATGGTCTAGCCGTCGGCAATCCATGGTCGCTCTATCTTCTACTGAGAGTGAATACATTGGACTTGCAAATGCAGGACAACATCTAGCATGGTTAAGATCCTTTTTTGACGAACTAGGTCAACATCAGAGAAATCCCACTGAGTTGAGATGTGATAATCGAGCTGCCATTATTCTGTCCCAGGATCCACAATACCGCGCTAGGACTCAGCATATAAAATATCATTTTGTCCGTGATGACTTGGTTCGCACCGGAGAATGTATTGTCTTGTGGTATCCTACAGATGAAATGGTGGCCGATATTTTCACAAAACCTTTATCTCATGACAAGCACTCCAAATTCTGTCTATCTATGGGACTACGGCCTGGGTCGAGTGGGGGTGTCAGAATATGAATTATTCCGGGTAGCCGCCCCGCCGCTCTGGCCCTTGATAGATATCTGATACTTATCATACAGCCTTGTTCTATAGAGGGTTTCGGTGACCTCCGATCACCGATCGCTCCGGTCACCTCCCGATTAGGCAACGGGTCACTCAGATTTCAAACTCCGCTGGCTGGATGCCGAACCTTTTTGGCGGGTAGGTCACTCAAACTCTCTGCCTTTCTCGATCGTTGATTTAGCTGGGTCACCACATTCTGGGTAGCTAAGTCACCCTTTCTAGCTTCCTGCTATGGAAACCCGCGCCCACGGTTCAACTTTCTATTCCATTTATAGTAATAATGTTCAACTTTGGTTCAAACGTCCCGTTCCTGTTTAGCCCCAGTACTAGTGAAAATCCCGTAGAGTCGAAGTGAAATCAATTCAAACCAAGGTACGCACCACGCACCCTCTCGTCTCACTGGCACTCTATTTGGTAATCATTCCATACTTCTTCCCGTTCACCCCCGGACTCCACTCATCGTGTTAATCTATTTGCATGAGAAGACTATTTGGCTATTTATTTTCACTCGTCTTCACCGATGCGCGCTCATGACGAGATATCCATTGCATTTTTTCGACAAAACTTGATTGTGTTGTGTATTCATTCATTTGTGCAGTGAACTATCTGAATACAGAGGTACGTTGTACCGGTTCACATAGATATATCTCCACTCTAGCCTATTCACCTCGACGAGGTCGGTCGGGTGGGGTCGGGCAGCATTTTTGTTCCCATCTAAACACATTTATTCTCGACCGAGATCAGAACCTCCATATAGTGGAAATAGAGATGTGGCCGGGGACTAGGGGACTAGGTGTCATCAGATTCATTCTATATTACCCATTGAATCGAAGCTGACTTGATTTTCTCTTTCATTAGGTTCGTCTTCAAAAAAGTTCAAATGCCGACCTACAAGGAGATGCACCCTTCCGTGCGCCGATTTCCTTCCGTGCGCCGATTTATGATTCTTCCAAATTGCTTTCGTTTCGTTTGAAATGTGACGCTGAGTTGAATTCGAGTGCCGTTCCATTCGCGAAGATATGGTCTTGATTTCCTCATATTCACTTATCATTAACTCGGCAACAGGTGTGTTTTCGCGTCCCTGATACCTCAAGTGAGTGAAATTCCTCGCGTTGACTGGTACTCATTGGCTCGTGGCTTTCAATCAATTTATTGAATATCTACGCGTATACGGACCCTGTACCTACATCGCTTTCGTTGTTTCCACAATTTCGATGCTAACTTGCAGGTGTATAGTGTCGAAACGGCGCGTTTGATGGCACAAGGCGGATGTTGGGCATTGTCGGGTGGAGATCGCGCCGCGCGGTGGAGGACAAGTACTGTACTACTGCGGGAACGTACGTGTTTGACAATCTGTTCAGTGTTGATTTGAAGACTGAATCACCTTTGTTTTCGTAGACCGAGTCAACGATGGACGGATCAGAACTACGGAGTCGAGGGCTTTGAAGAAACGCAGAGACGACGCCGCGTATGAGGACGCAAGCACCGGCAGAGATTCGGAATTCAAGTCATCTTCCCTCAAGTAGCGCGTGTGGACGGCGGCGGTAGCGTCAGTGCCAAGAGAGGACGAAGGCGAGAGTAGGAAGGCTGGGATGGACGTGTGGCGGAAGTAGTCGGGCAGTCGGGCGTACCATATAGTCGGTCAGAAGGAGGCAGAAAAAAGAGATATGTGACACACGCTGGGCCGCTGAATCAACCGGAATTTCCACTCGCCGAGGCGGATATCGCTTGGGGTAGCTAGGACTCGGAGTGAATAGCAATTGCGACGAAAATGGGACGCCTGAACGTTGACCGCTCGATGTACAAGTCAATGGTAGCTGCGATGAAAAAACAGAAGATTTTGACGTCAGCAAGGCGAAATTTACCGCGTCCAACTCTCAGACAGGCAATAGCACTGACCAGTGATAGACGTAGAAAGCAGCGCCAAACGAATCAGCCCTGCCGAGCATTACAACGAGGCTGAGCGAGCAAGTCGAGGGCGGAGACACCGCGGAGACGAGGTTGAAGAAGCGTTGCTCCATTCGGAACAGCGCTGTCGTCCCTGCCCCGGCCAAATTTACTCAGCGCTCAACCAGGAGCAAACCAGGAGTCAACCTTGACGACGGTCGGAACGTATTGCGCATGAAATGGCTGAAAAAGAGAGGTGTTGCGAGTGTGTGCCTAATAAGGAAAACTACTGGGTTTTCCTGCGCCTCAACGAAGTCACCGAGTTGGGTGACCTGACAAGGCGATCAACTGATAGGTCACCCAATTTGGGTGACTTGCTCTTTTGAAATACCACTGGGGTCTCCTCGTTCTAACTCATCCACCACATTCTCACCCGGGATCTACTTCTTCGGCTTCTATTTCATACTCCCCGTATATTCCTCCACCCTGCCCAAAATGTGGAAAGACTTTCAAAGCTGGGGCCAACCACGGCACTGTTCTAGTCCATATGTCAAGCTGTATAGGTCAGTACCTATTGTTTCGTACAGTGCACGATCCGGGGCTTAAACCGAACCAAGGTACACCATCGCAACAAGTTGGCGCATTGCCGACGTCGACTCGGACTCCCTTGACTTCCACGGCACCTTCTGCATTTGTTCACCCACGGCATTCTGCGCCTCAGCCTCCCCGCAATTCATCACGTTGGTCCGTACCCTGCCCGGGCATACCCATCGAGTGGGATGCCGACACCTTCTATACCACCTATCCGTTCCAATTACATGCACCAAATGCTAAGAATTGTGCTCCTTATGACTTGATGATTATTTCTGGCATACCCAAGGCTCGTTTACCTCAGTGCCTTGGTGGAACAGTCACACTTGAGGGTATTCCGCCGTGCGCCAAGTGTTCTCGGTTAACACTTGATGTGAAGATCATCCGGGAAAAGGCATCGCGCTTGTTTGAGCACGTTCGAAATCACGATGACCTGAACTCAACCCAGCTTCGTGCTAAGGTTGCGCTAGTGAAGGAAAAGGTGGATACCTTGAGGTTTAAGGTCGGTTTTATTTCGCCCTTCGTTGCCATGTTTTCAAGCAAAATAAATTAGAAACTTGATCTTGAAGGTTCCCTCCAGCGCGCACAAGCACGGCTCTCCGAGTGGAGGGATCTTTTCCAGTTCATAGGCCAGAACCCGTGCTCAATTCCTGCTTTGCATCGACTCCTTGCGAATGCAGAGAAAGAAGGATGGAGTACCGTCCCCGGGTCAAAACCGACTTCCCTGTCTGCCATCCCGCGAACCGAGCTCCATCTCCCTTCTACATCATATTCAATCTCTGGACAAGTTCAGTCCCTTATCCCACCGGTTCCATCTGATAGTTCCGACCCCCACGTTCAATGGGCTTGGGATGGTGGTTTTATTGTCTTCTGCCTGAATAAGAAGAAGAACTCGGGCGAGGAAACCACTCATCGACGCAACCTACAAATTACGACCTCAAGTCGACTCATTGATTGTAATATCACAGACCAAGCACTCGAGATCTCTGCCTCAGACCTTCCTGGTACTCGGGAAAGCACATGGTCATTTCGAAACTCCGATCTCGTGGCTGCTTGGAGTAAATTATGGTCTTTGTTGCTCAATGATGCTTCCCTCCACGAAAAATTCCCCGTATTCACAGCTGTATTAGAGGGAAAATTCCCGTATCAAAGCCGTGCGTAGTTGGATCCAATTCCTGCTGTTTACCTCAAGTACTCATCCTCCTTTAGATGCTGTCATCTACACATCTCCCATCGCAAACACTGCCATCGAAGAGTCCATCCAAAACCAAAACGCATGCCGTGTCTGCGGCAAGGCCTTCAAAGGCCCGGATCGCCAACAACATGTCGGCGAGCACATTAGCGAGTTTGCGATGCAACCATTGGATGGCTAATGGCTACACAAAAGTCAAAATCCAGGCGCATTGACAAAGGCTAACCCTGGTTTCAGCATCCAAACTTCATTCCACGCACCTCTTGTATAATTTGACATCAATCTTTGGGCCATCAAAGTTCCCTAATCGGGAAATTGTTAGCCATTCAATGGCTCCAATGGCTCATCGCAAACCCGGCATCTCGCGGCGTATCTGAAGCTTCTGAAAGACCCAATCCTGAATTAATCGCAGGTTCGTCTTCATCATCAGACTCATCAAACTCATCAATTTCAGAGTCCGAGTCGCTAACTGACATTAACTCTGGTAAATCCGAGTAGTCAGACGTCGTTAGAGTGTTCTCTTCTTGACCAGGTAGGTCCTCCAGCTGTTCTGATTCGAATTCTTCTTCAGATTCAACAGAAAATCCGGGAATTTCAGAAGATCAAAGTCCCCATCATCCGAGTCCAAATCTGACTCGTACTCGTCTCAAATAATTCACGTAAGTCGGCGAACTCGTCCTCCGACTCACTGGGCTCATATCCAGGATGTTTCTGAGTCCGAGTGCAGAGGTAAATCCGCAAATTTCTCAATATACCAGGCCGAGAGATCAAAGTCTCGGTTTTGCAGGGATTCTTTGCGTAGAATTTGCGGTTCAACGTTCCGGAATATGCTGGTGACAATGTACGAATCTTCATCGAAAGATTCGACACGAATCTTATTATCTTTGATTACAGGAGTATCAATTTCTTGATCAACGTCCTGCAAGATAAACGTTGCCATTGTTGCGTACATATCTTCAGATTCTGCGGTAAAGCGGTCTTCCCATTCGATGTCGTCAGGATCTAACCCAAGAGCACTCTGACGCTCAATAGCGTACCATAGACCAATTCTAAAGTCTTCGTTGAACAGGTATTCCATGGGTAAGATAACATCTTGACGTTGTACCTGAGAACTCAGTGTTTGCTGGGCTATCCTCATCCTTAAATGAGGGTACTAAAACAGAGCATGAAATTGTTGATTTGGCACATAAATAAACAAACATAGAAAATCAGCACAGGGAAAGCCCAATCACTTCGGTGCATGTTATGTGCAGTAGCATAAAATTATCCCCCCTCTCTCCCACCAGTTAAACCAACTGCTAACTGTATTAGCTGGTCGCAAGCAAGGCATTTCTACATTCGGTCACTTTTGGTAATGCCGAGTATTCCATGGGTAAGATAACATCTTCCATTGTTACATCAATGACAACATATTCAGTATCCGATGTTTCGTACACTTGGAAACGAGATTCTCGTTGAACCTCTTCATCTCAAGGGTAAGGCTGAGCTTCCTGTAGTACAATGCGAACGAATTTCGCCACTAAATCGCCAATAGGTCGCGGTTGTTCCGGGTGAGAGTTGACAGTTTCCAGAATTTTCATGAATTCAAGTCCTGGTTCCTGCCCTCCTCAGCTTCCATACGGAAAATCGCAGACCCAACGGGTAAGGTTTCCAACACTTCAGTCGTTGCTGAAAGTGCTGATTCGTTTGCGGTATGCATTCGTGCAGCGTGCGCGCCGAAACCTGGAGGTTTACCCTTCTGGTTTGAATTTATGGTCGTCAACTTTGGGCAGTTGCGAGCCATATGGCCTGCTTCTTCGCAATTTAACCAAAGTCCAGCATACAAGACACACAAAAAAAATCTGGCTCTATAGAATATCTTACTCTAGAATCATGCTAAGATAATGTTCCGCCCAAAATCTGTGCCTCCCGTCCTCTATTGAGCTCAATAAAATACACGGCTCCCAACTTTACCATCAACAAATGATGGTAATTTAAAAGTTGCAAAGTCATGTGACCATAATGGGCGCTTGAAGCGCTTACTCCAAGTCCACTTTAGGGTGCGCATCGATTAAACACCACCAAACAGGTCCCATCATTGATGGGATCAGTGATGTCTCAAGTCGAATTTTTTTTCAATTTTAATATTGCCTTTCTGGCAGCAGAGAAGGGTCAGAGGTAGTTAAGTGAGCTGTCAGCAGTCCCTTACTGCATCTCCTTCCACCTATATGAGTGTTTTGGCCAGAGGATCAGAAACCTGGAGGCTTTGATCATGTGCAATAAATTTCGTTCTTGTTTGGTGGTGTTTAAGCCTTGGTTTAAGCGATGCGCACCATTAGTTGGTTTTCTTAATTTGCGCTCAGAAAAGGTTAGAACGAGGAGACCCCAGTGGTATTTCAAAAGAGCAAGTCACCCAAATTGGGTGACCTATCAGTTGATCGCCTTGTCAGGTCACCCAACTCGGTGACTTCGTTGAGGCGCAGGAAAACCCAGTAGTTTTCCTTATTAGGCACACACTCGCAACACCTCTCTTTTTCAGCCATTTCATGCGCAATACGTTCCGACCGTCGTCAAGGTTGACTCCTGGTTTGCTCCTGGTTGAGCGCTGAGTAAATTTGGCCGGGGCAGGGACGACAGCGCTGTTCCGAATGGAGCAACGCTTCTTCAACCTCGTCTCCGCGGTGTCTCCGCCCTCGACTTGCTCGCTCAGCCTCGTTGTAATGCTCGGCAGGGCTGATTCGTTTGGCGCTGCTTTCTACGTCTATCACTGGTCAGTGCTATTGCCTGTCTGAGAGTTGGACGCGGTAAATTTCGCCTTGCTGACGTCAAAATCTTCTGTTTTTTCATCGCAGCTACCATTGACTTGTACATCGAGCGGTCAACGTTCAGGCGTCCCATTTTCGTCGCAATTGCTATTCACTCCGAGTCCTAGCTACCCCAAGCGATATCCGCCTCGGCGAGTGGAAATTCCGGTTGATTCAGCGGCCCAGCGTGTGTCACATATCTCTTTTTTCTGCCTCCTTCTGACCGACTATATGGTACGCCCGACTGCCCGACTACTTCCGCCACACGTCCATCCCAGCCTTCCTACTCTCGCCTTCGTCCTCTCTTGGCACTGACGCTACCGCCGCCGTCCACACGCGCTACTTGAGGGAAGATGACTTGAATTCCGAATCTCTGCCGGTGCTTGCGTCCTCATACGCGGCGTCGTCTCTGCGTTTCTTCAAAGCCCTCGACTCCGTAGTTCTGATCCGTCCATCGTTGACTCGGTCTACGAAAACAAAGGTGATTCAGTCTTCAAATCAACACTGAACAGATTGTCAAACACGTACGTTCCCGCAGTAGTACAGTACTTGTCCTCCACCGCGCGGCGCGATCTCCACCCGACAATGCCCAACATCCGCCTTGTGCCATCAAACGCGCCGTTTCGACACTATACACCTGCAAGTTAGCATCGAAATTGTGGAAACAACGAAAGCGATGTAGGTACAGGGTCCGTATACGCGTAGATATTCAATAAATTGATTGAAAGCCACGAGCCAATGAGTACCAGTCAACGCGAGGAATTTCACTCACTTGAGGTATCAGGGACGCGAAAACACACCTGTTGCCGAGTTAATGATAAGTGAATATGAGGAAATCAAGACCATATCTTCGCGAATGGAACGGCACTCGAATTCAACTCAGCGTCACATTTCAAACGAAACGAAAGCAATTTGGAAGAATCATAAATCGGCGCACGGAAGGAAATCGGCGCACGGAAGGGTGCATCTCCTTGTAGGTCGGCATTTGAACTTTTTTGAAGACGAACCTAATGAAAGAGAAAATCAAGTCAGCTTCGATTCAATGGGTAATATAGAATGAATCTGATGACACCTAGTCCCCTAGTCCCCGGCCACATCTCTATTTCCACTATATGGAGGTTCTGATCTCGGTCGAGAATAAATGTGTTTAGATGGGAACAAAAATGCTGCCCGACCCCACCCGACCGACCTCGTCGAGGTGAATAGGCTAGAGTGGAGATATATCTATGTGAACCGGTACAACGTACCTCTGTATTCAGATAGTTCACTGCACAAATGAATGAATACACAACACAATCAAGTTTTGTCGAAAAAATGCAATGGATATCTCGTCATGAGCGCGCATCGGTGAAGACGAGTGAAAATAAATAGCCAAATAGTCTTCTCATGCAAATAGATTAACACGATGAGTGGAGTCCGGGGGTGAACGGGAAGAAGTATGGAATGATTACCAAATAGAGTGCCAGTGAGACGAGAGGGTGCGTGGTGCGTACCTTGGTTTGAATTGATTTCACTTCGACTCTACGGGATTTTCACTAGTACTGGGGCTAAACAGGAACGGGACGTTTGAACCAAAGTTGAACATTATTACTATAAATGGAATAGAAAGTTGAACCGTGGGCGCGGGTTTCCATAGCAGGAAGCTAGAAAGGGTGACTTAGCTACCCAGAATGTGGTGACCCAGCTAAATCAACGATCGAGAAAGGCAGAGAGTTTGAGTGACCTACCCGCCAAAAAGGTTCGGCATCCAGCCAGCGGAGTTTGAAATCTGAGTGACCCGTTGCCTAATCGGGAGGTGACCGGAGCGATCGGTGATCGGAGGTCACCGAAACCCTCTATAGAACAATAAGGGAATGAAGAGGGGAGTACCCTCACAGTCATAGATAATAGAATGGAGAGAACAATAACAATTGAGAATGGAGCACAGCCCCATAGAATGGAATGGAGCACAGCAATGGAATTCAGAGAGGGATGGTGCCTGAATTGAGAATGAAGCAGACAATCAGTCTACAGAGGGTGGGCATCCTGATGACGTAATTGATCAAGGATCAACAGGATCAGAGGTTTTGATGGAATCAACTGGCCAGACTGTGACAAGTATAGTTTGACCCTATATACAGGAGTCCTACCTCTTAGAGAGCATGCGCATGTGGCAAACAAGCCACTGATTCCAACTGAGTCCAATTTTCTATCCCAAGAGCCATCAACTCAATAGAGAGTCGTTCCCCCCTAACTTAGTATGAGCTAAATGATGAGTTGTTGGGTCCAGAAATATAGCTGTATTGTTCCTTGAGCTCAGCAATGCACCCTGTATGTATATTGCCTTGTTTCTCACGAAAAAGGGCTTTAAAAACATTGTTTTCTTTCCAGCAGGTAACTATAGACTCAATGGCCTTGTCAATCGAAATAGTCTTCCAATCAGAGCACCCAACATGCAGGAGCGCGCGAGGGTGCAGCTTGTTTCCTAAACAGGCAACAGATTGACAGCTGATGGCATTTTGATGCCGACGCGGCGATTTACCGTGACGTGACATATTTACGTTTTGATCAGCGCTGATCAAAACGTAAATATAAGCAGATAAAGAGACTTATTCACGCTCGGCGTCACGCATCAGGGTGGTGCCGAGATGCCGTCGCGTGACATGATGGGTCGGTGATTGTTCCCAATCGAGAAACTCGCTTTCGTCGGCGGCGGGCTATATTGTCGTTCCAAAAGCTTTGATATCTGTGTATAACGTGTAAATGTATTTTATCTTAGTCTGATCAGCTGGGTGCACTTAACGCACATAACGCACAGCCGCTCGGAGCACATAATCCGTAGTCTTATGTTTACCGCGCCCCTCGAACCGCGTCAGGTTCTTATTAGGTAATCTTATATAAGCCGGACATTGCCGGTACCTCATTCTCCCCTTCCGCAGGTCTATTTTGATGGTGATTCAAGCTCTCAGACACTCTGTACAGGGCTGCACTTATCTCTACCTTATTTCCCGAATTTATACAGTGGTTTCAGTTAAAGTTGAATGCATTTGTTCATCTCGGCCGAAACACCCGAGCCGCACGTGATGACGACGCGACAATGTTTTCTGTAGCGCGCCGTCTGATTTTGGAAAATCTGAGGAGACAGAAATGTAGCTTTACTTATTGCATGTACCCTGCTCCAAGTTTTTGAAGCCAAAAAATCAGTTTCTATTGAGATATACGCGCCGTGAAATCTGCTTATATAAGATTAGCTAATAAGAACCTAACGCGGTTGCAGGGGCGCGGTAACCAACAGACTCTATATAGCGAGGGCACCGAGCTGATTTATATAGAGCGTCTGTCTACGAGAGACTACATAATCCGACGCCGGTATGTTCTATGCTAGTCTCACCAAGTCAGACTCTACAAGATTTATGATAGTCGATAAATCTATTATAGTTCTATGCCTCAGTCGCATTTTAATTCCCGGAAGCATCTCAGAGGTAATTCTGTATACTCTACTCTCTGTCTGTGTAAAAATACGAGCGGAAATGTTGATTTTTGGTCTGCGGCAGTATGCCGAAACCTCCCCGCCAAAAGGTTACTTATGTGCACTGATGTGACGCGTACGGCCACGTCACATAAATTATGTGCACTTTCTTGCCTTTCACCGCTACCTCTCGGATCTCTCTTCTGTATACCACTCGGTTTGACTTGGCGACTACTCTGGTAGATTGTCTGCACTGTTTAATACCGCTTCCCTGTCAAAAATCGCGAAAATCTGTCTGTTTTCATTCGCAAGGTCCAAATCATCGATCCACGGCTTCCGAGTCACTCGCGCTTAAATATTCTCAGCCAGGATCTCGATACTAGCCCAGGAATGAGGAGACACAGTCAGTATACAAATCTAAGCAGTGCTGTATCTTTCTGTCCCTGAAAAGGGAGCAACTTAGGTACACAAGTGAGTATTGATTCTGATCCTTCCCTCCGAGTCTTTCCAGCTACATAATTGCTTTACAGCGCTGTGGACTCCTTTCGCCCCCTCAACTACCTTCAAAGTGATCAAAACATGACAAGAATCATTCACCTTTGCCAGTTACCAGCGTCCATCTTTGGATTCTCGATGAGAACCATTCTTTATGCTTATCTCTGGCTTTGAACTGCCTGGACCCACGGAGGGATTTCATTTTAGTGTCTACAAGATGATGCGTTAGATACTGCTTCTGTACGGAGTTGAATGTGAATTTCCGCTCTGCTTGAATCAAATCACTATTGAATCAAAATCTCGTCCTTCAATTGAATGAGCTCAGCCGACGAACAATGTTACTGTAAAGCGAGGCAAGAAATCAAACTCAGAGTTGTCTGAGACCCAACGAAGACTCGCCAATACCTTTGAATTCTCTCTTTTCTTCCCCTTTTCGCTTTCTTTTTCGTCGTTTTCCCCTTCTGGATACCCAGCACAATGTGCGGAAAACCGTCGAGAGGTGTTGTGCGATTTGGCGGGGTGTTGTGGCCGTTATCGTGTTGTCGCAACGCCTGACAACACGGCAATCAAATTGTCAAAACACTGATGATTTACATAAAGAGCATACTGGTTCTAGAGCAGGAAAACTAAGTAGCAGCAAAGAAGTATTAAGTAGGACAGACACGGCCCGGTAGTAAGATCTAAAGAAGTCAGTAAATCGTGTATATGTCAACCGATGGACCTTCAGAACCTAATGCATCGCCGGCGATTATCGGAGTGTTTTGGCCAGAGGATCAGTCGTGGGAAGGTTTTGATCAGGTGGAATAAGTAAATCTCGTTCTTGTTTGGTGGTGTTTAGGCCGAGCGCACCATAGGTTATTAAATTTATTTTTAAAATTTTCCCATCGGTGACGAAATCACTACTGAAACAGCGCAAAACGCGAGGAATTCAGCCCAAAGGTAAGAGAGGGGTGTAAAGATGCGTCGAAGGTCATTTGGAGGTCTGGTGCACTGGGCAGTGTCGAAACTAGAAAATTGTTCTGAGAAGGCCAAAATCAAGATAATGCCTGTTCGGCCGGCTGACGACTGTTGTCCTGGGCTCCCGACGGCTGGGCAACAGTTCCGACGCATACCCGGGCATCTCGGGTGAACACCGACCATCACAACAATTTGATTTTGCTTAGTTTTTATGGGACACGGCCCAATAAGGGAACTGGCAGCGCCAGCGTGTCTCGGGACACGCTGGCTGTGTGTGGGCTCGGGGTGGGGCGGCCCCGGGGCACCGAATGCTTTAAAATGGTTTTGAAAGGCTATTGAACACGCCCATTAACGAGTTATCAAAATTTACGTACATTTCGCGTAATTTATGATCCCATTGACGCGCCATCACAAGCGGTCGGGAGGGAATAGCAAGGAACCGCGAAATCATAAGTAAGTACAACTACAGTAAGTACAGTGGCGGCGCAATCTGATGCCACCCCCCAAAAAGGACATTCTCATCAAACTGCGTCTAATCTGCCCTCGCCATCGCCTTTTGGGGGCGATGAAGGCACAAATTCATTGGAAAGACAAATACACTGTCTGTGGAGGCAAGATTTAGAAAAATAAGTTCATTCATTGAGGGGAACCGGGCCAAAGATGGTTGGAAAGTCTTGCCCTAAAAGTGTCAATTTTCGAGGTATCTTAAGGTGAATAAGGGGTGTATGTGTCTCAAATCCATGTCATAAATGCACTGCGAAAGGTCCGACCACAGAAAATGGGACACAGAAAAGAAAACAAGTTGAATTGATGAGAATTTCCTTTTTGGGGGGTGGCATCAGATTGCGCCGCCACTGTACGCGGCACACGTGTGAGAACATTTACTGTGAGAACATTTACGCCCTGGGCGGCGGCCTGCTCTGCGTGTCCCCATGACGGGCCGGGATCCAGTTTTGCCTGGGACACGCTGTGGGAGAGGCGCCCAGCCAATTTGCTGGAAATCCCGTGAGAGGCCCATGCTGATTGTCGCCGCTTGAGTGACGGGCGACGAGAGAAGCGCTTGTTTGTGGAGATAAATTCGAAAAGCGGCGCATCACTGTGCGGGAAACACCGCCGCCGAGTCCTAGTACAATAGAGACTTTGCGCAGAGCCACCGGTAGCCACCCAGTGGCTCTCACGGCATGCGCTGTGGAGCGGCTACGGCATATGGTGGCTCGTTTGGTGGCTGGAAGAACAACTTGAAATTCATTTTCTTCGGCATTTTTTCATCCTTCTGGATGACCTCGAAGCGCTAGGCTTCCAAACCCACAGGAAGCACACCAAGGTTCCACGCCAACCGTCGGTTTTGCAAGAACCGGCCAAAAACGCACCAAATAAAGCGGGAAACTGGTAACCTAACCACGACACCTCACTACATTAAGGTATAGTCACAGAGGTACCATGTAGATATTACTTGAAGCCCCACCTGCAACGCGGGCGACGAGCCACCAAACGAGCCACCATATGCCGTAGCCGCTCCACAGCGCATGCCGTGAGAGCCACTGGGTGGCTACCGGTGGCTCTGCGCAAAGTCTCTACACTTCTCTACAGCTGTTTCGGAAAAAGAATACGGGTTTCGGCATTTGTTGCTCCTCAATTCTTTGTTGACACTTGCTTGACCTTGAGTCTGTTTGCGGAATCTGCTTTCTCCCTCGCCCGGCCTCGGTATATCTCCGGGAAAGTTCTGTGGGTACCATAGAGCATTGGTCTATTATCTGGTTAAATTACAATTCTTATATGGACCCCAACAATCGTGCAAGCTGGTCTGACCCAATTGTGTTCCTTACGGCACCTTCCGTCTGAGGCAACAATTTGTGGAGTTTTTGACAGAATCGTCAACAAGTGTAGACAAAAAATCAAAGAGGAAGAAATGACGAAACCCGTATTCTTTTTACGAAACGGCTGTAATACATGTTGTTTACGGGCGTTGTTTGGTGCAGTATAGATTGAGAACTAAGGAAGAAAAGCCTTATCGCCTTTCTTGTAGAAGGGGCATAGCCAGCCGGAACTAAACTTAGTGCCGTCAACAATTCCGTTGCGCTCAATATGCATGTACAGTTTCGCCAGAAATCCGATGATATTGAAACGTTTCTCTGTCAGAGTTCTTAGATTGCATGTAAAGAAGATCTATATGTCGGAAAAATTCGTACGGTATACCATCGAGACCCGGGGCTTTACCATTATTTGAAAGCAACACTGAGCTGGGACACGCACCGGACATAGCCGTGATGTTATCGCCAACGGTTTCCGGAGCTCAGCGGTCCGAACACGAATGATTTTCTAATTATCGTCCTATCACGCTGTTGAATACTGATTACAAACTAATGACCAAAGCCCACTCACTGAGATTGATGGAGGTGGCCCAGGACCTCTGACATTCACCTATGATGCCTGCCCCGAAAAATCTGGGATTTGGGACATCGTATCCGGACCCCAAATGGGGAAGATCTCATCCGAATCCGAACCAGGCCTTCCAAGAGGTCGATGTTTTATCCGGACGCTGAACCAGGCCTAAAAAAACCACTGCTAAAATCGCAAGAAAATCGCAATTTATCTCTTCACGCGTCTAGGTGGCCCCTCTACCTCTTCTGAGTAATGCGAAAGCTTGTCATGTAGCTTGAATGCTGTTCTTCGCTTGCTGAGGTGCGCTTGGCGGTCCCTATTTCCGAAAGTTCCCGGAAATAGGTAGAAAATGTGTTTTCAGTGCAAAATTCATCAGATTGTACTTGATTGACCTCGAAGTTGCCCGGTGCAAATCGCACCCCAGACTTCCTTGGCTGTGTAGCGGCACCTGGGTGCGGCTGAGCACTGGCCGCTGGAGGGGGTGGAACTGGAGCTGGTGGCTGAGACGGATGGACGGGGTGTGCGCGCTTCTTCAGCGGGCGAGCGCCCTCGCCAGAAACGTTCGGCAAAACCGGCACCGGGCCAGGAGGGGGAGGGGCAGGGTCCCCGGAAAGGCATGACGGACCTTTCTTCTTAGAGCGGATACGCTTACGCATGAAATGCTTCCCAAGCGCAATTAGCGCTTCACCGATTTGCTGGTCGGTACCACGGATAGATACACGGCGCTCCAAGGGGGAAGCCTTATCAGTATAGGCTCGAAGTTGGGCACCGGAGATGTCGTGCGACTGATGAAGAGCCTTACCACCACGGCCAACGATATGCCCGACGACCGAGTCAGGCACCACAAGCGTACATGAGTAGCGGGACGGTGCGTCCTGTGCAGTAGGGAGGGTTTCGGCGAGTGGTATGGCGGTGTGGCCGACAGCGATGATGGCAGGGGTAGGGGCTGGGGTTGAAGGTTCAGCCCCAGCGAGCGCCATCCCAGGAGAAGCGCCAGGCATGCCCTCCGGGAGTAGAGGCTGCAGTGTTAGGAGAGTGCCAGAGTCGAATAGAAGGTTTGTTATGCTGTAAGGGGAGAAGGGCCCAGGAGCCAAGTCGATAACAAACCTGGGGATCAGAGATCCCCAGTGAACTACTTATATACAAGAGGTGACGTAAGATATGACATAAGTGAGCACACAGCATGATGTCTTGGAGACAGAGAAAGTCAGAAGATGTCATAGCTGGACACTGGGCTTTAACCCTTTATAACAATACAAGTCGTTTGAGAAAAATCAGGGTATTTCCTCGGCCCGAGAAAGGTTCTCAATGTTGCCATCAATCACCACCAAAAGCGGTAGTTGGAACTGGTGACGCGAACTGTAGCGTCTGTTCACAAGAGACTACTTAGGTCACATGCCCTACCCCGTGTTCGCCGCAGACCATGAAGACGGTAGGTCTGAGGTCACCACGCCAAAACGTTCTAGGTACTTACATTTCCCACTAAAGCTTACATGGGGCTTACCAGATTGTTAGAATATCATCTGGTCACTGACCCAATCATCAGTCATCAAGTGTCTCCATCCCCGCTCCGAATTTGGAAAAAGCTTCAAGCCGTTGTAGCCCACGCGCCCCGCCGACTTCCTGCCAATGCTTTGAGTATCGAGAGTCCCTTTTAAACACACACACGGCCACGGCAAGTCTTTGTGCTTTATCAATACACGGGTGTAAGCTGATAATTGGTGTCGTCAGAGTTTCAGCCACCGCCGTGACGGCACATATTTCCAACATTGCTATACAATAGAGGCTGTGTTAAAACAGATCGACATTGATTTGGAGAGTTGGGAGAGTCCCCAGCATGGCTTTGTTTGTACCCAATATCTATAAATTATTGCACGCAATACATAGTTCTTTATCCGAATATGAAGATCGAGCTACTTAGACTGTTGTTTACGCCGATGATCAGTGGAAGTCCCTTCGCCTCTGTCCTCCTGTCCTCCTGAATCCGACGGTGGTGTGACAGAGTGACTATCGTTGGCTTTGAGCGGTTTTTTTTTTTTTTTAACTTCGGCAGCAGGCTCTTCAGTTGTAGTCGAACCAAACCCAGTGAACAGAAGGTATCGGAGGAGGGTTCTGCTCAATTACTAGACTTGGAAGCAGGTGGATTCGAACAAAAGGCAAGGGGCTTCCAAGATAAGTGTTGTAATTGTCTATTTCTCTACATCTAAATAAGTATTGTCGGCTCTTGGCTTCTCGGATGCAGATGCCGGCTTGTTTTATTCTATTTGTTAGGCCTCGAATTTTTGAATGCGCGTTTCTGGCTTTCGCGGCCATTGGCTCGTCTCAAGTCGACTTCCATCCTAGTCTACTTGCTGTACATTTTTGATTTTGTTTGGTCTTTGCAAAAATTTATGAACCCATGAATTTTGCGCTGTGAAAACCTGATTCTGAGACAATTTTGAGACGTCTCAAGAGGATCCAAGATGAGGATAAGAACTTGGGGCAAAATCAAATGACTGATGTGACTAGACCGGTGACCGATCTCTCGTTTAAGGCTGGATATAAATACGAGTATATTAAAATATAATCAATTATAATCGTAAAATTATGATTAAATATGCTTCGCCCCATAATCTCAAGGTCTGTGAATACTCGGTGTGACCAAAAGTAACCGGAATCGGAAATTGCGTGGTTTCAACCAGATTTTGTGGGTGACTGCTGGGCGAATTGGGCCAATTGGCAGTGTATAAACATATACAATTGCATAAGAAGCAGGCAAAAGGTTGCATAGTCCCTTTGTCCTATTATTACACATTCTTTTATGTATGCTTTGAGGCGGGAAATTAGTGTGCCGAGTTGCCTCTCTCACTGAGCAACGGGAAACACCTGGCAACCTTAGATATCGGATTTGTAGACTATTGGGATACTATGCACTTTTTTGGGGTACTTACCTGCCTGAAATTCCGGCACCTCTCCTTCAGAGAACGCAAACATGTCCAAATTGGTCCAATTTTAAAGATTGATTCACCAGCTCAAAACAAAATATTGCATGTCATGCCCATAGCATGGAAGTGGTAGAAGAAATAATTTAGAAGAGCCCTGTATTACTCAAAGCTGTTTGACTTTCGAAATTCCCCTCTAAAAAGCCAAATTCCGGTTACTTTTGGTCACACCGAGTACACTCAGTTGCATTACAATACATTATGATTATGATATGGTATGGGGTCTGTATTTAATCATAATCTTAAGGATGGGTGGGAGCAATAAAATGGCATATTAGCCTGTTTGCGATGCAGCCATTGAATGGCTAATGGCTACGCAAGTGTCCAGATTCCGGCGTACTGGCAGTAGCTACGCACGGTCTGAGCATCCAAATTTCATTCCAAGTAGCTCTTCTTGAGTTCGACATGCAAGTGTAGCCCATCAAACTTTCCTAATGCGGAAATCGGTAGCCATTCAATGGCTCCAATGGCTCTTCGCAAACCCTCTATTCTTGGGTATACAGTGTCTGTTGAGTACCTGAAGCTCGTATCTGACCATAGGTAAATAGTGTGGTCTCTCCAACTCACCCGATAACTCAAATTCAACCCCAATTTGGCAGTGTTTGCTGTCAACCGTGGGACATTATTGATGCCATGTTTTTTGCACTCAAACAATGTCTGATGAGACTAAAAACTGCTTTTGAGGGTTGTAACAACTTCAAATTTGACCTAAAGCCTCTGGATCATAGGGGGTGGAAGTAAATTTAGTCCTTTAGTAAGGATTCGTTCCTCAAGATGAATACCATTTTAATATTGGTGTAGCTCGCAGTGGGAATGCATTCTGGGAACACTTTCAGTGCTAGAGCTTGTATTAGAGCGTTTGTGCTAAGCGGCGGGGACGCTTGACAGGCATGTGGAGCGGGGTCGCCTGGCTTTAGCGGCTCGCATTGGCCCATGTGTGGATGGGGCGAAGAAATCAAGTTTTTCAAGTTGGAAAAAGAGAGAGAAAAAGGAGAAAAGAGGGAGAGATTCAATTTGATTTAGTCTCTTCCTTGCACCCCATTTTGGTTGTAATACGATGGTGTTCATCACGCCGCGAGGGTTTTTCAATCTTGAATCCCAAGGCCGTTTAAGGAAAATCAGTGATTTCAAGACCCATGCCCTTTTCGAGCGAATTCCCCGAAAGGACATGGGATCTGGCCAATGAAATTCAAGATTTTCCGCCGAGACGTCGGCTTGCCACAATAAGCACAAAATTGATGGCATCAATCGGCTTTCCCGCGGTTTCATCAAGGTTTCATTTCGCCTTCGTTTCCTTGTGTCTGTTAGAATATGTCTGTTTTGTGCTGCATAAAGCTGCAAGAACCCACCTGATTTTATTTATTCAATCTCTTCCAGAAAATGGGGATGCATTACAGGCAAATCCCAGTTCAACGTAACTGTGTTGTATTTTCAAATCCTACTGAGGTAGGCGGAGAGTAACCTTATTTTCTTCAAGTAACAGAGCCCTTTGGTGGGCTCAATGCAATGTAAACTTCAATACAGGATGGGAGGGGGACAGACTGCCAATATATCTGCTTCCCATCAATTTTGCCTTGTGCCTCAAACTAACTCTCCATGGAAAGGCTCAAATTTTTTGACTAGACTATGTAGTAGTACCAGTACCTAGTTACATTACCTCGCTCAATATATGTATTTCATTGTCTCATTGCAGACAGCCAAAACTTAAGCCATGTATTCAAGAATGTTTATCATTTTACAGTTCTCAAACAGCCGATGCCCCTCAGATTCCACCCAGAAAGTACATTTGTGGGTTATAACTTACTACAATGGGCCGTGAATTTTTTGAAGCCACCATCTACTCGAGGTTAAAAAGTGTATAAAAGGTGAAAAAGAAGTTGCGACGTCGGGGAATTGAACCCACGGGCGTCGGAATGTTCCGTCAGGTCCCATGTCCTTATATGGACATGGGCGTCCACAGCCATCGCACATGAGCCCTCGCATTTCCTCAGAATAGAAGACTCTGTTGGGCTTGAAACTCGGTACAGTGTCAGAAAGGACCTTTAAGAGTGCCTACCTCAGTGCGTTTAATATTCTGCGGGCTGAGTTCTGTTTAGACGACGATTTGTTAGCGACCTGGCGGGAATGACATCGTTGGTTGAAGCGTCTCAGCACTATACAGCGATCCCGCGGCACATGCCTGTCAAGCGGGCCAGCCGCTCCGCACAAACGCTCTATTTAGACAAGGATATCCGAGTTCCATATTCTAAAATATTCAATTAAATTCGATTAAATACGATTATTCTATAATTATAATACATTACAATACCCTTACGATTAAATATGGGCTGAATCCTTAAGATTATATCACGATTACAGTACATTATGGGTCGGAAGCGTATTTAATCATAATGTTCCAGCCTTACTCTCGTTGCGTGTGCAAACAATCGTTCACAGAGATGATGTGCAGTTGCGGCCACTGAACTTGCATTACCATATATGGAAGGTCCTCCCAAGAATACCGCTAATGATGGGGTTTGTCCAGGGTTTGTCCTGATGACCTTTGAGAGCCCTTAGGACATCTCATTATGTGGCTTCTGCTACAAACAGTAACAAACAACCCCAATTCTGTCCGTAAAGTGGGCCGGGTGGCTGAAGCGCAAGTTTATATTACACTGACTGGGAAAAAGTATGGGATCACGGCATCTGTGAGAAAGATGCTCGTGTTGCGCAAGATCGCGGGGATAGACTGGTAACTTTTGTGACTCATTATGGAGTACACTATGTGTAGTATGTGCCTGTAAGATATCGGGAGGCTGCTTCCAAAAATGAGAGCTGTGCAATGAATTTATTGGTGATGGGTGATCCAATTATATATCTGCTTTTTGCCGCTTTAGGAAATACAAGTCAGAAAATGAGTTTGAGAGGGAAAACGGACAAGAAAAGCTCACAGAACATTAATAGTGAGTCGGGCCTCCCTTTTCTTTCAACACTTTGCGCACCCTGTTGGGCATACTGCCGTATAACTTGTCAGTATATGTCTGATCTATTTTCTCCCACTCCTCCTTCAAAGTGATCCTGGTTCTTCGGCAGAGAGTCCCGAGCGCGTACCATACGCTCCAAATGATCCCAAAGATTCTCTATGATGCTCATATTGAGCGAGTACGGGCACCAGGGAAGAACATCAAAGCCCTCGAGATTAAGCCACCCCTGCGCGTGCTTGGATTTATGCTTTGAGTCGCCGTCTTGCTGGAAATAAATAGTCGAGCGGTCCAAATTACGCTGGTCCAGAATGTTGAGGAGGGATTTCGAGAGGATGTCAGTGTAAACGAAGCGATCCATGATCCCTTCGGTCCGATGAAGTTGACCGACACCGTGTCGGGTGAGACAGCCCCAGACCATAACACTCCCGCCGCCGAGTTGGACCTATATCTGGAGTCATACGCCTTCCCTGGTTCCCTTTAGCACCACTGTCGGCCACCCGAACCAATGATGTTGAATTTTGACTCATCTGAAAATATAACGGCCCGCCAATTCTCTGCAGTCCGGTAACAATGAAGTTCCCCCCACTCTTTTCGCTTCCTCCGGTGCTCTGGCTTCAACAGAGACTTGGATTGGCATACATAGACCCCTAGTTCACGCTCTCGTAGCGCAGACCGGACCGTATCGACGTGCAAATGCGGGAAATATTTCCGCTGCAGGTCTGATGCATTCTTGGCTTTGCCAGAAGAGAGCAATTGGAGGGCTCTACGGATGTTTCTCTCGCTCATTTGGCGTGAGCGACTCGGCCTAGGTGCTTTCTCATCGAAGCCGTGTGTTGGACCATAGCGGGCATTGATTTGGAAGACCGTAGAGGGCGCAACATTCTCTTTTTAGGCTACATCTCTATTTGAGATGCCTGCCTTCTTAAGGGCGTCTATGGCGGCCTTGTTTACGGCAGTGGTGTTGAACATGATGTGAAGAATGAGTTACAACAGGTCTGGGGTAAATCGAGCGCGTCGTTGTGGTGATTCAGAGTGAAAAGTCTTGGGCTTGCCAAATGCGGAAAAAGTATTGGATCACGTGTACGCGATAATCACGCTCTCTGACGACAACGCGCGCACATCGGACGTCGAGTTAATACATGTAGAAAGGGTAGTCCTAGAGGTATACGAAGCACTATATATCACCCCCAAAATTTGCTCACTCGCGCCGCAGTTCAAGCCGAAAGTTTGAAAACCAGGTGATCCCATACTTTTTCCGAGTCAGTGTAGCCTGTTTGCGATGCAGCCATTGGATGGCTAATGGCTAAACAAGTGTCCAAATTCCGGCGTATTGACAAAAGATATCCCCAGTCTGAGTAACCGAATTTTATTCCAGGCAGCTCTTCTTGACTTCTACATAAAAGTTTAGCTCATCAAAGTTTCCTATCCACAAGTTCAACTCTCGTGTCCCTTCCGTTGTCGTGCCCCGTGTCGGAAAAATCAAAAAAGGGTTGTTGGGCCTGGGCAGGCCTTGTAAGGTCTAATAAGGCCGTTGGGGAAAAGGAGGGTTACAAGGTTTAAATACGTACCAAATACTACATATAGGGCCTTATAACACATAATGGACCTTATAGGGCCTAATGAGGCTTGTAAGGCCTTACAAGGCATGTTCGGCGGCGTTAAGCAAGAGTATTACCACTTCACCTTCTTTGTAAGGTGTCTGCTTGCACTTTGTCTTGACTTTCTAATACCACACTATCTATTTCTATTGTACTACGATGCTGACTCTAACAATTAATTCCTGGTTGCTTGCGAGAATCGAACGCTCGACCTCTGCAGTGCGAATAAAACAATGGCAATGTATAATACTGCTATGCTAAGATAGCTTTACACAGAGAGAAATTTTGTTCCATATATGGCGTAGCTCTCGGATACCTGTACAATTTCCCCATACCACAACAACTCAAGATATTGCTCGTACATTGACTGGTGATTCACTACACATGAGCATATGATCCCCTACATACTTTGAAATTCAAATCAGCCATCTTGGCATACAACCACAGCACAAATTATCAAAAACAATACAACTCTGAATTTTCGGCCGAAAAAGATGCAACAAAACCACACCTACTTACCATGTCTCTAACAACCCCAACTCAGTTTTGTAACCTCCGGGAAGTCAGCCTGGGAAGACCTAACCAGACCTTATCACACCTTATAAGGTCACCCCTCGAACCTTATTAGGCCTTATAAGGCCGTTAGGTGCTCCAAGGCCTTACCAGGCTTTTTCAATTTTTCCGACACGATTACTCTACTGTGGGTGCAGCCTGCAGCTGGCCAAATGAGTATTGGTTTTCGATTGGGCACGACGTGCTCTGGCGCAATTCCGAGCCACCCATACTATTCCAGGAATTCGGAATCTTACAGGGAAATCTCGATCATGCCCCGCCTCGTGCAGGAAGAAAATTTCCCTGTCCATGGCAGGGTTGCGGAAGCACGTTCACTCGAAAGTTCAATCTCAACAGTCACATTCGTCGACACATCACTCTTGTATTTGAACCATAGGGTTTGCTCGTTACATTCCGGACTCGAGCCTTCCCGTCCAATTCTTTCGCAGTCATTTGCTAGTTGATTATTCAGCTCGCGCACCCGTTTCATGAATTTCGGAGTCTTCAACAGGTACAGCGGCATACTCCATCTTCCTAAATTTAAATAGCTTCAATTCAAAGGTCGATTTTCCATGACTGCCCCTTCTGCGCGTTCATCATCTGTATGGAGACTCTTCTGGGGACAGCTACCGCAGGCACTCAAGTCCCTGACTCGCTTGAAGACTCTCAATGTCTGCTATGCCCTGATGGACTACGACTGCCTTCACCGGCTTGTCTTGGAGGGAGATCTGCGAGGTTGTGTGCCGCCTTCGCTGGAAAAACTCCACCTCAAACCGTTGGGAAGTGACATAGAGTTTCTTAAAGGGCAAGTAGAGGTGCGTCTAATTTGTTATATATTCTAAGGACAAACACTGACGACGCGGTCTAGGAGGATGACGGACCCTGGGCTGGCTCCTCCTGGAACGTCTCCGTTTCCCTTGTTCCCAACATCCACACCCTCATCGTCACCACACCCACTTACCTCATATCGGATTTTACGCACATCACCCACGACATGACCATGAAACGGTGGACTGCCCAATACCGACGCAAAGAACCTTATGTCAACACCCAACTGCACAATATCATCCTCAACTTTGCGTATGATGATGAGGCATCAGCAGTCGTGTGCGACGACAAAGAGTGCGACGACGAAGAGTGTCTCAACATGGACATTCCCTATATGTTTGAGCCTCGCGACATCATCGACGGGCACATGGTGGGCATGCAGATAGTGTAGAGGAAGGATGGGGAGGACGTGTGGGAGGAGAGGACGTATCCGGTTCCTCGCAACACACGCGAGGAGTACTTCTTTGGGCCGGGCGGAGACGAGGCATCAGCAAATCATCAAACTGGTTGCCGTGTTGTCGGCGTTTTCCGGCATTTTGCCGTTTGCCAAAATCTGCTGAGAACTGGGCTCGATAGGAGGGTCATACCCATTTGAATCTTAGAGGGAATATGTACTTTATCTATAGCTCACATTGTGCACTTTAAACAAAATTTTCTGCGCAGCCGTTGTTGCGCGCAAACGAAAAGAGATCAGGCCACGCCACAACCAGTTTCGTAAAACACTGATGGGAGTATAAACTGGCGTATTTGCATATCGACGAGGAGGCGGCTGCAGATGTATGGCGGAGAGAGGCTAAATTTTTGAATAATCGTACTAACAGGATTCCGTGGTAGTAGCTTCAAGTATTGGCAAGCAAATTTTGTGGTCTCGAATCTATATATGCATGGAAATGAAACTGTTTGCAAATACAAGATAGTACGCTACGTGAGTGCATATTCTAGGCATCGGCTGCCTTTTTGAAACCTTTCAGCTTGCCAATCAATTTCTTTGTGCCCACTCTGTCACTTTGCGCGTTCTTCATCAGCTAAGCAGGGACGTCAGGCCAGTTCTCTCGTTCGCTGAGTAGATCTATGATATCGAGGCAGTCATTGAACCAACCGGCTTTGGCACGGAAGTACGCGGCGAATGCCGCCCTGCTAATCAGCTTGTTTCGGATCGTTTCATTGAGGCAACTTTCCGCAACCCTCTTTTCCGCCGATTTGACTTTCTGAATCTCCTCGACCCATCGCACCCAAGTCTTCGGTGTTTGACCTTTGCCCTTGGTGGCTTGGTTGCTGTTACTCTGACGAATCTCTTCGATAATGGTGTTGGGCAAGTGACGGTCACACAGATACCGCATCAATAGCAGCGTGGTGGTGTTCTGGTCCAAACAACTTAATGAAGGTGATTGTCCCGGCCAGACATACCTCAGCGCTGTCAACGTACTCCTTGATGCAAAAGACGACCCTTTGAGAAGTGCTGGGACCCCACGCCGGGGTGAGATGGACGTAGCCTGCATTTTCCGGTGGAGCAAGGTCTGGACGAAAGGTGACCAATTCGTCGGAAAGAGGATTGAAAGTGAAGAGTGGACCGCCCAGCATATCCTCGAAGGAAGGGGGGAAAGCAGAATCGGTTTGTATCAGGCTATTCCCTGGTATGTGCCAAAACACCTGGTATGCAGAATCTGTTGCGGAGTGTTAATTCCAAGTGCGTGATGCTTTGATTTTTTCTGACCTTCAGGGATTTCGATCAAGGCTCGGTTACGAATCACGCCGTTGATAATCCTGACGGTAGGAAGCTGAACTCCGTACTCCCAGATATCAGGTATAGTCACGTCCAGGTCACCCTCAGTTTGCGGTAGCATGGGTTGTTTGTGATGTCGCCAGTCCAGACTTATCAAGTCAATGACGACAGGGTGGTGTTTGTCACCTAGGAAGTTTCTCTTGCCGGTCGATACTGGGGTCTGCTCTCAAGGTTAATGTGTGATTTATGGATGTGCGGTAGGCGACATCACTCACGGCGAGAGAGAAGACGCCAATATTGTAGACCCAGCTCATCGAAAAGCTCCTCCCTGTCTCCGCGCCATGTGTACTTGTGGAAGCCCGCCAGCGGGACGCGAGCGCAGCGAGCCGGCCCTGCCGAAGGCGGGGTGCTTATTTGCTTATTTGATTGGAAAGTCTATGTACATACGGCATATGTCTCTCCTCCAATCACGGGACCATACGAGTCGATTCACGGTTACTTTTGTCAATACCGAGTAGGTATCCCAAGCCAAATTCATGCACTTTCATTCACCCAATAACAAGGTGATATTCACGTAGCTCAGCATGGCATACAGGAAGTACGTGAATCAGGTACCTGAATTTCCAACTACGTGAATCTGAATTCACTTGAAAATTGGTTGAATCGCGAATTTCATGCAACGGCTAAGTGAAATTCACGGGGTTTTACAACCACAGTGCTCGCATTCGAAACGGTGGTGGAGCTCACAGAGGGGAAAAAGGTCAGAGACAGGCTAGCACACAGGTCGTCGCAGCAGGAGGAGTTCGAGGACAGCCCCGTGCACGAAGAGTACCGCAAGGCTCGCAATGGGTTATCGGCGGCGATCCGGACCGCGCGCGCTACATGTTGGGAGGAACGGTTGGAGGATGTTGACGGTGCAGACGTTTGGACGGCGGGGCAGCTGATAAAGGGGGGGCCAGGGGATGGGGGTAGGGTGCGCATTCCGGATCTGAGGCGAAAGGCAGGGGGAGTGGAGGAGCTGGCGGTGACGAATGAGCAGAAGAGTCAATGGTTGGTAAAGGAGTTTTACCCAGCACGCAGCCCTGCCGCGACCGACTGGGGGCCCCGCACGATACCGAATACCCGGAACCGCTGTGGAAGTATGAGCCCATCTCGGAGAGCATTCTGCGTTCCGTCGTTGCGAAGTCGACGCCGTGGAAGGCGACCAGATCAGGCACGTTCCCCAATTCCGTCTACAAATTTTGCATAGAGCTGTTAGCTGGGCCATTATGTGTAATCTTTCGGGCCCTAGACTCACTGGGACATGAACCGGCCGACTGGAGAGTCACGGAGACCATAGCTGGAGGCAAGCCGGGCAAAGACTACTCGAATCCCGGGGCGCACTGACCGCTCATTCTCTCCCATGGCCATGCCAGAATATGAAACGCGGCGAAGAATTATCAACTAGTGGTGAACGCCGAGAGATACAACATGCTACCAGCAAATTACTACGGAGGACGACCGGGGCGGACGGGGATCGATAGGGTTCAGATTTTGGTGAAGAAGGTGAAGGATGCCTGGAGGAGGGGGAAGGTCGCAACGGTGTTGTTGAGGGATGTGAATGGCGCGTTTCCGAGTGCGATGATATCGCGCTTGATACACAACATGCGCATGGCTGGAGTCCAGCGTGAGCACACGGAGTTCTTGCAGCGCAGGTTTGATGGGCACACCACTCGCCTCGTGTTCCACGACTACGTTTCCGAGCCATTCAGCATTGGATCAGGGAGACCCGCAATCGGTAACGTGTTACCAATTCTTCAATTCCCCTCTGGCGCGGATAGACGACAATTCCGGCATCTACATTGACGATCATCACGTTTTGGCGATAGGGGAGAGCCTCGTGGAGACGAACACCGTGGCCGAGGTAAGTAGTGACGAGGAAGAACGGAGTGAACGAGTGGGGTGACGCGTAACAGTGAGTTCGGGGCGGCAAAGGACCAGGCGTGTTGTTTTTCGAGGAGGACGAGGCTAGTGAGCCGCCTCTTTGGGCAGAAGCCAGTCCGAAGGCCCGAGGCTAGTGAACGTGGCAGAACTGTTTTGGCTGAGTTCTGCCGTTCTGCCTGGCAGAACGGCAATTGCCGTATTTCGGCAAAACTGGCAGAACCTAAAAAGGAAATTTCACCCGACGCCCAAGTGCGAGCGGAAAATCTCAGTAAGCCATGAGATCTGAGATTTGGATGATAAGACCCATTTGTGCATACCAGCACCTGTGAAATCCATATCGCAGCCAAGAAAGAAAATCTCAAGCCTTCACGCGGTTCTAGGCTACCCGCCGTTTCGTTTGATGACCCTCGGCAAGTGTTTGCCGGCTGCCGCGAGCCACTAAATTGAGTTGTTGTAACATTTTGGACGGTCGGAGAGGCACAGAACCGCTCTAGTGCGTTGATCGGAAGTGCCCGGCACGTCCGGAGCTTATCAGCCGAGAGGTTCTGCCAGGTTCTGCCCAAGACCCCTGGAGTTCTGCCGGCAATTGCCAGGTTGGCAGAATTGATGGGCAGAACTCTGCCATTCTGCCAGCCACACTACCCGAGGCGCGTCCGAATTTCTCGAAGCTCATCATGTGATGAAGGCGGAGATTCAGAGATGGATGATCGGCCCGATGCCGGCACTGCCACGCCTTCTTCCTTCCACGACATCCACGACGCGATGTTGTGGGGCCATCACAGATAGAAAAAATAAAATCCCAAAAAGGAAAGAGGGAAAAGAGAGAAAGAGAGAACTCTTGACTCACCTCCTCCTCATCTCTGATTTTGGGCAAGCAACCTTTTGAGTAGTCATTAATCCCGAATCCCTTGTCAAAACTGCAGTAATATGTGTTCAGCATACAAACCAGCGTCAGGTTCGTGAGGCAAGAAAATGGTGGGAAATTGCCATTTTGGAATAAATTTTGCGGAAAATGCCGCTCATCTCGTGCTGGGAACGATCGGAAGCGATAGCGGATGTCTCAAAATGGTTTATTCCGCGGCCCGAGGCAGGGCATCGTGCGCATCAGCCAAAGAACACGACACAGCCATATGCCATAACGCGTCATTTCGCGCTCTCCCTCGACGCGCCGTCGTCGAAATTTCCGCTCATTTTTACTAATTCTCTGCATTTCACACATTGGACATATCCTATAGATCCCCTGATTTTCCCCAGGTTCTCTTCTGGTATGCCTCATTCTTGTGAGCCTCCAATTTCCTCATTAAAGTAAAACACAACCTGCTTTCAGTTCCCTTTGAATCGTTTCATTCTGCCTTGAGCCCTGTGTCAATGTCATGTAAGCTAATATTTAACCTCACTCTCTCCACCCGTTCCTCATGCACAGTCTTCAGTAGAAAACAAATTACTGGCTCCATCTTGATCTCCCATAGAGATTGTAATTATTGTAAGTATTTTGAGCTTGAATTAGAATTAGGTGTTGCTCCCCCTCACTTGCCTCTCACAGTTGAAAGTTGGCATAAACTCAGATGCCTTACCTGGAGCTGCATACAGAAGTACAAGAGAGAACAAAGAGAGAAACTTCCATATTTCTGTGTACTAGCAGCCTTTCTGTGGCAAATGCACAAGAAAGAGCCCATATCTACATTAATCACGAGTGCAGGTCAATCTACACACAAATTTTAGGAATTCTGAGCTTCTATAAGAGAATAAACGCAGCAAATGACCAGAGAGAAGGCAAGGAAACTCGACGACAGAGTGTCTTTAACCGTGAGAACTTACAGATGATGATCAACCATATCGCGAATATTCGCTATTACGGCGCTATTGCCCCACATCAGTATTTAGCCTCCACGACGTCGACACCGACTCAGACGACGAGTTTCTCATCCCATGCCTGCGTCGCGTAGGTCGTACAGCGACCTTTGACTTCAAGTGCCCTGTCTCCCATGCTTCCCCTCTTCCTTCTCCACGGGCGGCCGGCGTGACGCGCCTACACCAAATCCCAGTCCCCAGAAGCGCCGACTCTTCAAGCGCCGTGGAGATGACGCGATTCCTCCTTATTCACCAACAGCTCCAATGTCGACGTTTTTGGGCCGCTAGCTCGTCCTCCCAATCCATCTGGCTACCGATCTGATTCGGACGACGATACGGACCGATTATCTGCCGCCGACTACGCTTGGGGTCCCGAGGATGACGCTCCACCACCACCGGAGTCTCAAATCAATGTAAGTACTCTCCAAAATCATGTCGTAGGTGTCTTACTCACGTAGAAGTATTTCAGTTGCAGGAGTCGCAGGAGTCGCAGGAGCCCAACGGATACGACGACTTGCCTGCGCTAGGCGACCCCCACGACGGTGATGGCGAGAGCGATGTGTCCGACGGCGACATACCCGATCTGGCCGACGTCAGCGGTGACGAGGGCGACGAAGACGACGGTGATGAGGATGATGGTGCCGCTTCCGCTTCCCCCACCTCCCATTCCCCTGCACCTACTTCATCGGCTTCGTTTTCCCCTCCTTCTCGGCCTTTCAAACCAACGAAAGGCAAAATCACCCAGTTTTGGAATGTCGAGACGCGGACGAGAGGGCCGTACGACTGGAGAACGAAGCTAGGGAATACGCTGAGCAGTCGGAGAAGGTGTATGGCACATATACTGTATAAAAATTCAAAATCGACAACTTGACCTTTTTTTGAGTAAATTAGCGGCAACTAGGACATTTTGAAGACAAAATATCGGCAACTCAAAGGGTTAACAACTTTGAGGGCACACAACCGACTTGACCACAACTTGGATGGAGCGCAACATTTGAGATTACAACTTTCCAAGGTGACAACTGCGAAATGTCAGGTTGACAACATTGGAAGGGTAGGCAAGCAACTACAACTTCCCTAGGTAGCAACTAAATTAGGTACAAGTTTCCGGACTACAACTCTAGCCAGCAACAATGTTTTGAGGCTGACAACGCTAAAATGTACCAACCGCTCAACGACGGCAACTTGTTCAGACCGGGTGCCGTAACTTGATTGACAGCGCGAATCCACACGTGATGTTTGTTGATCTTCTCTCTTGACTTCATCATCGCCGCTGCTCGTCGTCCAATCAACGTCCAATGCCCGAGGCCAGAGAAGCCAAATGCTCATTCATCATCTGTGACGAATACTTTGGGCCTATTTTACCGCTCGAACGGATCGACATCGACGCCACGGAGAAGGAGCAGAAACGGTTCCCAAAGTCTCATCCCGCTCATCAAGGCCAGGGCTCTGTCTACCCCCCTCCCCTGAATAAAGAGGTAAATATGGTCTGGTTCATCACTTTCATAGACTCAATCTTCGCTGAGACGCGAAGGCACAGCATATTAAAGAACGCGCTAGGATAGACAAGGACTTCTGCCTCACCATTGCCAGCTTGGTGCGTCGTCGCTAACTTACACTGCTACTTGGTCTGACATACACATCATAAAGATCTTTCCTCGCGTCGCCATCCTCCGTAACGACATCGTCAAATTCATCACCCCAAAGACGGACGACTATTTCAAACTCACCGGCTACAGCTCAACAAAGAAGGACAACCGCGAGCGCGTCGAAAAAGCACTCCAGGACTACCACTTCATCTTCCCTGTGGTGTGGAAGAAAGCTGCCGCTGCTGCCGACGGCGCCTCCGGCGATGCTGCTAATCCTAAACTCGAGGTATGGCCATCGTTTTTCTGTTATCATTCGATCTTTCAGATAAAATTTCAGGCCAATCCTCCCTTCCATTCAGGGCCAATCATCGACACCATTAACGAAAAATTCTTTTCAAAGCCACGCTGCCTCGGTCGCAAGTACAAGAAGCTTTTCAAAGGGCCTGACAGCCATCCAAATGAATTTGAACTCCCAGATACCATGGTGGCCCTTGTCGCTGTCTACGTAAGTCTCTTTTAGATCATACATGCTACTTTCATTTATATCCTGCCTCTAGGTTTGAGCCCGACTACATGGCTGGTCAAGTGGCCGTTACGTTGACGCCGGCGGGTACACCCAAGCACGCCTTGAAACAACGTACGACGACGAAGAACAAGCACACCGGGTGCTCCACAAACTGTACCTTGCAGTCGGGTGAGCATCTATATTATATTGTGTCGGTATTCTATTGATTTCGCGCTGCAGTGCCGATCAGGCGCCCGTGGCAGCTCTAATAACTGGCTCGGCGATGAAGGTATTGCAGCTTGGGGTGGCTGACGAGGACGCTCTCGTGTAAATGCTTCATTGTTAATCCACTTATTTTTACCGTACATAAACATGCACTACTTTATTTTTTCAAGTTATGAGCGCGCTCGAGCACTGACCGGTACTGACCACGGACACACAAGCGCCCATACGGCATCCACCATCTGTTTGTCGGCATCTTCTGAGACAAACTGATCGCTTCCTCTTGCTTCCTTCCACTACCTCGCCTCTCGACTCACCTCATTTTCACGTTCCATTCTATTCTATATCTCCTCGCGTCACTTATGACCTCAAGTCTTATCATTCTCACTGCTTTTCACCGCCCTCTTCCGCCTTTCCGCGATATTTCATCGAGACTTGCTTGTTTTTCAGTTCCGCTGAGTTCTAGTCTTATATATTTTATCTCACTCACTCCTATCGTATTCTGTATATATAGTAGCGATCCTTGACGAATACGACCTACTTTTGCACCTTCAGAAGTCCCGTTACTTTAGCTTCCGTCTCCGTCTCCGCCGCCGCCTCCGACTTTGACTCTGCTTCTTAGTTCTCGTCTCCGCCTAGCGCCTCCGACATTGTCTCTATCTCTTTCTTCGTCGTCCTCGATCTCCTCGCCGTCGCCTTCGCCGCAGCTTGCCAGTCTCGGCACCGTCGCGTTTTGGAGCACTCGTCTATTTCTGCCTCTGACTGCCGAGCCATACACCGCTAGACAGTTAGTTAGCGCATCATCAATTCACTCCTTTGCCCATTTTGAAGTGATTCGAGCGAATGAAATGTAAAGAAATAAGCATCTATGTAATGCCACGAGAATGTACTGAACTTCGGCCAAATTCCGCAAAATCCCAATTCGTCGTTCCCGGCAACAATATAATTTGGCCAAAGTCGCCGAAATGGGATAATGGCCAAAATTTCCCGAACTTGAGCAACCTTTTGGTGACATTTGGCCAACTTACGGCGGGAGGGTTTTCCTGATGGAGGGACGACCAAGAAAACATCGCCTGACAATGTAGTGAGGGGATGGAAATGAAGAGCAGTAGACTCACCATGGAGAAAGGGATATTGACGAAGAGAATGAAGAGGAGAGAGGATAGAAAAGGCAGGAGAGTGAAGGAATGAGAAGAGAATAGAAGAGAATCAGGCTATGAATAAGGCCAGACGCAGGAAAAAGGGATGCTTCGTCAGAAATGCTTGTGACGGCGATGAGGAACGGCTGGAATTACCTCAGAAAAGGAATGGAAAGGATTTGAGATGGGTAAGGACAGGTATATCGAAGAACGGAGGCAGTAGAAGGGGAGGAAGGGCTGGATGCAAAAATAAAGGATTGGATGTCGTTTCGAGATGCTTGGTGATGGGCTGATGTATCACCTGAGTACTCAGCTGCTGAGAACCCCGAGCCTAACCCGAGGTTCGGTCCGCTACAGGTTCGCACAGGTTCGAACCTTTTCGAACCTGATGCTATTTCCCACGGTTCAAATGGACGAATTTTGGCTCCGAGTGTCTAGCGGTGGAACATTTCCTTGGTAATTCAATGTTCTAGCTGACTGTATTGTTGAATACACCCATGAAACACCTCAAGTTCACAAAATATCACTGTCCCAGTGGGTATCATATGAGAAATTAGGGTTGTTCAGAGTAGCCCATTTCGACCTTATTTCGACTTCATTTCAATCTCATTTCGTTCTCAAAATCCGTCGTCCGAATTGCCCGAACCCAAATGATGCTTCATTTCATTCAACACATTTTTCGGCAACGAGGGATGGCAGCTCCTCGGACATCACGAGCTGCTGTTTCCGGCGTCCCTCCGCCCACCCTATGCAACGGCCCCATTGTAAATTCAGATACATTTCCAGTACAATAGTACTCAATTTGTGAGCCTGATATACTATAATATAATTATCACTGCGCCGCAAGTGTAACCAGGCTCTGCAGAACTTTCCCGGTGAGGCCATCAAATCTTTCTCGGAACACAGTTCGGCAGGCCAGAGGTGGCTGAGAAATGATGCTTCCAGTGCCTACGGAAACACGGGTCTAATTTATAACAATGTTTCATAGTGTTCTTGAGAGCTGGAGAGCAAAAAATCAGACTGGATACAAGAAAACAGTCTAATGATTAGAACAACCGAAGGACATCCGGAGTGAGATAGAATTGATGTGCCGAGCTTGCCGAATTCTCATTTGGCTTCATTTCGAGATCACGGTCAAAGTTGATTCCATTTCGAGTTTTCAAGACATGAAATAGAAACGAAATAGAGTCGAAATGAAGTCGAAATAAGGTCGAAATGGGCTACTCTGAACAACCAACCCTATTGAAGTGGTTTTGAATCATATTGACCATTGTTCAGGTGTTTGGAGAACTTCATAGCTTACAAGGACTTATGCAATGAGAAATGAACTACAAGTCATTCAAAATTCACTACATTTCCACTGAAAATCCTCCGTTTTTGAGTACGGGTTCGCACCGGTGCGAACCTCTTCCAAAATCCCCGAACCCCGAACCGCACCTGGGGTTCGGTTCGGTGCAGCCAGCCCTTCCGAACCTGAATTCAGGTGCGGTTCGGGTTCGGTTCAGGTTCGGAATCGGTTCCGAACCTAACCGTGGCAGCACTGACTTGCGTAGCCATTAGCCATTCAATGGCTGCATCGCAAACAGGCTAATAAGGCGCGACCAGCGGCCCCGGTAAAATCATGCGAGGTAAATCAGCAGCATGGCTCATAAATAGCATACTCTCAATGTTTCAAAAGAGATTTTTGGCATTTCCTGCATATAGTTTAGTGAGGAAAGATCAAACTCAGAGTCCGAACCAAAACCAAGAGTTCCTAATTATAAGTGACAAGTCAGAAGTTGCTACCAGACAAAGTTGTCGCCAGATTCAGTTGTAGCCAGACTGTTACAATCCCAAGTTGTATACAAAAGAAGTTGCCTCCAGAAAGAGTTGTAGCCCCAGTTTCGTTGCGGACAAAAAGTTGTTGTCGACACTGTTGTGAGCAGGGCCGACTCGCTACAGCTGTTTAATACGGGTTTCGGCATTTCTTCCTCTTCGAAATTTTGTCTGCTCCTGTTGACGTTTGCGTCATGGGCTCCACCGGTTACTAAACAGGTTGTCAGTCTGTATACAGACTCGAGCTCAGCCGGCCCCCAAAGTCTCACAAACAACAGGAAAGCCCCAGGGGCCAGCACTCAGGGGCACAAGCTGGCCCTCAGTGTACAGCACATGAACGCAGCCAGAGGCAATCAAGCAGTTTATTCACCTGCGCTATACAATTTCCCCGGTGGAGATGGGTGGAGCATTTTGACAAAACGGTCAACAGCTATAGACAAAAAAACGAGAAGGAAGGGATGCCGAAACCCGTATCCTTTTTTCGAAACGGCTGTTGTAATCACTGCATTCAGGCCCACCCTCGCCGGACCTGATGCGCGGACCAGCGAGCCGTTTGCCGAGCCGCGGCGAGATGCCTCAGCTGAGTTCGCTTAGAGAGGGTACGGCAAGGTATGACGAGGTTCGGGAGAGGCCGCCTCGCTGACCCCCTTGGGAGGTTTCAATTTTGAGCCATAAATCACAATCTCTGAGTCTTTCTGTATATTTTCCTCGATTCAAGCTGAGCTTTACCTATTCTTAGACCGTCTCCCACAGGTGTCAGTGGTGAAGTGTGGGAGAAACACCTGCCAATCACCGATTTCTCGTCACCAAGCCTTCAAATTTGCGAAATTTTTGCCCAAGACCTGCAAGCATCGGCTTCTAGCAGTTCGAGAGCAAAAACATACTGTACCATTTCATTCAATTCGTATGTCACGCGTCACAGGGCCGATTTTTTGCGAATATTTTCGTACCTGTCACGGGTCACCGAGACCTTTTTCGAATGTCGAAAAAAAAGTCACAAAATCTCTGAAAAATCGTCAAAAATTCGTTTTTTCGCCCCCAACCTGTTTTTGCCTCCTCAAAATTGCTCCTGAACACCGTTCAATGGTCAGTGTACAACCTAGTCTCGTTTAGTATAGCGGCTGGCTTGATTACACCTTTTTTGGCAGTGAAACCATGCAAAACCTTGCAAATTTTGCTCACCCTGTGAATATTTCGGTTTCAAGCTGTTGTTTTTCATTCATACTTGCCTCAAATGCTCTAAAAATGTTTGAGGAGGTGAGTGCTGTAATTTGAAAAATTTACGAATTTTTTAGGGTGTCACGGCGCTCCAGGGTGTTTTGAGAAATCCAAAGTTCGAATATTTGGGTCACGCGTCACAGGCGGGGAGAATTGATCGAAATGGTACAGTACACCAATGGTCGTTGAAAAGGTGTGTATTGAGGGAAATGGCCTCTGAATGCACCGAGGTTCACCGAGGTCTCTCGAGGGACCCCTTGAATGCAGTGAATACTAACATCCCCAAAACAATGCATCCCCAGTTTCTTACCGAACCCTAGGCACGTGCAGCCACGTTTTGCTTCGTCCGTCCGGTCAGTCACCATGGTGTGTACTCCGCGAGGTCCATCCTTGAGCTGCACACCATAAACTCACGCGGCGGGCGCCAGATCGCCCACGCACCTGGCACGAGACCATATGATCGGACGGTTACTTGGCACTGGGGCCGGAGATACCCGGGCTGGCGGCACGACACTCGGCATCACCCTTAAGGGCTCTTAAGCCCTGGATACCTCAGCGGCCAGTGCTTAAGGCTTATGTTAAGGCCTTAATAAGCCTTAACCTTAATAAGGCCTTATCCCTTAGGGCGAACACTGAGTGCAGCGAGCGGCAGTGCACTGCGGGGTTTGGGGCGGCAGCCCCGACGAGCTGTGCGACCGCCGTAGGCCGTGGACCGAATGTCGACGCCACCGTACCAACTGGACGACTGATTCGGACTCGGCGGGGAGCATTGACAGGATTATCGCGGACGCTATGCTTGTGCTTGAGTGGCGGCGGACGTCGCGGAGAGGGTGGCTGTCGGGTTTCTCGGCCTTGGGCTTTTTGCATCCTGCCATGCCGACGCCGTCTGAAATATACCGAATAAAATAATTGATGGGGGGCGTCATTAAATTCATCAATCCTCTCCGGCTGCTCAGGAATTTGGTAACATCCAAAGGAACTGACCTTACCATGAAACAACTGAAGATTGAAGTGCTTTGTGCACAAATATGGTCTAATATATATACTCCAAATTTGCGCCTGTTGGAGGGTGGGAACTACCTACCTAAAAAGGAAATTAAGGCTTCAAGGTCTTAAGGGTTATTAAGGGATAAGGCTTAATAAGCCTTAAGGGTCGGCCAGACCCGAATTTAAGGCTTAAGGGCGAACACTGGAGCCTGCACTCGCCGGCGCGCGTCGCCGCGGGAATTCCCAAGCTTTGACAGAAAGTCACGGGGTAAAATTCCCTTTCCTGGAGCTGAGGCTGTGCTCTTCTTCTTTTCATGTCCTAACGGCGTGGGGGTCACCGCAGGTTACTGATGGTGACCTGTCACGTGCCTCTTTGCCCGCCAATTCTACCAGATGTACTAATCATGGTGACTTTGGCAAAATATATCCTCAATCTGATGAAGTAATCGAACGATTGAATGGATTGTGCTCACGATCGGAAGGATTGAAAGATTTGGTAGTTACTGTACAATAGAGCTTATTAGCAACCGGTGAAAAACGAAATTTCACGCACAAGAACGTCATCCAAAAACCACAAGTGGAGCAGCACTTTTTCACCGTTCCAAGAAAGGAAACAACGTGCCGATTCGTGCCGCATCGCTTGAGTTGCCTTTCTGAGCGACTTCCACGCTCACTGCTGTACTCACCGTCCTGCGAGCCTCTTGGAACGACGAGCAACAAGCTCTACCTTTCGCGGAAGCGTCCTACTTTGTCATGATCGCCACTCTGGAGCGGGGAACGGCCGTGCGCCTGACCGCATCTCTCGATGACGTCTTCGAGGTTTTGCATGTTTGGAGCCTCCGTTTTTCACTGATCTCGCTTAGTTTTTCATCGTATATTTTGAAAAGCACCGGCTGCTAATAAGCTCTAATCTGATAGCTGAAGTTTTGTTTGGCTTTAATTGTAAAACTATTTAATTAGTTTGACAAATGGGTAGTTAAGTATTCTAATTTTTTATACACAAAACAATTTCCTGTCTATCATCTCTCGATGGTTGTTTGGAATTCAAGAGACAGAACATGGCTTTATTTGACAGTGCTTGCACAGAATTTTCCTAGCAAGAATTTCCCACACATCGGCAATTGCCGCCTTCGTGCTGGCAGTGTGCTGGCGGATACTCGGAGTCCTCGGACTCGGTTCTCCGATCACCAGAGAGTACAATCGTGTTTACCTCGGCTAAGCTAAGCGGGGGTCACCAGCAGTGTTGGCCGTAACGGATAAGGCCTTAATTGTGTTAAGGGTTATTAAGGCCTTATCATAACCCTTAGAGCAACGGCCGCCGAGCTTATAAGGTCTTAAGGCCTCGGGCCGCTGCTCCGGCTATCAATCGATTGATCGCCGAGGAAGCTTGGCTTGTCTTTTATCTTGCTCTCTCCCGCCATGTCCAGTCAAATGCAGGCTCATTTCATTGAGCTAGTTCAGACTACCAACCAAACTGCAGCCAGCCCTTTCCCTACATATTGCAAGGGATGTGTAGAACATGAGAGGAAATTGTTGGTAGAAGCCGGCATCTATGACAGCGTGGATTGGCAGCAGCATGGGCAGTTTGTTTCGTGAGGGTGCGTACTCATCAAGTCTTGCCGAGAAATTTACGTTGAATCTTATTTAGCTTGCATGAGAGCAGGGTCCGTAGAAGGCACCCAATATTCCTGGATGGACCATATCCTTGGTGGTGGCAATGTTGAATGTGCATGCCCATACGCCTCAAAATCTGCACTCGAGGATGCTGCGGCAGTGCGAGCCCAATTTTGGGAACAACTTGCATTTGTTGCCGACAACGCTGACTCTGTTCGTACCAGGAGGACTGGTTTGAGGGCCTCCACTCGAATTTTCGAGGTTGTTGACACTATCATGGCTGTACATAGGCATTTTGCGCAATAATCGGGCGATATTACGACCTCTTGACTGTGTGAAAATATTTCCCAAAAAGGAAATTAAGCTCATAACCCCATAACCCCAGATTAAGGCTTAAGGCTTATGAACCCTTAGAGGTCCCTGGGGTCGGGTCTTAACCCTTAATTGCCAACACTGGTCACCAGCAAGGTACTTAACCAGAGCGGGCTGGTTACCCTAAGTATACTCTATGTACCCCTTGAAATTCACTCAGCCATCTTGACATACAATCACCGCACAAATCATCAAAACCAACACAACTCTGAATTTTCGGCCGAAAAAGATGCAACAGAGGTCCCAAAACTATGTCTCTAACAAACCCAATTCAATTTTGTAACCTCCGGGAAGGCAGCCTGGGAGGACCTTAACAGACCTTATTACACCTTATAAGGTCACCCCTCGAACCTTGTTAGGCCTTATAATTATATAAGGCCATTAGGTGCTGCAAGGCCTTACCATCCTTATTTGGTAAGTAAATTGATTTTGCCGCAACTGTACTTTCTCTGATGTTTGGGGACTATCCCGCATCACCGGCATCTCCCACGACCGGTACTACATCAGCTTCACTGATGGTGCTTCCCGCCCGCACCACGCTTAACTTCATGAAGAAGCGCACGGATGTTCTGCCTAGGATCAAGGATTACGATGCCTACATCCTAAATAAACCAAACCGGCAAACATCTTCGTATTTTCCACTGTGATAACGCTAAGGAATACATTTCCGACGAAGCGCGCGCATTCTTTCGTTCAAAAGGCATTCGCCTCGAACTCACTGCACCTTATTCACCTCAACAAAATGGTATTGCGGAACGACTCAACCGCACTCTCATTGAGCATGCCCGAGCTATGCTCGCTGCTCGCAAAACACCTCTTTTTCCTTGGCCCGAAGCCCGCTTACCTTAAAAATCGGTCTCCCACGCGCACTCTCGGCGACAAAATTACTCCGGATGAAGCTTTCTGGGGCACAAAACCTAACGTTGCTGCACTCCAAGAATTCGGTTCACCTTGCGAAGTCTTGCAGCAAGGTCCCGCTGGTCCCAAAATCGGTGTTTTAAAACAAAATCTTGCATTTTTGTTGGTCTTTCAGACGAGTCTCGAGCGTGGAGATACTACAATCCCGCTACTCGTCAAGTCCTTACCTTCCTACAATTGAGCAAGAGGCTCCAGCACCCGCTTCTACCCTACCCCGATTATTTCCACTCCCAGCACGCTTACTCCGCTTCCTTCTCGCGAGTCCACGCCGAATTCAACTCTATTGGCAACTCGGAAGGCACCGCGCGATATTAACAGCGCCATCACCGAAGAGAATATTGTTCTCGGACCGCGTACACGTAAATATGCGCATCCCGACAGCGCTCATCTTAGCTACGCTTTTCCCGCGTCATCTGACCCCATCTCCAACGACCCTCTCACAGTCAAAGAGGCGCAATCTCGTTCCGACTGGCCTGAATGGGAGAAAGCTATGGATGAAGAGATGAATCAACTCCGCCAACTCGGCACTTTCACATATACTTCACTTCCCCGCGACAGAACCGCTGTTGCATACAAGTGGGTTTTCCGTGTCAAACGCGACACAGACGGCAATATCATCCGCTATAAAGCAGACTTGTTGCTAAAGGATTCTCACAAATTCCTGGTGTTGATTACGACGAAACTTTCGCACCTGTCGTCCGAATGGATACAATCCGTTTACTTCTTTCCCTTGCCGCTCGCTACAATCTCGACATCCACGTTGTTGATGTAATCGGTGCCCTATCTCAACGGCAAACTTGACGAAGAAATCTATATGCAGGAGCCTGAACTTTATCATGACGGCACCACCAAAGTCTGCAAGTTCGCCAAGGCAATTTATGGTCTTAAACAATCCGGCCGCGTCTGGAATATTGAACTCAATACTTCTTTCCTCGCCCACGGCTACATCCGACTTCTCTCGGACCAATGCGTGTACATCAAGCGCAACGGAACCGATGTCACCATCATCGCCGTCCACGTCGACGACATGACGATTCTCGCATCCTCCCCGGCTCTCATGGCCGCCGCCGAGACTGAACTCGAATCCATGTTCAACGTAAAAAAGCTCGGACCTATCCACCAGCTTTGAGGCATGGAAATCACTCGCAACACTGATGGTTCGATTTTCTTGAGCCAATCACAGTACATTGCAAAATCTCTCGAGCAATTCAACATGCACAACTCCACTCCTGTTTCTACCCCCATGGATCCGCATGTTAAATTGGCCAAAACCTCCAACTCGGAATATTATCCCGATGTCGAGGACGTCTACAAACAAATGGTTGGCCGCCTCATGTATCTCGCCGCCACCACTCGGCCCGACATTGCCTTTGCGGTTCAAACTCTATCGCAGTTCAATTTGAACCCTGGTCCAGCTCACCTGACCGCTGTAAAGCGCGTCCTTTCGCTATCTTCGCGGCACAATCAAGGCGTCAAAACGAAGAACATCCCAAAAAGGAAATCAAAGAGTTCTCTTCTCCATTTATCCAACACATGTACCCGGGACACGCTCTACACGTCTAACAGACTCAGAAATGAATGCAGAAGCTTTTTTGGCAGGCATGCCGCGCTAAATTTCTGCCGAAAGCTGAGGCCAACAGCTTAAATACACGAATTTTACCGTAGATTCCCCTAATTCCGGCCCGTATTGCTTCACTGAAACTTTCAGACCAGAGTACAAATACATTGACACGTTATACCGAGGTATCAATGCTTTTCGAACCACAATATAGCGAGGCCAACGCGCCGCCGCCGACAAAAGCGAGTTCCCCAATTGGGAACGATCACCGAGCCATCAGGTCACGCGACGGCATCTCGGCACCACTCTGATGCGTGACGCCGAGCGTAAATATTATTTTAAAATATTTTGGAATAAGTAACCGTTACCAGAACGACAGACGTCGCACACTCAATGGTGGTGGCTTTTGATGGGCCATCAATAAGTCGGCGATCAGTTGTATTCCGGGAAATTGATGGTGAAATGTTGTTTCCCTTCGTTCTGCACGTCGGTGGGCGGGATTGAGTCGCAAAAGCATTGGCATATATACTAGAGAGCCCTGTAAACTAATTGTAGCGAAAATTAATCATTAAACCGGATGAATAAGGTGTTTTAATCAGTCTAATTAAAATCTCCTCCATCTCCACATCTTCCTCCTCCCAATACAGTTCCTCAACTGCTGAGAGGTCGTCGTCGTCGTCCAGAACATGGTCAAAAAGGTCATCGGATGCAATGGGTTGGGATTGGGCTTTAAGCAAGGTCAAATGGGCGAGGAATGCTTTGGTGAGTGCCTGCTGTTTTAGGGCCAGTGTTTTCAGCGAGGTTTTGTCGGGATTGCGATTTTCTTGATTTTCCCTGAGTTCCACATGCGTCGGAGCTTGTCTAACTTAGCTGGTTGTCGAGCTTTGCGCGCGTCATTCCATGGAAGCAAATCTCGTCGACAGATTGAATGAGAGGCGTGGCATCGAGCCTCCGCCTTTGCCTGCTCTTTCTCAGCCACAAAACGCGCGTCGTACTCTTTCTGCATCGCCCTCCTCTTCTTCTCCAGCCCCTCCTTGTCCAACACTCGAGCAGCCTGGATTATGTGCTTGTGGTCCTCGGAAGTGAGGAATTTTTGAGCAAACTCGTACGTCCCGTTCCTTTGATACATCGTGAGGCCATTGTGGGTGTGTAGCGCAGCGTTGGAATTTTGGCGAAACCACACTATTAAAGCCCCGAGAGCCCCCTCGTTTCTGTCGTTGGTCGCCGGGAGCCAGACGTGGGCACGTTCGCTTTCACTGAGACCATCGATTACTCCACCCGGCGCGTACTCGGAAGAAAACCGAATCCACGTCGCGATAGCACCCTCAAGAAACTTGGAGAACATCTCCTGAAGGTGAGGAATTTTTCCCGACGCGTACAACGCGTTAATTTGAGTCAAAACCGCGGTGTTTTCAGGAGTCTTCCCGTCGAATGTTGCCACCGCAAAGGTTTCGGCATCGAAGTCCATGTACAGCTCGGGATTGTCAATCAGGTGCTGGCAGTGGTCGCGTACATCCCGGTGGAGTGGTCCGAGGTCAATCGCGTTCAACGCGATCTCTTTGCGGAAGGTCCAGAAAAGAACACCCACTCCCGAAAGTCGCCAACGGACAATGATGCCCAGGGGGAGGTGGGCGGAGGTGGGGGCCGGGTTGGGGAGCCTCCATCTGCGTTTTTGAAGAGGAAAGGGGAAGTGGCTGAAGGCGGGCCACTGCTAAACGTCGACGGAGCTTGGCCGGGAACGATTATAGGCGGCGGCGGCGCAGTCACCGCTGGTCCCAAAGATTCCAACACCGGCGCGCCCCACTGTCCCAGCTGGCACTTCCACTCTGGCGGTGCAAACCTCCTTGTATGTCTTCATTTAGAAACAATGCACCAATTCTCATACTCATTAGTGACTACCCGGCGTGCGGACGAGCCCTTCGAAGGTGCGAAGCTGTACATCTTTCAGACGAATTTACTCATGTCGTGTAACAGTGTAGATGATGAAGAAGGCGGCCGAAATGGCACTCCTCCGCCTCCTTCCGACTTCCCATCCTCCGACCCACCCACCTCCGATCCTCCTGGCCCCGAGCATCATCATGCCCCGCCGCACCGAAAACGCGCGCGCTCGTCATCGCCGGCTGGGAAGACGCATCACAAGCGCAAGAAGTCTAAGGCCCCGCTCGCTAAGGCCGAGTTCGTCGCTGGCAAGCCCCCCGGTGGATCACGCACCAACCTGAAAGACTACACCGAGGCTGGTGCTAATTTGATCAAGCGCGCCCAGCACCTCTACGAGGTGCATGTCTGGACACGCGACAGTTATCCGGGGGCGGTGCTTCAACTCGAAACGGCGAAGGACGTCTGGGATAAGGTCTGTACCGATGCTCAGTCCTGCATGGAACTCACAGATCGTATGGCAACTATGGTACGCCCCTCTTGCTCTCCTGCCTATTTGGGACGGCCGATTTTCCTCTTTTGATCATTCACTCAGATCACGAAGTACGGTGTCCACGGGCGCAGCTACGTTGTCGACAAGGTCCGGCCACTCATCGCGTCCACGTATGGATTCAAGACCGGCAGTTCCGACAAGGTCAAGGACAAGAACATCGCGACCTATAAGATGTTACTCGAAGAATCTGCATTTCATTATAAGGTATCGTTCATCCTCAGGCTCATATCTCTTTCCCTGGGCTCATCCTACTTGCTTAGGATCCTGAGGCACGTACCGGCTACGCAAAGAATGAAATCATTATGGACGCCATTGTGGCGGCGTGGTTCAAGACCAAGACTGGCCGCGGTATCACCTACTCGGAATACTTCAGCCCCATCTCGCTCGTTACCCTCGCTCTCATCTTCACCGTGGTGAGTAAAGTTAAACCTTTTATTTACTGGACTGACCGTCTTCAGATCGAGTTTGGCATCCAGGAATGGTCCACCGGTCAATTCCACCAGGCAACTTTCGACGAGACTGCAAACAAGATCGTCTACGACAATCATCTACTCGACCTCACCGACTGGGCTGCTCTCAAGCCCGAGGTTACGAATGTTGTTCTCCAACGCATGCACGACGAAGCGCGGTGTGTATCTTTCTTATATCCCACAAGGCTACTGTAAGCTGAAATTGCTTATAGCGCGGGCACTGGCGCTGCACTCATCAAGCCTGCGGGCCGCATGACCGAAGAAGCTCGCGAGCGGGCCCTGGCTGAATTGGAGGCTATGGATGTTGACGCGTGAAATTTATCTCAATCTATTTTATCTCGACGTAGTATTTATCCTGAATTGATTTTCAATTTTTTGGGTCCTTTATATGTGTGAATATATACAATATGTGCACCGACTACAGGCAATGGAGGCTATATTGTGTCGAATACAGCAAGGTACGTTGCCTTTCTCTTAGCTATGGTGTGATACAGATCAGCTCCTCTTGCATACAACGTGCTACCGTTGGCTACGGTAGATGGGTGGCCGGCTACAGAGGCTACATAAAGGGGTACCATCCGATGAGGCTATGAGTGCTACATTGACGATGGTGGGCATTGTCGAGGGGTCGGTTTTTCCTGATAGGCTGGCGGAAGCGAAAATCAGATTCGGCTGAAGTGGTTTATAAACCGGTGTTTATAAACATGCTTACAAACTTGATCAATAAACAAGACCCTACATACTCATCTCAGGATTCTTTGACGTCGTACACCAATCTTACTTGGGCATTTGTCCGTATCATAAATTAGCTCTCGTTTCCGACGCAGTGTCTAATCTGACTCGCTCATCCGACGACGTGGCCCCTACCTACGGTGTTTTTGATCTGCCGTCCTTCTGACTTTTACCTATTCCTTGTGCTTTCTTTTGAGACCACTCGAGATTAGCATTGACTATCTGCGGTTTATGCGTCTCTGGGCAACTTCTCGGCATGACTCCATAACCGCCTGCCACTGCTCAATATGCTGCAGCCAATTTTCGATTTTTCTGGATTGATCGTCGTTTGGTGCTGTATCTGCCAGACCGCCACCTGCACATCTTCATGAGGCGGCGAGTGAATTTCAAGTGCCGTATCTTCCGATAGTTCGATCTACCCATCTGGAGTACATCTGGACAGTGCCTCTACCACGTCAGGTGCAACGGAACCTTGGGATTGACGAATAGCACAATTTACCTTCTCGTGGCTTTCGCGGAAGTGAATCGTCTTCTGATTCATCACGCTGGGCCCATGTACTGCGAAAACAATACCTGCTTTGTCTACATTTATGACTGCAACACACTACGCGATGGTTCAAGTCTATTCATCTGATTTGGCGGAATTTCATCTCGGTCATCGCAGCAAGCTGAAAGGTTTGTACTTTTTTTTTCGCACATGACGTCGGACCTATGAGTTTGATTCTACTGTAGTGATTCGGTCAATTCATAGCATTTACGAACCGGTTCAAAATGTCACAAATTTGAGTGTCAAAAAATTGATTCTTCCTCCACACACCATTTCTTTCTCCTCGGACGGTGTTCCTGGTGTTTGGAGCCTCGCTGACTTCTTTTCCACTTGCTCTACACTTTCATTGCCCCTTTTCTGCAGGGAAAACCATACCAAGTCATGAGGTTTTGTTCAACTCAAGAAAAATTTGGTCTCAAGGACTTCTTTGGGTTGAAAATGTGCTGAAACGCCCTAAGAATGCTCAGGAAGTTGCCTGCTGGCCGCTGGTGATTTATGGATATTTCTTCGTGTCACGGTCGGTCCGGACGATTTATGAATACCCCTTTTCGTTTCCATGTGTCACGGGTCACAAGCCAGGAGAATTGACCGAAATACTACAGTATCTGTGCGGATTCTACGATTACGAAGCTATATTTTCGTCCATTTCGCTCGCTTTCCGACGTCGATTGTCACTGGGATTCCATCTGGTGCCGGTCTAGTTCCCCTTCGAATGGATCTTCCAATCTCTTGCCTAATATGGGTTATTCCCAAGCTGATATCAGTCTCATGCAGCGAATTCAACTTCCGATACGGCCAACTTCCAGTTTTCGAGGACTTTCGGGAATTGGGGAAACCGGCATCAAATTGTGGCCGGCGGTTGACCGCCGGTCATGCATATGTCATGTCGGACTTCAAAATCCCTGATCCCATCGCTCGGCCCCTGACTGAGGTTCGCCGTCTCACTGCTCCTGCGCCTATGGAGAGCGGATAAACCAGAAGAACATTATAAGAACCATTAAAATCAATCCCCTTTCATCATTTGCATATTTTTATGAGAAAACAACGCCGCTCATCACAGCGATCAACGGCCGCCCCGGCGCCGCCCCCAAGGGCCCGCTATGGTTCGCAGCAATCAATTTTTTGGGGGTGGCATCAGATGGCGCCGCCACTGCGCCCGTGAGAGATCAGGCCTGATGGGGGAGATACCCGGAAATTTCCGAAATATCCAGGAACATTGCACAGCCATCCGGATTTTGGGCAAGCTCCCCCAATCAGATATCTAGGTCTACAACCTATTTTAGCCCATTCGGCCTGGCGGATGGCCGAAATTTACTGAAACACCCGCGGCCATTCGTTTCTGCCATGGGTGGAGGATCTTTACCATAGTACTGTAACCGTAAGGGCCGACTCAATGCTGGAGGCCTCAAAAAGACTTTTCGGCCCATTTTGCATGGAGGAGGAGAAACTCAATCAACTGCGATCCAATGAGTACAAGAAATCACTAAGAGGATGCGGCCCGACCTTTTGAGGAAACCTATCCTTTGCCACCTGCATGGGGTCTTTGTACCACCCTCCAGCACTATCCAGAAGAGTCAGTTAGCGGCCAATTTCCTAGTTCCTCAACTCAACGAGGCATAAATGACCATGATTTGGCCATCAACATCTTCAAGGGCGCCAACCCTCTCGACAATATCCTCCCAGCTTGTTTGGGAAGTCGCTGCGGAGGACTCATACAGGGAAGGTAGAGCATCGAGATTCAATGGCTCAGAAACACCGGAGTCTTGAGGTCCAATGTCATCCAGATGGTTTTGAACCTCCTCCCAAGATGAGCCTTCATCCCAAGGCTCGTCTTCGGCATCGGAGGACAAGAATATATGGCCTTGTGGGTGCTCCTCGACGAAATTGCCAAGAAGGGAACGATGCTGTCTGCAACGAATCAGTCAGGCTTACTTCTCTATACGTGCAAAATAATCCAACTCCAAGTTTTCCCCCGACACCCAATCACAATAGAGTCCGTCAGGACACATCCACAGCACAAAATATCTTTCCTGAGAAGCTACCTGTTGACGCACAGCACCACACCAGGAAAAGACGGGGGGTAATGACATGACAGCAAAGGAAAAGAGCAAGTAAATGCGTCACGTGCAAATAACGTATTTCCCGGCAAGGGTCTGGTGACGGGCAAGTCAAAACCCTCTGCCCTCTCCCCGCAATGACAAGCACGTGACAAATTGCCGTTTTCGGGAGGCCGTCGGTTCGAACCTGGGAGGTGAATTACCTTTTTTTTGCGTACTTCCAGTCAAGCACTTTGAATAGGCCTCGAATACTTTGAACAAGTTTCGGATACTTTGAGAAAGTGTCTGCTGTACTCATTGCATCCTGGTTAGCATTGTCGAATGAGCGGACCCCTAGTTCTTCACTCATTTGCTGGATTCCATGCCTAACCCAGCATTCTTTTGCTGGATTCTGTGTCCTGCAATTACCTTTCCGAAACCGCAGGAAAAATTTTGGATTACAGTGAATTCCGTTGGGAGAAGAGTTTCCTAACCCTAACCACCATGTTCCGGGATTGGCTTGCTGAATTCTGAAAAAAAAGAAAAAAAAAACATTCCTTCACCCAGAGTCGAACTCAAACCGTCGAGAAAAGCGCTAAGTATATACAGTCGCAAACCCCGAAGCGAAACGTTTAGCTTTTGCGCTTGATTGTGGGTGGACTAGCACTGTGAGAAGTATTTGTCATGAAATTCAAGATCATCGTCTTGAAATTCAAGATTCCTGACGTTTCGTTAGAATACGCGTCATGAATTTCAAGACTGGTTTCATGATGCTCCAAAACTTCTAAAAGTTACAAGGTGTGATACCGCACTCATATTCAACTGTGGGACCACATTCCAGGATAATGCATATAATTCTGTTTCAAAAAGTGACATAAAAATCTTGAACCTGCATTCACGACGAAACATCATGAATTTCGGCCTCGAAAAAACCAGCAAATTTTTGTGTAAGTCCTGTGGCCGAGCTGCCGAGTCGATGACGTCACTTACAGCATTGCTCCACATCCGCAGCACACATATGCTGCGGCCGCTCACAACGCCTCTTGTCTCCCCCCACCGTGACCTCCCTCCAAGTCGCCATCGTAGAGCGCCGCCGCCGCCGCCATTCTCGCCAACACACTCTGCTGTAACCCAGACCCTCACGACCACCACGCCTCCTTCCCTACGTCACCGCCCTCTAGGCTCAATCGGAGTCAATCCACACCGTCGTATCGAGCTTGATCTCTCTGCAGTGCGCAAGACTCTCAAAGGAGTAAGGGGTGGCGAAGGATGACCCGGGATGAAGTGGTTGGGCAGGCTATCATTGTGAGTGATTCTGCGAGAGTGCATTGCAGCTCATTAATCCGCTCTTTCCCTGTAATTTAGCTCTTTGATGACGACAGAGCATTCAATGATCTGTCTAACTGGGTGAGTTGCTTCCCTTCTCTACCTCTTTTTCATTCTCCGCAGTGTGTTTCCGAGCCACGCAAGCTGTTTCAGTACGGCTGATCGCGACGGTGGCGAGATTTTGAAGGTCACAGTATTATTATAGTAGTACTGCAACTGTATTGTCCAGTACTTGAAATATATCCTGATTTATACCTCTTCCATGGAGTTTCACAGAGTAAGGCGTCGGGATAGCTGGCTAGCGCTTCGGTGGTACTTTCGGACGAATCATTGCGAAGATCATGACAAAATGTCATGAAAAAACGTTAGGAACGGGCCCACAGTCGTTAGGAATTTCAGGACCCCGGATCGTAACGTTTCATCATGAAATCCGACGAAAGATCATGAAATTCAACACAAATGACGACAAAATACCTAACACAAGGTCCTGAACAACATCATGAATTTCAAAACCTTCCCTTGGCACAGTGTAGGAAGCGGAAATGGGTGGCGTTTGTTGTAGACTTATAGTTTACTCTCCTGGCTACCACTTACAATCAAGGATCGAGTGAATCGACTATGTTTTCATTGAGAACGTGCACGTTAACGAGGGCAATGTATGGGGCGAGTCAAATATCGCCAAATAACGTGATAGCGAAACACTTCAAAACACAACAAATTGAGCCATTCTTGCGCAAATCGACCAGTTTGTTCATGAAATCTGCCTCAAAGTGACTTTCTATATTACTACTGTATGTCACCGGCCACAATTCCAGAGCAAAAAATAATATTTTGCATTGTTGCATCTGCCGGCGTAAACAAAGCCGAAACAAACAAGGCCATTAATATTGCCGGCGGCGAGAGGACTTTTGACCCAATTTCTTTTGTAGTTGGGTGCTCCGATAGTGGGGTGCCTGCATGCAAAGATTTGGCCCCGGGGGAAAGCGTTAAACCTGTATTCGGCGAGTGTTTCGCTTCCTAGTGCCGTTTCGCTTCGGGGTTTGCGACTGTAGGTGCAACGTGAACCACTACACCAGAGAGCATTTGGATTGGTTGGATGTGTAGCCCCCACATCACCGGCTAAATCACCAATTGCCTTATTAGGAATGTCATTGTGGGGGAGGCGTGCGCCAACCGGCAAGTCACACCAAACAGATGTCTGTTTGTACCATGTTTGTTCGCAGTCGGTCCCGTCCCCTGCCCTTCACAGTGACCCTCAAAATCCGAGATAAATCGCAAATGAATCTTGAGCTAGATCTACAGGGAATGTCCCGCGTCGATTTTTTGAATTTTGCCCAGTGAACCCGGAACAGAACCGCTGAAATGGCAGAGAAATGGCTGTGTCCGAGATAGAATATTCACTTCCAAAGTAATAAGGGCAAAAACAAAAATTCTGGCCGGGACATTCCCTGTAGATTGCTAATGGCTAGAGATTGTATACTCAAAGTTTCTTCACAATGTCAATTGTTGAGGCTGCAGAAGGGACTGATGGACGGCAGACATTTGATCACACCAAGTTGCCCGTCACCAAAGGGTCAGTTCAAACTAGGGAACTTCAGGATATGAATCTTTTCGGTCCGCCCGGGACTCCGTCCCAGATATAGATCTGATACTTATCATACAGCCTTGTACTTACATAAGTATAAACGTTTCGCAAGCTCTCACCGTTCATCCCACTTACTGCGGGAGACTGAGGGTAAGTCTTTTAGTTACCTTGTATTTACTCATTTTGTAGTTACTGCGCCTTCCGCGCATTTCAGGTATTTAATATAGTCTTTCATCCCACTTACTGCGGGAGACTGAGGTTACTGCGCCTTCCGCGCATTTCAGATACTGTTATGTTGATAGAATCTGACTCGTACCCTGAAATACCAAACCCCGGCTCTATCTCCTGAGATATCGACCAACTGAGGTGTGTCGACGTTTCTTCTTTACTTGATTTTGTCCTGTCTCTCTTCTCGTGTGTGCGGCGACCTCCATATTCGCACGGAGTTCTCGCGATAGAGAATCCCGTGTAGGGATTTCTCTATCGTGTATTCGGTGAGGTGATTCCGCTGCACCTATTCACCTCCAGGGATTTCTCCGTCGTGTTATCGGTGAGGCAAATCTGCTGAAGCAAGATGGCTGCAGCTGGATGGCTTCGCCTATTCATGTGTCGCACCGCGATACAGAGGTTGCTGCTTCAAAAGAGGCTAATGGGTACAAACTACTATATCATACAGCCCTCCATGAGTATGCAGTGACCGATGTGTTACTTCCTGTGACCAATCCGTGACTCTCCCCCGAATTTGCTGCTTTCAATTAAGTCTCCGCATTTCCAGCCCGCAAATTTGACGAAAATGGAAGGTAGAATATGTATATCATATACATCAGCAAGTATTAGAATTAAATCTGGTCAAAATATTGTCAATTGCTTCGCGCCGCCTCCAGTTCCGCCTCCTTCGCGGCATCCAACTCAATCATAAGGTCTTCGGGATAAGTGCGGTGGCCTGGATATTTGCGACTAGCCCAGGCAGCCCATTTACCATCCAATCCTTTATTGTAGGCATCCATAAATCGACGTGCTCGGCGAGCAAACCTTCGAAGAATCAACAACCTTTTGGACAGAGACAAGAGTTTGAACTTACTTGCGCATATCAACGAGTGTTACTGAGTTCAAGGCTTCAAGCATATTCTTTTCGACATCCTCCTCACGAGAGGAAGGAGGATTCAACCGATAAAGTCGCTTAGCCTTGCCCCAGCACATCTCAATGAAGTTCAATTCACAATGGAACTTCGGGAGAAACACAACCGAGAACCCTTCTTCTTGAGCAGCAATCTCAAGCAAGGAAAGGCCGTGGGTGAAGTCCGGCTCGTTGTAGAGGATACGACGGCAGCAGCAGCGTGGGTTCTCCAGAGGGCACTTGAAACCGGTGCACTGCGCAGCGAGCTCTTTTACCTTGCCAGTTGGGTCCAGGTACGTTAAACCATAGCCGCGCTCCTTGAGGATAACCGCCATGCCTTTGAAGACTCCAGGGCGCGCAGAGTTGGTGCCGAAATAAAATTCTTGGGGTCGACCGTCGGCGAAAAATGTTGAAGTGTGGGTTTTGCCTCTAACATCTCTCACTCATTGAGTGTGGGAACATCATCAATGTGGTCCTACTTGATCCTATCACTGATATCTGTTCCTCATGTTCCTATCACTGACACCATCTGATTCTGATCTGACTCATTCTGGATTACTCTTAGTTACCATTAGCTTAGTTACCATTACTCAGCATTGCTCAGCTAGTTACTCAGCATTACTCAGCTGGTTACTCAGCATTACTAAGTGCTTTACTCAGCACATATTAGTAGTAGTAGTCTCTACATATATAAAGGCCCTAGATAGTGCCTGGAGTCCTCAGTTCTCACTGTTGACTTCAGGCAAGTAGTTCCTTCACATTGCAATCTACTAGAGTTCTCACTGTTGACTTCAGACCTCTGTGCTTGCCTGTTCAACAGGTTATGGGCCCGGGCCTTTGAACATCTCCTGAGTTTATCATCCTGAGATCCCATCCCTCCCATCTGCGCTCTTCACTCTGTGACGAAAGAATTACCAAGGGCAACAGTTTCGGCACACGAGAGATTTGTTGAGAGCTTGAGGCGAACACAAGATGACTGTTTTGAGTTCTAGATTCACCGAAGAAAACTAGCTACTACAGTTCTGCTTATATATGATACTGAGCGGTAAAACAATGCGGAATGAAGTCATAAGTGAGCAAATAATAATGGAGGTTCGAGGGGGAAGTGGAGTGTGTCTGAGTGAGATACGGTCACGAGATAAGTAAAGGAAAATGATATCGTTACATACGCCCTCCAGGTTGGCGCGTCGCCAATCTAATGTCCATCCTGATCCATCGCATCACCCCCAGCGCCACCAGAGCCACCAGCCTGAGAACCAGCTGCCGCGCCGTTAGACAGGCCAGCAGTCTTCTGAGCTTCCGCGGCTTTCGCAGCCTGCTCAGCCGCAAGCTGAGCATCAAAAGCGTCAGCCTGAGCAGCCTCCTCCGCCATCCTCTTCTCCTGCTCCGCCATGCGTGCCTTGAGCGCGATACGGTTGTCCACCTCCGTGAGAAGAGTGAACTCCGGAGCATCGCGCATCTGCTTCTGCATGCGGCGCTCGCCCTTGACACGCTCGTGAGTGTCTCCGCGGCGAGAGCCCATCTCCATGAGACACTCCCAACGCGTCTTGGAGACGAGGACTTTGTCGGCCGGGGGATCGTCGGCGAGGCCGTTCTCGCGGACTTGGTAGGTGACGATAGAGGGAAGAGGGTGGTCGGGGAACCAATGGGCTATATCCCACCTTCGGCATCGAAGTAGGCCCACTTCTCGCCGGAAGGACAATTGGCGTTGAGAAGGGTAGCGAAGGCATGGTGTCCCCACGGCATGTTCTTGAGAACCGCCATGGGAGTGGAGGGTTTGTTGAATAGGTAATTGAAGAAGATGTAGATGCGAACTAGGTCCGCAGGAATGACGAGGGAAGTGTCGTGGTCGGGATCGTAGAGGGTGAAGGTGTATTTATCGACATGTTGGAGTAAATGGGTTTTGTTGAACTCCGCAAATTTGGAGTCGGGAACGACATCGGTGGGGAAAGATCCGTTAACACCGAAGCGAGTAGAGACGACGACGGCGGTGGTCTGGGAGCGCTGGATTTTGTTGATTTTGGGCATGGTAGAAGGGGTGGTTGTGTTGGAAGCGGTTGAGGAAGTAGAGGATGATGTAGATGTAGAGGAGAACTCGGGGTTGAGCTCTACGAACAATTGCAGACAGTATTTATGATCTGTCGAGTTCGAGACATCTAGTTGATCCGCACCAACTAAGACCAGTTCCGCTGAAAAGACGTCAATGTCTTCAGCGGGTAATTTCCCAGACCCCAGAGGCAGTTCCGAAATCTCAGACACTCCAATGGATTCAAAATAATCCCGCAAGGCGGTGAGATGACTCGCCTGCGAATACGGCATCCACGTACGGTCGCCAGATTGCCATTGAATCTCGAAAACGGCGTCAGCACGTCGTCCCGAGTGTCCAACAATTTTATCAATGGCCCATTCATGGGTCGTTGCCTTTGTTGAAACATCAAGTTGAGTTTCCAGCGGTCCAGGGAATCGACGGTCATCATTAGGAATGTGAATCCTGAGAAGAGACGCATGAAAGACGTCATGAACACCTCGTTGTTTCATTTGAGCCGGCAGTGCAACCTGAAATGAATTATTCCCGCCAAAGTCTCGGGTAATTCGGTACGGCCCAATGAATTTAGGAATGAGTTTGCGAGCTAATCCCTTTTCAAACTTAAGATTCTTCGTCGACAAGTAGACCAAGTCTCCTTGAGAGAATGGTGCAGCTTGCCTGCGACGATTAGCATTCCGAGTCTGTTTGACTCGTGCTGCCAAAACCGCGTCATGAGCGGCCATAATCGCCAAGCGCCGTTGAAGCGCAAAATTAGCAATGCCCGGGTACTCTCGGGTACGATCTGAATCCCAAATCAAAGACCGAGGCATACGACTCATTGTTGTAGAAAGAATGGTGCATAGCCAGTTGTCTCGGATCGCGCGGAATTCAGTGCAAACTCCACAGCGGGAAGTTTGGACACCCAATCCTTCTGCCTATCGCCGATACACTGACGAATCATTTGAGTTATTGTAGGTTCGGATCAAGCCGCCTTCTCAACTCACATGACATTCACGTGCGGAGACACGGATTCTGAGAAGGGGCTTGTGCCAAGCTCAAGAAAAAGAGGGATGTCTTGAGCTCGGTCCAGGAGCTCAGCCGTTGGCGGAATCCCTTCTCTGTAAGTGTATAATATGTACCTGAGATGTATTCGAGCAGCATGAGCTACTCAGATTATTATTTTAAGCCCGTGTTGCTCCAATACAGCCCGCTGATGCTACGCTTCGACGAGCGAGAAAAGGCCACAAAAATCCTCCACTCAGGAGTCAACATTGGTTTTTTGGTTCCAAAATTTTTTGGACATGTGTATGGATGTCAAGTATGCTTTCTGAGTAAATTTTGAGTTTCTTTATGTTTCTGCGCCCACTAGGAATATGGTTTGCAACTTGGCAAGCGCGTTTGTCACGCATGTCACATACGTGACATTTCACCCATCACAGCGAAATTTGCATTCCTTGGGCGAAGCATTGGATTTCATAGCAAGATTGTTGTTGAGAAGTTGTAGTACATAATCATATTAGCCACTCTGAGGCAGAACTAGATGCATATAGCTGAAAATTAAGGTGATTAATAGAGGTTTAGAAAATGCCGAAACAAGCACAAAGTCCAAGCATAGGACACTAAAATTGAGGTATTTTATCAATTCAAATGCATGAGCATATGGGTATGCTTCCATTAATCAAGTCTGAACTTGTTTTATGAGCGTTGGTGCTGAATTACGAGCAGTAGACAATCATGAGGACATTGGCCTTTTTTGGTAGTTTGGACCAAGCCTCCCTCCGAGTTAGTCCGGCTTGCCCGGACCGGAGAAGGCTTGTTCCGAACCTAGAGTTATTGTGCGGTTTGCACGTTCTGTGCTACCATCTGTCTCGGGATGATAAGCACTGGACATACGAAGCTTCGTACCAATCAATTGGTGAAGTCGTTGCCAGAAATTGCTGGTAAAAAGAACATCGCGATCACTCACGATAGATTTCGGCAACCCATGCAACTTGTACACGTTCTCGAACATAAGTTCCGCCATTTGCTTCGCAGTGTAGTTGATGCGGCTTGGAATAATGTGTACCATTCCTGTAAGCAGGCAAATCACAACAGTAATTGAATTAAAGACGCTATCGCGGTTCTTGGACTCGGGTAATGGTCCAACGAAGTCCACTCCAATCGATTCCCAAGGCTGAGTGGGAGGATTGAGTGAATGAAGTAAACCATAAGGTTTTTGGTTGTTCGGCTTGCTCTGCTTGCAAGTCTGACAGGAATCGCAGTAAACCTGCGTATCCTGCACCATCTCCTTCCACCAGACGTATTCCCGAAGGTAGTCTGTGGTTTTCTTAGGCCCGAGATGAGCAAGAACAGAGTGAGCCTCCGAGATAATAATTTCTCGGACGGTACGACCCTTGTATTTCAGATGAGGAATACACAGCACCTTTCGGTCGTGTTCACAGAGGAAGATAAGCCCATCCGAGACCTCAAAGTTCTTGAAAGCTTTCGGAGTCGCCAGAATATCTTTGAAGAACGAATCTTCGCCGTATTTATTTTGCAAGAATTTGACAAGGTCGAGCCCGTCAGTTCCGCCAGAGACCACGGGGAAGATGGAAGGATCCATGTCATTCAGTTGCTGCTCCAGTTCCGAGAGAGTAGGAGGCCGAGGCGTCGAAGGTTCGAGCGGCGGAGGATCGTCAGAGGTGGTGGACGGAACGGAAGAAGAAGAGTTTGCTTCCGCATTCGGTTCCGGCATCAATGTTTGATCCCCGCTGTCAGAGGACTTTGAGTCCGCCCTTGACTTCGCGTCGCGGCGTTCTCTCGACTTCGCGTCGAGACGGCTTGACTTCGCGTTAGGCGACTTGAATTTTTCTTTGGTACTCCCGCCCTCCTTTGCTTCGCCCGAGGAAGCAAAGTTCTGCTCGTTAGCGGCACGAGTCATCGACCGCAAGACACGACCCTCCTGGGTATGTCTTGCATCTGCGATTTTTTTTTTGAGCTCCTGCTCAGCAGCGCGAGTAGCGGACCTCAAGACTCGGTCGCTCCCCATAGCCTTGGCTTCTGCACCCGCAAAAACCGGCATCGAAATGGAGTGGATTTCGAGGGAATCGTTGTCGACGACATCATGGTACGTGTACTCGCTTCTCGCGCGCACAGTACCTGGAGCCTCATTCGAGTAGATGCGAGATAGCGCGTCGGCGAGAACATTTTCAGTCCCCGGCACATACACGACCTCAAAATCAAACTCGGCAATTTTTTCTATCCACCGAGCTTGTCGACCCGACAAGTTCTTCTGATTCATGAGATGAATCAAGCCCTTGTGGTCAGTAATCCATTTGAAATGGAATCCTTGCAGTATGTCGCGATGCCTCAGCATCGCTTCAATTCCAGCTAACATTTCAATTTCATGCACAGGATAATTCTGCTGCGCCGAGTTGAGTTTTGCGCTGTAAAATGCAGCGACTTTTGCTGACTTCCAATCAGCACCCTGGCTGACGACGCCAGCAATCGCCGAGCTAGATCCGTCCGTTATAAGGAAGGCAGGATCTGCATTTGGTCCGTATTTTAGCGGAACCCGACGGTGTGCACGAGACTGGTGAGTGATTCTTTTACAATCCTCAAATGCACGCTGCTGAGTATAACCCCAGCGAAACGGCACAGTATCTCCAGTTAATCCATGAAGAATCCCCATCGGTTCGCGAATACGAGCCAAGTCGTCGGCCAGATATCCAACAGACCCGAGAAAACCACGCAGTAAGTCCCGGTTAGTTGGAGTTTTCCAGTTCATAACGCTGTCAATCTTATCAGGATCCATCCGAATCCCGTCGTCATCAACGATACGACCCAGAACCTTGAAGCTTATGTTCGCTAAGGTACAGCGTTTCACGCTTCAACACGTCAATTATTGCTTTAACATGTTTTATATGATCATCTAGAGTTTCTGAATAGATGATAATGTCGTCTAAATAGACATCCATGAATCTCCCGATGAAATCTGAGAAGAGATAGTTCATCAGTGACTGGTAAGTCGCAGGCGCATTACAATCGCCTATCTGGATGACCAGACTGACCATATTTCCATCAGGAGTCGTCACCGTAGTACGGTCGACGTGTTCTGGGACGATACGAATCTGTTCGTACGCGTCCTGTCCGTCAATCAGCGACCGATACTTGCATCGAGCAACACGGCGCAAGATACCTTCCATATCCGGCAGCGGGGAGGACAACTTGTGCGTGTTTTTATTGCGTGCTCGCAAGTCCACGACGGTGCGTAATTTCGGCGGGTTTGTCTTCGCCTTCGGGATTAACAACATTGGTACAGTGTTGCCCGAACTGGTTACCTTCCAGCGACCAGTCTTCAAATAATTCCGGCGTTTTTCATCCCACTGAGGACGAAGAGCCTCAGGGCACCGAGACGGCCGCCAAGGTGAGATTTTCTTCTCGTCTATGAGAGGAATTGTGTGGTTGATTGCACGCAGCGGAGGTAACGGAGTCTCCGCTGCCTTCTTGCAGATTGGCTTTGCATATTCAATTAACTCATCGCGAGCTAATCGAACAGCGTCGCTCTCGAGTGCAGCTGAGTGCGAATAAATTTTCGCAGTTGCAACCCCTTCGATAGGTAAGCATCTTGCGCTTCCAACGCAAACTCGAGAAGGGTTCAACTCGATACTAACCTGATGTTGAAACAGCCAAGCTGTCCCAAGAATCAAGTCATACCCGCTAACATTTGCGACGTAGAAGGTACGAGGACACTTAATGTCCTGATACTTGAACTCAACCTCAACAGAATGGTTGATTTTCGACCTCGAGCCTTGAACGGCAAGTTGAAGAGTAATGGGTTCGTCCAATTGCCGTCGCTTCAACTGTAACTGATCCGCAATCGAGGTAGAGATTAAGTCACCAAGGGAGCCTGAATCAACGAGTGCCCGCGCTGGATGCCCGTTAACATGAACCACAATTATAAGTGGCTTTGCTACGATCTTGTCAGGAATTCGGGGCATACACGCGGTACGTGCAATTCCGTTCACTTGATCTGCGGGAACCTGAATGCCTCCGCAATACAACACAGACGGTTCAAACCGGTGTTGAATTTTGAGTTCAGCGAGCATGTTCAACAGAAAACTCAGTTTAGGTAGCGCACTTCGTCTACCGAGTTCTGTTTCCACAGTGTCGCGTTCAAATTCAATTGATTGAATTACTTCAAACAATCGGATCTCTTCCTGTGAGTAGTTCGTCTCAAAGAGAAGGTAGAGGTAACCGAAGCTATCTTCGGATTCAAATTCGTTCCAACGGCAACTTTGAGCAAGTTCAACCTTGCGCCGTTTCTGGCGAATCCAATTAATAAAATTGAACCTCCAGTTCATTAGCAAGGCTTCTGGCAAGTCAAGACGCCAGCGACATCCGTTTTCGTTCGCACCTGATACCATATAGCATCCAGGGGATTTTTTACGGACATGGTAAGTCGAGACTTCCGGGTACTTTTCCAACCGTTCGGTCAGGTACTGATTTGCTCCGTTGCAGAGCAAGTCATCAATTTGAACCTGATGAAGAGGACGAGGCGCTTCCTCTGGCCTTTCCATCTGGTAGAGACGAGCCTGTGCGTACCAAACCGCAATTTCAAATTCTTCGTCGTAGAGTTGACTACGAGGTACGATGGTAATTTCGTGGAAATATTCGTCCTATACAGTCCACTGATGAGGAACAACTTGTTCAACGAAGAATCGGCGTTTATCACGACAAGGTTCGTCTATTCCAACGATTTCGTCGCCTGGATATGGCTGAAGAAATTCCAACATCGCAGTTGCGCCCTCCGCCACAAGATCACCAATGCGATCCGTTCGAAGTTGTTTATTTTTAAAGTTTGATGATGAATTTTCCTGTAAGTTCAGGACCTGGGAGAGGAAGTCCAGACGGTCATCCAGTGTCTCTTCTGGGTTCCCTGGAAGCCTCGAAAGTGAAATAAATCCAGATTCGTCTTCATCATCAGAATCATCAATATCATCAAATTCAGAATCTGAATCGCTGACGGACTGCAATTCTGGCATGTCAGAATAATCAAATGGCGTCGAAACGCTATTGTTTCGAGCAGGTGAGTCCTCAGAATCTTCTGAGTCCGAATCCTCTTCAAAACCATGGCCAAGTTTGAAGCAAGTAGGAAGTTCAAACTTGGAGTCAGACTCGGAGTTGTCTACATGTTCCACCAGTGGTTCATCTCGACGTTCTGACTGAGATTCCTCATCAGATTCGTCGTCTAAATCACCACAACAGCTAGGGCAATACCATGGTTGGTATTCCGAATCAGAATCAGACTCATCGTCCGATTCGTCCGATTCGTCTGAGTCGCTAACCTCGAATAATTCAGGTAAGTCTGCGAATTCGTCGTCAGACTCTGTCTCTGAATCAGAGGTCATTGCAGCGCTTCCAAAATTCCTGAGGTACCATGCCGACAAATCGAAGTCATGGCTCTGCAGGTAGGTCTTCGGAAGCAAGCATGGTTCAACATTCCTGAAGAGACTAGTGACAATGTAGGAGTCATCGTCAAAAAATTCAACGAGAATCCGATTATCCTCAATTTCAGGTTCAATTTTCTGGTCAACATCGTTCAATATCAGAGTCGCCATAATGGCGTAGATGTCACCGGTTCTGCCCGTGTAACGATCTACCCAATCGACATCGTCGGGATTTAATCCAATAGCCATTTGACGCTCAATAGCGTACCACAACGCAATCATGGAATCGTCTTCAAGTAGATATTCCTTGGGTAAGATGACATCTTCCATGGTAACATTGTCGATAACAACATACTCAGTGTCTGACACCGAGTATACTTCAAAGCGAATTTCTTCTTGAACCTCTGAGTCTCCAGGGTAAGGTTGTGCTTCTTGTAACACAATTTGAACAAATCTAGCGATTAAATCACCTACAGGTCGCGGTTCTTCTGAATGGGAGGGGACAGTTTCAAGAATTTCTTCCTGGTTCCCGCCCTCCTCTCCTTCCATACGGAAAGCTGCAGACCCTACAGGTAATGTTTCCAGAACCTCAGTCGATTCATTCAAAGCTGATTCGTTCGCGGTTTTCATGCGAACTCCGTGCGCACCAAAGCCAGGAGGTTTACCCTTCTGGTTGGATTGCATCATAGTTAGCTTGGGGCAGTTGCGGGCCAAATGCTCCGGTTCTTCGCAATTCAAGCAAAGTCCCGCTGCCATAAGCTCATTACGACGCTTTGCGGATAAGTTCCGAGGTACGAACGATTTTTTCTTGTCCTTCGAATGATTATTATTCGAAGGTTTCGACGGTTTGTCAGCTCTCGGTTTTTCCGAGTTGAACTTCGCTGAAGATGCTCGAATAACAGGACGTTTGAAGAAACGCCTGTTCTGGTTCTGATTAGACTGGTTCCCATTCGACGTCGAAGGTTTGCTTGTCCCAGCCTTCGGTTTTCCGTCTCCTGGCTTAACCATTTTTTCAGCATGTTCAGCTTCAACAGTAACTTCATCCCAGGAAGATTCCTCAGGATCAACCTTCTGACGATACAACTCATACTTGATTTCGTCCCGGAAACTCTCCCAAAGTTTAATGACCTTCTCCTGGTCATCCGGAAGTCCAATCATAGTATGAAGTTGTTCAAACTCGGCAATGTGTTCGAGAACTGACTTTGAACCTTGGTACAGACGGTTCAATTTCGCTCGCTGCTTCAACCGGAAGTCGCGAGGGAAACAATAGTTCAACAATTCCTTGAAGAATTTGGAAAGAATCCAACTCTTCTCATTCTTAACGACTTTCCGTTGGTAAAAGTCGGCAGCTTTTCCCTTCAGAAAATAGCTGATCATGAATATTTGGTCCTCTTCAGGGACCTTACCCATGGTAACATACTTCGTGCTTTCGCGCACGAAGCGGAAATAAGCGTATGGGTCCACCGAACCATCGTACTTGTTCGGAGGGACAGGTTTGAGGTTCATTTTGTCCTTGCGGGACCTTGAACGGCGGTAACCGCGCGCACGGCGCGATTTATTCGATTTATGCGATTTGCGCGACTTGCGCGAATGGCTCCTCTTACGACTCTTCCGTTTGCGAGAACGGGACTTGGAGGAGTCGTCCGAGGTTGAACTCGAGTCAGAATCATCCCCTTCCGAACTCGACGAGCTATCAGAGCTATCTGATCCATCGTCCGATGAATCATCGTCAGACGGATCAGAACTCGAGCTTGAAGAGCTGCTAGATGAGCCCGACGAGGGAGGAGTTGGTTTGCGAGCACTAGCCTCGCGAATCGCATTTTCAATAAATGTTCCAGCCACAATAGGCCTGGATGGAGGAGAATCAGTACGCTTCTCGGCCTTCAAGCCGGAAGCACTGTTGAGAATTTGTTTCTCAACATTTTTCTCAGCAGCATGCTTAGCTGCATTTCGAACTTTGCGTAAATCCTTCTTGGATTTTTTCCGACGCAATTTAGCAGCTAGTTTAGAAGCTGCCCTCTCAGCGCTTTTCTGGCGCTTTTCCTCAATAGCAATTTCCTTCAGTCGCTTCTGAAGGTTCGATTTTTCCTCCTCCAAAGAGGGAGTAGTCTGGCCAGACTCAAATTTAATTGCAGAAGAAATATATTCATTTGGTTGAACAACAGGTGTAGATAAATTAATATCAGAGTGAACACTATTCACCACTGGATCTTTGAACAGATCAGAAGGAGTCGACACCGGCTCCTGCTTAATTCGCTTCATATCCTCATCGAAAGCGAAAGCCGCACGCTGCGCGTCCATATCAGCTTCGGAAAGCTGATCAGACCAGTCAATCCCGCCCCAGTTACGGGGGTCAGGACCCTTGCCCTTGGGCTTGGATGGTCCTTCGCCTCGCGAAGGCTCGCTGTCTGAATCATGAGCAGACAAAATTTCAACCCTACGGTTGAGAGGAGCAGGCGTAGATTGAGCCACCGCACCTGCCAAGTTAGGTGAGTTGGGCCTACTCGGATTCAAACGAACTTTTGCGACGTTGTCAGACGCAACAGAAATAAGTTCCTCCTCAGGAACAATGCTGCGGCTCTGCATAGCAGACTCGGCCATGCGCATATAGCGCTGTCCAAGCTGCATGAGCTCCTCTGGGCTCATCTCCTTTGTCGCACGTTCGACGGGAGACGTAGAAGCGGAGGTTGAACGATTAGGTTCAACCCCAACCGACTTCTTATCTTCCTTGTGAGACTTGGAAGATTTGCGAGTAATCTGCGTCCAGGTCTCGCCATTCTCGCTCGCATTCGAGTCGAGAACACCAAAGTCCACGTTGGTATCAAGCAACGGGACAAATGATAACTCAGCGCTTTCCTGAGCGGGAGAAGCGAGAGCATCAACCACCTGAGAAGGTGGGGGGACTACCAACCCGAGTGGATTGGGGACTACCCGCCCGAGTGGGCGGGGACGAAACAACCCGACTGAATAACAGTTCGGGAGTAACGTTACGCGCCTTGGGCGAACCCAAAGACGCGGGAGCGAAATGCTCTGGAGCGCGATGCTCGGGGGAAGGGGAAGAAGAAACAGAAGAAGAAGAAGACGTACCACGCTCCGACTGTTCTTCAACAGTGACACGAGAGCCCCGAGTAATAGCCCGAGTGACGATAGGAGATCGTCCGCGTCCACGAAGAGAAGCACTTGCAGCCATTGCGATAAAAGAAGAAGCAAGAATACGAGAGATGAGACAAGCAGAGAGTAGGTGAGACAGGAGAGTTCGGTGAGATTGTCGTCGTCGAAGTCGGTATCGGCGGTTGATCAGACCACAGGTAACCAGAGCAAGCGACGGCGAGAGACAGATACTAGTTAAGAGTCAAAAATATGTGACGAAAGAATTACCAAGGGCAACAGTTTCGGCACACGAGAGATTTGTTGAGAGCTTGAGGCGAACACAAGATGACTGTTTTGGGTTCTAGATTCACCGAAGAAAACTAGCTACTACAGTTCTGCTTATATATGATACTGAGCGGTAAAACAATGCGGAATGAAGTCATAAGTGAGCAAATAATAATGGAGGTTCGAGGGGGAAGTGGAGTGTGTCTGAGTGAAATACGGTCACGAGATAAGTAAAGGAAAATGATATCGTTACACACTCTCTCTGTCCTTATAGTGTGTGTGTTTAAGTCTTGTAGTTAGGGACACCAACTGTTGGGACAAATCCTCTTTGAGAGGTAGTCTTTGATCCACCAGAAAACAAACGGTAGTCAATCCTGTTGATTCTGGGGTTAGGGCCTAAGTGCCTTGCAACTGGGTGTTCTTTAGCATCAGTTACATACACATACCTACTTTAGCTATCTCTTCTCACACACACACTCCTGAGGGCGCCATCTGTTTGTGCAGGTGGTTCTAGCTTATCATCCATCTCCCCAGCGCATTTCCCTTTCCATTCCCTCCATCCCCCCTTCTCTTTCTGTCATGTCAGACGCACATGAAAACCTGCCCATCCTGACCAAAAACTCCATCTTTACTGGATGGAGAAGTGATGCCGAGGCTAAACTTAAAGCCAGGGTCTCTTTTCTCACACCCAACCTCTCTCTCCTGATGCAGAGAGCGCTATTCTCATTGACACTGATGCCAGAGACAAGTGCTCTGGTTATTTGTGGCAAATGTTGGGTGCTGATGTCAAGCCTCTTGTTAAAGATCATGAGGATGACCCTGTTGCTCTTTGGAACGCTTTGGAGGAGCTCTTTGCCCCTAGAAAGGCAGGAGCTCGTTTCCATGCCTACCGCACCCTTACCTCTATTCGTCTTGGTGAGGGTGAGAGCCTGGTCAGCTTGGTTGGGCGGGTTTCCACTGCTATGAGGGAGCTCAAAGGTATTTTGCATGCCAGTCCTTATGAGACTGTCTACCGCAAGTAAGTCTCCCTTCTTGCACTGGCTGCCCACAAGGAATGATACCGCAGATCTCGCGCATTCCCAAGTGACTGGAACAGAAACGACCATTCTTGTAATTTGCTAGAGGCTGATTGCAGATGCTCACGGCACAAATCTAGATAGTAAAAACCGAGTGAGTGAGCAAGTCTGAATTTATGGAATGTGACTTACACGGTGCGGTATTTTTTTCCCGTCCATCACAGCATACGAGTGTAGCCACGCCCCATGCCCTCGACTCTTTCCTGTTGCACAAGTCGTTGAGCTAAACCAGGTGGGATCTGAGCTGCCATGTTTGAGCCGTCATTTGCTGATCCATTCAAGGGGCGCTCAAGATCCATTAGAGTCCTGCCATAGTAATATTAGTCGCGATGGTAGGAGGACTGGTTTGAAAGACTCACCAACTCAGCAGAGTTCGTGCGGACACCTCACCAACCACTCAAGGGGGTGCGGAAAACTCAAAAAAATACCTCACGCTGCTTTTTCTATTAGAGGCCCTTCTCCGGGAACCACCCTACCACGTGACGTCCAAATATGGAATTTACCATCAAAATCAGCTGTTTAGGGTCCAATTCTTACCTCCAACCTGGTGAGACCCCTCTCCATGGTGTTTTGCGAACGAAATCTCGGTTTTGAACCACCCCAACGCACCACCTGAAAATTCAACATATTTCGGCCAAACACGGCCAACCTCAATGACATAATGTCATTGAGGTTGGCCGTCATTGCCGTGTCCTTCCAAATCCGGACAATCCACCAATCAGGCTTTTAGATGGCTGCTGAAGCTCAATAGTGGGTGTATACACTATTATACATTGTTTCTACTCACCCCATAGCCCCGAACACCCATCCCCGCCCAAAACAAAAGAGGTCATCATTTTTTTTTATCCAACCTTTCGGCCGACCCACCCTCCCTGCCCGGTGTCCCGGCTTCTCCGGCCCGCACTCCCTTGGGGCAGTCAACGTTCTCAGACGGGACTTTGATGTTGGGCTCATGTGCTAAGCCCGTTGTTGGCTCTTGCCTGATTGGGCAAGCGCCAACATAGACCATTCGCACGCTGTCACCAGCCACGAAAGCCTTGATTCAAGCTCGATTTCTGCCAAAAGTACTTAAGTCCGCCCTCGCACATTCACAGTGCCACCTGGGCCCAAGCCCGTGAATGTGAATTAATCGGTGCGTGAATTCCACGATTCGTGGGCTTTTTCTGTGAATTTAAATCCACGTAGTTGGAATTTTACATGGTCCGCTCACTTTGCTATATCTAAAATTTACGCTGAATTTGGATGAATTGGACTACATACGTGACTTCACGAGGGAGCAAAAAAACACACACACACACACGAAATGTAATAGGCAGACTTTCGGCTCACCTCTCGTTCATAAGAGAAAATCACAACATAAAATTCATTCACGGAGAAGTTCAAGTCCATGGTTTATTTGCGTGAGTGAGAACATAGATAACCGGCGTTCGAAATATCGTCTGGCGCGGACCAAGAGGAGCTCAGCGCAAGCGATATAGAAAGAAACCGCGTAGTTACACATGCTAGCTAAAAACTGTCTTTGATTGACTGTGTAAACAACCGACAACAGTAAGCGAGTGAGGAGCAAGGCCGAAGAGACCACGTACCAGTGGAATGTGTGCTCACGCGACGAACGCAGCACCAGCGTGTATATGAGAGTCCGACGACAGGCAGGTCCAGCACTTCACCAGCGGCACCTCAAGGGGAACGATTCTCCTCGGGGATTCTCATTTTTTGCGCCTGAACGCATACAGTCTCAAGGCGTTCTTCCCTCCTCCATTGCCGCGTCCAGCTCAATTACCCCTTCTCCTCCTCCAATCGCCGGCACGTCCCCATCCCCAACATCCCCCCCACGCGCAAATACTCATCCAGTCCTGTGAGCACCTCACTTCCCCTTCTACCACCTCGTCCTTTGTCTCGCATTACCCCTTCCTGCTCGTTCTCCTGCTTGTCATCTTCTCCCATTCCCCGCCCTTCTCTCACCCCTCCTTTCGTCTGCTCACCCCTCCTTTCCGGTGCTCTCCCTTCCTCTCGCCTCGTTCTCGACGGATTCCTCCCACCACTCGTTCGCCCTCAGCTAATTTTGCACATGCGCCGTCTCCCCACCCTTTCCCCCGCCCCCTCCCCCTCCCCCCCACGTTCACACGGCCATCGACTCTCCCCCCAAAACAACGAAAGAAAAAGAGGAATAAGAAACCCACCTGACAGCCCCAAACGGAAGCAGCCGTATCGTCTTTTTTAGTTTTTGAAGGGCGTGATTGGGGAGTTACCAGGGTATAGAAGGGAGACGAGGAGAGCAGAGAGGCGCATGCGGAGGGAAGGAGGAGAGGAGGAGGGAACGGGAAGAGGACGGGGTTATCGCGTCAAAGAGATCCCGGCGTTGTCGAGTGAGTTCAAAGCGGTGGGGATGCGTGGAGTGGCGTGAACGTTGTGCGTGTCGAGTGGCCGGGCTGACGGGTTGCTGCCAGAGGGTCGCCAGAGGGTGTGTGTATGAGAAGCTGTGAGTGCGATGCCGAGATGCTCCGACGCGCTACGTTCAACAAGGGCGTGGGGAAGGGGGCGGGGTGTGTGTAGTTCGACGCAGAAAAGCTGAAAGTTACAAGGGAATCGGCGGAAAATACGAGGAAAAGATATAAGATACGCACCTAATTTGAACGCGTACCTCGGCGTTTTATCTCCGGATTCCTCCACAGGAACGCGCCTAAACGAGGCCTCGGGAGTTGCAAACGAGTTGCTTGATGTTGCAAATGGGTTGCGGAACTTGCGAGGCCAGACGAGGAGGCGGAGGAGGTGGTCGGGAGGAACACCTTCGAGAAGTCCCGGGCCGAATGAAGCAGCGTAAGCACGCTGACCCGAAATCAGTGCTTCTTGAAATTCATTGGCTGGGGCTTATGTCGCTTCGGGCAGTCTGCCCCTTCGAGATAGTCTTGATTTTCGGGATGGGCCTGCCAACAGAATAACTTGATATCTTTTCTCGTTGATTTTTTTGAGCTTCTGTGACGCAAAATCTGGCACTTGAAAGTGACGGCAGAGGTTTGAAATATGTAGAAGAGTCTCCCTCTTTTTTCCCCTTCCTCCCCTCTCTTTCAACTTGAAAAACTTGATATTTTGGCACCCGACAACAGACATAAAAGCCATGAGCCCGATTTTCTTTTTTCCAGCTCGGCGAGTGGACTAACATACTACGTAAGCGTTCCCACGCACCATATACGGTGATATCCTCTCACGCTTTAGTTACCGGTGCGCTGCTGAACTCTCAACGGACCAACTGGACGTCCAAAATGTGTTCAAATCATCTATGGGATGGTTTTAGCATCCATTAAGTCCTTTTTACTCAGGGAGGAACCTGCCGGACAACACTTCTAATCCAGAGGCAGAGCCAAACATGAACACATTGTTACCAAAACTGTGTCCGGGACTGATGTTTCTAGCAAGGACTCATTTCATCACTTCATACCATAACTAGGCGCTTCTAAGCACCTCCGGGATTGCGTTCTGACCCACAAACTAGGGGGTCAAAGATTTAGGGAGGAACCTGCCGGACAACACTTCTAATCCAGGTCGCCGGTTTAAACACCGGCGCACCCTTGAGAGAGTTTTTAAAAAGCACCTAAACTCCGCTTGGTCGTCCTGCCGAAGCAATGCAGAGCTTCTCCGCTTCCTCAGGCTCTTCTTCAAGCTTTCTTTACGACCAGTCATGGTCTGATGCCATCACCACATCGCCTGTTTACGGGCAGCCCTGGGGTGACTCTCCTTCTAATTGGCATCGTGAGTCTAGCTAGCCACTGCGCGACTGGCTGCTAAATTCGAGGCGAGATACAGGACACACGGGCCGAGCCTTGAGGATCTTCATCGGCGGCTTTTGTCGTTGGAAACTACCCTTATGATCTGGGACCTCCAGTTCGGGCTTCCATCTCCAAGCTGGCCGGAAGCTCCAAACGCTCAGAATCAGCAAATTTTCAGCGTTAACAGGTCATGCAGTGCAGCAAAGCTCGTAGTGGAGATAAGACGATCCAGATATTATCCCGGCGTAAAAGAGGACGAGGGTGGCAGTATGAGATAGCTGTGGGCAATGAAGATCCGATTTGGGTGCGCGGCTCAGCCATCGAGATCCAAGGGCATCCAGACCTCAAAAATTGGGCAAAATGAATGATTTGCGTTCCGTAGTATGCTTTGCTTCAGCTAGCAGTACAGTCAGTATCATACGAGTCCTCTATCGCACCGAAATGGAGACGGGAAAGGATAAATCACCGAGTACTGTACCTGCCGGCAGTGTTCTCCTTAAGGGTTAAGGCTTAAAATGAATTAAGCCTTAATTTCAAGTTAATGCTAAGGCTTAACATGAAGCTGGATCCATCTTAACCCTTAATTAAGCCTTAGGTTAGATTACGTCACGTCCTCCGCTAGCCTCTGCAAGCCCGGCAGCCGTGGGATGCCCGGCAGCGCGTAAGGATCAAACGGTATTGAAAAGTTGGTGCTGCTCAGGCCCGCGGTCACTACCTATAAGGTCGGTCCGCCCATTTGGGCAGATTTACCCTATGAATTTTGACCGTTTGGAGGCAGATTTACCCTATCGCGGACCGAAAAATGCCGCAATATTCGATTTTTCGGTATTTTTCCACTCTTTTTCGCCGTTTTCGCTCCCAAATCGCGTTTTTCGGCGTTTTCGCGCCATTTGAGCGTGCGAGGAATGCGCGGTCGCGTCGCTTCACTTCATCTGCGTTCCTCTGAAGTGGCCAGTGGGTTGAAAACTGAAGCTCAGAGCCCCCAGATTTACCCTAAGTATTGCGGACCGACCTAGCTCGATTTCAGGCAGATTTACCCTATTTTGCGGACCCAAAATCGCGATTTTTCGAGGCAGATTTACCCTATTCCGACCGACCTAGTAGGTAGTGACCGGGGGCCTTGCTGCTCCCGAAGCACATCGGAACATGAGGCCAGTCAACTTCTCGGCTACCACCTGCATTGCCGTGGAGGGAGCGATTGATAGGCTGCTGCAACTGTCAAAATTAGTAGGAGCAAGCCGTAAGAAGCAAAAGCGGCTTGGAACTCGCCAAAAAAATGCACCTGAAAATGCCTAAAAAAATCCCCATTTTCCATTCTAAGGCCCCTTACAGCAATTTCTGAAAATAATGGCAAACACCAATTTTTCCCGAAAAGGAAATTTGGGCTCCTCAGACTCCTTCTCGCGTTTCTGGCGTTACAGTCCAGATTGCCTTTTGGATGGTCCAGACTGTTCTTCTCTTGTATTCAAGCAGTTTTAAAAAGGTGCTTTGGAGTGCATCTGGTTGTATGAGTTGCAATAATCGTATACACACTACAAATGATGCGGCATTGATGCCACACGTCGCGACGCGCGGAGGGTAGAGATAGAACTGGAGACGCAGGTAATATGGCTAGTAGGGTAGATATAAAGAGTGAGGGGGATGAGTGCCACGCACGACAGTCCAGTACTTAGCTTCTATTGCCAGTGCCCGCGACGAGAGTCCGTAAAAAGTAACTTGTGGGAACTAACTTGTGCGTAACTTGCCCGCTTCGGCATGCGTGCCACAAGTTAACTTGTGTTCCCACGCTTGCGTAACTAACTTGTAACTTGTACGGGTACGAAGTTCCTTATTTACGGGTAACAAGTAAAGGCATAGTACTTGTCAGTTACTGTAGCACTTTGTATGGGTGAAACGTAACGCGTAACGCCCGCCCTGTTTCGTTTCAACGGTAACGCATAACGGTCGGGTGGTTTCCCTGAGGACTGCGTGACATACAAAGATGTCGAATTATCATGTTTGTGGCTGTAAAATCTAGCTGAATCTACTGCTATAACTTGGCTATAACCCTCCTCCTCCTCACTGCACTCAATCACTCTTTACAATCTTCGTCAAGATAGAACCGGTACGGTGCATCGGAGACCACGAGCAAGGTGCTGGGAAGGTGTACCAGAAGCTGGCCGAGGTAGTTTAACTAGTCGCTCGAAGAGGGCTTGTGGTGGACCCGTCGCTGGTTTAGGTGTCTGAGCGTGCGCCACGGCGCAGTGTTCATGAAAAAGAAAAAAGGTGTACTCGGTGTGACCAAAAGTAACTGGAATTTGGCTTTTTAGAGGGGAATTTCGAAACTCAAACAGCTTTAAGTAATACAGGGCTCTTCTAAATTATTTATTCTACTACTTTCATGGTATGGGCATGACATGCAATGTTTTGTTTTGAGTTGGTGAATCAATATTTAAAATTGAACCAATTTGGACATGTTTGCGTTCTCTGAAGAAGAGATGCCGTAATTTCAGGCCGGTAAGTACAGTCGCAAACCCCGAAGCGAAACGTTTAGCTTTTGCGCTTGATTGTGGGTGGACTAGGAAGCGGAAATGGGTGGCGTTTGTTGTAGACTTATAGTTTACTCTCCTGGCTACCACTTACAATCAAGGATCGAGTGAATCGACTATGTTTTCATTGAGAACATCAGGAAAAACTGAAACTGCGCCAAAGACCGCCATAGACCCACATAGCACCCCATAGACGTCGAAGTCGTCATAGCAGAGGGCTGAGCTACATAGAAACCTGGGTGGGGTGTTGTCAGCCATATAGACACCCATAGTCGGTCATAGTAGCCAAAGTCATAGCGCTTATAGCGCTCGAAGTCGTCGAAGTGGCTCAAAGCACACACAATAAAAATGCGAAATAAATCATATATTGCAACAAGAATAAGCACTACATGTATATAATCGGTAGTCCGACACCAGCCAAGGGAGACTCGATAGTGCGGCAGATAGGAAGAGCAGGGGAAGGAGGCAAAGGGGCCGGGAACGGATTGTGAATAAAGCACGGTACTTGATTCGGAGATTTACGTTGCAGAGGTAGAAGAAGGGTTGATTGTCACAGGCATATCAAGAAGTTTTGAAGGGAGTGTATTAGAGAGTTTGCGGTGAGCCGCCAGAAGCCACCTGGTGGCTCCAACGGCATGCGGATTGGAGCGGCTACGTCATGTGGCGGCTCGTTCAGCGGCTCGTCGCGCGCGGTCCTTAGCACGATTTCGAGGTTGGGTGCCTTGTATATTTGACTATACCTTCAGCCAATAAGAGTTCGTTGTCCAAAGGTGCATAATTGTTTTGAATTGAAGCAATTTCCAGCGTCAACCGAAGTCTTCGGCTCAAATGTGCGATGGCGTCAGATTTTCGGGTCGGATTTTCTTCGTGTGTGTATGGCTCAAGATATAGATGACTAAGTACTAAGAATAGACTTGCAAAACCAAATTTGAACCAGTTTTACCAGCCACCAAACGAGCCGCCAGACAGCATAGCCGCTCCAATCCGCATGCCATTAGAGCCGCCAGGTGGCTTCTGGCGGCTCACCGCAAACTCTCTATTGAGCGCCGCGGTGTCTCTAGTTGAAACCATATCAGAGCCGACAGAGAACTTGAAGGGATGAATTTGATACGCCTGGATTATGGGTCGCAAGGAGGATAAGAGGCGGAGGGGGTAAAGTGGCGCTGAATCAGGTTGCTGAGTTGATGAAACGTCGATTCAAACAAGAGCGCCGAGATTGAAAAAGGACTTGAAGCTTTGAAGGAGCCTTGTAAAATTCATAGCATTCGTCGAAGCCGACCAACAGTTCTTGCCGTCACTGAGGTAGAATTGAGTGTCCGCGTCAACAGATGCTGAGGCAAACCCAGCTGAAGTGCATAATCGGAAATCGAGCAGGGAGAACAAGCATACGGCAGCCCGTGAAGAGTGTTTTCGAATTTCCGAATGTGATGGCCTGTCGCCAGGGTGATGAGCAAGTGGCGACGGCGGCGCGGAAACGTACGACAAAGTTGAACACGACTACCTGTGGCGTACGCTGGCTACCTACAACATACCCGAAGAATTTATTAACACGGTTAAAGCATTGTACAGTGACGCGTGGACGTACGTCTTTGTAAACGGAGAAAAAAGTCAACACCCATTCCGCGTTACAAGAGGTGTCCGGCAGGGCGACCCCCTATCGTGCCTTCTGTTTGACCTCGGCATCAAGCCCCTGGCAGAGTCCTTGAGACAGTCAGACCTGAAAGGCTTTAATATAAGAGGAAAACAGGAAAAGCTGATAGTTACCCTGTCACAATATACAGTCCATAATGACCTAGATAGCAGGTCTCCTACAAATGATTAATGGCTAGATCATAGGGTCCCCCGAAATCCGCCGGATTCGCAGCTGAGGCCTAGTGTCTAGGGTGACATTATTTTTTCTCTGGGGGAGTTATAATATTATGGTGCCTGATATTTAGGTACCAGCTGACCCTGTATTGGAGCAGTAAGAGAGGTTCATTTCCAAAAGAATAATGCCTCCAGATGCTAGGCTCCGGTGATATATAATATTATTATGCCTACACGACAAAGGACTGCTCACCTTAGACTAGCCAAAAAAAAAAAATCTTTCGCTGCTGTTCAGGTGACAGCTGACTGCCCGGTCAAGCTGTTAGAATATTATTTCCTTGGAATCTTAGCATCTAGCTGATCGAGCTGGTGTAATACAATAGTATTTTTCAGCCAGCCGAGTAGCTTACAGCTCACAGCCTATTATACCCAGTATAATATTAAGTCACTTGGGTTGTTAGCACTCAGCTCATTAGTGAGGTTGAACACAATAATACTTGTTCACCTGCATGACTGGCTTGAGCTGTTCGTGACACAGAAAACATTTTGCCTTGACAGATGGTATCAGCTGTCCAAGTGAATAATAATATTAGCCCTAGTCCCTTGGAGTCAGCTGATGGACCCTGTAGAGCACCATATTATTATTGCGGCCAAATCTTTAGCAGGAGCTCATTGCCAAGTAGAATATTTGTTGTCTGTCTGACTAGAGATGAGCTGCTGGAGGTAACAAATATTTTTGTACCTGTGACCCAGGACACAGCTATCAAACAACTGGCACCTATGATAATATTATCTCCCTTACGTAGCTGATTCCAGCTCCCGATGCAGAGAATATCATCCAGTCTGGTTGTGAGTGTTCAGCTGACACAATTGTCACACTGGTAATAATAATTTCAGTGCCCAATTCACTGGCTCTGCTTGTTGATGTAGCAAATATTACTTGCCCTACCTAGCCAGTCACAGCTAATCAAACAGGACAATATTTCTCATCCTATCTGTCAGATTGTAGCTCATGAACAAATAATATTGATGTAGCTACATCTCCGGCCAGAGCTTGTTATATGACATATTATTGGGCCTTGGACGTTCGGAATCAGCTTGCCAATAAAAATAATATTCCTCAGCTGTTCTCTGAATGCAATAATCAAAAAAGAATAACTAAAATAGGATATACTAGGATTCGAAGCCTGAGCATCCTGATAACAAGAGAAACTTAATGACAAACAATTCAGCCATTACACCAAAGAGGCATTGTTTTTTATCTGCGGTGTGATATATTCAACTCCCTCCTTCTCCATGGTATCAGTATAGCACAATGAGTGGAATGCGTCGCTCACTTTTTTTCAAACGTTCATTATCACTCTACCAAAAGCATTGAAAAAATATTATCATCTGACAGTTAGGCTTCAGCTCATCCTTATATTGCTTGTGCCGTATAACAGTCAAACATGCTGTTTTCGAGCAGCCTATCTGGAAATGAATGTGTGTGCACTTATAACTTTTCTCGCAGAAACAATATTATTGTCCTAAATGTTTGGCAAAGCTCAATAATATTGTATCTAGACCCAAGCTCAATTATATATTTGAGTAACCACAAAAACACCGTAGACATCCTTAGAACATGATTAAATGCAAAAGAAAACCCAGCAATGCTCTCAATTGATATCGTTATTTTCGACTCTACCACTGGGTTGTTTCCTTTTTGGGCTACCAACGCTTCCCATTTGAAAAAGGCAATTACACTACACCTCACATCCCAAAAAGGAAATTTTCAACATCACAGCTAGGCACAGGTTAAATCCTGCATGTTTTCAACTTTGAACTTGTATCAAGCGGTTTTGTTGTCTATTCTTGAGATTTGCAACATCTAATGCCAGTACTGGTGGCCTGCCAACCCACACAAAACCACCAAATATTTCTACTTTATGTAGCCTAACATGATTCACTGTTTGACAAAGCAGCAATGGCCACAAGACACGACACTGATATAGAGTGGTACTCCTTCTATCAATTAAATACAATAATCTTATCATTTAGAAAAGCCAGCATATGTTGTATTCTGTGAAAACACATATTGTGCTGATCCTGTACCTCCCTATTCATCTGTGCTGCCCAATATAGGCCACAGTACTTCACTGAGAGATATCTTTGCCTTTGATAACAAACTACACTATCAGGAACCATCCTATAATGTGATTTCATTGCAACAACAACCAAAGTCTGTCTCCCTGTTAGCTCATTAAAGGAGTATGATGAAAGGTGAGACAGACTAGTTTAGACAATTTTTGGGCTGTAAAAAGGTTTTGTCACCAGACATATGCTACAATCTCGTCAAATTCTTGAGCTATACTCAAGATCATTTTTGACATTTCTGAATTGATCTGTGAATAGCCCTCTAAACATGGCAGATATGGCGTTGAAGACACTCAAACTGCTCTCATTGAGTTCATAACTTGCTCAAAATAAGTTCTCCTAGACAGTTACATGAATGTATGCTAAAATGACCTTGAGTCCATGTGCAAGTTTTGAGGTCTCTCAATCCACTTTACCGAAAACACAACTTTCTCAGATCTTGGTCGATTCTCATGTAAGAAGGCATTTTTGGATGGGAATTAATATTCTCAGTCATGTTGTATCATCAGATTTGGCTGATATGCCCTCCTTGACACACAATTCATCAAATTATCCAAAACACATATTTGATAATATGAGATCAGAAGTGCACAAGAAGGTTGGATTTATGACAAAAAACAGTTTTTCAGATAACGGACACAAGCTTTATTGACTTGAAGCAAGCTTAACAACAAGTGATGAACTAAGGGTAAGGAAATATAGACATAAATGACATTGGATGAGATATCAACAATAGTCTTAGAATGTCGCACATTTGATATACAGACTTCATGCACAATCACCTCAGGAAGTGAGGGTATTACACATTACAAAGTTTATTTGTCCAGTACATGTACCATGATCACTTAGGCAACAATTTCCTGATGTAGGGTAAATTCATTGCATAGCTGCATATTAGATAGTAATAAGAATGCTAAGACATTCAAGGATACTTCAATTATGTAGCATGACCTTATCAGAGTATATGGAACACTTTATGATAACTATATTGCATTTGGTAGATTCAGTCTGAGTATTTCAACAGTTTCACAGGCTTGCACTGCTGTTTTTCAAAGTTATAGAACTGCATTGTTCTCAAACACCATCCAAGAATCAGTATAAGCTGTTATCATCAACAGCCTACATTGGCTATGCATAAGTAAGGGCATTTTATGAGAAATTTCCTTTTTTGGGTGCTAGGAGTCAGTATCCAAAAAGGAATGTTGTTATTGAGGCTCGCAAAAGGCTGCCTGCTAGAAAGGAATGCAGCACGAGGGTAAGTGCTAATAGAAGATTTGTGCTATGCCTGGTTGGTGTATTGGTAGTAGATGTCTGTGCTGTTCTATTGCTGTCAAGAGATTGCGGGTTCCAACCCTGGTACTGGTGCTTTTTTTGGTTGCGTTAAATTTCAGCTCTTCTGCTCTGCCGCGTACTCTACCGTTCAGACAGACAATCATTTCACTCCACACTTTTTCTTTTGTTGTGACCTCAGTTTCTCAGTGTCTGGAACCCTTATCAAAATATGAGTAGCTTCTCCCTAGCTGACTGGCACATAATATTGTTATAGTTTCAGAAAGCAGATCCCTAGTCGCAAGGAGGATAATACTATATGATAGGCAAGATGATGTTATCTAGCGGGTATGCGTACTATGAGCTGTAATTCGCTAAGTAGAGCAAGTAATATTGTTCCATCTAACAAGCAGAGCCAGTGAATTAGGCACTGAAAAAATATATCTGATGGTCAGCTGGGTTCTGTTGCACAGCCAATGTAATATTATTACTAGCGTCACAATTGTGTCAGCTGAACAGTAGCCCCCAGATTGAATAATATTCTCTGTATCGGGAGCTGGAACCAGCTATGTAAGGGAGATATTATTATTATGGGTGCCAGTTGTGTGGTAGCTGTGTCGTGGGGCACAGGTACAACAATATCTGTTATCTCCACCAGCTCATCCCTAGTCAGACAGACAACAAATATTCTTCTTGGCAATGATCTCCTGCTAAAGATTTGGCCGCAATAATAATATGGTGCTCTACAGGGTCCATCAGCTGACTCCAAGGGACTAGGGCTAATATTATTATTCACTTGGACAGCTGATACCATCTGTCAAGGCAAAATGTTTTCTGTGTCACGAACAGCTCAAGCCAGTCATGCAGGTGAACAAGTATTATTGTGTTCAACCTCACTAATGAGCTGAGTGCTAACAACCCAAGTGACTTAATATTATACTGGGTATAATAGGCTGTGAGCTAGCTACTCAGCTGGCTGAAAAATATAACAGCTTGACCGGGCAGTCAGCTGTCACCTGAACAGCAGGGAAAGAATTTTTTTTTGGCTAGTCTAAGGTGAGCAGTCCTTTGTTGTGTAGGCATAATAATATTATATACCACCGGAGCCTAGCATCTGGAGGCATTATTCTTTTGGAAATCAACCTCTCTTACTGCTCCAATACAGGGTCAGCTGGTACCTAAATATCAGGCACCATAATATTATAACTCCCCCAGAAAAAAAATAATGTCACCTACACTCAGTGGCCCTGGTGTGTCACTACAAGGTGTTGTTCCTCAAAGCTCCGCTAAGCGTGGACCCAGAGCGTTGAGAAGGCATTTGGGGTACGCTATTGACCTTTGAGCAAGCAGCCCTTTCTTCCTGCACTGAGCTTTTGCGGTGGCAACCCGTCCGATCAGCGCATTGATTGGCCTTCTTCGACGCGTCGCGGCCGCGTCAATCCGCCCTCATTTTGCTCCAAACTTGAGATGGATGGCCTGGAGAGACCAAGGGGATTGGCTAAGATCACGTCATCCCCTCCTCATCATCTCATCTTTTTTGCTTCCTCCCACCACGTTCGCTTTCTCCCCGCCTTCGCTGCCCTCCTCCTCCTTAGTTTTTCTTTGTCGTCTCCCGTCAAGCACAGATTGCGCGGCGACGTGAGACTGGCTGGCACTAGCATACTGTTTGTGGAGTGCCTCTGGCTTCTGCGCTCTTCCTCCCCCACCTTTGGCTGGTCGCTTGCGCAGAGCTTTGTTCTTGGGCTGCCGAGGCCCTCCCTTGCTGTAGAGGTATTGCGGACTCGAGAGCCGAGTCATCTGCCCAAAAGTAGACAAAAATCATATTTCTCACGCATCTCTCTCTCTCAGTGACTAGCGCCAATCCGGTGTGTAGCCGGGAGGTATTCAAACAGTTTATACCTTGAACTTTTACCTCAAAGCACCCTGATCTCACCGTGTAAATTCACGCGCCGAACGGTTATTGAAGGATATTGAGATTTTTAGACACGCGTATTTAGCTACTCCTCGTGTACGCTTGTGGTGCCTGACTCGGTCGTCGGGCATATCGTTGGCCGTGGTGGTAAGGGTCTCCATCAGTCGCACGACATCTCCGGCGCCCAACTTCGAGCCTATACTGATAAGGCTTCCCCCTTGGAGCGCCGTGTATCTATCCGCGGTACCGACCAGCAAATCGGTGAAGCGCTAATTGCGCTTGGGAAGCGTTTCATGCGTAAGCGTATCCGCTGTAAGAAGAAAGGTCCGTCACGCCTTTCCGGGGACCCTGCCCCTCCCCCTCCTGGCCCGGTGCCGGTTTTGCCGAACGCTTCTGGCGAGGGCTGTCGCCCGCTGAAGAAGCGCGCACACCCCGTCCACCCGTCTCAGCCACCAGCTCCGGTTCCGCCCCCTCCAGCGGCCAGTGCTCAGCCGCACCCAGGTGCCGCTACACAGCCAAGGAAGTCTGGGGTGCGATTTGCACCACAGGAGTCTTCCTACCCCGCCTCTCACTCCCTACCCCATAACCCTGCCACCATCTCTATTCCTACGCAGGTAATGGCGTCCCCAATTGCTACTCCACGCCCCAGCTCTACTCCTTATGCCCCCTCGGTGGCCATGTCCACTGCTGTCCCGTCCCCCTCTCCACGTTCAGTAGCTCCTTCGCCTATGGCCATTGATGCTATTCGACCTGAAAGGGGACGTCCACCACAGACGGCACGGCGAGGCGGTGCAGTGTCTGCGTCTGATACGCGGATTGACTCCCAGGGCAACCTACTCTTCCGTGGCGATCCAGGATTTTGAAAGATTGTTCATTCTACTGGGCGACGAATCTTGAAGAGGGGGTGATGTCAGGGGACTCCACAGCTATGACTTGCTTAGTCTTGGGCAGAAGTTCTCTCATCATGCTGTGCTCACTTATGTCATATCTTACGTCACCTCTTGTATATAAGTAGTCTGCTGGGGATCTCTGATCCCCAGGTTTGTTATCGACTTGGCTCCTGGGCCCTTCTCCCCTTACAGCCGGCTCGGATGGTCAGTTGCGTACAAGACTACGCTTGCCAACCTTCATGTCCTGGCGGCGGACTCGGAAGTACGGTTGAAACTTGTTAGCGATATTCGGGTATACGGCTAGAGTATGCGGAACGCGCATGATGCGCGGGTGTTGCGGTAACGGCGGAACGGTCCGGATAGGGCAGTGCTGGTAGCAACGTAGTATATAGTCTGTATGGGCGTGAAGTGCCCTTCACCCGTTTGTAACCCTCGTCTTCTTTGCACCTTGAATTGGAGCGGCTTTGCGTCCTGGACTTCTGGTGGTGGCTATTGAAGCGGCTGATTTCTGACACAAACGGGTCAGGGCTGGCATCCCTTCTTATCTGCTGTGCTGCTTTGCTTGTCGATCCCGGAATTTCCTGGCCAGCAGTGAAGAACGACTTACGGGGGCTTGCAGCAGCGGTGCTGGCGCGGCGGATCTCAGCGCAGCACACTCATCTGGCGACGACTAGGCTGGATTGGGTCCAGAGGATCAGCTGGGCGACGTGGGCAGCTTTCATGGCTCACAACCGCGGAACGACTGGGCAGCGGCATACAACGGAGGAGGCAGGAGCGTGCGCGTTGCGCCGGAGCTCGGGATCTGCCGGGAACTTCAAGAGGCTGCGGGTTGAGTCGTAAACGCGGGGTGCACTCGACGGACGACGGCCGGGTACGAGGCCCACGGATTTCAGGCATGGCGCCGGTGGTGGGAAGGTACATCCATGGTATTCAGGTGCGACGTTTATGCGCCGGTGGTGGATTGGGCTGGGTTAGGTTCGAGGGGGTGCGGTTGACGCTGGAGTTGGTTGGGTCAGCGCATGGCGCGCGTCGCGTGCGACTTTCGGCACGGGATACTCGACAACGCGGCGGGATTCAGCGGTGGTTTTATCGCTGGCAGGCTCGGTCTGGAGCGTGCGCTCGGTAGCGCGGATGCGGCTCGGACGACTGGGTGGACCTTGGACTCGGGTGTGGCTTTCGACTGCCCGTACACCAGTCTCAGGGGGTGTCTTCATCGGGGTGGGCGAACTGGCTCATCGGGATGGGTTTTCTTTCGGCTCGCAAACGTGGATTCGGTCGGCAGGATTTTAGGTCGGCAAGATTTCGATTCTGGACGTGCGAGGATTTTGGTTTTGGTTTTGGTTCGGCGGGTTCTCGGCCGGGCGGCAATTGGTTCTCGTTGGTGTGGGGCGGGATTGCGTCTCATGCGCGAGGGGGTGTGTTAGCGATATTCGGGTATACGGCTAGAGTATGCGGAACGCGCATGATGCGCGGGTGTTGCGGTAACGGCGGAACGGTCCGGATAGGGCAGTGCTGGTAGCAACGTAGTATATAGTCTGTATGGGCGTGAAGTGCCCTTCACCCGTTTGTAACCCTCGTCTTCTTTGCACCTTGAATTGGAGCGGCTTTGCGTCCTGGACTTCTGGTGGTGGCTATTGAGGCGGCTGATTTCTGACAAAACTCCTTGGCGCGTTCACAGCTACACTCGGGCTGCAGTTTCTTTTTCTATTCGACAATGTAAATAAGATGCAACGGGCGTGGCAACATACACTCGGTCATAAAGACGAACTCAAAAGTGGTTGAAGCATAGCAAGCACCGACTCCGCCTACGGAAGAGCAAAATTCATACCTTGCGGCCAACTATCATCGACTAATCAACTACAGTCGGTGCTGCAAGCGTCCTACGAAATCTTTTGGCCCAACTATTCATCGTGCCTGCTTCTCTAGTCGAGTGGATGTTCATGATGTGCGGCAATCATGTGACGGAAGCGAGGGCGAGTCGAGTTCTGGCACACAGGGATCAAGAGAGAACTGGTGTAAGTACTAAATTGACCAAGGGAAAAGCTACTACGACAAGAACTAAACTACTTATCGAGGCTGTGTCCGTGGAGTCATGGGGACGACACCAGTGTTGCAGTTAAGGGTTTAAGGGCTTAGCCTTAATAAGGGCTTAACGCTTATTAAGCTAAGGCCTTAATATCGTGAGGAATCACTGTTAAGGTCTTAATAACCCTTAACGAAGCGCTGATGCCATCAATATGGCCCATCAACGGGCCAATGAGAGTCTGAGACAATGTGTTAGGCAGGGAATATTGTGAATAGCACTAGTTGATCATTCATAGTGCCGTAGTTCGCTCCTGGCTCACTCAGCCATTTTGGGAAATAACCCTTAATTTGACCCTTAATTTGGCACCCTTAATAAGCCTTAATAAGCTTTAAGCCCTTAATTTTGGGAGGCATCCTTAATAAGACCCTTAACTGCAACACTGGACGACACGGGCAGATCTCGCCGTGAGCGGATGCGAACGCCGATCCGTCACATCCGCCCTCCAGATTGTCGACCACGACGAGCTCAATCTTCATACAAAAATCAATAAATCTTGTTCAAAATTAATTCAACGTTCGAAATGGTCTTCGAAAAATCAAAATCAAACCATTTGGGTATCCTCGCCCTCCTCGACGACCATTTCGATGTCGAGGGAGGAAATCGTGCGAATTTAGAAGGGTTCAAGAAGTTGAACTTCCGTGCTCTCCAACAGAGCATCGCGATCATCGTTCAGCGCGAAATCAACCGTGTGGGATAGTCTCGTGACCAGACTCTTATGCCATCCCAAAGGGAACCCTGTCATAAGAGTCTGGAACAATCAGCGGCCACATAACCGTACCCTTGCCTTATCAAAATTGATGGAGTTTTCCCACAGTGTGTGGACTTTACCTCCTCTCATTCTGCTTGCTTCTACGCCGAACTTGACAATATAGGTGTTAAAGTTATCCCGACTCCCACTGGGGGGTCGAGGGCTCAATCCTCACCCGAGGAGAATGTGATGAACGCTGAGATCACTCTGTCATCGAACAGCCCTGCCGCATTGAGCAGGCGATCCGTAAGCCGTCGCCATTCCCCGGGAGAGGGTAACCGTAGTTACCAGCTGGCCACCGCCTGACTGCACTGGATGCAGCAGAGCATAGGGGGGTTGACCCGATCCACACAGTGGGTCGGGATAACTTTATGTTAAACATAGTAACCGTTAAGCCAGACTGAGTGTCTAAATTGTTTCCCCGAGGGTGGGGGCTGCAGGATTCGAACCTGCGACCTTGGCAGTGTGCGCGTGGTTGACCTTAAGGGATGGTTACCACTGTCGCCTCATTTGTGGCTGTCGAACTTCTCCAATGACTTGCCTTATTAGGAAATTCGGCGCTTGCGTAAGCCATGACTACTGTAGTATTATGTTCAATTCGTAAGCCGGTTTTGGGTGTGACACCCCTTACGAATTTACCCTTTCGTAAGGCGCCTTGGGACACTGTGACTTACGAAAAAATCTCGTTTTTACCCCCTTTTTAGGCCCAAAATCGCACCAAATTTCGTGTCCCAGGGGGAAACCTTTCGTAGGACCCCTTTGTGACGCTGTGACTTACGAAAAATTTCGTAGGATTTCGGGTCTGTGACCTGTGACCCTACGAATTGAACGTAATACTACAGTATGCTCTATTTTTACGGTCTCTAAATGCTCTCTAGTGTAGTGGATGTATGTAGTGTTACGGAGACCCGATGGCATCATGTGAATGTTCAGCGTTCGATTCCCGGTCAGTATATTTGGTTTAATCTTTTGTTTTAATTTTTGATCTTTTAATCTTTTCTCTGGTGGTTAGGGTTGGGAATCTCTGTTCCAGCCGTCTATTTATAGTCGGCAGCCCGCGGCATCTGTCTTTTGACTGATGTTGACTCTGATAGCCCCCGCGGCGCCTCCTACATCCTTGTAGACCTTCGTCTAAGTCCGTAGTACACAAGTACTTGACTCTTCGTCACTCTTCTGAGGGTTCCGTTATGGAACAGATCCATAGTACTGCAGTAGGCTATTTATATAATGCCTTTCTCCTGTGATGGGTTTTACGGTCAACAGCTCGGAGCTCACTTTGACCCTCCTTAGTGTCACCAACAGAGGTACTGACTTCCTATTGATAGTCGAGTAAGACTATAGTCGTGGCGGGTAGTTGGGTTGTTTAGGGCCGCACTTGACTTAAAATAGCCAGATATAACGCGCAAAAATGACCAGTCGTTACACCGATGACAGCTGTCATTCTCTTTTCTTCCTCCTGCTCTCGCGTCCGCTGCGGCGTCGACAGCACATCGTCCTCCCTCGCGCTATCACCGGTATTTTTGTCATGTCTTTCTGGCTCATCGTGTCTTCTCCCATAGGTTCTCTCTTTCCCACCTCTTGACTTCATGTCAGAGACATATCTCTTGACTTTGCGTCGGGATCTCTAGGCTTTGCGCCAGACCTTGAGGACGACCCTCTCGTTTTCGTCGCTGCATCGTCAAAACTCAGTCGAAATATATCATGGAAACGATGCTACCAGGTCACATTTAATATTTCTACTCATAGCATACACAACTAACAATTTCTTTTACTCTCGCATTTCCGCTCTCGGGGCAATTTGTCCGCAAGCTCCTGCAACAGAAACGACTTGCTCTTTTCTCGGAAAGGGAGGAAAAGTTCATCAGTGCTTCTCTTCTGCATCCTAGTGTGTCACCTGTTTTATACTTCTTTCCTTCTATTTTCTCTGTGGCCGCTCTCGTGGCTTCTCCAGCACTTTGATGTTGTACATCGGAGCCCTGGCACGATACCCGAGACGCACCACGCGCCTCGTTTTGTGGTTTCACTCATTCCATCTCGCCTCCTCTTCAATCCTGGACCAGGACACCATGTGTTATCGTCTTGTGATACAGTTCTCGTGCAGAACTCACGGCTGGCCATTCAAATTCTCATCTCCATCCCCTTCTCTTCCCTGCGCGGTGTCTCTGCTACCTTGATGTTGCCAACCGAAGCTTGACCACGATGCCCGGGAACGCTCTGACACTCTGTGTCTTGTATTTGTTCTCATCTTCTGTTTACCTGCGCGGCACAGTCTGTGTCGGCTTTCGAGCAACGGTCATAATTCCACACTCACAGGGACTCGTTTCTATGGCTTCCTTCAATCGAAACGGCTTCCTTTCTTCATCCTTCCCATTTTTTTGTTGAAACTGTATTTTCTGGCGCATCAAGTTCTGTAAGGATCGCCACGTGCTCGCGGTGCCGAACCTTCCGTTGGCTCCCATCAGAACTGTGCCGCAGTCAAGCCGCAGCACAGACGTTGTGTACTTTACTATTCTTTCTACTTGTTTACTTATTAACAAACTCATAACTACTCATTAGGACTCATTAGGAGTCAGTTCTCGGCTCCTTCTCGGTTCCGTAGTTAGTATAAATACTTCTAGTTACATTGTAGTTCGACATTCTTGAATACGCAGAGTTTTACCGACTCAACTCCTTGGTCTAAATAAGAACTCTCAACATCAAGACTCTCAGTGGTTGCGACTTTCCCTCAAGAAACACCGCAACTTCACATTTTTTTTGAGTCCAAATTTTTTTCTGTGTTTTCTCTCAATCGGACTGATCACCCGATTGAACGCACAGCGCGCGCATATAAAACCGGTAGTAATTGAAGCCATACATTATGGTTTCTACGCGTAGAAAAGCCTACTCTCCAGTTGAGTTTGGCGTTCGGAGCTCCCGCAAAACTCTCGCGGTGGAAGCAGCCGAAGTGGGGGAATCATTCCATGATGTAAACGGAACCCTCGAGTTAGTAGCGGAGGGCGAGCTTAAGCCAGGAAGCTTGCCTCCAGTAGATCAGAGTGCATTGCGCACTCCATCTTCACCTCCAGTTTGGAGGGCGGGCCTAGAGGAACACATTGATTATTTCCTCGGTCACGACGAAGATGTGAAATCAGAGAGCGCCTCATATGGAGGCGACTCTGAGATTAAATCAGACAACGAGTCTGATTATTCGGGTGTGCTTACCCCGAATTTAGACAATGCCGTTGATTGGGATGATGCGGAAGGCGCGTTCATTGTCCCTAGGGTTACGGCTAGGAAGCAGGTTTATGATTGGAATAGACCTATGAAAATAGAACACAAATTTTTCCCGAGTTGGTTTGACCTAAGTCAAAGTGAAGATCAGCTTGGCCCGCTTCCGAACGAGTGGGATTCAACAGCTAATAGTAAAGTTAGTACTATGGCTGTAATAGTAGAATTACCCGAGCATACCGAGAAAGTAAATATCAGCGGAAGCTCAGGTAAAGGCAAGAATGTTGATGCGGGGAGAGCGAAGCAAGGCTTTCGCTGATTTCCTGCGGAACATGAAAGCTGAAAGGCCTACCGACTCGTCGTCAAAGAGATCCGGTAAGGGCCGAGGTGGTAAGAAACCGGCAAGCAAGTCAAAGAAGAAACCGACTTCCTTTGAGCGACCATCATCGCAGCTGCCTGATGGCGGTTGGTTCAGACGGACCACAAGTAAGAGCGGAAGCCCACCTAGTCCTCCTGACAGCTCTTCTGATTCTCCGAGCAACGATTCGGATGACTCCTCTTCAACTTCGGATTCAGATTCTTCGGATTCTGATGACTCTTCAGGTGACAGCTCAGACTCGAGCTCTTCGAGCTCGTCTGACTCTGTTTCTTCCCGCGCGAAGCGCCGAAAGGCAAAGGAAACTAAACGGAAGAAAGAGAAGAAGAGGAGTTTACGAAGAGATATGAAGAAAGCAATGAGCGGGGTTAAAATTAAAGCACCGTTTATTTGGGATGGAAAGCCGAACTTGGATCTGTTTGATCAGTGGACATACGAGGTTGATACATGGGCTAAGTTGAACGGTTTATCGGATAAATTGATTTTGATGTGCATGGTCAACTTCATGTCCGGTTCGGCGAGCAAGTTCTTCATGAATTTCGTAGCAAATGAGCAACGCAAGTGGGACGTAAAAAAGGTTTATAGTGGTCTATTTGACTATTGCTTCCCTGTTGACTTCAAACTACGACTTCTGTCAGGATATGAATTTGTTGGTTCGCATCATTCCGACTTCGGACATTTCTTATCCATTGATACCTATCTACATTTATATACTTCTCGTAGTTGAGTACAGTCTACAATCAATCATTCTTACTCTTTACCCTCATCTCTGAGACTCTTGTGCCCCTCCGTGTGCTCCTGCACCTGCACTCCAGCAGCTCTTGATAGAGCTATACTGGCTTTCAGCCACCTCGGTTTATATTCTGACAGGTTATGGGCCCCGAGCCCTAGCGTCTGAGCTTGATGCGAGAGCGGCTTGCTCTAGCGTACCTCCGGGATCTTACCATCCACTCATTACTTCCACTGCTCATCCTGATCTATGCCATCCTCACATCCACCTCGAATCTTTGCTGCTCTTCCTAGGTCATCCTCTTAAGCCTCCCTTACACTGCAGCCTCGACACTCTTATCTCTACAGCATCTACTGGTTCTCACGCTGCTGTACAGATCTCTCATGGATGTCAAGTGCCTATGCACATGACCTACTCATCCCGATGACTGTCCGAGAGTTCCTTCCCACACACTATGCTCAGTTCTCCCACACTGTGTGCAGCTTCGGCCTCTCTCTGGATCCTCACTATTGAAAGGAATTTTTTCCTTTCATGATCCTTCCATCATCCCTAGCATTTTCACCCTCGAGGAGGTTATTATTTACCTCAATTGTCCTGCTGTTCCATGGATTACAACGGCGTCTACACTGTACAGCCATTGTCGGTTCACTTCCCCTTGCACGACAATTCCTACCAGCATGAGCTTCCATATTCATTCTGCCGACCTCTTTCTTCCATCACAGATTACGACCTTTACCGTTCGGCAGAATGCACCACCGACTTCTATTCCTAATCGCTGCACTGCATGCTGCGGTCTCTTGGGATAGGTGGGAGCCAACATTGCTGCTCCAACTGCTGTGCTGTCCTTGCGCACACAGTGTATCACATCCAGATTTTATTGTTCATTTGGATAGTGGAGCCCTTTTCGCTGGTATTCTCTAGGTATCTAATGGCCAGTGCGCTGCTATGTATACGCGCAGGATCTGGTTATCATCAAGTGAAGGCTTATGGGCTTCCACTTGGATCGCACATGCGGACGACCAATTATAGCCAAGTTGCGGAAACAACACTTGTTCTCACCAACTTCTCCATTGTAGCGCAACTGTCTTTTCAACATATGGTGACGGGGACTGTAGCCATTGTCTTGATTGCAGTTTGCGCTGCCTTGGTGTTTGTTTTGGTATGACTGCTATAGTTCTTTCTGTCTTCTGAATGCGCTATTCGGTGGGAGCTCTCGCACATTCGTTATTGTTGCTTTTATTCCTTTGTAGGCTATATCTCGTTCTTTGCGAAGGTGGGAGTGTCAGGATATGAATTTGTTGGTTCGCATCATTCCGACTTCGGACATTTCTTATCCATTGATACCTATCTACATTTATATACTTCTCGTAGTTGAGTACAGTCTACAATCAATCATTCTTACTCTTTACCCTCATCTCTGAGACTCTTGTGCCCCTCCGTGTGCTCCTGCACCTGCACTCCAGCAGCTCTTGTTCTGATAGAGCTATACTGGCTTTCAGCCACCTCGGTTTATATTCTGACACTTCGTGAGCGGTTGATGAATGCTTACCAGGGCAAGAGATCAGTGCGAGACTTCGAACGCGATCTTTCGACTCTAGCAAAGAGATTTCCGGATGTAACTGAGCGCAATTTAGTCCAAATATTCTGGGATGGTGTGCAACAGTACATACGTGTTAAATGGTTGGATCGTGGCTTGAGTCCCGAAGAAACCTCACTCGAAAAGTTGGTCAAATGGGCAGTTCGCTTCGAAAAGTCGCAAGAAGCAATTGACCGAGAGGACCGGGATTGGCGCCCCAAGCCTCGTAATCGTACTTGGGGGCGATTTGCTAATAGAACCCGCGGAAACGAGCCGTGGACTCCATCGGCGGATGCAGAAGATAGCCCTGAACACGAGGATAATAAGCCTTCTGGCGGCGCCACGGCTGAAGTGATTTGTTGGACTGACTATGTTTCGAAAAGGCCTGATAGACACTGGCAGGCTAGTTGCAGCGAGAATTTGACATTATGAGAAAGATTTTTAAAGCGTATTCTGCCTTGATTTTACATCGGTCAACTCTTTCAACAGGAACTCGGCATAATTTCTGCAATATCTAATTTTTTCGGACAATCCAATCTCGGAACAGCTCAGCTGGCATTCGAGCGAACCCGCCAGGGTATTACCACGGGCATCCGAGACGAGATTCGGGACCACTTACATCCAGGCACTTGCAGTTAAACTTTGCATGCCCGCGCTTGTGGCATGTGTTGCGGCCGGCACCATTACTTTTGCTACAAAGGCCGTGAGTATCAATCTTCGTCCTTCATCAGATATGATAATTCATTCCAGACTAAACGACTCACCCCTTATCTCACATCCGGCGCCGCCTGTTACGGATTCCTTGCCCAACTCGACTGCATGGTTAAGTTGTTCGAGGCCGGAGCCAACGGGATTACTGCACTCGAAGGTCAGAACACGACTTGTGCAGACGTGTTTTATGTTTGGGTTACCATTAGAGAGTTTGTGCGAGCGACCCAGATCGCTTTTCAACCGCTCAGATCTCCGCAACGACAGATACCATAGAAGAGTATTGCCATGGGGCATTCCGAGGTCGCTGGGACCTCACACCTGTGACTGCTCATTGTCGCGATCTGAGCAGTCCCAAAGCGACCCGGGTCGCTTTGCACAAACTCGCTATTGCCTGGCATCTTGATAAGTTGCTGGGTGATCGAACCAAGGTCATCGAGGTCTACAATGCCCACTTTGATCAGATGATGACCGAGTCATTGGTCAAAGGGTACACATCTACGATGCATACACATTTTGTTTGATTTTTTCTTTGTGCGTTGCAGCGCAAAATATAGCTCAACAGAATAGAGAAAGAACCAAGGCAATACGGTAGAACTAGCTCCAATGTTCGGGCTATAAGTTTTCCATATGACACCATATATTCTGCACTGTCCCTCTATGCGCCAAAGCCAATATTGAATGGTGCAAAAGGTGGTTTGATCCAAATTGCCTTAGATCAGTGTAACAGCATGGTCTGAACGCGGCTTCACGACGCAATCGAACGGTTTGGGGTGACTAAAATAAAAATAATTCTCTCAATCCTGATTCCAAAACCAACCGCCATGCCAGTGACCGACTCACCTGATCGTCCCCTGGGTATTTTCGTGCACAGGCAGCGGGCCCGGCGCGCGTGATATATCGAACGTCGCGAGGATAGATGCGACGGTGCAAAAGAGAGAGACTTCCGCGAGGTATTTTCCTGGGCAGACTCTGCGACCGAAACCAAAACAGACGGTGCGCGGGTCGCGTTGTGGGAAAGGTCTGAGGTAGCGAGTGGGGTCGAATTTGTCTGGTTTGGGGTATGTTTCCGGATCGTTGAGAATGTTCCTATATGATGGGCGAGTTGAGAATTTGATCAAGAAATCGGGATAGACGAAAGAACGCACCAGAGGTTGGCGATAATCACGGATCCTGGATGAGGTTAGAATGAGTGAGTTTAGTTGACCAGAAAAGACGTGAGACGAAAAGCTACCTTCCGGGATAAAGTGGCCATTGATAACGGTGTCCTCCATCGCAGCGTGAGGAACACCTGGAGACATATCAACATCCCAACGACATCCGGGCGGAGATCCCGCGACTCACCAAGAGGCGCAACACTGTGCCAGCGCAAGAGTTCTGTTACGACGGCTGAGACGTATGGCAGCTGTTCACGGTCTGAAAATAGTGGCAGGCGTGTCGTCCCGACTACGGAGTCAATTTCGGTTTGCGCTTCTCGTTGAACCTCTGAAATACAGATCCGATTGATTTCTGTGAGTTGAGAACATGGATGTGAGAATATTTGTGGTGCTTACCTGGAGCAAGAACCATTGCTAGAAAAAATGCTTGCATAGCAGCTGCTGAAGTGTCTGCCCCTCCTATTGTTCCGGTGAGCCTCTGCGGCTCCCGTAAAATTAAGCTTACCGCCATAGAAGGACGCCGCGGTGAATTTGATGTCACGTAGATCTTCCTCGCTGAGCTTCTCTTCCTCTTTAAGAAGGCTAGAAACAAATGAGATGGGAGCGGTCCCGCTGGTCTGAAATATATCGTGTCCGGGAAATGAGCAGGGATGGCCAGCCATGTGAAGTTAATATTCTTCGCACCATTTGTTGTCGAACGAAATGATATGGGGCCTCGACCATGTCCTTCGTTTCTCTCGCCCAAATTCGCGCCGTCTGTTTGAATGGTGCGAGAATTTCGGGGATGCGCAACATGGCGGGGAAGACGTCGACAAGGAATGCGCCTGAACGCACAAGATGAATGACTACCCGTGACGATCGCCATTAAAAAATAAACTTTCCTGGCTGAGTAGCGGCATTGAAGTTGTTGTTTGCTTTTTCGATGAGTGTCACGAAAGGATCGTTTTCCTCTTGAACTTCGATTCCGTATGTTATGCGAAGAATAATGGCTCCCGTCAGTCTAGAATCGTTATGATATGTGAGAATGAACGAAATTGAAGAAGCTAAATTGAACTTACTTCCGTAGATGGTTACTTATAGCGTCGGCACCGGGGTTCAATAGTAGCCGTTTGAGGAAACGATGGATCTCCGTCTCCATTACAATTACTTGTTGCACTCTATACCTCATCGATTAGCTGGAGACTCGGAAATGAGACGTCGCAGAGAACGTACCCGCCGAGACTTCCGATCTGGTTGGCAAAATATTTCCGATAAGTTCGAAATCGCGGGCCGTAGCTTGAAACGAAGAGCGATTGAAGTCAAAAAATAAGTAGAATGGGGAGAAGAACGCCGCTGACGGTATGAGAACCAAGATCTGGTCATATCCGACTAGCTCTCCGGCCATGGGAAGTCGGGGCCGGGTGGAAAACGCAGCGGTATTCTCATTCAGGTCCTCAATGATAGTAGCGGAGTTAAGGATGACGATCGGCTGGCCAAAGAGACTGACGGAGCAGATATCGCCTGCATCGCAAGTCAGAAGCAGTCTATGACCTTTGTCGAGCCCGATTAATACCCCACTTGGCTCCCCAGTCGGCGAACTTGAGCCACTCCATGGTAGAGGGCATGTCGAGAACATTCTGAATAAAAAGAACGCCACGGTGAGCGTCGTGAGAATAGAAGTGGGGCGTACACCGATAAGAGGAAGACCAGGAGGGCCTGGAGGCAGGCTTCCTTTGGCTTTTCGAAAGATCGTACGGAGAAGAATGAAAGAGAGAGCGCCAAGCGATAGAGCAATGGTGGTGGACTGCATGGTGGGGAAGAGAGACGTGGGCGCTGAATTATTTATTCTGATGTCCCTCGGACTCCCACCTTCACTTGTCAAACATTCAGGCACGTGCATGCAAGTGTGTCCATTTGTGTGGTGGTCGGCAATGCACTGCCAATTTCAAACTCCGACACTGGCCTGATGCGTGGTCAAGGGTACTTGCGGCTCATCCACTCAGTAGATTCATAAGTGTTGGCGGGCAAATACCATGGCATAGAGTACTAGCATTATATGACTGTAGCAGAATTTTCAATTTCAATTCATATGTGTACAAACCGAGAAATTTTTCGATCAAAACACAGTTTTTCTGAGATACACTTACATCAGAGATAAATGACTTCAGACATTGAGCAAAGCTCAGCTAGCTACACATTTTACTCCGCAACACCTTGCCAAGGTCTGATGCGTAGGCGACAGAATTGTTCGAGGTACGTTTCGATACCTTTTTAGGAAGTCGGACATGCGGCCCGGCCTCCGCCGCTCTCGTCACTACCGTCACCGACGCGTCCTCCCCGTCCACAAACCGCCTCCAAACGCGCTTTTGACGCGTCTTTTACGCGTCAGATGCCTGTCTCAAAGGGAAGGAGAGAGCATGCTCGGAATCTCACGCGTCAGAAGCAAGAAGCGCGCGAGAGACAGGCTCATGACAGTCCTGTCACCCCGCGGAAACAGCTTCTACTGGAAAGGATGGCCGCTCTCGAACATCGGATGGCCACCATGGAATCAGAGAATAGCTCACTAAAGGAGAACAACGAGGCTCTGGTTTCCCGCGCCGATGAGCTGGCTCGCAGACTCCATAATAAGTCGCGTCAAGCCAATCGCGCGCGACTATCTGCTGATGGGCTTCGTGCCGAGTTAAATCGATCTAAACATGCTCGCGCCGTCCAAGCCGTTCGATTGGGGAGAAGGAAAACCGATGGAATTGGCAAAGCCATGAAGCTGGCACGCGTCTCAGACACGAAGCGTTGGATGAAGGGAAAGGGTGGGATTTTTGTGGAGCAGAGTCGGGAGATGGTTCGCGAGCTCGTCGCGCTGAAAGTCACACCCGAAAATGTCGACCCAGTCATTCACACAGTTGGCACCGGCCTCGGCCTGCAGGTTCAGGATCACATTAGCGCGCGGCAGGTGGGGCGGGTGATGGAGGAGGGAGGAATTGCTTCGGATGTTCAGGTGGCTATGGAGATTAATGCGTCGAAAGGTACGTGTTTTGGTTGACCTCTAAGCTATTAATCTGACAGGGAATATCTCAGCTATCACATTGAGCGGCGACGGCCTCTGCAACGGATCACACGAGCGAGTCGCAAATGGAAGGATGGCGTACCGTCCTAGTAGAGGGTCTGGTGGGCACGTACAATGCCTCTCCGCTTGGCCGCGCCAATCCCATCGACGTCGACGAATTCATCACCTTCATCAAAGCTCTGGGGACAGACCACGCGAATGATCAGAAAAAGCTTGCGCGACTGATCACCGAGTGGGTGCGGAACTCGCGCACCGTTATGCTCGGGAAGCGATGGCTATCTAGCGCCTCGATGCAGCAATATATGCCGACAATTCTGCAGTTCAGCAATGACAAGATCGCCAACGCCGGGGGATTGGATGCTTGGAATGCGCTGTCGGAAGAAGAGAAGGCGATCCGGGACATTGAAGTATGTCGGGCGTTGTATTGCCATTTCGGGGAGCAGGAGTGGAAGAATCTGTCGGCAGAGGAGCGCTTCGAGGCGGAGTCGCTCGTATGGTGTGGGTGCTGCATGCACAAGGAGATGAACTCGGTCAAGGGGGGCGTGGAAGGGATGAAGCTGTTTTGGGCGTCGATTGGCGGGCCCGCACCGGTGAAGTTGATGAACAAAGCCAATGCATCGGCCGTCAAGAACAGCAATAGCGGCTCGGCAGCATCCGAGAAGGCTCTCGACGCATCAGAGGGTGGTGCTGTAAAGCTGACGAGCTTGCTCGGTGCTCTGTTCAATCACAAAGACGACAAACGAGGTCAGCAAGACACTTTCAAACTCTACTTTGAGGACGTACTTGGCTTCAAAGTTTCGTGTCCTGACACCAGCAACACCCGCTTCCAATCCCACTGTGATTGCGCTATCTTCATCATCCTCTATCTCCCCCAGATTCTCCAGTTCATGTCGCATATCATGTACAACAAGGGCAAAACTGCTCTTAATCACCTCGAAGCGAACGTCCTCAAGGGTTTGCAGGATATCCCTACCCTCACAGAGCTTGTGGTTCTCGCGCTGTATGCAAACGCGGTCAGCTACGCATACATGCGGGTCGTACGCGCCACTGGGAACCGGAAAATGAACGCGCTCGATCTTGCGGAGTTTCATAAAAAGGTCATTTCATTTTGCGAAAAAATTGCCGAAAATCCAGACCTTTTACTCGCTCCGGACGCGTCGTACGAGACGGGAACCCTTCACGGACAAGTATGGGAGTATCCCGAGGTCTTCTATGCGATCCAGCAGCTGAAGTCGAAGCTGCCAAACCTGTCGGGCTGCTTGAAGTCCTTCTTCGTTGGGGCGGCAGACACCTGGAAACGTTTCGGTGAAGAATATCATCCGGACGGTGTAATCGCCAGACTCTCAGCAGCAGCACGGGCGCTGATCTATGTCAATCCGACCAACGACCGCAACGAGGGTGCGCTGGGGGTGCTTCGGAGAGCAGTCCGAGAGGCGGCACGACTGTCACTCAGTGTTCACAACGCGAAATCAAAATATACCGTCAATGACACCCGACAATTTCTTCAAAGTCCGGCTGTCACTGAAGCTTTTCGAGCGTGGTTACGAGCGGAGGCAAGGCGGCGGATTGACTCTGGAAGGGACAGGAAATGTCGGATGAAGATCGTGGCGCACGAGAAGGTTGTGGCGGCGGAGAAAGAAGCAGCAGAGGTGAAAAGGAAGGCACGGGCGGCCGAGGTTTTGGCGGAACTTCAGGCTTTGAAGCCTATCCTGGATGCGGACTACATTGAGGCTAACCACAAAAGCATTACCACCACGGAGCTCATCAAGAACATCAATTGGCATCGCCAGTTCGTCGAGGTGGGCGTTATTCCGGCCAAGACACTCATCAGCAAAATGCCGAAAGAGTCCAAAGTCCGACAATTAATCGCGGCCGTCGAGCGTTATAACAAGCAGATTCTCCCAAGATTACAGATGCTGGCATTGGCGGCAATGACGGCGGGGGTCTCAGACAAGGACGGAGTCGACGGGATTCCCATAGTCGACAGTTGGGATGCGGAGGACGAGGCGCTTGAAGAGGACATGCTGGACGACTATGATTGAGTGGAAACTCACTAGATATACCCTAATTCAATGTCTAATTCCATTTATAATACTTTACAGGCCATCGATGGGTGTAATATCGTGCGCTGAGCAAAGGAATGAGCGGGAAGAGTGAAGGTCAAGTGGCGTGAGATGTGTTATGTCATCGATTTCCGAAAGCGGCAATACCATCTTTCCCGTCACCGATTTTTGGCAGCGTTGCCGACCACCAATTTGTGGTCATTGCAGGGTTGATTGTCCCGCAATCATCCAAAACAGCTTCTTGACTGTCACCGTCGTTACAGCCGTTTTGGAAACAATATACGGGTTTTGATCAACTGGTGCTCACTCGTTTGTGCTTATGGTGGCGGTCACAACTTCGTGACAACTTTGAGTCCCAATTTGACAATCCATACTGTCGATCCAGTTTTGGTTGAGGCACCCTGAGACTGTTTAAATAGCATCTTTAGAGGGTATTCTATAGATCTACTGGAGCAAAAGTTTGAAAACTTGATTTTCAATGTTTCGTCCAGCAATTTCGCGTTTTTGATAGCGGATCAATCGTTCCGGTGGCTGTGAAACGCCATCAATCGCGCCCTCGTCCTCACCATCAACGCCCTCCATGCCCAGGTGAGGCTGCATAAAAAAGGATCCCAGGCTCAGCGTGACTCGAATGGAATGTTTCTGGTTGTGCACTCACTTCCCCAAACCCCCGATCCAACATCGGATGAAGATCCCATGGCATGGGAAGACGAAGACTCCGGATCGAAAAGTGAAGAAGATGGCGACGATTCCGACATCGAGTGGGAGAAGTTATCGACCCCAATGACATTTGAGGAGCGGCGGACAGCGCGGAGGGAAGCGCTCGCGTCCCTACCTACGGGGGGTACACAGCCTGTCGGGGCTCCGCCCCAAACCCCGCCTGGATTTTTTGCTGGATTCCTTGCCCGCGGCGCCGCTCTGCCGCTCGCGGGGACCGCGTGTGAGTTTCAACATCTCGACAGCCGGTTGTGTTGTAGGATGTTGACAAAACCCCGTGATTTTCTGTCAAAAGTCACGCGACTGATGGCCTGGCCCTCTTTAAGTACTGTAGCCTTGTGTATGGGTGAAACGGACTTTCGAGCGTGACCTGAAACGCAAGGCGTGAAACCAGAAATGACCTGGGAGTTACGCGTGACACCTCAAAAACTTTGAGAAACAGCTTCAAATAGTGGCTAGAAACGACAGTTCTCGAGGTAAATAATGATTTCGAGCTTACAATGACTGCCAGGACCTTCTTATCTGGGTGAAAATGGGAATTTTGTCAGTCCCGACCGTCCCACCGTAAGATACAGACCGGAAATTCAGCCAGGAGCATTGCCTTCGGAATCCAGAAAAAAATTCGAACAGCACAAATAAATTCAGCAGCAAAATCGCTTTTTTTGTCATTTCTGTGTCACGCACCTTTCAGTGAAACCAGCCCTGCGTTTCGCGTGACGGTTAAAACGAAACGGAGTCTGCGTGACGCGTTACGTTTCACCCATACACAAGGCTACAGTATAGGATGGCCTGGACCTCTTTTCAAGTATAAGATAGGATTCGGAGTGCTGAGAATAGATTGGGAGGGTCTATGCAAGATGGGTCTATGGCGGCAGATAATCAGACAGGTGCGTTTCATTATTGACAATCCGATTAGTGATTTAATTTGGTCTAGGGAAGAAGCGGGGACCCTATGGTGTTGGCGTGAAGCTGCGCCTGGCATGTTCAAGTTCTGCCACTTCCTCCCCAAATTCCACCCCGAGATGAACCCGATTGAATATTTTTGGGCTTGGATCAAGCGATACTTCCGTGAACGATCCAACGGTCAGTGGAAGAGGGCCCAGCAGCTCGTTGACGAAGCTCTCCACGCTTGTCCGCTTCCGACCATTCGACGATTCTTCCGCCGCGCCGATCGGTATGCCAGTGTTTACCGCCACGGAGCAACAGGGCCAGTTGCCGAGTTTGCGGTCAAGAGGTATCGTTCCCATCGAGGGCTGCAGAAGAAGGAGGTCGAGGTTGCAGAGGCTGAATGGAAGGCAAAGGCTCAAATAGGTACCAGAAAGTCCCGAGTTTAGTACACACAATTTTTGGGCGACATATTATCATTCGACAACTAAGAGGGGAGGGAAAATGGCTCGTTTCTAACCCGGCTAACCTGTTGAGTATACACTAGGCATATATAAAGTCTTGTATGAAGTGCTTTAAAGCACATCATGCTCAAAAAGTCCCCATCATAGCTCGCTTATGGAGGCAAATTGAGCCGTTAGACTCTCCAGACAGAATCTACAGCAAGTCCATTGGATTCCACTGAGGCGTACATTCATTTGGATCATCTCTGTGGTTGATTGAAAGCCGAGTGAAAAATCATTGGATTCCTATAAGTGTCAATCCCTATCAAATTCCGGTGTCGGGCGGCATAGCCGTGTAGATTACAAACTCTGGACAAACGTCAATCAAGTGGGTTCCGGGAACACCCGAACGCCCCACTCACGTCATCTGTCCGCAGCCAAACAACAAACCACAACTCCGCTGCTGTCTCTCGCGTCTTGCAACCTCCGCTCCACATCGCTGCACACGCCCCACTCGCAATGTAGCTGTACCACCGTAGCCTCACCTCCAATAAATGTGCTTCTTTAACTCTTTTGTGTGATCTCAAAGCCTTTCATCTGCGTCTCTTTGTCTTCACCTAGCAGCAATGTACATGTCAATCCTCCCCTCGCTCCATTGTAGGCTCAATGTTTCTAGGAACTTATTAACCCCTCCGACCACGCCGCAAAGGCATCAACAACAACAACGGCAGATTCAACGCGACTTACGTGAAATCAATGAAGGCAGCCCCCGCCGCAGACGCGTCCCTGCTCAGCATGATGAAAATATGCCGCCAAATTCCGCCGCCGCTCCTAGCGCCCGTTCTTTCGGTCAAATCAGAAGGCACCAAAGAGCCTGCGAAAACCGTCCGGCGCCTCCACCGCAAGCTTCTTCGAACAGATCACTGGCTCAAAGGGCAAGTGCGGAGAAGGCTGCGAGAATGGATGTCGGTGCGCTGCGATTCAATATTCATTGGTATCTACTTCTAACATCCTTTTCTGTTCTACAGATCCTCCGCCGACTGCGCGCAACTCTCGAGTATTACAGATAAGTCGGCTTCAATCTCCAGTTCAAGAGGCTTGAAAAGTCTTGCTCCTCAGGCCATCCACAACGGTCTCCCTACCCCACCTGCAACACACCAGAGTGCTGCCGCTGCTGGTGGTGAGTTATCTCTTTGTAGTCGGTGTCTCAAGCCGTTAATTTCGCACAAGCTCGGCCTGAAGGAACAGGCAATCGTACACGCCAATACAATCAAAATGCGAGTCCCGCATGGCCGCCAAGTACGTGTAAATGATGTTTAGATTACTTCCTCCGCTGATTGCATACCGTTATGAAAATAATCGTCGGACTACCCGCGACGAGTTGTTTTTAGCGGCGCAAAGATTACCTGGATCCGCCATCTCGCCATACATGAACGGCCGCTGTCCCACATGCGGAGCACTCCATTGGGTCGCTGAGCAAGTCCTACACCCCTCGAAAAATTCCCGTTCGCCGTACGGGATGTGCTGTAATCATGGCATGGTCGCGTTGGAGCGCCTCGAAGAGCCGCCAGAGCCTCTGCATTGTTTCTTCGTTGGGAATGATGCCCAGGCTGTGGATAGTCAACAACAGTACTCCTGTGCGCTCCAGATTTACTGAGTTTTTCGGAGAACAGACATCTCCTCGCGACGCATCTGAGCCAAACCCCAAGAGACGCAAGCTCGATGTATCAAATGGGCTGGAAGACCGGGGTGAAGGGACTTCCATCGGTCGTCGCGCAGGGGGTTCCACTAACAGACACTAAATGAACTTTATTAATGTATGTATATTCACTCTGTAACAACTACAACTTTTTCTCGCTTTCGCTGTAATTTGCGTGATGAGTCACACCGTAGCGTAGCACGGGTAACTGCTAGTAGCTTCAATTCAAAGGTCGATGTGACGCGTTACTTGAATCTACGGTCGAAATAGTACAGTAGCACGATACATAGTGGTCAAGCGTATCTGAGTTGTCCGAGTGATCAGAATCAGAAGCAGACGACTCTGCGGAGTCGGAGAACGAGATAAATGACATCGACGAGACGGAGAAAATTGAGGAGGTGTCGCTGTGTGACTCCGAGTTGTCGTCGTCCTTGAGGAAGAGGTCGTCGTCGATGTCAAGTGCATTCATCATCGTTTCCTCCTCCCCCTCTTGCTCCTGTCGTGCCCGCTTACGACGGCGCCAGAACTGCAGTCTCCGAGCGTGGAGGAATGCATTTTGGAGAAGTTTTTGCCGCAGAGGAACGCGCGGCATACGGGCTGTGTGAAAGGAGGACTGGCACAGGAATAGCGGAGCCGTACAGGCCGAACGGTGCAAAAAACGACTCAAAAAAAGAGGGGGTTCACGAGCAGGCGTTTTATGGGCCATTTTCTGCAATAAATTATGTACATAAAAGAGCAAAAGAAAAACACGATAAAACGGCGATAGAAGGGGGCGTAAAACGCCCTAATTATTTTGTGTCATATCCATTGTTCACCCATCCTTTAGAGCAGCCGGCCGAGCGTGCCGTTTGATACCCGAGCCATCGGTCCGCACTCCTTCCCTAGTCTCGCTACTCAGACTTTCTGCCGAGTCGATGAGAAGATAGTCGTTCTCAAGGATCTATAGAAAGTCTGGGCGCTGATGGGGGGGTAGGTCAGTGAAGCGTCCGTGGGAGTGATGCTGGCGATGGCAACTGATGGCCGCAAGTTGGACAATTTTCGCGTCTAGATTGGGTTCCCAAACCAGTATACAACCTGTATGTGAGCGCATGTGAGCACCTGAGGATACCATTTATGCATGAAAATCAGTATTTTGACTGATTTGTGTGTGTCTAGGAAAATGCCTGCGGCCATCAGCGGTCGGCATGGTTGAAATCACTCCCACGGACGCTTCACTGACCTACCCCCCAACAGATCCTAGACTACTCCTTCCCCTCTTCTCGTCGTCTTATCGTCTTCTCTGGCTATCCTCCCTACGACAATGAATAACACTGAAAATCGTCGAAAGACAGCCGCGTCGAAAGCGGCGTCTGCGGGTCCGAGGCAGCAGCAGACCAGGGCCGCGCAGGTGGATTTCTCACAGTATAAACTATTGTCAGACTCACAACAAGCAGCTATTCTCGGAGGGCTATTTGTCGCCACACTTTCGTAAGACCGATGATAGTCCCCATGAAGACCTGATTTTTTCGGAGGCAAAAAAGTCAGGATTTTTGTGGCCAAAATTCAATGAAAAAGTCAGGGCCAAATCGCCAAAATCTCCGATTTCCGTCAGGATTTGCATCAGGCCTTGACCCATATTATCATCGGTCCTACTTTCGTTTGCCTACTTAATAAACTTAACAAAGACAAAGCTGCTGTCTCGGGCGGTGGGAAATCGGATGCCCGTCTTCAATAAATAGTCCGGACAATTGTTCATCTGCACTCACTTCCCGCTCACATTCACACTCAACTGACATCCAACTACCTTTCGATGGCCCGCACTAAGCAAACCGGTATTTTAGCTTCCTCTTGATCTCCCCTTATCTAATCTCTCCTCAGCTCGCAAGAGTAATGGTGGTAAGGCACCCAGGAAGCAACTCGACGCCAAGTCCAGTGCCGCCAATGAATCCACTACCGTCCGTCGTCTTCGTCGTTTTTATTCCCCTCACATACCCTCGCAGAACGCAATCGGTGGTGTCAAGAAGCGCCATCGGTTCCGGCCGGGCACTGTCGCCCTGCGTGAAATCCGTCGCTACCAAAAATCAACTGAGCTCCTCATACGCAAGCTCCCCCTCCAACGTCTCGTCCGTGAAATCGCGCAAGATTTCAAAGTGCGTCCGGCACTCCTCTTCATGTTGACCATTGCCTTATCTTTGCTTTCCAGATTGACCTCCGCTTTCAATCCTCCGCCGTCATGGCTTGCCATTCATGCCAAACGTGTCACCATCCAGCCTAAAGATCTTGCCCTTGCTCGTCGATTGCGCGGGGAGCGGTCATGAATCTTTGCTTTCCGTGCTCAATAAAAGGTCCTGATCAGGTGCAATAAATGCGTATGTAGTATGAGACGGGAGACACAAGATGAGAAAACGATGCTTTTGAGCAAAATACACGAATGGCCAGTGACAGTGTGATTTGTGATCATCAAGAATGAGAACGCCTGCCTGGATTGTCCAGACGCGCAGCTGTGGCCGAAGCAAAAATCTTTCTCCATCCACAGTTCTCGACTTTCAAAAGTAGCCGATGGATGAAGAGCTGTTCCACCGGCGCATATATGCACTCGATAATGCGACCCTCTACCTTCGCCTCTGTTACTTCTGAAGTCCCAAGATCCTCTACATTGTGTCTAGGCAGCACCGAACTTTCGGCAATCCCCCAGCACACCCTCCTTCAAATGGCCGCAATCTTGAGCTCTATGCCAGCATTTTGGGCCCAACAATGCAATTTCAACGCTTTCTAAACACTCTGGCGCTTTTCTTTGTTCAGTATATGTTTGATGTCTTTGCTCTTCAACGGTCTCGCTGTCACACTGAAGTATCATTGCGGATTGTCGGAAAAATCAAAAAAGGTTTATAAGGCATTGCAGCACCTTACAGCCTTATAAAAGGTCCAATAAGGTTGGCAGGGAACCTTATAAAGTGTTACAAGGCCATATTGGGCCTTGTCAGCGGTGCTCAAAAGGCATGGATCGCAACCTATTCCTTTGGCTATATGTGCATGGGAAATGACGTTGCAGCGGAACGGATCGTCATAGTCAAAAAGACCAGTTCAAAATTTTTTCTCCAATGAATCTGTTGGACTCCTTTTCCACATATTGAAAGGATTTGGACGCCACTTCCCTAAGGTCAGATCGACGGCGTGTAGGTGTCCCAGATCATCGATGAAGTAAGGGGGTGTAGTGGAGGTGCGGTGAAGGACCCCATACTGTAGTATTTTGTTCAATTCGTAAGCCGATTTGGGGTGTAACATCTCATACGAACTTGATCTTTCGTATGGGGGCCCGGACCGGTGTGACTTACGAAAATTTTCGTTTTTTTACCCTCATTTTGGGCCGAAAACAGGCGAAAATTCGTGTGACTTTGGGGGATCATTCGTATCGAACCCTCGTGACGTTGTGACTCGCAAAAAATTTCGTCGTTTTTGGTGTGATAAGTGACAAAACGAATTGAAGGAAATACTACAGTATATGTATTGGATAACATTCCTTGTCCTGCAACTGTTCCGTGGTGTAACAGTTAGTAATGGGGATCTTTTAGTGCATGTTCCGATGGTCGAACGTTCGAATCCCACTCCAGTTATTGCCAGTTATTGGGGGAGCTTCCCCTTTTATCAGAGCCGTCACCGAAACGCAATAAGCTGTGCTAGAGGGCTTTTTGATGGCGTCACTGCCCTTGACGTGGGCTCATTAATCATGTTCGTGGAGGATTATGTCCGAAAAAGGCATACTTGTGTGATCCGATCAGTTCCGCCATGAGCGGTGCTGTCAATCAACTTCCTTGTCTCACCTCGTCGCGTCGCGCTTTTACAGTGTACTCGGTGTGACCAAAAGTAACCGGAATTTGGCTTTTTAGAGGGGAATTTCGAAACTCAAACAGCTTTAAGTAATACAGGGCTCTTCTAAATTATTTATTCTACTACTTTCATGGTATGGGCATGACATGCAATGTTTTATTTTGAGTTGGTGAATCAATCTTTAAAATTGAACCAATTTGGACATGTTTGCGTTCTCTGAAGGAGAGATGCCGTAATTTCAGACCTGTAAGTACCCCAAAAAGGTGCTTAGTATCCCAATAGTCTACAAATCCGATATCTAAGGTTGCCAGGTGTTTCCCGTTGTTCAGTGAGAGAGGCAACTCGGCACACTAATTTCCCGCCTCAAAGCATACATAAAAGAATGAGGACAAAGAGACTATGCAACCTTTTGCCTGCTTCTTATGCAATCGTATATGTTCATACACTGCCAATTGGGCCAATTTGCCCAGCAGTTGTCAGGGGATTCCACAGCTAGGACGTCCTTTGACTTGGGCAGTCTCCAAGACATCATGCTGTGTGCTCACTTATGTCATATCTCACGTCACCTCTTGTATATAAGTAGTTCACTGGGGATCTCCGATCCCCAGGTTTGTTATCGACTTGGCTCCAGGGCCCTTCTCCCCTTACAGCATAACAAACCTTCTATTCGACTCTGGCACTCTCCTAGCCGCAGCCGACCACCCTACTTCCTACTCTGCCCTCATCCTACCATCGACCTCACACCTCCCTTGCTATGGCAACCCCCGCCGTTCCTCAGGACCTTTATTCCTACTGCACTCTCCTTTGAAGCGAACTACTGCGCGTCCACGACCGTCTTGATCGTCTTGAGTTTGGGGACACTGCAGCCTCTACTCCCCGAGGGCATGCCTGGCGCTTCTCCTGGGATGGCGCTCGCTGGGGCTCTGAACCTTCAACCCCAGCCCCTACCCCTGCCATCATCGCTGTCGGCCACACCGCCATACCACTCGCCGAAACCCTCCCTACTGCACAGGATGCACCGTCCCGCTACTCGTGTACGCTTGTGGTGCCTGACTCGGTCGTCGGGCATATCGTTGGCCGTGGTGGTAAGGGTCTTCATCAGTCGCACGACATCTCCGGCGCCCAACTTCGAGCCTATACTGATAAGGCTTCCCCCTTGGAGCGCCGTGTATCTATCCGTGGTACCGACCAGCAAATCGGTGAAGCGCTAATTGCGCTTGGGAAGCGTTTCATGCGTAAGCGTATCCGCTCTAAGAAGAAAGGTCCGTCACGCCTTTCCGGGGACCCTGCCCCTGCCCGGTGCCGGTTTTGCCGAACGCTTCTGGCGAGGGCGCTCGCCCGCTGAAGAAGCGCGCACACCCCGTCCATCCGTCTCAGCCACCGGCTGGGTTCCACCCCCTCCAGCGGCAAGTGCTCAGCCGCACCCAGGTGCCGCTACACAGCCAAGGAAGTCTGGGGTGCGATTCGCACCACAGGAGTCTTCCTACCCCGCCTCTAACTCCCTACCCCATAACCCTGCCGCCATCTCTATTCCTACGCAGGTAATGGCGTCCCCTATTCCTACTCCCCGCCCCAGCTCTACTCCTTATGCCCCCTCGGTGGCCATGCCCACTGCCACCGTCCCCCTCTCCACGTTCAGTAGCTCCTTTGCCTATGGCCATTGATGCTATTTGACCTGAAAGGGGACGTCGACCACAGACGGCACGGCGAGGCGGTGCAGTGTCTGCGTCTGATTCGCGGATTGACTCCCAGGGCAACCTACTCTTCCGTGGCAATCCAGGATTTTGAAGGATCGTTCATTCTACTGGGCTTTGGTCTTCGTTGAGGCGACGAATCTTGAAGAGGGGGTGATGTCAGGGGATTCCACAGCTAGGACGTCCTTTGACTTGGGCAGAAGTTCTCTGTCTCCAAGACATCATGCTGTGTGCTCACTTATGTCATATCTTACGTCACCTCTTGTATATAAGTAGTTCACTGGGGATCTCTGATCCCCAGGTTTGTTATCGACTTGGCTCCAGGGCCCTTCTCCCCTTACAGCAGTCACCCACAAAATCTGGTTGAAAACACGCAATTTCCGATTCCGGTTACTTTTGGTCACACCGAGTACACAATCTGTCCCTACCACACATGAACGGAGGAGCTAGAAGTAACTTTGGGAGATGAAGACCCCCCAGTAACATCGCTAATTTTCATCGGATTCCCTTGCCCGGCCCCGCAATCCATCCCACCCCAAGTACCTGCTTTCGACCTTACAACAACAGCCCACCTGCGTGCCATCCCTTCGTGCTCAGAATGCGGGGCAGCAATACTTTATTGTCTTCAAGCTTCTGGAAAGCAATACTGCTGGTTTAGAAACTTCAATTGGGTGTCTAGTGGAAAATTGATATTGCTTGAGCAATGAGGAAGGCGCAAGTCCGAATATCGGTGCGTGTTTTTCACTGACGTCCAGACGTAGTCCTGTGGTTACCACGCCCGGTAAGAGGTATCCTGCGTTATCAGGGAGTTTGTGCGAGCGACCCAGGTCGCTTTTCAACCGCTCAGATCTCTGCAACAACAGATACCAGGTATGAGCTCCAAGCGACCTAAGAGAGTATCGCCCTGGGGCATTCCTAGGTCGCTGGGACCTCACACCTGAGGCTGCTCGTTGTGGAGATCTGAGCGGTCCCAAAGCGACCCGGGTCGCTTTGCACAAACCCGCTATTATATAAGCAGCCTATTTGGGAAGTAATGGCAACCGCGCCTCGACGCGACTTAAGCGCGTTCCCGGGCAACTTTGAGGTGGAAAATCAAGCTCTCGACCAATACTAACCTCTTTGAATGCTCAAGCAACAAATTCTACGGGCCTTCATGATACTCGAGGTAGAAAACGTAGAATTCTCTGATTTGGGCACATTTCCGGTGAGTACAGGTTTGGAGACAGAACAAGTGTGAACTAAAGTAGGTCAAAAGGTGATGAGAGCGCGATGAGCGGCCGTGAACAAGTGAGTCGGAGTCAGCTAGAGTATATTAGAGAGCTAGTCGACGTGGGGAACAAGTGACTAGCGGGCAGCAAAGGTAACGAGCAGTATATAAGGTAGTGAAGGGGATGGTGATGGCGATGCGACGGTACGGGTGCAAAGGATGATGAAACGACGAACAGAAATCGGAACGGAGTGGAAGCTCACGGATCAATCCTACAACATGAACTGAGCAAGGACCTATTCTTGACCAAATTGTAGGTCTCTTACACTGTTTCTGACCATTTCAGCTCTCCCAGTCGCGTCGAATCGGTGAAGGTGAGCGCGTTGTTTGGTTGTGCATCACCATCAATCAGTGATAAGGCAAGATACCGGTTATCAGGCGCGGTAACTAACAGACTATAACTAGCGAGGAACGAGCTGCAAGTTATAGCGTCTGTCTAGAGAGACTAGTCCAGACGGTGCTCCCTGACCTGATCTATAGACATTCTTATTATGTTTGCCGCACCTGTACACTAGGCCAGATAGTTGTCTAGATTCACCAGAGCTTACATGTAGTTCAAACTACCTCGGATTCATCTATAGACGTAAGATTGGGGTGAACGGCGAGCTCGAACAGCCTCGAAGAGCATGATTGATTGAGACTGGCAAAACGAGAGATAAATTCTGTTGAGATAAAGTCGAAAATCGAGGTTTAGGTCCGTAAAAGTCTCGGTTGTCAGAAAAAATAGCGGAACATGTGAAGATCCTACTTGGTCTCATCCGGGATAGAGTGTGTACACACTGAGATCATGTGAGAATCTGAGACGGACGAGGAACAGGACTTGTGCGCGAGAGATTCGCGGAAGATGTGTTGTTGGAAAACTAAAAGTAGTGAGTGTGTATTTTGTTGGCTATCCCAATCGATTTAATTACACAAGTAGGCAGTTACATTCAAGCTGAAAGCATGCATTTTAATACTGCGCCTGCATAAAGCACTCCACAATACTTGCTGCCACCGGAGTTCAACCAAAATCCAACCGAACTTGGAGGTTTGCTTGTGGTTCTGGGTGTTTAGCCCAAGTACTCAAGGAAATTGTGCCTAACTAATTGCTATAAGATGGAGAGCATGGGAGCCCCGCACCCTGATGTAAGCAGCCCATGTGACCGTGGGAGGTTCCACGGAACGAAAAATTATTTATTTTAGCCTTTTTTGAGGGCTGGGAGCCCTTATCCCTACCTAGAACTGCTAAGATCTTCGAAACGGTCCTTAATGTGCATACTAGACTCCCCTTTGTTGCTGCCGAGCTGCCCACAACATGACCAAAGCATGTGCCGGGGCGGGCCGAGGTGGCAGTGCTGTGGCAGTGCATTCCAAAGATTTTTGGAAAACTGACGGGAAAACAAGTGGTCGTCACCACCATGTCGATTTCTCAATCTTCACAAAACAACACCGTGCTGAGCCAACGACACAAACCCTCACCTGCGCTTTGGATGCTGAGTGCCTGGAATCTTCTTCCTCGGAATCTGGCCGAGCTCTGGACAAAAACGGTCGACTTTCGTGTATGTGTGCCGACTTGGGATTTTGCCATTTTGGACCGCCGTGGACCGGTCATGGACCCCGACTTGGATCAACCTCCCTCGTCCCTACCCTCACGGACCTTCCTGGACGTATACGACCATCCTTGGGACCGATGTGGAGAGGACGGGCTGCCTGACATCCCCAAGCTGGCGACGCTCACACACTGGAAACGGCCGGCTGGAATCTCGGGTGCGGGGACCTTTCGTGTTCAACATGCCGCTGGATACCTCGGCCCAGGTGCGCGACCCTCAAATCGCCTCTGCTCGTCGACCGACGATGCTGCGCTGGCATGCTGGACGACATCCGGGAAAGTCGGGTTTCCTTCCGGTAACTTCCGCATGACAACCGCTGACACCGGTCCGACTTCTCCGTTTGCGCCGTCGCTGTTCCTCTGGACCGTTATCTATGGCTGGGTCTTCTATTGCATCTTGCGAAGCAACAACCTACAGAAATGGGCTCAAATTAATCAATGGTCCCCCGCCCACCCATACTCTGCTGTCTCTGGACCCGGACCCACCTTCCGTGTGCCGATTTGTCCACGTGCTGTGCCGAGCCCAAGATCTGGTGTGCCGACGTTGACTGGAAATGGACTCTCTACGGGAATTTCAGCAAGACGAGGCGATACGGGCCATGGACTGGGAGAAAACTCAACCGGACAACACACTCACCACTCAGCACGGACCGGTAACACGGCTGTCGACGTACAAGCCACTCAAGACACGTCTGAAGTTGGTAATCCGAGTCGGGATGTTAAAATCATGTATTGGAATATACACCACCATTTCACACTAAAATTAACTAGCCCTGAGTTCCACGACCTTCTCGCGCCCTACGACATAATGTTTTTCGCGGAAACGGACATGTTACCCGGCGAAGAGGACCCCGCGGACGTTCCGAAAGGTTTCTCGCTCATTTCCTTACCCCGCAAACCCAGGCTTCAATCAGAACGTCGTGGCGGCGGGATTGCGCTTCTCATCCGCGATGACATTGATTTCACCAAGTCTCGCCTGAGCTCCCCAGATATTCTGGTCCTGGATTTAGGTTCGATGTGGCTCATCGGTGCATATATACCTCCCGAAACGTCTCGATGGCAAGGCTGGACGGACGTTGAGCCGATTCAACAACTTTGGGAAACAATCGCAGTCTGTAGTCCTAGCGCCGATAAACCTGTTTTGCTTCTCACTGATATAAATGGCCGAACGGGATCGCAACAGGTCATCAGATTCACCCAAAATTGGCTGAGGGACTCTTCTGATGCCACGGAAAACACTCGCGGTAGGGCAATTCTGAATGAGTGCGACAAATTCGGACTTTGCATCATGAATGGGACCTCTTTGGAAACTGCTTCTCTCGGTCGGTATACCTCTCATCAGCCCACTGGTCAATCAACCATTGATTACGCGTTCGCTTCGGAGTCTCTATTGCCTTGGGTTCGCAGTTTTCATGTTGAACAACCGACACCGGACCCGAAAGATGATTGGTCTGATCACACTCGTATTTGTGTAACATTGGATCGTCGTGCTGTTTTGCGCTCGACAACGGCTTCTTTCCCGCATCCCCAAAATGCCCCAGTCTTCTCGGGTCAAAACGAAATTGATAGGCTGTATCGAGAAACAATGGACTCCCGAGAAACACCTGAGCAAGCCCTGCATTCTTTATACGGCCCAATACTTGCAGAATCTCCACCCGTACATGTGTATGTTGAAGGCGCCGCACCGGGCAAAACTCGAACGAGATCCGCAGGCGCTGGAATCTGTTTTGCAATCGGATCTCGGTCGAATACGTGCTTCAAAGTCCCTGGTCCTGGAAAACCAACGGCGGATCGTGGCCGAATCTATGCAATCCACGAGGCACTCCTAGCTGTTGATTCGGACAAGACACTCGTGGTTTTTTTGCAGTTCAAAATGATCATACGCCAGTTGTGCTACGCGGCTGCAAAGAAGATGTCGATTGGGTGGCCTGGCCCAAACGGGGACTTATTCAGGGATACGGTTTCGCTGCTCGGGAAACGACACGGATCAACAACTTTTGTTTACGTCGAATCCAAATCGCCCAATCAACCGCAAAAGAGGCCTATGCACTTGCTAAGGCGGCGCTACAAGTCCCAGAATCTGCAACAATCTTCCAGCCTGTAACGGATGACCCGCTCCCTTGTTCGAGCTTCCACGGGCCGACCCCCTCTCTCGGCCAGATGCAAAGTCGCCACCGAATTAGATGAAACGTCTCCGGAACGTCCCGAGGGCCGTGGCAAACATTGGAAAGATGATGGTCAAGAAACGGAGAAAGACCGCCGAAACTCATCGTGGAAGGGCAAAAGTTCATGAATTACAGGCTGGCCTTCGCGCAGAGCTTTTGGCGTGTAAAAACATCAAGCAATTCTGGGATTTCGTTCGGAAGCGCACAGATCCTCGCCCAAGAAAGGCCAAAGTGTCGCTTGAAAACCTTTCCCGACGAGTTCAGAGATCGTTTGAATTATCCGGCTACAACTCCAGCGACATTTAATACCGATCAATTGGCCTTCAACGCGAAGATGGAACGAGAGCTGAGGGGAGGCCTAGTTGATAACTCGCCCCGTCAATCCTACACTCGCGAGATTTCGCTGGAAGAGATCAAGTTGATGAAGAAACACATCACCGAGCATGGACTGGACACCGCTGTCGGCGGTGATGGGTTTTCTTATCAAGATTGTCTACAAATCCCAAACGAGAAAACTCCTTGAATTCTTCCGGTTCTGCCTTCGGAATCAAGATATTCCACAAGAGTGGGCTGATCTCTCTCCTCGTTGGTATTTTGAAAAAGGACAAGATCCTACCGACCCGAAAGGCTATCGTCTAATCGCCCTAGAATGCTGTATGTTGAAAATGCTTACGCTGATCATTGACCGCCGTCTGCGTGAAGGTGCCGAGGATATTGGTGCAATCCCACCCCTCGCAAAATGGGTTCCAGTCTCACCTTCGAACAAATGACAGCGCCTTTGTCCTCCTATGCATGATTGACAAGGCAGAAGCAATGGACAAGCCCCTCTACGTTGGATATCTGGATCTTAAAAATGCATTCCCCGGGACGGATCGCCCAACGCTATGGATCAAGCTCGCAAGACTCGGTATTTCTGGACCCATGATCGAGTGGTTGAAATGTCTTTACGACCGCATCCGTTATTTAGTCCGCTTGGATCGCCAATATGGACCCACAGTTTGAATCTCTTCTAGGCATTCTGACGGGAGACCCAGGATCACCGCATTTGTGGAACCTCTTCATGGCCGATTTTGTCCTGAGCATTCATCCCGACGATATTCAACTCAACGAAGTGCGGATCAACCAGGTTCAGCACGCCGACGACGTCATGACAGCGTCCACCTCACCGCCAGGTTTTCAACTTCATCTCAATGATTCTCAATGCTGGGCAGACAATAATGGATGTGAAGTCTCGATCCCAAAATCTATTTGCCCAAATATAGGGACCGCCGTCAAAAATGGTATCCGGTCTTCCATATGGCGGGCAAGCCGATCCAAACTGGAACAAAAAGCACGCTATCTTGGTATCTGGTTTGAAACGGGATGCAAATTCATGTGGCGCGAGCAGTACATTGTCAAATCTAAAAAAGCGTCAAACGTGGCTAACACCATCCTCGGGTTACATCGTTTCGGTCGGTTCAATGCCTGTTTGGGATCTGCGGACCTTATACATGGCGCGCGTCGATCCCTACCTCACCGCTGGATGCGAAATTTGCCTTGATATCGAAGAGAAGAGTTTGAAGCTTCTGGAGAAAGTTCAACTGAAGTTCCTCCGTCGAATGCTCGGAATCGGCTCGCGATCAATGAAAGCCGTACTTTTCTCCGAAACAGGGATCTGGCCAATTCGCTATCGGCGTCTTTTATCTCGCGCTCAAAATTTATGCTACTGGATTGACCTCGATGAAACAAGACCTGCCTGGAATGCATTGCAAGAATCTATAAACCTGGCTCGTCAAAAGAAGATCTCGTGGATCAATGACTTACGAATCGTCCTCGCTAAACTCTATATACCCGTGGAACTGGATATATCTGTCTCTCTGGAGGTCGCAGCAGTCGAAGAGGCGATGAAGCAGGTCAAGCTTTCGATGGAGGCTTGGATAGACCATGAACTCGAAAAATTCAGTCAAAACTAGGGATTTGTTTCTCGGCCGACGCGAAATGGACAAAGACAGTGGAAAATTAGTCAAGAAATCTTTGGACTTTCGGCACTATTTACGCGTAAAAACCCCGGATCATCGTTTAGCTTTGACACGTCTGGTTCTATCAAGCCACTGTCTCGCAGTTGAACGCCGCAGGTGGAAGGAACGAGGCAAGGACATCGTCCCCAGGGGAATGGCGCAAATGCAGGTTCTGTCTTGAGGCGGTGGAAGACGAGACCCATGCGATGTTCCTCTGCGATCATCCAGAGCTCATGCGAGTCCGAGAGGAATTCCTTAAAGGCTTATACACCACCTTGCCGGAGTTCAAGGGTGCTTTCACGGACGTAATGGACTTCTTCCGCTCCGTCCTGGCAAGGAGAGAAGTTACACCGATCCTCGCTAAACTGGCCTTCAACATCCTTCGCATATATGATGCTGAGCCGATGTTACTGGTCTACCCGCCAACCTCTGAGGACGCTTGATTCAGCACATATACCACCCAAAAGTCCATGGGCTCGCGTTCAGCGGGTGGTGCGCATGCTTCGGCAAAGGGAAAGACGTACAATTGCGTCAGGTTACTGGTGGACACTGGGGATTTATACCTGGTGGGGAGAGAACTCCCCCCTAGGTCCTACGGGTTTTAACCAGAGGTCCTGCCATACAAGCGGCCGGCCAGTTCCCTGATTGCGTTGTGGGATCGACCCCCTGGAAAGATGACGTGCTCGGATAACAACTTGTAGGATTCTGTAAGGATAAACACCCGTACAGTACTACATTGTTTGTTTTCCGTAAACTCGCTGTTCAGACTGTGGACCGCGCGAGTATAATAAACCCCCCCCCCCCCCCCCCCCCCCCCCCCCCCCCCCCCCCCCCCCCCCCCCCCCCCCCCCGATTGCAACACTTCCTTGAAAATGTCACACTAATGTCACACCCGGTTATATCCTTTCTCCTGAGGCTTTTCTGGTCAAAACTCTTCGTAGAATGTCATCTACTGCTCTGTAACTTCCATTCTATGAAAAACCTTGGCCCTAAGTGGCCTGTTACTGACGGTATAAATGCGTGACAGATGACACTGTGACTGCTGACATAAGGGTGCGGGGTTCCCACGCTCTCCATCTTATGGTCTTCAGCATTAATATCACAGCCGTGTTGCCTCAATTTTTTGGACCCAACGAGTTAATTGTTAAGTTCTAAGTTTCTCATTTGAAATATGGGTCTAAGAAATTAGTTAAAATACATTTGATTTCTTGGCGCTAGAAATATAACTAGATGATACGCCACGATACCATTACGATTCGTGTGAAATGAACTGAGATGAATTGCACAAATTCTCGAACTATCACAATCCAGCTCACACCATAACGCCTCGCGTGCATTCCTATCAACAAAATCTTTCGCCGATGCGACTCGATTGCCTGGCTGAACGCTACAAAGTCTAGGGAAACTATCGTCTTTTTTTTCGTGGGCTTGCAGGACTCGCACACCCAACCTTTTTTGCCCCCGAATCTGCACAGTCTTCGTGAAACTGAGAATAAGTAAGTTGGGGTAAGAATCGAGACCTTCCCGAGGGCGAATATTTTCGGGGGTGTCACGGTCTCCTCTCTATCATTGATGTCTCAAATCGACCGAAGCAAAAATTACAGTTTTTTTCTACTATATAATCAACGCGCAAGCCTTGTCAGTTTCGGCAAAACATATGATATCGTGCGATTTGAACTCCGAAAGGAATTCCTCGCTGGTCAATTCTAGAGTGACCCTTTCAATTCTATGAATCCATTGTTCCTTCCTTTTATGTACGCCGCAGGCTCGGTATCACAGAGAGCTTAGCAATTGCCCAAATTTCAAGGCTCCTCCTCCATGCCGTCGACAGACATATCTACTCGGACATTCTCCATTTGCATCAAAAGTTCCAGAAATAGGCTGTTCTATTTTTAGGGGTGGCATCAGATGGCGCCGCCACTGTCCCAAAGGGAACCCTAGTCTCGTGACCAGACTCTTATGACATCCCAAAGGGAACCCTGTCATCCTATTATCCTATACTTGAAAAGAGGGCCAGGCCATCAGTCGCGTGACTTTTGACAGAAAATCACGGGGTTTTGTCAACATCCGACAACACAACCGGCTGTCGAGATGTTGAAAACTCACACGCGGTCCCCGGCGCCGCGCGCGGCGAGTGCAGCGAGCGGCAGTGCGGCGCCGCGGGCAAGGAATCCAGCAAAAAAAATCAAGGCGGGGTTTGGGGCGGAGCCCCGACAAGCTGTGTACCCCCCGTAGGTAGGGACGCGAGCGCAGCGAGCCGGCCCTGCCGAAGGCGGGGTGCTTAAGCTTGTAGGCTTGAAAAGAGGGCCAGGCCATCAGTCGCGTGACTTTGACAGAAAATCACGGGGTTTTGTCAACATCCTACCAACACAACCGCGGTCGAGATGTTGAAACTCACCCGCGGTCCCCGGCGCCGCGCGCCGGCGAGTGCAGCGAGCGGCAGTGCGGCGCCGCGGGCAAGCAAAAAAAATCCAGGCGGGGTTTGGGGCGGAGCCCCGACAAGCTGTGTACCCCCCGTAGGTAGGGACGCGAGCGCAGCGAGCCGGCCCTGCCGAAGGCGGGGTGCTTAAGCTTGTGACTCATATGACAGGGTTCCCTTTGGGATGTCATAAGAGTCTGGTCACGAGACTAGAACTGTAGAAGAGTCTAAGAAGACAGTCTGAATTTGAATTTGCAGCAAAATTAGTTGAACAGTTCGGCCTCAAAAGCATCCGCGTCCGTGATTTGCGCAAGGTCGCCCTACTGTAGGCCAGAAACTGGCATACAAAGCATATTGTTGTATGCCGAATTTTTAACGTGAGAGGCGATGACGGCGGTGCCTGTACCGTGGCAACGAACACTTCCAAAGCGGAGACGGTACGTGTATGATTGCCGAGAGTAGAGTAGGATGTGAATGCAGTTTGGGAAACGAGAATGTGCTTGCTCGCGCCTGAATCGGCAATCCAGGAGCCGCGAGGAAGCGGTGATGCGCCATCTTGCGCCATGAATGCAAAGTCGGTAGAGTCGGGGAAATTAATCCGAATAGGATACGGAGTGTCAATGGGTTTTCATTCAAACACAGATAAGTTGTAATGGTTCCTTCCCTTCTTCAAATTAATCTCACTAACCTCGCAGTTCAATAACATGTTCACCTGTGATTCAATCTCGCTACTCATCCATGGTGCCCTCTACAATCAACCATCAGGGGTCTTCAGGTTAGAGTTTCTATATTCATAAGTCTTGCTTCATCAATTCTCAATATTGATTCGGGTATATACACCAGTCACCGTGATGGCAGAATGTTTTTTCCGGTCAAGTTTTTCACTTGAATCAAGTCAGGACCCACTTTGTCCTACCGAAAGACACTCAACTACTGGCAGGTGAGAATAAAACCTAGTCCTAATTTGTATACTTCGTGAAATACAATTCTAGCTCTATCTGATTCAAGCAGAAGTTATGGTATGTGGATTCCTGAATTCAGACCACAAAAGCCGATTTTTATGGTGTTCATCTCTCAAGGCCCAGTCCTTTCAACACAACCGAGGTATTACAAAGTCAGATGTGTCGAGAGACTGATGTGTGGGCGCTTGCCCTGTCTCAAAGTGAACAAACAGTGTCCATCTCTTCAAAGTTGCAACGGTGATTAGCTCACAACATTAGCTTTTCCTCCAAAGTGATGAAAATTTTCAGAAGCTTGGATGCACAGTGCTTACAGCTGTGCTTACAAAGCACCCAGTCATTTTGTAAGCATCCCGATGAATGGGGAAGCTTGCTTCCCCATGATGTCTTCACCAAGAGTCACGGTCACGTACACGCTTGATCGATCGTCTTGCTGCTATGTTGGTCCCGTTCCGGTGCTACTCCTTTGTACTCGCAGCTAGTAAAAGTAACTGAAATTGCCGTTTTTTTTCCCTCCGTAAATTGAGATGCTTGTGCAACTTCGCTACTGCCGGCAGCCAACACACATTAACAGATAAATATAAAATAATAATAACAATATTTGTTTATTTTATGTAGTCTACAGTCGGATATCTCATAATGCATGAGGTCAAAATGCATAAACCTCATTATGCATCGACTTTGGTGTCCACCAACTTGGCAGGCTGGGATTTTATGCATTACCTCATGCCTATTGCATAGGGTGAAGAGTGCATTTATGCATTTTGAAATTGCAAAAATCGTACAATTTGGTGAATTTTACCGCTCTCATGACCAATTTAGACATGTTCCGCACCCTGAATACACAGCTGTGTCATTTTTACCCCCAAAATTTAGCCAAGTTCCTTGATCTTGTTATTACAGCTAATTTTGACAAGCTCCCGGCAACTTCCAAGTGATTCGGTGTTCGCCGGACTTCCATATATGGTATTTTGGTGACAATCACGCATGTCACCTCGTGTGACATTAAGCAGAAATTGTTGAAGATTCGGGTTAATTCGGAGAGAATCAAGGGAATAGAAGTAGATTATTAGCGGTTGAGTATCACGAAACCTCTATATAATCAAGTAGTTACCAAACAACTGTCAAAAGAGATCTTATTCTTCTTGAGACGACTGGGAATATCAACCAGCGCAAGTTGTGTCTAGGCTGAGGAGTAAGCGCGAGGCTTTACGACTGAAGACTAGCTTGAAAGATCTTGAAGGGAGCGCGGGGCTTCACTTAAGTTCACACAAGAATTGAGGTAGAATCTACGTAGATTGATAGATGTAAGTAAGAGCTGTCGTTACATGAGGGAACGACTCCCTTTTATAATATACAAGGATCAACTATAGAATATTCAAGAACTCAATGGAACCTTGAGGAAAGTAGCAGAATATTCTACTATACCTTCTCAATGACTCGTTCGGACGTCCCGAGTCATATTGAGGCTTATCGGTGTCGATCTGAGAGGGAGAGTATGACGCTCTGCTGCTAAGTAGAAGAACTTAGTAGCATTGACATCATGAACGCGGTCCCATGATCGATGAATGCCGAGAATGCGCCGAGCGCGCGTGAAGTCTTGCGGGCAAAGCCGAAAGTTACTCAAGGTTACCGATATCCATCACATAGCCCCCCCCAGGCTTCATGTGCGCGAAGAAGATCACTCGAGGAAAAAGGCCAGCCCAGTAGTATAAGGTAGAGAGATACAAGCATACTAGACTAGCTAAAATATGCTTAACACAGTTTGCGACTAGCGCTAAGTACTTGAGTAATCAAGAAAGACTGTCGTGCCATGTACGACTTTTAAACCATCAACTCCGCCAAAAGTTCCTGCACTGACTTCAACTGACGACGACGAATTCCGCGGGAAAGGACGTCGTGTGCGGAGGTAGGGACCGGAGCGGCTTCGAGGAGCGGAACACGGATGGGGAGTGACAAGCCAGGTGGTGATGTACGAGCCACCATCGTAATTGCCGATGAGAACATGCTCGCATTCGGGATTGAGCCGCCGAATAAGAGCAAAAATCCATCTTACTAAGACGTTCGGTATTCGCCATGTATCCCCCAAAGCTGCGTGAAGCTTCCAAAGGGAAAGCCAGCGAGGACGAGGTTGAGAAGTTCGTTGGGGCGCATACCAATGAAGGCACCAACGTTGATCGCAGAGCGGTGGCCGTTGTTGAACGAGACAAGCATGACATAGGCCATAAGGAGGATATAATGTTGACAGATATCTGTCTTTAGTTAATCTCCGTAGCTCGTTGTGGAGTAAAGGCGTACCGTAAATGGTATGAAGACTTGCCAAGGCCTGCTCGCGAGATGTGTACGTGGCGAGTTTCATAAGTGATACCGCGGTTCTCGAGCATAAGCGGGAGTGCAGGCATGGAAATACCTAATTCGGCGAGACCATCCTCCCGATACGACACAGGAACGCCTGCTTCGCCGTGTGCAAAGACATTATAGTCATTGATGGCGCACGAAATAAAGACTGCGATGGTCCCGAAGCACCTGGCTTGACGTGTAGGTGACGGCTTCACGAATACGGTAGGAGAAGATGCCGGACTGCAGGATGGGAACAATGTCGTCGTGGGAAGGAGGAGGCGGCAGGAACATGACGGAGCCGAGGACGCGTTTGAACAGCGGAAAGGACACGGTCACATCCGCCAAGGAGGTTCTCGACAACGTTGATGGGGTCTCGGATGTCGCAGACTCCCGGAAGCACAACATCGCGAGGCGCTCGAATGGTAAGTGCCGAATCTGCCGTTGTGGGATAAGCCGAGCCACGGTCGGAGACGAGTTCGGGAAGAGAGTCGTCAGAGTTGGGAGTCGTCTCCGGCGTACTGAGGATTGTAAAGGCCGAAGGGCTGGTTTAGGAAGGTGTAGTCACCGGGATCGGAGTGAGTACAAGGAGATGGAGGAGGGACGTGGTAGGTGTCGCGGCGACCGAGGAATCGGAAGTCAGAGAACATTTTGTGAGGTAAGGAAGTGGGAAAGTTGGGACGCAACCAGGCGCTAAGGGAATTGTGGCAAGCTATTGGTGTTTAAATATATCGGGAGTGGCGTAGGAGAAATATTCACACGAAGAAGGTAGAGGCCGATTCTCCGTAGGAGTCTAAGCACTTGGTATTTGCACCTTTTTTGAATTTGACCACTCTTCTCAAATAGCGGGAGCATTACGAAGTGCTGGTTTGGTCGACCATTCATCGTGGTCAGAGTCAAATCCCTCCCATCGCACCTTGAATTGCTGAACTCTACGGCACGTATTTTCCGCCAGCGTTCAGCGAGAATTCTTTCAATTCCTACTTCGGGTTTGGTGTCAAAGTCCTCACGATTGAGAGACTTAGCGGGCCGATCTGTGCCAAGATCATCAGTGGATTTGCGATAAGATTCAAGATGTGCAATGTTCAGGATTGGATGAAGTCCGTATGAGACCGGAAGTCGAAGTTGATAGGTGACAGGTGATAGTTTTCGAATGATTTCAAAAGGACCGTCATACTTCATGAGCAGCTTCTTACCGCGTCCTTTTTCATCGCGCAAGAGTTTGAGTGAGTGCGGATTGAGAACAACCAGGTCACCCTTCCTCAAATTCAGTTTGAAGGCGTCCGTTGTTGTAAGTGCGTCGTTGCCAAATTTGAGCCAGAAGGAGAGCTTCCTTGGCGCGACTGCGGTAAGTTTCAAATTCGTCGGCGAAATTTTGGGCCTTTTCATTGCGTACCAATGGAGTATCTCCCCCACCAGTTTCGCCGACGGATTCGACGGGACGTGGAATAGAGTCACCAGGTAAAATCATAGAGCTTCCGGTCACTGGATGGAAGCCATAGAGCAAGTATGCCGGTGTGAATCCTGAGCTAGAATGTGTTGTCGTATTGTAGGATAGAGCCAGAGCATCCAGATAATTGGCCCAATCATCCCGTGATGGACCAATATAAGCGCGCAGTGCTATTTCTAGAGTCTGATTGAGGATCTCAGTCTGTCCGTCCGCTTGCGGATGGTAAGCTGTGGTCAATGCTCGTTTCATTCCCATCAGGCGGCAGATTTCCGCCCAAAAGTCATTTTTCCAGCGAGTGTCGCGATCTGTAATGACTTGGCGCGGAGGACCGAAGGGCGTCACAACATGCTTGAAAAACAGTTGAGCCGTTTCCCACCTCAGAAATCTTTACGGAGCAAGGAATGAATATACCATATTTCGTGAGCTTATCAACGATCACTAGAACATTATCAAAGCCGTTTGAGTTTGGTAATTCGGGAATGAAGTCCATTGAGACGACTTCGAACGGGCGTGTTGGAATAGGAATGGGTTGGAGTAGGCCGATGCCAGCATGCCGTCGAGGCTTACTCTTTGACAAATATCGCAGGTTGAAGTGTAGCGTTTAAAACGTCGCGCGACATCCGAGGCCAGTAATAAGTTGCGGCAATTCGATTATAACAGCGATGGTAGCCGGCGTGGGGCCGATTCTGTGGGAGTATCGTGAATTTCGGCCATGATTGAGGTGCGGAATTTTGCAGGAACGCAGAGGCGACTTAGACCTTGCCAGTCTTCGAAAAAGATCAATCCATTGTCACTGTAATGATACTGTGGGTAGAGAGGATTGGGACCAGTCCTTCTCCGATTTCCAACCCTGAAGTACCCTAGGAAAAATGAGGGTCTTCTTGGTATGCCGCGGCCCACTCTGTGATTTCGTCCTTTGAAATTCCTATTAATACGGCATAAGAACGGGCCGTGGTATAGAGTGAAGTGACTTCCTCGTCATGATCCAATGAAATCCCACCAACGGAGACTATGTCCGGTGCTCCTGAATCCTGCTCAGTGCGTACAACCTTCGTTGCCAAGTTAAGCAATTTCTCTTCTAAACGAGGCCCCAAATCGTCATACATATTCTTGAGAGGATCACAATCAGTCAGGTTTAACATAGGAATATGTTCCGTACTCGGACTGTCTTGAGGCGGGACTCGACGACGAAGTCGGGAGATCGGATCAACGTTTGAGTGGACGCGGCCAGCGCGATGCACGATTTTGAGTCCGGGGTACGCCGCAAATATTGTGCCCCATGTGAGAAGGCGGCGGTTAACATTCTGGAATGTTCGGCTCCAGGTTAACGCGGCATGGTCGGTAATGCCAGCAATAGACTCGCCTTCGAGGAATGGTTGAAATTTAATGAGTGCCTCCTTGAGAGCGAGGGCTTCGCGTTCAGTTGGCGAGTAATTGCGTTCCGGGGATTTGAGGACCCGGGACCAGTAGCAAATGACGCGTTCGACGTGAACTGTGGTATCTTCAAAATTCTCAGCCCACGGACCGGGCGTTGGAACATCGTCAATGCCTTTGATCACTGTAACTAGAGTTGGCACGTCCTCACCGTTTTTATAGGCACGTTCAAGCCGTTCGTACAACCGAGTACCGCGAAGGTCGTGAATTTGAACCGGTTGGACTTGTTGACAGATTCCGGCGAGTGCGTAATCACACGCGTCAGTGTAGACACGGTATGGTTTCCCTGCAATGGCGTATCCGCGAACCGGTGCATTAGTTAGAACTTGTTTACTTAGCTCGAAAGCCTCACGATGAAGTTCGTTCCAATTCCATTTTACACCCTTCTTCAACAGTTCGAATAAAGGCTGCGAGATCCAGGCAAAGAATGGAACGTACCCAGCAAAGTAAACCATCATTCCTAAAAAAGTTTGAAGTTCGTGGGTGTTGCGCGGTTCGGCAAGCTGAAGGATCGCGTCAACCTTTTCTTTATGAGTAGAAAGACCGAGGCGCGATACCTTCTGACCAAGCAGTAGTAGCGATTGATACGCCAAATGGCATTTCGGAGGGGAGAGAGTAATGTTGGCGGCGGCGATGGCGCCAAAGACAAGGTCGAGGTGTTTGACGTGGTCTTCGAAGGTGAGCGAGAAAACGACGATGTCGTCGATGTATACTAGTGCAAAGATCCAGAGGAATGGCGCCAGCACCGTCTGCATTACGCGTTGAAAGACACTCGGGCCGTTTCGATAGCCAAAGGGCATTCGCGCGAATTGAAAAAGTCCGCGATGTGTTCGAAATGCAAGCTTTTCGGCGGAACCAGGCGCCATGGTGAGTTGAGTGAATCCAGCGAGAGCGTCGAGAGTGGTGAGCCACTGAGAGCCAGATAAAGCTTGAAGAATCTCGTCTTGACGAGGTAAACCGAATTCGTCTGCAACAACTTGTTCATTTAGTTTCCTAAGGTCAATAACCATCCGGGGTTTACCATTTCGATATACAATAAACACGGGCGCAGCCCATGGACTCTTAGATGGTTCAATAACACCTAATTTGAGCCAAGAATCCATCTGTTTATCAATAACTTCTCGGTTAGCAGGAGAAACGGGAAACGGGGGTAGAGATACAGGTTCCGCACCAGGCTTCATTGGTATCTCAACCTTTGTTTCATAATTTCCCAATCTACCGTCTAATCCGAACGCCTGGGAGTTGCGTAGAAGAACATCTTGCAGCTGCTTGCGTTGTTCTGGGGTCACATCTGGCGAGATGTCGATTTCGTCAAGCAGCCGGTCCGAACTGACAGGATCTTCCGGGACCTCTGCAGTTTTTGGACCACCTTCTAGAGGTTCTTCCGCCAGCGGATCGTCTGCTTCTGTTGCGTTGCGTTGAGCCTTGGATGCGATTTCCGTCTCTGAGCGCACAGCGCAAGAGAGATTTGGTGACGGCATGACAGGCACTGCCTCCGGTGAAGATTCCGCTGTCTCCGGACGGCGATCATCTTCACTTTTGCTTCCGTCGGCCACTGTCGATTTGCCAGAATGCTCAGCGACAAGAGTCCGGATCAGGTGCGCATGAGCATTAATTCTCTGCTGTTGTTCTGAACTGAACTTATTCAACTTATCAAGCCAGGACTTGGGATTACGTGCAGTACCGAGTACTTGACCAGCCGAAATCACCACAGGCATCTTCGAGAAGTTTGAAGAACAGAGTTTTCCTTCGAAATTAAAGTATCAGCGGCACCGTAAAAATCGTCTTCATTGCCATTCGATGCTATCTTCCTTTCCACAAAGAGGGAATCTTGATTTTTAGGAAAGTTCGCACCGACTGGAACAATTTTATTTGATTCCGGGGCAATAACAGTACGTTCAGTTGCCCAAACTTCTGCATTTCTTTGACGCTGATGAGCCCGTCGTTTTAACTTCTGATTTCGACGATGAACTCCTTTCGAAGGTCCAGAATGCTTTACTTCAGATTGAACTTTGACTTTGAAGGCATGGCCTTCGTCATCCAATAAACTCGGTGAAGTCGAAGATTCAACTTTCAGTTGACGCCCAGAGCTTCCGAAGCGCAAGTAGGTATTCCCTTCCTCTCTGACTATAGAAATTGAATACTGATCCGCAAAATCATTGCCTAGGATGAACGGAGTTGACATACCGCTAACAACATAGGCTTCAACATTCAATTTCACCGGTCCCTCGTTTGTATGGAAGTACAAGTCGACATTAACGTATCCAGATATAGACGAACGTCCCGTTACCTGGATCAATTTCACATCGTGACCTGACTTTACTTTCGGGGGATGGGTGAGTGAATCGAGAGTGCTTCGCGAGATTAAGGTAATGTCTGATCCAGAGTCGATGATAACTTGAACAGGATCCGTTTCTAGGCCTCCAATCGTAGCAGTCGCTTCAGTAGCAAGTGAACCAAGGAATGAAGAGCCAGCCGGCCTTGCCATATGCTTCCGCAATTCAATCAAAGGCTGTTGTCCTGCGACTCGCGCATCCGTATGAATTACTCGATAATTCACAGCCTTGATCTCTCTAGCAAGACGTCGTCGAGATCGTCGGTTCAACGAAGGCTTTGAATAATAACTTCCACAGGAAGTTTCTGCAGCATCTGAAGCATCGTTTGCCGGTGTTTAGTTTAGCGTAGAAGGTACGTCCGAATCGATTATTTGTTCCGAAGACCGCAAAATTTCCTCCATATTACCCCCCAGGGCTGAAGACATATCCACATCGTTGGATGTAGATTCAGTAATCTGAGGGGACTCTTCAAAACCCGACTGAGGTTCATTGATCGAGGTAAGTTCGCTTTCTTCGTCACTGTCAAGCCCGTAATATAGGTCATCGTATTGATCTTGCGCATCAAAGTCTTCACGGGTAGCGGAAGCCAGGTTAGTGCGCGCAGCACGATTCCCTTTAAAGGAATGCTTACACTCATTATCCCAGTGCTTACCGCTTCCACAGTGACGACAAGGACGTGCACCTTTCGACTCGGGAGTTGCGCGCTTCGAAACATTCCGATCATCTTTCGGAAACTTTGGTTCAGGTGGATTCGAAGACCAGCCAACTAGGTTCGCACGAGCAGAGCGAAACGAGGATCGATTCGAGTTGTCATACTCGCGATAAGGTCTGTTATCCCGTTCGCGCATATCAAGCTTCATTAACGCCTCTTCATGGAAACGAATCGCGGCCTGGAACTCAACCACATCTTGATACAGTTGGGTTGTGAGGATCGTATTCCACAACGTAGGTGCGCCATCCATTACATGAAGAATAATCTCTGAATCACTAAGCGTGTAAACCGTATTCAATAGGTCAGTCTTACGAATGAAATATTGAGTGGGCTTCTCACGAGCGTGTCCAGCTTCACGATACGATGCTTGATTAGCACGAGAACGTTGCCGATCGAGCCAGTTGCGATTCATAAAGTAAGTCATGAATGCATTTCGCAAGGTATCCCAATTATTTCAATAGTATTGCGATAGGCCTTCGGCAACGACCAGTACCAAGTTTCGGCTTCACCTTGAAGTCTGCGAGGAGCAATTCTTCCGAGTTGACGCCAGACTGTTGCAGATTCACGCGCGATATCGTTAACCTTGAGAATCCACCGAACAATTGTGTCCCACATTTCCATCCCACGTCGGTACGTTCTCAGCTTTTAGTTTGAATTCAAAATGAGGCTCTCTGCTTCCTCCAGGACCATATAAATTGGCTCCGGGTATAACTACCCCAGGAGTCGCATTATTTCTTGGCGGTCGAGGTGGAGGCATAGGAGGAACATTCGGATGGCCAGGACCATTTCCACCATCGGGATCATCATCATCTGGGTCACCTCCAGGAGGAGCTCCAGAGGCTTGTGGTTGCTGAGGCGGAGTTGGTTCAACTGGCTGAGGACGGATACCACCGTAAGGATTCGACATGCTAGGTTGCCGAGCTTCACGGGGATTACCGGTATTGCCTTGAGGATTCATGCGACGCATCTGATCAGCTTCGTGAGGTTCCATAGTCGGAATATAAGAACGATTTGATTCAAAAATTCCTTCCATACTAGGTTCGAAGAGTTCAGAGATTCGCTGATTCCCTCTAGGCAAGCCAGTAGGAAGCGGATTTCGGAAGCTTGTGTCCTGGGTAAGCGGATAAGTCGTAGATTCATCATATGCTGACTTCCAGTGGCGTGGAACACGAAGCGGCGGCGTTGAAGCCATTCTTGGAACACCGTAAGGATTGAATTGCTGCGACTCTCGTCTAGTGTCGGCAAAGGTCGGAGTAGTCGGAGGTTCCGGCTTAGCAGTAACATTCTCTTGCGAGGAATAGATTCTCGAAGCGGCTTCGGTAATGTCAGGATCCCGGTCGCGTGGTTGATGATGTTGAAAGTCATAATACTTATACGCAAGCATCAGGAAATTCTCAACCTCAACTCGGAAGCAAACGCCAAGAATCTCGAAGTCGTTTGGACGAAAAACATCGTTAATATCATCCTGATCACCCCATTGAGGTAAGGCAGGCGGAGTTTTTCCTTCCAAAACAAAACGAGTTTTCACATTCGCGGCGCATTGTGTCCAGGGCACGAAGTAGAATCTTATAATCGATGCGCGAAGGCGATATACAAACGTGCCGTCAATCAAGGTAAGCCTTTCTAAGTCCCGCAGAATACGGTTGAGGGCTTCCCACTGCTTTGGGAATTGATCAGCCGCTATATTGCGAGAAAGTTTCACTGCTTGGTGCAGAAACCCTTTCTTGATAGCATGCGCACCTTTGGTGAGTGCATCCGCGCGCCGTGCAAGAACTGTAGTGTTACCCCCAATTCGGCCAAGAGGCTTCAGGGTGGGGAACAAGATTGTGACCATTTGAGGTGGATCATCGCTGATGAGTTCGTCATCTACTGCGTGCTGCAGATCGATGAGCGGATCGAGCGTGATCTCCTCGACGGTTGCATCTCCACGCTGCGAGGAAGGTGTCCCAGCTGCCGAGCGATTGGGTGACATGTGCGGCGGAGGATCGCGTTGCGGGGTAGAAGGATCGGTAGGATCGATGGTAGGAGAATGGGTTGTGGTAGCCATTGGATAGGAAAATAAAATGAACAGTTAATGGCAAGCGTACCTGTTTAAGCAAGAGATCTCCCTGTGTGTCCACCAGTGTTGAAGATTCGGGTTAATTCGGAGAGAATCAAGGGAATAGAAGTAGATTATTAGCGGTTGAGTATCACGAAACCTCTATATAATCAAGTAGTTACCAAACAACTGTCAAAAGAGATCTTATTCTTCTTGAGACGACTGGGAATATCAACCAGCGCAAGTTGTGTCTAGGCTGAGGAGTAAGCGCGAGGCTTTACGACTGAAGACTAGCTTGAAAGATCTTGAAGGGAGCGCGGGGCTTCACTTAAGTTCACACAAGAATTGAGGTAGAATCTACGTAGATTGATAGATGTAAGTAAGAGCTGTCGTTACATGAGGGAACGACTCCCTTTTATAATATACAAGGATCAACTATAGAATATTCAAGAACTCAATGGAACCTTGAGGAAAGTAGCAGAATATTCTACTATACCTTCTCAATGACTCGTTCGGACGTCCCGAGTCATATTGAGGCTTATCGGTGTCGATCTGAGAGGGAGAGTATGACGCTCTGCTGCTAAGTAGAAGAACTTAGTAGCATTGACATCATGAACGCGGTCCCATGATCGATGAATGCCGAGAATGCGCCGAGCGCGCGTGAAGTCTTGCGGGCAAAGCCGAAAGTTACTCAAGGTTACCAATATCCATCACAGAAATGCATATTGCTCATAATGCATAGGCTTTGGGGGTCTACGGGCCTTATGCATTATGAGCTATCCGACTGTACTCTTGTTTCCTTTACCTTTAGTGTTCGCCTATATCATGTTTTGCCGCGACTCTCAAACTTGGGTATCGTAAAAATTACTATTTATGATTTTGAAGTGCAGAGCTCACTGAGTGATCTTCAGTCTTCAATTAATTTAGAAGAGCACACAATGAATTGTCCTATTGCTATTGTATTTCCTTATCCAGTAATTTTATTGTCCGCAACGGCAAGCGGCATCGTGACTTGATTGTGAAATGTGTGACACTTGGTTGAATCCGTCCTCGGTTTTGCTTGAGTGGGTGGTATGTAGGTGTATATATAAGGTGTGTAACCAGTAGACGCTTTTGCCGCCCCAAAAGACCCTGTCCTCGTCAAACGCGCCTGAAGTCGGTGTAAAATGCGCATCAGATCACACGGCGGGTCACAGGTGACAATTCTGTCACGACAATTTGCACAATAAAATTACTGTACTTATAAGGAAATACAATAGCAATATGTAATGTGTATGCGAACAGGCTCTAAAACACGCCGTGTGCGTGACCTGGTACAGCCACTCGGACGCGTTCGGCAAGCGGCCGATGACACGATAGACCATAACTTAAGTACATTGATATACTGTGACTGTGACATCAATCCAGTCCTTTTGGAGACCGGTCATTTTCGCTGGCAATGATGGACTTGATGGCCTGGTAGACCGCCTGATCAATATCAGCTAGCCGCGTTTTCGTTTTCGTTCATACCGATTAATTAAGGCCTGAGGCTCTGAGCTTCAAATTTTTACCCTTATCAACACTGCTTTGGCCTGTCGCAAAAAGTACGAGCCTGTCGACGACGACCCTCCCCCAAAAAAAATTCGCTGTATACCGTAGACAGCCTACGTTAGTGTGAAAGTTGCCTTTTTCTTCCTCGGTGAGAGCTAGCTAAAAATCCGTTTAGCCTTCATTGGTGTTTGCCTAGGCTCGACACCAGCCGTTACTGTAGGCGCAATGACGAGCAAGCAAAGTATTGTGTACAATAGAGAGTTTGCGGTGAGCCGCCAGAAGCCACCTGGTGGCTCCAACGGCATGCGGATTGGAGCGGCTACGTCATGTGGCGGCTCGTACAGCGGCTCGTCGCGCGCGGTCCTTAGCACAATTTCGAGGTTGGGGTTACCTTGTATATTTGACTATCCCTTCAGCCAATGAGAGTTCGTTGTACAAAGGTGCATAATTGTTTTGAAATTGAAGCAATTTCCAGCGTCAACCGAAGTCTTCGGCTCCAATGTGCGATGGCGTCAGATTTTCGGGTCGGATTTTCTTCGTGGGTGTATGGCTCAAGATATAGATGACTAAGTACTAAGAATAGGCTTGCAAACCCAAATTTGAACCAGTCTTACCAGCCACCAAACGAGCCGCCAGACAGCATAGCCGCTCCAATCCGCATGCCATTAGAGCCGCCAGGTGGCTTCCGGCGGCTCACCGCAAACTCTCTAATAACGGCTCACTGTAGAGAGAAGTCACAGCCGGTATGACCGCGCCGCGGTTATTTGATTTTTCGCGCGGTTATTCTGACCGCCTAAATTTTGACCGTGGCCTGCCACGGTCATGCCGACTGTGCGCCGCACAGTCATTCTCAACACAGTCAATCTGGCATATGTTGCTACAAGTCTTTATTCTGTTGAGTCTAATACACAATATCACACCATAAAGTCTATACTGCCTTAGTCTTATGTTTACCGCGCCCCTCAAACCGCGTCAGCTTCTTATTAGCTAATCTTATATGAGCCGGACATTGCCGATAGCTCATTTCTCCCTCCCCCCGCTCTGTTATGATGCTAATTCGAACTCTCAGACACTCAATACGATGGTCTGAGCATCTTTGCTTTGTCTCCCCGAATTTTCACAGTGGTTTGAGCTCAAGTTGAATGCATTTTGGGCATCTCGGCCGAAACTCCCGAATCGCACGTGATGAAGACGCGACAACATTTTCTGTAGCGCACCGTCTGATTTTAGAGAATCTGAGTAGACAGGAATATAGTTTGACTGAATCCATTGACCCTGCTCCAAAGTTGTGATGGGAAAGAATTAGTTTTCATTGAGATATACGCGCCGTGAAATCTGCTTATATAATATTAGCTAATAAGAACCTAACGCGGTCGCAGGGGCGCGGTAACCAACAGACTCTATATAGCGAGGGCACCGAGCTGGTATATATAGAGCGTCTGTCTACGAGAGACTAATACTGCCTATAACTACCCATAAATCCCGTGTTTTTACAAGCTCGTAAACCACAGTCAGATTGACCAAGGAAGTGTTTATTCGTCAAACCCATGCAATGAGAGGGTTTATTGCAGTTTGCAAATATATTGGCACAGCCGCATTTTGATGGAATTTTGAGGCGCTACAGTATATGATTTATTCCTCCCTCAATTCCGAGTGGATTCCTTTGAGACCATAACCAAAATTCACCGTTTTGCGAGGCGCATCCAGCCATACCAAATTTTGTAGCGAAATACGCGAATCTCAAAATCTCAATATCCTACCAAACAGCTGTTCGGCGCGTGAAATTACGCCGTAAAATCAGGGCGCTTTGAGAGAAAGTCCAAGGTAGAAAGTGTTCATATACCTATCGGCTACATACCTGAAACAAAACGGGGGCGGATTGACGCGCCCGCGATGCGTCGAAGAAGCTCATCATTTGGTTATGATGATCCGCGGTCACTTGGGATGCTTTGCCTCTTTCTTCCACCCTCTTAGGCCTCTGTCGGTCCGCGAGGGCTTCAGACTACTTAAGAGGGCACCGGGAGACCCGTTCCTTGTTGGATTTGCCTAGTGTATCTTTTATGCAAAGGAAGGAAGCAACAATACGCTATCTATTCGGCCGTAGTACCAAGATTTGTCCAAGACTCTGGGGTCGAACATGGAAGCCAACCTTCAAGGCATTCTGCAGAATCTGCAATCAAGCTTGGGCCCTTTCTCGATGTCTTGGAGCGCCCCGTAGATCATGAAGAGGCTCTTACCTGCTGAGATGCCGCCAGTGGTACCTTGAACGGGGTACACTCAGTGGCCCTGGTGTGTCACTACAAGGTGTTGTTCCTCAAAGCTCCGCTAAGCGTGGACCCAGAGCGTTGAAAAGGCATTTGGGGTACGCTATTGACCTTTGAGCAAGCAGCCCTTTCTTCCTGCACTGAGCTTTCGCGGTGGCAACCCGTCCGATCAGCGCATTGATTGGCCTTCTTCGACGCGTCGCGGCCGCGTCAATCCGCCCTCATTTTGTTCCAAACTTGAGAGGTGTGTAGCCGGGAGGTATTCAAACAGTTTATACCTTGAGCTTTTACCTCAAAGCACCCTGATCTCACCGTGTAAATTCACCGCGCCGAACGGTTATTGAAGGATATTGAGATTTTTAGACATGCGTATTTAGCTATAAATTTGGTATGGCTGGATGCGCCTCCCAAAACGGTGAATTTTGGTTATGGTCTCAAAGGAATCCACCCGGAATTGAGGGAGGAATACTGAGGCAACTCAAAAATTCTACAAAATGCGGCTGTGCCAATACATATGCAAACTGCAATAATATAATATCAGATTGTACATAGCGGCACTCTGCGCTCATCGCAGGTTTTTTTGTATCGAAATTTAACACTATCGTTCCCATCACCTCGTTCCCGCCTAAACAGTTTTAAACATCGACCAAGGTAGCCCTACATCTCACAAGCCCTCATCGTCGCCCACGCAACTCGGACGCTGCACCGACATCAGCAATCCGGGTTTTTGACATAGATGCCGGTAGCGGCCGTAGCCTGTGGTGGATCCAGGCCGACTTACGTAGCCGTCTGTAGATCCGCGGCTGCTATGTAGTTCTCTGTAGAAATGGGGCGCCTTTGTAGTTCTCCGTAGACTGCCGTCCACGTATTCTTTGACCCGGCCACCACTTACTATACAAGCAGTGAGGTGCCGCCGTCGCGGCGTCATACTACCGTGAATCGGAACGTGAGTCGCGAGAATTCCCCCGCCTCATACGGCGAATTGTTTCTGATACGCAAGCCAAAAGATTTGAATCCGTCCTCAAACAAAGGAAGGCAAATGTGTCCGTGTATACATTGAATAAACAAAATGAAGAACAAAACAATAGAATGAATGCAAATTTATAGATGGTCTGTACTGGTTAAAGCGGACATTCGCATCCGCGTACTTACCATCGCCTCGTCATCCCCATCACACGCGCCCTCCTCGACCCCAAATCCCACTCTCCCCTCCGCCCTCCGCCTCCTGCCCGTTCACTCTCTGGAGGGGATTTGCGTACGACTGATCATACTACGGTAACTTCAAGCCAGCGCCAGTCTCCCTCTCCTCCATCCCACTCCCAGCCGTCCTCGTGACATCCCCCTCCGCTGCATCCTTCCACACGTTGACACGTTCACCAGCGTCGCGCTTGTCGTCTTCCAGTCCCGCGCAGCTCTGCACCTCACTCTCCCCACCTAGCACCGCATATCACCCGTGAATGTTGTCATTCCTCGAAAAGGCGGAATCGGCGTGAACGGCGCTGGCGTATACCCACCCCGCCGACTCGATGCGAGCACCCCCGGCTGCGGGACCCCTTCCATATTGTGAAACGGCGTGCCGGTGTTGTAGTCCCGGAAACTGAGAGACCTGATGTCAGCTGAGAAATGAGAGGAGAAGTCGACGAAGACACGCACCACCAGAAAGAAAAATATGCTTAGCATTGATAGAAAGCGTATTGACGATGGCGTTATGCCCACTGAAATCAAAAACAAAAGTGCCGATGAGATTCCGTTTCTTGATGTTGTTACCGCCGGCGGAGCCTGACGCGAGAAAGTATTCTATCGGGGGGATAGCGAGTGCTCGGACGTATTTTTTGTGGTGTGGGAGTGTTACGCGTGTTGTGCCTGCGGCGGAATCCCATAGCCTATGATATAATCAATTAGAGATCAATGAACAAATAAGATGGAGAAAGGAGACACACCAGACAGGGCGAGAGCGGCGAGCGCATGACTCGAGTCGTTTGTAGCGTCGGAGAGCGCCGAGGGAGGCACCGTGGTCGTGAGCTAGATGTGGGGTGGGTGTTATTGCGTAAGAGGCGAATCGAGGGCTCGAAAACGGGCTGCGTCGGAGGTATAGGATTGTTGTTGAACCAAAACAAGGTGGTGGGCTGTGTGGTCATGGTCTGAACGGCGCCGCGGTCGCAGGCTGAGGCCGCTGAGGAGGTATTGTCGACGTTGAGGGGAGCTTGTCAAAACTCAAGAGTGTGTGAGATGTGTCCAGGACGGCGAGAACGTTGAGAGATGAGGAGGGCAAGATGAAGGAAGGGGGCGGTCGTCAGCCACGGCGGGTATGGTGGGCGAGGGGGAGACAGCTGCGCTAGCCTTCGCGTCGTCGATAGCGGCAGCAGATAATAAGACGGCGGCAATGACTGGGCAACAGAGCACCGTTGGCCGAGAGTAGCTTGGGTGGTTGAGGCGGAGAATGGGGCGGAAGGTTGAATGGAACCATGGCGACGGAAGGTAGAGCGAAAATCGGGATAATGGAGGATAGCGGACTTGGTGAAAATTCTCCAAGTCCGCACATCAGTCACGAGTCACAACCACATGACTCGGTGACATTGGTTCGAAACAAATATTTGGCTGTCACCCCCCGCTTTCCTTTCCTTCCACTACCATCTCCCTCAACACCATTCCCCTCGACCGCCTCCTTCTCTGACCTTGTCGTCCCCGTCAACGTTACTGGCGTCGACATGCTCCTGTATCTATCCGGGCTTTCTGTCTAGGAGTGGCGACCGTCGGCAGAGGCATCGCTGTGAAACAGGTTAGTCGTACAATCTCCATCGTGTGTCGTCGTGCACTCACTTCGTGGTTGTCTTCTCGTTCTCCAGTCTAGTTCTGTTTCTCTTGTCCTCATGCGGCACGACGACCCCGAATTCGGCCGTGCTGCTCCTCACGTTATTAACTCTCTATTTTTTTTCATTTCAGATCGTGACTTAGAGAACGGGTTTATCTATCAGGTGCGCTAGACGGCTTGTATTTGGTCTGATACTCGCTCAACGTGTTTGCGCCGCTCTCTCGTCAGCCAAGACTGAAACGTCCTCGCTCATCTCTCGGCATCTTTTCTATTGCCACGAGAACCGAACTTACTGAAGGTGTGTGTGCTTGTTCTTCTCTTTCATTCAGCTTACTATCCCTTTACTCAGAATTCACTCGCCACCTAAGACGTCGATTCCGGCCGTACACTCGACTCTCGCCTTCTTACCCAACGACAACCTGCCTCACCAACACCTTGCCCGGGCCGTCATTCGGACAACCATCTCAACAGCTCAACAGACTCTGCCATCGCCTCCACCCCGTCACCATTCACCTCCTGCACAGACACCGCCGTTTTCGTTCCAACGCCCATAGCCGCACCTTCTGTGCATCTCCAACACCCTGGGACACGTCATTAGCACCGGCGGACGTGTGTAACCCTGCTTTTGAAATTGATATCTTTACTGACGAATATCTAGGGATATCTTCACTCTACCTTTCCTCTTCACTCTACCTTTCCCACAGCACCAACGCCCTCTTCTCCGCCTAAACCCAACCTAAAGATTGATGGCTTGCAAGGTCGGCAATAGGCCGCGCTGGCTATTCCGTGATGATTTGCGCCAGTTCTATAGCCCACGGACCGATCTGTCTCGGTAACCCAGACGTTCTGAGAGCACAGCGGACCTGCGGTCCGCGATTGATCCGTACCACGCGAGTTCGGGTAAATTTGATGTGCGGAAGTGCTCTCAGAACGTCTGGGGCATTTGGTGCCACAACACGCACATGCTGTCACACCCATTTTTCTACCTCTTCCCCGCCGATTTGGGGTCCAAATTTTTTTGAGAACACAGAAGGGCATCCATTCTTTGATATTCACAATTTATCTCATTCATCTTGGTGCATTATGTGTCGTTCTGGACCACTCAAAACCGGCACTTTTCTGTGCAATTTGGCTGAATGATATGTGATGGGTTTCAAGGACTGCTCAGAAAAAGCTGTAAGTTGCTGAGGATCATATGTAGGTATACACAACACATTCTGTCAGCTTTTTAAGGGTGCAGGAAACCATTGAGGGCACAGTTAATCATAATGGACGGGGAGGCATAGTGTGACGTGACAGCATGTGCGGTGTTACGGTGCCAAATGCCCCAGACGTTCTGAGAGCACTTCCGCACATCAAATTTACCCGAACTCGCGTGGTACGGATCAATCGCGGACCGCAGGTCCGCTGTGCTCTCAGAACTAGCGCTGTGCTGTAAACTCAATTGTTAATAACAATGCTATATAGCACATGTTATTAACACGTTATTAGCTGCTAGGCTGAGGACCGTCCAAAACCCCATGCTATTTATTGCTATAAATTCAAGCAGCACTGTGGGTGTCTGAGGGACCATCCTGTCATTCATTTGAGTGGTCATGGAAGGATAGAAGGTTTAAATTCGATTTTCAATGAGATGGTGGAGAAATTTCTTTTTCTGGTGCTAATCGAGTCCAGCCGGCGCTTGCCGAGTGTCCGAATTGGGCTAATAGATCGAAATTTGTGTTCAGATGAGCATTCCTTGCTATAACAGCCTTCCAAGATGTTTTCTAGACATTTTCACAGAGGCATGTACCTCTTGCAGGTCAAAATTATACCGTCCCAGGGCGGCGCGACAGGTGCACGTGACTGCTAAAAATGTGCTAGAAATGTGTTATTAACGTGTGCTAGCTATTGTCCTTTGGACCTCGACATTTCTAGCATAGCATAGCAAGTGCTAAAAACTTTCTAGCACAGGGCTACTCAGAACGTCTGGGTTACCGAGACAGCGGACCGATCAGTACAGCCGGAAGATCGTTTGCCGAGATCAGCCGAAATTAGCCGAGGCCCACGGGTCTACCCGGCCGGGTAGCGGTATGGTGCGGGTCAGCGAAAGATCGACCCGTACCCCTACCCGCGAGACCCCGGGTACGAAACCGCGGGTATACCCGGTACCCGTGTCTAACCTTAAACCCAACCTAAACCTACTAACCCGCACGCGTCAAGTCCCGCGCTTGTCCCGACCGCCCAGCCGTCCTCACTCCCACTACCGTTCCGTCCATCTGCTCGCCTCTCTCTCCCCTCAATACACCAGCTCAGCTCAGCTCGATCGTCCAGACTCAACGAACCCTTCTCGACGTCACGTCACTTCGTGACACCAGGCCGCCACCTCCCATTCAATTTCAACCCATCACGCTCCCGTTCCCCTCCTGCCCGTCGACTCCGTCGACGCGACGCCCAAACCTTTCCTACTCCTTAAATACAAAATGTACTCTATGTTAGGGTTAATATATTCTTATGCCTCTCATTTCTGTCCTCGTCCTTGAGTTAAAAGCTGGGTTGTGGTTTTTCATAATTGTTTTTTTTTTCGCGTGACGCGCAGAATCTACAGGATTCTACAAGGGTTCTACGGGCCTTCTACAGAGAACTACGTAGATTTGGGCATTCTACGGAATGCTATATATAGGGTACCCTTGTCTACGGTTACTATCGTGCCAAATAGGTCTGGATTTGCACAACAGGTCTGGATTTTCAATTTTTCTCTTCTCCCTTTTCGATTTGGACCTCCGGACTTTTCGGAATCTGTTTGTATGCTATTGGGCTATAGATCCTGCAAGTTTCGTAGCGATACGGCCAAAGGAAGGCAGTAAGAAAAACGGGCTTTCATCAAGGTATTTTGATGGATTGACAGGACAGATCAAAAACCTCGAGAAAACGGCGAACGTTTCTTGACATTGGACTTGAATGAAATCGTGAGGATTTTAGCTCTACCCATAGTGAATTGGTACCGGAATAAATGCCGAAAAATCCGGAGACCCAAAGTGCAAAGGGAGGAGAGAAAAATCGAAAATCCAGACCCATTGTGAAAATCCAGACCTATTTGGCACGATAGTACTACAGCAACTACAGGGCTCTACAGGCCCTACGTAGCGCTACATAGAGGGCCCAGGTATTGCTGATGGACACACCGACATCACCATGCCCCGCGCGTCCCAGCCGAGGACCACTGGCAGCCGAACACGACAAGTTGAACAGCTCCTACACCTGATGTCAGTGTCAGCTTGACAAAGATGTCTGATTCGCGTCGTGGACACTTGAGCTTGTACGACCTGACAGTTTCCACATCCCAAAAAATATGAAGAGCACCGTATTCGACGCCCAGGCTTAACTCACAGTTGGTGTTAGTCTCGTAAACAAGACTTTATAAACTTTTTTGAAGACAGTCGTTCAAACGTATATAAAGTCTTGGACGCGTCATGGGGGTCGGCTGAGGAGCGACAATTGATGGGCGGAGTTTCATTCGGCATGATGACGGCTCCCAATATGGAAGGTCCTTTGGTCACATGGCAACGCGGTGATTTCTTGACGCGTCGCGCTCTCACTAAAATCCACTCGTTCTACTTGGTTTTCACGCGTCTTTTGGCTGAATGAACCAAATCTAAACTATTCTTGACATAATGGCGCTGCCCACACCCTCATTTTGTTCTCATCACCCCGTAAATTCGCGCGAATGGATGGCAGAATTGTTGCGTACCAGGTAGTGTTGCCGCGGCTCGGCTCGGCTAAGGCTAGCCGACGAGCCAAGCTAAAAATAAGCCAGCCGCAGCCAGCTGTTGAAGCCACGGCTAGTGCTGCCGCGAGGCGAGGTCGAGGTACCTTGAGGTGATGGCCCATCAACCTTGAACCCACCTTGAGATGACGTCACCTCAGCGGTCCACCTCGAAATTCACTCTCTTCACTTCATTTTCATTCCCTGAGCCGCGAAAAAAGTTCAGCTAGCCTACAGTGGCCCACTCATGAGCACCTATCATGTTTATCTGGTGTTAACAACTGTTTTTAAATATTATTTCCGAAAACAGTCTCAAGGCGCCATCACCTCGACTACCATAAATCAAGGTCACCTCACCTCCGAGGGCCTCCACCTCGCGGCAGCACTAGCCACGGCTAGCCGTCGGCTCAAAGCCATTTTTTCAACTCGTTCGGTAGTGCGCGACAGTGGTTCTACGGGTAAGCTAGGCATCCGGAAACATCCTCTGAGACACCTGCTTCAATAATTTGTGCAAGGTGCCTCGTGTCGGTGGATTTTAACGGGGTGCTCGTCATCGACGTCACAGCTGTCACTCACGTAACGTTTCGTGACAGTTTTCAAAATCTTCGTCGTTCAATGTGTTGAGGAGCAAAGAGTGCCAGGAGCAACATGCAAGATAATCCTAGCCCGTATATGGGCTGGATTCCTGGGAATAGAAAAAGTGGTCGGAGCCATCAATTAGCCATCACTGAGCCGCGGAGAGCCCGGCTCCAGCGGCTCGGCTCACGAGCCAGCCGTAGCCAGCCGACGGCAACACTACTACCAGGGCTCAAGTCCGTGAAGTGTACTTACTTATTCCAAAATATTTACGCTCGGCGTCACGCATCAGAGTGGTGCCGAGATGCCGTCGCGTGACCTGATCGCTCGGTGATCGTTCCCAATCGGGAAACTCACTTTCGTCGGCAGCGGCGCGTTGGCCTCGCTATAATTGCGGTTCCAATGGCTTTGATAACTCAATATAACGTGTACATGTATATGAATCTTAGGTTGAAAGCTCCAGGGAATCAATACAGGCCGAAATTAGGAGAATCTACTGTGAAATTTGTATATTTTCAGCTGTTAGGCTCAGTTTTCAGCCGAATTTAGGGCTGCATGTCTGCTGAATAACGCGTTCAAGCTCCTGCATTCATTCCTGAGTCCATCAGAGGCGGAGAAAGTGTTCTGAGTACATATGGCGGAGAAATGGTGGAGAGAACCCTTTGATTTCCTTTTTGGGATGTTCAACTTGGCTTCGACGCGATTTTACGCCGAATATGCAGCCTCTTTGAACATTCTGAAGACGTAGTATCTTCAAGTAAGTCTAGTAGATTCTCCCCAAAGACTCACTAGAGCAGAGAGCGCCGGAATAAAGCACATCGAATTTATTTTGCTGCGTAAGTGAATCTGGGGAGCGTAAGTAGCGTAAGTACTTACGCGCGGTAAATTTACGGTAAAGATCGTAAATTTTGTAAATCGGCCCTCGGCTAAAGGTCCAGGGCTTCCCATACGCGGTATATGGCCGTAAATCCATCACGCCGCTTAGCGGTGCGATCAAAATTTACTTCTTTCTCAACTTACTGCGTCAGTGGGCGCGTTGGCCAGCGTTCCGACGCGTTTTGAGCGTGTTTTATAGTAGCATGCACATGAAAATATATTCTACGCTCTGAAAAACGCGTCTTATTGACGTGTATGGCACCCAAATCAGCCAACTTACATCACCCCATCAAAACAACACTTAGGTGCAATATCGGACTTGCGCATGCGCAGAACCGTATCAACATCCAGGGTCTAGCTAAATACATGTATATGAGCATTCTGAACCATTTTCTGAGCATGGGAACCCGTTTCTAACCTCAAATAATTGCTTTTTTCGTGAAAACCTCATGGATTGGAATGTGCTGCTTCCTCAGCTTCAACAGGTAGTTTAGAAGACTTTCTGGACCTCTAGATTGCGTGGCTAGGAGGTATACAACATTTTTTAGTGAATATACACGAGTCCTACTTCCTAAAAAGCATGCACAAGTGGTAAAGAAGCCACTGATTCCAACTGAGTCTATTAGTCTATCCTAAGAGCCATTGACTCAATGTACATCCCTTTCCCACTAATAGTTATGTTAGTATGGACTACATAATGAGTCTCTGGCCTCAGAAATAAGCTTTATTGCTCCTGGAGCTCAGCACTGAACCCGGTATGCATATTGCCTTGTTTCTCACCCAAACACCCCCTTAAAACATGTATTTCTGTCTAAGAAGGTATATATTGACTATAGGAACTCATCAACTGAGATTAGCTTCCAATTAGAGCACTCAGGATGAAGGACCGCGCGAGGTTGCACTTTGGTTCCTAAACAGGAAATATATTGACAGCTGATGCGATTTTGATGCCGACTCGGCGATTTACCGTGACGTGACATATTTACTGATCAAAACGTAAATATAAGCAGATAAAGAGACTTATCCTCATCAGCTCGAACTGGCGATGCATGTCAATGCTGGGGAGGATGTCTTCTGTGTTGCTGGAACCAACATGGGGAAAACTCTGGTTCTCCAGTCTGGGCCTATTGCAGCCCAGGCCCGCGGCGAGAAAGGCATCGCGTTAATGATTGTGCCAACCAAAGTTCTCGTGGAACAGCAGGTGCGTGATTGGTTCATGATATATCAAGAATATGTTCTAAACATCGCGTTTTTAGGCCGATGTCGCGTCGCGTCGCGGGCTTCGTGCTCGTGCAATCAATCAGGACACGGTCCGCAATGCTAGACTCGTAGGACGGGATTTATTCAAAGAGCTCGAACATGGAGACGATATTCGCATGGCTGTCATGACGCCTTCTATGCTGAATGAATCGGACATGAAAACCCTTCTTCGGCGCCCTCAATTTATCAATTCCGTGCGCTGGCTGTCCATTGATGAAGCACACTTAGTGGGACAAGAAGGAATATTCAAGAGTGGCTATCTCTCCCTACTGAACATGCGAGTTCGGCTCAATAGCTCCGTGGTCTGGGTCGCGGCCACTGCTACTGCGACACCTGCAGAGGCAGTATCAATGGCTCTTGCTTTCGGTTTTCACACCGACAGTTACATCAACGCCCGCTACTCCGTGGATCGGTGAACAAAAAAAGCGCCGAGAGTCGGAAATCCAGCCTTCTTGACAGCGCGGAAAACAACGAGAAGGCGATCTTCAGGTGCGATCTCGATGCCGGAAGGCCAGTGGAACTTCGTACGCTGACGCCCTCCAACATCGGTGTGCGGAATTATGCCGTTGAAGATATCCGACGTGAAGTCGATGGCCATCTTAGTCCGACTCGGAAGATTGTCAATGACATCTACTGTTTGCATTGCAGCGTCGGTCATCTTACGAGGTGGCGGGGGTCGGAATGGTTGAATGGGATAAGAAGGATAATACATTGGCTGAGTTGTAGTTCCAGTCACAGAAAGCACAGGCGCAGGGGTTGTGTAAACTAATGAAGGCCACCCTGATGGGACTGGTACTCCTGGCGCATGTGCAGCAAAGCGACGCTGCACAGGAACGGGGGTAATCGGAGTAGCAGGAACTGGACTGTTGTCTGCTAATCATATAGGTCAGTACTCGTTCAGCATCGACGAAAAAGTAGTGCGCACCAATAGCCGCTGTTCCTATGCCCTCCAGATCGCGAGACATCGTGACTTGGAAGGCGGATTTTGTGCTGTACGGCGTGGACGGGGGCACATCCTCTTCAAATTGCGCCTTCGGGGTACCGGAAGGCATCTTGTATGTTCGAGGACGACGATATAGTAGAGAGATGGCGGCGGCTTTCCAAATTAGGGCGACTTTCCAAATGGACTCGGAGTGAATTTCAAACTCCGCAGTGATGGATGTCGCTCCTCCACGGGACCCCTTAACGATCCGTGACTAAGTTGGTGTGTCTGCTGAAGTAGTGGCACGGCTGGCCATATAGCCGGAGTAACGACTTCGTCGTTACTCGTATAGCCTGCCCCCTTAATATGTATACTCCTATCATTTTACCTACGATCGTCTACATATATTCCACTGCGGGAAGGAAAAGAACTTCATCTGAGTGCCCAAAAAGCGCTCAGGTGGAGTGTCTTGGAACACTCAGCTGAAGCGTGTCGACGCACTCAGCTGAAGTGCCTAAGCGGCAGATTTCGATAGTAGGATGAAGTCCCTGAAGCACTGTATGTGAGTGCTCCAGACGAACTCAAGTTGAGTCCGGTGAAGCACTTAGGCTGAGCGCTCAGACGGACTCAGATCGAGTGCTCAACAGCACTTCATGTGAGTTCGCGACTGAGGTATGTACAGTACCATTTGATCACCCACAATTTGCATATATATTTGTACTCGGTTACGGTACAACGCATAGTATAGACATTTGTACCATGAAAGCATCGCTGCGGAAAATCTTACCAAGTACAAACCCCAGCCACAAATGAAATTGGCTAAGAGAAATCAATTTGGCAGGGCAAGCGAACGAACGAGCGAGCACGTACCCAATGATTCGGCAAAATAGCCAAGTTGAGAACGGCGATACAAGCTAGTCTGAGGCCTGAGATCATCGAAGATTGATGAGCAAAGATCAAGAAAAAAACTATAATGTACCTGAATTGCGATCAACAGGTTTGCGTGCAAATGATACAACATTCTAAGCAGATACGTTGAGCATCCCGACAGTTGAATACAGCGAGCCATCAACTCAACTTTTACCAGTGAGCAGACTTTGTTTCTAAGCTTCGTGAAGAGCGCAGAGCCAAAAGTGTCAGTGTACGGTATTCTCTCCGTTCAAAAAAGATTGACTCACAGCTCAATCAGCATGTTACCTAAACCCGGGGTGGATGATTTAGCGAGGATAAAATGTATACCATAGAAAATATACCGAACCATTGATGCAACTGAAGTAAACAAGCCGTTGTTCAACAGCAGGTCGGCGTTGGGCGGGATCTAATCGAAATCCAGCGTGTCAAGGGAAAAATACACCCTGTTTGAACAATCAGAAGACTTGAAGCCGTCGATGCATCAAACAATACACCGAAAACAAGAACGAATGAGAACTCGGGAAGATAGTAAAAAAGGAACGTACCTCAAGGTGGTGTCGGTTTCCGTCGGGAACAGCGGACCTGAGTGGAACGCGAAAACAGTCAGCACACGGACTTGATTAGAAACAAAAATACCTCAATGATGCGCTTCCCGGACGATCTATGGGTAATTGAATGGAGAGGTGGTCAGCGAAAGATTTCAGAACAATCGAGTTATTCAATCGAAGGTACCTTACCCAAGTTTTGACAGGCGGAGCTGTACCATCAAGTGACAACTTTGAATACAATCAGTAATTAGACGGCAGAATGAAAATCATCACTCAATTTTCATGTCCTACCGGGCGAGGTGTGAGTGATGAGCGTGGCGGTCCTGTAGTTAATGAGCGCAGCGAGCAGAGTCGACGAAGTGATAGCGCGGATCTGTGATGGTGTAGGAAATGTGATTTGGAGAGGGGGCGTTCGAAGCTGTCACGCTGGGCTCGTAGGCTACGTAGTGCGCGCGGGACTTGATGTCGGTGGATACGGTGATAATGAACGGTCGGCGAAGACGGAATCAGACGTTCCTTATCGGCGAAGACTGCGGGCTTCGAGGCGGCGGTGCGACGTGGGGGCAAAGAATAGGAGAGGTGAAGATGCGGGGGAAAGTGCTGAGGTGTAGGTGAGGAACTAAGGAGAGAGTTAGTATTGAGTTGACAGGGAGGGGAGCATGGTGTGGGAGGATAAGCGGTAGAAACGAACGGAGAAAACGTTCATAGTGAAAGAGAGGGGACGGGCAGGGGAAGGACTCGGAGCATAGAGGCAGGAGTCGGGACACAAAATCGAAATCAACGGCGCACCGACTACCATGGCCTCTCCATCTCAACCGGTACTTCTTTTGTTGCTACACCAGATGCCGCCGACAGTAGTGGTAACCAGAGAAAAGGTGTATAACGACAAAATTCGAACCAAAAAGGGTAGATAGAATTACACACTTTGAAGGTCATCGCAGACACTTCATATCACGCAGCGGTGGAAGACTAGACGCGCCATGATAGTTCATGAACGATGGTGTTCATCACCGAAGTGCCTCGGAGTCACTTTGAATCGAAACGACGCGTCCAAAGTCGCGTGCGGTGCGGATGTCGTTGGCGAGCTGATTTTGCGCGATCACAGCCCGATGTTGCGGGAGAGGTGCCAAAACGCGTGTATAGACAGCCTTCGAGTCGGGTTACAGTGTTTGAAACCGAACGGGGCCGCCGGGGTGGCTGGATGGTCGGCGATGAATCGATGATGGTGGGAGAAGGCAAGACGCGTGCAGTCACATGTGACGTTACAGCCACAATGATCTGCTGATGCCGGCCATCTTTTCTTCTCACGAGGCACAAGTTACCTTGCCCGCTTTTTCCCCAGCCTCAGCACGACGGTGCCACAACTATACCGTAGTATACGAGAATCTGGCGACCCGTCATCTGCTAGCCTTCGGTATGGGCCCGCAACTCGTGGCGACGCGGGCTACTCACAGCTCGTCTTCATCTCCATCCCGCTTTGCTTCCCGCTCACTGAGTCACGCAATACACCAAGGTTTTGTCTGCCGTCTGCACAACGTCAACGTCCAAAATACCGCGCTCTTGGTCTTGCTGAGCCGCACACTTTTTTACAGCTCCACACTGCTTCTTACCCCGCTCCTCAAGACCGACTCCGGTCCACTTGCAAGCCCCAACGCCGCATCATCGATTCGTCCGACTTCGGCCTCGTGGACGCCAACAACTGTCGCCCTCGCACAACTACTTAATGACCACATCCCATCGATCTGAAGGAAGGAAATAAGGTGTGTGTAACACCTTGTCTGTATCTGCAGAGAACTGACCCAAATTACAATAGCTCACCACTCCCCTCGACATCATCAACGCAGGAGTTTGTCGACGACATTCGCCTCTCCCACCGCTCTCGTCGGTTACGTCCTTGGTGCCCCTGTTTCTCCTCAATAGACTCACCTAACTGAATCCTCTCAGAATGACCCACTCACTGACCAGACCCCGCCTTCCCTCCATCCCCGACGTTCCCCCGGTATTTACGGCCCACTCGTCGACGACGGTCACCTCCGCTCTCGACATTTGTTGCGGCTCATTCTCGACGCCGCCTATCAAACACCCTACCTCGTCGTTGAAATCCGCCGTCATCCGTTCAATACATTCGCGTCTAATTCCACATCGGCCGTCGATAACGGCCTCGACACTCCCCAGCCTCGCTCTCCCTGCCTTACCGCCTCACTTTGCCGTCTTCTCCGCTGTCTTGTTGCTCTCACCGCGCCGCCGAATAGGGTGACCCAATGCGGCAGAACTCGCTGCTACATCGTACAGTGAGCTTACCGGGATCCGAACGCACTACCCTCAAACTCACTCTCCTCGGAACAAAGAGCTTGCCACCGCCACGTTTTCCGACGTCCTCGACCCAGGCCGACACAAACAGGGGACGACAAGTCAGCGCTGGCTGGTATCGTGCAGGTATGTCAATTCTGAAACACCGCAACTAGCTTGAGTCAAAGTAACCTCATCTTTTCTCTTCTAGCTACTCCCCACCTCGTCTCGTTTCGACGTGTATGCCGGCCATCGCCTTCGAGTCAATGCTCACACCCCGCTCACTCACTCACCTCTTCAAGTACGCGTCGTTCGCCACTGCGGCGCATCTCGCACTCTACGTCACTCTCAACACCCTCAGTGATATCCCGCGCAAATGCCGCCCTCTACCCACGTCGCTGTCACAGCCGCCTCGGAATCCCACCGGCTCTTTCCCCGATACCACGGCACCGCGTCGCCTTGCCCTCAAGTCCTCTCTCCTTCCCGTTCGCTCCGTCATCTCCGCTCTCCTTGCCAGCCTACGCAGTCACCTACCTTTTCAAACTCCGACAGTCTTGACACCCCGTACATCAATCGTACGGCGTCGCCTCCGGTCCGAATTGACCGACTTGGTGCCGAAACCCGCTCGCCGCTCTAGTCTTTCTTCAATCTTTCTCATTTCTCAATAAAATACAGATTCTTCCCATACCGCTGGATGACCTACTCAGTATTTTAGACACTGCTAGACCCTATTATCCCTATTTAGCGAGTATAGACTTGGCATATTTTTTTCGGTTAAAAATGAACAAGATAGGTAGCCTAAAAGAAGTAGTTTAATGCCCATGAACCGAGGGAATGGCGCTACTAATGAGAATAAGCCCCCCGAGCCGCTACATGTCAAGAGCCGCACTAGGATGAAGTTCGCCGAAGAGCGCTCAGGGAAAGCGCCTTGTTTCTGAGTGTGCTGTGGAGCACTCAAGTAGAGTGCTCTCAGATCTAGTGCTTTGAAGGCGCTCAGATGAAGTGCCAGGAAAAGCACTCAGATGGAGCCCAAAACTAACGCATTCAAGTTGAGTTCGGCTTTTCGGATTTGAGTGCTTACGCACTCAGATGAAGTGCTTTTCCTTTCCGCAGTGTATTCGCAGTAGCTACAGACACACCTCAGTCGTTCACCCTCTCGTGTGCCCGGCTGAGTTTACTTTGTTTTTAGTGTCTTCGGGGCAGATTTCAATTTGTTGAATCTGGCAAAAACCTGGCATCCTAAAAATTTCCGCAGTTGGCAAGAAATACAGGCCGCATACTCATGGGAGATTTAAGGGACCCACCAGCACAGCGGACCAATAATTCTGGAATTTATCTGAATTTTTGAGAATTTTCGGCCGAAACGCAACTTTCGGACTTGGCGACGTGTCAGTCACGTGATTAGTGACATCAGTGACATGTAACACATCGCTCCTTTCCCTCTTCCTTCATCTTGTGGCTCGTCCCGCGGCTTCCCGTGCCTCAATGCACCTGAAGATGATACAAGCCAACTCATGCAGGTCATCGACACGTCCCACGCCGCTGAGACGACCCGATAATGCCCAAATTTCGGCCTCTGAGGCTGATTGCGTCTCCGATCGACATCGCGACTTCGCGCCCGTAAGACGCGTTCAAGTGCCTCATCCGGGTGCTCTGACGACTATGAAACGTTTGAATTCTTTTGAGCTTGCCAACTATCCCCTGCCACCTCTCTTTGACCGGCACGAGGGCATGGTATGACCATCATTTGCATCGCTGATCCACGCGCTCCTCAGCCTCTCGATACTTGGCAATTAGCTTCAAGACTTGATGGGAACGTATGCGGAGAGACTCGGATTCAACTACCTCGACACTCCTCAACGTTCCGCCTCGTCAATTCGCTCGTCAACCGCTCGTTTCCGCCACGATCTCATTCCCAATCACCAATTTCTGCAACACGCCATCGGCCACCTTTGCGAGTGAGCGCCTGCGGCCCTCGTTGAGATGGATCCTGGGGCTCGCTGCCCCATTCTGCGGCCGTGGGATTGCGATACGTGCCAGAGCCAAGTTGACTGGCATACGTGCCCACTGGCAGTGGCGGGTTGTGACGTACCATGTGGGACCCCTAAGGATGCGCCTTTCGTTCGCTTCGCCGAATCCAAACCTATTTCCTCCCCCTGGGCCTCGGTATGTAGCTGCCCAAGTCGTTGTGTGAATGCGTAGCGATGACGCGTGTATCACCGAGCTTGGTGCAGTCGTCGAGCGGAGTGAGTAGAGGTTGTGCCGCTTTTCCGTCGGCGATGGTGTGCGGCCGTGAGGTCCAAGGCTTGGCCGTTGGGAGTGCTGCACGCTCGAGCTTAGCTTGAGGTTGTGCCGCTGGTCCGAAAGTCGATACGGACTGGCGTTATTTACCAGGAGCCACCTGGGATGCGTTTGTGTCAGCGTAATTCGCTGTCGAGGGTCGCCCGTATCGAGATGGAAGAGACGAGAAGTCAAAGAAACTGCGTTTGTGTAGAGAATGTCGTGGTTCCGGTTACAAACGCATAAAGACTACGTAATGCTTACGAGAGTGCAGTATGCTGGAAAGTAAAGAGTGGTAAATAATTACTGTAATTGGTGTTGAAGGAGTAGGCCGAGCGTTCTCGACAAATTGCGCTCCCACTGCCCAGGGAAGTAATTTTTAAGCTCCAAAAATTAGTCCATTGAATTCAGCGACCTCAAAAATGGTAAGAAGGTGCAAAGTCTTTCCCGCGAAAGCTTCTGCGCGGACGGAATATGCGCGTTGCTCTTCTACGTATACGTTTAAATCACGTTGCGCTTCCCAGTTTATGACTGTAGGTGCCGTTCGGACAAATTTCGGTGGACGAGGGTCAGCCTACCTAGATCCGGTTCGGACAAACTGGGTTCATTGGAGGAATACAGCCCTTAGATCCGAAGGTCTATGGCTCAGTCGGGTGCCGTCGAATATCAGTTAAGGCTTTAATTCAGGGGACAAGAGGACATCCGCAGGAAATTTCCATTTTTGTAGGTATCCAATGTATGTAGCAACTTATACTTATTGCAATTTTCGAAACTAATGGCATTCGCCAAAATAAAAATCTTTTGAGTAGGGCTCAGGACCAGGATTTGCCGCAGCTGCCGGTTCGAACCGGTCGGCCGTCAACACTTTGGGTTTTCAACATGAGTAAATACAATACTGGTTGGATTTGTGCGATTCAGTGTTTTTTTGTGTCACGTCGCGGATAACTCGTTCCGAGGCCGATAGCGCTTCTGCTGTCAAACCTTGGTCCGGCACCTCCCTGCTCATCTACCGGCTCACCTCGTGCCTTCGATCAACCACACTGGACACGGATGCGTCGCCGAATTACTAAACTTAATACCTACGACAACTCTCGATATCCACCAGCAATCCACACCCACTGACGCGTCGGCGTCGGTCGGAATCGCGTTACACTATCGCTAGCCGCCATTTGGGGAAGTGTAGGAGAGACCGGGAGGGTCGGTGCGTAGCCACCCACGCACAGTTCAAGCGGAATCGCTAATTTACTTCCACTTCTTCGCAATTCCACCGGTGTTGACCACCTCTCCGCAGCTCTCACATAATCAGGCTGGCGTGAAGGTCGAAGAGCCGGGCTGGTGCGATTGTTTTTTCTTGTCTTTTTCGGATAATCGGGGATTGGTTCTTTTGTCTTTTCTGCATGGCCTCTGAAAATCTGAAGTTGAGCTCAGCCCTTGGCCCTGGTCAAAGTATTTATTCAGGACGAGGCAGTCGTAGCTGTACTAATTTGTTTTTGACGACCCCCAATCTTGCCCCAATCCCGCAGAACCAGGAATAAGCCGAGTGTTTGAGTAAGATATGCGTAAAGACGGTAAGGGGATAATGGTTTTGAGTGCTTTTTCTCCAGCTGCAGCTTCAGTCTCTCTGGAACTTTCTGCGTCCAGTGTGTTAGCCCCTGAGCCTACGAGTACCTCAAACCCTGCACTCACATTTCTATCCAGCAGCGATAACGTCTGAACTAGAAATCTGTTTACCTTCAGTAATTGAGTTTCCAGCTATTCGATGTAGGCCTTACATACTGCGAGAGGGTCCCTATCAGGTTTTGGACGTCTGTATGTAGCGTGGCGCCTCAGCCTCTTGAATACAAGTTGTTGCGGGACTAGCCCATATCCAATAAAGACTATCTCCTCCATATTTTGTGCGCGAGTCATCGAGAACTTCTGGGCACCTGGCCGGCAGGAACTGGCTTTATGCTTGCACTTTCCACTCTTATATAACGGTTTCGGTGCTGCGGGGGAGATTCTACCGCACCCGCTTATAATCCATGGTGTCTCAAGGCTTTTCCAGGTGCCATTCAACATGGAACCAACTGATTTCTCCTATGGCCCCAGCATGGGGCCAGATCTGGCTGGCGGCCAGCCGCTGAAGTATACAGGACATTACTGTACTATGAGTAAACCCGCGCCGGGAACTTTTGTCACATGTGACATCACCGTTCCCATATGATACTCGCAGCCTCTTCTGCAAGTGCGTACTTAGTGTTATGCTCTTCGCTGGGGCAAACCGGTTTTCCTGAAACAGAACCTTTGTCTCCATGTAGGGGTTTTTTTCCTCCAGCTTTTTCCCTACTTCAAGTGAACTCCCAGCCAAATTGACATCCTCGTCAATTTTTGCGGCGCACCACTGCGTGGAGCTGCCGCTTGACGAGAATTGCAATTTGACTGTGAATTCACTTGAAACAGATCAAAAGCTTCCGATTCCCTCTGTACAGTTTTCGGTCTTGAATGAATTTTTCATGTTAAATACATGTTGTACTTAGATTTCGGGCGCAGGCCCGGACGGCTGGGGTTTTCCACCCCAGACCCCGACCGCTCGCCGCGGAGGCCCACTGCGTGGTGCCAGCGCTTGCCGCGAGGCCTTTCCAGCCCTTCTCTGATAGGCCCCGGGAAGCTGCATCAAATGGTTGTCCGCGCCACCCAAAATTTCTCGGCCTGTCAGTGATGGCTGATGGCAATGTGAAGCGGTAGAAAGTTGCGTATTGGAGCCCTTTACATACTCCGACAATCCTCAGCTCAATACTTTCAGCGGTTGTCGAGATATCGGCCACTTTTTGAGAAAATTTTCTCGCAGACGGCCTCAAAAACGCAAATTTCCCATCAATGATGCCATCAAAACTCGATTTTCCAGCGCAACCAGGCATGCCCCTTACATAAATTTAAATTTAAATCCTATATGGACAGGTGGGTAGAGGTCGTCTCTGTGATTCTAACGATACCAGGAGCTCACAGGGGCAAGCCAGGGAGCGGAAATCGCAATCCATCAATCTGAAAATTGCGTTTTGATCGGCGGACAAGGCTTCGGATGAGCTTCCCGGGGCCTTCTCTGATATGTACAGGCAAAATGATCCATCAAAGGGTTGTGGGAACCACCGGGAACTGGTGACAGCGTCACATTTGTGGCTAGGGCGCCCCCAGTCAAAAGTCCACGGGATTGAGTGAGATGAAATGAGATAAAATGCGAAATCTTCAAACCATCTCATCCATGCTCAAACCATCTGGAAAAGTGGCAGGGTTTTTGGCATAGCATGAGATGAATTGTGATAGTCTGAATACAATTTATCTCAATCCATTGCAAGTAGTCGAGTGAGGCATTGTGGTGTCAACAGAATACATAGAATGCTTTGAGATGCTGTCGAGCATCGAAACATACAATAGTACACTAGATAATACTGTATATAGACTCGGAACGTGCAAGCATCGAGACAAGCCTCCGGCCAGCTGCCTGACCACAAGGTAAACTCAGATATAAGGAAAGAAAGGGAAGCTCGAGGATCGACGAAGGCAAGCGCAGCAGGACGTCTTGTAGACACTGGAGTCTAGGGTTTCCAAGCTAGAGCAAGAACGGAGCACTGGGAGCTGGGTAGGAATTGGTAAAAGGGGGATAGAAAGAAAAATGGGCAAAAACATACCTTCGCCCTCAACAAAAAATCTCGATCATGATCACAACGCGCCGTGGATACTAAACAAGACTGGAAAATAAATGTGGAGAGCAGGAGACGACAATTGGCTGGGCTTCGAAGGCCAGACACAGAGGAGGGAGTGGCGGAGGAGGCAAGCCGACTCGAACGAGGTAGAAGAAGGCAAGAGAGAGCGGATGACGTGGCGGAAGGTGGTGCCACTTTATATTGCCGTTGTAAGGTAACAAGGTAACCGAGTGATGCAGTGGACTTAAGAAATTCACAATATTCACAGAAGATCGCCGTTAACGCGTTGCCGGACGCTGTGATGAGACGAAATGTTTTGAACACCATTGACGAACGATCTCAACTCATTACTTTTGGTTGCTGCTTTACTCATTCCATCCCAGATCATTTCAAACTATCCGACCCACTTTTGATGGTAGGTGGATGGTAGGTGATTAATTGCCCACTCGTATTTATTAACGCGTCGACGCGCTCTGCTGGCCGGCATCCTCTACAAATGCCTCCGGACGACGAGGGACGGCATCCTGCTCTCCGTCAACGCTCGGCTGGGGTTCTCGAGGATGCCCGGCTGTGGGCTGCTACTGAGTATGGCTACAATTCGGTGCGCGTGCGCGCGACGATGAACAACGCCTTGAAGACACGAGCCAACTACAACGCGCACACTTGGCAGCTAGATGTTGCAGAGGCCTTACTTCTTCATGTCGACTGTCTTGTTATTGCTGGCACAGGCTCGGGCAAGACAACACCATTCCTTCTTCCACTCCTTCTACCCGAGAACAAAGACAAGTTTGCTCTCATAATTCTCCCCCTTCTATCTCTTCAAGCTGAACAAGTGAGTTCCATTTCTGTTGTCTCATGCATGTTTTGACAGATTCGCAGGCGGAAAAATTTAATTGTGTTGGTGTGCGTTCTGTTGCGGTCAACAACGAGACAATGGGTAATGAGATGTTGAAGGTGTGTCATACTCCCCTCTTCCGTACTGCCGATTTACATTGCGATGTAGCGCCTCAAATCAACCAGTCCCGACGCCGTGCTACAAGCTATATTCGCCGGTCCAGAAATGATCATGGAGAATGAGGGTTTCAACGCGTGGATCCACTCGAAAGCTGCACTCGAGCGTGTCCTATTTGTCGCCGTCGACGAAGCCCATCTCATACGCCTTTGGGCTAGATTCCGGCCTCATTACGAGCTTCTCGCGCGTCTCCGCTCACATCTCCCCACACACATCCCTATCCTCGCCACCTCCGCCACAATCACACCGCTCGCAGAGGTGGAGATCTGCAGTACACTTGAGATTGATTACGCAAAAGCCTTTTATCTAAATCTCGGGAACGACCGCCCTAATATCGCCGAGCACGTCCGTATCATCGACAGCGCCACAAACTATGATGCCCTTCTCTCTGTACTACCTGATCCTTCGACTCCTGCCCGCCATTGGCCCAAGACCCAAATTTTCATCACAGAGGTTATTGACAACCAGGATGTCTGCGCCTTCCTCCGCTCCAAGTACCCGGCAGCTGTGCAAGCAAAAATTGACTACCTCCATTCCCATCGTGCCTTATCGGCGCGTCGTCGTCGCATCCGCCGTTTTAGACGCGGCTCAATCAAAATCTTAGTTTGTACCTATATTGGAGCAATGGTACGTACATTTATCCTGATCCTCAACTACGCAGTCATGTTCGTCACAATCAGGGCCAAGACATCCCCGACATCTCGCAAGTAATACGGTTCGGCGCTCCGATATCACTCGAGGTGCTCAAGCAGTACTTTGGGCGTGCAGGGCGTGATCTGTCTGTTCTTGCAGACGGCCATCTTCTGCTCGAGCGTTAATGCTTCCAGACACAGAAGAAGAGCACGCGAAAGAAGCAGAAGACAGCTGCGGCTACTGCAGTCGATGCAGCGCAAGCTTTGCTTGCCACCACTGCCACTGCACCTGCTCCAATATTGCCCGACAACCTCCCGTTCCCTGTTCTCCTTCCCGAGGATCAGCTTCCTGCTCACCTGGATTGGAGAAACAAGCTCGATCCCGGCCACCGCCTCTATGCTTCCGCCCAATCGCCTTCCTGTAAGCGCGATGTTTCTGACGAATACTTCGGGAACCCACCCCGAAAAACGGGTACATCAGCCTTGCTTTGGGGCTAGATCTGGTACTAATATGTCCTATAGTGCCGACTGGCGAGTGTTGCGATCTTTGCTCGGGAAATGGGCCTTTCCCAGTTCATCTTGATCAGCCAATGCATCCAACAACTCCACCATCTGTTAGCTCCGTGTCTACCCCTGCCAGTACACCCAACCAGCATGGTAAACGACCGCTCATCAACCGTCCGGATGGCGCCGACAACACTGGGCCCAAATTCCGCATCGGCGTGCATTTGGCGAATTGCAAGGCCGCAATTGAGCGCTGGTCTTATCGTGTGATCAAACGCGACTACGAGGATGGCCCGTTCACTGCAGACATGCTTGTCAGCTCGACTGTCGTGACGTACCTTGCACATAATCGCTTTCAGTCACTCGATGAGCTTTGTGCGGCTTTGGAGCATTCGACACGGTCTTGGGGTCTGGTCAAGAGATATGGGCGTGAGGTGTTGCAGTTGCTGGCGTGTTTGGATGTAGACCTTGAGGCACAGCGTCGCAATGCTGCACGAGAAAAGGAGGAAGAGCGTAGACAACGGGAAGAGGAACGGGCGGCGGTACGAGCAGCGGAAGCGGAGCAGCGCAGAATTCAATGTGAGGCAGTCTTCGCATTGCGTCGGCAAGCTGCTGAGGCACGTCGTGCCGAAACGGAGCGGGTGCGTGTAGAGAAGGCGGAAAGATTGTTGGCGCGACAGAAAGAGCGGGATCGTGCACGTGGGGAAAAGCAACAGAAGCGAATTCACGAGTTCATCGGCAAGCTGAATGGTCCGCGAAAAGCAGGCAAAGCTCCCCGTGTACCTCTTCTTTTCTGTTGTGTTGTTCATTGTTTTGACTTCATTCACAGCCGCCCGAGGGTTTTCTTGAATACATCACCGACAATCCACCACTGTGGTTTCAGAACCCCCTGACTTTCCCATAGTCGGTTCACAAGGTTTTAATGGGAAATTCACTGAAAAACTTTGTGAATTCCACTATGAAGTTGTGAATTTCACGGAGATATTTTCACTGGGTCCAACTATGTGAATGGGACATTCCATGGTGTTAATTCACATGGTTTTGGATTGGCATCCACCACATATTCCGATGAAAACTTTTCTCACTGTGTTGGATTCCCTTCCAATGCTCCGGGAATTCACTTGAAAAGTATGTGAAAACACAATGGAAACTGCATGAAAAATCTATTACTACATGAAAAATCTATTAGTACTTCCTCCTCGCTTTGTCCAGTATCAAACCTACAAGTATTGGTTGCATTTCATCTGTGCTTAATGAACAAGGATTTACAAGTCTTTAATAACAACTATTACTATTACATTGCTTAAACTGTCCAAAGCATTAGGAACACAACTAGTATGATAGCGGACCGAACTTCGTGACAAGCCAGATACCTAATTTGGAAATTGTTACTGTGCCCTCAGTTTTTACCCAGTTGCATTGAAACTGTGCAGAAATGACCATAAGAAGGAAGACTAGAGATCCCTCGGGCCAAAAGTCTCAAAATCCACAGAATCATTTCTTCTTCCACGGATTTCGCGCTTTCGGTCCGGGCCGAGACATAGCCGGTGGCTGTACGATGCCATCAGCGCATCAAATGTCTGCCGCACCACTGAATCTTCACCAAATCTCAACCAAATCCAAGGGACTTCTGCTATGAATGTTTGCTGGGGTCAGAAATGAGCTACTGGCTAACTTCACGCAATAATTTGATGTCTTTTCCCCCAAAATCACAAGTTAGGTACACACACTTTTGAAATTTTGCGCAAAAATTTCGCGCTTTTCTAAGCCTAGACTAGGGTTTCTCCGTTTTCTCTGAAATGCGAATTTTGCCTATAAACCCACCCCAAGTTCCTGCTAAATCTCAAGTTTCAAAGAATTTTGGCCAAAATTCCGGCTTGATATGAAGTTGTGTCTGCTATCATACTGGTGACCAGAACCATGCACCGTGTTCCGGGTAACTTCAACTCCATGAATTCCACGAGGTTCATGGGTGAATTTCAAAGAATCGCCTGGAAGCCAGGAATGAATTTTTTGAGCAGTTTTCACACAAATGCATTCATTCAATTTTCAAGTGAAATTCACATAGTTCATATTAGAGACTTTGCGGAAGTCACCGGTGGCTATTTGTAGCTCTTCGTGTGCAATAGTTTTTTGAGCCTCCCGCTCGAGTTAGCCACCCTAGCATCCCGTGAATAGGTAGTACAAATAGTGGCTAATCCACCCAGAGGCTGTCATCCGGTCCCGAGAAAAATTAGCCACCAATAGCCACCAGTGGCTACCGCAAAGTCTCTATTGTACTCTAATTATGTGAATCAGCTACGTGAAGTCACAACCCCCTGAATCTGTATTCACTAAATAATCCCATGAATTGTGGAATTCATGGTCCGGCTATGGGAAATTCAGGGGGTTCTACTTCCTCAGTGCCACAGTTACTTTGCAGGAGCTTCCCGGGGCCTACAGTGGTGGCAAATAGAAATTGCCGTGGCTTTTTGGTCAAAATCTTGCGGTATACTTCACCGAATGACCTGAAATAAAATGTAGAGATAAATATATGATACCTCTGTACTGCTTAAAACACTCAGCTATATATTACGCCCTGACAATGCATCAATAACAGGACAGTTTCTGATTATTGCCATATCTGGAAAGACTCAATGTATCCTCAGCAAAAAAGTGTCACAATAGGATGAAGGTACTTGAAAAACAGTCCTAGTTTCCACTTTTGTTGAATGGAATTGACCCTCATTTGAGCTCACAACAACCGCTCAGAGTTGGCTATCTTCACACAAAATAGCTGAAAATGCAGAGAAAATAGCTAAAATGACCTACTTCGAGCGGCCGTCGTGAGCTCAAATAACGATCAATTCCAGTCAATCAAAGTGAGAACTAGCATTGTTTTTCAAGTACTTTTATCCTATTATGACACTTTTTTGCTGAGGGTACATTGTGTTTTTCCGGATATGGCAAAAATCGGAAACCATCCATTATTGATGCATTCTCAGTGCATGATATGTTGCTGAGTGTTCTAAGAGGTACAGAGGTATCACATACCCATCTCTACATCTTATTTGAGGTCATTCGGTGAAGTATACATCGAGATTTCTACCAAAAAGCCAAGGCAATTTCTATTTGCCACCACTGTAGTTGTGGTTTAGTGTTTGGCAGCGGACAGATGACGTTGGTGGGGCGTTCGGGTGTTCCCGGGACCCAATTCACGTTTGTCCAGAGTCAAGATCCTGACGACATAGTTGGTGGGGCGGTTGACGGGATTGTGGGGCCTTTGGCCAATACGAATGAAGGGAAGACAAATTGTGTTGGCTGGTTTGTCTGGCAGGGACCGGGGGTGCTCAATTGTAATATAGACTAGCAGTGAGCCCATGCTTCGCCATGGGATTCCGCTCTTCTGCCCCAGGTGCCAGTGCCGATCGTCGCCGCCCTTCGGTCGACTCCTCGCGGCCCCGTGTGCGAGCTCACTCCATCTCAAATGGCTTGGTTTCCTACATACATATAGTGAATACAATGCAAAAATCTCATCAGCCGTTTACAATGTTGAAATGCCTGAGGAAATTTGTTGCCATCCAAGCATAAATGCCTCGCCGAACCTCATCCTCATACCGAAGCATCCTACTTCGGTAACTTTCACTGCATTCAGAGCCTTTCTAGCCAACAGACACATAGCCGAGAATAGCCGAGGACGTACGGCTAGCCGACGTAGCCGACGCCGGCTACCGCTGGCTAACCCAGTTAGCCGCACCAAGCCGGACCAAGCCAATAGATACCTTCGAAGCTATAAAGGGGTTGGCAAGAGCTAAGTATATATGAATTCTAACGCACCAAAAAACCGACGGCTGAGAGCAGGGAAGGAGGGGAATACCTTATGACAGCAAGAACAAGACAAAGGCAGGCTTTTTTTAGATATCGTGAGAAACACCGGTTCCATTTACCTCCATTACCGCGTTTGCGGAGGTCGAGGTTGCCTGAGGCTTTCGATAGTGTCCAGTAGGTGCTGAGGGAAAGTTTACAGCCTGGGCTGGAAGCAGGTATGAGCCGGCAGAGAAGGGCGGCAACTCAGCCATCACGGCGCTGGCTTACGGATAGTCCGCTCAGCCAAAGCTGGCCGACGGCCTAGCCACACCTGCTGGCGCTTTGGCTATATGTCCGCGGCTGGGTGACCTGGCCGAAGACAGCCGCAGCTGCTGGCAAAACTCGCTGGGATAATTACCCCCACCGTTTGCCGCTTGCATCGCTGGACGCCAACCAGTCTCTTTCATTCACAGGTAATATATCTCTCTCATAGTGCCCTACTATACCATACTTTACTCTGTCATTCAATCATCATGCATATAATGACTGTACAGCTATTCATGTTGTGTACATTGGTTCTTCCATATAATCGGTATATAGTTTTTTATCACAGTACAATATCATCTCCCGAATCGTCTTTACTACGTTCCGATTCGTCTGACTGCTCACCCGGAGTTGTGTACCGCTCTTCTGTGTTACGTTCGTATGTGCGACTCTTCTTCCATGTCTCTAATATTGGTCCTGAGACAATACTTTGAACTCCGTTAGCTAAATAATCTTCTGGTTTATCCTCCTTGTCAAGCACTGAGGAAGTAGACCCCCCTGACTCTCCCATAGCTGGACCATGAAATCCACGATTCACTGAATTTTGCAGTGAAATCATGTTCATGGGGTTGCAGATTCACATGGCCGAGTCACAGAGTTGGTAGAGGCTCCCTTCAACTACATGAATTTCATATTGGTATGCAATGAATGAAAGTCGGGGATTTTATGCCATTGAACCCGTGTATGAACTCCATGAAATTCACTTGAAGAGTATGTGAGGTAACTTGTGTGAAAATTGTAGAAATAGTTGATTCCCAGCCTGGGGCACACATCTTGGAATCCACTGACAAATTCCGTGATTTTCATGGGGTTAAAGGTGCCTCGACCAAGGTACATCATTCAGGTCACCAGTACTGGATGCGCACAACTTACTTTAAGTTTCTCATTGTTGAAAAATATTGCATAAACTTCATACCATAAATGCATAGATAAGTAAGTATTAGTGTAGTAAGTGAACGCATGTTGTAATATAAGGATGTTGACTGTACAAGAGGTTGGTACTTGGTCCAAGCAAGATTTTTACCTATTTTTGCCCCGATTTTCATACACTCTTAGGGTGAAATTCATGTGCTTTTGGAGGGAATCTGAGCATAGTGAAACTCAATTCACTTGAATCCTGAATGGTATTCACCGCAAAACTATATGAAAAAACATGATGGAATGTTCCACTCACATAGTCGGACCCAGTGAAAATTTCTAGGTGAAATTCATCTCAGTGGAATTCACGGCATTTTGCTGCGACTTTCCCTCCAAGATTGGATGGAAGAACTAAGGGAAAGTCAGGAGGTTCTACGACCACAGTGCAAGCTGGCGACCCTTCCGATTCGAATGAACTCCACGCAATCCCTCCAAAAGTTTTTGAATATCCTGCTCTTTCCTTGGAGCCGTATGTCGCTTGCCACGGTTGAGCGTATTAAACGCTTGGTCAATAAAGTCCGTGGTTTGTCGGATCGTTGGGATCGCTGGATGCAGAACCTGCATGTATTTCCAGCCACCGCATGGCCCTTGCGGTTTGTAAGTTACCTGTATAAAAAAAATCTGGTCAAAGGCGAGTTCGCCACAAATCAGCTTTGTTCACAACCTTTATGTCTTTGATATTGTGCTCCTGTGCTTGGTCGAATGACAGAAAATTTTCAGGACGGCCGGTGAAGGTCAAAAGCCAAGAATTTTGTCGAACAAAGTCCCTACACAACTTCAAGTTAGTGCGAGTAAAATGGAAGGAAAGAAAAACACACGCAACAGCCGGTGGCCAATCCTTCTTCAAATTGTTGATGAGCTCAAATGTCTCATAGGCATAGTTGTTATTACCACTCCCTACAAACCGCGGAAGCAACGCTTCTAAAAGTCCGACATCGCCGCACTAGTAATTGCCCGCACCAAAGTCAAATAAGGGAGAATATCACGCGCAAATTGAGTGTGTAGCTGCTGCCGTTCGTCGTGCTCAGAAGCCTTTGCATGACGCATTGAATTGAGTGCGGCAGATGAGGCATGCTACCGGTACGCTTTTTCGGCCATGGCCTCAAGCTGTGCCGGAGTCAAGGAGGACAAGTTCTCAATCTTGTGTCCTGAGGCTTCTGCTGTTGTACGCCAGATCTCCCGAAAATGCGCTTCGGCAACATGATGGAGGAATTCATTGAGATGTGCATGGAATGGACCCTCTGTCGAAGTCTTGTGAAGACCCCGGCGGTTGAGAAAATTAAAACAGGCCATCAGACTATCCCGGTTTATAAACCATATCTCGGACCCGGAATTAAAAACCGTTTATAATTGCGCTGGGAAACTATGTATTGTAATGCCGGTGCCCGGCTTACAGAAAAGGGGGAGCTTGCGCTAATTCCGTCCAGCCTGAACAGAAATGATCTTGTGAGAGGCAAAGTTTCGTTGAATCAGCCTTACATACACAACTCAAGCCATACTTCTTGTCTTAGTGCCGCAGTCCCGGTAAAACCTGCTACCATAGAGCTGAATTCAGGAATTTGTGCAATTTTGACTGCTGCCCAGGCTAATGGTTCTGATTTTTTTGGGGGGGAATGGAATTGATGGACTCGGAACCGTGTGAACTGAAGTTGATGGTATTCCTGCCTTTGTGGTTTCTTCGAAAGTCGGGAGTAATTTCCTATTGATGCGAGCCCTAGGCTGAGAGTATTTCTTTATTGCACTTTCCCCTGATTGCGCCGCTGTACAGTAGGCCACTTGTCTCTATAAGGCTCTGTTTAACATCACGTATTGATGGCGTACCCGTGGGGGAGTAGGCACATTGCACAGCCATCCACTTTTCGGGAACCTCAGACAAAAGGGGGGAGCAAGCTCCCCCAATTATAAACAGCATGTGATCACAGGTAAATCGGCCCAGACCTTACTCCGCCCTAAAAATTCTCCCACCCTTTCAACATCAATCATCCGTCAAAAATGTCCTCCATTGACTATATATGGAAACACCTCCGGTAAGGATTGCGGAGAAAGGTATGGGTATCCGAGACTATGGCATGTACGGTACCCTTTCCGGGTATACCGAGAGCCATAGTCTGATTCAATGTATCGGAATTTTTAGGCGGGCAATTGTGGGGGTACCACAGTTTATTGGGTATTGGTAGTCTCGTGACCAGACTCTTATCCTATACTTTAAGTTACATAATATTACTTTGGCGACCGGCGATGGCTGCGCCTTTGATGCCGGTTATGTAAGGGCTCCCATCACTCAAAACCTGGCAAAATCAGTACGCCCCGCATAGCGCTCCAACGAGAGACATTTTGGCCAAAGTTTGAGTGAGAGATAGTCTCAGAATTCCACTCTTTCGGGAATGTCCCGAGCAGATTTTTTATATCTTGTCCTGATATTTTATTGGCACTTGTACTGCATTTCTGTAAAAAGATCAAGGACGAAATCAAAAAATCTACGCGGGACATTCCCGAGATATTGTAGATAAGACACCAAATCAATTTAGATCAAGCGATTCGGGGCGGTATTGAGGACGGTATGCGGGGCGCAAGGATTCGGTGTTTTGGCGCAATAAGGGTGTGTACGTAAGCAGATCAGCAGCCTTCGAGGTGTCGTTTTGTCTCGTCTGGAGTCCATCCTTCCTCTGAAACACGTATATTGTGCCCATACACAGTCACCATCCTATACTTTAAAACACAACGGGCACGTCATTGGGCCCAGAAAGGGAAATTCATCCCGTGACTTTCTGTCAAAGCCTGAGAACCCCCGCGGCGACGCGCGCCGGCGAGTGCAGCGAGCGGCAGTGCGGCGCCGTCGGCCTTGAAAGCAGCAAGTGAGTGCAGGTCAGAACGTTTGGAGGGTCCTGAGTGGCGAAGGCACGGGTCCCATAGCTCGTATACTTGAAAAGAGGGCCAGGCCATCAGTCGCGTGACTTTTGACAGAAAATCACGGGTCTTTGTCGAGATGTTGAGATCGTGCGAGACGTCGCGAGCGGAGCGGGGTTTGGGTATTCTATTTTTAGGTTGCACTTCGAGCAAGTAAATAAAACTTCTAAAACAGCTGAGTTACTGCTAGTGACTCTCTTGAGCATTCACACATAGACTCCAAACTCGATTGAGGCGTTGTGCTCGACACTTTCTTGCAGATTACTTGTGAAGCGGCACTCATGCCGCAAGATCATTGATCGCATCATTATACATATTGACCGATCCAGAGATCAGTCACCTCTTGGGCCAGCCCCAACAAGCTGTGTGACCGAACGAAGGGAGGTCGGCGAGCGCAGCGAGTCGGCCGTGCCGGAGGCAGGGGCTAAAGCTTGTGACATCACTGTGACATCCCAAAGGGAACCCTGTCATACAGTGCAACTGGTGACTTCTTGAATGCCGGTGACAGGTAACACCGGCCCTCAGAAAACTTTTTCATTCTTGGGAACAGTGGAAAACAACTCTAGTATGCTCTGGGCATCCTCTGATTCAACAGCTAAGCAATCAGCCAAGATTTGGTGTTCAGAGGGTCGAAAAAGTGAAACAGGCGTGGGAAAGTCATTCGGCAGCCACCGGCATCATTCAGAGACGCAAGAAAACGACTCGGATGTATCTATGAGCTGTTTATAAGAGTGTTTTGAGAATACCTAAGCTCTAGATATGATATTTACATCCATTATAATGTTGTGGGGGACCCGTCGATGAGACGAGTACTTTTTCACGGCATATGCAGCCTGCCGAGGATTAAGTCCATACCGATAAACGTCGCGGTATCGATTGCAATGTCGAAAGAAGCGTCGGATTGTGTCGACAGAAACCTCATCAAGACACTCCGGTACCAATTTTTTGGCAGTGGGAAAGGTGCCATCTGCACGCTCCCGGAAACCTGTGCCAAAACAGTTCAGAAACCTCTGCAACGCTCGCTTGTGGCGCTCCTCCGCATACGCCTTAACGCCGTTGAGGAGAATGAGGCGGTTCGCCATTTTCGCGTCCGAGCCAGCTGTTGCGATTGCCTTCTTGCTCAAATGCGCCTTTGCGTTGTTTCGTGGGGGCAGGCATGAGAATGGTGGTCGGCAACGCTGTCAAAAATCGGTGATCGCATTAGCGGTATTGCCGCATTTGGCTCATTTTACTTCAGAATGGCCTCCTCAGGGCTCAGAAAATTACAAAAAGTAGTCTAATTGGATACTCATTAGGAGTATACTTTAGCTCATACCGCGCTATTTCTAGGCAAATCACTGTACCAATACCCAATAAACTGCGGTACCCCTACAATTGCCCGCCTAAAAATTCCGGTACATTGAATCAGACTATGGCTCTCGGTATACCCGGAAAGGGTACCGTACATGCCATTCATGAATTTGACTGTAGCACTTTTCCGAAATTTGACTCAGACAATATGCAATACACAGATCAGTGGGTGGAATTCGCTGGTTTGTATGCTCTGGGGTAAAAGCGAAAGAAACTACTACAGTCATTTGGATTATAGAGTATATACAGTGCCAAGCATCACATCACGGTTCCTTTTTTGGCAGGGAACGGCATGAAAAGTTGAACTCGATACTACATTATGCCGTCATCATCATTCAACTTATAAACAGTGTAAAACCTCTCTTGGATGTGTAGCAACTCATCTTGTGCTTTGCAAGGCAATTGAACAAGTTTTTGTATTTTCACCTCCGAAAAAGTGAAACAAACCCTAATGATAGCTGATGTCATCATCAAATTCCCATCTCGGTTAGGGTTAAGGTCACGCGCGTCCCGGACTTTGCCGCCTCAACGTTCGGTGGATCACCCAGGTAGGTCAGAGCAGACTCGGCTACACTCGGCTGCCACTTTTTTCTGGGTTTCTGCATCCTATACTTTAAAAGAGGACGGCACAGCCTCAGCTCCCGGAAAGGGAAATTCACCCCGTGGCTTTCTGTCAAAGCCTGAGAATTCCCGCGGCGACGCGCGCCGGCGAGTGCGGCGCCGCCGGCCTAGAGGTGCAGGAAGGTGCCGAGTGCGGTAGCCTGCGTGGCGAAGGCACGGGTCGCATAGCTCGTGACTACTGAACACATCTGGCCTCAATCCATCCAAAATTAGAGCCAAAAGCATGATTTTATTTTTTCCAGACGCGAAAGAAGTGAAACACCGTGGGAAAAAGTGAGTTCTCGACGCCAAATGCATTCTTTTGGTCGGTTTCCTTCCTTAGAAAATCAGAAATAAATCACAAAAATTTATGTTCGGCCGAAAAAGTTTTTCCTCACTTTTTTTTCTGACCCTCGGAAACGTGTTTTCAGACCAATCCGAAGCTGGGTCGGAAAAGTGAAATAGTCCATCGTCCTGACCACGCCCGCTACCCACGCCCATCGCCCCACGCCCCACGCTGTTGCCCACGCCCATCGCCTGTTGCCCACGCCCACCGCCCATTTGCGTTGATCATCGTCATCCGCACTTCACACTGCGCATCCAGCTCATCCCGCCCAGCATCATAGCATTCCCATTCGTGCCCACGGCCATTTGGCTCCCCTACAGGATCGCAGGATACCCAACACGCCACTTATCCTCCGTCCTGCGCCAGGGTGCCCCTGCAAGATTACATAATGATCGGCTTTGCGGATCACCCGGATATCCACAAGAAGTCGCCGCAACAATCCCGGACGGTTTATCTGTCCAATTATGCGCCTTGCCTAACTTCGTCTCAGCCGACGAGTTGAACGGATTGGAATAGGCATTCTTTCTCTCTAAATACCGCTTTTCATCTTTGGGTTCGTCGAGGTACATGTACCTAAGTGTTTAATCACGTAGACGAATATCACACTGTCAAATTGTTAAACCTCTCTCGAATCCGAACTTCTGCTGAATAGTTGCCAATTTAAACCTGAGATTTTTGCTCTTGTTATCGTCGTTTTACTCTACTTAAACTTTTTTCTGCTGTTTTGGCTCTGGAGTCTGCACCCGTTCGAGTCAGGAAGAACTTAAGTTCGAGGAATATGTTCTATCATGATGTACTAGTAATTCTTTTGTCTCGGGTCTTCGGACTCTCCTCTGGACTTCAACGCAACACTTTGCCGTGAATATACCAAATAGTCACGGCTCTGCCTGTCTGACACCTACTTATAGCTTGCTCGCTCATGATAAATCCTGTATGGTTGACCTTGACTGACTTTTCCCTAGGCCTCTCTGTCATATTCAGACCTCGCTGAACTATGATCTTGACCGGATTCAAGTGAACTTCGACCGCCGCAAGTAAGATTTTTTCCTGAAATTCATTGCGTACTTCAATTCCGACTGACAATCGCGTAAAGTCCGACAGGCAAGGCAAGCATGTACTTAAGTACTTGGGAGGTTCTGTGGAGTGAGAGTTGGTTATAAAAGCTTTTTTCGTTGGTTATTAATTAGTTGCGGTCGTGGGCTCTGATCTCAGCGTACTGTGGTCGAAATTGTGTTTGGTATTTGAATTCGTGGTTGCAGTTCGAGGTTTGGATCTTTATCTCACTCCAGCCGAGATAGCCGACACAGCAGTCTTGATCCGCTTTTTCAGCTCGCCGGAAGCCTCGGTTTGGTCTTTCACTCTTCCCGGCTGGCCAGGGAGCAGGCGGATATAATTGAAGTCACCTCAAGATCTACCTTAAATTTCATGATACAATTTCCATCCACATTGCATTGTTTTGGCAAGTTTCTATGCTAATTTTATGATATTCTATAACAAAGTTCCTCTCGCAAACTATACGGTGAAAATTCTCAAGCACTCACAGTTTGAGCAGGGAATAGCTACCTATCTGAGTCTCTTGAAGACGAACAATACAGCGACTTGCCCGCTGAGATCGCTTCGGATAATCATTTGATCACAGGCTCGATGATATCCAAGATTTGATCTGTTGAAGAAACTGATTTTCTCGGATTTTGGCCCAACTTTCGGGAAATGTCACTGACTGCAGCAGGACTCCATCTGAACCTAAAACTGCCTCAAATCCATGAATCTGGACCACACAATGTCCTGTAAACCACAAACGGCAACCAAGATAGGTGACAAACCTCGGAGCACAACCTCGGAAATTGACAAAACCTCTTACCCTAACCCTTAACCTCAACGTGGGTATCTTAACCACAGAATATTCAACGATAAATAATGTCATAGTTGGTCAGCACAAGGCCCTGAGGAAATTGAGAATCCTCTGCCGCAACGGTGACTCCGTTGTTTAGACAAGACAGTTTTGAACGTGCAGTTGAGCAAGTTGCCAATCTCGAGGCAGTACAAAGGTGGAATCTCTGGGTATGACTTTGATTATGGTGGACTCATTCGATTTTCTTGTAGTTCATGCCGTGATTTGCCGGGTCGGGTCCGCGTCGCGACCCTACTAGTACTTAGACCCGAATCTTTAGCCTCAAGCCGCCCCCGAGACAAAATTGCGTAAGTAAAAAAGACCCAGGGAACTGGATATACAGTTGCGGCAAAATCAAATGTCCCTACCATAAAAGGAAAATTAGATCAATCTCGACCTTTTGCCCAACCACACATACTGTAGTATTTCGACCAAGTGTTCCAGCTATTTTGGAAACGATAGACAGTCTCGATTTTCGAGCTGAGTTCGGCAGTTCCCGGCATACCCGTCATATAATTATTTTTAGCTACAGCTCAGCTCCATCATGACGACGAGCGTTGCCCGCCAATACTCTCCTCACTCTCACCATGATACGACGAGGAAACCGCCGCCACATACCTAAGGAGCAGAAACAGCTCATCACCACAATGTCGGCCCATATGTCTGTCCCAGACATTGCTGCAGCTACCAACATCAGCGAGCGAACCATTTACCGCATCATCCGAACGTGGCGGACCACTGGGGACCACGTCCAAATTCCTCTGCAGCTCGGACGACCCCGCATTCTCACATCTTTTGATGTCGCGGTCTGTGATCTTCTCAATACTCTTCGTATTTGACCCTTTGAGAAGTATCTTGAGGGTCTTGTTGCGAGAACCCCCGACATCTATCTTTTCGAGCTACAGGAATGTTTGTACGAAGCCACGGGACTCGACGTCGCCAAAACCACCATACGTGACGCCCTTTTGCGAATGGGTTATGTTCGGGTTCATGTAAGTAAAATTGCTGGGAGTTTCGTGCCGCTGACATGAGTATATCCCTAGATATCTCGAACTGCACTCGAAGCCGAGGAAAACAAACGGCTTGGTTTCCAATGTGAAGTTGGACAACACCCACCTCGAAGACTGGTCTTCCTAGACGAAGCAGCTTGCAATCGACACACAACGCGGCGGCAGATGGCATGGGTCCCTATTGGAATGCGAGCGCGGCGGCATGATTTTTTTGTCCGGCATCCGGTATGTGTTTATGCTCTTGCCAGTACTTCGTACCTGCTGATATGTATAGTTATTCTGTGCTTCCGGCAATTTGCCTCGATGGCATACTTCACTTTGATGTGTTGACTCGATCCTGGACCGCCGTAGAGTTCCGCAACTATCTCGATGTTCTCCTTGACCGCATGAATCCCTTTCCACAGGACAACTCTGTTCTCGTCATGGACAACGCAAGTGTTCATCATTTTGATGGGATTCGTGAGATGGTCGAGGGACGGTGCGTAGGATATATCCTCTTGATTGCCAACCAACTGAATTTGATCTACAGCGGGCGTCGACTCATTTATTTGTCACCATACTCTCCCGACTTCAATCCATGCGAAGAAGGGTTTTCATGCATGAAATATTGGATCCGCCGCAACCGGGACGATGTTCTCAGCTCAATGGAAGGGCGTGATGGTTGCGACCCCATCGCAACTCTGTGGGAAGCTGCTCATGAGACGATGACCCCAGAGAACATCGAAGGGTGGTTCAGGGATTGCGGATATGTTGTATAGGTTGTTGTACCGGTAGTTGTGTCAATACACGAGTAGGACGGCAAGAAATTATATGAACAAGTAGTACGACTATACAAATATACAGAAAACTAGTAGAGATACAGTATCTACAGGTTATAGAGGCGGCGATAACATACACAGCGTGAAATAAATTAGTTCTCCTTGTCGCTTTCGTTCTCCACAACCCTAGCCCGCTTCTTCCCCTTGCGTTTCTTCGCGGCGGCGACCATCTTACTTGCCTTGCGCACGAAGTTACCCACGGCACCGGCTGCCATCCCAACGTCGGTTTTGTAGAACTTGGTATCGAAGTCGGCAATGCTGTTGGCATAGACAATGCCTTGTTCCCCCAGGCTCTCAGCATATTGGAAGTATTTGAGAGCGGGGTACTTTTCATCGAGAGCGCGCAGCACGTCGGAGACAAGGAGGACGTCCTCGTCTTCATCAGATTCATCTGATGACTCGTCCTCACGTCGACGTTTGACGCTATTGGCATCGCGAAGGACAGTATCGGCGGACTCGGAGTTGCCAAGATGGACGTGGATGGGGGGCATGGTAGTTTGTCCGCGGTTACGACTACGCTCCTCGCGAGCACGGCCACGCTCTGCAAGCTCGTCAAGCTTGAGGATTTTGGGAGGATGTTCTAGATCCGCGGTGCCATCATGCTGAAGACGAAAGTCAGCAATGCAAAAGAGAAGCAGAAATTGCATGTCACGCACCATGTAGCGAGCCCACAGATTAATAACATCTATTCCAATCTCGACGTGCTTGCCTGGGTACTTAGATTTCGGGCCCATCACGTAGCACCACCGATTTTTGCCAGGATGTTCCGCGCACTTGAGATGGTTTTGAATCTGCTGTAGCTCGGTGGCGGTAACAGCGGTCTCGGGGGGTTTTTCGGCCTGTTTTGTCGTCTTTCCATCAGGCTGCACCTCCTGAAAAGAGTCAAAAGACAGTGTGCTCAACACCGAAGAACCCATAGATAACGGATGACTTACCAGGTTAACCACTTCCATTATCACCTCTTTCTGACGACGTGTGCTCCTCTGGAGCTTGAGAAGCTGCTGGAAGGCGTCGCGAACATCGTCCTCGGATGACAGACGGTGATATGGATCCTTGCGATGCTCCTGAGACTCTTTCCATCCCAACGTCGCAGATGTGGGGTCGACATTCATCTGAGCTGTGATGCGGGATAGAAAGTCGCCGGCAGGAATGTCAGAGGGGAGGACGAGGGTTGTGGTAACCGTGGCGCGCTTCTTTCCGTTTCCTGGCTCGCCATAGATAGGGACTTTGACTGTGATGAAGGTACCGCGGTCTGGAAGTTTATTAGTAGCCTGCAGAATGCGCAAATGGCTGTAACACACCTGCAGTTTGACTGGGAGCTGTAGTGGATGGCAACTGAGATTGGCGAGCTTCGACAATGTGAGGAGGGAACGGAGGAAGCTGGTATTGATGATAAGACGGATCTTCATCGCTAGGATCATCGTCGTCGCCCCCAGGCTGCTCGTAGTCGCGGGTGTGGTCAAACATGCCATTGTCGAGAGAGGCCTGTAATTGGGCCACTGCGAGCTGTCGTCCAGTGAGAGCGGGGGGGGGGCCGACGCCAAGAAGATATGGTGCAATAGTGTTTTGCATGGTGTCAAAACCGGTCGAAAAGTAGAATAGTTGGGCGCCTTGGACTCGTTGAGCGAGGATATATAGCGCAGCATATGCTCCACACGATCGTCAGCCTGCTCGTCATGACTGTAAGTCTCCAGTGACGGTGTAACTGTACTAGGTGGTCGTTGTTGAGGAGGTATTAGCAGAAAAGGTTATTCTAAATTTGGCACGACATAGTTACGACCTCTCGGCCCGAACTCAGCTAAAAAATCGAGACTGTCTATCGTTTCCAAAATAGCTGTCAGGTGACGGGTGACAGGCACCTGTGAACTGAACACTTTTGGTTGTGGTGACGGTGACACTCGAGTTTTTTCGCCCAAAATGGACGAAAAACGAAACAATTTCGGGCCGGCGCATGCCGGCCTACCATATAAGGTAATTTGCTGTGCTCTGAACACTTTGTCCAGTGAACATTGTAGGTGACAGGTGACACCCAGTGAACACTTGGTCGAAATACTACAGTACTCTGAAGCGGACGTTTCGTGCCAGAAGGAGTGAGGAAACCAGTAGAATCTACCCTGGACTTTCAACCTTTTGATTTGACCCAGTATTGAGTAAATTTCCTTTTATGGTAGGGACATTTGATTTTGCCGCAACTGTACAGAGATATACACTTACGATAAGTAATCATATATGGCACAGAAAGAAAAGTAGGGTAAAGACGCGACTTACGCGAGAATGGTGGCCTCAAAGAAAGCTCGGGACTGCGTGGTGGCGAGCCGGCGCAGTCGGGGCTCGGCAGATGTTGTGTAACTTGTGTCTCTTCTTAGAGGAACGGCGATGACGCGACGGGTGTGACCTCCCAGAACCTGACCCATCCGAGGGATCAGAGTCTGAGCTCGACGAATCAGATGGGTCGGTTGGGGTGGGTGAACCATCTACGCGCTCGGCATTGCGCAGAGTACGCTCTATGAAACTGCCTGGCGCGACGCGCACAGCAGGAGTGGGATCTGGACGGAATCCGCGAGTTCCTTGATCCGCACTAATCTGTCGATCAATGCTGTCTTTGACAGCAGTCTGTGCCTTGGTTAAGTTAACCTTTGGCGTTATCGTCCGAGAACGTTGCAAGCTGCTGATCTGTGCTTGCAGATGAGCAATCTTTTCATCTACACTCCGGCCAGAGTTAATTGAATCTTTCATCGGCTTGAGCAATGATCTCGGAGTTCGGGATTCGGTCCGTTCCGAAGCCAAGGTGATCGGCATTTGATCAAAGAACCCAGGTGGCGGTGAAAGCTGTTCTTCTTTGACAGCACGGCGAATTTCGGCGAAATTCTCAAGAGCGGTTCTTTGCGTGTCGGTATCGCGCTCAGAGAAATCTTCCGAGAGGTTAGCTGCACCCCAGTTGCGCGGGTCAGCACCTTTACCTTTCTGGCGGGAGGTTCCAACACCAGAAGGTATGGCCGGACTGACAATAGTTTCAGGCACATTCACTGCTGATCTATCATCAATATCTATCAAATTCGTGTTCTCATCAACGGACGGGATCTCACGCGGGATAGTTACCCCGCGCCTCGATGCAGCAGCCAAAGCTTCCTGTGCCAAAGCTTGGTGGCGGAGAGCAACACTCAAAAGCTCATTAACACTCATATTCTGAATCGCACGCGAGACAGTGGATGTGGAACGGGATAAAACATTTTGAGAGTTTATTACAGTGAGTGAATCCACCGAAACATGACGACCGGGCGTTGCCATGCGAGGCGTGGCAAGGCCTTCGTCGAGCATCCCCCAATCCACGGCTGAGGTCAAGACGGGCCCACAGAGCTCGGTATGCGTCGAGGGTATCGACGATGAGGTCTCGTTGCCCAGAGGCAACGGTTCGATGCCCGAAGGCGAAGCGGTCTCACCACCCGAATGTGATGGGGTCTCGCCGCCCGAAGGCAGCGGTGTATCTACACGAGGTGATGGTCGTCCACCCGAGACCGCCTGACTGTAGGAGAAGTCAGGGGAAACGGGGCGTGATTTTGTCGAGGAGGCACGACTCTCCAGTCGAGGAGTCCCAGAGCGCGGACTCGCGGTGTTGGCAGCACTAGCAGGTCTTCCAGTTGACGCAGGCAGTCCAGAGACGGCTTCCGACAGAACTGCCCTACTGCACAGAAAAACAACGCACTGGTGAGTGAAAATGAAGTGGAGGGCCTGTAGTCCTTGTGCTGAATAGGTCTATGCACAAAAACGAACCCAACCTGTCATTTTTCTAACCAGTTTTGGCTGAACTTTTTTAGACAATCTCGGCGGCTAGCCCGGCAAAATCAATACAAGGATACAGATTTTTCTACATCAGACATACAGGCTTGAGTCTCTCAGCATTTCTATCAACTTCCCGCTTGAGAAACCCATAAAGCAGAGGATTGATGGGAATTTCCATAAAAGGTAAGTAAATTGATTTCGCCGCAACTGTAGGTACTGTAAGCGGTTTTTTTTTCAATGTACTGGGTCCCGTGACAGAGAAACATGAAAAAAGAAAGAAAGAAGGGAGAGAAAGGAGTGATTTCTCGATGCTCAAGGAGAATTCTCCTGCATTGGTAGGTTTATTCAGACTTGCATGCTTCTATGTAAGACAATCTATATTACAATCGAGGGTTGACTCTGGACAAACGTCAATCAAGTGGTTCCGGGAACACCCGAGGGCTCCACCAACGTCATCCGTTCCGGCCAAACAGCTCACCACAACTCCGCTTAGACCGGTAACCGATCTCTCGTATGAAGACAATCGTTCATAGAGAGACCGGTCGATCTGGTATTTATTTACCGGGATGCCAGAGACGTCACGTTTCTGGCACGTGTACTGCTGTCATCTTGCTTACGCGACACTTCTCTCTGTCCAATTTCATTGTCTTAACGGGCCTCCTGCGCCATGAAATGTTTTTACTCTATGATATGCAGTTTCTTGAACGAAATCACACCTCCTCGACAGCCAAAAGGATGGAATTAGCAAGAGAGACGTATCATGTAAGCAAGATGACATGACAGAAACGTGACGTCTCTGGCATCCCGGTAAATAAATACCAGATCGACCGGTCTCTCTATGAACGATTGTCTTCATACGAGAGATCGGTTACCGGTCTAAACTCCGCTACTGTCTCGCACGTCTTCCAACCTCCGCTCCACAACGCTCCAACACACCCCACACGCAATGTAGCTGTATCACCGTAGCCTCGCCTTCAATAAACGTGTTTCTTTAACCCTTCCGTGTGACCTCTAAGTCTTTTCACCGTCTCTCTAGAAGATGTGCACTCGATTCTCCCCGCCTCTGCTGTAGACTCACCGTTTCCAGGAACTTATTAACTCCTCCGACAACGCCGCGAAGGCATCAACGACTACAACGCCAGATACAACGTGACTTATGCGCAATGAAGGCAGCCCCCCGCAGACGCGTCCCCGCTCAGCATGATGAAAATATGCCGCCCCGCCAGATTCGGCCACTCTTAGCGCGCGATCTCTTGGTCAACGCAGAAGACATCAAACAGCTCGCAAAAACCGACCGGCACCTCCACCGCAAGCCTCTTCCAACAGATCCCTGGCCCAAAGAGCAAGAAGGGAGCGGGAACGTGCCGAGAAGGCTGCGAGAATGGATGTCGGTGCGCTGCAATTCATTCAATATTCATTGGTATTTACTTCTAACACACTTTTCTGCTTTACAGATCCTCCGCCGACTGTCCGCAACTCTCGAGTATCACAAGTAAGTCAGTTTTGTTGTTCAGTTCAAGAGGATCGAAAAGTCTCGCTCTCCAGGCCATCCACAACGGTCTCCCTACCCCACCTGCAACACAACAAAGTGCTTCCGCTGCTGATGGTGAGTTATCTCTTTATAGTCGGTGTCTCAAGCCGTTAATTTTCGCACAAGCTCGGCCTGAAGGAACAGGCAATCGTACACGCCAATACAATTAAAATGCGAGTCCCGCACGGCCGCCAAGTACGTGTAAATGATGTTTAGATTACTTCCTCCGCTGGCTGATTGCATACCGTTATGAAGATGATCGTCGGACTACCTGCGATGAGTTGTTTTTAGCGGCGCGCAAAGATTACCTGGATCCGCCATCTCGCCATGATTTCTGTTACATGAACGACCGCTGTCACACATGCGGAGCACTCCATTGGGTCGCTGAGCAAGTCCTACACCCCCCGAAAAATTCCCGTTCGCCGTACGGGATGTGCTGTAATCATGGCAAGGTCGCGTTGCAGTGACTCGAAGAGCCGCCAGAGCCTCTGCATCGTTTCTTCGTTGGGAATGATGCGCAGGCCGTGGATAGTCAACAACAGTACTCCTGCGCGCGCCAAATTTACTGGGTTTTTCGGAGAACAGACATCTCCTCGCGACGCATCCGAGCCAAACCCCAAGAAACGCAACGTCGCGCAGGGGGTTCCAGTAACAGACACGCAAGCTCGATGTATCAAATGGGCCGGAAGAGTCAAGACCGGGGTGAAAGGACTTCCACCGGTCGTCGCGCAGGGGGTTCCAGTAACAGACACTGAAATGAACTTTATTAATGTATATTCACTCTGTAATACAACTTTTTCTCGCTGTAATTTTCGTCATGAGTCACACCGTAGCGTAGCACGGGTAACTGCTATCTATATTACAATCGACCTCCCTTGAGACAAACCTGTTCCGAGAACGCCCGAATTCTTCCTTATCTTTCTGTGTGAACATTGAGCATCTAAATACCTTTTCCACCGTGAAATCGACATTCAAATGTACGAGCGCCGTTTCTCAATTACCGTGGCTGGACTCATCCCGTGTACAGGAATTTATTAACACCTCCAACGACACCTCAACGGCATCAGCAACGACAGCGAGAGATTCAACGCGCTATACGCGAAACCAACGAAGCCTGTAGGCGTGTACCTGCTCATCGCGACCAGAATGTCCCACCCGATACTTCCACCACTGCGGCCCCAACGCCCGTTCTCTCGGTCAGGTCAGACGACATCAGAGAGCCCGAGAGAATCGTCCACACCCTCCAACGGAACCGCTTTCCAGTAGGTCACAGGCGCAGAGAGCGCGGAGGGAGCGAGAACGTGCTGAAAAGGCCGCGAGAATGGATGTTGCCGGTACGTGGTTTCGGACTCTTTTGCTCTTGCTGTTCTCTGATGCTTTCCTCTTCAATTGCAGATCCGCCGAAAGCGCACAACTCACGCGTACTGCATAGGTTGCGAGACCACTCTTCTCCTCCCCTAGACTCAATCATGTCTTTGGAGACATAATATTAATCTCTGTATGTATGTATAATGTTCCACCTGTCTTTTCACGTTTATTACAACTAAGGCTGACTTTCAGATTATCCCTCTTGGATCTCCAGACGACATCAACCTTTGAACCCATGCTACCGTCCACGTCTGTGGTGTTTCGAGCGACATCGACAAGGCAAATTCGACTTTCGACGTCAAAACAGAGCAATACCTTGTAGTAGGACACCAAACAATGTTTTCCCCATTCACTGTGTATTCCCTGCAACGCCGAGGTGGGAGAAGTATAAACCCATTCTGGGGAAGGGAAAGAGTGTCTCCGTCGAGGGTTTTCTTACCGGTCTCGAGCTGAACGATGATCGTTCGGTGAAGTATTTGATTGTTGATGTTGAGAAAGTGACGTTCGTCGGCAATGCTTCCTCGACGACGGCACCAAAAGCAGAAGAGAGTCCAATCAAAATTGGTATGTTTCTGTTTTCTATCTCTCAAAGCTTGAATCTCAAATCATCTTTAGTTACCAATAGTACTCCAGCACGCCTCAAGTTCACCGGCTTTTTTGAGGGCAGTCCAGCACCGAGTCTTCCGAGCCGAATTCGAAGGAGCGCAAACTAGATCACCGCACCAACGAGCAGGAGGACAAGGGGGAAGGGACTTTCAGTGGGCGTCGCGCCGGTGGTAATGGTGTAGACATTGAATCAACCATACTCAAATTTCAATGTATTTGTAACACAAGCATTTAAAATCTCCTCATTCTAGATCTGCTCTGCCATGTCCTTTTCTTTGTACTCTGATCACGCCGTAGCGTAGCACGGGTAACTGCTAGTCCATTCGAAACCATTCTTGACACGTTGAGATTCGGCAATGAACCGTGAAATGATTCGAGGATTATAACGGAATTTGAATATTGTAGTAGTGGTCATTCATTGGAACAAAAGCAGATACATGGTCCGATCTATGGTAGGAAAATACCAATAACAGCTAGCCAACAAAACCGGTCTATGAGAGTTGTGTATGAGGCCTAGAGCGCAAAACCGAAAGAACACAACCCAGCAGCGCCGGCTCAACTGAGCTGAGCGCTGTCGCCGTTACTGACAAAAGTAAGTCGCCTTTGATGTGCAACGGGGGCCGCGGGGATCCGGAACGGCGGCGACTAGTAACCCCCGAGCGAAATTGAAATGTCAAGGATAATAGAGGCTTTGCGGTAGCCACTGGTGGCTATTGGTGGCTAATTTTTCTCGGGACCGGATGACAGCCTCTGGGTGGATTAGCCACCATTTGTACGTCCTGTTGACAGGATGCAGTGTTGGCTACCTTGAGCTGGAGGCTCCAAAAACTATTGCACACGAGGAGCTACAAAGTCTCTAATGCATACCTATGTGTGCTGGCTCTTCAATCTTGAATATCTGGCATGTTAAGAGCCGGTTATCATGGTTAGCAATGGTACAATGGCAACAGGACACACACCAGAAGAATCACACAGTCAAGTCCCGAAATCAATGAATTCAAAATAAATTCCTTCCAAATGTTTGAAACAGACTGTCGTGTGTTCTATGTCGCATGCATGGTGGTGAGCGCGATGCCTAAATCTTTCGAGCCTTTTGGCCGCCCGTGTTTTCATGTCGGAGTAACAAAGGAGCTGAGTCTGAGTCCTCAGTCCAGACTGGTCTTGACATATGGTTGTGCTTCAAAGCAGCCTTGTAACAGAATCTGAAAATGCGCGGAAGGCGCAATAACCTCAGTCTCCCGCAATGTGGGATGAAAGACTGTATATTAAATACCTGAAAATGCGCGGAAGGCGCAATAACTACACAATGAGTAAGTAAATACAAGTAGGTAGATAGATAGAGAACTCACCCTCAGTCTCCCGCAATGTGGGATGAAAGACTGAGGGTGGTGGACAGACGAGCGCGGTTTATATGTAAGAACGAGGAGACCCCAGTGGTATTTCAAAAGAGCAAGTCACCCAAATTGGGTGACCTATCAGTTGATCGCCTTGTCAGGTCACCCAACTCGGTGACTTCGTTGAGGCGCAGGAAAACCCAGTAGTTTTCCTTATTAGGCACACACTCGCAACACCTCTCTTTTTCAGCCATTTCATGCGCAATACGTTCCGACCGTCGTCAAGGTTGACTCCTGGTTTGCTCCTGGTTGAGCGCTGAGTAAATTTGGCCGGGGCAGGGACGACAGCGCTGTTCCGAATGGAGCAACGCTTCTTCAACCTCGTCTCCGCGGTGTCTCCGCCCTCGACTTGCTCGCTCAGCCTCGTTGTAATGCTCGGCAGGGCTGATTCGTTTGGCGCTGCTTTCTACGTCTATCACTGGTCAGTGCTATTGCCTGTCTGAGAGTTGGACGCGGTAAATTTCGCCTTGCTGACGTCAAAATCTTCTGTTTTTTCATCGCAGCTACCATTGACTTGTACATCGAGCGGTCAACGTTCAGGCGTCCCATTTTCGTCGCAATTGCTATTCACTCCGAGTCCTAGCTACCCCAAGCGATATCCGCCTCGGCGAGTGGAAATTCCGGTTGATTCAGCGGCCCAGCGTGTGTCACATATCTCTTTTTTCTGCCTCCTTCTGACCGACTATATGGTACGCCCGACTGCCCGACTACTTCCGCCACACGTCCATCCCAGCCTTCCTACTCTCGCCTTCGTCCTCTCTTGGCACTGACGCTACCGCCGCCGTCCACACGCGCTACTTGAGGGAAGATGACTTGAATTCCGAATCTCTGCCGGTGCTTGCGTCCTCATACGCGGCGTCGTCTCTGCGTTTCTTCAAAGCCCTCGACTCCGTAGTTCTGATCCGTCCATCGTTGACTCGGTCTACGAAAACAAAGGTGATTCAGTCTTCAAATCAACACTGAACAGATTGTCAAACACGTACGTTCCCGCAGTAGTACAGTACTTGTCCTCCACCGCGCGGCGCGATCTCCACCCGACAATGCCCAACATCCGCCTTGTGCCATCAAACGCGCCGTTTCGACACTATACACCTGCAAGTTAGCATCGAAATTGTGGAAACAACGAAAGCGATGTAGGTACAGGGTCCGTATACGCGTAGATATTCAATAAATTGATTGAAAGCCACGAGCCAATGAGTACCAGTCAACGCGAGGAATTTCACTCACTTGAGGTATCAGGGACGCGAAAACACACCTGTTGCCGAGTTAATGATAAGTGAATATGAGGAAATCAAGACCATATCTTCGCGAATGGAACGGCACTCGAATTCAACTCAGCGTCACATTTCAAACGAAACGAAAGCAATTTGGAAGAATCATAAATCGGCGCACGGAAGGAAATCGGCGCACGGAAGGGTGCATCTCCTTGTAGGTCGGCATTTGAACTTTTTTGAAGACGAACCTAATGAAAGAGAAAATCAAGTCAGCTTCGATTCAATGGGTAATATAGAATGAATCTGATGACACCTAGTCCCCTAGTCCCCGGCCACATCTCTATTTCCACTATATGGAGGTTCTGATCTCGGTCGAGAATAAATGTGTTTAGATGGGAACAAAAATGCTGCCCGACCCCACCCGACCGACCTCGTCGAGGTGAATAGGCTAGAGTGGAGATATATCTATGTGAACCGGTACAACGTACCTCTGTATTCAGATAGTTCACTGCACAAATGAATGAATACACAACACAATCAAGTTTTGTCGAAAAAATGCAATGGATATCTCGTCATGAGCGCGCATCGGTGAAGACGAGTGAAAATAAATAGCCAAATAGTCTTCTCATGCAAATAGATTAACACGATGAGTGGAGTCCGGGGGTGAACGGGAAGAAGTATGGAATGATTACCAAATAGAGTGCCAGTGAGACGAGAGGGTGCGTGGTGCGTACCTTGGTTTGAATTGATTTCACTTCGACTCTACGGGATTTTCACTAGTACTGGGGCTAAACAGGAACGGGACGTTTGAACCAAAGTTGAACATTATTACTATAAATGGAATAGAAAGTTGAACCGTGGGCGCGGGTTTCCATAGCAGGAAGCTAGAAAGGGTGACTTAGCTACCCAGAATGTGGTGACCCAGCTAAATCAACGATCGAGAAAGGCAGAGAGTTTGAGTGACCTACCCGCCAAAAAGGTTCGGCATCCAGCCAGCGGAGTTTGAAATCTGAGTGACCCGTTGCCTAATCGGGAGGTGACCGGAGCGATCGGTGATCGGAGGTCACCGAAACCCTCTATAGAACTTAAATATTTAACCTTAAACAAGCTTAAGCACCCCGCCTTCGGCAGGGCCGGCTCGCTGCCCTCGCGTCCCTACCTACGGGGATTACACAGCTTGTCGGGGCTCCGCCCCAAACCCCGGTTCAATTTTTTTGCGAATTCTTTTGCTGGATTCCGTGCCCGCGGCGCCGCACTGCCGCTCGCGGCGCCGGGGACCCCGTGATTTTCTGTCAAAAGTCACGTTCCTAACGTCACCTTGTTTTTTCATGTATGGTTGCGGCCAAAACTTCATGACCAGTCCCAATTTTGCTCAAAATCCTTCGGGATTCGATCGGGCGATTCCATCGCTTCCTTGTAGTTGCGAGGAACTTCGCCGGGACCAATGATATGAGCGTACTCAAATTCGTCCCAGGATTCCGCGAAAGCAGAATCTTCCGGCGCACGGTCAGGGTCCTCTGGAGCTGGCGCTGCTGCTAAGCCTGAATTAAGGTTTGCGGCGGCGGCCTTGAGCTCAGCGGCTTCCCGGATTCGGGTAGATGGGTCGCGCGGAGGTGGTAGAGGACGAGGTTGACGAGGTGCCCGAGGTTTAGGTTGTGACACAACATCCGCAGGTCCAGCCGGAGCAAGAGGGGATGGTGCACGAGGAGGTACCGGATTGGCAGTTGGAGGCGTAGAAGTGGAGGAAGGAGGGCTGTAATCATCATCATCAGCTTCGGTCGAAGACGATTTGAGAGAACAATATTTGTATGAGTGTATCTCCCCCTCAGCCCGAAATTCCCCACAATTTGAGTTGTCGTCGAATTTGATATGAGTGCGCAGCGCAGGGTAGCCTAGATGCCCTAGACGCTGATGCAGCTCCTCAAGCTTTGAGGTCGGAGATCGAGACGAGGTGGAAAAAGAATTCTCCGTCGACGAGGAGGAATCGAGGTGATAGAGGCGATCGCTGCCGAGAGAGGCGGTCAGAATAACCTTCTGGGACGAAATGAGGTTGCGGATGAGCTTGCCACTGTTACCCTTTTCAAAGGTAACACAGCGTCCACCGCCAAAGACGGTGTAACAGTCCGCCTGATCAAGCCGCGACACTGATAGAGTATAAGCGTCGGCTGAGAGTCAGGGACATAACAGGTATCTTTCAACCTGAGTCGGACGTTACCACCCTTAGGATGGGACGCTAGTAGCTGTGCTTCACCGCGACCCTCGATTTTCCTCGAACCGTTGCCGAACCCGCTGATATCTCCGGATACGGCTTGGGCGTAAGAAACGAAGTCGCGTCAAACGGAGTGAATGTGTTTCGATGTACCGGAATCGATGATGGTAGACGCACCCGCTGTACGTGCACTGTAGGCGGAGTTGTTGGTCTGGGAGGATGACGTCGGAGGTGTAGCCAGAATGCTCTCATCACGCAGGGAGTAAGAGGAGAAGTCGGCCACGGAGGCCATTAAGCATTTCTCGAAGCGTACATTATTGGATTTTTCGTCTCCCCCTCCATCCGTATTGTGGGCCTTCTCCTTGCCCTTACCCCTCTTCCCCTTCTTTCTATGCTGCTGCTGCTTTGGGCCCTGACCGGCTTACCGCCACCCGGTTGCCAGCAGTCGTCCGCAATATGACCTTCATGCTTGAAGTTACGACAGAATTTCGTACCGCGAGCGATGGCAGCGTGCTCCAACTCTGCGAGGGCAGACTCCTGCGACTGACCCTCGGTCTTCGGGGACTTCCTGCGGCGACGGGAATCGAGGACACCCTGGATCATAGAGACCAGAGTAGTCGTGTCGTCAATCTTGGCGCTCTGGACAAGGGAATAATAGTAGGATTTGGGGTCGTCTGGATCGGAGGGAAGAGTGGAGAGGAAGATGGCGCTAACGATAGGACCGATCCGGCCTTCGTAAGATGAGTCTGCGCTTTCTGGAAGTCCTTCACATGCTGATCGAGTGCGAGCGTGTCATCGTCAAGGAGGGGACGAGTGAGCTGACGGAACCAGAGCATAATGCCCCCAGTCGCAGTCTGCCCAAACTCGGTCTCGAGAGCGGTCCAAGCTTGGTGGACAGTGTCATAGTCTGAGACTTTGACGACGAGCTCGCTGTCGACAGAAGACAGCAAATATGAGAGTGCGGACCTGTCCTTCTTCTTCCAAATCCTGTGCTCCTCCGCAGACGCCTTGTCCCCCGGCTTAGATACCGTGGAAACAATATCCCAGATTTCGATTGTCTCGTACGCTGACTTCATCCGTTTGGACCACGGGAAGTACCCGGTTTCGTCCTTGAGGCGGTCCTCCCCGCGCGGAAAGAAAGTCCCAGCGCCGTGGGGTAAATCCCAGGAAGAAGCCGTCGAAGTTTTGGTGTCCGGATCGGGCATGACGTGTCAGCGAGAAGTCGACAAGTTTGGTGTAAAATGTGGCGGGAAGCAGGGTAGATGTGGGGAATGAGATAATAAAGAGAGTCGTCGAGTTTTCGACAAGTAGCGGTCCGGTACTGGCTGAGATTAAGCAGAGGCGCGGTGGCCCATAACCTGATAGAATACAGTAAGTATAAACTACCAGGAGAATCAGTAAGCTGTAAGGACAGTAGATACGAGTGCACATACCTCAGTCGTGGAGGAAACGACTGAGGAATGTGACGGTGACACAAAGCTACATAAGGAATGTGTGACGCGTAACGGAACGGATTGCGAGTTGGAGAATGTAAGGTATGTACGGTAAATGGAAGAGAAATAAATACTTCAACAGCATGGAGAGGGGGCAGTCAACATAAACATACTGAATTGAGCCAACCACAGTAGCGTATGACACTGTCTCTCCGTTTATGGTCTGTTGGAGCAGTTCTCGCTCCGCCGTCGTCGTTCGGGTTTGTCCGGGATACAACAATAGGGGGGTTGTGCGAGCGACCCAGGTCGCTATTAAACTGCTCAGATCTCCACAACGAGCAGTGTCAGATGTGAGATCCCAGCGACCTAGGAATGTCCCAGGACAACACTCTTCTAGGTCGCTTGGAGCTCACATCTGGTAACCTTCGCTGCGGAGATCTGAGCGGTCAAAAAGCGACCTGGGTCGCTCGCACAACCTCTCTAATTACAGCCGTTTTGGAAACAATATACGGGTTTTGATTGAGTGGTGCTCGTTCGTTTGTGCTTACATTTGTTGACGATTCTGTCATCGGCAAAGCCGGGAGCACCACTTTGTGGGGCGTTGCCGTACCACATCAAGTGCCGCTGGTCTCTTGTTTTGGCCCTTGCTCGCAAGTCATGGCCCTGTCGAGCTCTGGGCAAGTAGCAGCTGAGTCTTAATCCTCAGTTCTGTTAACTCCTTGTTTTTCCTGGTGTTCTCTGGGTGGTGGAAGCAAAACTCAGATTCGGCTGGAGTGGAGCTGGTGACGGGAAGCAAAACAAAGGTAAGCACAAACGAATGAGCACCACTCGATCAAAACCCGTATATTGTTTCCAAAACGGCTGTAATTGTTGTATCCCGGACAAACCCGAACGACGACGGCGGAGCGAGAACTGCTCCAACAGACCATAAACGGAGAGACAGTGTCATACGCTACTGTGGTTGGCTCAATTCAGTATGCTGTCCCGATTCTGGTTAGTGTTGCCACCGAGTCGAGTCTACAGCCGTTTTGGAAACAATATACGGGTTTTGATCGAGTGGTGCTCATTCATTTGTGCTTACCTTTGTTTTGCTTCCCATCACCAGCTCCACTTCAGCCGAATCTGAGTTTTGCTTCCGCCTCCCAGAGAACACCAGGGAAAAACAGGGGGTTAACAGAACTGAGGATCAAGACTCAGCTGCTACTTGCCCAGAGCTCGACAGGGCCATGACTTGCGAGCAAGGGCTAAAACAAGGGACCAGCGGCACTTGATGTGGTGCGGCAACGCTCCACAAAGTGATGCTCCCGGCTTTGCCGATGACCGAATCGTCAACAAACGTAAGCACAAACGAACGAGCACCACTCAATCAAAACCCGTATATTGTTTCCAAAACGGCTGTAACTCGAGTCGTGATCTGACTCGACTCGAAAAAGGGACAACTCGATCCGTTCGAGTTCGGCCGAGTGTCAACTCGAGTGTTGACAGCCTAAAACGAAAATCCGCCGTTCCTGGTCTGATTTAGGCGGGATTTTTTTTGCGGTAGCTATTAAGTTAGCACGCCCGATTGCTCTTCCTAAAACTTTAGGGCAGAATCTCACTTTGAAGTTGCTCACATCCTCATATCAGTTTGCCTCGGGAAACTCCGGTCGATGAGCTGTGACTGAAGTGACATGGCCGACGATGCACGCTTCACTCCGGGCATTTCCGTGGAGGGGCTGGTGGTGGGTGGGAAACGTCGCGCGGAACTCGCTGTCAACTCGAGTCGCAACTCGATCCCACTCAGCACGATCGAGTTGACACGGAGTTCCGACTCGAACTTACAGTAATTCTGGTTCGCGTGTGGACACTTGAGCTTGTATGACCTGCCAGTTTCCACTAAAACAGCCCAAAAAATATGAAGAGCACCGTATCTGGCGCCCAGGCTTAACTCACAGTTGGTGTGTCTTCGCGGGAGATTTCAATTTGTTGAACAAGTTGAACCTCCGCTTCGCTCCGGCCGCGGGTTAAGCCCTGGTTTGCTCAGATGCAACTCAGATGAGCGGACAGAGGGAAGGGTCGGATCTGCCAGAATGATCAGTTCTGCTCAATCGATGCGCGCCGCATGCATGCTTTCAAATAGTAACCTTCATGGGCTTCGCGCACAGTGGCGTCGACGGTCGGAGCAGATGGGAACTTTGAACAGAGAGAAATTGCTTGCAAGGAACATCCATACTGATTGATTGCTGCATTTACTTAACAATGAGACATCCATTGCCGATCAAAGGTGCGAAGCGGTTTTCGAGTTCGTTCAGTAACTTCACTTGTCGCAGGCTCTGGGCTATATAAAGTAATAAGTACCAAATGGAACGGAAAACGGAAGGACCAAAAAAGAACAAAATCCGGAAAATAAAAGACTCAGCCCCACTTTATCCCATTCTACACAACTGCTGAAGCACCCAATGACCGTCGCGAAAGGTGAATATCACCGAGTCGAAGCGCCAAGCAAGTTTGTTGAACTGAATTCACAGGGGTGTTGAATGTATTGTAGGTTGATTGAAGTGTTCAACGTGATATCAAAGGGAGCACGACGGCAAAAGAATATTGCTCAAGGTGTTAGGCAGAATCCAATTTTCACAATATGGAGAGAAACGGTTGTCAGATAATAGCGGGTTTGTGCAAAGCGACCCGGGTCGCTTTGGGACCGCTCAGATCTCGACAACGAGCAGCGAGTCTCAGGTGTGAAGTCCCAGCGACCCAGGAGTGCCCCAGGGCAATACTCTTCTAGGTCGCTTAGAGCTCACACCTGATATCTTTTGTTGCGGAGATCTGAGCAGTCGAAAAGCGACCCGGGTCGCTCGCACAAACTCTGTACTGTAGCAATTTGTATGGGTGAAACGTAACGCATAACGCCCGCCCTGTTTCGTTTCAACGGTAACGCATAACGGTCGTGTGATTTCCCTGAGAACTGTGACATACAAAGGAGTCAGGTAGTCTCGTAACAAGACTTTATATAAGTACTCTTTTGAAGATAGTCGTTTAAACGCGTAAAATGTCAAACTTTAGCTGAATATACTTAATCCTCCTCCTTCTCACTGCACTCAATCACTCTCTACATCAAACTCCGTAACATCGCACCAACGTTGATCACTCTCCGTGCTGTTCTCACCCTTATCCGCAGCCACTAATCCATCCTTTGAGTTACAAAGTGCAGCGAGATTAGCTGTAGGCGAGCTGCAAGAAAATGAACCTTCAACTGCAGTGACTTCAACGCCAATTTAGCAGTGGGATGCTGGCTCAGAATCCGTTCAACCTTCATGAATAGATGTTATTGGTGTTTGCCCGGCCGTTTCAAGAATTCTATGATGTCACGCATAACGCTGCGGCCGTTTCTGGTTTCCGACGATGCGTCGCGGACGAAGAGCTCCATTCTTCTTGAGAGCTGCATGGCACTTTGGGCACTTGAGACATGAGACAAAGAAATGGGGGAGCCAAAGGAAAACACGAGGCTGGTAAAGCGACGGGGGATTAAATTGCTGGCCCTCCAGCGCAAGAACGGGTTCAGGAGGAGGATGGATCCAGAATGATCGATATCCTGGAGAAGTACTCTTGCCAAAGCTCCGCGGCCGGAGAAGCTTGGTACCCTGTTCAACGGTTGTACAGTGCCATCCATCACTTCTCGACGACCCGATTAGGTGTGGGAAAGTTCCAAACTTGTAAATGATTCACGGGCCGGAAAAAAACTTGATTTGCCTCGAAAACTGCGGCAAACGACTCAGTTTGGTTGTAACTATCCAACTTGTAAATGGCTAACATGTAGCATCAATTTTCAGTTTTCGGACCCAGAAAAAATGACCGATTGCACAGCCACATGCAGATAACCGGCGCCCAGAGCCTCGGACAGAGGAAAGGTGACGGAACTTTGTGTTTTAGCGTGATGTAGAACATTCCTCAGGTCGCTGGGAGTCAAACCAGGGTCAAAAATCAGCGGAGAAGTGGAGGAAAAATGAGAAAAAGTTCGAAAAAAATGACCGAATTGACGTAACCGTGGGAAAAATATCAAACTCAACGCCAATCGCATTCTTTTCATTGGTTTCCTTCCAAAAAACAACTCGATCACGAAAAACAATGGCTCAATCTCTCACGGAAGGCGTGCCGAAAAGGTGGCGGCTGGCACTGTATGGTTTTGCGGAAGAATGTATATAGCCATGCGGGCATGCCCTTCGGCTGTGTGAACGAAGCTGTCGGCGAAGTCAGTTATCAGTCACTTGGAGTAACGAAGATCACACGAACCTTTACCACCATCTACCACCTTCTCCTTATTCCGTGCTCCCCTAGGCTCGCTCTCATCGTCTTCGTTCTCCGAATCCATGTCTTCATTGTCGCCTCGTATGCGAAGGTTTCGCGTTTGGAGAAGAAGACATCTTATCGTAGATTGAGTATGACGCGAAACGGTAAAGAAATGCGGGCCACTCACGCGCACGGGATTTCTTGGATGCGTCCTTCAGCTGTTCAGCAGACAGTAAGGTGTTGGATGGTGATGGTAGCGTACAGATGTCGACGCAATTTGTGAATGCTCTGGTCGAAGGTGAGCAGGCTATTGAATTGAAGTAAGTCCTAAACACGTACCTCCTAACGCCTCGCGCTCAATCCGAGCTATTTCTTGTTCTGCTTCGGGTGTGAAATGGCCAAATTCGAAATATTCGTCGTATTCGTCTGCTGAGTCCATTGACCGAGTTTGCTGTGATGTAGAAGCGGCTTCAGCAGGCAGAACCCATGGATTTTGACGGGCCGGAGTCGGAAGGGTATATCACAGTACAGGATTTGGCGGATTTGAGGCTCGATTTCGATTTGGATTTACCGTGGGTCACGGTCGTCACGTCTGCTGTCATTCGGCAGGATCGTCTCGGCATCAGACGGCAGAAATAAATAGTCTCACTTGGTTTTATTCCCCTCTCCTATGTACTGTCGGCCTGTCGCGGTTTCTGTTTGCTATAACTAGGAAATCTAACTTCTAATACCGGGAAAAAGCGCCCTGGGACGCGTTCAAAATTTGTTCCCGCTCAAGCGGCAAAAATGTACGTGATGCGTGGGTTGATCCACAGCTGATCCCGCGGACTTTTCCGAAGTTTTCAGTGTCACACTGACTGAAATCCAAATCCCCAAATCCGCCAAATCCGCTACTGTGATATACAGTACCCTATTTTAAGCCTCGGGCTTACCAAATAAATATTCAGCACCTTGTGTCGGAAAAACTGGGTTTTGCTTGTAAGTTGCTTGTAAGGGATTGAGATGCCTTAGAGCCCGTTCGGATCATCCTCGTTGCCAGGATGAGGATGAGAACCGAGGATTGGCCATCCGGCAATTAGATGTCCGAGATTGATTTGATAACGATAAACAGCCCAGATAGGAATAGATAAAGCTTTCGGTCGCGCTCTAGCTCGCATTTTGTCGCTTTCCATGCCTCCCAGCATCCGGGACATCGCCGTACTTCAGTTCCAACTGTGGATGAACAGTGCCGCCAATGTAGTACAGCTGGTTACCCTTCTACTCTGGCTCTACAGCAGTCATTGGTATTGGGCCCAACCGTACCACACTTCAAAGCTCACGGGACGAGAATGGGTCGAAGAGTTGCTGCCCGGGCACCCAGAGAGGATATACACTGAGCTGGGTGTTCATCTGCACGTCTTCATCATGCTTTTGATCGAGTTACGAGGCTTGGGGTGTGGAGATTCAAAGTATGTTTCGTTGGAGGAGCAGCTTGCTATATTCCTCTACTGTGGAATCATTCCATACATATTTACTACCCAAGAGTATCAAACTCATAACTATGTGCCAAAATCATTGTCCTATGCTGCGCTTTTGTCGAATTGCGCAAAATCACAAGTGCCAAAGTTATTCTCAGTCTACGAGCTGTACTGAATCTTCCTGGCTGAGATGACCAGTGCATGAGATGTCAGTAGATGCCAAACATTATGTTCATAAAAAATTCACCACAAAAAACTACAAATTTGGCCCAAACCGATCAAATTTCCGGTTACTTTCTGTGATGACGAGTACATATGCCGCACCGGGCTGGGCTGTCGCAATGTTGGGGAGCGTTTTCAGAGATCTAACGAAACTATCACCAAGTAAGTAAACTTCAAATTATATGAAGTATATTTATTGGTCACAGATTCTTTCGCAAAATGGTTCTCATCTTTTCCGGAAGTGCATTCTACAATAATCATGTCACTCTCCCTACGTCCAGAGATCCCCCTGCTTCCTACCTGTGTAACAACCCCAAATTCTGGCCATTCTTTGACAAGTGTTTAGGAGCCATGGACGGTTCTCACATAGCCTGTACTGCGAGCGAAAATGATCGCTCGAATGCTCGAAATCGCAAAGGCTTTCTCTCCCAAAATGTACTAGCTGTCTGCAGCTTTGGCTTCCGCTTCATTTACATTCTATCTGGGTGGGAAGGGTCTGTGACGGATGCTTTTCTATACGCAGATGCCCGCATTAAAGACTTCCCTATACCGGTTGCGATGACGACTTGACATAAAGGATCTTCTTCCAGCAAGCGAAGGGTTTCTTTGTTGTCGTCTAGCGAATGAATTGAATGATATGTCTTGATGCGGCGTAGTCTATCCAGGCTCTCCGGAATGGAATTCCACAAATACATGAAAATTCGGAAAACGTCGTCGATAGCGAAGCAATGAATGATTCCCTTCCGTCCGGAATTGAGATAACGCAAGAGCTGGGGAAATTCCGTGCCGCCGACGCCGTTTTCTAGAGGTTCCATGATAAATTGTGTGTTGGGACGCTCGTTGCTCAAGCGGAGAAGGTAGTAGCTGTCGCCGAAGAACCCAAGACTTCTGCAGATACTGTTCGTCTCTGTACCAGGCTGAAGCGTCGCCGAAAGACCCATGATAGAGACAGAGGAGGGAAGGCGGCCACGCAGGAAGGCACCGATATGTTTGAATTGCGGACGAAAGCTCTCGCCCCACTCGTTCACCAGATGAACCTCGTCTATGCAACCGTAGACCACATTCGCTCGAAACGTATCAGATGCCACGATTTGGCGCCACGACTTGCTGAGAAGATGTTCCGGATCGACGCAAACGATGCTGTGTCTTGCATTCTTCTATTATCTGTACGAGATTGAGTTTGTTTTTGCGTGCGTCCGTAACGGTCTCATGGCAGTATGTGAAGGCAGGAACGGAGAGATCTTCGAGCTCGGAGACTCAGTATAGAGCTGAGACGAATCACAACCACGCACTATATTCCCTGCCAGACCCTTGGTCGGCGTTATTACAATCCCTACTGGTCGAACTCGGGTCGGAAGCGCAGGATAGAGATGGGGATTTCGAGCCATTTCTCTCATCACAATAATGGGTACGGCAAACATTGCTGATTTTCCACCGCCAGTTGACACACAGCACAGTACATCTTGTCCATCCAGAACGCGAAGCACAATGTCTTCTTGGTACGAATATAGACCGGTGCACCATTGCGGAATGAGTGTTTTGACGATCTTCTTCACGGTCTCGCGACCCTGGTAGTCTGTCCAGCGAAGCTTGGGAGCCATAGATATGTGTTTGGACCAGCCAGAACGGTTAGAACGAGGAGAACGACGTAAAACGAAGGACGCGCTGTGGTGGCAGCTGCCAAAAGCGGGTGGGAAAGTATTTCCGTTTTCAAATGTTTACATAATAACCCGACCCTCCTGACAGCTGTCGCGCGGTAAACTACAGACTATGAAGAATCGGCAGAAGGCATTGCACTACGGGACAGAATTGCAGATGCTATGTGGGCTCAGTATCAACAAATCTTACAAGAACGCGGAGAAGATCCCGACGAGGATTTCTTTGATCAGGAGTTTGACGATGACAAGGAGGATGAAGACGAAGAATTGGAAGATGGAAACGAATCTGGACAGGAGAATCTCGGATCGGATGACGAGGACAACATGGAACTTGATTAGCTAACTACGCATTCATGTAATGATCTTCCGAATATCCAAGCGTCATGCCAACCCATGCCTTACGCTCCGGTGACCCCGCCTCCGCCCATGACAAGTACTCGTCCGCTGTTTGCCCCTTCCCCACCAAATTTCCGAGGCGAAGGCGGTCGCCGAGTGGCAACCACTTCTCCGCCTGAACGGTTTTCAGAGCGGCCCTGCGACGCTCGGGGCTAGAGTTGTTATTCGACTGGCGAAGAGCCTCCGTAAGGTCGTGTGTCGCAGAGCTCATCTGGTTCCCAAATAGGTTGAGAGAATCGGTTACCTTGGTGAATGCGTCTTGAGCGGTTTTAGGGCCGAGCCGAGGCGCTTGGGCTGCGAGAGTGCAGGAGTCGATGGGATATTCTGACTCCGAATGGCTGGCGAGGCTAATAAACCACCGAGATCTTGTCAGCTATCCAAGGGTCCCTCAGGCTGTGAGGCAGAGCCAGCGTCTCGGTTGAGCATCTGCACATCCCAGTCGGGGGAACAGCGATCCCGATTTTCTTGGGGAGCCGAGTCGGCGTGCTCGTCGGATCGGGAGAGGTCGGCAGTGGGGGGGCGGGGGAACTGCCTCATTGCCAACGGCACCGATACGAGGGCGGAAGGAGTTGTCGCCTTTTGGTTTGGCCGGGTCAAGCTTTTCGATGAAGGAACAGGGTGGCCAGCCCTGGTTGCGGAACGGTGTGCAATCCGGACGCGAAAGGATGATCCCTTGCCAGACTTCTTCCTCGGTCTCGGTGATCACGTTTGCACCAAAATCGTCGTCCCAGCTGCCGCCGGAACGCGTTTTGAGATAGGTCACAGCTCGGTATATAGCCATAATCTTCGTTGAACGTTAACGAGGCAAGAAAATGAGGCAAAAACACGCACGTCCGCTATTTTTGTTCTCACTCCATCGAGCTTCTTCAAACCCCCCACAACGATATGCTTGTTGAGATGCAGAACACACTCCCGAAGGTCGGTCGCTTTGTACTTGGACCCATCCCCGGAGACACGGCTCTCAAGGAACTGCGCCATGTTAACGATGTCCGTGATGACCCACTGCGCATTGGCGTTTGGTTTGATGGTTTCTGGGTCCAAATACGGCGGTTTGGAGTCCACAGTGAGCGACTCGACGTGTCGATATCCTATTCCATTATGCCCTGCCTTGGGGTTTGCCATTTGGGGCGCGGAGACGCGAGAACTAGCGCTGTGCTGTAAACTCAATTGTTAATAACAATGCTATATAGCACATGTTATTAACATGTTAATAGCTGCTAGGCTGAGGACCATCTAAGACCCCATGCTATTTATTGCTATAAACTCAAGCAGCACTGTGGGTGTCTGAGGGACCATCCTGTCATTCATTTGAGTGGTCATGGAGGGATAGAAGGTTTAAATTCGATTTTCAATGAGATGGTGGAGAAATTTCCTTTTCTGGTGCTAATCGAGTCCAGCCGGCGCTTGCCGAGTGTCCAAATAGGGCTAATAGATCGAAATTTGTGTTCAGATGAGCATTCCTTGCTATAAGCCTTCCAAGATGTTTTCTAGACATTTTCACAGAGGCATGTACCTCTTGCAGGTCAAAATTATGTCAGAATATATACCGAGGCGACTGAGAGCCGGGAGAGCTCACAGAGGACGACGAGCTGGAGGACGGGTGCGGGGACGCAGACGACGAGGGACGTGGGGGTAAAAGACAAGATAATTCCATATCGATCTACGCGCGACAGGATGTGAGAAGTATGATACTACTACCGGGACTCTCGGACCGACGCGAATATATACAGGTTCTGACACTCCCACCTTTGCGAGGACCGATGGAGAGAAACGGAAAATCAAAAGGCATAATGAACTCCCACCGAATCTGATATCTCCCACCCTCCTAAGCCTCCATACGACGATAGTACTGTTGAGTGCGCGCAAGCCGAGCGTTGACTTCATCGTCTTCAGAGCTTCCTTCAGCGCTGTCAAAGTCAATGTGCTCGCTGAAGTAACCTTCCCCATCATCATCTGCAGCAAGAGCACCCTCCGAACTATGAGCACATGGCTCGCGATTCCGACCAGGACGTGGAGGACCGTCGAGAACCCATTGCTTGATGTTCTCTGGCATGTCGTGGATGCAGCGATCAGAGATGTGGCCAGTTGTACCGCAGCGACGGCACTGATCATTGGCAGAAGGGGAACACCAACGAAGCTTGCTGTTCCTCCCACCCAATCCAGTAGAACGAGATTTGTGAGCAGGACGTGACACACGATGCTGCTTCTGCTGGGTGCGTGCAGCCAAGCCAGCGGAGAGTTCATCACCTGCATCCACATCACTCTCGATATCCCCCGATTTACCCTCCTTTGCTCTCTTGGCAGCACCAGCACTACGAAGCTGTGCCTTGAGTTGTGCGAGCGGCGGCTGAGTGTCAGTCGACATGATAGCGAGTTTGGCAGCTTCGAAAGACGGGTGAAGGTTAATGAGGAGCATATCTGCAATTTCGATGTCGCTTGGGGTAGCACCCAGGCTAGTGAGACGAGATGCAGCTTTTTCGATGTTGGTGATGTATGTATCCATTGGCTTGGAAGGATCGTGTTTGGTGGTGTGAAAAACCTCTCGAGCTTCAACTCGAGTGGCCATGTTGGAAACGTTAAATAGGGCAGAGACTTTCCTCCAGAGATCACCGGCAGTGTTTACAGGTGTCGTAGAGGTACTGGTACTCCGGCGCAAGACGCATATAAAGCAGCCAAAGTACCTCGGCGTCGTTATCGGTATTGCCGACAGCAGCCTCAGTCCGAGCATTGCCAGTAGCATCATGGGTTGGCTCAATGACCCAAGGACAGTGGACGCCCTTGACGAACGCCTTGAATGTGCGCTCAGCACTGATCCAGGTATCAGCAGTGATCAGCGGCATAGCCTCGACGGCTCGAGTAGCTCCAGCAGGAAGACCCATAGTTGGATATAGTTGAGAGAGGTTGGAAGGATAGGGAAGTGCCGTTATGAGTAGAAGAGGTTGTTAAAGAGCAAAGCGCTCCAGGAGTGAAGAGGAAGAGGAGATGGCAATCTGATAAGGCAGCGACTCTCGGCGCTAGGGCGCGGGGCCCATAACCTGTCAGAATATATACCGAGGCGGCTGAAAGCCGGGAGAGCTCACAGAGGACGACGAGCTGGAGGACGGGTGCGGGGACGCAGACGACGAGGGACGTGGGGGTAAAAGACAAGATAATTCCATATCGATCTATGTACGCGCGACAGGATGTGAGAAGTACAGTATGATACTACTACCGGGACTCTCGGACCGACGCGAATATATACAGGTTCTGGGGCGGCGCGACAGGTGCACGTGACTGCTAAAAATGTGCTACAGTGGCGGCAAAATCTGATGTCACCCCTAAAAAAGGAACTTCTCATCAATTCAACTCGTTTTCTTTTCTGTGCCCTGTTTTCTGTGGTCGGACCTTTCACAGTACATTTAAACATAGATTTAAAACCCATGCACCCTTTTTCATCTTAGAATACCTTGAAAATTGACACTTTTTGGGCAAGACTTTTCAATCATCTTTGGCCCAGTCCTCCTCAATGAATGTACCTATCTTTCTCAATCTTCCTTCCACAGGCAGTGTATTTGCCGTGCCAATGGATCTGCGCCCTTGTCGCCCCCAGACGGCGATGGCAAGGGCAGATTAGAGGCGGTTTGATGAAAATTTCCTTTTTTGGGGGTGACATCAGATTTTGCCGCCACTGTAGAAATGTGTTATTACAGTCGTTCCGGAAAGTAATGAGAATGACAGTTTTTTTCGCAGGCGTTCCGTATTAGGTATTTCCTAAAGTAGTAACGCTTTACACGCTCGTCCTCAGCTCTCTACTCCACCTACCGTGTATCTCTCCCTCTATATACTACATCCTTCCCATGGTCAACCGTCGCATTAGCCCTGACATCAAGGAATGTGCCCTCCGACTCTGGGAGCTCGGCTGGGACAGGAGCGCGATTTGCTCTACCCTTCTCATTTCACAAGCTAGTCTTTATCGCTGGGCTCAGCTATTCGAAGAATTCGGCTCTGTCTCCCCTCCTCCTCCGCCTATATTTGGCCGGCCGCGTATCATTGGTCTTGCAGCTCTGACTGCCATCAAAGAGATCTACACCCGCCACACCGATACCTACCTCAACGAGCTGCAGTGGTGGCTGCTCATCCATCATGATATAACCATCTCCATCAGCGCGCTACAAGAAACGCTTGAGAGGACGGGACTCACTCGTAAGCTGTTACACAAGATTGCGGTAGAAAGAGACATCGAGCGCCGGCGCGACTTCCTTCATACACTCCAAACCAGTTTCTCTGGCACAGGAAGGGAGTTTGTCACGGTTGACGAGTCCAGCAAGAACGAGCATGACGTTGCCCGTCGCTACGGCCGTGCGCCGATTGGAATGCCCGCGGATTTTGAAGACTTTTTCATCCGGGGTGTGAGATACACTTTAGTGGCGGCAATGGGAATGGACGGGTATGTAGCACAGCGGGTGGTCGAAGGTTCTTTGGATTCCTTTTCATTCTTTGATTTCATTGTGGAGGATGTAGTGAGTTTGCATTGTATTCTGGATCGGTGCTGCTACTGACTGTTTAGGTGCCGCAAATGGGTGTTTTCCCTGATGAGAAGAGTGTGCTCGTGATGGACAACTGCCGGATCCACCACACCGATTCACTTCAGGAGGTTTTGAATGCGCAAGGTGATTTGTGTTCTGTATATCCATTCTTCCTTTTTTTTTGCTGATTTCTGCCGCTAGGAATCATGCTCTTATACCTGCCGCCCTATTCACCCGACCTCAACCCCATTGAGGAATCCTTCAGCACATGTATATCAGTCGAATATCTGCCCATTTTATTGGTACTGATACAGTTACATCAGGGAAAGCTCACTTGCGCGCAAATGTTCAATCAATTCGAGCTGCTGAAGATCCCATCCTGGCGCTAATGGAGTCAACGGCGTGCATTACGGCTGACAAGGCTCAAGCTTGGTTTCATCACGCCGGGTATATTGTAAACATATAATCGTATTGTTGCTATCTACTCTTGTAACATTGTAACATTGAAAAAACTATTGCGATAAAAACATGCTGTTGACGATGACGGATGCGAGAATTGTAGTATGCAGAGACAAGAAAAAGAATTGACATCACCACAAACCAGCCTTGACATCTGCAACAAACTGCTGATGCGCACCCAGCACCTTATCCCATGCTAAAGAAGAGAAACCTGCGAAAGCTTGCCACTCCTCACGTCCGAGCCGCTTGATCCCATGGTCTCCGGGCTCGTATTCCAGTTTGTCGAGTCGATCGTAGTGTTTCATGACGTCGTAACGAAGGCAGAAGTCCGCGAGAGAGACGGTGCGATGATTGGGTAGCTTTACAGGAGACGGGGGGGCTGAGTTTACAGGGTTGACAGGCGGAGTCATTGTTGTGGTCGTAGGCTGTGCGGGACCGGGAAGAGGGTGCTGGTGTTGGTGCTGCATGATCATGGACATGGTCATAAGTTCCAGAAGTTTGTCCGTAGGAGAAGAAGTAGCAGGCAGGGCGGGAGTTGCGGCCGGAATGGGGGCAGGGTGTATAGTGGGCGGTACGGAATTGGAGGTGGAGCTGGACTTGATACGATACTTGATGTCGAATTGAGTTGAGGCGGGTGCTTTCTTGACAGTCGCTGTACCACGAGCCTGCTCCGTAATTTGTGAGCGTCTTTACGAGGAATTGAGCAGTAACAACGCACCATATGAGCCGCCCAAACCTTCAGACGAATCGGCGTAAGCTCCCACTGAAACCCTTTGTCGTCGGTGTAAATCCGCTTGCCAGCGTCGTTCTCCGGCCACTCTTCCTTCAATGCCTCTTCATGCGGTGTAACAGCCTTATCGAACGAAATCTAGGTCCGAATTCAAGGAAAGCATTGGTTTAGGAAAAATGCTACTCACCTTCTGCATCTCAACTGACTCCTCCGTCGTTGTAGCTTCGAGTTCCTTGAAGTCGAAGCCTGGAGGTGCCTCGTTGGAGCCAGGTGTAAGATTTGCCTGATTGCGTCCCGGGTTACCGTCCTCGACTTCACCAGTATTCCAGAACTGTGAAAAAATTGAGATTTGAGCTGCGGGAAAAGAAAGGGGACTGATACTGGTGCATCGTCGGCAGGTTTGCGCGGCCCAGGCATTGAGATAATGACGATGTGGTCTCTGCTCTTTGCGATCTGTTTTTGCATGAGACGGAAGCCGACAGCTCCACCGATGGGAAGCAGAGGCCTATTAGCAGGTGTCTGAGGTTTCCATTCAGTCTTGTCCATAACGATGTGGGGAGAGGGACAGGGCAGTGCAAGGGCGAGTACGTTGATGAATTCATCATAGGTGCAGTGGGATTGAAACTCGATAGGTCCGCGTGAGATGTAGAGGGATTTGGGGTCGGGTTTCGCGCGAGACTTTGGCGGCAATGCAGGCTGGGGCTTCAGGACGTGGATGTAGCCGTGAATAGTGACAAGGGGGGTCTCTTCCTCCTCCTCCCTCTCGTCCGCCTTCTTCTTTGCTTTCTTTTTGGGCTTCACCTCTTCCTCTTCCTCCTCCTCCTCCTCGTCTTCATCTTCGACGCGTTGTCGTTTACGTGTCGTCTTTTTGGGCGCGCTGGAAGGCCGTTTCGTGGTTCCGCTGCCAGTTTTCGTCCTCATAGTCTCTGGACTAGCCAAGATGAAGGTGGTGACTGCAAGAACAGGTCTGTAGTTGACGCCCGCAAAACTACCGCGACGTACAATTGTTACCAGTTCGGCTCTGAATTTCTCGGTCCGTTTCATCGTCGTTGGGGTCTTGCTCTGATCCAGAAGATACTGTGTGTATGTCGTCGTCGGCAGTCGTGGCCATTGCAAAGGAATAGCAGGGTACAAGATATGAGGTAGTAAAGGTGAGAGGAAGCGTGTAAAGCGTTACTACTTTAGGAAATACCTAATACGGAACGCCTGCGAAAAAAACTGTCATTCTCATTACTTTCCGGAACGACTGTAACGTGTGCTAGCTATTGTCCTTTGGACCTCGACATTTCTAGCATAGCATAGCAAGTGCTAAAAACTTTCTAGCACAGGGCTAGAACGAGACGAAAAAAGAGGAATGATTTGGTATGTGACGACATGTGACAGTACGTGATAAGTGACCGGACCGTCTCCCCGATCCTCGGTTCTCATCCTCCTGGCAACGAGGATGATCCGAACGGGCTCTTACGGCCTTGTGGAGCCTTGAGACATCTTGCAACCAGGTGGCGGGCGCGGTTATAATCCATCTCAAGTTGTATTGATCTGTTTCAACCTTACCCAATTTCAACGTGAAAAAAAGGAGAGATTGTAGCAGCGCCTGCGGAGAGGAAGAAGAAATAGGAGGGTACAGCGGCTATGATCCAGTAATTAATATCCTTTTTTTGATTTGCGAATGAAATATAACAATTGCTCATTCAATATCCTTGTTTTTGTTGTGAATGAAGGGTGCGCCTAAAGGGATTGGTATATAGATGGGTGTGGTGGATTGCGACCTTGCGGCGGCTTGAGATAGGGTAATCCGTTGGAGTGGCTTATGGGCCTCGGGGTGGAGTAGAAGACTCCATAATCCCGAAACTATGCGTCATAAGCCACGCTCCGCTTACGACCTTGTAGTATCAGATCGCGCCCGCATCTTGCCGACGAACACCCGCATTGAGACAGCGATCATTAGGGTTAGCACAGCCTCGTACCTCACTTTCTATATCTTCCATCACTCGGGATATATTTTTCCTGTGAGCTCAACCACTGTGAGAAGTATTTGTCATAAAATTCAACATCATCGTCTTGAAATTCAAGATTCCTGACGTTTCGTTAGAATACACGTCATGAATTTCAAGACTGGTCTCCAAAACTTCTAAAAGTTACAAGGTGTGATACCGCACTCATATTCAACTGTGGGACCACATTACAGGTTAATGCATATAATTCTCTTTCAAAAAGTGACATAAAAATCTTGAACCTGCATTCACGACGAAACATCACGAATTTCGGCCTCGAACTAGTTCAAGTCCTGCGGCCGAGCTGCCGAGTCAATGACGTCACTTACAGCATTGCTCCACATCCGTAGCACACATACCGCTCACGACGCCTCTTGTCTAGTGTTGCCGCGATCCGATTTCGAGCTGAGCTCGAGCTGATGGGCAATCAAAATCGGTGCGCATCGAGCTGACTGGAGCTCATGTCCCAGAAATGGAAATACCTGTCTGGAGAGCCTTCTTTCACCGGGTTTTGTTACTGGGGGATATTATATAGGGTATTGATTATCTAGGTAATTTTTTTCGCCTCTCGAGGGCGTGAAGGTCGACGACGACGACCAAAACGGCGGGAAAAGTGCGTGGGATTCGTTATGGCAAACCTGCAACGTCATTGGAGTGCCCAACACCTTACGGAACGAACTCGAGTCGATTCGAGTTTCCATCAAATCGACTGCCTCATTTGGTGTGGACATCAAGGCAAGCTGCGAATCGACTCGAGGCAGCTCTGTCTCGCGGCAACACTACTCTTGTCTCCCCCCACCATGACCTCCCTCCAAGTCACCATCGTAGAGCGCCGCCGCCGCCGCCACTCTCGCCAACACACTCTGCTGTAACGGACCACGCTTCTTTCCCTACGTCACCGCCCTCTAGGATCAATCCACACCGCCGTAACCGAACTAGATCTCTCTGCAGTGCGCAACACTCTCAAAGGATTAAGGGGTGGCGAAGGATGAGCCGGGATGAAGTGGCAGGGCAGGGTATTATCGTGAGTGATACTGCGACAGTGCATTGCAGCTCATTAATGCGCTCTTTCCCTGTCGTGGTAACTTGGCTCTTCGATGACGACAGAGCATTCAGTGATCTGTCTAACGCGGTGAGTTACTTCCCTTCTCTATCTACATACCTCTTTTTCATTCTCCGTAGTGTCACATGTGTTTCCGAGCCACGCAAGCTGATCAAGTACGGCTGATCGTGATGGTGGCGAGATTTTGAAGGTCAGAGTATTATACTAGTAGTACTGCAACTGTATCGTCCAGTACTTGAAATATATCCTGTTTTATACCTCTTCCATGGAGTTTGATAAGGAGTAAGGCGTCGGGATAGCTGGCTACCTTGGTTGTACTTCCGGACGAATCATTGCTAAGATCATGACAAAATGTCATGAAAAAACGTTAGGAACGGGCCCAGTCGTTAGGAATTTCAGGACCCCGGATCATAACGTTTCGTCATGAAACCCGACAAAAGATCATGAAATTCAACACAAATGACGACGAAATACCTAACACAAGGTCCTGAACAACATCATGAATTTCAAAACCTTCCCTCTGCACAGTGAACTTTCTATTACTTCGTCTCCAAAATATATATCCGACCTTCAAAAGCAGATATTGGTCTCTGATCACCCTGGATATTTTTCGTCAGCCCACACTCTATACTCGCAAAATGAGCCACCAGAAGCAAAACTACATTTTTCCGACATGTATACATTCTTCACCACATGTGGGGGTGCGAGCAATGGTCGCCTTTTATACATAAGTTACGCGAGGGCTATGATCGGGAAGCATCGAAGCTGTGAGCCTGTGATACAGCTTTTGTACACCCGCCACCAACCCGCCACCTCATCTCCGAGATTTACACGTAGGTTGTGTATGCCGGTGCCCGGCGAGGATATACAAAACGGCGGGCCCAGATGATATAGATCGAGGATTGATGAGAGGCAGATAGGCCGAGAGGAGGCAGATGAAGTATTTTGAGGCACATCGCTGCAAAGTGCGGCACATTCCATATTATGTCACGGATCAGTGCCGAGGGCGATTGTCAACCCCCCTCGCCGACGCAGACAGCGACCACAGCAGTGACAACGGCGGTGAAGTCCGTCGACCCGTGTATACAGTATCATCAGCGCAACCCAAGCCTTCGACAGGACAGACCAAATTGTCGCCGACGCCGACGGTGCGTTGGATTGAGGGTACTCCAAGCTCCCGACGTCTGCCAACGATCCCGAACATCTGCTCAGCCATGGCGCTTCGACGCAAGGGCGCGGAGAAGGGCGAGGTGTGTGTCCCGCCTTGCTTGATTCAAGTGTAACCTGCTAATCTCGTTTGTAGATCCATTTAATTCTCTGGCGTCTGCACATCGGCTCCGTGCTCATTCAGATTGGTTCCAGCATTGAGGACATCTGCGGGTGCGTTTTTCGCATACATATTCAGCTATTCTATTCCAAGTGACCTATCTCTAAAATTAAGCAACAGACAGTGGCACAGTGGTTGTTTGTGGCAAATGGCGAGTGGGAACTATTTCCCAATCCGTACATTACGGCATTGTGCTGAACCTTATCACCTACACATTCAATATACTTTTATCCCAGAGTAGGCCTCCATCGCTTCCGTAATTGCCCATGTTTGGTCAAGTAAGGGGCCGAAGAGTTTTCCAGATTGTAGACTTGTTTACGTGTGCAAAAACATTTGAATAGATCACATGTGCAAGCTAGAGGTAGTCGAAAGCAGTCTGGAAGGGCAGTTGCTAAGATTTCCGTTGAACAATAACACACCCCCGCGAGTGCGCCATACGAGCACGCACCCCCGCAAACCATGCAGCGTCCAACAAACAGAATATTCACCAAGCGTCATTCTCCTCCTCGCCATCCGAATCCAACCCAATAGCCAAATTAGCCGCTCCAACCTTCTTCTTCTTGATAAACTCGGACAGAGCTGCGCGGTAGGGACAGTCACGCTTGAGATGTCCAGTCTCATCGCAAACGTAGCAGCGAGTAACGGAGTCGGCGGCATCGCGATCGGACGCGGAAGACGATGTGCGAGCGGGGATAGAAGGCTTCGAGCCGTTCTGGGTTTCGGCAGAAAGCAACTGAGTGATAACGTAGTCAAGGGTGAGGTCGGAGGGAGCAGTGGTGTCGAATGAAGTGATCGTAGCGCTGTAAGACGAGGGAAGCCCACCGGTCATGGCCAAAATTTGATCCTGGTCCGTCACTTCCATTCCCGCCTCCGTCATGTTAAAGGCCTGCTGGCGGTCGGCAGTTCGGTGGGATCACCATGTTGTTGGGTGGTGACCCGAAGCAGATTCTACCAGTCGTAGCGAAAGGAAAGCCGGAGGAGATTTTAGATGCTTCAATATTTCGATCATACCTCTGGCAATCTACGAAGCTGCTCTTGCTGACACAGAATATGCGACTGGACGCCGGTCAGGATGAGACAGAGTTCGCGCAGTGGCTGCTGGAGGTTGGGCACGGTCAGAACAATGATGCTGAAGGGAATCTCGAGCTACCATGCGATATTGTCACTCGAGACAGCGAGGATCTCATCAACTCAATATTCCCTGCTATCTCTGGACCGACTCCTCCTTCCCAGGACCGACTCCTCTTTCCCAGTACTTTATGGAGCGCACAATCCTGGCTGCGCGCAACGGTGATGTCGATGGCCTCAATGATGATATCTTGGATCGCATGCAGGGTGAAAGCCGAACATTCACCAGCGCAGATAAAATTAGAGACTTTGCGCAGAGCCACCGGTAGCCACCCAGTGGCTCTCACGGCATGCGCTGTGGAGCGGCTACGGCATATGGTGGCTCGTTTGGTGGCTGGAAGAACAACTTGAAATTCATTTTCTTCGGCATTTTTTCATCCCCCTGGATGACCTCGAAGCGCTAGGCTCCCAAACCCCCAGGAAGCACACCAAGGTTCCACGCCAACCGTCGGTTTTGCAAGAACCGGCCAAAAACGCACCAAATAAAGCGGGAAACTGGTAACCTAACCACGACACCTCACTACATTGAGGTATAGTTGGGGGAGCTTGCTCCCCCTTTTATCAGAGCCGTCACCGAAAAGCAATAAGCTGTGCAGGGAGCGTTTTGATGTGATCAATACAAGCGTGATAGATTGCAACTCCGAGTGATGCGCGGCTGATCCTACTTGATCCAGAGTGATGGTGGCATTGTTGCGTCTGATCCAAGTCTGATCTTGCCTGCAGACGCGGAATCAACGCGAGATTTAGGTATTGCAGTATACACCGTATAATACTGTATGATACTTTCGATACCAAATTTAGAGGCCCCTCCAGATGTAATATATGGTTTCAGGGTGAAGTTACGTGCCTTTGGCCCCTTGAAGCTGAGAAATTTCATGATCAGTTGCAAACTGAAAACTCTGAATTGATTCAGACTCTGGTATTGGATACACAGCTCATCGGCTTAACAGCCAATTTATATTGCGACAGATGGCAGGCCAGGTTCTTTGAAGGGGAGATTTTTGATACTCAGAATACATTAAATACAGGGAAAAATACATGCATAATGCGTATTATATTCGAGAAAAAAAAATCACCTGCGGCCCCGGCATTGTATATACAGGCCTGTATTTCATCGTCTCTGCGCCGGCTGCCAACAATTCGCGCAAGATCCCCCTACTGTAGGCCAGGAACTGGCATACAAAGCATATTCACAGAGGTACCATGTAGATATTACAGCCGTTTTGGAAACAATATACGGGTTTTGATCGAGTGGTGCTCATTCATTTGTGCTTACCTTTGTTTTGCTTCCCATCACCAGCTCCACTTCAGCCGAATCTGAGTTTTGCTTCCGCCTCCCAGAGAACACCAGGGAAAAACAGGGGGTTAACAGAACTGAGGATCAAGACTCAGCTGCTACTTGCCCAGAGCTCGACAGGGCCATGACTTGCGAGCAAGGGCCAAAACAAGGGACCAGCGGCACTTGATGTGGTGCGGCAACGCTCCACAAAGTGATGCTCCCGGCTTTGCCGATGACCGAATCGTCAACAAACGTAAGCACAAACGAACGAGCACCACTCAATCAAAACCCGTATATTGTTTCCAAAACGGCTGTATCACCCTCATCTGGCCTTTGCAATGGAACACGACTGGTGATACGACAAATGTCTGATCGTGTCTTGGAGGCTGAGATCTTAGGCGGGGAGCACAATGGCGAGGTAGCTTTTGTCCCCCGAATGATGCTGACACCCTCTGGAGGTACAAATGATTTCTCCTTTACCCTTTCGCGTCTCCAGTTCCCTGTGCGCCTTGCTTTCGCAATGTCCATCAACAAGGCCCAGGGACAATCCGTTAAATATGTTGGCCTTGATCTTCGAATGCCAGTCTTCACTCACGGACAACTCTACGTTACTCTCTCGAGAGCAACATCTCGGCATCGCATTAAGGCGCTTCTACCACAGCGCTCGCTCTCCTATTGTACTCCAAACATCGTAATTCCTCAGGTTTTTGCGCAGTGATGTACTTAATTTGAAATAAATTGTGAGAATACGTAGTTTGTTTCGGCATGCTATGATCAATATTACAGTGCCAGCCGCCACCTTTTCGGCACGCCTTCCGTGAGAGATTGAGCCATTGTTTTTCGTGATCGAGTTGTTTTTTGGAAGGAAACCAATGAAAAGAATGCGATTGGCGTTGAGTTTGATATTTTTCCCACGGTTACGTCAATTCGGTCATTTTTTTCGAACTTTTTCTCATTTTTCCTCCACTTCTCCGCTGATTTTTGACCCTGGTTTGACTCCCAGCGACCTGAGGAATGTTCTACATCACGCTAAAACACAAAGTTCCGTCACCTTTCCTCTGTCCGAGGCTCTGGGCGCCGGTTATCTGCATGTGGCTGTGCAATCGGTCATTTTTTCTGGGTCCGAAAACTGAAAATTGATGCTACATGTTAGCCATTTACAAGTTGGATAGTTACAACCAAACTGAGTCGTTTGCCGCAGTTTTCGAGGCAAATCAAGTTTTTTTCCGGCCCGTGAATCATTTACAAGTTTGGAACTTTCCCACACCTAATCGGGTCGTCGAGAAGTGATGGATGGCACTGTAGAGACTTTGCGGTAGCCACCGGTGGCTATCGGTAGCTCCTCGTGTGCAATAGTTTTTTAAGCCTCCTGCTCAAGGTAGCCACCACTGCATCCTGTCAATAGGACGTACAAATGGTGGCTAATCCACCCAGAGGCTGTCATCCGGTCCCAAGAAAAATTAGCCACCAATAGCCACCAGTGGCTACCGCAAAGCCTCTATTGATGTACTCGCGTATCAATACACTAGTCGCTGCTTGCCCTCTGCGTCCATCTGTGTCTGAGCCGAGCCACCATTAGTGGTCTCACCTTCCTCCTCCCCTCCTACTTCTCACAGGTTCTGGGCCTCCGAGTGCTCCTCTGCTCTCCCCTTGCTTCCTGCTTCATCTTTTGCCGCCTTTGCGACCTCTCTTTTGTTGCCACGTCACTGCCTCGTGACTGCGAAAATATTCTTCCCACGCTATTCTCTCCCCCGCGATAGCCCACGATTTCCTCTGTCTTCGCGTCGCGACCATTCTCTGCAGTCTGAAAAGACACCCTTCATCATTCCTGGAATCTTTTCCACTCTGCCATCACCAGTACCCGCCAAACTCGAGCTCAAAAGACGTGACATTATACCGTCGACTTTGCATGCATCTTCTATCGATGCCCCCCGAGGACGATGAACACATGGTCTGTACCATGGCCCACGCTGTTTGAGCGTCGGTTTGGGTGGGAGGCGAGGTGGTTCCAGTGATGGTGGAGGCGGATTTAATTCAGGTACTACCGGTCATATCACTGCTTGTTGTGAATGGGAACATCAAGGACTGTTGGAATTGGAGTGACGATGAAAATGGTGGTTTCGGAATGTTCAGGTGCCCCTTCAAATTTGACGGACATTGGTTCCGGTGGGAGTTGTTTTTCGCATTTCTTTCTTCCTCTTCTTGCACGCCTCATCAGGTGGGAGTGTGAGAATACGTAGTTTGTTTCGGCATACTATGATATTGATGTACTCGCGTATCAATACACTAGTCGCTGCTTGCCCTCTGCGTCCATCTGTGTCTGAGCCGAGCCACCATTAGTGGTCTCACCTTCCTCCTCCCCTCCTACTTCTCACATAAATTGTATCCTCTCTCCAACATGGGGCGCTTCGTGAAAATCTCTGATTTTTTTTTGGCACTGGTAGAGTTTGTTGGCTTCTCTCTGTGAGCGATAGTTTTGCAAACCGGACAAGTCGAGGTTTTCCGTCGTCGTTTCAAACAGCGGGAATACAAGCACAGCCAAATAATATATATCATTTAATTCATTTTTACATTCTGACCTCGTACCAACGCCGGATTTTTCGCTTTCGTTGGCGTCGAGACCTTGGTTGATTTCCATTCGAAGGCTCAAAGATCAAGGAAATATGCCCTAGACTGGTCTCGTAAACAAGACTTTATAAACTTTTTTGAAGATAGTCGTTCAAACGTATATAAAGTCTTGGACGTATGAGGGGGGTCGGCTGAGAAGCGACAATTGATGGCTCGGCTTGATCACGGCATCCATTCTAGGAAAGTCGGATGGCCATCACACACCAAAGCATTGCGTGCAAACCCACACAATTTCTTGCTATTTGTCCTCCGACAGTTCGTAAATTGCGTATAAACGTGTTTTCGCCGACAATGGAGGAAGATTTGACCTTAAGCCGCTGCTAAAACAGGATTTTTTGTGTCAAGGTATGCATACAGTACTTCGAGCATATTTTTGAGGCTCAGAAGGCTACAGTATGCTCAGAGGTATCGTAGTCTCGTGACCAGACTCCCAAAGGGAACCCTGTCATAAGAGTCTGGAACAATCAGCGGCCACATAACCGTACCATGGCCTTATCAAAATTGATGGAGTTTTCCCACAGTATGTGGACTTTACTTCCCCTCGTTTTGCTCACTTCTTCCTTTTCATGACCTGCAATTTGTGCATATTCGAGGATATTTAGCTGCTCAAAGTCTATCAAGCCTTCCAAACGAATTAGTACAGTCGTCACTGTCCTAACCCATACCTCTGATAACCCATACTCTGCTGTAACCCATACTTTTTTGGCCCCACCAAGTTGGTTTGCAGTGAAATGGAGGCCATAACCCATAACTCTCTCATACCCCATAATCCATACCTTCTGCGAAGGTCATAACCCATGAAATTTCTATATCGGGCCCTTCAACCGGCATGGGGATGATTTTACCTTGATTTTACCTGCAAAGTTTCGAAATGACCGATTTTTCCAGGACGGAGGATAAGTGGCGTGTTGGGTATCCTGCGGTCCTGTAGGGGAGCCAAATGGCCGTGGGCACGAATGGGAATGCTATGATGCTGGTTATGAGCCTCGAATGGGCGGGATGAGCTGGATCATGATGTGCAGTGTGAAGTGCGGATGACGATGATCAACGCAAATGGGCGGTGGACGTGGGCAACAGGCGATGGACGTGGGCAACAGCGTGGGGCGTGGGGCAATGGGCGTGGGTAGCGGGCGTGGTCAGGACGATGGACTGTCATCCCTACAGAGTGCCTGGAGCTCAGTAGGAACGGAACATGAAACCGGAAACCGGGGGTGGTGGTGGTACGGGTTGTAGTTGTTGTAGCTCTACAGAGGCCCCCGGTCACTGACATATAGGTTCGTCACGTCCATAGAGTAAAACAAGGTCGAATCTGAGAGGGCTATTTCGCGAACCAGCCATCTGACCGAGGTTTTGACTCGATAGGGCGACGCAGCTCCTCTAAACTAAGCGTTTGCGCGCATTTTCAGAAAAAAATCGTGATTTTTGAAGCCGCCAGAGCGCCATCAGTGCCGAAAAATAGAGTAAATCAGGCCGAAATTCGGGTTTTCAATGTGACAAACCTAGTAGGTAGTGACCGGGGGCCTCTCTACAGTATGTGTTCCGAGATCCAGAAATCACTCTTGGTGCATGACGGCAGCAATTGTGACTGTGACTGCTGAGATAAGGATGCAAATTTCCCACGCCTTCCATCTTACAAAAGGCCAAATTGAAATCCGGGACGGGGAACAGTATAAGAAGGAGATATTGCAGAAGTGGGAAAGGCTACATGGCCAATGCAGCTCGCACCCACAGAAAGGGGGGTAAGAAGCGCCGAGAGCAATGGAAAACCCCGCGTGCCGACGCACACCGCAATTTGGTACGTGACTTTCTTTACGATGTACTGAAGCAATACTGAAGCGACTTCTTACCAATACCAATCAGTCACCACCCGCGCTGAACAGGCAGCTGCCACCTAGGAAACGGCGCGGACTAGCGGATGTGAGCAGAGACTTGGCCTCAAAATTTGAATCCATGCGGGAGTCCATGACCTGTCCAAGTGACGTCGGCAGCATGGTATTAGGTCCTCCGTTCCAGGAAAAGAACATCACCCACCTTACAGAATGGTGCGTTGGCCTCTGATTTTCGAAGCCTTTGAGACATCCCTACTTATCGATAATCGGCTGCTGTTTATTAGTCCAGTCAGGCAGGGATAGTGGTCCTTATTCGTGATGTACGAGGTCGATTTGGCAAAAGGTGTGGTAGCATGACTCACCATTCATTGTCGCAAAAATCAAAAGTCCAAGATAACTTAAGATGACAGTTACTTACAGCCCAGGCGATAGCTCAAAAATTGTTTCATCTGTTGTTCGTGAGCTTGATTCTCACTTGGGAGCTTGAGGAGTATTGGAATCCCACCAATTGCGTGCCACAAGAACTTTGGTTTGCTGTCGTAGTGAGCAAAGACATTGATATTCGACCGAACCCAATGTGAACCCATACCCGTTTTGACGTTCACATTTAACGTGCTCTTCCCGATCTTGACTCTCCTCTGGTATGCCTGTTAATCTTAGCATCTGTCTGTGCTCGCAGAGTAAAAATTTACCGTCTTACCTGCCCGGGTTTTCATTTCAAGGAAGGAGATGGCAATGTACTGTCGGTGCATGGAGATGGAAAGATATCAAGGTAGCCGGCAAGTGGGGAAAGTCGAGGTTGTAATGTAGGATGCATGACATGCCATTCGCAAAAAATAATTGCTCGCATAATTCGACACACGAATTCGGGGGTGGAAGGCTGTGTGCAGTAATTTAAACCAAAGGCGTAGCGCACATCCATGTAAGCAAAAGGAGTTTGCTGTAAGGATGACGATGTTCTCGCGGTTGCAAAAGGCAGCGTAAATGGGCACGGATTTTCGAGCGCGCAAAAAAAGCTCAAGACAACCGGATGTTTAAAGTTGTGGCCGGAGCATCGAGGGTGTAAGGCATTTGATTGGGACGACCGGGAGAGGGGACGCAGTGGCGGTCAATCTACAAAGCCGTCAGTACAATTCAAAATGCAGCATTTGATAGCGTGCGCATCTGATTCAAGCTTCAAGTGACTAGTTCAACAGCTCAATTGATCAATGAAAGGAACCGGTGCGTCGTACTAACACTCCGGTCGGGATGCAACAACCGCGGCCGGCGTTCGGCCGGCAACAAGTTGAGCCGTGAGAGTCAGACCTTGAAATGAAGTCGACGTCACGTCAAGGACCCTGCGCGAGAATCTGGGGATCTTTCTCCATTGTGAATTTCACTTGAAAATCGAATGAATGCATATGTGTGAAAACTGCTCAAAAAATACATTCCTGGCTTCCTGGCGGCTCTTTGAAATTCACTTGCGAACCTCATGAAATTCATGGAGTTCAAGATGCCCGGAACACGGTACATGGTTCTGGCCACCAGTACTGGTTGTGTTCCTTATACGGCAACATAGTCAATCTAGGTAGTTCAAGTAACGTAGCTTAGTAGTTGTCGGTGAAGATTTGTAGTAACATATTCAATAAGCACCTCAGTACAGACCTAAAGCACCCAAGACTTGTATGTTGACACCGGTCAAAGCGAGAAATAAGTAGTAGATTTTTCACGCAGTTTGCACTGTTTTCACATACTTTTCAAGTGGATAGCAGTGAGCCCATGCTTCGCCATGGGATTCCGCTCTTCTGCCCTACAAAAACCAGGTGCCAGTGCCGATCGTCGCCGACCTTCGGTCGACTCCTCGCGGCCCCGTGTGCGAGCTCACTCCATCTCAAATGGCTTGGTTTCCTACATACATATAGTAAAAACAATGCAAAAACCTCATCTTAAGCCGTTTACGATGTTGAAATGCCTGGGGAAATTTGTTGCCATCCAAGTATCATCTCCCGTCGTTGTTCCTGAGCATAAACACCTCGCCGAACCTCATCCTCATACCGAAGCATCCTACTTCGGTAACTTTCCCGATATCGGTCATTGCGGCGAGGCTGATTGACATCGTATTCGCGGTCGAGGGCTTGATCTAAGGACTGAGTCGGATCTGTGACGAACAAAACAGTAAGCTAGACAATACAGCTCCAATTGGGTGGACGCGTACCGCATTCAGGAGATAACTTTAACCTTTGTTCCCCTTGTTCAACTTTCCGCCGTAGCGTTTGCGCTCGAGACCTATGACAACCTTTATATCCCTCGATGTCCAATAGATCCTCAATTTCACCAGCGAGCTCTCGTTGCCGACGTGCTCGTTGAGCCAATGATCGTGGCAAGTTTACAGGCCTTACAATGCCTGACTGTGCCCCTCAGATCAGTGTGAAGACCTCAGATCGCAAGTCTCGCGTACCAAACGACCGTCGTTCTCTCACTGTGGGTGCGGAACCCCCTGACTTTCCCGTAGCTCGTTCATGCCGTTTTATGGGGAAATTCAGGCAAAGATTCAATGAATTTCACTGTTAATTTGTGGAATTCACGCCCAAAATTTCATTAGGTTCGACTCCGTGAGTGGAACATTCCATCACGTTCGTTCAGGTAGTTTCGTAGTGGATATCATTGAGAGTATTTATGAATATATTTCACTGTGTTGGCACCATCCCTCATAACTTGGGGAATTCATACCAAAAGAGAGGGAAAGAGGGGCGACAAGATGGATGAAAATCATTACATTTGTTGTTGGATTACATTTAGTTTTAATTACGACCGAGCCTTTTTCCTTGCCGGCCCACCGCTGCCTTCCTCACGCTGTCCATCATCCGAGAAGTTGTAGAGGTCGTCATCGTCGTCATCGTCGGACGAAGGGGCGGGTCGGCGTTGAGGGATCGTGGGGCCGGGACTCTGAGAGACGCGAGACGAGGAGGCGCGGGTCCGTTGAGAACGATTCGAAGGGGCAGGGGATGGGCTGTCATCCCGGCGGCCACGGCGCTCGACAGTCTTGCGGCCACGGTAGGTGTTGGGGTCGTCAACGCACCGCCCGTAGCTCTTGCGGTTGCCCCACGCTTCCTGAGCGATGCGGATGATGCCCCACCCGTTCTCAAATCGTTGAGTTTCCGGAAAGTCGGCACGGACCTACAACAGTTGAGAAGTGATCGAAGAGGAACAAAACTTATGACGCACCACATTGAGAAACCTCAACTTCTTCTTAGGTTCTTGATTTTTCCAAGCCTTGGTCCAGTCGAGACGTGCCGCAGCCATGGCGTATCGCACACACGACTGTGTACGGGTGAGTTTCGCAGGACAGGCTTGAAATAAATGACAAACCCTAAGTGCATTCCACTGCGACCTGTTGAAGCCAAGTTCCGCCCTCAACTCGCTCATCTTCACGGTGGATATGTTGACGGGTCGAGGGATGACAGTTTCAGAGTCCGCCGTTGGGTTAGAAGGCTGGCGGGCCGGTTGCTGATTGCGAAGCTCCGCGCACTCTGCCTGAGATTCTGCGAGCGCGTCTGATACAAGATATATGAGTGTACAACAAAAGCAGGACAGTCGACATACTTTCAAGTTCGCGAATGCGCCCGGCATCATCAACTCCCTCCGTGTTGCCAGTGTTAGCGTCTTGAAGAGGGCGCCGCGTTGGTTGGGAGCGAGATGGCCGCACATCTTTGGATTGGTCTTGCGCAGGCCGGTTTTCGTCTCTGCGCGCTTTGCGTGAGTTGGATTGAGAGCTCATAGTGAAGGAGAGGAAGTGAGGAAGACTCACCGACTGCGCTCAGTCTTATACGTTGGTTGCAGCCATAAGCGATGGAGCAAGTGGAGCCTTCATTCCAAGCGTTGGTGATGCGTCAAGGTGGTTGTGACGAGTATTGTAGCTGTCTTGCCTGCTGTACGGTCTGCGAGGGGGATGGAGAGAATGTGGATGTGAAGGAGGGCGTCAGGAAGAGAGTCGGCGAAGTCGTCGTGGGCGTCGAAGAAGAGTTGTAGGGTGTGCGAGACTGTGACGTCACAATTGACATCATTGCTTTCTCGCTCCCGTGACAAAGGACTTCGCCAAATTCGACGTATCTCGACCCAACTACCAGCTGAACCAGCGCGACACCCTCGATGAAACATGACCTACTGCCCATGCTGCGGCGAAGATGTACCTCGTGGCACCAAAGCTCGGCATCTTCGGACTATGGGATGGAAGAATGTAAAGGAATATGTCGAAAAGAATCGCAAAGCATTTACTGCAAGAGTCTTCGACAGAGTTAGGAAGCGGCAGAGGACAGAAGAGAAGGAGTCCAGTGACGAGGAGGGTATTGATGACCATCCAAGCAAAATTCCGCGGCAAGGTGCGTGCGCTGAAAGCATTGACAGCTCTTGAGCCATTCTCAGAGTACTTTGTAGATTCTCCTCAGGCTGAATCGCCGAATCGTCATCTATCGGACGCGGGCACCGCCGGGGAGGCTGATGAAGAACCTCCCGGTGAATACCAACCCATGGATATTGACGGCAAGGACCTTTCACCACCACCAGTCTTGCCGCTGCGCACAACTCGGCCTCGTCTCGTCTCTCTCGGTAGCAGCAACGACTCGAACTCCGACAGCAGTGATAACGACGACGCAGCCCCGCCCCTCACGATCGTGGATCCAGAGGTGCCGGACGAGATGGCGGAGCCGGAACTCGAGGACGAGTTGTTGAGCCAAGTCCGGCTCAATCCTTACGAGTTGCTGGAGGGCGAGCTCGCATCAGAGGAGAGTCAAAGACCACAAGGTGAGTCCTTCAAGATCAATCCTATCTGTCCCAGCTCATACTACAAAGGATCTCGATTAACGGAAGCCGCGATGAACGCAATCCGCGCCCATAATCTCAAGGTTTCCATTGACCTCGGCGCTCGCGCATACACCAAGACCAAGCGCGCTTTTCCCCAGCTCAAAGACCTCCCCTCCCTTGCCCATCTGCAGTCCGAAATCGCATTTCTTTCTGGGGTAACTCCGGTTCGCTATGACTGCTGCAGCAATTCATGCTGCTGCTTCGTTGGTCCATATGCGGACTTGGACACCTGCCCCTACTGTGACGCTGCCCGCTACGATTCCCAGCGCCGTCCGCGCGCAACGTTCGATTATCTCCCGCTTATCCCGCGCCTGCAAGCGATGTTTGCTGACAAGGGGATGTGTGAGAAGCTGGGCTATCGCGCTCGCTTCAAAGCAGAGAACGGGAAAATACGGGATATATTTGATTCATTTCACTACCAGCGTCTTCGACGGCGCCATGTCAGCGTCGATGGCGAGGTATTTTCCCACATGTTCTTTGATCAGGACTCGGACATCGCAATGGGTCTGAGCGCTGACGGTATCTGTCCCTTCAAAAATCGCAAAGCATCGTGCTGGCCGCTCATTGGTATTCTCTATAATCTTCCTCCCGAGCTTCGTTTCCTCCTTGAGGAGGTTCTTTGTTTTGGAGTCATTCCTGGGCCGCACGAGCCCAAGGATATTGACTCATTTCTTATTCCGCTGCGCGACGAGTTTTGGAAACTCATGCGTGGTGTTGCCACATACGATGCTTCGCGCGATTGCATGTTCTTGTTGCGCGCCTACCTCATCCGTGTTTTCGGTGACATGCCAGCAATGGCAAAATTGATGCGCATGCGTGGTGCTAACGCGGTTCATCCTTGCCGTGCTTGCAAAATTGAAGGTGTTCGGGATGTAGATGGTGGGGGAAAGACCTACTATGTCCCCCTTCAGCGCCCCGACGGAACATCGTATGATCCATGGAGACTTCCCCTTCGAACTCACGATGAGTTCATTGAAGAGGCACTTGCCATCGATTCCGCTCCGACTGATGCCGAGGCAGAGCGACGGGGGAAGGCCAGTGGTATCAACGGGCTTCCTGTTCTCGCGACACTCTCCAGTCTCTCGTTCCCGGATTCGTTCGGGCATGATCTCATGCACCTGGTTCCGGAGAATGTGTTGAGCAACATGATCTCGCTGTGGACCGGCGTATACAAGGGACTTGACTGCGGTTCGGAAGACTATGAACTGCCTCCTGATGCGCTCGATGCGATTGGGGCAGAATGTGTCGCAGCTGGGGATACAACTCCTGCAGCTTTCGGTGCGCGTGTGCCCAACCTAGCGACTCAGCGGCACTACTACACTGCCGAGGCATATACTCTTCTTGCTACAATGCTCGGGCCTGTCCTCTTCCGGAACCGTTTTCCTAAACAGAAATTTTATCGCCACTACCTCGAGCTCGTCGGAATTTTCAATGACTGTCTGCAAATGTCAATTGACCGTGAGTACGTTGAAATCACACTGCGCCGGCGTATCGTGGAATGGGTACAGAAATTTGAAAAGTGAGTTCCAGTTCCTTTAATGCATCTCGTCTAATCTCACCGGTATTTTCAAAGATACTACTATCAATACAACCCGCAGCGTCTCTCAACTTGTGTCCTCACCACCCATGCCCTCCTCCACATCCCAGACGACATCCTGAATGCCGGTCCGATGTGGTGCTACTGGAATTATGTCACCGAGCGGTATGTTGGGTATCTAGCTCGATGTAGCAAGAGCCGCAAGAACCCCTACGCTAGCTTTGCGCGCCGCATTCGTGAAATCGCTCAGAACAATGCCATCAAGCTGTCTTATCAGCTTCGTGACAAGCTTGACCTGTCCGATTCTCGTGAAGAGGACAAGACAGGGCACTATTTGGCTCACTGTGAGTTCATACATCGCTGAAGTCTTGGTTACTTAATATTAACGCCCAGACCCTGGAATTTGCGCACTTCGTCCGCATTTACACGGCGGTATCACTCGAGGAGTTCGAAAAGCAGTCGAAAATCATCTCTCGTTATCGTTTGATCTCGACGACGTGCAAGCTCGTGCGCTGATACCGTCTGAGATGTCACATTGGGGTAAAATTTCATTCCTTGACGGCGGTGATAAAATCCGGGGAGCAGAGTTGGTCGCACATTCCGAGAAGAATATGACACGAGATGCTTCCTATATCAAGGTTCGGTTCTGTTTTCAGTATAATTTGCATTCTAATTCCATCATACATAGTACTCTCACCAAGTCGATAAAAATGCAAGACGTCGCCGAATGCCTGTCGTGCTGGAGCGGCGGGTTGCCTATGGTCAACTTCTCCGGACCATAGAGTTCTTTGCTGACCTTCCCACCATCGTAAACGACAACGGACAAGTAACTCAAAAGCCTACAACATTGCTGCTTGCTGTTGTCCGTCCGGTCAAGCTTCAAGCGCAAAGTAAAATCCTCGGCACCCCGTACTATCGGGAAGGTGATGTTTCGCCCATCGAGGTCATCGATGTGGACGACATTAGTTGTCTGGTATCGCGTATTCCGGATCATCAGCCTGGCCCACGGAAATGGGCCTTATGGGAGCGCCACGACGCGATGGGAGTGTCGGCGTCGGCGGGATTGGATTGAATTGCTAGATGTAACTTCTCCTGTACACAACCATGATGGATCATGCGTTGCAGCTTGTATAGACGTAGAATCCTCTTGTAACTCACTCTTAACGATGCACAGTCGAGCCATTTTTCGACAAGGAATTGATTATTCCGGTGCTGATATGGTACATATTTCATTCACGGATTCCACAACTTATCGAAGTGAAATTCACGTAGCTCACGCAGCCTACAAAAAGTATGTGAATCAGCTATGTGAAATCAGAACCCCGTGAATCTGATTTCACAGTAAGATCCAGTGAAACGTGGAATTCATGGCCCGGCTATGGGAAAGTCAGGGGGTTCTGCAACCGCAGTGCTCTTTTTCCTTCGCTTCTCTGTTCCTTCGTCTCTTTTGGCCTGCCGAACGCCGTTCAGACTCGGACTGAGGAAAAATTACTTTTGAACGGGTCCGGCACGACATTTTGTTGAATTGCTGACCTGATTCCGACCCTTCCTTGAAACAGGACTCGCTCTGATCTCCACAGGTGCACCATTGACTGCACTCAGCTCGCCGAGATTCCCCTCGCGCTCCATTGTTCTGCTAAGCAAAAAGGGCTCCGGCTGAGTCATAGAGGGCGTCTTGGGCAGCAGTGGGCGAAGACGGCTCGTTGTGGCGGGCATGGTTGAGCATCGAGTGAATCGACATCGTGCAGAGAGACGGGTGGAGCACGCGGGCACGAACGCAACATCTCGACATCGCATCACCGTCGACTTTCAAGTTCTCCAGTGCCAGTGGAGGGAATATTTCCACCTAACATAGCATTATCTTGCACTAGCACTGCTACATCCGCGTCTACAGTCTGTACTCTGTATCGGATTAATCTATTGAGAAGCCCGGTTTCCCGGAGAAACCCTCAAATCAGAGAAACCCCTGGCTATTGAGAAACCCCGTGAACGAATATTCCAAAGTGTCGGCATTTCATGCATCCATCAAACTATTTGTCTGGTGCTCCATGTCTCCATGTTCTCATGCTCCGCGTTCACTCTGGCCCCCCACACTGAGTAGCTGCTGATCTATGCTGCTCAGACTTACCCTCTTCTCTTTTTCTGGAATTAACCTGTGTACAAATTGGGTCTGCTCTCCTCACTAGCGCCGGGCCGAACTTGGCAACACGTCGACTAGGTACGATTTATCTGTAGGTACATCCAAGGCAAAGTCATTGTTGCTACTATGTTTTGGATCGCCCGCGACTTTGCCGCCGTAAATTGATATATTTTGTTAAACAAAATGTTTCTTTGAACTCGAGGTATGTATTTTTTATTTGAAACATTGGGGGCCGGTCCAAGACGAAGAAACCTCGCTCTATTCTCACAAGAAATGCTGTGGACACTGCTATTCTATTGAGCTACTACCATACCCATGGCACTTGAGTGCTTCGTTTTCAACTCAGCCGCCGTCGCACCAAATAATCCTGCATCAGTTCCCATCACCTCATGCCGATCAGGGCGCCCAGTGGGGTTTCTCAAGAAACCCGGGTGCCAAATAATTTTCGGCTTCTCGATAGATTAATCCCTCTGTATCAACAACAATTCAAAGAGATCCACCGCCACGTTCCCCGAGTCGGCGAATCTCCACAAGCGGTTGCACTCCACTTAGTCTCAATCTCGAATCAGTATTCTCATTGTATCAACTTTCAACGCACATCGACCATTGGATCTGCTGTCAACGGCAGTCGGCCGGTCGCTGTGCTGAAAATTTCCGGGTCCGCTCGTGGTTGAATGCATCGACTCGATTTTCTTGTGGAACTGGGAACTCGCTGTCAAAAAGCGCTGATATCAGGGCCCCCAGACTCAAAATAGGCAGCATCTGAGTTGCAGGAATTAAACTGGCCTGGCTAACGATACAACTGACTTGGTTCATTGGCCAATCTTTTTACTTTCAGGGAAGACCGTCCATCCCTCGCAGACTACCCAATGATGATACAGGCAATGTGAATAAATCCCGTCATTCTGCGCACCTGCACCCCTCGTGGCTGGATGGAAGGGTTTTAGCCCCTTGGTCGTTACATTCAAGTTCAGTATTCTCCGCGTCGAGTCAGCTAAGTGAATTATCTCAATGCAAAGATGTGAGAAAGCTCATATTGTTTATCAGAAACTAAACCAGAGCTGGGATGTACACTTGCACCCCATACCAAGTTTGCGATTGCAAATTCAATATCAAGGATGCGAAAATTCGGTGACTGAGAAGGTAAATTTCCAGACAAGATGGAGAACTGCCGGCACCTACTTCCTTTTCAAATATTTTCAGCTGTCTAGGTCCTGGACTCTAGGAATTTTCTATGTGGCTCCAACACTGATATGTTTCACATTGTTTTCAGCCCGCGCCTGTTCTAGTTCGCGAATTCCTCTTTCTACGCCAATCGAATTCAAGCAGACTATAGCAAGCACGTACTGTACGGTACACAATGGCCGAGGCTCAACCCTAATTCGAGATACAAGTCCTGTTTCCACAGGCTAGCACTACTAGTAGTAGCAGTTTTACTAGCAGAAAGCAGAGAACTTTCTTTAATAGAGACTTTGCGGAAGCCACCGGTGGCTATTTGTGGCTCTCCGTGTGCAATAGATTTTTGAGCCTCCCGCTCAAGGTAGCCACCCTAGCATCCCCTGAATAGGTGGTACAAATGGTGGCTAATCCATCCATAAGCGGCCATCCGGTCTCAAGAAAAACTAGCCTCCGATAGCCACCGGTGGCTACCGCAAAGTCTCTAATATACTTATGCCGAAAGCATGCACCTTGATACAATAAATCATTTCCTTATCTCAAGCAAGGTGTCTTCCGAGCTTCCTAGTGAGGCAGATGGCGCAAAGTGAGGCACATATTGGGCACATATCCCGTTTTGGCAAGTGCCTCTCTTGAAACCATCAAGTCACATACACGTGATGTCGTGACGGCACACGGAAAATTTTTACCTCTCTTTCTCCTTCCACCGTCTTCTGTGCTAGCTGCCCCTTCCCCGCTCATTGTACGACGCGTCTCAAGCCATTTTATGGCCTCTATACCGCCCAATCCCGAGCCCCTCAGCGCCGCCGACTTGGAACTACTTGACAGCTTGTCAGGCCGTGATGTCATCCGATTCCGGGACTACGTGCGTTGCGTCTTACAGTGGCGGCAAAATCTGATGTCACCCCCAAAAAAGGAAATTTTCATCAAACCGCCTCTAATCTGCCCTTGCCATCGCCGTCTGGGGGCGACAAGGGCGCAGATCCATTGGCACGGCAAATACACTGCCTGTGGAAGGAAGATTGAGAAAGATAGGTACATTAATTCATTGAGGAGGACTGGGCCAAAGATGATTGAAAAGTCTTGCCCAAAAAGTGTCAATTTTCAAGGTATTCTAAGATGAAAAAGGGTGCATGGGTTTTAAATCTATGTTTAAATGTACTGTGAAAGGTCCGACCACAGAAAACAGGGCACAGAAAAGAAAACGAGTTGAATTGATGAGAAGTTCCTTTTTTAGGGGTGACATCAGATTTTGCCGCCACTGTATACACCTTCCCTATTGGCAGATGCACTCACCGGCTGAGATCCGCAAGAAATTCCAGGGCCGCGCGTGGATCGATATCTTTGAGGTTCGGCAGTGACTCGCACAGCAAAATACGACCGACTCCGGAGCTGTAAGCGTCAAAATTGAACTAACCTCAGCACTGGGAAGCTCCGACTTCGTCGGAAGAAACCTTGCTTGGGGGATGCAGTGATTCCTCATATACTGTACACCCGCCGCCATATACCTCAAACAGCACCAGGGTCCAGGGAAATTGTGGCATTTTTTCCCTTTGCAATGAAGTGGTTTGCGAGCTGCAAAAGGAGTAACAGCATATTCGGCCAAAAGAAACCTAAAATTGTGGCAACAGGCACCGCCTACTTTGCATCCTCTGACACGAACTTCACCAGCGCTTCAAATGACTTGTCCCTCTGCTGAACTCACGTCTGTGTCAATCGTCGCCATTCTAAGACGTCGCCACGGTCTTCTACCATATCTAAACTGGCTCTACATCAAACGGTGGGACCGTCGACTTGCTCGTCTTCTCCATCTTCGTCATCGCTCCATCGACATTGAACCTCGATGGGTGTAGTCTCGACCGTCTTGCGGCGTGTCGGGGCAGAATTGTCTTGATGATGGGCAGTTCTCGTGACGAATAAACACCTAGATCGGCTGAGTTCTTAGAATCTGGACATACTCGGTGTGACCAAAAGTAACCGGAATTTGGCTTTTTAGAGAGGAATTTCGAAACTCAAACAACTTTAAGGGAAACAGGGCTCCTCTAAATCATCCTTTCTATGACTTCCACGGCATGGGCATGGCATGTAATATTTTGCTTTGAGTTGGCGAATCAATCTTCGAAATTGGACCAATTTGGAAATGTTTGCGCTCTCTGAAGGAGAGATACAGGAATTTCAGGACATTAAGTACCTTAAAAGAGTGTTTAGTATCTCAATAGTCTACAGGTTTGATATCTAAGGTTGCCAAGTGTTTCCCGCTGTTCAGTGAGGGAGACAACTGGGCACACTAATTTCCCGCCTCAAAGCATACATAAAAGAATGTGTAATAATGGGACAAAGAGACCATGCAGCCTTTTGCCTGCTTCGTATGCAATGGTATATGTTCATACACTGCTAATAGGGTCATTTTACCCAGCAGTCACCCACAAAATCTGGTTGAAAACACGCAATTTCCGATTCCGGTTACTTTTGGTCACACCGAGTAGGATAAGCGCCTGAGTATACATAAATCAGAGCGCACTGCTTCCACTAACCGTCCAGAATCTCATTCTCCACCACCTCATCTGCCGTATCACCCCTTCTTCTTGACCCCAGTGTTCCCGTCATGCATCCCGTGCACTTGGACTGTGACATGTACAGCGCTGCGAGGTTTCCGTAAGAGCACAAGACGACGACGATGGTCGGGATGCCCAAGCCGAAGCTGGGTACGGATACGGGTGCGGTGACGGTGTGTGATGGACTGTCGGAAAACTCCTCGTCATCGGTGTCGGCAAGGATCGATGTGATGTCCTCAAAGGAGTTTGCGCAAGCGCTACGGAGGACGGCGGCAATACTGACGGCGATGGAAGGTGCCTCGGGAGCGGGGACGACGGCAGATATTGGATGAGCTCGCGTAACGGAGACGGGACGACAGAGTTGCGTGTGTGCCTTCATTTTCCCTACGGCCTGCAGATGCCCTAACCCTGCCAGTGGGTTTGTGGGAAGACGAGTCATGAGCTCCCGTGCCGCATCCTCGGATACAAACCGCAGACTAATCAAGTTTCTAGGGAGCCCAGCGGGTTGCAGCGAGTTGACCAAGAATCGATCACCGCGAGTGCAGCCTGAATGGGCGTGTCCCCCTTTTAAGATTCATGGGCCAGATAGACGACGAAATGATAGAGATCATATGGAACAGCGAGGGAGAAGTTTACGACACGGTAATCCGCTCCTGGAGACTTCCAGAGGACGTTTCGGTACCCGCGAGCGACTGCGGGGGGTGACGAGAATGGCTTTTGCCCAACGCCGTAGACCGGATTGAGGCCTGATGAATCTGGACACGACCGGTTGCCGCATACGATTGACCGGAAGGAGGGGCGACGCCAGTTTGGGCGGGAGCGTACGGGTCAGTAACGAAGGCGGGAGCCGCAGATGGCGCCATCGACGCAATTGGGGCGGCAGCAGACATCACCGAGCCGATGCCCGGGGCCCGTCGGGATTGCGGAGGGGGGCAATCGGCTGCAGCGGACAGGGATCAGATGCCAATGGGCATTGCTGGATGTCGGATGGGCTGCTGGGAACAGCAGGAGCACCGCACAATGTGAGGTTGAAGCTGAAAGAACACCTTGGTGTCATCCTGACTTGGATTCTGAATTCAGAAGAATTAGGATTGCCGTTTACTGCTGACCCCGTTACTTCTCGCACGGAGGGAGGCGAATTGGAGATCATCTGAGGTGGCCATGTTTTACAGCCATTTCAGAAAAAGAATGCGGGTTTTGATCTTCTTTCGTTTTCGATTTTAATTGACGGTTGTTGACAACTCCGTCAACGGCACCGTGCGGCTCCACAACTGCCGTGAGCTTGTCGATGTAAACAACTGGGCTCAAGCACGCATTTGAGCTGGAGGTCAGATTGGAGCTCTGATGTATTCACAAAGGTTCAGGGAGCCTCACCAACTCACTCTCTGGCACGAGAATGCGCTGAAAGAGACGAAGAGCTCATTCGGCAAGGGTGGAGCCGAGGACGCGGGACCAAACACAGGTAAGCAGATTTCGAAAACGAAAATCAATCAAAACCCGCATTCTTTTTCCGAAACGGCTGTAACGTTGAATCGACGGTCCACAACAAAGTTGAATGGATACATCCAGCTGACTGAAGGGTTCGAGATCATGGAGAGCAGCTGAGCATTGAATATTGAATATTGAGGCTCCATTCGGTTGCGTCACTTCGGAGCACTTTGTTGAAGTATGTTGGCGTCCAGCCGAGACGGTCCGTAGATCCGCGTTCAACACGCGGTAGCCTCATGTAAATTAGTCACGAGATCATCGATTCTTTGTCTTCTGCACTCATCCCGCCTCTGCGCGTCGCTGCCCCGGTGTCGATATCCAACAGGTTATGGGCCTATAGCTCGCTACCTTTTGAAGATCTATCCAGGACTTCTTGTTAATTGCTCGCTGTCACGATCAGCACCCGGTTTTTCGCACCAATCTCTTTGTCTATCTTTCACTGCATCTCGGATTCGCGTCGACCATGGTTAAACCATCGGATATCTCGAAACTTGAAGGAGCAGAGAATTTTTGGACTTGGAAGGCTGATGCCTCGTCTTTGTTGTTGACTGAAGGTCTTTGGGATGCGGTCGATCCCCTGGTTAATGTTCCAAACGGTGCCGTACAAATGCGCACTTGGTCCCAAAATAATGCTAAAGCTCATGGGATGCTCTATCTCACCCTGAGCCAGAGCGTGAGAGAAAAGATCAATAATGCCAGCCTTGGCGTTAACGGTCGTTTGCTTTGGGCCACTTTGGATTCGTACTACACCACCGCCGATCCCGCTACTCGCTCCACCTTGATGTCCAAGTTCCATGGGGTCTCCCACAATGTCATGCAGCCCGCCGATACGTTTCTCCAGGCCGTCGTCACTGCCGAGAACCGTCTCACCGCCATTGCTGCGACCCTGCCGGCTCACATGGTTCAGGATAAAATCCTGAGCGGTCTTTCCTCTGCGTATTCACCCATCATCACTATCCTGCAGCACGAGTCCCCCCAGCGTGATGTCCAATCCATGATCAACGCCATTAATGCTTGGGAACGCTCTGATCTTCAGCGTTCTGATTCGCTTATCCAAACTGCTCGGAACACCTTCGCAGCCTATAATCCGAATCACGGGGGTGAAGATATTGTCGCTGAAGCTCATCTCGCTCGCAATCGGACCCAGCGTACCTCATCCGGAAAACCCTATTCCCACTCCCACTCGCATTCTACCTCTAACGACAAATTTGACTGGACCAACACGAAGAATCGCACCGACGTCTGCTATAGATGCGGTCTTCCAGGTCATTTTGCCCAATTCTGCATTTCGATCATGCCCGACGATGTCCGCCGTCGTATTCTTCGTAAACGCGAGGACAACGCCCAGGTTGCTGCGGAATCGGACTCGGAAACTGTTGGCTTTGCCGCCGCTGGCGAACACGCTTTCTCCGCCATGCTTGACCTCCCCAATGAGATCAACATGGATACCTTGTCCCCGGAAGTCACTGAGGCCTTTGCCGCTGCCTACTGCCAACCCCATCCGCCTCCAGCTCTCGTTGCTAGCCTTGCTTTTCGTGAGGAGCAAGCTGTTCTTGCACATGCACAGAACTCCCCTTCCATTTCTACCAACTCTAGCCCTGCGTCCAGCCCGACTAAGAAGAAGAAGAAAAAGAAGAAGAAGTCGGCCTCGACTGGTGCGTCGGTCACTCATACAGTCGAAGAAATCGAGGCGGCGTTGGAGAGTGTCTCTCTTGCCGAAGATCCCGCGAACGTCTCAGATGCCGGAACGGACTACACGATTTAGGATTTTTCAGACTACGGGGGTGTCTCGTCTGCGGGGGTGTGTTGAAGTATGTTGGCGTCCAGCCGAGACGGTCCGTAGATCCGCGTTCAACACGCGGTAGCCTCATGTAAATTAGTCACGAGATCATCGATTCTTTGTCTTCTGCACTCATCCCGCCTCTGCGCGTCGCTGCCCCGGTGTCGATATCCAACACACTTGACGTCACTTAAGAGTATTTCTCACCAAAAGTTTGGCGTGGAATTTTTCCCAAGTGCTCCAAAGTGACGCTAAGTGACGCTAAGACACGACAGCCGAATGGAGGAGCGTTACAAATCTGAAAAACTAAGGTAGACCCAGTCCACCCTCGACGAACATCACGTGTTATTTCCATCTACAGCGAACCTCCTTATATCGAGACTATTAGGAGGAAACAGCCAAATTCCTCCGACCAGATTGTTCTAATTGTATTCAAGTATCTAGAGATAAAATATCAGAGCTCTATTACCTCTGTGCAAGAAGGAGTTCCGGAAACAAGTTTTGTGATGGGAAAACAGTTGAGGCAGTCGTGGGAGCAAATTTTGAGACAGCCGCCAGTGATTCGGTAACTCTGGCCCAGAAAATCATGGTATCGTCACAATGTCAGAGAGAAAAATGAAGCTTAGACTGAAATAAGGCTCCATTCGGTTGCGTCACTTCGGAGCACTTGACGTCACTTAAGAGTATTTCTCACCAAAAGTTTGGCGTGGAATTTTTCCCAAGTGCTCCAAAGTGACGCTAAGTGACGCTAAGACACGACAGCCGAATGGAGGGTAAGTACATAGGGTGTGTTGGAACTTGGAGCAGTTTTTCGGCCTCATCCTGATACTACTTGACAGTGCTTGATATGGCTTGACCCTACTTGATCAAGCTTGACATCAGTTGATCAACGGCACTGGGAGCCTGATCAAGCTTGATACCCCCGTCAAGCCTCGTCAAGCTTGATCAGGCAAATTCGGATTTTCCGACACCGCTATTTGCCCAAAGCTCGACACGGGTTGCGCAATTCAAACTCGCGCTTGAGTTCCCGCATGTCTGTGACGTCGCGAAACAGGATGCCGTTGACCTGGAGGTGGGAGTGCCGGCAGCCGGCACTCGAGTATATACTATAGAAACGAAAACGAAAACGACTATATATAGAATAGCCGATAGATGGCCGGCGGTGCCCGTCGGCAGCAGGTTCAGAAACGAAAATGAAGCGGAACAATCAAAGGTATCGGCTCCATGATGTCATCACGCCAAGAGTCACGGTTGCAACTTAAGTAGCTACTGCCGACAGCCAACACACATTACCAGATAAATATATAATAATAATATTTGTTTACGTCATGTAAGTAGTCCAGTCTTGTCACATTGCAGAGAAAACGGAGTGACCCTAGTCTAGGGTTAGAAAAGCGCAAAATCTCGAAACTGTGTGTGTCTAACTCCCGATTTCTGAGAGAAAGGCATCGGTTTATGGCTTAAAGTTAGCCAGTACATCACCTAGCAAACATCCATAACAAGAATTTCTTGGTGTTGATTGAGATTTGGTCAAGGTTCAATGGTGCGGCAGACATTTGATGCGCTGATGGAGTCGTACAGCCACCGGCTATGTCTCGGCCCGTACCAAGAGCGCGAAATCCGTGGGAGAAAAAAATTATTTTGTGAATTTTGAGACTTTTGACGCGGGGGATCTCTATTAGTCTTCCTTCTTATAGCACAGTTTCAATCCCACTGGGTAAAAAGTGAGTGCACATGTACGGTAACAATTTCCAAATTAGGTATCTGCCTTGTCACGAAGTTGACAAGTAGACCACGTACATTGAATATGATGTATGTGGACAATGGTCCACATAGGAGGGGAAGCTCGCTACAATCCATTCAAAGCACAAATTAAATATACATTCAGTCTACTTATTCTAAGCAATTATACAGCTGTTCCGAGTCGACATAAGGCCCAACAAAACTGAATTCTGTAAGTATTTCCTGTATGACATTGTGGCAAAGCCATAGGTGTTGAGTTCGAAACCAAGAATCTCTCTCCGGCAACTCTACGGTCCATATCAGCCCTAAGCATCTGACGAACCGCAGTCTCATTTGGTCGCTGCAATCTTTCCACAACAAAAGGTGAACGAAAACTTATTCCCTTCATGCAAGGGGGCACCGGCAATCTAACCGGCGACTAAGGGCTAGTTAGTTAGTCCGGCCGCCAGGCCGGAAAAAAAAAATTTTTGACCCCCCCAAATTTTGAGCGGGAGTGAGAATGCCGGTGCCCCCTTGCCTTCATTGGTCGGAAAATCCGAATTTACCTGATCAAGCTTGACGAGGCTTGACGGGGGTATCAAGCTTGATCAGGCTCCCAGTGCCGTTGATCAACTGATGTCAAGCTTGATCAAGTAGGGTCAAGCCATATCAAACACTGTCAAGTAGTATCAGGATGAACACACCCTATGTACTTAGACTTTCATTCTTGAAGTATACAGTGTCCATGTAAGCTCACCTCATAAAGATATGGGAAGTGAATTTGTGAATTCATGACCGACTTATATTATAATTCAATTGAAGATAGAATTCAATTGTCAGATCTCAGAGTCTATGGGACTACATTTGTAGGTACAATGACATTATAAACTACTTATGCATTCAAGACACGCACAAGTGAATTGGACAGAGTCCAGTTGAAGGTGATATCACGCCTGCAAGTGGAGGATTACCATGATATGTGACGTAGACCACCACACTATGTTAAAGGTTTCTTAGCATAGTGGTTATAGTGTCATTTTATTACTTAGTCGCGCGTGTTCGAACCGCGCGATGCGAAATACTTATAAACTCCAACTTAAATAGTAAATAAATAGAAGTCTTATAGTAGAAGTACATAATTATAGGTACTATAATAGAAAGCGCAACAGAGTTGTTACATTTTGACCATTTTCCCCGCCCAACCTTGATCAAGACCTATCAAGCAATGTCAGGCCGTCAAGCTTGATCAGTGTTTATAAGTCTTTTTTGGACCTTATTAACCGACCCCGAACTTGACAGCCTGATCAAGCTTGATATTGGTATATTTGGCCCTATCACCTGATTTCGGATTTTCCGACTGACAATGTTTTTGCCCCTGAGATTGCAACAAATGACAGGCCAGGAGCAAAGTCTTGTTTACCCAGATCAATCACTGCTGACTTTTGTAAATGGTATTTGCCCAGGCTAGAGTCAGAGGGAACGTTCGTGATAATGGCAGTCCATTAGATTGCCATTCCACTGTTCTCGGAAGAATAGGAAAACCCTGAGTTCCATTGACCAGCCCTTTTGATGTCCACAGGTCGCAAGTGATTATGATATGAGCACCTTCTGCTAAAAAGATCTCTGCCTACAATTGTCCAACAACCTCCGCATCCTCAGCTGATGCTTATCTAGAAATTTTAGATTTTGTTAACACGGTGATGCTTAGCTCTGCAGCAAGTCCCAGGCTTATTGAGTGCTGCTAACTATGTTTTGTTTACCATATCAACCGCTTCGTTGGTGGCAAGCAAGTCGGAAGTAAATGCAAGACTTCAAATTCGTCTTGCTTTAATCTGCCAAAAACAGTGAATACATCTCGTGATCCTCTGCAGTCGTTTCGTAAGTTCTGCAGTATATAGCAGGGACTATCTATCCGTCCATCGGAGATAAGGTGCTGCTGCTGCAAGGTTTTCAGAGATCGAAGAGTCCCCGAAAATCACGTGTACAGATTTCCACGGACTCGGCACTCTCCGAAACCGCGGAAAACGTGCGTGTGCTGCTGTGTGCTGACAAACCCACAACAAAGCCGCGGTACGTGGATTTGTAAGCATCTGCATTTTGCAGCCACATACCGATGAATGGGGAAGCAAGCTTCCCCATAAGGTGACTGTGACATCAATCCAGTCCTTTCGGCTTCTTTGCGGTGTTGAAACTGGTCATTTTCGTTTCTGATTATAGTGCTGCCGGGAGCTGAGTTGGAGCTGAGCTCGAGGTGATTGCCCATCAGCTCGCTCGAGCTCGGAGTTGGGCCGAGGCAGCTCGGAGCTGACATCCATAAATGGAAGTTTCCGTCCCACGGTTCCCCGTCTCCTCGTTTTGAGCTGCATTGCACTGTTTTGACCTCGTATGCACCTCTAAAATGTGCTACAATTCTCCAATAAGTTTTGCAATAAACATATGCACAATAAAAGACTATACAGTTTATGAGTAAATTATGGAACAATACAAAGCACAATGATTATATAAGTGAATACAACGCAAAAATCAAACGGGCGAAGCCCAGGAAGATTCTATAAGATCCTCAAGCTCTTGAGTACGCCCTGCCGCAATCAACCTTTCTGCTACATCAGGGTCAATATCAACAACAGACAGATCTTCCTCAGTTACGACGAAGTCCTCGCAAAATTTGATGCGATCCTGTCGATAAATAAATTTGAGAATCTGGAGCATTTCCATCATCTCGGGGGAGAGACTGTTGCGTAGGGAGGCATCTGTGTCCTTGCTGGAAGAGAAAACACGCTCGCATGGTACCGCAGAAGCCTGAACAGGCAATACATCAAGCGCCACGCGAAATAGGTAACGGAACCGATATTGACGAGCCTGCAACATTTTTCAGACCAACATTGTATAAGAACATACTTAAACTCACCTCCCAGTAGCGGAGCAAGTCAAGGTCCTCATACTCTGGGTCCGAGCCTCCCAGCAAACCCTCCTTCTCATAGTCATTCAGCTCCGCATCGACAATATGTTCATCTTCGGCAGCAGCACGGCGCTCTGCCTCTACTTGCTCTTCCTCCGAAAGCGGCTGCGGACTTCGAGTACTCGGTGGGGATTCGATGTCGGAAGCAGACAGCTCTTTTACAAGAGCACCAAGCTTCGCAAACCCAGATTCCTGGGCACGAGCGGCACCTTTTTATCCGGTCGATCTTCCTTCATTTCCGTTGGTTCTGGTGCGACGGTTGGCGCAGAAGCGCCGTGAACGCCTCGAACAAAATACCAAACATCTGTTGCATCGTCTCCGGATGCCGAAGATTGATTGACCAAAGAGCCGAAGTTGGTGTGAGGGATTGAAGGATGGGAAACTGATTCAGAGGCATCTGCTGCCGCTGCAACATTTGGGTCAGACGGACCGACCCCGAACACAGCCGGTTCGGAGGTGGAGTTGGGGTCGATGCGGCGACGGGTGCGCGATGTAGCTGCCGAGTTAGCGTTGGGATTCGCTTTACGTTTCTTCTTGCGCTGTGGCGGAGCGAGGCCGGCATTAATCGTGTTAGTCGCGTCGACAAATGGTGCATGGGTTGCCGCAGAGGAAGGGGGAGGAATCACGGTGTTAAATGAGGCGGGGTATGTATTTTGAAAGCCGTAAGTCTGGCCGAAAGTGACGGGAGGTGGTGGAGGATACGGCGATCCGGGGATGAAAGCTTGAGGCGGGAGAGGCATGGCATGAGCCTGAGAGCCAGGCCAGGAGCCAAAGACGTTGGGCGTGGGGTAGGAATTCGTTGTGAAATTGTTTTGACGCGGGGGTTGGATGTAGCAAGTGCATGCCTGCGGGTTGCCGCATTGGCAGGACGGCGAGGCCATGGGAGTTCACAAGAGGGAGGGTTGGAATGGAGTATAATTGGGGCAATATATATAACATTTCGGAGGTATCTATTGCGCGTACCTTGGACCCTGAGTGCGCCAACGCACTATCCCGACGCGCCACCTTTGCGTCATATTTCCAGCTCTGTGTGGGGCGTTTCGCATTCTCCGTAGCAGCCAGGCGGTGACGTCGACGCCAAGCGAGGTTGAGGTGAATCATAGGAGGATTGGTTCGCGGCAGGAACGCGCTAACCGGTGAGCGGGAGGACGAGGATTGTGCTTGACGCGCCAGTCACTCAGTGACGCTGTCAAAAGCGTCACAGTGCCTGTTTTGGGGGCCGAGGCGAGGCGAGCTGGCATCACCTCGAGGTGCCGTTTATGGTAACGGGCCGAGTTGGAGCTGAACTCAGCTCGGAGCTAACTCCAGCTTCCGGCAGCACTATTTCTGAATGCTGGCAATTGATGGAATTGATTGCCTGGCAGGCCGCCTGATCCATATCAGCTAGCCGCGTTTTCGTTTTCGTTTTTCGTTCATACCGGCAGCGCAACGGGGGCGATCCGACTGCCAGGGAAGATAGTGGGGCCCCAGCGGGACCACTCCTTATCGAGGACTTGGGTGTCGGCCGCTGATGCAGAAACGAGGAAGATGCTGCTGTCATTCTGCTTCGTCGCATAGAGTACAGAGGGGAGGGAGAGGGAAACAAGGTGTTTGTTGACAGTGGCGACTATCTCCGAGTAGGGTGCACTGAATAGAGAAGGTACGTCGCCGTCGAACCGGACAAGGATGCGCTCATCGCTAGGGGAGGGTAGTGGTGTGGAGCCACTTCAGGACATCGCCAAAGACCACGGCAAGTGCATCGAAGGAGTCGACATCGTCAACACGCACCCGAGAACTTGACAGAAACTCCTTCTTTGCTCTCAATGCTTCCGCCTGCAACTGCTTAGATTGCGTCGTCCGTCCAGCACGCTCGAGAGGAGGCTTCGAAGGCGCAGGAGGATGGTCGACTGCCACTGGCGAGATTGGAGAGGGAGGAAGAACCGGCGAGGTCGTTGCGGCGACAGCGGTGACTGTTGTCGACGATGACGTGGCAGCGGAGTTATCCGCGGAGACAGCGGCGAGCTGGACAGCCTCAGCGGCCGCCTTGGTCTTGCGGGTCGTTGGGCGTGCACTGTAGAGAGAAGTCACAGCCGGTATGACCGCGCCGCAGTTATTTGATTTTCTGCGCGGTTATTCTGACCACCTAAATTTTGACCGCGGCCTGCCACAGTCATGCTAGTCTTGTGTTTACCGCGGGGGTCTGATCGTGTAGCCAGTGTATTAGGTAATATCATGTAAGCAGGTTTCGAGTCGCGTGAATATCCTCCCAAAACGCGATTTCTGTAAAGTTTCTGTGAGATATCCATTGTGTTTAAGTCAAACTATCATTCTGTCACCTCAAAATTCTGAAAACGGTGTCGCAATGTCCTGCACACAACACGCGCGTTTTCAGTGGTGGGCTTTCGGCCGAAGCGGACCCGACGGCGCAAGAACACACTACGAACCTGTGTTTCACCAAGGCGTGCTGTAGATATTTCAAAACTTGTTTCAAGACACTATATCGGTCTTCATTAGAGTAAATGAGCTTGTGATCACGTTTGTATTGGCAGGAGGGAAGCGTTGGAACGAAGTTCGGAAATCGCCGGCTTACATGATATTAGATAATACCATCACTACACAATCAGACCCCCGCGGTAAACAACAGACTCTATGTAGCGAGGGCACCGAGCTCAAGTACATAGAGCGTCTGTCTAGGAGAGACTACAGTCATGCCGACTGTGCGCCGCACAGTCATTCTCAACACGTTGCTACAAGTCTTTGTTTTGCTCCTACAATACACAATATCATACTATGAAGTCTATACTGCCTATAACTGCCCATAGATTCCGTCTTTTTATTGTCTTTTTACAAGATCGTCAACTACGGTCAGCTCAGCCGCGTCGGCGGTCAAACCGGCTGTGGCCGCGCGGTCAGCCTGGCTGCGGCCTCACAGTCGGACCGTCCTGTACCACGGTCAGCTTGACCCACGAAGCGTTTTTTCGTAAAAATCATGCAAAGCAAGGGTTTTATACAATAGAAGATTGTACATGCAGGCACTCTGCTCTCATCGCAGATTTTTTTTGTATCGAAATTTTATACTATCGTTCCCATCACCTCGTTCCCGCCTAAACGTCGACCAAGGTAGCCCTACATCTCACAAGCCCTCATCGTCGCTCGCGCAACCCGGGCGCTTAACCGACACACCGACACCACCATGCCCCGCACATCCCAGCCGAGGACTACCAGCCGAAGACGACAAGTAGAAAAGCTACTACACTTGATGTTCAGTGCCATCTTGACAAAGATGTACGCTGACCTACCTCTAGACCACGCCTGCCGTTCCACCAGAGACTTACGACGCTGCACCACCTCGAAACGTTCACCGATTACGGCGGCTTCGTCTACACCTTTGAACAGAGTGTAGTGGACCCACACACGGGACCCGTGCTGGGTACAAGGGTCAAATATGGCATGACGAATGACATTCGACGACGACAAGGGGAGTATCGGCACTGTGGGGAGATAAGTTGGCTATTCTGCTGGCCAACAGAATGCGTCCGCTTCACAGGTCAGTCCAATTACTTCTTTCTTTCCCCTTTCGCCCACATCGGAAGTAGAAGCGGCCATTCATAGACAGCTGCGGTCGCGCGGAGCATCCCTCAAAGTTTTCAAGTGTCGCTGCGGGCATCGGCACCGCGAATTCTTCGAAAAATCCAAGATCGGGGGTCGGGGTGCTATATGTCGCGCAGTCGAAGAGGTTTTGGGGGCTACGGGTCAGATCGTGCAGAGGTCAGTCATCTGCGCACACCGAGATCATTTGACCACTTACCGTTGTACAGAATCATATTATAGCAGCTTTTTGTATCTATTTTAGCACTGATGAAAGTCTTGCACGCGAAATCCATGATGAGACTCACCCGGCTACCGACAATCCCCACCAACACAACCGCCGTACCCACAGCACCCGCGAGTGCCGCCTTCGCTTGCACCTCTCGAAGTCTCAAACGCTTCGTCTTCGTCAACACCCAGCGCCGACTTCATCGGCTCGGCGTCAGACGCTCCCGCCTACCAACCGCGTCTAACCTCCCCCACCCGCCAACGAATTGAATTCCCTCGGCGTATACGCGACCGGGGCTGAACCTGTTGCGCAGGTGATACCGTCCACTACGAGTCGGTGTTCGGCTTGCTCGCTCGCGCAAACCTCGCGCCACCGCTGAATTTTACCCGGGACTTCCCTGGGACATCATCGCTCTACGCCGGCGTTCCGAATACTCGACGTATTCGAACGCCCTGGAGACCTCGAGCGCAGAACACCGTCTGCATCGACCCAACGCGTGGCTGCGCCGCCGCCGCCGTCGCCATAGCTGCACACTTCTTCGTTTGGCAAAGGGCGTTGACGTGATTTTCAAGCTATGTTTTCACACTATGTCCAATTGAAAACTCATTTGATTTCCGTATCCTATAGCGCGGATACATCGTAATCGATTTAAATCTGCAAGAATATTAGCACCTGATAGGCTGAATAGTCGGACGAGGGGCATACACACAAGAAATTTGACCGTCTACACCGTCACAAACGACGGATGCAAGAGACCCCCGCTCCGATCTACAATGCCCCACTCACCCCTTGTCGGCACTCGCCCCACCACCGCAACTACTGTACGTATGTCTTGCACGATCGGCTGCGTCTTTTGAGTATAACAAACGACTTCGTTGCAAGCATCCCTGCCAGCAGTCGAGCAGGGCCGTATCACAGCCAGCAGCCTGGTTTTTCCCGCCAAGTCACCGAAAGCCCTGCGATCGGGCAATTCGCACACCAAGATCTCCTGAATCTCTCCGTAGAACACCTGAGGTATCCATCTATTGTCATCTTCCCGCACGTTGGGCTCGTACTGGAGACCACTTGATGTCAACTCCCATCGTATAAATGAAAGAGATTACTCACACGCCCGTATAACATCTCTCTCTCGCTAGCTTCCTCTAAATCAATGTGGCTCGCACACGCGGCACGGAAACTGTCCCCTCCCAAGATGCGCATCTTGCCCCAGCGAGGCATCACTTCAGGTAACCACTTTTCGACCACTTTTCGATGGTGGTACGTTTTGACGAAGTTACTGCCGCAAAGTAATTTGCGATACGTGTGCGGGTAATTGCGTCAGGGACATAGCCGCCTGTGTAAGGTACTCGCATGACATAGTCGTCGTCTGTACAAATGTTTGTCAGATGCGGGAATCCAGATATAACTGACGACTCACAATCCTCGTACTGCTTCTCAGACCTTGAGAGCAACGCCATATCCCGCTTGGAGTGTCGTGAAAGCTCCTCTTGCAAGTCAAACCGAGCTCTGAGCTGCCCCAAATATGCCAGATGCAAAATACGAATATGATTTGTATGCCAGTTCCTGGCCTACAGTAGGGCGAGCTTGCGCAGATTACAGACGCGGATATTTTTTCGGCCGAACTGATTTTGCTACAAGTTGGAATTCAGAGTCTTCAGACTGTCTTCTACTGATCCTGCAATCAGAGAAGTACATACATATTTGGGAACAGGGCGGAAGAAATTGATGTAAAATTCTTGGTATGCTTACTTATGATTCTGGCAAAGTAGACTGTAGTACATTGGTAGCAAATTGGTAGTGCAACCCATGAACTCAGTCTATGCATGGGAGCAGGTTCAATCAGTGCAGCACATGCTTCCATCAGACGGGATCAAGCAGTGTTGCCGAAGGATCAGCAGGATCAGCGCGGCATTACACTGGAACAACAATTTATCACGGCTTCATCGATCACATCAGAAGTTACGACACCCATCAAAAGCTCAACAGCACAGCTTATTGCTTTTCGGTGACGGCTCTGATAAAGGGGGAGCAAGCTCCCCCAATTATTCAGGTTCGCCCATGGGTACCGCCGCGAGCGCAGCGTCGACTGCATATAGCCACAAAATCGTTCCATCCAAAAGGTCCACGTAGCCCAGACCGGACCACAAAATCTAATGTCATCCGCTATATGCAGAAATCCATGGACAGTAAGCGGACATGCATTCAATCTTGACTCTTCGTACTGGTAATAATATCTGCCAAACAATATCAGCGCGGGAAGCTGTAAAAAGAGGAAGACACCTACTCCTCGTACTTTCGCACCCAATCAATAATCTCGGCTTGCAAATTGTCAATCTCAGCGTGCGTGAGTTTGAATGCAATACACGTCTTGAGGATTTCCGCAAACTGACATGCGTGTTTGTAGTACTTCTCGTTCTTGAACCGCCCCCGCAGCAAGATTGGAGCAAGATACATGAACCAGAAGAACCATGCCTCCGCGGTATAGTATGATGGGTTGCTGGGGAAGGAACGCACGAACTGGGAAGGTATATATTTAATCGCGTCCCGGGTTTCCTGCCAGATCTCTTCCCAAACGGCGTCCGAAATTTCGTAATCCTCGGACCCAGTATCCAACCCTTTGTATTTACCACTCCATAATTTGACCAGATTGGGGATCATGTTCTCCGCCGGCAGATGCATGAAATCCCAGGGCGCAGACTTTGAAAAGTCTATGGATCCTACTCGCCGTAAAACGGGGAGACCTTTGACACCATGCCTCTTCGAGATGGCTTCCTTCTTTTTGCGGGTTGCGCTGGCCTCGATCTCAGCAGCTACTCTCACTATGCTCTTGTGTGTCCGCAGAGGAAGCTGGTCTGGTATCCATGACCGACGTACGATGTTGCCGGCTGCATCTGTCTCCGGAGGATCCGTCGTGGGGGCAGTGAGGGGCACGTAGTAGATTGTCTGAGCAGCGGTAACGTTTCGGGTGCCCTTGATCTGACAAGATCGACAAGGCGAAAATCCATTGTGCCCTTTGATGTTCAAGAGCTTCTCGATAGCGATGATATCCCCCAGCTCGAAGAGATTGTATGCCCGCAGGGCGAACTCTTCTCCTGCGTAGGAATCATAAGTGCGGACTCCATATGCTAGCACCGCTAACTCGTCGTCGTACGGGATAAGGAAGCTGCGAGCATCCTTGGGTCCATGAGGTCCAGGGATGATACCGCTGCAGATTGTTTGGTCGAGGTGGGTTTGTATGGATGGAGGGAGATTGAAGTTCTTAATCAGAATGGCAGTTGCGGAGGGGCCTCCACGGTTTCTCTTGAAAAGAAGGTAGGAGTCCACGCATATGCCGAGCGCAATGTCATTCTTATGACAGAAATACTTGTAGGGCATCATCTCCCCGTCTACTGTGACATTTTTCTCGCATAAATTGAGATAATGTTGGGCGTCGAAAACATCGCGTATAGCATCTGGATCGTGCTCATATTCATGCCGATAGAGGAGGAGTTTTACTGTCTCGGGGTTTTGGAAATAGCCTTGAAGGCGGGGAATGAGGGGGAGGTAGCAATATAAGCGGCGCGGCTTGTGTAGACCGGGGGTATATCGTGGTTCCTGACAATATTTGCACACATCCAAGTCTGCATCGTCACCCGTGTACGCCATACAAGAATTCACGCAGCAGTGATGCCAGATCGGTTCCACCTGAGATAGTACCGCCATGCGATGAATCATGACATATTCAGAACTAATGTCGAGCTTGTGGTCGAAAGCGTAACGCATTTGTTCAAAAACTTCGCGAGCCATATTGGACATCATTTTGAGATTAAAAGCGCGGATATTGTCTCCATCGCGGTCCGACATCGCATGATTACCTGCGGCAGATTAGTACACAAAGAAAACCGGAATGTCAGAGAATACACACGAAGATCCCACCTGTCGCGAGCCTCATCTGGGGACAACATTTCTTCCAGAGCTTTGATTCTCATCTCACGAGTGTACGGGCGGTCGGCATCCAACTCCTCGTCGAAATATTGCCATCCCACGTATTCTGCGAGTTCATCTTCTGGTAGATCCAACTTATTGAATCCGTCGGAGCCGTCAGAGTCCCCATCGCTTTCTTCATCCTCGTACTCCTCGTCAGGTTCAGGACTCGGCGCGGGGCTACTGTCCAATTGCATCGGAACGGGCGAGTCCCCACTGCTCATGGAGTGATCCTCTCCATCGGCCTCGCGCTCACTCCCTTCCTCCATCGCAGAGTCTTCCGAGTCAGACTCGAATTCCTCTTCTTGGTCACCCACATCCGAATCTGACGACCGAGCTTCTTCAGGGTCTGCTCAGTCGTAATGCCTCCTGCGAGTGCGGCCTTGGAGGGGTTTATTGCAAAACTTCCCGCAGCGGCATATCTTGACGATGTCCTCGTGCGGTCGGCCACGAGTATGTCCAGGCATTTTCGAGATCCTAGAAAAAAAAATTCAACACTGAGGAGCGTTGTATCAAAGCGTTCTCTCACTTACACTCCCTACAAGATTCTCACAATTATTTACACTGAACTACACTGGATGCTGAAGTCAAGAATGTAATAGCTTCCGAGCTCTGGTGGCATCATTGATCATTGCGCCCAACACGGCACGAACTGGCCGCTTTTCCTGCAATGATCAGACTGCATTGTTGATTGATGGTGGCTCATTACTTTTCTCACCCGTACCACCGCGTCGTAAATAGCCAGGTAGAATAGAATAAACCCATATTCACGCAAATGCGCGTTCTAAGGATAAGGATACATAGAGCTCAAGTGGACGTGAAGTAAAAAATCAAAACTATCTTTCTGTTTAGAACACCCAACCAAGACGATCCATGACTGACCCCAGCGCCGACGACGACCAATGGTGGGAAGACAACTATGCACAAGACACACAAGACACTATGGAGAGCGCGTCAAAATACGAAGCAACGGCGCTGGGATACCTGGAGTTATATGGGGACGAAGAGGAGGACGACGACCATGGTACGTGTAAGGTCAATAGACTTGCTTATGCGCGGCGCGTTGACCATGTTTTTCCTCAGACAACACCGCTATGGATGAGGATGTACCACCTACCATTTTGGATCCTCCATCTTCACCAGGTAAATCAGTGTATGCTCAGAGAATGTGTCTGACTGTTTTTTGGTGGCAGAAGCTCTCGCGAGCCAACAATCTATTCCAGCTACAACAAGCACTGATTTACTTGAAGTATGTGCTTTTTGTTGACCTGCAACAGCTGTTAATTTGAGTAGCCACCCCCTACGCAGAATTTGGAGCGGGAGGATACCGATGAAGTCTCCATCCCCCGTGATGTCATGAAGTTTTTCGACCTGGAGGCGCTGGATGGAGAGGATGAGGTAGACGAACCGGCAACGGTGGAAGACCAGGGTAAATGTGGGATCCGTAATCTTTTTATTCACGCTAAGACTTTATAACAGATTTTATCGACGACAAACAGGCGACCGAGGAAGGGGCATCGATTCAATCTGCGTTTCGGCCGCTGAATCTCGCGATCGACGACAGCGAGAACCCCGATGAGATTGTACGCAATTTACGCTCCCGATACGGTGTCGTGAGGGCTAGGCTTCCCGAAGACTCTGATTTCTCTGCGCCCCCCAACCTCCCAAATGCCTTCCAAAACCTGCATCTCGTCCCCACAATCCATGATCCCGAACTCTATCGCGTGAAGGTGCACCTAGGGTGTGAATACGCCTTCATTCATTGGCTATACTCCCTCGTTCCTGACAACTCCACCAACCCACTGCTCCTCTCGGCTTTCTACCGCCCAGATACTCGCGGATCGGTTTACGTTGAGACTCTGAATCGCAAAACCCTTCAATGGGCTTTGCAGAATCAGCGAGTGAAGCTTTGTGATTTGGTTCCCGTGGCTGACCGTGTCGCGCTACTCCAAGTACCCAGCAGCCACCTTCATCCCGGTTGGGCCAAGCTTCAAAACGCCGGGATATACGACGGCGATATTGGGTTCGTGAGGAACGTGCACTCAGATCCAGCTCTGGTATACGTAGTGCCGCGATACCACACCTTTGGGGACGAGACAGTAGATTCACGGGGCAATAAAATACGACCTCCTCGAAGAACATTCACCATGAACCGGCGGTGGGCTGGTGCCGCCTCGCGACCTAACACGCGAGTGAATCGCGCGGCGCGCGTTGCTGTGTCGGATGGATCGATATTTGATGACGGTTTGACCTCTGTCTTGTTTCGTGCAAGTCAGCTCGAGCAACGCGGAATCCGACCTAGCGAGAGTGATCTCGAGTTTTTCCGTGCGGCGCGAGTGCGGGATCTGGATGAAGCAGACCTGGAATCCCCTTCTCTTGCCCTTCACGAGGGGGAGCGGTTTGTGATCCCTGCTGGGCGGTCTTGGTCTTTTGTTGACCGCAAGGGCAAGAAATGCACAGGCACCTCAGGCATCGCGGGCGACATCCTGGCTATCAAAGATGTCAACGGGGAGCGCATGGCGGCATGCACAGATCATTGGGATGAGGACGACGACTTCAAGATCATCCCCGTTCGCTTCATGTCACGCAGTCAGATGAATCACCCACTCACCCTGCGGCTTTTCGACCGAGTACTGATAGTAGGGGGTCTTGTTGGTCGTGGGCGCACAGGGCGTGTTGTCAGCATTGATTCGGATGGAATCGTCGAACTTTACCTCACCTCCTCTCTCGCCGACGAATCTTCGTCCAGTGCAGACCAAGTTCCGTTTGAAATGTGCGATCTAAGCAATTTGCTTCATACCTGGAGACTGGGTGGATGTTGTACGAGGTAAACACAACGGGTTGAAAGGTCTCATTGTTGGTTTTCGCTCCAGAGGTATCGCCGAGGTGTTTTTGGTAAGATCATATAGAGCTTTATCTCGTGGGTCAACTAACCATGTTGTCAGCCCCCGATATCCACCGAAGACATTGGCAACGTCATTCAGGTCCCGTTCCACGCTCTAAAGCATTCACGTCCTGAAGAACCACAGTTTGTGCAGTGGAGTGCCTCACTCCCCGCTCCGATTGACTATAACTCGGATTCGCTGTCGCAGGAGATCCACTCCGCCAAGGAGTCCAGCTTTGCAACGGTCCTTGAACAGGGATCGGCTCTCCGGCATTGTTTTGCCCAGGAGCTTCTGCGACAGGATGCGAAACTCCGGCACAAGGTCGCGCTCGCCATGAAAACGGGAAGCGAATTCTTCGGTCAGCAAGTACGAGTGGTTGGCGGGGCAAGTGGGGACAAGAAAGCTTTTGTAGGTGATGCTTTCAAAGGGCAGACGGGTCAAGTAGTTGGCGGAACGCTAGCACAACGGTCTCCGTATCAAAACTCGTCGCAGCAGGAATCGTTGGAAGAGACTGTTGACCGCGTTCTACGAGGTGAAAAGCACATCTGGAGGGGAGCTATGATGCACGTTCAACTTGAAGGGCCGACTCCGCGGCGAGTGCAGGTCGCGATTGACCATTTGCAGGACACCAAGTGAGTTTCGTCCAAGTCTCGAGAGCCTGTTCTGACCGATAGATCATCCAGTACCCGTCTCCCTCTATTATCATCCGCCCATGTTCCATGGACGGGTCCACCCCGAGCTGTTACACCCCCGCCTCCCCCCGAAGAAGCTGTTTGGCTCGATACACTGACTCCTCGAGATCCCAAAGAACAGATGGAATTGGACGCTCGAAAAGGTATGCTTCTCCATTTTTGCCAGCATCACTGGTCTCACCAACTGCAGCGGAGCAATTTGGTACTTGGCTGTGTCAGCCAGCGCTTGCTGGGAAGCGTCTCGACGTCCAGGTCGACGTCTCCGTTGTCCCAGCACATTGGGCTCAGAAATGGCCCAAGAAATTGGCTTCTTCGCACGGGGAGACTGGATACGTCGTGATGAAGCAGTCATTCGACCCCAAAAGAAAAAAAGCGCTGGCAAAGATCGGGGTCATGGCTTCCAATCTCCATTGCCCTGTCGAGAATCTGAAGCCCATGCGCACTCTCTTCGTCCCACATATCCACGCGGGGAGGGAGAGCATCTCAGAGCGCGCTGTGCGTGTAGTTGTCATCGGTCCAGATGTTGCAGGCAATAATCAGCATCTGGGACAATACGCTCGTGTCATGCCGCTGAAGTCCCAATTGAAAGATACAGTTCAAGTCCGTTTCGCCCTACCGGAAGGCGGAATAGGAATGTTCCCACTCTTCTCATTATGTCGCGCGGGAAAGATCACTCATTATGTGGAGCTTCTCATGGCTGTTGGTCCCCACCAGGAGAAGCAACGTTTTCTGGTCACAGGACTGGGAAAGGCCAGGGTCTTCATTGGGTATGATTGGTTGTTCAAGCATAACCCTGAGATCAACTGGCGATCCCAGAAGATCCTGTTTAGTAGGTGCCCTCCGGAATGCAATGTGGATGGAACGAAGTCTTGGAATGGTTCTCCTGTCAAGGAAGTACTTGAAGATGATGAATCAATTCTTCTTGTGGACTTTGCAGAAGCAATTGATTTACGTCTGAAGGAAACTCCTGCACAACGTCTGGCAGAGAAATCCATGCAGGCCAAAGGATCGTCCCCAGCACAGATCCCTTTTCCATATCGTCAATTTACTGGAGTTTTTTCAAAGGAGTCCTTTGATTCCCTCCCAGAGCGACGTCCATGGGATCATGCTATAGAACTCAAACCAGATGCAAAGACGGTGGACTGTAAAATCTACCCTCTGTCTCGGAATGAACAAGAGAAATTGGATGAATTCCTGGATGAGAACTTGAAGACTGGGCGTATTAAACCATCAAAATCCCCGATGGCCTCTGCCTTCTTCTTTGTCAAGAAAAAGGATGGCACTTTGCGTCCTGTCCAGGATTACCGAAAGCTCAATGAGATGACTATAAAGAATCGGTACCCTCTACCCCTCATCTCCGAACTAGTGAACCAGCTCCGTGGTGCCAAGTTCTTTACCAAACTTGACATCCGGTGGGGGTATAACAATGTTCGCATCAAGGATGGAGATGAGTGGAAAGCAGCATTCCGTACCAATCGTGGGCTGTTCGAGCCCTTGGTTATGTTCTTTGGTCTCACCAATTCTCCCGCTACGTTCCAGACTATGATGAACGACATTCTCCGCGAACTCATCAATGAAGGCAAGGTTGTTGTTTATCTTGATGATATCCTTATCTTCACGGAAACACTAGAGGAGCATCGCAGAATTGTACAACGTGTCTTGAAGATTCTCCAGCAGCACAAGCTCTATCTCAAACCTGAAAAATGCGAGTTCGAACGCACTGAGATAGAGTACTTGGGAGTCATCATTGGACACAATTCAATGCGCATGGATCCTGTGAAGATTAAGGGTGTTATGGAATGGCCAGAACCAAAGACTGTCAAACAGGTTCAGGCTTTCCTTGGGTTTACGAACTTCTACCGAAGATTTGTGCGTGGCTACAGCGAAATTGCCAAACCTCTCACCAAGCTCACTGGGAAATTGCAGTGGGAATGAGGTGAAGAACAACAGGCAGCTTTCCAGAAACTCAAGGATCGTATTGCAGAGGATGCAGTTCTGGCTCTCCCTAATGATGTTGGTCAATTCCGTCTTGAAGCTGATGCTTCTGAAGGCGCAGTTGGTTCTGTCCTCAGTCAAAAGCAGGATGGAGTCTGGCGCCCCGTGGCATTTATGTCCCATGGCTTGAATGAAACGGAACGCAACTACGAGATCTATGACAAGGAGATGCTGGCTATCATGCTCTCGCTTGAAGAGTGGCGTCAACTGCTTATGGGGGTAGCCGAAACATTTGAGATATTCACAGACCATCAGAATCTTGAATACTTCAAAAAGCCTGAGAAGCTTAATCGACGTCAGGCACGCTGGGTCACTGAACTATCCCAGTTTGACTTTACTCTCCACCATCGTCCTGGAGCACTCAATCGAAAGGCAGATCTCCTCTCTCGTCGTGCAGATCATGATCAGGGCCGAAATGACAACAAGGACATCACTGTCCTCAAACCCGAACTCTTCCGATCAACAGAGTTTGTGGTTGAGGGACAGGATGAACAGCTGATGACTCGCATCAAGGCAGCAAAGCTGTTGGACACCAGTGTCAAATTAGCTCTCCAGAAGTCTTTGCCTGATTGGAAGCGCGAAGGTGATCTTATCTTCCATCGGGATTTGATCTATGTGCCCCGAGATGAAAAGTTGCGAGATGACATCATCAGACTCCATCACGACCCCGCGCTTCTGGGCCATCCAGGAGAGAACCGCACTCAAGAGCTCCTTGAGCGTAACTTTTGGTGGCCTAGGATGGGCAACCAGATCAAGGACTACATCTGGAAGTGTGAAGTCTGTCAACGCACCCGCATTCGGCGCAAGACAACAGGTGCTCTTCATCCTCAGAAGATTGCTTCTGGTCCCTGGGAGATCATCTCCATGGATCTGATTGGTCCGCTCCCGCTAAGCAATGGTTTTGATGCCATCCAGGTCTGGGTGGACACCTTCACAAAGACCATTCATGCAGAACCAACCAACATGGAGATGACAAGTGAAGGAGTTGCCAGGCTGACTCGAGACCGCATCATCCGATACCATGGAGTCCCTCACAAAATCATCAGTGATCGTGACACCCGCTACGTCTCTGCATTTATGCGCGAACTCAACCGCCTCTTGGGAACAGAAATGAACCCAAGTACTGCTTATCACCCTATAACTGATGGACAAACCGAGCGCATGAATCAGGAGATTGAACACTATCTCCGGATTTATGTTAACTTCCACCAGTCTGATTGGGCAGAATGGCTAGGTTTAGCTGAGTTTGCACATAATGACAAGATCAGTGCCTCTACCAAGATGTCCCCATTCTATGCTGATCATGGATATCATCCATGGAAGGGTGTTGAGGGACGGATGGAGTCAAAGTCTGAGTCAGCGAAGGAGTTCGCTCAGCGGATGAAACAGATCAGAGATGAAGCTACAGCTGCCCTTCAGAAAGCTCAGACCCGGATGAAGAAATACTACGATGCAAAGCGGACACCTGCACCTGAATTCAAAGTTGGTCAGAAGGTGTGGCTTGAAGCAACCAATATTCCTCAAGGTCGCCCTACAGAGAAATTCTCTGACTTACGCTTAGGTCATGAAGATAAAGGGGGGGTAATGTCACAGTCTGGCCCATTGATTCCATCAAAGCCTGTGATCCTAACTCTCCATCAGCACAAAGGCCCAGCCTTGCCTCTAGACATCGACTGTGCATTGCTGTGGAACTGTGCAAGGCTGTGCGACTGTGCGCTTACTGATCTCTTACTCAGCCGACTGTGCTTTTACTCAGCGGACTGTGCATTTAGTCATCAGACTGTGCACTTACTCAGCAGCCTGATTAGTATCAGAGTAGTCAGTATATAAGGAGCCTGGTCTCCACTCATGTACCTTAGAGTTTTTATTCCATCATCTTCACCTGCCAATTCATCCCATCCAACTAAACCTCATCCACATCTTACCAAACACTATCAAACACTCACACACTGGCTAGTTTGTGACACCTGAAGCCAAGACTAGAAACTTTTCAGGAGACAGACATAGTCCTCCTTTCCACGAACACCATGGCCCTGAGGCTGCCGCATGTAGATAGGTGGCTCGTTTTGATCCGTCTCGCTGTTGAGAAAGGCGGAGTCGACGTCCACAACGTGGAATTCCCAGTCCAGCTTTGCAGCTAGGGTTAGGAGGTAACGAAGCGACTCTGACTTCACAACAGGAGCAAAAGACATCGAAAAATCGATACCTGGGCGCTGGGGTGTACCCTGAGCACATAGACGAGCTTTGTACCGAGTGATGGTACCAGGACTGTCGTGCTTCAAGGCATAGACCCAGAGCGAACCAAGCGGAGTCACACCGGGAGGTGGTGGGACAAGTTCCCATGTACCCATCCTCGCAATGCTATCAAGCTCGACTTCCATCGCGCTCTCCCACTCGGAACAATCGGGCGATTCCATCGCTTCCTTGTAGTTGCGAGGAACTTCGCCGGGACCAATGATATGAGCGTACTCAAATTCATCCCAGGATTCCGCGAAAGCAGAATCTTCCGGCGCACGGTCAGGGTCCTCTGGAGCTGGCGCTGCTGCTAAGCCTGAATTAAGGTTTGCGGCGGCGGCCTTGAGCTCAGCGGCTTCCCGGATTCGGGTAGATGGTGTTGAAGTGTGTTGTCGTCCAGCCGAGACGGTCCGTAGATCCGCGTTCAACACGCGATAACCTCATGTAAATTAGTGATACGAATCATCGATTCTTTTGCTTTTGCTCTCATCCCGCCTCTGCGCGTCGCTGCCCCGGAGTCGATATCCAACAGGTTATGGGCCTATAGCTCGCTACCTCTTGAAGATCTATCCAGGACTTCTTGTTAATTGCTCGCTGTCACGATCAGCACCCGGTTTTTGCACCAATCTCTTTGTCTATCTTTCACTGCATCTCGGATTCGCGTCGACCATGGTTAAACCATCGGATATCTCGAAACTTGAAGGAGCGGAGAATTTTTGGACTTGGAAGGCTGATGCCTCGTCTTTGTTGTTGACTGAAGGTCTTTGGGATGCGGTCGATCCCCTGGTTAATGTTCCAAACGGTGCCGTACAGTTGCGCACTTGGTCCCAAAACAATGCTAAAGCTCATGGGATGCTCTATCTCACCCTGAGCCAGAGCGTGAAGGAAAAGATTAATAATGCCAGCCTTGGTGTTAACGGTCGTTTGCTTTGGGCCACTTTGGATTCGTACTACACCACCGCCGATCCCGCTACTCGCTCCACCTTGATGTCCAAGTTCCATGGGGTCTCCCACAATGTCATGCAGCCCGCCGATACGTTTCTCCAGGCCGTCGTCACTGCCGAGAACCGTCTCACCGCCATTGCTGCGACCCTGCCGGCTCACATGGTTCAGGATAAAATCCTGAGCGGTCTTTCCTCCGCGTATTCACCCATCATCACTATCCTGCAGCACGAGTCCCCCCAGCGTGATGTCCAGTCTATGATCAATGCCATCAATGCTTGGGAACGCTCTGATCTTCAGCGTTCTGATTCGCTTATCCAGGCTGCTCGGAACGCCTTCGCAGCCTTTAATCCGAATCACGGGGGTGAAGATATTGTTGCTGAAGCTCATCTCGCTCGCAATCGGACCCAGCGTACCTCATCCGGAAAACCCTATTCCCACTCCCACTCGCATTCTACCTCTAACGACAAATTTGACTGGACCAACACGAAGAATCGCACCGACGTCTGCTATAGATGCGGTCTTCCCGGTCATTTTGCCCAATTCTGCATTTCGATCATGCCCGACGATGTCCGCCGTCGTATTCTTCGTAATCGCGAGGACAACGCCCAGGTTGCTTCGGATGCTCGGGAATCGGACTCGGAAACTGTTGCCTTTGCCGCCACTGGCGAACATGCTTTCTCTGCCATGCTTCCCCAGAAGTCACTGAGGCCTTTGCCGCTGCCTACTGCCAACCCCATCCGCCTCCAGCTCTCGTTGCTAGCCTTGCTTTTCGTGAGGCGCAAGCTGCTCTTGCACACGCACAGAACTCCCCTTCTATTTCCACCAACTCTAGCCCTGCGTCCAGCCCGACTAAGAAGAAGAAGAAAAAGAAGAAGAAGTCGGCCTCGACTGGTGCGTCTGTCACTCATACAGTCGAAGAAATCGAGGCGGCGTTGGAAAGTGTCTCTCTTGCCGAAGATCCCGCGAACGTCTCAGATGCCGGAACGGACTACACGATTTAGGATTTTTCAGACTACGGGGGTGTCTCGTCTGCGGGGGTGTGTTGAAGTGTGTTGTCGTCCAGCCGAGACGGTCCGTAGATCCGCGTTCAACACGCGATAACCTCATGTAAATTAGTGATACGAATCATCGATTCTTTTGCTTTTGCTCTCATCCCGCCTCTGCGCGTCGCTGCCCCGGAGTCGATATCCAACAGATGGGTCGCGCGGAGGTGGTAGAGGACGAGGTTGACGAGGTGCCCGGGGTTTAGGTTGCGACACAACATCCGCAGGTCCAGCCGGAGCAGGAGGGGATGGTGCACGAGGAGGTTCCGGATTGGCAGTTGGAGGCGTAGAAGTGGAGGAAGGAGTGTTGTAATTATTATCAGCTTCGGTCGAAGACGATTTGAGAGAAGAATATTTGTATGAGTGTATCTCCCCCTCAGCCCGAAATTCCCCACAATTTGAGTTGTCGACGATCCGAAGGTACGCTTTGAGGTCCGATAAACCTTCCAAGCCTTGCGATCATCCGGGTACCCAACAAAAAATAACCGATTCGCCGCGATGGTCGAACTTTTTGCGACCATGGTCGAACTTTTTGCGATTAGGATTGTCATTATAGAGGTAAGCCCTGCAACCGAAACGGTGAAAAGACCTGTACTTCGGCTGTTTGCGGTTTGGGAAGCGGATGGAGAAAGGGGTACGAAGGTCGAGAGCGCTGTGTGGGTTACGGTTTTTGACATAGACCATGTAATTGCTGGCCTCAGCCCACATGCTAAGCGGCAGGTCGGCGTCGATGAGGACGGTGCGAACGCGGTCGAAAATAAACCTAAACTGACGTTCGGCAACACCGTTCTGTTCAGGAGTACGCGGAGCGCTGGTTTTGAGCTGAATACCACGTGCCTTCAAGAACCGCTTCAGGTCTTCGTTGATAAATTCACCCCCATTATCGACGTGCCAGACCTTAAGCTTGCGACCTGTCTCACGCTCGACCATCTCCAACCACTCCTTGAATGCAGCTACTGCATCACTCTTGTGACGCAGGTAAAACATCCAAATCCAGCGAGAGCAGTCATCGGTGAAAGCGAGGGCATATTTCGATCCGTTCAGAGTACGGACTGGAGCAGTCCAAACATCTGAATGAACGTGATCGAGAATCTGTTCGACATTTTCCTCTTCCGAAGGAGGAAAAGAGGCACGAGTCATCTTGCCCTCCATGCAAGATTGACATACCGGCGGCTCAGCATTGAGTTCCGCCGTAGATAGTTTCACACCTGAAATGTGACCCTTTCGAACGAGAGCACACAGCGCAGGGTAGCCTAGATGCCCTAGACGCTGATGCAGCTCAAGCTTTGAGGTCGGAGGTCGAGACGAGGTGGAAAAAGAATTCTCCGTCGACGAGGAGGAATCGAGGTGATAGAGGCGATCGCTGCCGAGAGAGGCGGTCAGAATAACCTTCTCGGACGAAATGAGGTTGCGGATGAGCTTGCCACTGTCACCCTTCTCAAAGGTAACACAGCGTCCACCGCCAAAGACGGTGTAACAGTCCGCCTGATTAAGCCGCGACACTGATATAAGCGTCGGCTGAGAGTCAGGGACATAACAGGTATCTTTCAACCTGAGTCGGACGTTACCACCCTTAGGATGGGACGCTAGTAGCTGTACTTCACCGCGACCCTCGATTTTCCTCGAACCGTTGCCGAACCCGCTGATATTTCCGGATACGGCTTGGGCGTAAGAAACGAAGTCGCGTCGAACGGAGTGAATGTGTGTCGATGTACCGGAATCGATGATGGTAGACGCACCCGCTGTACGTGCACTGTATGCGGAGTTGTTGGTTTGGGAGGATGACGTCGGAGGTGTAGCCGGAATGCTCTCATCACGCAGGGAGTAAGAGGAGAAGTCGGCCACGGAGGCCATTAAGCATTTCTCGAAGCGTACATTATTGGATTTTTCGTCTCCCCCTCCATCTTCTCAGGATGTGGCTCTTTAGCAACTGGTCTTCTTCGACCTTGAGCATTGGGTTGAGCATTTCCCTGTCTTTGTACTATACTTATTTTGCACTGGCTGTACAGGATTCTGCTGCACCGGAGGTGGATCTGGACCTTGAGTTCTACGTGTTGGTGACAGAGGTGGACTCTGAATATCCTGGTTTTCATTCTGTCCTGCTAAAGTACCAGCATTTCCAGTGTTCTGCATCTCAGCAATTCGGCCAGCTGTGCGAGGTGTAAGTTGAAGTTGCTGGCCATTCCAGTTAACCTGAACAAAATTTGGTTGCTGTAAGGGAGATCTCCGGTGTACAGGGCTATCCAGAATGCGATTGACATGCTCTTGCTCCTGAGCTGCATTTCATATGCGCTGTGGAGTATTTGGAGGCATCGATCTATTTACAGCAGTTTGCAGATGTAATGACACCACGTTGCATCACATGTAAAGAAAGCACGAAGAACACGTCTTCTTGTATCGTCTCGTTCTTGCTCGTTTCTTGCCCAATCTCGACTATTCTTGTATGTATGAGGTCGCCTTAATCTGAGCCTCAAGACGCTGGTACTTTATTGGCAAAATTCCGACTTTCAATTTGGCCGACATCCACTTGACATCCAGCTTCTCCAACATTGTCGCGCTCGGCGCGATTCTGGACGGAATTGCCCATGTGTAGGCGCACTTGGAAGGCATTTCTGGTCGCTCTTGGCATATGTGCAAGTTTAAATTGTGGCTGCCGGGTGTATATAACAACTTAGCAGAATAATTTGTTTGGGACCATTTGATCTTACTCCATCTGCATAGCAGCGTTATGCACACAGAATGAGTCTTGAGATCTCCAGAAAATAGTCATCTGGCATGCTTAGCATTGTATGTGTGTTTCAAAGTGGCTAATAGTAAGTAAGCCACGCAGACTCCAGTGGCAAACGAGCAAAAAAATAGAATACGCCACAGCGAAATTTGGCGAAAAATTAGCATCCTTTCCTTTTGAGGACGCACCCCACTGGTGCTATACACCGCACGGCAGAGAATTGTTACGCGCGCCTGAGAAGGAACAAAACCAGAGAACAAAACCGTGATCACGGTGGAAGTAGAGAAGAGACACGAGAACAATAAGTTATCCAACCGGAATCCGCGCTACAAATGCATATAGATTGAAAGCGACTGGAACTGCCTTCCTAACGCGCGTACACACGAGGCATTCTCTCCAGAATTGCGTCCAAGACGGCGATGACGATGACGAGCAAGGTGGATGTCGGCCAAAATGAAGTCAGGATTTCGGCGATAAAAGATAGTCGTTTTGAAGCCCGGATTACGGCGAGTCCTCCGATACCAAAATCATGCTAGTTGTCGTCGAAACGAGAGAGATACGAAGGAGAGAAGAAGACGTGTTTTTTGTGCTTTCTTCTCATGTGATGCGACGTGGTGTCATTACATCTGCAAACTGCTGTAATTTTATTTTGCTTGAGAGAAAGGATTGGCTGGTTGATTTGGCTCATACATGCAGTAACATAAGATAATGTGGAGGATGAAGTTTATCTTGAGTGCTAATGTTAACCAAGAAAAAGAAAAAGAATAAGCTGCAAGCAGCAAATGGCTAGAAGTGTAAGAAATACCAAAATACATGTCATGGAGGAGGGAAAGGAAAGAGAGAGCACATCCATTGAGCAACTACACATACTACAGCTGTTTCGGAAAAAGAATACGGGTTTCGGCATTTGTTGCTCCTCAATTCTTTGTTGACACTTGCTTGACCTTGAGTCTGTTTGCGGAATCTGATTTCTCGCTCGCCCGGCCTCGGTATATCTCCGGGAAAGTTCTGTGGGTACCATAGAGCATTGGTCTATTATCTGGTTAAATTACAATTCTTATATGGACCCCAGCAATCGTGCAAGCTGGTCTGACCCAATTGTGTTCCTTACGGCACCTTCCGCCTGAGGCAACAATTTGTGGAGTTTTTGACAGAATCGTCAACAAGTGTAGACAAAAAATCAAAGAGGAAGAAATGACGAAACCCGTATTCTTTTTACGAAACGGCTGTATATGGTAGGGCATGTCTATACATCCAGGTTGAAGCAAGGTTGAAGCGCGCAAAGAGGTTCAATTTTGTTTCGGCGCGAATTCCGAAGTCACGTGACACTAATTACAGTTGCATGTCCGAGCCTGAGGCCACGGAGTCAGGACTCCAGGACATGCTTACAGTACAAAGCACCTGGACGGAGATTTGTAAGCATCTGCATTCCGGAGCCCTATACCGATGAATGGGGAAGCAAGTTTCCCCATAACCAGTAATTCCTGCGGTGCATAATCTGGGTTTGTTGAAATCTCACTCTTGTCAACCTGGTATCGTTTCGAAGCTGCTTCCGACTCTGTCTGCGTCACATTGACATTATACATAGTAGGTGGGGGTTTCCATTCTCACTCTCTGTGGATGCTAACGTAATGACTTGGGAATCCATAATTCCTTCTCAGTCTGGACATAATATGAGGAGTCCCCCAAAACAATAGTGCGCTTCCGCTTGTACATCAATGAGTGTTTGCCATTGGGTGATTTTCTCAGCATATATCCTATTTTTGAGCCCTGTGAGCACTGAGCAACTTTGGCGGCTTCAACGAGCGCTGACTGGCTCGAAGGCGGCTTCACAATGATGCTTTGAATAATTTTGACATGCGGAATTTTGTGTCGATGTTTCCGGAGCTCAGTAACTCATCCTTTTTAAATTTTGCTTTGGTTGAAAACCTCTGGATGAAAATATGGAATAAGACAAGCGGAGTATACCTCCTTAGAGCAACTGGCATGGCGCTGATGCAGTGGGTGTGGCCTACATACACAAGCCCCTGCAATTATTCTCTTCGTTGCTCAACTCCGCCGGTATCTGGATACCGCTATTTCCCACCGCCATCAGTATCGAGCCGAGATTTTTGGAAAGTGTCCCGTTCGGTGAGAAAACCACATACAGTCGTAAACTAGGAAGCGCAACGATTAGCTTTCCCCGCCGATTATTGGATGAAAAATGCACCAAAACTCTGAGTTTTGTGTGCTAGGGTAATAGCCCCGCATCGGTTCTGCAGATTCGTCAAAAATTCGGGGTCGATACAGTCTGTTTTGAGTGAGTTCAAGGGCCAAAGTTTGGCTCCACCCAAATGGGCCAAATAACGTAGAAGAGCAACAACAGCAAACAAAGCTAGAATCCTCCCGCAGGTCGCGACAACATAGAGCATGTATATTTAGGCCCTACAAGTATCATACCACAAATCAAGCATGCACAGGAACACCAGGTGGTGTTTATATTGCAAGGCAAATTTCACAATTCAGCTGAAAACATCAAAAATCAGCAACAAACTTGCAACAAACCAGCTAGTTCTAGTCCTTTAAAGAAGCTATTCAGTCTAATTTTTTTGCTGGTGGGAAATATGGTTTGTGGGGACTTTTTAGACACCAAATTTTCCATGGAGATGTTCAAAGGTATGGGGAAATCACAAACTTCCTTCCAAAATTGGGCATTTTCGACAAATTGCGCTCCCACTGCTCAGGGAAGTAATTTTTAGGCTCCAAAAAGTGGCTCATTGAATTCAGCGACCTCAAAAATGGTAGGAGAGTGCAAATTCTATCTCGCCAAAATATCCGCGGGTACGGAATATGCATGTTGCTCTTCTACGTTACGTTGCGCTTCCTAGTTTACGACTGTAGAAACACTCAGAAAAAAAAGTGGTCTGAAATTTTTGTGGGTCATATAGCAAAAGACCGAGGGACATTTTTCTCAAAACCGCGGAGGTTATTGAAAATGTGTAAAAGGAAGAATGCACTGGTCGAGGATCGAACTCGAGACCTCCCGCATATATCGTGGTGGCTCTACCAACTGAGCTACAATTGCGGCGAATTTAAATGCATTACCAAAAAAAGGAAATTACCATCAATCTGCATCCCTTTCGCCCCCAATGTGCCCAGAGAAGGAGTTTGGATACCGGACGGTATTGTGTGGGATGAATTGTGGCCAGTGGCGCACTTAAAGCATGTTGTTTGCTCCAGATTTGAGCAAGAAATGGCTTGGTGAGTGTAATCAAAATCAGGCAATTGCGGAGAAAGATACCTCTTCACCGGGCAATCAGGGCATACTTAGACCTCAGAATTGGTTCTCCAGTGTTGAACATCCATGACAGGCTCACGATATGGGCAATTATGCGCTCTGAAGGGCCTGATTGATGGTAATTTCCTTTTTTGGTAATCCATTTAAATTCGCCGCAATTGTACCAGTCCGTTAATTTGGGACCGGATCCAAACATGTTGGACTAAGTCACTAGCTGACTTATGACTCAAGGCTATGCAGTATTACAGCATGCTTGTTAGTTGAAGCAAGGTAATGGTTCTGACAATTTTGGCAAATCAGCCCAATAAGAACCCTTCATTGAACCTCTATCTAAGACTTGTATTAGGCAAAATTCCCAATCTGGACCTTAGCATCGTGCTATAAGCCCTCGACGTCGAGCGTGACAATGTCACAGTGTGATGCTGACATAAGGGTGCGGGGATCCCACGCTCTCTATCTTAGTGCAAGAGAAGCGGTGACTAAGTGACGCGCACGATAGTCGAGTCTCTCTCTACCTCGCATTTGGCTCTGCTTTTAGATATCTCAGATGTCAGAGCTCTGGAAAAGTCGAATCATGTCATCTTATTCACTGTGTCCAAACTGTGTCATCCAGTTGGGTTCAAATATAGCTGGCTAGTTTCCAACCCGAAAAGATTGGGCCATATATTGTAATTCTCGCAGATAGAAGCAATGCTGAAATTCACTCCCCAAGGACCCCAACATCGTGAAATTCACAATGAAAAGGTGCCTGAAGCAAGGTACATGGTTCAGGTCACCAGTACTTACTACTGTGCCGGCTCGGTATATGAGATTACTGTAGTATTTTGTTCAATTCGTAAGCCGATTTGGGGTGTGACATCTCATACGAACTTGATCTTTCGTATGGGGGCCCGGACCGGTGTGACTTGCGAAAATTTTCGTTTTTTTTACCCCCATTTTGGGCCGAAAACAGGCGAAAATTTGTGTGACGTTGGGGGATCGTTCGTATGGAACCCTCGTGACGCTGTGACTCGCAAAAATTTTCGTCGTTTTTGGGCCTTGTGACAAGTGTACGGTTGGCGGGAAGGCCGCGGTTGGTTTCGACTTCTGATTTCTGTCATCGGCCATTTCGGGAAGTTGTCCGAGCACATCCTTGCATACAAAACCAAGCACCACTTTGTCATAGGGCTAGTGGGGGTCGATCTGACACTAAGATACGTAGGGTGGTCGGCTGGGGCTAGGAGAGTGCCAGAGTTGAATAGAAGGTTTGTTATGCTGTAAGGGGAGAAGGGCCCAGGACCCAAGTCGATAACAAACCTGGGGATCAGAGATCCCCAGCGGACTACTTATATACAAGAGGTGACGTAAGATATGACATAAGTGAGCACAGCATGATGTCTTGGAGACAGAGAACTTCTGCCCAAGTCAGAAGACGTCATAGCTGTGGAGTGCCCTGACAGTTCCCAAGGCTTTCGCCGAATGCGTGGGGAACGGAGGGGAGCAGGGGGTACGTCTTTCATTTCGGCAGGTTCAACAGATGTAACATTGGCAGACTCATCATACAAACATGTGAAACGATTAGGAGACGCGATCGAGGGCGTACCGCTCACTCGTCGCGTGGGAGAAACCCCTGCCCTTCCTCGGCGCCTACAGACTCCGGCTCAGGTAGCGAGTTGGTGGTGGCAACCCGAGCCACCAGCTCAGAGAGGAGCTCGGACCCAAGCTGATGAATGACCTCGTCAAGGACATCAGCGGCTCGGACGTCAGCCGGGGTGGGGCAACCCCGGGTCAGGTGTGGACCGCCGCATCGGTAGCAGCCACGGGGAGGTTATCTCCCGGAACGCGTGCGATCAACGTCCATGGGGACTACCTGCGGAGGAGCAGGAGCTGGCATGGCCCGAGGAGGAGGCGCAGGGACAACAGGGAAGACACCTGCTGGACGTGAGCGAGCGGCTGGCGGAGCTGAGGGGGCTTTCGGGAGAAGCCCAGCAGCACGAGCCCGCACGTGTGATTCGTACTGGCGGTACACTCGGGTCCGCCATGCGATGTAGTCGCGGAGGTCTGGGGGGTCGCTGAACGAGGTGATGGCTGCATTGATGGCGGGGGTCAAGGCCAGAGTGGAACTTGGTGACCTTGACCAACGCGTCAGCAAACCCAGCAAGGTCGAAGAGGTCTTCAAAGTCATCAGTGTACTTGAAGACATCCCGGGAGCCCATATAGTATGCCCTAGACTCGAGTTTGTGTGGGGCGTGCTCCTGCTCGTTCTCCTCGACAAAGCGTGAGCAGAACTCCTTGGTGAAGGCCGTCCCAGGTGAGGAAGGGGAAAGGGGTTTTGATGGACATGCGCTCAGCCCATTTTTGCGCAGAGTCTTTGGACATAAAGGACATGGTGAAACGCACTGCCTTTTCCTCAGACATCTCGCCACCTTCGACAAACGCCTCCGGAACCGGTCGGATGTAAGTCCGAGCTGAGTGAAGGAAGGCCCGGCCAGCCGAGCGGTCGCCGTCAAAGACGAAAGGGGGGTTCGGTCGAAGGACCGTTTTTGCTGCCGGGGTGAGGTTGGCAAAGAGTCCTGGACTCTCGGCCGGAGGCTCTGGAGGAGTGGCAGGGGTCGGAGCAGTAGTAGTGGAAGGATTGGCAGCAGTTTGAAAAAGCTCGACCAGACGGTCAACAGTCCTCTCGAGCCTATCCATCCGCTCAGCGGCGGCAGAGTCGGGGCAAGATTCGCGGTTTGCGCATCTGAGACAGCAGAGGAGGAGTCCGACGAAGCGTCTGAGAAATCGCCAAAGCGCGCAATCTTGACCAGTTAATAATCCCTTGGAGCCTTTCTTCTGCTGTAAGGGCAACCTTTAGGACCCGAGATGTCTCGAGGGTCTAGCGAGGGAGAATCCAAAGTTAATTAAAGACGCTACTAGGAATACATTACAGCGCACCTAGCGAGGGAGAATCCAAAGAGAAGAAAGGCTAAGGATTCCCACGCTAGGTGTGGCAAACATATACTAACTCGTTCCCACAGGGCCGGGGTCAACCAGCAATACTGTACTATTTCAATCAATTCGTCTGTCACGCGTCACAGGCCCTCGAATAGACGAATATTTTCGCGCATGTCACAGTCACCGCGCCCATTGACGAATGTGACAAAATAGTCGCAAAATCCCGGAAAAATGGCCGAAAAAGAGTATTTTTTCCTCTGCGCGCTCGGCCGCGCGCAAATTGGGGCCGATTCTTTCGCCTTGTGGCCCTTGGTACGGAATGACAGAAAATGACGGCTTTTACCACCGGATCAAGACAGCCTGGGCCTACGCATCACTGTCAATCAGGATCTTTTAGCACTCTTTGCTTTAATTTGTGAGGAAATCATCATTCTTTGCTCTATTTTCGCTCCTAAAAAGTTCTTTTACAGGCGAAGGAAAGCGGTTCATTTTCAAGGTATTGACGAATATTTTTGGGTGTCACAGTCCGCATTGGTCCATTGACGAATCTCAAATTTCGTTCCAGCGTGTCACAGGTCACAGGCCGGGCGAATGACCGAAATACTACAGTAGTCTCTGGCCCGGTCACAAGCTAATGTCCCAGCTTGATGACGTGTTTGATGGAGCTCCAGATCAATGATGTAATTGGCCTTGGGCCCAAAGGTCTCAAGGCAATTTGCATCATGCTGTGCAGATCAGGGGAATGATGTAATGGACTTGGGCAGAAGTGCCTAAGTCCCTTTGCGTCATGCTGTGTAGAAAGGAGGTTCCAGCGGGTACTTATTTACACTGTTTACTCTCCAGCATACTGTACTCTCGTAAGCATTACGTAGTCTTTATGCGTTTGTAACCGAGACCACGACGTTCTCTACACAAACACAGTTTCTTTCGACTTCTTCGACGGGCCGATACTGAACAGCAATTACGCCTGACATCCCCTGACTGGACTAGTATCATCAAACAAAGAATTTAATGGAGAGGGAGGGAGGGAGAAAGACACGGAGGAGAAGAGTCCACACACCCTACAGGATAATGCTTCTTCGGCTCTCCGGTGTGACTCTAGGTTCTAATTATCTGGTTTTTCGTAGTGCTCGGATGAGTTTAGACGAAGACCCGCTCAACGTTTTGAGTCGTTTTCGCTGAGTTCTCCATAAAGTCACAATCCAAACTGCCGCGCAAGCGCAGGATTGGCGGAAGACCTCGAGGCGATCGAAGCTTGAGCGAGATGTGATCGAATAGACCAGGATGAACCCCTGGCCATCGCTGATCCCGGATGTTCAGCCCAGGTTCAGCCAGCGGAATCAGAGACCGCATATAAAGATTACTAACCGCACCATTGATCCCGCAGTGTCGCATACTCCTCTGAAGAAAGTTCTAATTGAATAAAACCTGAAGCCGTATAGGTGCCCATACCCTGACTGGCAGTATCAATGACTTCCACAAAACACATGTGGTTGTCTAGGACAAACTGTTTGTGGTATGCATCTTCTATTGTTGTATCGTAAGTCTGGAAGGGTGCTCTTGGAATGGCGAATGTTGCAATAATGAAAACACAATACCTCTGCAACATCAATAATTAACAAGTCCACATCTCAATTGGCGAGAGTTCACCCACGAAACAATTGAGGGTAAACTAAAGGGATTGCGAGTCAGACAACACAGATCTCAGGAGATTTGTGCTGACCTGAACGGCTAACGAGGTTTTACCCACACCTCCATCACTGAGGACAGTGCCTGTCCATTGATCCATTTTTGCTTGATGTCAAAGAGAGCTGATGGCCAAAGCAGTAAGCAAAGGACACTCAAGGTAGCGGTCGCAGCCTCCAACTCTTGCTCAATACGTGGAGTGGTGGCAGATTGGCGAGGCAAAGCAGAGATATTATTAAAAGGTTCACATTGGATTGGGTTGGCATCTTTTTGACTGATGTGATTGATCACCTATGCCTCGTTGTTACGGTTCTTTTTTGTAACTTACCATATCCCAGCCAGAACTCCAAAGATACAGTTTTGGAACTTGTGGAGCAAAAATAGGGCAGATTGACAGCGGAAAATCAATGGAAAAGCATTACCATCCGGAGATGACCGTTACCAGAGCCCTACACAAGTTAGTATCGCCCCTTTAAAAAGATGGCAGGGTACATATTCAGGTTCACGACTCTGTGGAACATCAATCATCCATTCACTGCTCAATGCTGGAACACATACATCTTCAAGGAGACCAAACACAGCCGGAACGATGATTGGCGAATTTATGCCCATAACTTCATGAAGGTTGAGTTCAAAAGACAGAACGTGGCTGTCACGTGCTTGGCCACCTTTTCTTTCTTTTTTGTGGTGACCCAGGTTCCTACACAGCCGCGGTTTCGAGGCTCACAATCCTTCAGGGGTGGGATTACAATTTGAATTTTTTGGGAGGGAACAAGCGTGGGATAATTGTGACAAATATGACATGAAAGTATTCTGAGTCTGCCCCAACCTTGTTCTGCAGCAGAAAATGCAATTTAAATTCGAAATTTCCATGCCAGTCGATTTGAGACACCAGTGATGGCATCAATAATGGGACTTATTTGGTGGTGTTTAGGCCGAGCACACACCATAGGACGGGCACGGTTCGATTTCCGGCCGAGACCGCGGGTTTGATGAATTTGATCGCAGTGTCAATTTGCATCAAAAGTTCCAGAAATAGGCTGTTCTATTTTTAGGGGTGGCATCAGATGGCGTCGCCACTGCTCGCTTGCTGCTCGCTATATGCAAACTGCAATAACAACACGTGATAGTGTATTTTTTTTGTCTCTGCATTTTTATACCGCAACAAGTACACTATCTACTAAGACGCGGTGCCCATAGGCGATAAATAAAGGTGTTGTTGGTGCAATGGAAGTGACCGATGGATGTGTAGTATAGTTGTGTGAGGGTGGGGGTTAAGTTTGGGGTTTCGGGGGTATTATCGGAAACATAAACCATAAGACCATAGCGCATGAGTGAAAGATATGTACATGAAAGGGAAGGGTATAGGGTGGGACGGGTGTGCAGAAACGGTGACGGGAGGGTGTTTCGGTAGCGCTGTTGAAACAGGGCTGTGTTGCGCGCGGCCCTCGCGCTCAGCCCATGTCTTCTACATCCGACGAGTCGTCTGGAGGTTCCGGTTCGTCCTCGTAAATTGGGAGTTCTTGCGGCATGCGGGGTAAGCCCGTTTTCGTGAATGCTCCGGACACCTCCAAGAATTCAGCTAGTGCTGTAATTCCGTCTTTCGTGCCCAGTATTTCAGGCAGGGATATGTCCCTTGAGACTTTTTTGAGGATGTACCGTTGGTCCTCATAGCGAGGACACTCGCGAAGCAGATGTTCGCGCGACTGGAAGGGTTCTCCACAGGGGCAGTCAACGTCCTCGGATGGCACGAAGCGGCTGTAGTACTCGCCTGAGAAGCAGTGTCCGATCCGGCACTGTGTAACCCGCCCAAAGACTTCTCTTGACAACGACGTAAAATGTGGGGTCGGTTTTAGGGAAGGGGGGAAGCGGTTTGCCATGGCGTAACTCCCCGTCTTCTGTGCAGACTTCCATTCCTTGACCCAGGACCGGTGCACTTTTTCTTTTGATTTCCTGAGTGCATGCGAGGCGGGTTCCTCCTGGTGGCGCCGCGAGTTTCCGTTCCGATTTTCGCCAGCGCGTCTGCCCGTTCGTTCCCATCGATGTCGCAGTGTCCTGGCGACCACCCGATCTCGACTTTACGTTCTGCGTCGGCGTCGAGGAAGGCACAGATTCTTTTGTGGAATATATGTGCGGAGAGTTGGCCTGCTCTGGGTTTTGGGTCGCAGATGGTGTTGATAGCGGACACGTTATCTGCGAAGAAGTGAATCTCTTTTATCTGCGGATTGGTGGCGGCGATGGAGATGGCTTTTGCCGCTCCAAACAGTAAGCCTGTAATTTCGCCGTCGTACACCTCGGCACGGCTGCCAAGGCCAAAGCTTTTTGCAAAGACCTCTTTATTTTCATGGTAGATTACGGCTCCCGCTCCCACTCTGCGCACACGGTGTACCGCGCGTTGCGAGCCGTCGGAGTAGACCAGGAGGTGGTGGGGGGAAGAACTGAATTTGCTTATCTTTTGCTTGTGTGCTTTCGCCGCTTCCTCCTTCTCCACCCCCGCCGTTCCCGACACACGCAACCGACCCCCAAAGTCCTCCTTCATGCGGCGCCATGGTTCCGTGAGGTACGGGAAGATCCTTTCATCATTTGCCGATGTCAACTCCGCCACTCTTTGAAGTTGCGTGGACTTGCGCATGTTTACTTTGCTCTTTGAGTTTTTCGGGCGTACTGGAAGTGGTGGTGGGAAGGGAGGGGCTTTTCCTCCCCGCCAATCATCAGGTAGTCGTTGTATGACGGGGCTGTTTTTACTCAGCTTGTTGAAACGGATCGCCGCTCGTCTATTCCCTTCATCCATTGCCAGGCGTATGGGTGGGATTGATGCCTCGATCTCCAATGCGTTGATGGGTGAGGTTCTGAACGCTGCGCAGATGAGCCGCAGTGCTCGTCGTTGTACCCTTTCCAGCTGTTTCTCGTGATCTTTCTTTCCGGTCCACCACGCCGCGCCAGCATAAGATAAAACGGGGACAACACATGCCTTGTATAGATGACGGAGGTGGGCTTGTGAAAGGCCTCTGACTGTATTTGATAGCCTCGAGATCCCGTTCACCGTAATTTCCGCCCGAGCTGCCATCGTCTTGACATGGTGATGAAATTGAGTTGTTTGTCGAGGTGTATACCCAGCCATTTAATTGTGTCGAAGGCGACAATGGTGGTCTCGGAGGCATCTGCGTTCGGAAGGCGGATAGCGGGATTGGCGAAGGGTGTTTTATTTTTTCCCTTCTTGCGACCCGTGTAATGCATCAGTTCACGTTTGGCGTCGTCAATCGCGAGTCCCCAGTTGCCCAGAGTCGTGCGGATCTTGATGTACGCCTTCCGGAGTAGGCGGATATTCGTCTCCAGTGATTCAGAGGCGACATATATTTTCCCGTCGTCCACATACATGATAAGGGCAACTTCAGTGTGATCATCAGGGGCGGGAAAAGTACTCGCCGGGTTCCGTTTTGGTTTTGAACGATTCCAGCAGTTCTGCGCTGTAGAAGGCCGCGAGGATGGGCGAGACTGGGGACCCCTGCGGGATCCCATTTTCGACTTGTTTCATTTGCCCGCGTTTTCCATCAATGCAGGACTGCCGCCTGACGATCTTCAAGGAACGAGGCGACCCATTGTACATATTCGAGTGGGATGCGCTTGCGGCGGAGCTCACATAGCAGACGCTGGTGGTTCACGAAGTCAAAATATCCTTTGATATCGAATGTCAACGCAGATTACAACTTTACCGTTGTTCCATGCAGCTTGAACGTCATTCGTAAATGTTAGGATCGCATCCGAGGTGGATGTGTTTGCACAACCTCCGAATTGCGTGCCCGGGATTAGGTTGTGGCGGCCAGCTAAGAACGAAAGGCGGCGCGCGACAATCTTCTCCAGGATCTTTCCCATGCACTCGAGGAGTTGGATGAGACGTAAGCTCTCGGATTGGAGTAGTCGGGTTTCCGTGGCTCCGAAGTGCTATCGCAATTGCCTTCCGCCATTCTCGTGGGTGGAAGCCATTGCGGAGGCATCTCCTCAGAAGCATATGGATCTCCGCACGGGCATCTTGCCACGCCCAGCGAATGACCCCGTAAGACACGTCGCTGTCTCCCGGTGTGGTGTTGGCGCTGGATTCCCAGATGGCTTCGCGCACCTCCGTCAGAGTGATGTCGGTGAAGTCGAAGTCGTCGGGTTGGCGGTTTGATAGATCTGGCTCAAAGTCGTCTGCTAGAGGCGGAGGGGGGGTTGGAAGAGTTCCTCGCGGAGTGCTTCGCATTTGTCGTGGTGGGATACCGCGGGGGCTTGGCCGTTTCTGCGATTAATGGCGGGGGGTGGGATAGTTTCCGCGCACCTTTGGACCACTTTCGGAAACCCCAAATGTCCTCCGTCTGCGCCTCCTCAAGCTTTCCGATTGCCCACTTCGCTTTCGTGGCTTTACACAGGCGTTTGAAAAAATTTGCAGCTTTCTTGACCTTGCCGCGAAGCGCTTGACATCTGGTCCCAAAGCGTGTTTCGAAATCGTTTTGTTCCGTCTGGGCCGACTTGAGTTTGTCGGCGGCCTGCCTGAGTTCCTTACTCCACCATGGTTTTGCGTTGGAGCTGGGCGTCCGTAGTTTACCTACTTGTTCCGTTGCTTCGCGCATGGCACTGGTGAGAGCTCTCGCAGCTGCTTCGAGCTGGTCGTTGGAGACCGGTTGTTGCTCGTCCATGATCGGGGCGATATGCGGCCGGTGGGCCTCAAGTGTTTGTCGAATGCCTTGCTCCAGTCGGCAGGGGTCCACCTCCTTCAGACTGTACTTCGCGCCGGCTGTATTGTCAATCTCGGTTCGACCATAATCCACCGTCCATCGGATACCCTTGTGTCCGAGCCATACGACATGGAGCTGTCGTGGTCCAGTCCTTGACTGTGTCGTTGTTGATTGCGGCGGCATTGACGAGGGTCAAATCTATAACCGACGGTGAACGGCTCCGATCGTGCGGAATGTAAGTCACTTCTCCTTTTTTGTTCAGCAACGCATATCCTTTCTCTGACGTCCAATCTACGAAGTTTCTTGACCGCGTGTTTTCCGTGCACTCCGATGCATGACCAGAGCTCGTGGTGGAGGTTGGTGTCACCTAATAGGATGACTGGTGGTCGGTCGGGAGGTTGAGGGCTTTGAGGCGCTCGACCGCTGGGCGTAGGTGTTGTTTCTGGTCGTTGTAGATATTGACATATGGGTTGTTGGGGCCCCCGGTTGCGAGACGTCAACCACTTGAATATCGAGGTCTTGGGCAATGTCGGATCGCAGCGTAATTGAGAAGTCCGGTCTGCTTTGATAGTATACCATCACGCGAGGATGCGCACCACCCGGTTGTATATTGTCCTTGGGGAGCACTGGGGTCCAGGCTGCGTGTCCGATTGGGCCGATGATTGCGTCGCCCCCGTCGTCCGTGCCGATTGTTGCCCAGCTTGGCTCCTGCAGGAATACTATGTCAAAAGTCACGATTCGGTCATTCAAAAATGCATGCGTAGCGGATGATTTCCGGTTGATATTAAGCTGGCCGCAGCGAATCGGTTTTGTGTAGAGAGTGTGTCGGTTGAGGGGGTCGTTGTTGGAGGGGTCGTGGTTGACTTTGTTCAACCATTGACACGGTTCTGGACGTGTTGCATGGCGGCGGCGGTTTGTTCCCTTGAGATCGACAAATTTCCCGAGCTGGCAGCGTTCGCAATCACCCTGTCGACCTGCGGTTCCGGGTCCAGCAGTTGAAAGCGATTTTGGGTTGGTGGGCCTGCGGCGGATGTTGGCGGGCCGCGCGCCTGTTTCGCGTTGGTGCATTTGTCCAGCCTTGGTCCGACGTGCGGGCTGGTTGTGTGGGGCGGTCGTTTGCTCGCGCTGAGCCGTACTTGGCGAGGCGTTCAGGGCAGCGTCTTGAGTCTGAGGGGTGGTTAGCGTCCCGGCGTCCTTCCCCTTGCAGTGGATGCACTGCATATCATGCGTGCATGTCGTGTCGGTGTCCATCGCGTCGTCGGCCTCGGCTTCCGCCTTGCATTTGGTGCAACCGCGTCCGATGCTCGGCTTCTGTGTGATCTTGTCCGCACAGTCGACATTTTGGTGTTGCGGCTTCGCATGATGTTGAGAAGTGCCCAAATTTGTAGCACTTCTTGCACTGAATCACCGGGGGTCTGTCAGCGTATCGGCGCAGAAATGCGTTTCTTCCAAACGCAGCTAGCGACTTAACTTCTCGGAGCAGGCGTTCTGCCTGCACCTCGTCCTCTACTGCAAACACGATCGACGAGTATCCCGTTGTCATGAGTTCTTCGCGTGAAACGCATCCAACGTGGTGGTTGTATGATCTTCAGACTTGCATATTCCGGGTTCCTTTTAAGTAGTTCAGCGTGGACGGTTTCGGGGGCGTACACACCTGGAATGTCATCAAATGCTCCCGTTCGAACTCCATTTACTTGAATTTTGATCCATTTCGTGTCCTCGCGCACAATAGCTTCCTTGCCTTTCGTGATAAGGTTAGTGAAACTGGGTGCGTGTTTTGCCAGCTCAGCTGCCGTTTGGTCGGACCGGGTCGATACGATGCAGTTTCCGTTGTTGTTCCATTTGACCGCCACCACCATGAGGTGTTCGGGTTCGACACCGTCTGCTACGAGGCAGTTGTTGATTTCGTCGACAAGTTTCCGAGGGTCGGGGCGGTCGTCGGGTTTGACTCCGTCCGGCAGTATCTGGATGATGAGGCGCGACTGGTGGTGGGCCTCGGCGGGGCTGGCTACTGCTGGTTTTGGTGGCGTCGGTCGGGTGGTCGTTAAATTTCTGCGGGTTGGGTTGAACAGGGGTCCGAGGGCAGCAGATGCTGCTGTTGTTTCCTGCTGTGGTACGGCTGGGGCGGGTATTGACTTGATTGCTGCTAGTGTCTGGTTTTGTACGTTGTCGATGCGGCTGTTTAGTCGATACTCGAGTGTTTGATTTGTTCAATGAGTCCTGTAACCATGCCTTTCAGATCGTCGTAGTCGCGTGTCGCGCACCTTGCCGCCTCTACAGCACTTTCTACCATGTTTTCCATCCAAGTGTCCCCGCCGTGAGTGAGACGATAGACTTCCGCCGCCAATTCCCTTGTTTTTTGACTCGGTGTTGGGTGTACGTGATATTGTTCCTTGCTGATTCTGAACGCAGCGACTGCATCTTTCAGGCTGATATCGACCTGGTCGGCGAGCTCTGCTGGATTTGTCCGTCGAATTTTGATCTGGCGTGGTTGTTTCGGATATGATGCTGCCGCGGTCTTGCTCTGTGTTGTCGTCAACGGGATAGCCGCGTTGGTCGTACTGGTCGTGCCATTGCAAGCCTGAATGTGTCGGGGCATCCTGCTCCATCGCGGGAGTCGGCGGGAATCGCGGGCACGTGATCGTATGTTCGGGTTCTGGTCGGGGTCGTGTCGGCGGCCGTATGTTGGGGCATAGCGGTTGGGGTCTGCGGTCGGGAAAGGGCGTCGTCGTCGTCGGCGTCGTCGGCAGATGGGTGGCGCGTCGGGGACCTGGTGAAGGCACCTCTTATCGTGCCTATGAATCCGGCCTTTTTGATGGGGTCGTAGGCTCAACACGTTCTTTTCTTTCGAAGCCACCTCTTGGTCAATGGCTCGCGAATTAATCCACCCGCACTTGTCTATGTTCAGTATGCTGGATATCCTTGATGATGTATGTATGTTCCAGCACTGAGCCCCGCGTGGAAGTGATTGATGTTCAATAGAGCCGTGAACCTGAATACCACGTAAGTAGCTAGCGTGGTCAGGATTGCAATGCAGATTCGTCGCAAAAATCGAAATGGGGTTATATCAGGTTATCCGTAACCAGTTATAAGTCTATAATTTGGGCGGTGGGGTATAAAGCTAAGATAGCATTATAAGGATTTACAGCCTTATAGCATTATAGTCAGTTATAAACGTGAGGGCGAGGGCATTGAAAAAATTCTTTTCTCTCAACCCCTCCGCATCCCGACACTCACGCTACCGTGGGGCCGTGAAGCGGTGCGAGGCGGTTGCACGCGGCGGGATTTGAACTGCCGACCGTCTCATGCGCAGTGAAACCATACACCATTACCGCTCCACCAAGGAGCCATTGGAGAAAAGGTTAGTCTCATACAGTTGCGGCAAAATCAATTTACTTACTAAATAAGGAAATTCTCGTCAATTCGCTCCTTTTGCTCGTTTTTTTCGAGCGGTAAGTTGATAAGAATACTAAGAACTGCTAGTCTGTATTCCTGATGTAAAAAAGCCTGGCGTCTTTGTATTGGTTTCGCCGGGATAACCAGCAACTTTGTCTCATAAAGTGCAGCCAAAAACAGTGAGAAACATGACGAATCCGGTTGTTTTTTGGGCGTAGACCGGCTCGTACAGGCGCTTGGTGCTATTTCAACGTGCTTGTGGTGATTTTGTTGTGTGGTAGAGCGGATTTGATGAAATTTCCTTATGTAAGTAAATTGATTTTGCCGCAACTGTATATATGAGACGCAACGCTTCGGCAGGGCCAATACCTGACGGAGCTGATACCCGAGTTAAAGGAAGCATTTTCGCCGTCACCGAGAACCGAAGGAGCATCTGCAAGACAGTCCCAGCCGTAGGAGCAAAATTTCGATTTTTTCCTGATTTTAGGTGATTTTCTGATGCCTGGTCAACGGTTCGGATAAAACGTCGACCTCCTGGGAGGCCTGGTGCCAATTCGGATAAGAAATGCCCTATTTGGGGTCCGGATAAGATGTCCCAAATTCCGGATTTTCCGGGGCAGGCATCATAGGTGGTTGTCGGGGGTCCTGCTGGTGGGCAGCGACGGTGTTTTGATGGCTCGCTTACTAGTCCGGTAACTAAATATAACCGGTAAATTCGTGGTCCCTCCACTTTTTCGTCTGTATTCCGGTTGTTTTCGCAATTTGAGCCATCCTGTGAATGCACTAGACACTAATATGTTCTGTATGCATGGATTCCGTGAAAAGCAACTTGTGATCAAGTATGGACAAATTCTCGATACTGCGGTGGTACTGAGGCCGGCCACTGAGCATACTCCGGATTTACCTGTGACAGAGAAGGGAGTGTGGAAAGCTTGTGTGTGTGTTCAGGGAGAGTTGCGTTTGTTCGGATGTCTGGAGAGGTGAGGTTCTCGGGTGCAATTCACAGTATGTGATTGTGGTTCAACAGATATGGCCACAAAGTAATCCGTTGGTGAATTGAATATTAGCATGCCGTACCGCGGTAAATCCTGTGAATACTCCTGCACGATAGGAAGAAGAGGCACACGCGTGACAAACGCATCAAGTCACATCCATAATTGGCAATTTGGCGGGGGTTTGATGGCGGGTCTCGCCAGACCGCATGTGTGGGTACGGGCATTGCCCTTGCCAAAAGCGGCAGCTTTGGTTGTGTTTGGTTGGCTGGGGACCTCGGTTCCAACTTCGCAAAGGCTTCAGCCTCTTACAACGGCGTCCTATCCCTTAGGTCCATTAATAAATGTTGTAGGGAATAAGCATTAAAACAAAAGTACTATGCCGGATTTTTGAATTTTGATGTGATTTGGTATGAGATCACCTTTTTTCGGAAAACCCAGCACCTTCACAACACATAGGGAAAATTTGAATAATCCGGCATAGTACTTTTGTTGGATGATGGATTTTGAACAAAATTGCCCGCGGTGGTCAAAGGATTGGGCCGGATTTGAAGGACGAGAAGCTTTTCTACGGAGACGACTGAATACCCCCAGTTCTATGGCCCAAATATCCCTGTTTTACTCCCCTTAGTATTCAGAAAGCTCTCAATACTTGATATGAATATATCTTGTGAATTCTTGCCAGGTAAATGAGGCAGCAACAGTTGTATGTAGGCGATCAATGGAATTATCAAAGTAATATGCTAATAACTTTCTCAAATCATCAGAGATTTACTAAATCCAAAGTGGAACCATGTATGAATTTACTGCCTTCCCAAAGGTTATATGCCGCATATCTTGTTTTCGACCTTCGGGGCTCACAGGACATTGATTTCAGCAAAATCAAGCTGGAAGTCATAATTTCTGGCAACGAAACACAGGGCTCTGTTAATATTATGATACACCCGCTTATACCAAGCAAATCTCCCACATAAAGCGTGGTATTCTGAGCCACCGTTCAGCCTGCAGAGTGAGCTGTATGTGCCGTTGTTGAGGCTTGTGACGATTGTGACATGCGTGACGAGGAAGCGAAACCGGTTGACTTCTGGTTCAAATTTGAGCCTGAAGCGAGATTCCAAGGTAAAAAGTTTGTTTTTCGTGCTGTGGAAGCGCTTGGAGGTGTTTTCCATGTTTTCTTTTACTACCTACATCCCGATGGTATGCCATTCCCACCTCAATTGCCCGATATCACTCGAGAGATGAAGAATTTCCTAGATATTTTTACAGATCCATGCTACAGGACATTATTTGAACACTTTCCTCCCTTATGTCCATGCTTCTACATCGTTGTGGAACGCAGAAACCGACGGAACATGCGGAGAATGAGTTTGATTGGGGGCAAACAAGGCCAAAGCTGCCGCTTTTGGCAAGGGCAATGCCCGTACCCAGCATGTGGGTGTTATCACGCGTCGGCACGTGATTTTGGTCCTAATCTCGGCTTTAATGGGGCAACCCCGCCATTCCAAGGGTGATGGCAAATCGGTCGCCAGACCGATTAAAGCCGATGGCCCCGGCCAGTAAAACCCTCGGCAATCTGAGGCTATTTCCGGCAAAATAAAGCCCTCGAAATGACCGATTTTTCCGGGTCGAACCCCGCCAACAATTTCAGACTACATCACGCGCGCTAAAGCGGAGATTGACAAGGAGCGCATCACCGCGTTCACTCCGGGCAAGCTCAAGAATGTGAAGACTTTGAGCTTTGGAGAGTGCTCTGATGTGAGCGTGTGTGGAAGGAGACCTGGTGGAACGTGATTGCAAAGAGGGTCTTGCATCCGACTCATCCCCCAAAATGGAGACACCCTCGCTGGACTCACAATCAAGGGCATGACTCCAAAACGCCAGATCGAAGGTATTGCACTCTGGTCGACCGTCTTCATCAACAAGGAGCACCTCATCGCGCATGCAGTTGCAGCTGTGCGCCAGTTCCACAAGTTCTATAGAGCCACTTAGACATTGATAGCTTGCATGTAGTGAATAGCGGTTTCAAAAATATGCTTTATTTGACGGCCATTTGTGGTGATTGAAGAGGGAATGCTAGGTCGTGACTCGCAAAAGACACCTGAACAGGAAAGGCTGCGCACCGGCCGGCAAAAAATACATAAGTACAGTGGGGCTCAGGTATGCGTCTCATCCCGACCAGGACATAACCACTACACCAAGCAAGCTTGAAGGCAAAGAAGAGCATCTCCCCAACGCTTTCTAAGAGGATGTACAGCCGTGAAAGCTTGCTCCCATGGCTGCTGGCCTGAAAAAATGTCACCAAAAAAACAAAATTCAGATGAAAAAAAGTATTTTCGTCGGAACAAAAAATGTTTCGGGACAGGAAATATTTCGGCGATTAAATCACCAGCTTGAACAGCATACGTTACCGTTACCACTTCAAAATTGTTCACAACGGAAATTTGTGTTACGCACCATCGTGACCATCCGGTAAGGTGCCTGAGAAGCTTTTCGGTTAATCGTGTTTGCTAGCCTGCGTTTAGGGGTGATATAATATATTACGGTTTACCGACCGATCAGCTGGGTCGTTATGTGCGTTAAGTCTCACAGCCACCATCAGTGCACATAACTAGCTGCCGTCTTTCTTTGCTCGTGGACTCAGAAAATTTCCCAAATTCATTCAGAGCACTGACAATGTCTCTTTGAATAGTTCTGTCTCCAAAAAATCCCAAAATCTATCCTTGTGAACGGTATTGCAAGGGAATCGCGGTGTGGGGCTGTTAAGTGTGATTTGACTGTAACGTCACACATAGCAGCACATAACCGTTCCCTTCATCTACCCTTCACCACCCGCCCCAATTCACTAGCTCTGGCCCTCCTTAATGTTGCCCACCACTCTTGCTTCCTCTGCAGCTCTACTACCTCCATTATCCTTGCTTTCTGTATCCCTTTGAGCCCGGAATTTGTTCAACAATACACCATGAGCCTACCGCTGAAAATTGGCTAATACTGGCAAGATTGGTGGAGCTGGAAGGCTCAAGACGTGCCGAAAGTGAAGGAGGGGTCTATATGAGAGCTTTTAGGTGCGTGCACTTGCTGGAAAATTGGCTAATACTGGCAAGATTGGTGGAGCTGGAAGGCTCAAGACGTGCCGAAAGTGAAGGAGGGGTCTATATGAGAGCTTTTAGGTGCGTGCACTTGCTGTCTGGCTCTAATTAACTCAGATTTTGACATGCCTGCTTCCCTTCCAGCAACCTCACTGCACAAAGCATCGGACGACGCGTCATCGAGCTCAAATCAAGCTCCGTCAAGCTTCCTCTGAACTGCGGTATCTTCCCGGTGATTTTCGACGCGTTTCTAGGCTCTGGGTTGCGGTAACGCTGCCACTTTATTTAATTTCCTTTTATCATTCTCTCAGCACTTGATGTACTCTATACTCTGAAATGAACATCACTTCCATGTTTCTCATTGCAGAGGGAGAAAATAAAATCATTATGACTTGAATTATTAAGAAATGACCGCGAAGTCAGCCTCTGAAACTCTCCCTTCTTCCCTCTTTTTCATTTCTTTTTTCGTCGTTTTCCCCTTCCGGACACCCAGCACAATGGTCGGAAAACTACGCCAAAAGACAATTTATCATCGCTTGTAACTTAAATACTCGGTCTGTTCCGATTGGGTATCGGTCAGAAATTTATTCGGGAAAGTGACGGAATTCACCGTGCTCTGTCATTAATTTGCGCTTGCCAACGGTGTTTCTATCTAAGTTACAAAAGTGGAAGAATTCTTTATGAGATGTGTTTTGTGACGACTGTGGACTTTTCCGTCGCTAAATTCACACTAACTCACTACGCGAGGAGCAAGTGGCCAGGGGATGATTTATTAGGCTTTGATTAGGCTCCGATTTTTCCGTTTTGTGAACTTCAGACTCGCCTAGTAGTTCGAAATTTATCTGGCGATGAGAAACTGACCAGGATTTTGTGAATGAAGTCAGGAACGGCCGCCTGTATTTGTGAATAGACAGCTTGTGCCACAGCCGCACGGGCCGCATGCGGCTCATGCGGCTTTTTGGCACTTGTGCAAAGCCGCGGGAAAGTGGGGCCGTGAGAGTAGTGGAGCCGCTGCGATGGCTTCGCGTTCGAAAGTTGTTGAAGGTTCAAGGCTTTGTAGACGCTATTCGTGAGTATTTCGGCGCAATTTCTTTTTAGAAATGTTAAATAGCTACTCTCTGCCCCCTAGACATCGAAAGTTCTGAACTTGAACTGGGAAATTACCATAAAAACTCAATCAAAACTGTGCGGCTTTGCACAAGTGCCAAAAGCCGCGTGCGGCTGTGGCACAAGCTGTCTAATTATGTATGATAAAAGCAGATGGGAATCAAATTGACTTTCTTCCCTCTTCCATCCATACCATGGACTCCGACAACACTCCCAAAATCTCCGACTGTATTGGTCAGGACAAAGTGCTAGCCACTGTTCCAGCAGCCGTGAAGAAATAATACTTGTAGCTTTTCTTGATACCTCAGGCCCTTGAGGACGCGCTTCTAAATCGCCGTATCTTTCAATCGGGGTCAGCGCAAAACAGATCCCGGCGACGCGCTACCTTGGGCCTGCGTGGGAGGAGCATTAGATAATTTTTTCATACCTTTTGCGAAATTTTTCTGTAGTTTTACTGTAAATTAAAACTCGGTTTGAGTGCATTTGGCGGCTCCAAAGAATAGGGTGTTCATTGACCGACCGTGACCGTTACGGCGACCAGTTTTGTTCAGTTCACGTTCACAGGGCACCGTTACCCGTTATGTGAACAAGTGGTCGAAATAGTACTCCGAGTTCGCGAAAAAAAGTTGTAAAAGTGAAAAAAAAAAAAAAAAAAAAAAAAAAGTGTCGGAACTTCCCTTATGAGGGATACTGTAGTATTACGTTCAATTCGTAGGGTCACAGGTCACAGACCCGAAATCCTACGAAAATTTTCGCAAGTCACAGCGTCACAAAGGGGTCCTACGAAAGGTTCCTCCCTGTGACATGGAATTTGGTGCGATTTCAGGCCTAAAAAGGGGGTAAAAAACGAAAATTTTTCGTAAGTCACAGTGTCCCAAGGCCCCCTTACGAAAGGGTAAATTCGTAAGGGGTGTCACACCCAAAACCGGCTTACGAATTGAACGTAATACTACAGTAGATAACTTTGGATTCTCTATCGATTGTCCTTTTTTGGGGGGTTGTCAAAGAGCCCTGTGTCTGATCGGCTATGATCGCTCACCTCTTGAAAGAGACCACCACGGGAGATCACCTGATCTATTTCCTCGTCTATCTGATTCGTTTTTTTCCGAGCTATGCTAGTGGTCGCAACCCTAGAAGATCTTACTCCAGATATTGTCATCCAAGTGTTAGCGCTTTGTGGTGTCCATGCTACCCTTTCATTTTCAAGGGTTTCAGTGCTTTCCATTTTTTCTACCGGCCGCTAACTCTCATTGGTACTTAGGCAAGCAAAGCACTCCGAGTAAGTGCTATGACAAAACAGCTGTGGCTGAAGATCTTGGACAATCTTGCGTTCAACGGTTTACTTGACCTTCCCCCTATCGACCGCCTCAATATCTCAACTGACGCGTTGATCCTGTTGGTTCAAAGAGGGGTTGCGGGTCCTGCCTTTTGGCTATCCAGTTTCCCCCCCAATCGACCGGAACGTCAATTGACCTTCCTCGAAGTTTCAGAAATTGTTGATCTGCATCTTTTCGGAGGAGGTCAATATGCTCGGATATGCAACGTCAACTCGTTAAAAATATATCACGTTGGCACCGGCCAAGAAATTTTCTCATATCCTATGGACCACGAACACATTCTCTGGTCGACGGAATTGTTGGCTGGCGGACAAACACTTCGTGTCTTTCTCATTCCAGCTACAAGCCCCTCTTCGTAGGTCCAATTTGCGTCTGAGGTTCTGCAATGTTGACATGAAATATGAAGTGACTGGCTAACAGTTCAAGATGCCACCCCAAAAAATTTGGAAGGACTAACCATTAGACTATTCGCGCGATATTTTGTTGGAAGGACGGCGGCTTCGTTGCTGACCCATCAGATAAGGGTTTGTCCATATTTTGTTGGAAGGACTAACCATTAGACTATTCGCGCAAATAGTCTAATGTTTAGTCCTTCCAACACTCACGACTTACGGATCATTCTCCTGTAGCGTAGATAGTTCTAGATAATATTCGTAGTATAAATACAGGACCACTGAAGCCTAAAGCTCCAGTGGATTGTAACCCAAGACCTAACAGTCGAGTGCCCAAGCTACTGTGAAACAGCCGAATCACAACACAGATACATTGGGAAAGGGGAGAAAATGGGGTTGTACTCCTTATTCCCCTTTCCACAAAAAACGGACTAGATTTGCCGCAAATTTGCCGTGGGTCCGGCACAACAAGTTGATGACAATGTTAGGAAATCATTACTGTACTCATAGAGGGGGTATCGTCCCACGGGTTATATTCCCCGACTGTCAAAAGATATGGCTGCCTCCACATAATACAATCCATGAGTGTGGAGAGACAATCAACTGGGAAGGCTACATAGTGGAGGCCTCAAAAAGACTTTTCGGCCCATTTTGCATGGAGGAGGAGAAACTCAATCAACTGCGATCCAATGAGTACAAGAAATCACTAAGAGGATGCGGCCCGACCTTTTGAGGGAACCTATCCTTTGCCACCTGCATGGGGTCTTTGTACCACCCTCCAGCACTATCCAGAAGAGTCAGTTAGCGGTCAGTTTACTAGTTCCTCAACTCAACGAGGCATAAATGACCATGATTTGGCCATCGACGTCTTCAAGGGCGCTAACTTTCTCGACAATATCCTCCCAGCTTGTTTGGGAAGTCGCTGCGGAGGACTCATACAGGGACGGTAGAGCATCGAGATTCAATGCCTCAGAAACACCGGAGTCTTGAGGTCCAATGTCATCCAGATGGTTTTGAACCTCCTCCCAAGATGAGCCTTCATCCCAAGCACTGTGCGAAGTATTCGTCATGAAATTCAAAACAATAATGAGGAATTTCAAGATTCCTGATGTTTTGTCATGAACCACATCATGAAATTCAAGATGCCTTTCACGATGCTCAGAAACTCATTTTTACATTAGGTGATGAGCATATAAATTCATGACAAAACATCATGAATTTCATCATGCAAGACTGTCGAAGTTCAGTAGTCGGATTCACTCGATGTAGCTGCATATATGGTGTAACATGCTACTCTTAATAATTCCATCTTGGCTGACTTGGATGTATGCCTCCGGCTGCCTTTGACAGTGCAGCTTGAGGTCGTGTGTTCGAGTCTGTCTGGTGTCGATATATTCCTTTCGACTTTTTGCTCCTTTTCACTGCCAAAATCATGATGTTATCGTTATGAATCCACAACAAAACATCATGAAAATAACGTCATGAATGTTCCCATAACCGTAATGAATTTCACGATGCACTTTCATGATGTTGCGTCGTGAATTTCAAGAGTGCATCATGAATTTCGTGACAATTCATCGTGAACTTTCTAATGAATCGTCGTGAAAAACATGAGGAATTTCATGATACTTTGACTGCACAGTGAAGGCTCGTCTTCGGTATCGGAGGACAAGAATATATGGCCTTGTGGGTGCTCCTCGACGAAATTGCCAAGAAGAGAACGATGCTGTCTGCAACGAATCAGTCAGGCTTACTTCCCTCAAGGGGTTGCGAAAAACAAAATAAAACACCTCGACCTGTTTTTTATTTTAGTGGCTGTTTGGCGGGACCCACCCTACCATGTAAGCGTTACGTAACGTCCCAATATGGCCTGCTAAATCACTTTTCAAGGGTCTAACCCACCATACACAGTGCTTGTATCACCTTCACCTCATTTTACACCCCCCAGAGCCCATTTGAGGGCAAAACATAACAAGTCATTATTTTTTTTTATCCGGCCTCTCGGCCGACCCACCCTCCCTAGCCGGTGTGCCGGCTTGTCCGGCCCGCAACCCCTTGACTTCCCTATGGTGCCGCTCACTAAGTCACCGCTAGTTTTGTACAGCGGCCAATCTGGCCGCGGAAATTTTTTGGCTGATAGACCCCCTAAATTCGCAGATTTTGGCTCAAATTTAGAGCTCTTTTGGAAGGATTTAGCGCGCGCAGCGCGGGAAAAACCATTCCAGTGGTATTCCACCCCTCGTAAGGCCTCGCCTGAGGCATTTTGTTTGGGGTGGCCAATTCGGTCGAAGGTAAAGTATTTATCTCGCCCAGTTTTTATTCTGAGCTCAATTCCTCTTGCCAAATTGTAGCTACCATGAAATGGAGCATTTCTGCAAGAGGATTAAAAAATCAGATTTTTCCCTGATGAGATCAATGAGCCATCAATTTCTGTACAAAGGTAGCGGTGACTACTTAGGTGCTTTCGGTCTGTAATGAGGTACTTATTGAATATGTTACTACAAGTCTTCGCCGAACTAAGCTAAGTTACTTGAACTACTTAAATTGACTATGTTACTGTATTAGGAACACAACCAGTACTGGTGACCAGAACCATGTACCGTGTTCCGGGCAACTTGAACTCCATGAATTTCATGAGGTTCACAAGTGAATTTCAAAGAGCCGCCAGGAAGCCAGGAATGTATTTTTTGAGTAGTTTTCACACATATGGATTCATTCGATTTTCAAGTGAAATTCACTTAGTTCATAATGGCCTAATATATTTGTGTGAATCAGCTACGTGAAGTTACAACCCCATGAATCTGAATTCACTAGATAATCCCGTGAATTGTGGAATTCATGGTCCGGCTATGGGAAATTCAGGGGGTTCTGCAACCACAGTGGGGTTGATACCAGATAGAACTGAGGATGAGACTCCGGAAAGCTTCTTCTCCGAAAAATGGACGGAGGATGACATTGGAAGACTCAAGGATCATGTTCGAAAGCATTCCTTAGATAGCTCACCCGGGGAGGATGATGTCTCCTACGTGGAATTTCTGCAAATTCCCAACGAGGACCTAGTCCTTTTACTGAACAAATGTGTCGAAGAAAGAGGTGCTCCAACAATCTGGCTAATCTCTGCTCTAATTGGCATATTGAAGCGACTCAAGCCTCGTGAAAACCCAGATAGCTATCGGCTAATAGCGCTCCCTTAAAAGGCTGGACCAAATTCCTCTGCACATGCCTCTCTCGGTCCTGATGCTCTGCATGCATAAGATATGAACATGAGCAACGGCGGGAAATAGCGTTTTCAAAAGGATGCCATCATTCCCAATTCCGAATCTGTTCCAAACCCCGATGTGATAACCTAGAGAGACGGACACATGGCCCGGATACGCATAAAGACTCAGACAGACCCGCACAAAGATGAGGCCCAGTGAGTATCCCAGCTAGATAGACCGAGATGGAAAGAGGTGAATCGAGAAAATCAGCCTTCCTCGTTCTACCTCGGAAATCCGGACTGACCTCGTTCTACCTCGCCGATATTTTGAGGTGGATCGAGCGCTGTCCAGTCAGTCCAACGAGATCCGTCGAGGCTGTCAATGCTATTTATAAAATAAAAACCCGATTGATTTATTCCGCCCTAATACGATACATTCGTATGCTACCAAAACACCCCACTGCCCAGCTACACCAAAACCAGTCCCAAGATTGCATGCAGACCAAGGAAATACAGCAGACGCCGGATGCGAAGCGGTGGTCCGGTGCTGTATATCGGCAACGAAAACCGACGGACGGCAAATGCTACGAAATACATCAGTACACCATCGCAGTAAAAAAAAAAAAAAACACGTACTGCTTAATTGGCTGCTAAGGCGCTGACGGAATCAGCATGTGCGACCAATGCGCAAGACCCTGCACAGGCGATCAGGCGAGGAAAGCGACATGAAATGCAGAGACGAACCGGCTCACCCGGACGATTAGGTGGGCAGGTGGCGCAAAGGGCGGGGACGGCAAGCGAGAGCGGGAATAGCAAACGAGAGTAGATTGAAAAGAAGTGACGGGAAATGCTATGAAACGTAGTGAAAATAGAATGAGTATTCGAATGCGAAAGTAGATGTTGACGGCATACTTACCATAAACTGAACGAGTACAGAATTTGCGACCCACTGGACAGAAGCGAAGGATGAGAATTAGTGATTATTAGCCCAGAGAAAAAAGACTCGAAGACTCACAGATTTTTCCTGTGTTGACCGGTGAAGAAACGCCGCGCAGTAGAATCTGGAGGATATTATCACCGTTTAAAGCATGGATAGATGCGAAGACCTCCGAAAGATATCCAGAACGTTGAGTTTGAGATCGCAGTGTAGCAGTACGGAGACGTTCGCCAGGAGGTTAACGGAACGCCGACCGGCAGACAGGATGGTGGGAGGGAGGAGAGTAGTGTAAAATCATCAAGACCTTGTTACATCACACTGCATAGGAAGAAGAAAACGGGGAATAGTGAGCAAACAACGCATCAAACAAGAAGAAGACAAAACGACTCACTAATGTTCAACGCGGTGTGACGGTGGCTGAGGTGGAGCGCACCGTAAATCGCACATACAATTACATTCGCTTAAGTGCAGAGAGACGTAAAGATCCTAGCAGATGATACTCCAGAACTTGCTGCCGAAGGGGGTTGGTTGACTTGGAAAGAGCCGCGCCAGGCAGCGACGCGGTTGGCGGAACTAAAGCTTGTCATCCCAAACCCGCGGATTTTGGGGCGGATCAATTACGTAGACCCCCCCCCCCCCCCCCTGGTTTTCAAACTTTCGGCTTGAACTGCGGCGCGAGTGAGCAAATTTTGGGGGTGATATATAGTGCTTCGTATACCTCTAGGACTACCCTTTCTACATGTATTAACTCGACGTCCGATGTGCGCGCGTTGTCGTCAGAGAGCGTGATTATCGCGTACACGTGATCCAATACTTTTTCCGCATTTGGCAAGCCCAAGACTTTTCACTCTGAATCACCACAACGACGCGCTCGATTTACCCCAGACCTGTTGTAACTCATTCTTCACATCATGTTCAACACCACTGCCGTAAACAAGGCCGCCATAGACGCCCTTAAGAAGGCAGGCATCTCAAATAGAGATGTAGCCTAAAAAGAGAATGTTGCGCCCTCTACGGTCTTCCAAATCAATGCCCGCTATGGTCCAACACACGGCTTCGATGAGAAAGCACCTAGGCCGAGTCGCTCACGCCAAATGAGCGAGAGAAACATCCGTAGAGCCCTCCAATTGCTCTCTTCTGGCAAAGCCAAGAATGCATCAGACCTGCAGCGGAAATATTTCCCGCATTTGCACGTCGATACGGTCCGGTCTGCGCTACGAGAGCGTGAACTAGGGGTCTATGTATGCCAATCCAAGTCTCTGTTGAAGCCAGAGCACCGGAGGAAGCGAAAAGAGTGGGGGGAACTTCATTGTTACCGGACTGCAGAGAATTGGCGGGCCGTTATATTTTCAGATGAGTCAAAATTCAACATCATTGGTTCGGGTGGCCGACAGTGGTGCTAAAGGGAACCAGGGAAGGCGTATGACTCCAGATATAGGTCCAACTCGGCGGCGGGAGTGTTATGGTCTGGGGCTGTCTCACCCGACACGGTGTCGGTCAACTTCATCGGACCGAAGGGATCATGGATCGCTTCGTTTACACTGACATCCTCTCGAAATCCCTCCTCAACATTCTGGACCAGCGTAATTTGGACCGCTCGACTATTTATTTCCAGCAAGACGGCGACTCAAAGCATAAATCCAAGCACGCGCAGGGGTGGCTTAATCTCGAGGGCTTTGATGTTCTTCCCTGGTGCCCGTACTCGCTCAATATGAGCATCATAGAGAATCTTTGGGATCATTTGGAGCGTATGGTACGCGCTCGGGACTCTCTGCCGAAGAACCAGGATCACTTTGAAGGAGGAGTGGGAGAAAATAGATCAGACATATACTGACAAGTTATACGGCAGTATGCCCAACAGGGTGCGCAAAGTGTTGAAAGAAAAGGGAGGCCCGACTCACTATTAATGTTCTGTGAGCTTTTCTTGTCCGTTTTCCCTCTCAAACTCATTTTCTGACTTGTATTTCCTAAAGCGGCAAAAAGCAGATATATAATTGGATCACCCATCACCAATAAATTCATTGCACAGCTCTCATTTTTGGACGCAGCCTCCCGATATCTTACAGGCACATACTACACATAGTGTACTCCATAATGAGTCACAAAAGTTACCAGTCTATCCCCGCGATCTTGCGCAACACGAGCATCTTTCTCACAGATGCCGTGATCCCATACTTTTTCCCAGTCAGTGTAGTCAAACTGTGCACGTGTTGTTTGGGGCCGTCTCTCCCCGTCTCTCAGACTCTCTTGCTCGGGCCCCTGCCTAAACCGGTAACCGATCTCTCGTATGAAGACAATCGTTCATAGAGAGACCGGTCGATCTGAGTTTGAATTTGGTGAGGGCATTGTCCATGTGCTGGTTGAAATTTGATGCACCGTGTAAATGAGCATTGCCAATCTGAGGCGGCATAAGGACGCTGAATGGCAGGTTCATCGAAATAGAGTAACCCGAATACGTACCATCAGAGGCGGGGAAAATTGTGTTCTCTGAAGATTGAGCTGGGATTGTGTGTCCTGACCGTTGTCAATACATGTCCCAATAAACTCAACCAGACTGACGAGAGAAAAGCAATCCGCGCTGTCGTCCCATGTCTCATTGACTGACCAACATGGTTGATCATTGGGGCGTGAATTTGCAGCACACTTGATATTCCCATCCATTACACCCACCAAGGAAGAAGGCAAGGAGGAACAGCGGACCACTAGAGGACCTCAAAGGTGAAGCCAAAAAGATTGGCCGGAAAGTGTGACGATCAGTCACGGACACACAGGACCCGTAATCCGCGTAAAGACCTGATTTTCTTCGAGCCAAAAAGTCAGGAAAAATCGGGCCAAAATCCGCCGAAAAAGTCAGAATGTACCCACCTACCCCAAAAAGTTTGTCGAAAGCGTCAGGATTGGCGCATCATAGGCTCGTACAGTGGCGGCAAAAAATACTTGCCGTGAGTTTGTCGCGAGTTTCCGGCCACACAGTTCACGGAATTAGTCAAAATAAAATTCACACTCAATATAGGGATACTGACCCACAAGAAACGCTTTTGATTGTATGGTAACTAGCAGGAACTCGTGCTCCGCTACGAAAGTATAAGCACAGTTAACCACGAAATATGCTGGCACTCGGAGGTAAAAATCAAGTATTCAATACATATGCTCCGTCTTTCCTCCTTCATGTTGCAAGCATTTTGAGTGCTCGACACAGTCTGAATTCAGTTCTCACGTAGAAATAAAATCTGCACTCCACATTCAATAGATCCCGGTCCCAATACGTAGATTGATCCCGGTCTCCTCTAATGAATCCAGTCACACGAACAGCATTGAGAGCAGCCAGCAAATGCAGATCGGCCCCTGTGCGACTTGTGAGGGAGGATAAGCAAGTGCAGGTTGACGCTCCTAGGCAATTCCAGTTTATGGTCGCCATTCATGTTGACACTCGTAGTATGAGCCAAATTCAACTCTACAGCTTCAGACATAAGAAGAGCACCGGCGATAAAGGACTTGGGGATTGCGCTCGTAGCCGGATTCCAGAGCGCGGTTGAATAGAGGATAAGATAGCAATATCCCACATGAGTTAAGTGTCAACGAAGGATGTTCTGTCCAATACAGCTGGGAAAGCGAGTATATAGTACTGTAGATGATGACACTCACTCCTGGGGAACATCAATTTTTCATGGAAGAATAAGCAGAGCATTCAAGGTCGTACTCGTAGGGAGATACCAAGTTTCACCGAGCAGAAATTCCAGTCCGCCGAATCGAGATTCTTCTAAGACAAACAGAAACAAAAACTGAAAACTGGAAGCCAGAACAATGCAAAATGAGACTTGAGAAGCTGCACTCCCAGTGGCGGAGGGCAAGACAGAGCAAGCTGCAATAAGCACGCGCAGGAGGACGGTAGCTAGACGGAAACAACAACCGGATGCCGGGATAACCGTTAACCGAAGCCGGTTTGACAGTTGTCTCGAGACAAAGACAAAAGACAAAGACGATTACGGCACACTCTGAATTGTATAATAGATAAAATCATCTTCCAAAATAGGAAAATCCGGATCAAACGATTTTACCCACAGTCAAAATCTGTCAAGATAGTCTGAAAGTGCTTGAAAATTGTACCTAGTTCGCACTTCATTGGAATCAAATTGACCCCCTTTTGAGCTCGCAATGGCCAATTGAAGTCGGCCATTTCTGCCATTTTTGCTCAATTTTGGTGGATTTTACCCGAAAATCGTCAACTTCAACCAGCCATTGCGAGCTCAAAACATGGTCAATTGTGTTCAACTAAAGTGTGAGCCAGGTTCATTTTTGAAGCACTTTCAGACTACTTTCACAGATTTTCACTGTGGGTAAAATTCGCTGATCCGAATTTTCCTATTTTGGAAGATGATTTTATTATGGGGTACTTAACTAGAAGGGAATTTCACCGGGTTGAGTGGGTTATAAGGTAGGCAGCTATCAATAATGCATGCCTCCATTTTAATATTCTGCCCCATTTCGTTGAGTATCTGGCCGGAAACTCGCGACAAACTCACGGCAAGTATTTTTTGCCGCCACTGTACACCCCTGGATACTCTCTGTAACATATATTATCTGGTCCCAGCATTTGCTTGCCTGAAGCTTTCAGTATTCAACATAAGAGTCACTCCGGACTGGAAATCAAAAATCAGAAATCGGGAATTGTATAGCAGGAAAGCCTGGAAATCGGAGACTGCGTTCCGACTCTGCCCGTCCTCGGCCTCGGACATCGGAACTTGAGGGTCACGGCACAACGCGGTCACATGGTCTTGACCTGTCATTGTCTCTTCCCCGACTCCCTCCCTGTGTGGCAACATTGAAATAGGGCAGTTCGGATATTTTAAATGCCAATCTAACCATAACGTTAACTCAGCTGTTTTACACGTGTAAACGCGAGCAACGAGGAGATTTGAGCAACTTAGATGCAGTGTCACACTCGTCACTCTATGTGACAAAGTGTTGCTATGTATGTACAGTCGTAAACTAGGAAGCGCAACGATTAGCTTTCCCCGCCGATTATTGGATGAAAAATGCACCAAAACTCTGAGTTTTGTGTGCTAGGGTAATAGCCCCGCATCGGTTCTGCAGATTCGTCAAAAATTCGGGGTCGATACAGTCTGTTTTGAGTGAGTTCAAGGGCCAAAGTTTGGCTCCACCCAAATGGGCCAAATAACGTAGAAGAGCAACAACAGCAAACAAAGCTAGAATCCTCCCGCAGGTCGCGACAACATAGAGCATGTATATTTAGGCCCTACAAGTATCATACCACAAATCAAGCATGCACAGGAACACCAGGTGGTGTTTATATTGCAAGGCAAATTTCACAATTCAGCTGAAAACATCAAAAATCAGCAACAAACTTGCAACAAACCAGCTAGTTCTAGTCCTTTAAAGAAGCTATTCAGTCTAATTTTTTTGCTGGTGGGAAATATGGTTTGTGGGGACTTTTTAGACACCAAATTTTCCATGGAGATGTTCAAAGGTATGGGGAAATCACAAACTTCCTTCCAAAATTGGGCATTTTCGACAAATTGCGCTCCCACTGCTCAGGGAAGTAATTTTTAGGCTCCAAAAAGTGGCTCATTGAATTCAGCGACCTCAAAAATGGTAGGAGAGTGCAAATTCTATCTCGCCAAAATATCCGCGGGTACGGAATATGCATGTTGCTCTTCTACGTTACGTTGCGCTTCCTAGTTTACGACTGTATCACCTGGAATGATTTCCCGTCATTCTTAATTCCGATTTCTGATTTTTGATTTCCAGTCAGTGAATTAGTCTGAAATTGTTGGCGGGGGTCGACCCGGACCTCGGTTTTGTCACAGTTGTAACATCATGTGCATTTTCCCACGCCCCAATGGGGAATGACACGTATGCGCGTCGGTGCTGTGGTACGCAGCGACCACCACTGTGAAGGCTTCGCAAGCCTGGGGAAGTATCGGAAGACTGCCCAGCCCATAAATACACATAACTCCGTGCTACTTCACGTTTTGGGACCATATTCATCAAGTAATATTATGTTCATGGAATGAGTATATTATCTTCGGGATTACGGCCCCGTCCAAAAGTCCCAGATGCTTCACAATGGTAAATATAACCCCGGCAAATGTAAATGTGGGGTTTTAAGCCCTCCATACAGCCAACAAGCTCCATATTGGGCTCAAGTCAAGGCTCAAGTTGGACCGCCAAGTTTTCCGAACGACGTGTCATTTCCTTATCCGACCGTGTGAACTGGCACGTGTGTCACAGAATCCGAGGTCTTGGATGGCAGGCGCCATCAAGTTCAGACTCTATATAATAGATTTATCGACTATCATAAATCTTGTAGAGTCTGACTTGGTGAGACTAGGAGTGAATGTTATCAGAAGTTGCCAGCGGCTGGAACAAACCCCACAGAATTTTGAAAAGGGCGAACGACAACTTGTTGGCAATTGTTGTAGAGTACTATTTATGACTGGGAAACCGGCCAGACGAGGCTTCCGGCCACTTGCCATCTGCAAGGCCAATATTAAGGGGGGCCGCTCCGCTGTTGAACTGTCTGTAGGTCCTTCAGACGAGTGTGCGAAACCCGATTTGGCGGAAATCGATGAAGCTGCCGTGATGCTGTCAGGTCGGCCGTCCGGGGCGGTCAGGGTGATGACGTGTTTTTTTAATTCTCCCACATAGTGCTGGAGCAAAACTTGAAAAACTTGAAGTTTGTCATTTTCTCCGCCCAATTTCGCGTTTTTGATTGCGGATCAGGCGGTCTGGCGGTGGCGGTGTCCCGCCATCTACTGCGCCCGCATTCGTCCTCATCGTCCGCGTGCCCAAACTGCTTGAAAAGGATCTCAAGGCCACCGGGGCTCGCTGGGGATGTTTCTCTCCCAACATCGGCCCCCAAAAATCGGATTCGGGAGCCGGAAAGCTCGACTTTAGTACACACAATTTTTGCAAAATTTCGCGCTTTCTAACCTTAACTTAGCAGTACCTCCGATTTCTCTGAAATGAAAATTTTGCCTATAGACCACCCCCTAGTTCCTTCCAAATCTCAAGTCTCAAAGCATTTTGACCAAAATTGCGGCTTGTTATGAAGTTTTGGCCGCAACCATAAGGAGATCTCTCGCTGTTATACCGCTCAACAGCAGCGACGTAGGTTGTGTATGCCGGTTCCCGGCCTACAGGAGGGGGAACTTGTGTGTATTCACAGGGTTTGGGTTGAGTGTAAATACAGTATACTGTACACACTGGAAGGGCCGTAGAAATAGAGTGACGTACTCGAGTTCACAGAAATAGAGTGACATACTATCATTGTACAGTGCCGGACACACAAAGTCGACAAAGTTGATTGCTGGCGAACCAGAATTTTTGGCATAAATCTGACTTCAGATGCGGATTCCCAGACCTCGAAAAGGGCCAAAAAACTACCTCCGAAGTTTTTCCCACGACATTTTGGGTGTGGCCAAATTTTTGAGGTTAAAAATCAAAATTGTGTGTACCTCTCCGAGCCTCGGGGAACAGAAAATACATAATTTCGAGTGATCCGACGCCCCGCTACCCATTCCTTTGCTCCGTCTCTGGCATGTCCGACGATGCCGCCGCTCGCGTCGCATGATATGAATCAAAATTGGCTTCACGCGGATACTGGCCCGCGGCTTCATTCGCTTACTCAAGCATTTTCGTCGCAAATGCTTGTAACTTCCTCCATCACTATAAAAGTTCAAAAGAAATTCAGTTCCCAACCACACAGACATACTACAGTGAGAGGCTGGCACTCCTTTTGCTTGAACAATGTACATTGAAATAATCAAACCGGAAAACAACACTGCGGGATTGCTGAAAGGTGTTGATGGCAGTGTTTAGCTGCAGTAGACTTTCCTGCTCCATTCTCATGGAGGTAGGCAGGGAGAATGGGAGTTGAGGGGAGTGTTCTAGGGTCCTGTTTATTGATCCGGTTTGTAAACATGTTTATAAACACCGGTTTATAAACCGGGTTTTTAATGGGTTGGCCAAAACTACCGGTTTTTAATTCACTGCGGCTGTGTTCTGGACTGTCAATTGGACTACTTTGACTCTGGTTTTAGTGAGTAAAAATTCAAGTTGAGGACAAAGTACAATCGGGTTCTAATTTTATTCCATTTTAGTCGCGGATATCACACATCCCGGACGTTGCCGACACGTCAATCACCCCTCTTCTGATGGCGTGTATTGGCTGAATATGGACAAGATACACTCCTCTGCCTGCAAAATGGGGTTCTCCAGTGGGTTTTCGACCCGCAACGACTCGCTCCTCCTCCTCCCGCGAAAAAATCGAAAATGGGAAGGAAAAACTGGTTTTTTAGCGTTTTTGGCTGGTGGGCATGTAAACCGGTTTATAAACACCATTTACTCGCCCGTCTTCTCTCTCTAGCATATCACCTCTGTGGTCGTCGTCGTCGCTCGCGAAAAAATCGAAAATGGGAAGGAAAAACTGGTTTTTTTGTTTTTGGCTGGTGGGTTTGTAAACCGGTTTATAAACACTATCTCCCCCGGCCAAAATTAAAAAACCGTTTATAATTGCTCCGGGAATTATAAACAGGACCCTAGAGGGACAGTTTTTTAGGTTCTTTGCCATGCCTCAACATTGCTTGAACCACGCCGCAACATCTGGAAACGCGGTTTGGTGTGATAGATTGGGCGCCGCTCAGTAAAGTGCCGAGGCTCTCCGTAGATGCCGGTAGAGCCGGCATTCCCACGTAGAGCACGGTAGACTCCGTTTTCTACCGTAGTACCATAGAATCTCATAGATTCGAGAAACCTCTGTAGGATCCCTCAATCTACGAGGCTCTCAATGGCATCCTCTCCGCCCATGTGCTACACTCGAGACAATCAAAGCTGCTGCCACGCCGTCAAAGACGTGTCGCTGCCATATAAACAGGCGGACTTGCACGGACTTCGTCAAGTTTTCCCTTCCTCCCACCACGACTTCCTCGCAGCATTATCTCAAGTCTCGCCTTCAATTAGTCTCTCCTTTGCCCAAGTTCTCACCTCAATACTTCGTTCTCAGACCTGCTTGACGGCTGCTTCAAATACTCGGACAGCGGGTGTTCAGAAGTTCTTCTGGCAAGCCGCAAGATTTCACGGCCTCAACTGAATGCGGCGGTTTTGATGCCTCTGAAAACCTCAAACCCAGTCAAAATTATCGATAAGCTTCAAGGGGTAGCGTCAAGTTCTTGGGCTGTTTCGGGCTTTCGGCAAATTCGCATCCTGTTTATATAATTTTGTTTCGTTTGCTTTTATCGGTAGTTGGGTTCACTTTGTAGCTATGTAGTTTTTGAATTCGACTATATTTTGCCTCTCTTTCTGTCCTCCGGAGTCTGATACGATGTCCAACACGAAGGGACTAAAGCTCATCAAATCCGTCGTTGCGATCAAAGATCACCGGTGTATTAGCTGCACCCCGACTCTATGGAACGCTACTGAGAGCTTTGGCTCTATAACTCTACGGCTCTATGGGCGCTATCATAGAGATTTTATTTTATACAGTCTCTACATATCCAGTACCCTTTTCCCAGATGAAGTGAGCCATCTTAGGCCCATCTAATCGCCGACCACTATCCCTGTAACGAGGAGAACGGGGATGAACAACTTGAGACTGGGCCGTATGATGTCCATATATTGACTAAAATAACCACGCTTATAACTCCCATTTAGTCTACCTGTAGTACTCTCAACCTGACATCAGGTGTCGTACGGCGGTCTTGAGTTCGATTCCGGGTGGAGTCACTTGAGTTGGGTGGTTATTTCTTTGCTTTGCAGCGCTCTGATTTCATGATATTTTGTTCTGAAATACTTGATAAAACATCATGCAAAAACGTCATGAAGAGCCCCATAATCATCATGAAAACATACTTTCAATTCATGATGTTTCGTTAGCAATTTCCAGGCGATTCATCATGAATTCCTGGACATAATGTTAGGATTTTCATGGCCAACAACATCATGACTTTCATGACCCTTCCTTTGCACAGTGAGCAGCCGGGTTGTTTCCGGCTCTCGGGATTGCACTCTGCGCATCTGGGACTCCCACACCGGCGCGGTTGTTGCAGGGCCGCTGGTAGGGCACAGCAAATGGATCTCTTCGGTCGCATTTTCCCATGATAGCACCCGCGTTGTTTCTGGTTCAATGATTGCACTTTGCGTATCTGGGACTGCCAAACCGGGGCTATCGTTTCTGGGCCTCTTGAAGGGCATCGTCATTGGGTCTCCTGCGTCGCCTTCTCTCATGACAGCACCCACATCGCTTCAGGGTCAGGCGACTGTACGGTGCGCATCTGGAATTCCCAGACCGGCGCCGTCGTTGCGGGGCCGTTTTTAGGGCACAGCGACCCTGTCAATTCGGTGGCCTTCTCCCATGACAGCACCCGGGTCGTCTCCGGGTCAGGTGATGGGACGGTGCGCATCTGGGACTGTCATTGCTGGGCCGTTTGAAGGCCACAACGACACCATTTTGTCGGTGGCTTTCTCCCATGACGCCACCCGTGTTGTCTCCGGGTCAGGTGATTACACGGTCCGTGTTTGGGACTCCCAGACCGGCATCATTGTTGCTGGACCGTTTGGGCACAGTGACACTGACTGTATTACCTCGGTGGCCTTCTCGCATGATGGCACAACTGTCGTCTCTGGCTCGTATGACGGTACTGTGCGCATATGGGATACCCACTACGCTCACTTCGACCCAGCTCATGGTGAGGTTAACCGGATCTCATATGATGACTCCAGTCCTCCAATCAGGTGTGATATTCCTTATACACAGCGTTAACATCCTCCAAATTTATTTTCCTAGTCTAGTCCTGCTCTCGATGTCACCTGGGGCTCCCAGCCACGCTTTGTCGATGGCTGGATTATGAATTCCGCTTCAGATCTTGTCTTATGGGTCCCCCCTTGGCTTCGGGATCAAGTTTGTCTACCGTGGAATACTTGTGTCATAGGTCCACGCATTTGCAATCTGGATTGGAATGACTTTGTCCATGGCCGTCAGTGGATCAAATGCTTTGCTCCTGACTCTGCATGAATTCGCTGGGCATCACTGATAATGAAACTAAGTGCTGTAGACGGCAGGCAGGCCGAAGAGGCTCAAGATTAGTATCGATTACTTTGCTGCTTGATGTTTTTTTATTGTGCCGGAATGGATAATTCAGTTTGCTAAATCTTCGAGAATGCAAAAAGAAAGAAAGAAAAGGCATCACAGACTTACTATCTATGTCATGCACACAATCCAAAAAAAAAACACGCGGGGTTTGGGGCGGAGCCCCGACAAGCTGTGCACCAGCCGTAGGTAGGGACGCGAGCGTCGAAGGCAAGTTAGGCGAGCAAGGATGGGAAGGAAAAATGGTGGGGTACATGGGCCGTCGCGGATATCGCGTATTCGATCCAACACGCGGACGTATCTTTCAGGTGCGGAATGTCATCTTCGAGGAGGGTGAGCCGCACCGAACGCGAATGGAAATAATGGGTGACGACGAACCATTGCCCAACGACCTTGGTATTTTTGAGGACCATTTAACTGCGGAAGCACCGGAAGACAGTGAAGATGGATCCGATCCCACCCCTGCTCCTTCGATTGTCCAACCACCGGTTGCCCAGCCGTCTATTGCCCAGTCACCTATTGCCCAACCTGTTGCGGAGCCCGAGCTCCCCCGTCGCAGTCACAGGGTACCAAAACCTACGCGCGCTTGGCTGGAAAGTAAGATGTCGGATCAGGAAGTCGAGCAAGCACGGCTTGCGGGGAAGGATTGGGCGCATGATCGTAAGCGTCCGACAGCAAATGCAGTGGACTTCGACTGGGATGGGTTTGATGATGCGCTGCTGCGTTCTCCGTGGGCGTTTGCGAGTTCGGTAAAAGGGATGATACCGCGCTCGTATCGAGAAGCGATGCGCGAGCCGGACAAGTGGGGGCCTGCGATGCAAGCAGAGATTGATCAGCTCGAAAACCGGGGTGTTTGGAAACTGGTGGACCTACCTGAGGGTGAGCATGCAATTGACGGCATGTGGGTGTACGATTTGAAAGTGGACGGCGAAGGCAAGGTGCTGAAGCACAAGGGCCGATACGTTGCACGTGGAGACGAGATGGTGGAAGGCAGAGATTTTGAGATCAAGTGGGCGATGGTAGCGCGGATGGAGTCAGTGAGGATGGTGTTTGCAGTGGCAGCCGTACAGGGATTGGTGGTGCGTCAATGGGACTTTTCGGGAGCATACTTGAATGGTGTGATGGACCGCTCTGTCTGTATGAGGCAGCCGACCGGGTTCGCGAAGCAGGGGGAGGAACACAAGGTGTGCTTGCTTCTTCGACCGCTCTACGGACTCGTCCAGGCCGGTCACATCTGGTATAAATTGCTCGCCGACGGTTATCGCGACCTAGGATACAAGGAGAATCCTGCCGACCCTTGCATCAGAACCCGCGAGCGAAACAATGAATATACACTCACATCGACCCACACCGACGATGTTCTTGGAGCATCCTCGTCAGAAGCGGAGAGCCGGCGCGTGGTTGACGAGTTCGCAGCAAAATGGGATTTGATGGAGGTTGACGTGGCGCTCTTGCTGGGGTTGACCGTCGAAAAGTTAAGTGACGGATCAATCTCGCTTTCCCAGCAACAGTACTTCGAAAAGGTGTTGGATCACTTCGGCTAAGTACAGCGATCTGACTCCGCTTCACTAAACGTTACTGTATCCCCCCAACGCTGGTGCCAGGCACGTGGCCTCGGATCTCGGGCATCAAAGATGGATGCCACGCTGTCAGAGGACTTGCTCGCAATTGACAAGTCCGTTTTCGAGCGCCTAACGTGTCGCCGACACTGTCCTGCCCTCCCGATGCAGTCGGGAGCTGCAACTCTGTAGATACAATTGAAAATAAATGCATTTCAGACTTTTTTACTGCAATTCAGTTTCTGCAAGGCTCCAAAAGCTTGAAGTCGCTACGCTGTCAACGCGTTGAGTCACATCTGCGACGCGTCAAGTCACAGATCATTTGTGACTTGACGCGTCTGTCTTCCTTCGCCCACACTCAGACATTCGTGGCATCCCATGCCGTCGAGTATGCTTCTTTTGAGCCTTGTTGTGGTATAACAGTACTTACGATTGGCCAGCTTACAGTAAACCTTCAGTAAAACAAGCCGCCGTCGTGAAACAACTTGGGCACGCAAGGGAGATAAGCAGTCCCAAATATATACCCGCAACACTATGGGTTTGTACAAAGGTGATGAGAATGTTCCACCTGAATAGATTATTTCCCTTACATTCCTGTGCATTAATATTACATTCCTTTGCTTTCTCGATACCAAACGCGAAGACGTAGTTGGATTTGAGGCTGGCTGAGCGCTGAAATCCAACTACGTCATGGCGACATGAACAAGTCACGCTCTACTTTGCAGATCTTAAATGCTGAGACATTTCTCTGTTAGATACCAGCCATTATAATTAATTACTTGAATGTTGCGTGAAGCTACAGTGGCGGCGGGGCGGGACTGCGTCGGCGACACGTTAGGCGCTCGAAAACGGACTTGCAAGTCCTCTGACAGCGTGGCATCCATCTTTGATGCCCGAGATCCGAGGCCACGTGCCTGGCACCAGCGTTGGGGGGATAGCGTTTCGTGCACGAGCTTCCCGGGGCCTGTTCCAACTTTGTTGAGCGGCTGAAAGGTTCTTGGGAGAAACTGCAGACAGAATCCGAAATGAAGAAAACTCCGGAGGAGTTCTTATACTTTCCTGGAGACGACAAGTCAAAGTTACCCTTACTTTCTCCCCCCATTTTCTATCCTATACATTAAAAGAGCACGGCACAGCCTTTGACAGGAAACCACGTGCGCAGCACGTGAACTTACCCACGCCCTCCCCCACGGCGACGCGCGCCGGCGAGTGCAGCGAGCGGCAGTGCGGCTTTGAAAGCAGCAAGTGAGTGCAGATCAAAACGGTTAAAGGGTCCTGAGTGGCGAAGGCACGGGTCCCATAGCTCGTATCCTATACATGAAAACACAAGGATCAGGACACGTGAAAAGTAACGTGACTTTGACACGAAACCACGGGACCATGTCGAGATGTCGCTGCCGGATGTCGAGATGTTGCTCCCGGTTCCCACGAACCTTCCCGACGGCGCCGCGCACCGCGAGTGCACCGAGGGCACGCAATCCAGCAAGAAAAAAACCCGCGGGGTTTGGGGCGGAGCCCCGACAAGCTGTGCACAGAAAACGCTATTGACCCAACACTGTAGCGCACCACGTGACTCGGTGATGGCCGCTGTCTGCCCTTCCGCGCGAGTCAAGTCAGCAAGTTGAGAAGAGCTGAGGTCCAGGGGGCACCACAATGGACAATTTTTGGTATACATACTACAGCATAATGATTTGGCTAGCCTGGTGATATTTCAAGGAATTCGATCGCGTCAGGCCAAAAGCAAGAATAAATAAGCAACAATTTAGCAAATTATTATGTTTCTCGGGGGAATGGGACACAGTCTACAAGCAACGCGACCTGGGTGAGGGACTTGAACCTGACAGGCGCCCCATCACTGCTAACATGGCCGAAAGCCATATTCTATGCTAGTTATGGACTCTGAGACAGTATCTGCAACCATAAGGGAGTTCAAGGCCATCTAGAGGGCATTCTGAGAGGGGGGACTTGGGTTTTCCGCGCACAAAGGGCAGACAGCGGCCATCACCGAGTCACGTGGTGCGCTACAGTGTTGGGTCAATAGCGTTTTCTAGCTCGTGCCAAGCCTGCTCCGAGCCCTACTAAAATTTGCCGGCAGGATTTGATGGCCGGCATTTTTCTGAGTAGGTAGAAAGTTGCCTCTAGGGTCCCTTTACATAGTAGTATACTCGAAATCCCCGTGGGGGCCCGCACTGCTGAGATATGGGGAGTTTTGTCGAAAAAATTTCTCAGAAAGCCCTCAAAGAGCCACTTATTTTTGCCATCAAATCACTATTTTCCCACGCCTATAGGGCAAGTACCGGCACAAAAAGTATATGGATCTGTAGGTCTATGCTGTCGGTACATTTTCCGGGTGTTTGTGACCTAAGCGAGGCAGAAATGAGGACGAAATCAAGCAAATACGTCAAAAAAAGTGGCTCTTTGATGGCTCGGAGCAGGCTTTAGCGAAGCTTCCCGGGGCCTGTTGGAACGTCCGCTGCTCACGGTCAGCAAAAAATTCCTCAGTCCATCAATAAACCAGAGCTGACATTGTCTTTGAAGCCGGGAAAAGACGACACATCGATCAATGAGTGGAACTTCACAGGAACGTGCTCATACAGAGTGCAGGTAAGCAAGTTATTATAGAGCTTAGATGATTTGAAAATCGCGTCAATCTCTTCTGCAGTACCATGCGCAGGTGAGCCGTCAGCGGGACGAGCAGTAAAAGCTGCGGCAGAGTACACAGGCTGGATTCGAGCCTACTCGGAAATAGTATTGGATCACCAGGTTCTGAAACTTTACTGAGGTTGGAGTGTGAGAGGAATTTCTAAAGTAGATACATAGTGTATCAAGTACCTTACCATGTACCCTTTCTACCCACAAATGCTTGAGGTCCAATTCGGCGGTGTTGTGTAGTCTCTTATAAACAGACATTAAAATACAAAACTCCTCGTACCTGCGGTGTATTATAATAGTCTGTCACTTCCAAGGGGTTAGTGATTGGCGGGTCCCCTTATTATAGAATCATAGATTTCTCACGTTGCGTCCTGGTACCTAGGACGCGTATTTACGCGCCTTATTTTCGCAAAAGGCTTTCAAATGATCTAAAACACATTATCGGCACTTGAAGCCAGAAAAAAGCTCGAGAAACGGATGAGATTTGGATGAGTTCAATTTGAGGTGTTCGCCGCCGGCCAAAGGCGGCGAAAAGAAACAATACTCGCCGTTGGACTACAAAATAGAAAATAAGCTATTCTAACCTCCGGGGAGTGCATAGAAATTGTTATTAATGCATCTTACCATTTAGACTATGCGAAAATGAGCGACCACTCAGTTGAAAGAGACAGGAACTGCCGTGGGAACAACTTGCCAAACGCGATGATTATATAATAAGGCGACCCTCCTATGACCTGCCACGCGGTAAATTCCAGACTAGGTGTGGTGGTCGGCAACGCTGCCAAAATTCGGTGATCGGACAACCGGTATTACCGCATTTGGAAGGTGCCTCCTCCTCGACCACTCCTTTTCCTCTAAATAGTGTTCCCTGACGCAGGAGAAATACAAAACATGTTTGAATATTCACCAAAGTTAGGTGTTGTGGCAAGAGAGTGTGATCATCGCGCACACGTGATCCAATTGTTTTCCCTTGTTTGACAGCTGTCACATTGTTTAATCCCAATCACCACAACGACGCTCTCAACTCTGCTCTTTCTGCATACAACTCATTCTCTACATCATGTGCCACACCTCTGCCACAAAGAAATCAGCTATTGTCGCGTTGAAGGAGGCTGGCTGGTCAAATCGGGATGTGGCGGAAAAGGAAAATGTCGCTCCCTCTACCGTCTCCAGAACAAGGGGCACCCATCCTTAAAATCTTGGACACGAGGTCGGAAAACTGACTTAAGGCTCGGTCGACGCCCACCCCCCATACGTACAGTTGCGGCGAAATCAATTTACTTACTAAATAAGGAAATTCTCCTCAATTCGCTCCTTTTGCTCGTTTTTTTCGAGCGGTAAGTTGATAAGAATACTAAGAACTGCTGGCCTGTATTCCTGATGTAGAAAAACTGGCGTCTTTGTATTGGTTTCGCCGGGATAAGCAGCAACTTTGTCTCATAAAGTGCATCCAAAAGCAGTGAGAAACATGACGAATCCGGTTGTTTTTTGTGCGTAGACCGGCTCAACTCCAGGAGTACAGGCCCTTTGTGCCATTTCAGCGTGCCTGTGGTGGTTTTGCTGTGCGGTAGAGCGGTTTTGATGCAAATTTCCTTATTTGGTAAGTAAATTGATTTTGCCGCAACTGTAAGTGTTACATAATCCCCAAAACGGGTAATTCCCATCAAAAACTGAGAAAATTTGTCCAAGTTTTGCCGTGATTTGGATTGTACCAGCACACTTCGGGGACACTTTGGTGCTCAAACGTGTTATCCCACACAATTCTGCCTCCCAGCTGGCCAAAAGTTGCCGTTCGGGTCTGGTCATGGGAATAATATATTATGTAATCAAATATTTTCTGTTACTTTTTTTTGACCTTCGGAAACGCGTTTTTAGACCAATCAGAGGCTGGGTCGGAAAAGTGAAATAAGGTACTTCAGACCCCCACCCCCCTCTAACCCCCTGTCTCGGGTTTTGCCGGTGGGTGCCCCTTGCTCCAGAATCAATGCCCGCTACGGACCAACCCACAATTTTGACGCAAAGACTCCTAGGCAAGGACGCCCACGCAAAATAGACGAGCGGGACATCCGTAAAGCACTCGACTGCTGTCTTCAGGCAAAGCCAAGAATGCTTCGGACTTGCAGAGGAAATATTTCCCCTATTTGGACATCGATACGATCCGCGCTGCCTTCAGAAAACAAGGATTGAACGCCTATGTGCATCAATCTCGACCCTTGTTGACACCAGCCCACCGGAGGAAGCGAAAAGAATGGGCGGAACAGCATTGTTATTGGACAGAGGATTGGCGGGCGGTGATATTCTCAGAGGAGTCGAAATTTAGTATCATTGGGTCGGATGGGCGGCAGTGGTGTTAGAGGGAGCCAGGGCAAGCATGCGACCCCCCGATATACCGAGAAGCAAGTCAAACACGGCGGCGGGAGTGTGATGGTGTGGGGGTCTATTACCTGATATGGTGTCGGACAACTTCACCGGATCGACGGAATCATTGACCGCTTCGGTTACACCGACATCCTGGCCGAAAACCTTTCGCGGACCTTCGACAAGCATGATTTGGATCGCTCGACCGTCTATTTTCAGCAGGATGGTGATTCAAAGCATCGCTCCAAGCATGCCTTGGGTGGCTCGAGCTTGAAGGTGCAGGAGCAACGTCCCAAGTGGCTTCTAATGCAAGTCTTCTCACTACCTCCAATTCATCTCTTGCTGACAAAAGATGGAATTCAGACTATCGCACATGACACACCAACGTGGTCTATTGCTGAACACTGTTCCGCACAGAATTCCCATCCAAGTCGCAAATGGACCCATCCATCGCATCATCAACAAATCCAAATATTTGTCTGATCTGTCAGTCGGATTGCACCCCGCTCGGATTGTGGACCTCCGCACCGACTGGTTCATTACACTATCAGAATATAAACCGAGGTGGCTGGAAGCCGGTAGAGCTCTATCAGAACAAGAGCTGCTGTAGTGCAGGTGCAGGAGCACACGGAGGGGCACAAGAGTCTCAGAGATGAGGGTAAAGAGTAAGAATGATTGATTGTAGACCATACTCAACTACGGGAAGCATATAGATGCAGATAGATATCAAGAGATAAGGAACATCCCAACTCGGAATGATGCGAACGAACAAATTCATGTCCTGACACTCCCACCTTCGCAAAGAACGAGATATAGCCTACAAAGGAATAAAAGCAACAATAACGAATGTGCGAGAGCTCCCACCGAATAGCACATTCAGAAGACAGAAAGAACTATAGCAGTCATACCAAAAACAACGCCCAGGGCAGCGCAAACTGCAATCGAGACAATGGCTACAGTCCCCGTCACCGAACGGTCGAAAAGACAGTTGCGCTACAATGGAGAAGTCGGCGAGAACAAGTTTAGTCTCCGCAACCCTGCTATAATTGGTCGCCCAAATGTGCGATCCATGTGGAAGCCCATGAGCTTTCACCTGGTGATGACCAGATCCTGCGTGCATAGCAGCGCATTGGCCATTAGATACCTAGAAAAAATACCAGCGAAAATTGGCTCCAGTATCCAAGTGAACAATAAAATCTGGATGTGGTATGCTGTGTGCGCAAGTACAGCACAGCAGGTGGAGCAGCAATGTTGGCTCCCACCTATCCCAAGAGACCGCAGCTTGCAGTGCAGTGGTTAGGATTGGAAGTTCGTGGTGTGTTCTGCCGAACGGTAAGGGTTGTGATCCTGTGATGGAAAGGAAGAGGTCGGCAGAATGAATATGGAAGCTGATGTTGGTAGGAATTGTCGTGCAAGGGGAAGTGAACCGGCATTGGCTGTACACCAGAGGAGCACCGTTGGAATCCGCGGAACAGCAGGACAATAGGTAAATAATAACCTCCTCGAGGGTGAGAATGCTGGGGATGATGGATGAATCATGGAAGGAAACAATTCCTTTACCCAGTGAGGATCCAGAGAGAGGTCGAAGCGGCACACAGTGTGGGAGAACTGAGCACAGTGTGTGGGAAAGAACTTTCGGAGAGTCATCGGGATGAGCAGGTCATGTGCACGGACACTTGACATCCGTGAGAGGTCTGTACAGCAGCGTGAGAACCAGTAGATGCTGTAGAGATAAGAGTGTCGAGGCTGCAGTGTAAGGGAGGCTCGAGAGGAAGACCTAGGAAGAACAGCAAAGAGTCGAGGTGGATGCGAGGATGGCGTAGATCAGGATGAGCAGTGGAAGTAACGAGTGGATGGTAAGATTCCGGAGGCACGCTGGAGCAAGCCGCTCTCGCATCAAGCTCAGGCGCTAGGGCGCGGGGCCCATAACCTATCAGAATATAAACCGAGGTGGCTGGAAGCCGGTAGAGCTCTATCAGAACAAGAGCTGCTGTAGTGCAGGTGCAGGAGCACACGGAGGGGCACAAGAGTCTCAGAGATGAGGGTAAAGAGTAAGAATGATTGATTGTAGACCATACTCAACTACGGGAAGCATATAGATGCAGATAGATATCAAGAGATAAGGAACATCCCAACTCGGAATGATGCGAACGAACAAATTCATGTCCTGACATACACAGGGACGAAACTCTACTAAGCCAGAGTTAACCCAGCGAAATAAAGCCTGTGGTTGAGAATTTTTACCTCGAGGTTAATTTCAAGCCGGCCCAGCGCAGTCTATTCCTCGTCGAGTTGTACCAGGGACAAATGAAGTTGACCCGGGGCTATGTCCGAGTTTTGCGTGGTGCGCAAAACGATAACACGTGGTGCTTCCGCATCCGGAAGGTCAATCTGCTGCAGGCTACTTATTGCAATGCAACCCGCCATCCCCACTGATCCACCCCGTGTCCAATATTCATCGTCGAGATACCCGGTTGACCGATCGATAGCAATCCCGAAGATGAGGGTCCTCCTTGACGTTGTAGAGGTTGACAAGAGGAGCGCCGCCGTCTTGCGAGTGCTTGGTATTCTTGCAACTTGTGTTCAATTGAAGCCCAGTTTCTTGCGCAATCTTGACTGTAGACAGATCACTTGCAATTCTCAACCTCAGGTCTTGCTCAACAAGTTATCTTGAACCTTTTGTGCGAATGTCTTGATGAGAAGACACTGTTTGAGCGAACCGCTGCGAACGAGTCTGACGCGATTGAGGCGGCTCGAGGGCTTGGCAAGGTAGATCGCGCTATTCGAAGATGTACCGGGATGGACGGATGAGTGATGAAATGGAAGAGCTTGAGCACTACGTGCTCGCGCTCGGTAAATATACGATATTTACCCCAGTATTTTGTGTGTGTTTGTGGAGGGTTTGGCCGTCCCGGTCGACTTGCCGCCTCTGCCGCTCCTGATCGAGGAGACGGCCAAAACCGGATCGAGGTCTGCGAACGAACGTCGAACCGCGAGACCGGCCAAACCCGAACGCAGCAGGAAAACCCGAGGGCACTGAGTGACCCCGGAGCAACCTGAGCGTAAGCTCAAAAAAGAAGAGGGACGGGCGGGAGGGGCAAAAAATGAAATGCCCCGTTGAAGGGGAGACGAGGAGCACGCGCTCGCTATCGACGATGTACGCGAGCGGAAGGAAACGCGCGAGTGGCTGTGCATCCCGAGATGGCGATATTCGGTGATCACAAAACGGCACCAGGCCGGGTGATAGAATAAGTGATGCGGTACATCCGTGCGCTACTCTCTATCTTGCCTCACGCTCAGGTCGCCTCGCAAGCTCGGCTTTCCTGAGCTGGCAAGAGGCTTGAGATACTTAGAAGTTTGAAAAGATTGGTTGCGGCTGGAGGTTGAGCATCATGTTTCCGGATGTCTTGAGAGGCCCCGATGTAAGATGACAACGAGCTAAGGCTGGAATATTATGATTAAATACACCACTGAGCCATAATGTACCATAATCGTATCATAATTTTACGGTTCTGGCCCATATTTAATCATAAGAGTATTCATAATGTATTGTAATCGGAACGTAATCATACTTAATCGTATTTAATGAATGCTGACGCCCTCCAAGAAATCTACCCCTTCGCCGAAGCCAGCATTGAGAAGCTCTTTTGTTACAACCGTTGCAGCCGCAGTCGAAGCCGCCATGGAGGAGCGAGAATCCGACATTGTGTGCTTACTGCTCGAGAAAAGCCGCTCAACAGCGATGCTGACTCCGGGAACGGCCAGAATATCGCGCGCGATTCGGGCTAGAATCACAAACTGGGAAGAATGCAACTGAGAGAGAAGGTAAATCCGTGTTAACCATGCAGGAAGTAACATGCTTACCTTCCACCATCCCAGAACATCATCTTCGCCGTCGCGATCCATCGGATAGATGCCGCTAAAATATATCTCCAGCTCGGTTTGTGATTTCTGAGTGGTAGTGGAACCGCCTAGTGCACGGCGCCAAATCCCCTTCGAAGGCGAGGCAGTTCGCGCAGAGCTGGCCGATTTTTTGGGGGCTGGGGTTTCGTCGAACTCCTCCTTGTAGACTTCGTATAAATGCTCGAGCACGATCTTGGCTCGCGCAGGGATGTCCGGGCTCCATTCCGAGTTTTGAAAATGCGCGAGTCGAATAGCGGGATGGAGCACTGCACGAATCAATCAAAAGATTGAAATATACAAGGATCCAGATGGGACGTACCGGCACCGAGCAGTGGGTAATCACTAACCAGCGCATTGTCTGTATGAATCCGAAGTTTTTCAAGGCCCGCACGGATCGCGGGGCCGAGATTACAAGTATCGTTAGCCGGCGAGATGTTCGTCAGACTCGTCTCGAGATGCTTCTGCACCTCCTTATACAGAGGAAGCAGCTTGCAGATCGTCGGAACACCCTTCTTCGAGAATTCAAGTGTTGCGTAATGTATGACCTCGGAAACAAGTTGAAATGAATCGTTCGAGATAATAAGATCCATGAGATTATCCATACCTCCATAACAGCGGTGATTTTCCGCAAATCTTTGAAGTCGCGAGGGGATAAATACTGTTGTTTAGCTTTACGCTCCGCCGCTTTCTTCTTTTTGCCTGTAAGACCGCGCGGAAGCTCTTGGTTCCATCGGACGAGGGCCTGGAAAGGTTAGAAACAACAACACAGTTTGACGGGGAAAGACTGACAGGTTCGAGTCGCACACCACGTTCAATCTCTGCATTGGTGGTGTTCCAACGAATCTTCATACCCCGAATGAGGACGAGGTCCCGGTCGCCAGCCTCACATGCTTCACGGGTGAGGAGGCGGAACCGTTTCCTGCGGATCTCGGAGCGGTTGATGTCGACGACAGTGTCATGAAGCTGCTCGACGTGAGAAGCACGAAAATTGACAACAGAGAACACACCTTGTCAACGATTGTTGGCTTGCGCTTGACTTTCTTCTTCTTTTGTCTAGGTTTCGGAGCGGAAAGCGGTTCAGAGTCGCCCATAGACTCCTCGTGTTGGTCGTCATCATTGTCGTCATCAGAGGAATCAGAATCCGAGTCTGCGGCATCAGGCGCGCGACCTGCAGTTCGAGCAGCACCGTCGGGAGCCGACTTGGCTTCTTCAGCCATTAAGGCCATCTCCGCAACGACCTCGGGATCCTGTGCAGAATCATACGCAAGAGGGAACTTGCGGCTCTCTTCGTAGTAGTCCACTACATCCGGATCGTCGGCAATGCCAAGAACAAAATAAATTGTCCTAGACCACAGGTCAGTGAGATTTAACAGATAGGGATGAAGACGAACTGAGCCACGATATTCAGAACATGACCGCCACAGCCTATCTGGGCATTTTCCCGAACAAGGTGAAGTCCGGTCTTGAACATAAGCGTACAAATTGTTCCGCAAAGCGGACCGTTGCTCGAGGCGTTATCGCCCGCTGCCGCAACTGTTGATACGTCATAAGTAGTGAATAGCGATGTAAAAAATTCAAACTCACACAAATTCGGGGTGAGTTTGCGCTCATCCAACTTGTGAAAGAGCAGTCGGCCCGTTGCAGCACCGGAATGGTCACCATCAAGAGGTATGAGCTCGAGCACGAACTCTCGAAGCACCCATTCGTCGTCGATGAGCCATCCCACCGCCCCACAAAAGGCATAAACCGAATTCTTACTCGTCCACAGGCCTTGAGCGATGGCAAACTTCGAGGAATTAGACTACACAACGGTTAATTGCAGTTTCAGGAAGAGATTTAGAACAAGACTTACCGTAATGAGGGAATCGACACGTTCTTTGAGCATAACACACAGCCGCACCATATCGGACTTGACAGTTTTGCGCCCAGGGATTAATGAATGGTCGTCATACGCTATTCCCTCGACTAGGTGTTTGCGAAACCCGCGTTTGGTGACGACTACTGCAGGATTAGCAATACCCTCCTCAATAAACTTGCTCATTGATTGACGCTGCAACTCGGACTGTGACGCCTTGGTGGTCGGGGCGGGGCGAGTTCCGTTCTTCTCCGCTGCTTCTGCTGCCTCGTATGCATCGAACGAGGCACTGTCAGGGATGTGTTTACAATTGCTGAGGTGGGAGAGGAAATTACTCCCGACGACGAGGTTGATGGTCTCGTCCTGGTATTTGGTGCAGCCCGCGGTGCGAGGTGAAGTTCGGTAATTGCTGTGGAACCGTGATATTCAAAGCGAGATAAATGAACAGCATATAAAACTTACGAGCACCATTTACAATCCCACCGCCAAACCGGTTTCCCATCTCGACTCTTAGAGATTGTTGGTGCATTGTAGTTTGAGATCGCCCATCGACCTTTAGTAGGGTTGCGTCCAATTTTAGCAACCGGAGCGTTGTCGTCCTCGGCTACGACTTCCTCGTCGGGTTTCTGTGTGTCCTGCTCGAACGTGTTCCATCAGATCAAACGGAGTTAAAGGCAAGTAGACAAACCGTCTGCTTCTGTCGTTTGGCGGGTGGCGGCTGTGTAATCCCCTATAGAACATATTGATTTCACGTCTGGAATAATCACATCCCGAAATGGCGTACCTTGGATTTCTTTCCCTTGAGTTTCTCGGGCTCTTTTCCTTTGCCTTTTGGATCCACCTGCAGAACAACATGAGACAGTACATTTAAGCCGCCAATAAATCTATGTACTGGCAATTCCCCCTCGTCTTCGCTACCCGAATTCTCCGATGGGTCTGGTGTGTATCGCGGCGGCTGATAAGATTTGTCTTTGGGATCATCTTCGTCGGAATCTGTGATTCATAATATTCTGAGAAGTTCAGGTTAGAACTGCATGAAGACGCACCGATACCGGCTCGTTTTGAAGGTACGACAGGCTTGGTACTCGGCCCGGACTTGGCAGGCTTCTTAGGACCAAAGAAATGAGTAGCCACAACCCGCCCGCTGGACTCTGCGGAAGGGCTAGCCAGATCCGAGGTGATCAATTTGAGGACGTGAACGACAACAAAAATACGACTCACAGGGTATCTAGAATGCTGTTCAGATCCCGTCTCCTACGCGCCAGCATTCCTACTCCATCCGTGCCTTTGATACCGTCTTGCTGGGAATAGAATTCCAGAAACGGGCAGATAAGATCCATGCCATGTTCGCCTCGAGTGATGCGCTTATGCTGCTCGTCTGCAGATACCTGGAACGCCCGCTCCCACTGCCGGTTTGCCGTGAACTGAGCACCTTCTTCCTCGTCAATTTCGAAGTCCCCGAAGTAGCGAGCAAGGGGGCCATCAGGAAGAGCGACTGGCAGAGAGTCAGGTAGAGCCTCAATTCGGGCACGCAGTGCCTTGAGCATGGCTGGGAAGTATTTGACCAGCTGAGCATCATCGAACATGGCGGACGACGTGAGCGGGGGAGCGCCGACAGCGAGCAAGACGGTGAGAGAGTGAAAATTTAGCCGAGATGAGTCATGGAAATGCCCGGTCCGTTAAATCCGTCTTATGCTGTCATCCGCCTTACACTCTCGGCCTCTTCCGATGGAACGACACTGGCACGCACGGGGCTTAATATTATGATTAAATATGAACTCCCTATCATAATGTAATCGTAACATAATGTAACACACTGCCCAGTATTCCTAGACCTTAATATTATGTGGCTGGCTCTATTTAATCATATTTTTAGGCATTATAATTTATTATATTTAAATATACTCGTAATTTTATCCAGCCTTACAACGAGCGAGGACGCAGCGACGAGGATGAGGACGAGCGGAAAGACGAAAAGAACAACCAAGTGATGATCGATCACGTGGTGGCAATACCGCCAAACAACTGCAACTCTGGCCAGCGTGCATCGATCTCGCAAAGACATTCATTCAGGCTTTTACATTCACGTATCTACGGCTGCCCAACAACACTGCTAAAAGAGCTACCCCAAGCCCCGACACCCCCACTGTCAAAACCAACGCCGTTTGTGAATGCAAATGTTGTGTAATCTGTCGTAGTGCCATACTGAGCAAGTGCACCCCCAAAGCTGGAATCTGGCGCGCCAGATGAAACCTCCAACGATAGACTGGTCACAGGCGCTCCCGGTATGATTCCTGTGAACTTTGACGCGTCGTCTGCGAGGATCTGGTCAATATACCTGGCAATTCAATTCATTACAAGTGCAAAAAAATCAGCGCGGGTACGTACGGCTTCCACCGCGCGTCTTTGAAATTACGGCCGCGCAAGGCCACTTGGTCCTTGAAGTGAATATCCACCTTGCCCCAGAAGTCTGCCCCTGCTGCGATACGACCTCCCTGCTTCGCCGTTGTCTTGCGCTTCTTTGCCGGGGGATGGGAAGACTCAGAGTCGTCTTCTCCGTCTGCTTCGTCGGTCCAAAGTAGGTCGGGGTTGTCAAAAGCAAATCGGCGCTACCGATGCATCAGTTGCGCGAAGCTCAGATTGCAATACCGGAACTCACAAGAAGAGCAGCGTGAATGCTGAATAGATCAGACAGCTCTCCCCCCACGCCGCCAAGCTTATACTTTGACGCCAGGGTGTAGGTAATTTTATCCAGAGGCACGAAGCTGGCGGGGTCGATGCTATCACGAATCTGGCAACTTGTTCAGGGAAGCCAGTGTGATGAAGCAGTGGAACACATACGTCTTGGCGGTAGGCATTCCGCACGCTTGAGCACGCCCTCTTCAACGCACTCATAAGCTTCTTCTCACGGACAGGCACGCCGAAGATGTTGTCGAGGTCGAGATACTGCTTGCGATCCTTCAAGATGACCTGTCTCCCAAGTGAATAACTGTACAAAAAGGTGATTTAACTCAAGTCGCACCAAAACATCGACATGCATCACTGAAAATGCTGTCCGCGTTGCTTCGTGAATCACGTCTTGGGTGATTCCTCTGACATTGGCCTGCAAATACTGATCAGTGTGCTATTAGAGTCTACAGGCAGCCAGACCTTTTGGGTGGTGGTCAGAGAGAAGCTGTCGTCGAGCCGAATTCGAAGATCTCGCATCATGGCGCGCAAGTCTCCACCGAAGACGTTTTCCTGAGCGGCGCGACGTCTCTCGGCCGCCTCACTGAGAACCACAGCGAGAATGTGGAGCTGGCCCAGTAACTCGCCGGGCCTGAGACCCGCAGACCTGAATGTGAAGTAAGACAATTTATTTGCAGAGAGTCTAGTCTCACAAACCTGTAGAAAACCTCGCAACTTCATGCGATCTCGATCCCCGAGCCCAAACTCCCGGGCTAGATTGTCGAGGTACAATGCCGGAACAGCAGTAGGTGGTGTCAGTGAAGTAGGAAGCGGCCCCATTTGTGAAGTCGGTGGTGGCTGGGGCTGCGGGGCGAATGGTGAAGGGGTGACATGACCTTGTTCGGGAGAGGTTGACGGTGAGGAATGGGTGGTGGGAGTCTGTGGTGCGTCCATTGGTGAGGTTGGTCGTGGCTTATGCAAAGGTGTGAGGTGAGTCGGTATTGTTTCTCTGTATTTATACTGAGTATACCTCACGTGTAGGACGCGTCGACGCGTTTGTTTACAGCTGGAACTCAGCACAGCATTCTGCCAGAGCAGTATAAAATCCCGCAAACACGGTAAGTGGAAAGGAGCATTTCCCTGTTTCGGGTATGAAGACAAACATCAACAAATCTTGCTCTCCGCAGCGTTTCTCTCCTATCTCTCCTCATCCTCGTCGACATGCCTCCGACATCAGCACGGCAAAGACTGCAATGTCGGCCTTCTCACTCGGTATATCACGTTAAGCACTGACTCGTCCTCATAAGGCTTTTTTCCACCGATCCCGTCAATGGTCAAGGTGCTCTGTCGAGCCAAGTGACAGACACTCAATACTTTGGGCAATTTGAGATCTTTGCTTTATTCCGTCGTATCTGAAACTCACGCGATTCGATTCAGATGACCAGTCTCCATCGCCTTCACCTTAATAGAAAGTGAGGTCCTCAGCGAACGCGTAGAGAAACGAGCGCTATATTCAGTACCTACTGTACCATTTCGACCAAAGATTCATCAAACTTATGTAATTTCTCAGTCCGAGATGCCCGAAAAACTTTGTTTTGAATTAAGGCGATTTTTGCACACATCAAATGAAACCGGCTGTGACCTGTGACCTGAAAAATCGGTCGAAATGGTACAGTAATAGAAAGTGAGGTCTATGGTACTGTAAGCTAGGAACACAGGAAGAATGAATGTGGACGACGCACCCTCAGCGAACGCGTAGAGAAACGAGCGCTGAGTGTGACGTGCGTGACAGGAACCGAATAAGGGAGGAGCGGGAAGGGAACAAGATTGTATAAGGTAGACCCCATCCACCTTCGACGAACATCACATGACATTTCCATTTTCGGCGGAACTCAGGAAAACCTGTCTGTAAAGTACCTTGCAGGTCGAATCTGACAAAACCCCTCGACCAAAACCTTTGTTTTGGTTCTATCTCTATTTCCCTCAGCTAAGGTGTAACGAAATTGTCCCTACCTTATAAATTACCGTATTTTAACACTCCCCCACAAGCGAAGGTGCCTTTCCAACAAAGATGACTTGAGGCGAAGGCTGGAATGATCTTTTGACCACAAGGGAGACGGCAGAGGTAAATGCAGAGGCAGCTCTGCACCCAGCGAAAGGAAGGCTATGAACTTTCGGCAGGACCGCGAATACGATAATACTCCTGCATGAGGCGGGACGCGACATCGGAGGATTTGAGCGTGATTGTGGTTGTGCCGCCGGCAGACTGGAGGAGAGTAACGACGAGTGTTTCCCATGTCGACCCGCGCGGAAGCGACATCAGCATTATCTGAGCGAGGAACTCGTCATCAAATGCGTCTGTGCCAAGTTTGCGATTCTCTGTTTGAAGAAACGAGAGGTGGGCATGCATGGATTCCGAATCGACGTATTTCTTCTCGAGAATACCGCATTTGATGAAGAAAGCAGCAAGGCCAGTGTAACTGTCCTTGTGCTGCTCTGCTAGTGCGTCCCAGACTGCTTTGGCGGTGCTCTTCCCATCAAGAAACGCAAGTTGGTCGTCCGCAATAATGGAGCGAATCGTGCCGACGGCGCGGTCGTTGAGACGGAGAGCCTGATTATACTCCCGTACCTCCTTCTTGTATCGCTGCTCCTCCTGTCGGAGTAATTCCCGACGTGCAGCGACAACGTTGCGCGTGGCGATTGAACTATCGTCAAAGGGAGCAGGTGGAGTTGGTACAGGGGGTAGCTCCTCCTCGCCTGTGCAGAAACGCCATGTGCCAAGGCGCATCAGCTCTGTCTGGGCTTTGCTGGCCCATGAGTGATACGTGCCAGCGGTCAACGGCTCGATGTCCATGACAAGGGGCTCATCATCGAAATCATCGTACATGGATGGCAGAGAAGAAGGGTCAATCAGGTGGAGCAGAAGTGAAAGTCCGAGCAGCCAAAGTATGCGAGAACGGCGCGAAAAGACAATGAAGTCCAAAAAAGGAAATCCAGAGACGGGGGTGCAGCGCGGCGAAGGAGGCGTATGTCGAGTGGTGAGACCAAAGACGGATGCTGCCTATATAGCGCTGAGCGAGCCGGGTGTGATACCGCAGAGAGACTCGCAGAAGATGACTCTGGGAGCTGAGGGAGATGGTGGTCGAGGTGATGACGTGGCGTCGAAGACGGGTTCGGTAGGCGGCGTGTGTCGCGGATGCTGATCCGGGGAGCCACGAGGCGATGTCCCGCTGAGTACGGTGTGTTGCACAACGATGCTGCAGTTCGACGAGAGGTCAGAAGAGACGAAGAGAAAGGCCTCGGGTGCCCATAACCTAATAGAAAGTGAGGTCTTCAGCGAACGCGTAGAGAAACGAGCGCTATATTCAGTACCTAATAGAAAGTGAGGTCTATGGTACTGTAAGCTAGGAACACAGGAAGAATGAATGTGGACGACGCACCCTCAGCGAACGCGTAGAGAAACGAGCGCTGAGTGTGACGTGCGTGACAGGAACCGAATAAGGAAGGAGCGGGAAGGGAACAAGATTGTATATAAACTACCGTATTTTAACACACCTTCGACCACCAACTCTGCTCCTGGCTCCCCCTGCATAAGCTCTCCGCAACCTGCGGACACGCAACCGAGGATCATCGAGACCGACCCTTTCTTTGACGTTGATGAGCCGCACAACAGCGCCCATCCAATGTATGTCTGGGATTGGATTGGGAAGGAAGAAATGATTGGTGCGTCTCAATTTTTTTTCGCTTTCATTGACCCATATTCTGACAACCGTCAGATCATGGGGCCCTATCTACACCTTCCTCCACTCTCAACTCCTCCCCTTCCACCGCTGACGAGGTTTCGGTCAAGCGCGAAGGCAACAACGAGCACACAAGGGAAACTGCAGTAAAACAGGAAGAGGTCGCTCCTGAGCCTTTGCAAGATGTCAGATTCTCCGAGCTCTCAGATTTCGAAAAGTGGGTGATATGCCGTATGCGGGAGACAGTGAAGGACGGAGTTCGTCTCTCTACTCGCCTTCAAAACTTGAAGAAGAGCTGTGAGTACTACGAAGCGATGTATCACCACCACAAACGGATACTCAGGGAGATACACTTTTTAAGTAGAGATTTGTTCTGAGCTGCTTCTTATCTTACAAACATTACCCGTTCTCCAAGTGCTTTTCTCGCCCTGTGTCGGGTCCTGAGTGGCCTGATTCCGCCATTTTTGAGATGTGTGATGTTTTCCCTCGAAAATCATAGAGATAGCACAAGAGTATTAGCCATTATGAATCCAGAGGGCTGGTGGGATATACTTTATAAAGAACATATAGCAAGGAGCAAAATTACGGCCCCCCATTTGCTTGTCTCGACGGTCAAAATCACAAAATCGGCGCGATTTGTCACGACACGCGACCTGTGACAAGCGTGAATCTTGCCAGCTCAATCCTCGTCCTCGACATACTCAATGCATACTCTCTACACGGCGGCCGAAGTCCTCAATGCCCAATTCTTCTTGGCTTACTTTCGAGGATTACAACCTCTCAGAATGAATTAAGATTATAAAATCAACGAGACAAGCTTGAATAAATCAACTTGGACTCGACGGCGATTCAGCTACAGTTGGACGTAAACGAGTCAATGCTCTGGGCTCCACTCTAGCTGTTGTCGTTGAAGCTTGAACACCACCACTGGCTGTCCTATTTTGTGTATCCTTCTCCTTCCGGACAGCTCTTCCAGCTGCAATCTCGTTCACTGCACTTTGGTAAATGACTGTATCGGCATCGAGTGGGGAGGTATTGATTCGGAAGCGTTGGACATGCTTGGCATCTCGCATCTGGGCTGTATTGAGTACAAGGTCAGTCAAGTTCTGAGCATGCAAAATCTGTGGGCGAGTTTGTTCTGTGCGCTGTCGCTCCTGAAAGACCGTTCTTGAGCCGGTTGGCCCGCAACTGTTATCCTGGCAATTGTGTTGGACATTGACTGTGCACAGCAAGTCCTTGATTCCGTCCCATTAGTCGCTGAGCCGCACCCGTAAGATTGGCACTCACAGATGTCTCATGCATGCTTCGCTGCCCAGTTATCAAGATTCTCGGCATACCGTATTTCGGCGTCCCACGAACAACCAGAACTCGTTCAACCAAGATACCGTCTGCTTGAGAGTGACGGGCGTTCTCGGATCCCACACATTGGATGATTTCCTCCACACGCCCAACGAATGTCTCGCCGATCCTGTCCGGGTGTTCGAAGTGGCCGGGAGAGCAAGTATCTCCGTTCTCCAAGGCGAGTGTTTTGCATGTTCTGAAATTGCCCTTCTTGGATGACCACTCCGCAGCATGTTGGCCCGTCAATGTCTCGGTGATGGGTCTCTCGCGTCTTTGGTCCAGGGTACAGAGACCTGCAGGATCGAGTTAGCTGGTGAGCGATAGATGTAAAGCCCGACATGCCAGAGGTAGGTCGTATTTTGTCTTCGAGTCCAAGGTAGCTTGTCACAGTGTTAGGCGATTCAACGAGTAGTCGGGGTGCGAGACCAATCGACTTCCAATCGGCGGGGTTCTTGGAAAATTTTATGGGAGTTGCATCATCGGGAACGGATTGAGACAGCAGGAAAAGTCCTCCACTAAGAAGGTGTTGGATACGGTTTCCTTGCGCGAATGCAAGGGCAATGTCTCGGGAGGGAGCATGTCGATTGGAGTGGACACTTTTCGCTCGGATGATAGCGTTGAAAGATTCGAAGGCCTACGTTGCAAATAAGATGGCGGGCCCGAATCTACGAATGTGGGAAGGAAGATGTAGGATGATATGGAATTTAGGCTTGTTGAACCAACGATTAGTCCACCGAGCTACATGAAGTAGAAAACTGTCAATTTCGCGTGTTAATAGTGCCTGGCAAATGCGTCAATACAGCCGACAGCGAAAACCAAGCACAAAGGGCGCACAAGATGGGACTCTCGATCAATAATTTCGGGTTGCCAGATGAGGGGTATCATCTTCGAAAGCGACTGCCATGTCTCGAAACACGCAGACGGTACCAAGTCGTAAAGCACGAAAGGAGCGACTTGAGCAATTGCCCGGAAATCGCGTCCAGTCAGAGAGCCTGAGTATTGAACTAGAGTTTTTCCAGCAAGAGGGGAGATACCCAGACCTGAAACGTCGAGGGAAGTAAGGCGGGTGATAAGGAGTTCCTTCAACGCATCTTTGTTTTTGAGTTGATTCTGGACGACGTCCCGCCACAGATATTTTACGAAACCTAGCAGAACTACATGAAGGATCTCCACTGGAGTATCTTGATGCGGGTCGAGGCCTGGGTATTTCCATTAACTCAGCCGCAATGTCCTGACTCGGAACACATTCACAAATCGCCTTTGATGCGCCAGACAGGGCTGGTTGTATTTTGCGGGAGACTGGCAAGACGGGCATTGAGGGCAGCCTCCTTTGATGCGCGTCCACGTTTCCCTTTGTCAGACTCAAATATTTTCTCAAGAAAATGGAGCTGATACGTGTCTTTGACACCTGTTTCGGTGCGCTGTTTCTGAATTTTGGTCTTCGAGTCAAGGGATGACGCCTCGACAAAATAGGACTTGAGCTTCTCGGTTGTTTCGGTCTTGTTGCGGAGGCGGTCAATCTGCAAAATTCGAAATTAGAAAAAAAACATCGCCGCGAACAGAAGAGTGTCAACCCACCTTCATAAAAGAGGTTACTCTTTGGACCATCTGTGTGAGAGACTCCTGCACTTTTCGCTTCCCCTTTCCCTTCTTCTTCGCCGTCCCTGCCTCAGCCTCCGAATTATCTGCGCTCCCATCTGCACTTCCCCTGTCGCTACCACCAACACTTTCGGCATCACTCGCACCTCCACCAGCAGGCTGAGTAGACGCCGGCTCTACATCTTGCTCAGCTGCGTCACTCCCCTTCACCCAACACGCACGACAAAACAATTTACCGCGCAATCCGATGTGACACGCAAACTCACTTTGCATGGGATTATCACCGAGCAATGCCAAAACCTCCGGGATAACAAGGACGGGCTCATTAAGGACTGAGTCCCATGCCCAAATACCGTTCTCCTGGGCCTCGCTAATGGCATCTGAGTTTCAAATGAAAATCATGAAAAAGTAAACGCACTCGAGCTGCTCCACAATTCCATCAAGCATTTCGAGGGGTGGAGCAATATTGGACGTCGAGAGAAAATGAATATTGTACTCCTTCTGAGACTCCTCGCGAGGAAGTCCAGCTGGGGTAACGAGAAAGCTGTTATGCTCGTTCCATTTTTTGGATACATTTCCGGATGTGTCGTCACAATACATCCACAGCGGAAACATCACAACACGGCATCCTTCAGCTTTTGCCCTCCATGGGTTCCCGACTTTGGGATCAGTGTAAGTCCACCCGCTGGTGGTTTGCGTGGCTTCGTCATAAACATCTACGATGATATATCAGAATTAGATAGTAAGGTTTGTATAAAAATCATCATATACTTGCCGAAAATATTTGCCGGACTCGGTTTGTCGTAGAAACCAGACTCGACATCGACGCGGAGCTCAGGAAAGTTCTTCAAAAACTCGGTAGCCGCAACAACGAGTGGCTCTGATGTAATGAAAACCCGCCAACCAATACCCGCGTCTGTGACAATTGACTGTAATTGCCAGCAATTGGCAAACAATTGCCCCGATTTAGTAAACCATCGCGTTGGGATACAGCATTCCCCATTGCGGAGCATTGCGGGTTCGTGAACGAAATAATCTCGCTGAGCAATGCGTACCATAGGTGTGATCCGGTTGTCAGGAAGCTCCTTCAGCCAGCGTTCTCCCTGGCGAGCCTCGGAGAGCTTCGGCCCACTGTCCTCGGGATAGAACGACAAATGTGGTCGTACTTTGGGATTGGCCATTTCCTACGCAATTCTGAGTTAGTGTCTCTGTTTGTAGGATGGAATTCTTTCACACCTGAGCAATTATCTGCGGAAGACTGTTGACATAATACCTGTGCCCGAGTGCCCCATTGTACATAATGCTGTCAATCCCGCACATTTTTTGAAGTGCGGCATTGAGACTCTGCATTGACTTGACAGAAGGGACGTTATCAACCTCATTCACCTTCAGAAGCCAGAGGAATAGGTCGAGTTGGCGTTGAGAAAAAACCGAGCGAGGCAAGTGCATGAGAATGTCAAGGGTACATGTCTGCAAGATTTGAGAAGAGATTGAGAATAGAACAACCAAACATACAATTCGGTCGCGCCAAGGAAACCAAAATCGGGCAGTCGCACCCTCATCTTCTTCAGTTCGAGGGCGTTTGCGAGGTGGACCACCAACTACCGCGCCGTGAGACACGTCAATTAAATACTGATTAGAAAAAAATTACTGGTCGTAATGGAGCCTCAGTAGCAAAAGGCTCAGACGAGGGGTCGGGGGGATATCCATCTTCACTTCTTTCCTCAAATTCATCGTCGGACGCCGGCAGATCATCGTATCGATGTAAAATGGCACTTGCTATAGCGGCAACTCCTTGCTCTTCTGCACTCAGCGGAATTTCGGTGTCATCCATTGCCAAGTTCCAGGAGATGCCGAGGTTTGGCGAAGGTACATGCTGAGCTGGGTATGGATCGACAGTGTTTCCGGTGAAAGCAGAAAGAAGATTCCGGAGGGCGTCATCCATTATTTGAGGCTCGGAGGAGGCTTGTTGAGTGCGGTGATCAAGCAGGGACTGGTGGGCAGAGGTTTTCTCATGTGCAGAACAGTTCTTGAAGGCTCGTTCACGCCCATCGTCGCAGATACGGCAAATCGCAGTTCCATTGCTCTGAATATGCCAGACTGGGCGAAATGAGTTACTGCTATATCGGGACGCTTCGAATGACGTACTCGTTTGATTTAGGTGCGACGACATTGCTGGATGTGAACCTGGCTTAGATTGTGCACGGAACAACTGCTGGGTTGAAGCTGGGGATGAAGATATGAGAAGTTAACCCCGAGTTCACTCTGATGTGGTGCTCCGCTTATTTGCAAAAAAATTCATTTGGGACAAAATCAAATAGATCTAGCGCATCTACCGGATCAAACACGGGACCAACTCAGAATTTTGTATCCTGTCCATCCGAACCTCTGGCTGTGTAGTCTACAGTGTTGGAACTTGAGGGGTTAAATATGATGTATGTGGACAATGGTCCGCATAGGAGGGGAAGCTTGCTTCAGTCTAGGCTCGTTTCACCCTCTCTTGTATGGAGGACATGAAATCTGAAGATACTTAGTCGTTCAGATCATAGCTTGTCTGCGTAATTTGCTGTTCGGTATCGCCCGTATCGAGTTGGGAAGACGAGAAGTCGACGAAACTGCGTTTGTGTAGAGAACGTCGTGGTCTCGGTTAGAAACGCATAAAGACTACGTAATGCTTACGAGAGTACAGTAAGTATGCTGTAAAGTAAAGAGTGGTACAAATAATTACCGCTAACATAGCTTCGGTGCGTACATGCAATTTACTGAATTACATACTACACAGTACAGAGCAAGTACGCTCGCTGATCTATTCTAAGTACTCATGCAACTGCTGAAAAGGGTGACTGATCCCGTCGCCGGGAATCTATTTGGAATCTATGCGTAGCGAATATTCGTATTCCCCACGGGCTCAAGAAATTGAAATTCAGTAAGAATATCCTGTATATTGAATCCACAAGTATTGAGTTTTAGACTCAAAGCCTCTCTCCATTCTGAGCATCTGACACACTGTGGTTTTGTTTGGCTTCTGCAATCTTGCAACAGGAAAGGTGATCGAAATTGTCAGGGATATAAGTAGTCCACTGGGGATCTCTACTCTGCCCTCATCCTACCATCGACCTCACACCTCCCTTGCTATGGCAACCCCCGCAGTTCCTCAGGACCTTTGTTACTACTGCACTCTCCTTCGAAGCGAACTACAGCGCGTCCACGACCGTCTTGATCGTCTTGAGTTTGGGGACACTGCAGCCTCTACTCCCCGAGGGCATGCCTGGCGCTTCTCCTGGGATGGCGCTCGCTGGGGCTCTGAACCTTCAACCCCAGCCCCTACCCCTGCCATCATCGCTGTCGGCCACACCGCCATACCACTCGCCGGAACCCTCCCTACTGCACAGGACGCACCGTCCCGCTACTCGTGTACGCTTGTGGTGCCTGACTCGGTTGTCGGGCATATCGTTGGCTGTGGTGGTAAGGGTCTTGTATCTATCCGGGGTTCCGACCAGCAAATCGGTGAAGCGCTAATTGCGCTTGGGAAGCGTTTCATGCGTAAGCGTATCCGCTCTAAGAAGAAAGGTCAAGGGCCCAGGAGCCAAGTCGATAACAAAGCTGGGGATCAGAGATCCCCAGTGAACTACTTATATACAAGAGGTGACATAAGATATGACATAAGTGAGCACACAGCATGATGGAGACAGCGAACTTCTGCCCAAGGCAGAAGATGTCATAGGTGGAATCCCTGTAAGGGCAACAGCTGCCAGGGCCTGAGGCCCGAGGTACCCAAGAGTCCAACAAGCAATGGGCAGAGGGAGAATCCTTAGGAGACTAGCTACAACAAGAGGAAGAGTGTCTACTCACCTGGGCAGAGGGAGAATCCTTAGAGAACAGAGTAAGGAGTCTCCATGCCCAGGTGTCACAGACTCACAGTAAAAGGGCGCGTGACGCGCGACTTCTCACGGGGCGTGGGACCTATGTAGTAGCACAGCATCTATGATGTGATATCAATGATCAGATGATCCAACAGTAGCAGGGAGCCAGGGATATGCCCAGAAGGGGGAGGATCACAATACTGGTCCAGAGATCGTAGACCAACGAAGGCCCGGAGATACCCTGTGGTCCGGGGAGCGTGGGAAACCGGAGCCGGAGTCCGGAGGGCCGGAGCTCGGGGCCCGGAGGGTCGGGGAACCGGGGGAATAGAGCCCAGGGAACCCGGGAAGGGCGCTAGAGCCAGGGCGAGACAGCAGGAGCATCGAGGCTTGGGTGACAGAACCGCTGGGGCTTGGCCCAGCTCCGGGGGAGCGTGGGAAGCCGGGCCGGGGACCGGGGGACCGGGTTGCGCTGAGCACTAGCTGTAGGAGTGCAGGGTCGACAGGAGTCTGTCGAGGAGGGGAACGGGGGGTCGGAAGGAGGAAGGTGTGACAAAGGGGGAAGTCTGGAGGGAGTAGCGTTCCCAAGAAGGCCGGAGTGATGCAAGGAATAGCGGAGCGGGTCGGGAAAGCGGGGGGTTCCCCTGACATCAGCCCCACTTCAGAATGTGGCGACCCGACACATCCAAAGCAGAGAGCACAGAGCAAACTCGAAGGCAAAAAAAGACACAGCCCCGCTTCACGCTTTGCAACGACCCGGCGCGAAGTGACACAAAAGGGAGGGTGGGCGGGGAAGAAAAGGTCATGGATCCCTTGCCCACGGGTCTCCGTCATGCGCTCTTCAACCGTTGAGCTACGGGCGGCGCTTTGCCTTGTACACTGCTTCCCAGCAAGCCCAGACATAAGCTTCCCGCTCCTGCATTTGTGTCCCGCTCTTGCACAAATGCAGGAGTACCCAGAGAAAGCAGATGAAGAGGTGTAGTTGACTACAGCCTGCACGATACATAGTACTGTACATGATGACACTCACTCTTGGGGAACATCAATTTTTCATGGAAGAATAAGCAGAGCATTCAAGGTCGTACTCGTAGGGAGATACCAAGTTTCACCGAGCAAGAGAAACTATGTTAAGCTATACACAATGCCAGTGAAGAGGACCGTGCTCATCCTGGGGAAATTGACGAGGATATAGAGGCGGAGGGCGAAACCTTACCAGAGAACAGTGTTTATGATGTGCACGCCTCGAAAGGTGTTACCAATGAAACTGATAAGGAATATAAACGGTGTGTACATACAGTCGTAAACTAGGAAGCGCAACGATTAGCTTTCCCCGCCGATTATTGGATGAAAAATGCACCAAAACTCTGAGTTTTGTGTGCTAGGGTAATAGCCCCGCATCGGTTCTGCAGATTCGTCAAAAATTCGGGGTCGATACAGTCTGTTTTGAGTGAGTTCAAGGGCCAAAGTTTGGCTCCACCCAAATGGGCCAAATAACGTAGAAGAGCAACAACAGCAAACAAAGCTAGAATCCTCCCGCAGGTCGCGAAAACATAGAGCATGTATATTTAGGCCCTACAAGTATCATACCACAAATCAAGCATGCACAGGAACACCAGGTGGTGTTTATATTGCAAGGCAAATTTCACAATTCAGCTGAAAACATCAAAAATCAGCAACAAACTTGCAACAAACCAGCTAGTTCTAGTCCTTTAAAGAAGCTATTCAGTCTAATTTTTTTGCTGGTGGGAAATATGGTTTGTGGGGACTTTTTAGACACCAAATTTTCCATGGAGATGTTCAAAGGTATGGGGAAATCACAAACTTCCTTCCAAAATTGGGCATTTTCGACAAATTGCGCTCCCACTGCTCAGGGAAGTAATTTTTAGGCTCCAAAAAGTGGCTCATTGAATTCAGCGACCTCAAAAATGGTAGGAGAGTGCAAATTCTATCTCGCCAAAATATCCGCGGGTACGGAATATGCATGTTGCTCTTCTACGTTACGTTGCGCTTCCTAGTTTACGACTGTAGCTGAGAGATGAATTGTGCCATTGACAAGTAGACAGCTTGATGAACCAATGCCTACAATTTCTGAAAAAGAATAAGCTAATCAAAGAGGATGACCCGTTTTTCAGTAAAACCCCGAATGCGGCGGTCCCAGTCTGCATTTGTGCCTGGATTATGCACGAGTCAGTAAACGATTCAGCGGATTTATATCATTTACTTACTTGACCACAATTTAGATGTGATGAACAAGATTTCGACGGCACAGAGAAGCACCATACAATCCCGCGAGCAAGCTATAACCATGCACAGAAGCTGCGTGCAGCCATGACTTACGCATTTGGACGCTTGTATGGTCTGGGTTCTCTCCCGTGGCATGAAAGCGAGGTAACGGGAAGAATGATTGGGAATCCCTCTGTTTCGGAGACGGTTGCAACATATATGACCAGTTTACGTCGTCGCAAGGTTAGTACTAGGTATCCTGCCTGCTATTCCAGAATGTGTGGACTGACCTCTCGCAGGTACGCGTCGGAGAAACAGCAACAAGTGCGCGAGCAATCACTCAGGTAATTTCTCAAAGCAATGTATTGATCTAGCTAAATGTGATGCAGGAGACGCTGCTCAAGCTTTATCTGTTCAATAACCCGCCCGAGATAGCAAAAGTTAAAGCTCTCATCCTCGAAACCCTCCACCGTCACTCCCTTCAACTTGCGGTACAATGCTGCGACTTTTGCTGGTTTCCGCATGACGTGATATTGGCTCCCTTTGTGATAGGTCAATTGCTGCGGTGTAAGTTCACGAAGAGCAATGGCGGCCAGTTGTTCATCCTCCGCCTTGCGTTCTGTGTTGAGCTGCTTAACCAGTGGCGTGTACTTCAGGCGCTGTGTCACCCCACGACTGTCGTAGCAAAGGACGAGATAGCAGAAACAATATTCTGAAGAAATCAGGAAACAGTGTCGAGGAATGTACATACAGTTGCGGCAAGATCAAAAGTGACGTCACGTGACATATTTGGCACATATGTACGTGGCCCACGTGACGTCGCTTTTGATTTTGCCGCAACCGTATATACAGTGGCTGCAGAAAACAATGCAACAAGGTGTTTCGAGTCATTGACGTGGTCTCTGGACTCAAACAAAGTGCAGGACATGAAATCTGAGTGAAATGAAAATTTTTGAGCCAACGACCCAATTACCATATATGGTAATCGAGCCACAGTGAATTTTTTCATGTGTTTTTTTACACCGCACTTTTCAGCGGTGAACCCTACGGTAAAATAAGCATCATAGGATGAAAGTACTCCTAAAGACGATCTCAGTCATATCTGACTTTACTTAGTTTGCTGCCGATTTGACCCGTAATAGTTGCTGTAAGATGGCCATTTTGGCCTAAAAATGCCAATTTATTCAAAACATGACCAAAATGACCATCTTCAAACAGCCATTGCGGGCTCAAAACTGAATGAATCTATGTCAAGTAACATATGACTGACGTCGTATTTGCGAGTACTTTCGACCTATGAAGGCCGTTTTTTGGTGGGGTGTAGCACGGAGAAGTGCCCTGAAAATAAATCCCTTAAAAAATTCATTACAATCGAATTACTATATATGGTAATGGGGTAAGTTGCGCAGAAAAAATCATTTCACTCGTATTTCCTGTCTAGCACTTTGTTTGCGTCAAAAGACGCACTGAATACCTCAGAACCACGTGTTGCAGTATTTTCTGCGGCCACTGTATGGGACTTACCCTCCAGTCTCCCCACTGTTTCTTCACACCCGCCCACTGGGAACCTTTCCAATACTTATAAACCTGCGGCCAGTATCTGACGGCAATCGAGACGCCTTTTAGACTCGTGACCAGTCTGCTACGCGAAGCCGACAATATGTGGCGAGCACGTCGGGCGTCTACGACAACGACGCTCCCCAATGTAAAATTCGTTGTATACCGTAGACAGGCTGGTAACGAGCCTAGACGCCTTTAATAACAAGCGGGGAATGTCCAACCCAGCGATATCTGACTCGCCGAAGGTCACAAAGACCGCTCCAGCAAGCCGTAGCGTGCGCTCGCGGGTAGTGTTGGCAGTGGTCGGCACAGTCAGGTCGGCCGTGGCGTGATAGGATGGTGGCGAGGACGGGGGAGGAGGGGAGGGAGAGGACATATGCACATCATCATTCATGGTAGGAGGCATAGGCTGGATGATGGGCACGGGTGCGAAGAATTCTTCAGTCGCCGTTACCTGAACTCAATGAGGTTTTCAAGTCGAAAATAAATGGATTTGTAACATACGGGTACGGGTACAGGTGTAGCAGAATGGCCGTCTGAAGGTTGAACGCGAGGTGGAAGGCTTGGTGCTGACTGGTAGGTGTAGAGGGAGGTGTTCTTGGGGTCGAGAGCCTGAGGGTCGTAGGGATAGCGTGCTAATATCATCTTAGCCTGATGTACGTCGCTGTGAGCACTAGAAAAACGAGCGGGAAACAATCATACCCAGGGTTTTATTTTAGCCTTTTCCTCCATCGTCCGCAAGTCTTTTGAGCGCTCCGTATTGGGGCCATTCGCAACGCGTACACCAGCGACACGTGTCTCGCGCCTTGTGACCGAAGCCCTGGGCTTCGTTTTCCTGTCCCCGCTAGCCTTGCGAGTACCTTTGTGCGTGTTAGTAGCGCCTGGAATCAATCTGAAATGGATCTCGGTCAATCCGCAGCTATACTCAATAAATCAAGGGACGCACCTGTCCCACTGAGCATGATCCCCACTGAATGCTCTCAAACGATTGGTCAGAGCTGTCTTGTTTCCCGTAAATGACAGCCGGAAGGTCTTGCAGTGCTCGCTGAGCTGCGGGTTCGTAAGTTTGGCCCTAGACAATCAAGAGTAAGAAAGATGAATAAGATTAACGATGCAAAGACCTACAGCCGAATATATTGGATGGTGAAACCATTCTCCGAGTAGTTTCCAGGGAAAGGGAGAGCGGGGTCGTCGTCGTCCGAAGCAGCCTTTGGCATTGTTGAGGTTGAGTGTGACGGATCGGCGTTCGCATCCGCTCACGGCGAGATCTGCGCGTGTTGTCCCCATGACTCCACGCACACAGCCTCGATTTTCCTGTATAAGTAGTTTAGTTCTTGTTGTAGTAGCTTTTCCCTTGGTCAATTTAGTACTTACACCAGTTCTCTCTTGATCCCTGTGTGCCGGAACTCGAATCCCCCTCGCTTCCGTCACATCTTTCCAAGTCTCTAGATCTGTCGACGCTCTTGACTACGCTTGCCCCCGACCTCCTCTGACCCTCTGAGCTCGACATCGACCCCGATGACTGACCCCGCTGGCCGTGCTCGCTACCCTCTCCGCTCTCATGCTCGTGTCCCCGTTCCTGGACCTGGAATGTCTGTGCCGAGACCTGCTAGTACTGCCATCGCCGTGAGTCCCCGTTCTGGGACTCCCCGACCGGAGATTCGTGCCTCTTCGACAAAGCCACGCCCCGTTTCCCCCGACCTATTGTACAGTCGAGCGGTCTCGGGTGGACCTTCCTCTCGTGTAGACCTTCCACTGCCTTCCGGTGGTGAGACCCCATCACCGTTTGGTGAGACTGCTTCGCCTTCGGGCGTCGAACCGTTGCCTCTGGGCAACGAGACTTCACCGTCGGTACCCTCGACGCGTGCGCCATCGGTGACCCCGATGCGTAGCGAGCTCTCTGGGCCCGTTCTGACCTCAGCCGTGGATTGGGGGATGCTCGACGAAGGCCTTGCCACGCCTCGCATGGCAACGCCCGGTCGTCAAGCTTCAGCGGATTCACTCACCGTAGTGAATTCTCAGAATATGTTATCCCATTCCACATCGACCGTATCCTGTGCGATTCAGAACATGAGTGTGAGAGAGCTTGTGAGTATCGCTCGCCGCCACCAAGCTTTGGCCCAGGAAGCTTTGGCTGCTGCGTCAGGGCGCGGGATAACTATCCCGCGTGAGAACACGCCAGATGATGAAATCACGAACTTGATTGATATTGATGAAAGATCGGCAATGAATGTGCCTGAAAATATTGTCAGTCCGGCAATACCATCTGGTGTAGGAACCTCCCGCCAGAAGGGTAAAGGTGCTGACCCTCGCGATTGGGGTGCAGCAAATTTTTCGGAAGATTTCTCTGAGCGCGATATCGACGCGCAAAGAGCCGCTTTTGGTAATTTCGCCGAAATTCGCCGTGCTGTCAAAGAAGAACAGCATTCACCGCCACCTGGGTTCTTTGATCGGACGCCAATTACTGTAGCACTTTGTATGGGTGAAACCGACCCTCGAGCGTGACTGGAAACGCTACGCATGGAAACCAGAAACGGCCTCAGCGTTATGCGTGACATCATAGAATTTTGGAAACGAGCGGGCAAACACCGATAAAATCTATTTCCAAACGTTGAACGGATTCTGGGCAATTTTTAGCTCTCATGCTTTCTTTGTATCCATAGCCCTTTGTGATTGCATTTCTCCTGCTACGGGCTCCGTAATACACCTTTTTTTTTTTTTCATGAACACTGCGCCGTGGCGCACGCTCAGACACCTAAACCAGCGACGGGTCCACCACAAGCCCTCTTCGAGCGACTAGTTAAACTACCTCGGCCAGCTTCTGGTACACCTTCCCAGCACCTTGCCCGTGGTCTCAGATGCACCGTACCGGTTCTATCTTGACGAAGATTGTAGAGAGTGATTGAGTGCAGTGAGGAGGAGGAGGGTTATAGCAGTAGATTCAGCTAGATTTTACAGCCACAAACATGATAATTCGACATCTTTGTATGTCAGTCCTCAGGGAAACCACCCGACCGTTATGCGTTACCGTTGAAACGAAACAGGGCGGGCGTTACGCGTTACGTTTCACCCATACAAAGTGCTACAGTATGGCTTCTCCCGAACCCGAGTATATACTAGAAACGAAAACGAAAACGACTATATATAGAATAGCCGATAGATGGCCGGTGGTGCCCGTCGGCAGCAGGTTCAGAAACGAAAATGAAGCAGTCGGCACGGAACAAGTCAAGGTCGGCTCTATGACGCCAAGGGTCACGGTCACGTACATGCTCATGTTGGTCCCGTTCCGATGCTCGGCTACTACTTAAAAATAACCGAAATTGCCGTTTTTTCCCTCCGCAAATTGAGATGCTCGTGCAACTTAGCTACTGCCGGCAGCCAACACAAATTAACAGATAAATATAAAATAATAATATTTGTTTACTTTATGTAGTCCATTCTTGTTTCCTATTTACATACCTTTAGTGTTTGTCTATAAGTATGATGAATCTCATACTTGGGTATCGTAAAAATTTCTATTTTATGATTTTGAAATGAAGCGATCTTCACTGGGTGACTTCCCGTAAGGTAAATTTACTCCACCAGAATATTTCGAGACAGCTGTCGGGACCCCATCACTCTTCGCACCCAAATCGAGCGAAGATTTAGTCCGCATCAGTTGAATATAATAAAGTTTGGATGGGGGGTCGGCACCCCTCCACAGCCCTCCACTAGATTTCAAGACCCAAAAATAAATCTCCAGACACTTTTTGACACCCCATCAGGTCCTGCAACCTCTCTCCCGCAAACAGGGCAGTCGCGCACCTGGTAGATTTGTTTTGCGATGAAAATATCGCCAGTCTGATTGCATCACTGGCACTCTCAAACAACCTCAGAAATTGGGCCAGCATAAATTTATCTTACGGGAAGTCACCCACTCTTCAATTAAGTGCTAAGACACGCCGTGTGCGTGACCTGGTACAGCCACTCGGACGCGTTCGGCAAGCGGCCGATGACACAATAGACCACGTACATTGATGTACTGTGACTGTGACATCAATCCAATCCTCTCGGCTTCTTTGCCCGGTCATTTTCGTTTCTGAATGCTGGCAATTGATGGACTTGATGGCCTGGAAGGCCGCCTGATCATTATCAGCTAGCCGCGTTTTCGTTTTCGATTTTCGTTCATACCGCCCGAACCCCGAACTCCGAGACCTTTGCTGAAGCAAACGAAAGATACCGTCGCCTCTGGCCAGAGCATAGACGAAAAGATTGCTGATTTACAAGCGCAGATCAGCAGCTTGCAACGTTCTCGGACGACGACACCAAAGGTTGACTTAACCAAGGCGCAGACTGCTGTTAAAAACAGCATTGATAGACAGATCGGTGCGGATCACGGAGCTCGCGGATCCCGTCCCGAGCCCACTCCTGCTAAGCGCGTCGCGCCAGGCAGCTTCATTGAGCGCACCCTGCGCAATGCCGAGCGTGTGGATGGTTCACCCACCCCATCCGAACCTTCTGATTCGTCGAACTCTGACTCTGAGTCCTCAGATGGTTCAGGTTCCGGGAGGTCATACCCGTCACGTCATCGTCGCAAGCGCCGTTCCTCTAGGAAGAAACGGAGTTCTCACAGGAAGAATAAAATGATATTGAAGCCTATACCTCCAAAGGAGTATGATGGCTCACCGGATGCCATTGCATTCCATCGATTTGTTAAAGAAGGATCGAATTATGTGCAACTTAGCAAAGTCCCGACTGATCAACGAGTGTTTTACTTGTCGTACTATTTGACGGCTCGTGCACTTGAATTCTACAACAGCAAGGTTGAGAATGATGAGCACGTTTGGACTCTGAGTGAGTTCTTTTGGGGTTTATTCAATTTTTGTTTCCCTGTGAATTTCCGTGAGAAACAACGCACTCGATTGCGCTCTTGTGTCCAAGGCACTAAGTCAGTATTAATTCACAAGGCTGAATGGGAACGAATTTATAACACCATTGGTCTTGAAGCCAACCAAGAGAAGGTTGTCATGTTCTGGCGTAGCCTCAACGCTGACATTCGAAAGGAAATGTTTCGCGATAAACTTGATCCAGAAACCTCTTCTTGGGCTGAAGTTACTGCTGGTGCTGAGAGCGCCGAAATTATCGTCAAGGTTGACGATGATAATGATGAGATTGATATGGCTGGATCGAGTAAGACTCAATCCAAGCCCGATGACCAGAAACTGGACTCAGATTCGAACGGGAAACGTTGTAATGGAGGGCGCGTTATCTCGGTTTCCAGTAGACTCGTGACCAGTCTGTATACGAAATGCAACGATTTTTATATTGGGGAGGGTCGTTGCCGTATACACGACAACGACACTCCCCAATGTAAAAATTCGTTGTATATCGTAGACAGGCTGGTAACGAGCCTAGGTTTCCAGTGCTGAACCCGAACCTTCAACGACTGGGTCGAAATCTCGCGACAGCGGCAAGCATCTTTCGGTTAAGAAACGAAATGAATACCTTGCCGCTGGTTTATGCTTTAACTGTGGTGTACAGGGTCACCTTTCTCGTAACTGTCCTGAACTCAACACGATGGTTTCGAAAGGAGGGCCTCCTGGTTTTGCATCCCACGCGGTTGATTTCGTGCTGAACGATGATCACGATGCTCTGTTGGAGAGCACGGAAGTTCTTGAACACTTCTAAATTCGCACAATTTTCTCCCTCGACATCGAAATGGTCGTCGAGGAGGGCGAGGATACCCAAATGGTTTAATTTTGATTTTTCGAAGACCATTTCGAACGTTGAATTGATTTTGAACAAGATTTATTGATTTTTGTATGAAGATTGAGCTCGTCGTGGTCGACGATCTGGAGGGCGGATGTGACGGATCGGCGTTCGCATCCGCTCACGGCGAGATCTGCCCGTGTTGTCCCCATGACTCCACGCACACAGCCTCGATTTTCCTGTATAAGTAGTTTAGTTCTTGTTGTAGTAGCTTTTCCCTTGGTCAATTTAGTACTTACACCAGTTCTCTCTTGATCCCTGTGTGCCGGAACTCGAATCCAAACCATAGAGAAAAAAAAAGAGGCTAATTAGCCGTGGCCTCCAGAGGTCTGCCTTCCGTTCGACGACCGTGGCTTGTACCTGTAAGGGCAACAGCTGCCAGGGCCTGAGGCCCGAGGTACTCAAGAGTCCAACAAGCACTGGGCAGAGGGAGAATCCTTAGAGGGCTAGCTACAACAAGAGGAAGAGTGTCTACTCACCTGGGCAGAGGGAGAATCCTTAGAGAACAGAGTAAGGAGTCTCCATGCCCAGGCGTCACAGACTCACAGTAAAAGGGCGCGTGACGCGCGACTTCTCACAGGGTGTGAGAACTATGTAGTAGCACAGCATCTATGATGTGATATCAATGATCAGATGATCCAACAGTCCAGGGATATGCCCAGAAGAGGGAGGACCACAATACTGGTCCAGAGATCGTAGACCGACGAAGGCCTGTGGTCCGGGGAGCGTGGGAAACCGGAGCCGGAGTCCGGAGGGCCGGAGCTCGGGGCCCGGAGGGTCGGGGAACCGGAGGAATAGAGCCCAGGGAACCCGGGAAGGGCGCTAGAGCAGGCCCCCGGCTACTCCCTACTAGCTCCGTCCGCCCATTGGGGCAGATTTACCCTATGAATTTCGGGCGTTTGAGGGCAGATTTACCCTATCGCGGACGGACTAAATAAAAATATATATTTAAAATAATTGTATGCTATTTTTTACTAGCTTTTTGACCTGCGCCGCCGTTTTTGCGTGTCCCCGCGCCCTTCCCCTTCGTTGCCGTGCCTCCTGCGGTTCGACCTCCCCTAGACTTGCTGGTTTTAGCCTTCTTCACAGCGCCCCGAGGAGGTTTGGGTTTCCTCTTTTTCTTGCCTTCTTCCTCGACATAGCCTTCCTCGTCATCTGAAGAGATCTCGTCATCATCCACCCCAACATGTAACGTTCGACGCGACTCCTCCATGGTTAGCTTTTGCCAACATTCCCACCCAAAATCACCCGCCGATAGATTGAACGTCTGCTCATCACCTTGAGCATTGAAAGTTAAAACAGCGCCACTCATTAGATACACAAGCTCCGAGATTGGAGCATGTGTAAACAACGCGAGGCCATGAGCTGTTGGGTTGTTGGGCGACATGTTGGAAGAAATTCCGACCTAAGCAGAGCTTCGAAATGATATGAGAAAGAGTATGTAAGTGAAATTTTCAGTGAGGAAATACCTGCTCGTAAACCTCCAGACTCAGATAACTCAGACCGTCTACAGTTTCGGCATCAGTGAAGCTTTCATGTTTACCAGAGACGGCCCCGTATCGATAGATTCCTTTGACTTTGCCTAGATAAATACGTTGATGTGTTCGCATAATAACGAGGGAATCAAGACGGATCGGGGTGAGGCTGTTGATGCCCCGAGTCTTTATGTGAGGGACTAGAAGAGTTCGGATGAGTGATACAATTGTTAAACAGAGTATATTGAGCGTGCGCACCAACGAGCTTGCCGAGACTAGTGTGCAAGTCACAGCCCGTCTTCCACTCGACTGGCGGTCCAGCTGCAACCCACCGACGGAACCGAGCTTTTTGGAAAGCCGTATCGTTGCGCAAACCTTCGCTTTGCTGAACCCCTTCCTTGAGCTGATGAGACGCGTGGTTGAGAGAAAATTTCCCTCCGAGGTAGCGGACGTCGGTCTCCGGTTTGCGATCTTCCTCGGAATGAACGTGAGTTCCCGCACAATGTCTCTCACGCTGAGCAACAAGGGTAGCACGCAAAATTGGCTGCGCACCAGCGAGAAATGAGGGGATGGGTCGCAGTTCTGGTCCTATGAACGGAGGATCAACGGGATTCAGTAATTTTGCGATACTGATGCGTCCCGAGACTGTCGCCAGAGTGTCCGGATTGTCTTCCAATCTCTTCTCGATAGTCGCCTATTCGTCCTCACACTCGTCGGCTTGATCCGCTAGGTATTGTTCAGTGAGAACCTGGTGTGAGGCATGTGCGATCGCCTGAGCAGGGGAAAGAGACGAGCCAGGCAGTGAGACGTCTTCATCAGCAGGTTGGCGCGGACTCGGAGACGGTTTGATACGAATAACGTCTGTCTCGAGATTGGCCGGGGACAAGTTGAGCACAACCTGAGCGTCGTCATCTTCGACTTCGTCGTCAGAGTCGTTGTCGGATGGAGGGCGAGCGTTGGGAGCTTGAAAGTTTGGATGTAGATCGGAGACGTCAAGCGGTAGTGTGGGAATCTGCATTTTCGCAAACTGCGTGGCAAGCGCAGCGGCCTCGTTCCACGCTATCTCGCATGCACGATCAATATCCGCGCGGGACGGGATATCTTTCAATGCAGCGATCTCCTCTGGCTTCATCCCGGAGTCGACGAAATCAAAGCAATACCCGTTGTTGGAGTCCTTCTCCTTCTTCGTAGAATACTGGCCAGAGGAAAGGATACGCTGGCGGATCAAAATGTGTCTGTACATCTCGATGAACTGCCCAAATGAGAAGTCGGCGATGAAGGAGCGAGCGATTCCAAAAAAATGCTCGAGGAAGTGAGTGCCGTGATGCCAGGGCATGAAGGGGATGTTAGGATAGTACTCGAGATGAGCGAGGGTGAGCAGTATAAACTGATCACATAGCCGCATGAGGATGTTGAACGAGGTGTCGGCCAGAAAACTGCTCTGCTTTTGAAAAAGGTCGGGGTATCGCCTTTCAGCCGCAAGAATATTATAACGCCAGATGGTGAAGAAGTGTCGAGCGCGGAAGACACAGACAACACGCTCAATGTGCGGCATGCTTAGGTTCATCCACGCATCAAAGAGTTCGCCTGAGTTTCGCGATGAGATAACAGATATTTGCGGCGAGGCAAATACTCACCGAAGATGAACGTCAATATAAAGAGTCCCTCCAACGAAGGATGTCGCAGATCACCGTCGAAGCCAACAAGAAAACTGAAGAGAATATTCGTAAAAAGCCGACGCGCTGCTCCATCGTCTTGCTTGTCCAGATTGAACACGTCCTTGATATACAGTGGGCAGCCAACTAGGTTGAGTAAGAACATCAAGATCGAATGGCACAGGAATAAAAATGTGGTGGATAGGGAAAAACATTCGAGTTTTGCCTCCATTGATTTTCGACACAATCTCGTTCAGATAAGATCTCGGTTTGGTGCCATATTCCGATAGCTGAGTTATGTAGAATTGGAACGCGAGTGGAACAATGATTGTAGAGGCGGCGAGGCTAGGGTCGGCCAATACACGCGACTTGATATCCCGCATCATTTCATCGATAATCCCACCAGAAAGCCATTCGTCGCCGAGCAGCCGAGTCCAGTCCAGTTGACCATCAGAGGCACCGGCATGTCTGCTATTCCACGAGACATATTTGAGCACCCATTGCTCAGAATCTGGTAACCAGTTGCGGCTTTCAGTGCACTTTTGCTGCGCTGCTCGAAGTGCGATAATTTTGCGAAAGAAATTTGGACTCCAGAGAGGAAGACGTTGAGAAGGATCAGAGGGATTGAGGATGGATTGAGTTCCGTCCAACCAGGCTTGAGAGACATCATTTTCCAGCTGGCGAACGGAGTCGAGGGGAGGAATGGATGTGATAGCCCAAAGGGCATCTTCTCCGCAATTGGGGGGGTCGAAGCTGAACCACGACATATTGAACCGTGAGACAAATCTCTGTGAATTTTCTGCAACGTCCGGCAGTTGAATGGCAAGGAAATCCGCGACGGCCATGTCGTCCATCGGAAGTCGCTTGATCACCGATACAGGGATTTCTCGCGCAGCCTTGCAAGCCGCAGATACTTGTCTCGGCACGTCCTTGTAGAGCTTGTCTGCAGGCACAAAGGCCGGCAGAGCTTCCTCGGGTTCGCTGTCGATTTCCATCACAGAAGAAAAAAAGTGCTGTAATTGTTTATACATGATTGACTATGCTGGGACTGTTTGCCAGGAGCCTCAGCTGATGTCGTTGCGGTTGTCAATGTCATCGCCCATTTGACCAATGTCGGGCCTTGTCGGGCGTTGTCGGAGACGCTTAGCAGCGCCTAGCCGACCTCAGATTTACCCTATCCCGGACGGACTTTGGTCGTTTGGAGGGAGATTTACCCTATTTTCCGGACGGAAAATCGCGATTTTGGAGGGCAGATTTACCCTATTCCGGACGAACCTAGTAGGGAGTAGCCGGGGGCCTGCTAGAGCCAGGGCGAGACAGCGGGAGCATCGAGGCTTGGGTGACAGCACCGCTGGGGCTTGGATGAACAACTTGAGACTGTGCCGCATGACATCCATATATTGGCCAAGATAACATAGTTTGTAATTCCCACTTAGTCTATGTGTAGTATTGTCACCCTGACGTAGTGCGTCATACGGCGGCGGTTTTGAGTTCGATGCCGGGTGGTGTCACCTGAGTTTGGTTGTTATTTATTTGCTTTGCAGCGCTCTCGTTTCATGATATTTTGTTCTGAAATACTTGATAAAACATCATGAAAAAACGTCATGAAGAGCCCCATAATCATCATGAAAACATACTTTCAATTCATGATGTTGCGTTAGCAATTTCCAGGCGATTCATCATGAATTCCTGGACATAATGTTGGGATTTTCATGGCCAACAACATCATGAGTTTCATGACCCTTCCTTTGCACAGTGTGCAACCAGACTCACAGTCATTCAAGATATACTCATTCGCTTTCTACTTCCGAAATCCAAGCCACCTCAACTCCGGTCTTTTATTTCAAGACAACCCGTATCTCTCACGCACATACGGCATCGTGAGTCGCCTCGCTCGGCGTACCTTATAGAATATATCATCGCTGCTATCAGCTCTCGCATTGAAATACCTTCTGCTATCAGCTCTCGCATTGAAATACCTTACGCCACGGTCGACGTCTGCAACTGAGCTGAAATTACCGAACGACACGTTGCTCGACGCATTGCCCGACATCATTGAATGGAACAAGTTTTTCTCCGCTTGGTAGGTCAAGGTCCGAACAACGAGATTGTGTCGACAAATGAAATCTTTAAGGCTTGCATTAGCGTGACGAATTCCAGCGCCAGAGGTAGAGAGATGAGATAAAAGGTGACGGTGCACTCCTCCCTCGGGATATGTGACTCCGAGCCTCGAACACATCGGAAGAGGGGCAATCCGTTCTTGTCTTCCCCAAGGCCGTAGTAGAGTGCAATCCCTGGGGGATCAGACGAGTATCCCTTTTGAATGAGGTCTAGTACATTCTTCGCGACGGCCCAAGCAGCTGAATTGAATAACGGCAATCCGGATTTCGCATCTTTCAGAGGGCCAAATGTGCGAAAGACATTGGCAACAAGGGGATACAGCTCTTTCGGTGGAGGGATGATCCGCTTGCAGCGTCGCCAGAGCCAGGCAGACGATGTGCGGAGAAGATGATTCCAGTCTTGTGGCGGCTTTTGTCGATTACCCCACGCAACAATTCTTGCTTTGTCGATTATTGGGTCCGGAATGAATATTGCGTCGCGAAGCGCTCGGGCAAACTCAACGCAAAGGCCGTGGACGACAGAGATATAGAACATATTGAAGATATTAAATGCATCTTTGAGGCCCCAAGTTCTTCACCGGGTCGCGGAACTTTCCAGGCCCGACGCTGTACATAACGACCTAAGGCTCGTAAAGGTGATGTGGGCCGGCCCAATCTTACAAATCCAATTTAATACTCTATCTGCGAATGGTGAACGGTAGGGTTGTCACTGAGGCCTGCGACCACTGGCATGTTAAATTCGGCCATTACAGAAACCAATCACTTGACTCTTAACTCGAGCACTTTCGACAAGACAAGAAGCTCTGGTACGAATCCATTCTAACCACGGGAATGTGTACACAAACGTTCACAGCTGTTAAAGGTGTCCCAAGTCTCAAACGAGGACGACGACGGAGATTTACGGTACCACGGCCCGATGCCCTGAGGAGACAATTGTTGAAGAAACGAATGAGAATGGAACATTCACATCTCGACGAGTTCCAGTTCACTTTCGAATGCAAGATCGACTACATAGGACTCCCTCCCCGGTGTATTGGAGAGTAGCTTATGAATTAGCTACCAATGTTGATGACGGGCATGGCCTATTCCTTGTTTTCAAACACCGAATTGATTTTCCCATCGTGAGGTCACTGGCACAATATTTCAAACAACTGGGGATAATAGACATCGGAACAAGGCCTCATTAGAAGAAATGACTTACGCTTCGCTCCGGCGCTATATTTTCTAAAGTGTTTGTATAAAACCTGCAAGAATCCCGCCCCATAGCTCAGTATCGAGTCGACCCATCGGAGGCGGTCAAAATAGCAGGGATCCCTAATCCTTGGAGAAGGAACGGAGATATGGCTCGATACTGATAGCAGTGGGAAATAGCGGTACATATCCAGATACCGATGCTGCTGCCAATCCACGCTGTCGTAGATGCCGGCTTCTACCAACAATTCCCTCTCATGTTCTACGCATCCCTTACAATATGTAGGGGAAAATCTGGCTGCAGTTTAGCTTGGTAGTCTGAACTAACTCAATGAAATGAGCCTGCATTGGACTGGACATGGCGGGAGAGAGAACTACCCGTTTGGGGGCTTATGTAACACTTACGTATGGGGGGGGGGGGGGGTGGGGGGTCGACAGTTTTCCGACCCTGTGTCCAAGATTTTAGGCTCATTCATCATGCCTGTGGCTGACTATGTCTCGGCTAGACATAGCCAGATGATCCTACATGATCCCGGCACTTCCGCCTGATCCTACCTGTCAAACTCGCCTGTCGCCGTGCGAGCATAAGTAAGTAAAGCCCGTCTTCATTGTTTAACGGCTCATTAATCATGCCTGTGGAGGATTATGTCCGAAAAAGGCATACTTGTGTGATCCGGGTCACATGAATGATGCTGTCAATCAAGTCCTTGTCTCTTACCGTCGCGTCGCGCTCTACGCACCCTCAGTGTCCCTCACCGCTCACAAGCATGAACGGAGGAGCTAGAAAGAATGCCGGAAGAAGACGACCCCCAAGATATTCGGCCCATTTTCAGCTGATTTCCTTCCCACAACGCGCAATCCGCCGCACCCCAAGCACCCTGTTTCGACCGTACCACAATGATGTACCGGCGCTGCTTCGTGCCCAAAATGCGGCGGAAGGAGACCTATTGCTATTTAACTCGCCGGACCGCACTATTGCATGTTTCTTTGCCTCAGACCCTCATCAGAGGGCCACTTGAGAGCTTACCCCGGCGCAATCTGGAATATTGGTGCGTGTTTTTGCTCATGTAACAGATGACATTCTGATTCGGCTTCTAGATGCTCTAACTATGTCTCCTACATCCTGTTCATTAGGTTAAACCAGCACGTATAATTTTGAGACCAGCATTCAGTTGCTCACAAATAATAATGATCAAACTACGACTTGAACTGAAGTCGGAATGGCTTTTGGACGCGTAAGGCTTGACTCAATTCAGCGAAGGCTGGACCTGTTAAACCAAGAATAAATTCGGTTCAAGTCAAGTCGAGCTTCGAGTTAAGGTTCGTAAAGTTCTCGTTGTCAAGAATACGGGAACACGCAAGGACTTGGCTTGGTCACATTAAAACGACATATCCAAACCACATTTGAATCAGATCTGAACTATATGAGAGTCTGAAACGGACGTGAGACAGTAGATTTCCGGAAACATGCAGTTGACAAAAAATCCAATCTAGTGATGGTGTTTTTCTCCCAGTAGTACACTCACTCACCTTATCTGACTGTACACTTCCCTTGAGCCAAATTCATGAGCCTGGCAGTGCGCTTTTCTGGAGAGCACAGTATTTGTTGTTTCCCGGATGTATTTGAACTTTCAGGCTCAGTGGCTGTAATTTTTATATATTTGGCCCCCAATACTCAAGGAAAATGTGTCTGGATAGATGTTTTACTGCTAGAGACATGTATATAGCCTCAGAGTATGACTCCAGAAGCATTCGAACTCGGTTCAACGTCAATTCAGCGTTGAGGAAGGTTCATCGGCTTTTTCGGACTCACTGTGAGAACGGCCGAGCAAGTTTCCGAGGAGATCTTGAATTCGATTGGCTGAAATTATGTCCCAAGGAGGCAGTTGCTCCGAAAGGACATACGTCTTACCATATTTTGAATTCCTCTGATCTGCCTAATCAAGGCATAAGAAATCAAGATTGTGATTGCTCTGGTGAGCGCTACAGTGACTTTGAAGCTCTGATTTCTTGGAAACAGAGTCTCTACTACATAGTGAGTCTCTCCCTTTTCTCTCTCTTTCTCTTCTCTTTTTGCAACTTGAAAACTTGAATTCTCACGGCTCTCCACAGACATAATTCATAAGCCTATCTGAGAGCGGGTTTTCGACGCAATTTGGGTGTTTTTCTAGTGGACTTTTGACATACCTAGAGCCTAATCCCGGGTGTATGGAACACTGCCATAGATACTGGGCTTATGACCACACAGTATTGAACCTTCTGGAGGTCACAAACGCCTGTACTGCCAAATTGGGTGGGCTGAAAAGTTATAGCTCCTTCAAATATTTAAATTTGGGAAATCCGTCTTGAGAGGTTGTTCCTCTGTTGAAAAGGAGTCGATTGGCAAGAGGAATTAAAAATGGGATAAAAACTGCGGCCTCAGATAGCCTTGTCATCGAGAGGTGGTGACTAAGTGACGCGCACCATAGCTCAGTCTGCAAACACGAAGAAATTCTCCGCGCTGGGCTGTGCACCTGTGTCACCACAAAATGCCCGCAAAATCGTACAGTTTTGACGATATCGCCCTAAAAACTTGTTCAAAAGATGCGCGTCAAGGAGGCCGTTCGAATGGTCCTGGTCTCAAGCTGTTACAGTGTTAGGATAAGAAAAAGACACCGGCTATGTCCGAGAAAAAAGGGGGAAAGCGTCGGTCATCGTGATTACGCTTCGCGACTCGGCGAGCAACCCGCGCTTTTGGCGGATCGCTAGTATATCCCCCCCGCCTCATGTTACGTACGTCACGTGGGGTAACCGTACATGTCTGAACTCTACCTTACCCCCCCACACTTAGGCCCACACTTCCGGAAGATCGTTTGTCGAGCACAGAGTATACATCTCGCGCACCGCCCATTCACGAATTCCTTCGGGACTGGGATGTGCGTAGCCAGGATGAGTGGCCGTTCCATCATCGAAACAATAGGATCCTCCAATTCTTGCGGACAGAATATACGTTTCTGAGTGCCATCTTCATTTTCATCTTTGGACGGGGCGGTAGCATCTAGAGCCAGGGTTAATGGCCCGGGATGTTGAGCTATATTTGTGATGTCCATGAGGGCGGCTGAATTCGTTGGCTGAGTGGGCGGGAGTTTAATGGTGATAGCGCGCGGCCGAGGGGCAAGGTTCTGGTTGACTACAGCTGTGGGGTCCCGACCAATATTCCCGCCCTCGAACTCGTTGGGGTCGGCTCGGCCTGCTGGTTTGAACTTCGGATCAATGAAAGGAACCTCTGCCTGCGCCAGAACTGAATCATACGGAGTCGTCGAGAGCTTGGATTTTCAACGTAAACGAGCAAGTCCAGCGTGTTTGATATGCCAGACGCAAATTTGAACTTTGGCATCCCAGATGTTGCGAATCATCCCTATTTCGGCCATATGCTTGTCAACATGAACGAACTTGGGCACGACACCGTATTTTATTCCGAACGATACGGGCCCAAGCCTCCAATGCCGTCTTCCGTTTACCAATCGAAGCTGCTGTCGAAAGAAGCAAAAGTGATGGCGTCGCTGTTTTTTCACATTTCTGGACGGTGGATGAATGCCTTTGCCCAAATCAAAGTGCTAGGCAGCGTAGAATGACTACGCGCATATTCCTAGCACCATGATTTGATCAATAAATTGTGATGCACGATCAAATGTCCGAAAAAGGCAAAACACCCAAAATTCAGCTTGCCGTGGGATGTTTTCCATCAAACTTCAAATCAGCCAAATTGTAGCCCTGAAGGAGTAGACAGACCTGGTACTTTGAACCATGCGAAAATATGCATGCAATACCGAGATATGTGGACTTCAAAGTCGCAAAAAATAGCAAAAATGGCCAAAATTGACGAAAAGCACAATATTGCACGGGTTATAGCGACAGAACCGATGTATATTTTTTCAAAACGCCACATCTATCTACTCATCGAGGGCTACAATCTGGCCCCTCCAGATTGTGACGAAAAACATCTTGCGCCAAGCTAGATTTTGGTGGTTTTGCCTTTTTCAGCCATTTGATGGCATATCATGATAGTTTGATCAGATCATTATGCTAGAAATATGCAAATAGTCATTCTAGCTCACCTAGCACTTTGTCTCATGGAAAACCCTCCATTCAGTGTCCAGAAATCCAAAAAAGAAGCGACGCCATCACTTTCCGTGACACCGAGTATATCAAACGAGTCGGCGCCGCAGGGAGGCTCGGAGCCAGCTGATTGTCGGGTAGAGCGGAACTTGCCAGTGTCAAGTTGTGTGGTTTGTGTGTGGTGCCATCATCGTAACGTGAACGCGATGAAAACAATAGAGAAAAACGAGATTCACGATACACGTTTTCCAAGTCAACGTCCTTCGTTAGCTCGGGTGTATCATCGGTCTGCAGTAAAATACTGTTTAAGTGGCCCTCTCGGAGATCAACTATTACAAACCAAGGAGGAAAGGCTACTCGCAGGACTGAGAGCCATCGGTCCAGACGAAGGACGCGATTTGGATGGGATTTTGGATGGGATGCAGACGTTGTTAGTCACGTGGTCACACTGTCGGTCGCCAGACCGATTAAAGCCGATGGCCCCGGCCAAGTTCAGTAAATCCCTGTGTTAAAGTACCCGTAGCCTGCTAACTAGTAGTAAAGGGATACAACAGCAAAGAGCATCTATCAGTGGGACCAAGTTGAATTGCCAGGAGAGCTCCGAGGGCAAACAAGACATTATAATATTTATTTTGAAAAAAAATTTCCCTTTTGGGAGCTCTAAGCCCCCTAAGCCCTTAGACCCTCTAAGCCCTAAGCCTTATACTAAGACCTAAGGGCTTAGAGTGCCGGGGAGTCGTAAACTAAGGCCTTAGGCACATCACTGACCTGGCCTAGGTCAAATTCGGATAAAAATTGCCCGATTTGGGGTGCGGATAAAAATCCTCAAAATCCAGGATGTCGAGGGCAGGCGGTTGCCCAGGGTCCTGGTGAAACGTTACTTAAAGTATGTTTGTAATGCCGGTATCCGGCTTACAGAAATGGGGTATGTTTTGAGTCTGCCCCAACCTTATTCTGCAGCAGAAAAAGCAATTTAAATTCGGAATCTTTCTGCCGGTCGATTTGAGACATCACTGATGGCATCAATGATGGGACCTATTTGTTGGTGTTTAGGCCGCGCGCACCATAGAGTAGGTAGACATAATCCTTGGCATCTATTGCCCTCCAATACAACAGGAATCCGGTGCATAACTAGGTGGTAACGGGGAATGCCACCCCCACGACTCCCCCCCATGACCCCTCATCTGCCCACCTTGTCCGCCTCGAGCACTTACTCGACTCAGCTCTTGCAACGGTGATCGTCATCCTTGACACCGACCCTACCTCGTTGGACCCACCTCCCGTGGGCCCAGCTGACCCAGCTCCCTCTGTCCCCGCTGTCCCCGCCACGTCATATGCCGAGGCTGTGTACTAGTGCCGGGTATGGAAAGCCAATGTATAATACAAGCCGTATTATACAGCGTATTATACTGTATATACATTCGATATCAGAGGGCCCTATGTCGGAAAATCCGAAATTACCTGATCAGCCCTTACCGTCGTATCAGGCCTGGTCAGGTTGCGGGGGAAGCTGATCAGTACTCGATCAGTGCCCGTCGACTCGCCCACGCCTCCCCCAGTCTGACATTACCATAAAAGGAGAATCTCATCAGCACGTGTCCCGTACATTCCCGCGCCTCTGAGACGTAAACAAACAAGACTTCGTCAAATACTCTCTCGATATGGATACACAAGAAGAGCGTCTCTCCGTGGAAGACACCAAAAAATGCAAGAAAGACTCATGTAGCAACAGAATCCCACTACATTCAACCTACGTCCGGTGCCAACACTGCCGAAAAATTAACACGACAAACCAAAGAAACTCCAGAGCGCGCGCCGCCACAGCCGCCAAAGAACGCAGCCAGCCAAAGAAACGAAGACGACCCTCTCCTGATACTTCCAATGATGACCGGTCTCCCAGCAGCGCACGTACAGATTCTGGACAGTTCCGAGGTGATGAGGAAGAGTCAGAAGACTCGGAGGACGACATATGTGGGGAGGATGAAGAAAACAAGAATGATGTACGTGCCTTGCATGGCCTTGAATAATGTGTGTGAAGAATGTCGAAAGATTCAGTGACGCAGAAAGCTTCTACACCACCGTGAAGGAGATATTCAGGACGACGAAGGACATCGACATTCGCGGCACTTACCCAATTCCAGCCGATGGCTTGGTATCTAATCAACAGCGGGTGCAGATGGCTTCGACGGAACTGTGGAAAGTCAGCAACTATCGCTTTACGTGCGTGGAAAAGATTGAAGCCTGCTAATAATTCAAAGACTCACTTTAAATACAGTGTCAAAGACCACAAAAAGCTCAAAAGCGGGCACCGCACTCGCTACTTCTGCAGCCAAGACGCCGCGTGGAAGAAGAAGTCGAAGGCATCGACTAACCCGGACATCCGTAATCGCGACACGGTCGGGATGAAGCGCTTCAGCTGTGGTAGTAAATTGTCAATCAGCTGTCGGGCACGAGAGAATGGCGACGACATACTGGATGTTACAGTGCAGCTGAAGCATGCTGGCATGCACATCCACTGCGAGGATGTATCTATGCCCGCGGGAGCTCTCGCGATGATACGAGACAATGTGGAATGGCTGACACCTGTCGCAATGGTCACGAAGGTCCAAGCCGCCTTTCCGAGTGTCACATCTGCACAGGTCCATCGTGCTTGGATGGAGCTCAGCGAGCCGTTCTGGCGTTTCGATACCAATCAGCTTCTTTCGACAAAGAAGCTGTTGCAGGAACACACCGACGACGTTGATGTCTTTGAGCCGGAGAACGTTCCCGATGGGGTCGAAATCATTTGTTGGGGGATGAAGAGCATTGCGGAGCCATTGGATGGGAAGATCGTCGAGATTGGAGTCGACGCAACATGTGAGAGCTAAATATCTGATTAGTGAGGTGGAAATCACTAACAACGATGCAGACGACACCAAGACCAAGCACCTGGAGCTTTACAGTCTCATGGGGGAGCACGAGGGGTCCGGATTCCCACTATCGTACTGCCTACTCTCGACAGCAGCATCAATAGAGGAAGGGAAGCGTACGAAAGCACTGACAGCATGGGCTAAATGTGTACGCGAGGCGTACGGCGTCAATCCCAAGTTCACCCACGTCGATAAGGATATGGCTGAGATCCGTATGCTGCGGGAGGTCTGGGATGCGAAGATTAGCCTCTGCTGGTGGCATCTCCGTCGTGCAGTGCTCACCCGGCTGTCCAGCACGAAGCTCTCGACGACACCATATAATGCCGAGCGTGCAAACACTGAATTCTCGTTCATCGACAAATCCTTTACCCCGCCAGGTAACGCAGACGGCGAAGAATACGAGGGGGGCCTGCCAGATCACATCACACCGGTTGTACGTGCATCAGGGCCTCGGACGATGACAATGACCAACGGGCTTCGCATCACTATTCTGGCGCAGCTGCCGTCGGCCGTTGCTGTTGGCAGCGCGAATATAGCGACAGGAGCGTCGGGGCGAGCAGACGGCAGTGACGATGACGGCGAGGAGGACGGGGAGGAAGAGGATGAGGAGGCGAAGAAGCCGGATACTCTGGGGGTGCTGAAAGATGTCGTGGGCAATGGATCTGCAATGGAGAAGCACGCTGGCTCAAAGATGAGCAAGGGAAAGGAGAACGAATTACCTCCTACTCACGATACCATCCGCACGAAAAGCGGAAGAGTCTCCAAGCCAACCCATCTCGCCCGTGAGGCTGAAGCAGCCGATCCTAAGGTTCTGGCGCAGGCAATGAAGGCACGATGCAAAGCAGTCGCGGCGACATCATCCCAGCCTGTCAACCCGAAGGCTGCGAACGTGGGTACGCAGGCTCCCAAACCCAGTGCTGCCACTGCTGAGGGCGATAAGGTTTTGGAGGAAGAGGAAAAAATCTCGCGACGCACCTTCTGCTCGAAGGAGCATCGCGAACCTATCTTGCAGATGATGGAGAAGCATTACTGTGCGCATCCGTTACTCCCGGGCTATGCCCACCCAAGCGCCGAGGGCATAAAACGTTGGGCTGTAAGCCAGATGTATAAGTTCTGCGTAGAGCACGACCTTCGCGAGGCGTGGGCCTACCTTTGGGAGAACTGGTACCGGAGCTCGCGCTGGGAGCTTTGGGCGCGGAGTGTGCACGCCGAAATTCCTGTTCTCAAGACCACGATTGGAAAGCCAGCGAGTGCGTTGTTATTAAAGATTGTATCATCCACTCACTAGCTTCAGCTGGCGTCGCATCAAGAGTGACTTTCTTCATCATTTCCATCTACCGCGCTGTGACCTCCTTGCCTGGATCTTAATCGTGAAATTAGGGCCGACCTATACTCGGAAGTTAGGGCGGCTGCTTACCGACACCGGCCGATATCGTGAACTACCAGCTTGGCGTAAAGAATTCAAGAAGACCTGGCGGAAGCTTGAGAAGACGCCTATAACCCTTCCCGTGAACCCAGCATACAAGACAGACGCCAAGAAAGGAATATGTACCTGCCCTTCCCTTGCAACCTCGCGCTTCCTCATCTGCAAACACATTGTGCAGGGCCTCCAGCGCGTACCGCCTGTATTCTTCCTTGAAGTCAAGCGCCAGCGTACAGCACCATTTTGGGTGCATCCGTCACTAAAACCACTGTCGGACATCAATGCAGAGTCAGATGAGACTGCTGAAAATGCGACAAATTCAGACTCACCTCCAGACGCGTCTCGCGAACTCGACGACGACGATGACGACGAGATAGTGGATACGCGGGCCAACGACGACGGGCGCACATTCGAGGAAGCGATGGATGAGAATATTGAGTTGTTGGTCGAGTTTGCGAAGGGGTTGAAGTATCAGCGCCAATTTCGAGATCAACGCATGCTAGAGACGTTGGAGCGCGAGGGCTCGTCGTTCTTGAGGCTTGCTCGAGCGTGTTTGGAGAAGGAAAAGAGGATGGTATCGACAAGAGGCAGAAGACCTTCGACGTGGGATTCATCAACTAGCACTGCCATGTTCTACCGCGCTAGACCCGCTGCTTCCAGCGACGCGCCGTACTGAGCTCAAGACAAACACGACAACGGACTTAGTATTGTAGACGCGGAAAACTTCGTAAAATACACTCTACGGACGCGTACTTTACAAAAGGGGACGCGTTACCGATATCTTATCTTATTTGTAAGCAATTTTATATGGTTGTCAGACTGGGGGAGGCCAAGGGGTTTTGTGCCCGTCAGGTCCATATCAGCTCGTGTCAGCACACACTGAGGACGTAAAACCCCGTGAATTTCCCTTAGCCGTTGTGTGAATTTGATGATTCACTGCATTTTCAAGGGAATTCGAATTCACGTAGTTGAACATTCACTTACCTGATTCACGTAGCTTGTATGGGTCCTGTCAAGTACGTGAATTTCCCCTGAACATATCGTGAATGAAATGTGTGAATCCGAGCTACTGGACTGGTATCCGAACTCCGTGAAATTCCCTCAAGAATCAAGTGAAGTAATATACCCTCAAATTGGCCCAAAAAATGACATTCCAAGCTCCGGGACCATTCCTTGAAATTCACTCAACAACCCCGTGAAATTCATGGGGTCAAAGGTGGCCCGAGCAAGGTACATGGTTCTGGTCATCAGTACTGGTTATTTCCACTGTAACATAAGGTAAAGACAGTCGACTGTAATTAGGGAACTTTGTGACTTAGAATCAAAATAGTAGAGTAAATAGAATGTCAGAGTATTAGCGCAACAACAACTTGAAACAATCTGTAGAAGGAAGGCAACATAGAGGACTGGTTAGCCCAAGCGGCAAATTAGCATTTTCACCCCTTTTGACTTGATTTTCATGGACTTTACAAGTGAAATATAAGAGTATTGTACGTGAATAGGAACCAAGTGAATCCTTTTTTCATGAGAACTTCACATGAAATTCACTCCAAAACTAACTGAATGAACCCCATGAAACGTTCCATTCACTTAGTCCAACTACGTGAATTGAACTGGGTGAAATTCACAACTTCCCTAGTCTAGTTTTGGTTGTCACGCGTTAGCCGTAGGTCACAGTTCGATCGTGAGGCTTGTTTTACACCGAAAACAAAGAAAGATGTGTAAAATTTCTGTCAGACCAGATACCTTGCCTTCCAAACTCAACCTTTGTCTCTTTACTTTTTTTCCTTCTTGTCGTGGCAGCATCGAGGAGAGGAAATCAAAGCTCGGCATTTTCAGACAAGCAGCACAGCCACAATTTCAAAATTGCAAATCTCAGCGCCCAATGCTACTTTATGGCACCCAGAAAGCTTGAGGATACAGAACTGACTACTTCCGCAGACCAAGACAATATGTAGCTTCCCCAGACGTTGCGCAAATTCAAGTAGGGGACTTCCATTTTGGGTCTTTCCTAATCCGGAACGCTGACCTACGGCTAATGGGTGACATGTAGAATCAGACCCTATATCAGGTTATTTTTCCCGTCCCAAAATTTTGAAAAAAAAAATAACCTCGGGATATAGGGTCTGACTAGGGAGACTACAACTTCCCAGTGAAACTCACCTGGTTCTCGGATGAATTTCCCCCGAAAATGAGGTGAATCAACTAGGTGAAATTCACGGGGTTTGCCGGCCACAGTGACAGTCAGAACTCATACCACATTTGATAGCGAGTTTCGTCTCAGACGACGTCCTTGAACTCACCCTCGGGGAGTGAGTACAGTTTCCCCACGCAAAAAGCACGAAAAATGGTTGAGAAACAGTATATTTGCTGGTCTAAAGGTCGTCCGAGCACGGTACATGATTCAGGTCATGACCTCCCAACATTTCCACTACCTATTGCAGTCGTGCTCCACACTTAACATAAACCAAGGCTTTCAATGACGTTGTAGATTAGATTAACCTGTACAATACGTAGGTTTTGTATGCCGGTGTCCCGGCCTATGGTGCCGCTCACTTAGTCACTAGTTTTTGTACAGCGGCCAATCTGGCCGCGGAAATTTTTTGGCTGATAGACCCCCTAAATTCGCAGATTTTGGCTCAAATTTAGAGCTCTTTTGGAAGGATTTAGCGCGCGCAGCGCGGGAAAAATCATCGTTTTTGCCCTTTCCTGTGGTATTCCACCCCTCGTAAGGCCTCCCGTGAGGCATTTTCCTAGGGGTGGCCAATTCGGTCGAAGGTAAAATATATATCTCGCCCAGCTTTTATTCTGAGCTCAATTCCTCTTGCCAAAATGTAGCTACCATGAAATGGAGCATTTCTGCAAGAGGATTAGAAAATCAGATTTTTCCCTGATGAGACCAATGGGCCATCAATTTCTGTACAAAAGTAGCGGTGACTAAGTGAGCGGCACCATACAGGTGGGGGAGCTTGTGCGAATCCATATATTCAAGGACTACCCGACGCCCGTACGGTGGAGTAGGTTTATAAAAAGTACATTCATAGTTTCCGTACATACAATGTCAATAAACATCGTTCACCTACAGTAGTCCTCATTATCTAAAGTAACAGCTAGTTGAGCCCTTCTCGCAGCATCAGTGATCATTGTATTCATTTTGGGCGCACCGAGCCCTCACTCCATCCATCGTCAGAGTTGTCCCGGGTGTCGGTTCTGTATATCTTTTTGAGAATTTTTACTTATTGAACCTCGTCCAAACCTTATTGACGCTCCTACGGTTGGCGGGAAGGCCGCGGTTGGTTTCGACATTTGATTCCTGTCATCAGCCGTTTCGGGAAGGTGCCCGAGTGGCTGTACCAGGTCACCTCGCACACAAAACCCAGTGCCGATTTGCCATGGGCGCTTTGGTGCTAAGATAAGTAGTGTATATATGCTGCTGTTATAGTAGTGAGCAATATCTATCATATAAAAACTTGCTTAAATGCATAAGGGAGTGAAAAAATAAGTTTTGATCGTATCACGGCCGCCTAACGCGATCACATGACTCGGCAGTTGTCCCTCTAATGCTTCGCTTTGCGGCGAGACAAAAACAGTCTGACAACTGTTTGAGGTAGTTTCACGTTCATAATGATCAAGATAATCTCTGACACGATTCCCGCCAAAAAACAGCGAGTTTTGCAAGTTGTAGCACATTTATTTACTGCAAGTATGTTGAATACGAAGGTAAATTCAGGCGGCAGTTGAATGCCATCCGGGATATAGTAAATTTAGCCAGACTCTTCCTCCTCCTGAGCATCCTCCTCGTTCTCTGGTGTCTTGAGAGCCTCTGATTCAATGCAACACATTTCTGGACGCATTCATGTTGATTGACAAAGGTCTTGATTCCCAAATCACCGTGGTCTCCAGCCCCACTCTCGCTGAAGCGAATCAAAAATAAATTATAGACATGTTTATGGTACGCACCGGTTGGCTGTGTGAGACATAAGATCAAACAAGACAGCAATCTGAATCAGACGACTGTGACTTTCTGATGCTATGGAAAGAGCATTAGATCTGTTCAAACTCCGAAGCTGGGAATTCAACGCACCCTGTATATCTGCCAGAACCACAAATAGACAAAATGTTGGAATGCGTTGATAGTCGCACCCTGCTTGTCAGAGTATTTGGGGTGATCAAGAGTACCAGAGTACTTGCGCAGCTGAACATCCCCTCGCTCCCTCTCTAGCAGCCAGGTAATCGAAGATATAGTATTACTGTCTGTAGTAAGTTCATCTTTCTCTGCCGGTGTCAGACTGGAATAATCTGTGGAGGTGATGCCGGATGCTGGGGACGGGACAAAAGATTCCGCCAAACTAGCAACACCCTCCCGAGCAATGAGAAAGTCCGTAACATCGAAGCCTAATAAAACAGGAACTGAGCCAACGGTTAATCTGTAGAAGGTGCCCGATTACCTGCAATTTCTACCGCTTCATACGCACATTCGGAGTTGAAATGGTTGAGGAAAAATTCAGCCCGACCAAGGGTGACACCTTCCTTGACGAGTTGGTCTCTATTGGCGAGAATAGAGACAGGAGATCCGTCTCCGAGGGTATAGCAACGCTTTGCAACATATGCAACACCATTCAAAGAAAGCTGCCGCCACAGTTTTAGCAACACCGTTGGTTTTTAGCTCATTAAATAAGACGTACTTTGAACACAAGCTTCGATTTTCCTTTGTTGATGGGGCCATTCGCAAGAGTACCAGAATTGGGGACACAATCCCCGACTGTCCAGCTGAAGGACTGAAGTCCAGTAGTTACATCAGATGTCTGTGTTGCGAAGAAAAGAGTGACTGCAGTCGAGGGAGGCTCTGGAGTCGAAGCAGCATTGAGGAGGAACTGAGACTTCAACACATGAGACCCTCCAGAGACTGTGAATCACATCAGCAACTGTTGGTTCAAATTGAAATTTACGGTGACGCACAAAGTCGACTGCGCTTGAAAACTGATCCACCAGAAACACTGTTCTTCCAAGGTCGTTTGCTTGCCTTCATTACGTTTGCGGGCGGCTCGACTCCAGTTCTATCATAAAACTTGGCCAACATAAATATTTTGCAAACATTGAACATCACAAGATGAATCGTACCTTATTAAGATCAATATGGGCTTCAAGATAGAGTGTCAAGAGCTTCCGACTGCGAAATTTGGCAGGGACAGTCTTCTCGGGACTTTGACCACAGTCCTTGAGAACACTCTGAAAGATATCGTGAAGGGTGGAGTGCGGTTGAATATCTATGTGAGCATTATTCAGCCGTGACAGACGTATGTCCCGACTATTTGTCAATCACATCAGCAATCCCTGGTTTTTGCCGTAGAAGCCGGTAGGGGCTGTAGATCCAGGCCGAGTTACGTAGCCGTGTGTAGATCCGCGGCTTCTGCATAGATCTCTGTAGAAGTCTGTAGAATTGGGGCGGCCGTTTAGTTCTCCGTAGAGTCGCCGGAATATGCAGCCTTGTTGCGGTTTAGGAACGGCTGGCGGCATTGTGGCTCCGTGCCTCCGTGACTGATCTAGCGGCACCTAATAGCGGCAAAAGCTGGCAAAAGCGGCAAGGACTTCAATGCGTGTGTTTTATGCGTCTCCTTCATTTGCTCTGTTTCATTCAAACACAAACTCAGACTCACAGTATTTTCCATTTTACTCAGTACAAAACATTGGTTTATTTCAAGGTAACTACAAAACAAGGCGTGTGCTTCCGATGTACATACTTACCTCGTTCCCCAGCCTGATGTGACGGATCGGCGTTCGCATCCGCTCACGGCGAGATCTGCCCGTTTCGTCCCCATGACTCCATGTACACAGCCTCGATTTTCCTGTATAAGTAGTTTAGTTCTTGTCGTAGTAGCTTTTCCCTTGGTCAATTTAGTACTTACACCAGTTCTTTGTTGATCCCCTTGTGCCGGAACTCGACTCCCTCTCGCTTCCGTCACATCTTTTGAACTGAACCAAGTCTCTAGACTGTCGACGCTCTTGACTACGCCTTCCCCCGACCTTCTCTGACCCCTCTGAGCTCGACACCGACCCCGATGACTGATCCTGCTGGCCGCGCTCGTTACCCGCTTCGCTCTCACGCTCACCAAGCCGTCCCCGGACTGCCTGCGTCGACTGGAAGACCTGCTAGTGCTGCCAACACCGCGAGTCCGCGCTCTGGGACTCCCCGACCGGAGAGTCGTGCCTCCTCGACAAAATCACGCCCCGTTTCCCCTGACTTCTCATACAGTCAGGCGGTCTCGGGTGGAAGACCTTCCCCTCGTGTAGATACACCGCTGCCTTCGGGCAGCGAGACCCCATCACCTTCGGGTGGTGAGACCGCTTCGCCCTCGGGCGTCGAACCGTTGCCTCTGGGCAACGAGACCTCATCGTCGATACCCTCGACGCATACCGAGCTCTATGGGCCTGTATTGACCTCTGCCGTAGATTGGGGGATGCTCGACGAGGGTGTTGCTATGTCTCACATGGCAACGCCCCGTCGTCAGAATACTATGGGTTCTCGTACCGTAGTAAATGATGTTATATCCCGTTCCACATCCACCGTCTCGCGTGCGATTCAGAATATGAGTGTTGACGTGCTTGTGAGTGTTGCTCGCCGCCATCAAGCTTTGGCCCAGGAAGCTTTGGCTGCTGCGTCGGGGCGCGGGGTAACTATCCCGCGTAAGATCCCGCCCCTTGATGAGAACACGAACTTGATAGATATTGATGATAGATCGGCAGTGAATGTGCCTGAAACTATTGTCAGTCCGGCCATACCTTCTGGTGTTGGAACCTCCCGCCAGAAAGGTAAAGGTGCTGACCCTCGCAACTGGGGTGCAGCTAACCTCTCGGAAGATTTCTCTGAGCGCGATATCGACGCGCAAAGAACCGCTCTTGAGAATTTCGCCGAAATTCGCCGTGCTGTCAAAGAAGAACAGCTTTCACCGCCACCTGGGTTCTTTGATCAAATGCCAATCACATTGGCTTCTGAACGGACCGAACCTCGAACTCCGAGATCATTGCTCAAGCCGATGAAAGATTCAATTAACTCTGGCCAGAGTGTAGATGAAAAGATTGCTGATCTGCAAGCGCAGATCAGCAGCTTGCAACGTTCTCGGACGATAACGCCTAAGGTTAACTTAACCAGGGCACAGACTGCTGTTAAAAACAGCATTGATAGACAGATCGGTGCGGATCACGGAGCTCGCGGATTCCGTCCTGATCCCACTCCTGCTGCACGCGTCGCGCCAGGCAGCTTTATAGAGCGTACGTTGCGCAATGCCGAGCGCGTAGATGGTTCACCCACCCCATCCGACCCATCTGATTCGTCGAGCTCAGACTCTGAGCCTTCGGATGGTTCAGGTTCCGGGAAGTCACACCCGTCGCGTCATCGGCGCAAGCGCCGTTCCTCTAAGAAGAGCCGGAATTCTCGTAGGAAGGATAAAATGATTCTCAAGCCTATCCCTCCAAAGGAATACGATGGCTCACCGGATGCCATTGCATTCCATCGATTCGTCAAGGAAGGATCGAATTATGTTCAACTCGGAAAAGTTCCAACCGACCAACGAGTGTTTTACTTGTCGTACTACTTGACGGCTCGTGCACTGGAATTCTACAACAGTAAAGTTGAGAACGACGAGCATGTTTGGACTTTGAGTGAATTCTTTTGGGGTTTATTCAATTTCTGTTTCCCTGTGAACTTCCGTGAGAAGCAACGCACTCGATTGAGTTCTTGCCTTCAAGGCACCAAGCCAGTGTTAATTCACAAGGCCGAATGGGAGCGAATTTATAACACCATTGGTCTTGAAGCCAACCAAGAGAAGGTGGTCATGTTCTGGCGTAGCCTCAACGCCGACATACGCAAGGAAATGTTTCGGGATAAACTTGATCCAGAGACCTCCTCTTGGGATGAAGTTACTGCTGGTGCAGAGAGCGCTGAAATTATCGTCAAGGTTGACGACGATAACGATGAAATTGATATGGCTGAATCGAGTAAGACTCAATTCAGACCCGATGAACCCAAATTGGAAACAGATGTGAACGAGAAACGTCGTACCGGAGGGCGCGTTATCTCGGTTTCCAGTGCTGAACCCGAACCTCCCAAGTCGAAATCTCGTGACAATGGCGGCCATTTGTCTGCCAAGAAGCGGAGTGAATACCTTGCGGCCGGCTTGTGCTTTAATTGCGGGGTGCATGGACACCTTTCCCGCAACTGTCCTGAATTGAACACAATGGTTTCCAAAGGCAAACCTCCTGGATTTGCGTCCCATGCTGTTGATTTCGCAATGACGACTGATCGCGATGCTCTTTTGGAGAGCACGGAAGTTCTTGAACACTTCTAAATTCGCACGATTTCTTCCCTCGACATCGAAATGTTCGTCGAGGAGGGCGAGGATACCCAAATGGTTTGATTTTGATTTTTCGAAGACCATTTCGAACGTTGAATTGATTTTGAACAAGATTTATTGATTTTTGTGTCGAAGATTGAGCTCGTCGTGGTCGACGATCTGGAGGGCGGATGTGACGGATCGGCGTTCGCATCCGCTCACGGCGAGATCTGCCCGTTTCGTCCCCATGACTCCATGTACACAGCCTCGATTTTCCTGTATAAGTAGTTTAGTTCTTGTCGTAGTAGCTTTTCCCTTGGTCAATTTAGTACTTACACCAGTTCTTTGTTGATCCCCTTGTGCCGGAACTCGACTCCCTCTCGCTTCCGTCACACCTGACTTGATCTTGTAGTTCCGGAGTTGCGTTCAGACGAATTCAGGCGCAGCCGGCGGGACATTTGCGTCTGATTTGTTGTCAAGGTAAGTATTCATTTTCATCGCTTCGACCTTTCGCAGTTCCGCCTACACGGTCAAACGAGTCGCGGAGACGTTTGGCGCCGGCGGCGCGGTCACTGATTTAAAGAGTGTAAGTTTGGTTTATGATTTGATTCATTGTGACGGGAACTCTTACCATACGAAGCGGTCACGTCGAAACGATGAGCCGACGGTGATGCAGTTAGGCGGCGAGTTTTGGGAGTGCGGGATGCGGGCAACGAGGCGGCAGGACGAGGCAATACGAAGGGTCTTGCCATGGCAGCGTCGGTGGAGTTCCCGGAAAAGATTTGGCGCCGCCATTCGTGCGTGTCGGGGAAATCAATGTCATCAGGATGTGGAGTGGCGTGGAGTTCAGGCGGCGGCGCAGTGTGAGGAGAGGCGGGAGGGGAATCATTTGACACACGGGGAAGGGGACGCAAGTAATGCGCGGGGAAGTATTGCTAGTAGAGTGCGGAAAGACGAAGGAAGGGCGGCACACACCTATGTACTTCTCTGTAAATGGATGTAGGCGGCAGCGGGGCAAAGGGACAGTCGGCTCGGGTCGGCGAGGGGGTGCAGAAGAGACGGCGTGATGTTGCGGAAAGGAGCAGAGAGTGGAGGTGACGCGTACTCGCTGAAAGAGGTCGTTAGCGGAAATAATAAAAACGGGGGCGCGGACGTGCTTTCGTCGTCGATGGGGTCGTTCCCGACGCGTTGGCGAGTAGAGGTGGGGGTGGGAAGGTGAGGAGGATGCGTAGTGGCGGGGTTTCGAGTGATACGGCGGGATTGAGGCGTGTGGGAGTGAAGGCGGGGAAACAGGTGAATGGGAAGGAGAATCGGCGGGTGGGGGTGTCGCTGTGGGAGATCCTCTTGATGGAATTGGGGACGGAATCGTCGGCGCACACGGAAATGAGAGCGAGAGGGAGACAGTCGAGGTGGTGGTGACGGTAGTCGAGTGAGTGACTTGAAGAAAATTTCTTTACAGCGCTTTTAGATTCTATGCGGAAAACGTAAAAAATTCTCAGGGTGGCTGTGCAGGACCCGGGAACCCCTGGGGAGGCCGGCCTTGGTTTCTCGACGGTGCTGCGAAGGATATGGGCTTCATTCACTATTCTAATGGGTGTACTAGTACTCTGTATGCTATGTGGAACCTTCTCTAACAGTTTCCCTCGGCCGATGTCTCCTCTGATCGTGGAGAGTATGGGTCCGCTGTCTTCTACTGTTGGAGTCCCAGCGGCGAGAAAGGACGACAAAAATTATGCTTGAATGTATCTGGTCACCACTGCACACTTGAATGACCATCCCCAGGCGTGATGGAAGGCTTGGGAGTGGGCCGCCTGGGTAGCATCCGACAGTACCCCAGGAAAGACTCCCCCTCGAAGCCGTAACAAAGTGTTAGATGGAGCAGGGGAGATTCCAATGGGCATCCGCGACGATACGAAGCATAACTAGCCATGCAGAACGACGTACATGGGCCTCCATGAGTCGTATTCAAAACTTCCAGAATCTCCTCCGAGTGGCGAGTTCTTGCGGAATTTCGTACGCTTCGATCCAAAAAGTGGGCGGGGTGTGTTGCCGGGAAGTCTATCTTGGAAGACTACCGGGATACTGTTCATGATATGGCGAGAAAGACGGTAAGTAGGGGTGGAGAGAAACTAAGCGAGGAGTTCCCGGGTCCTGCACAGCCACCCTGAGAATTTTTTACGTTTTCCGCATAGAATCTAAAAGCGCTGTAAGTCCGCGAATCAGTGACAAGTCACAAACACTTCTTTGGTTCGGAACAAATATTTGTTCTCCCTTCTCTTCGTCTACTTCCACCATCTCCACCCAACGTCGTCCTCCATGCTGTCCGTTATCCCAGCCGACGTTCTTCCGCAGGCTTCTCTCCTCTCTATATACTCTCTTCTATGCCTCTTCGTCGCGTTGACGCCAGATATCGCTAGTATCGACGAGCCTGCTGCAGTGGGCAGGGAACAAGGGTTAGGTTCGGGTTAGGCATCAGTCCCTGTGTACGTCTATCTCCTCCTCATCTTACTTGTCTCAATAGCTGCCCTTTTAGTTTCTGGTTTCCTCTATCTCCATACACAATCCGAGGTTGCCTTTGGTTAGGTACAGGATGGTAGGTTTCTGCGGCATATTCATGTCTGTTTCTTATCATTTCTCTCTATCCAAGATCGTCCCCCCGCTGTGTCTGTGTTTGGGGCGGATGAACACCTGAATGACCAGTATGTTCAGCAGCCACTACGTCAGTCTCCTCCACCCTCTCCTCCACCCGTCTCGATCTATCAAATACTCCATCTTTCATTATTTATTGGCACCTCTGCTCTGGCCTCCGTCGCTCTATGTGGTAAGTTTGCTTTGTCCTTCATTATAACGGTTCTTTGCTAAGTATCTGCTACATATGGTGGGTGAGTGTATTTCCATTAGGTTTAACGTCGCCGCTCTGCTCACTTGTATTTATGCTGCTGATTAGTGGGTTGTCATTTACCGTTGGAACTAAATACTAATGTGTTCTCGAATCGCAGGGGTTAACTGATCGATTGAAGAGAATTCCGAGTAAGTCTTTTGCTGTATTATCTCCTTCTTACGCTCACAAATCTACCCAGAGTTAGGCCGATCTCAAGCTCTGTATTTTTTACCTCCCGTGCAGTCATGCTTGTACATCGAGACGGTAAGCTCTCTTGCCCGTTTGATTCGGACAGCTTGCTCATTTTCTTTTTGGGTCGCTGGGTGAGTTTTGCGCTGTGCCATTTATCCATACAGTGTACCTTTATGTCGTAGCAATATATATATTTGTCCCTCATTACTTCTCTTTGGCTGGAATCTGGAAAATGGATTTCAATTTTTTTTGGCGCTGTTGAGCAAATTCTACAGGAGTCTACAGCGTTCTACAGAGATTCTACACAGCAAGCACTACACAGAATCCGCGGATCTACGAGGCTCTACATGAAGTGGACCCTTGTCTACAGGCTCTACAGGGTCTACCGGAGCTACAGAGCGCTACGCAGCGCTACGTAGCCGGCCCAGGTATTGCTGATGCAGTTGCTGCTCACAATATTAGTACTGAACAACATACCGGTCGAGTCCGGCTTCAGCGCCTTCCTCCCAGCTGGAGTTATAGCAGACGACCGCCATATCCGTGAGGTCTGAAGTGCGAAGGATTAATTTATAACAGCATGCAAATCTAAATTGAAATGAACACACCTGACAGTTTAAGTGTTGCCTCGCGAGTAACATCGAAGGTCGGAAGATAATCACAAGGCTTTGAGTTGATATAAGGCTCGAAAACGACTGAGTAACATTCAGTTGTTGCCAGATTATTGTTCCGAAGAGCAGCCATATTAGATTTAGTGATCGCCAGCGAAGATTGTTGAGCTTTGATGTTCGAATTGTTGAAGCTTGCGGCCTCCTTCCAGTTCGCACGATGGAATTGGCCGGCGTTTCGAACTGTATTGTACAATTTAGCAGTGAAATGAGTGAAGATTAATTGGAGACTGACTTCGTAAATTTGACGCAGTGGTTGGGGCAAGAGGTAAATTCGATGGAGCAGTCGAAGGCACAGTGACCGGCCCCTGTTGCTTGGCTGTGGAACAAATAGACAAGCGTGATCAAAGAGAGTCAGAATATGGCTGTAGTTTCAAAGATACAGAGAGAGAAAACAAACCATTCTTCTGCTCGCACGCATTACAGAATTCAGTTGCGAGTCGGGTCGAGATATTGCCACACCCTTGACACTGTGGAATGTCCTGTATGGAGTTATGAGTTAAATAACATGAGAGATACACAATTCTTGACGAGACGAACCATAATTCTTTGGTGCTCCGACTGCGGGCTATTCGCGAGAAGACAGCATTTGTGACAACGTCCAGCACTGGCTTTGTACTCGAAATGGGTGAGACAGGCATCTTCACCACCGAAGCATTGAGCGGTTGGATTGACTTCGGACATGAATAGCAGAGAGAAGAGAATAGAAGATAGGGAGAACTTGAAAAGAAAGTAGGGAATATAACGCACTAACCTGTCGCTTAAATATAACAGAGCTCTCTGAGTTGATTCACTTCGAGCACCGTGATCGAGGTCCGATCGAGGGTTCAGAAAATTAGCACAAAAGAATTACTTGGCTGTGAGAGAATGAGTCGTGAATGAGTACGCACAATTCCGGCTTTCCGAATCGGAGGACACAAAAAGGTTGATGAACCGTGGGAGTATGATCCGCACTTGTTCAACCCGAGTCAGAGTTGACTAGACAGTGACTCGGGTGTTTCCCGCGCCTCGCTCCGGCACAGTACTACTTTCAGCTCAAAGTCCGAAATGACTCCAGTATATCCCAGTATAATTTATAATATAACCTAACTATGAGAATGAGTTGGCGCAAGGATTGATGAACCGTGTGAATGTGATCCGTACTGTAGTTGATTCGTTGTGTTGATTCAAGTTCGACTCGAGTGGTTTCCACGCTGGCTCTTACACTGACTCATAGATTTCCCGGTGCAATTTGAACCAGAGGAAAAGTGTGAGAACAGATTGGCACAATCATTCAACTGACTTGGTAGTTTCACAGGGCAATAATCACGAAACAATTATGCTATTGTTTGACCTCAGTGACTCGGGACTTCCAAGTCTGTTCTTACTTCGTAGAGTGGGAATAAAATCGAAATAGCTGAGTATATGTCGATTATACGGTGAGCCAGATAATTCCCGGACACCTATTTAAAAGCTCTTGCCTTCGACGAAGCATCAAGTTCAATCTCCTCTTCGAGTTCACCCTCCTCTCCATGGTTAATCCTACCGGCGCAAACGGTGTGAACAACGGAGTTCGTATGCCTTTTATCTAAACTTCACTGTTGTTCTCCTCTAAATAAATTTAGTTCCCCCGGATGAGGAGCTCCGAGAAATTTTGCACGACTTCCAGCGCCGATCATTGTCACTTGCTGTTCGTCTTCGCTACTTGGAAGAACGCCATGGGATCAAGATTGGGTCAGTTATCTTTATCTACTCTACTTATTCAACATCGCCAATATATCCTGCAGTAAAACCAAGTTGAAACAATTGAACAACAAATTCGAGGTCCCAAGTGTACGCAAATTTCGCGCCGTTGAAGAGGCTACTGCAGCCATTGCCAACATTATTTCTCGTGATGTCAATCAAGGCCAAGGACCCGACACTGTCAAGAAGATCGCCTCATTGCGCCTGAACCTCATCATTCCTCGGTATGTTTCAAAGTTTTCAACTCTTTTCATGAATTTGAATTGACGTGTCTGTTCCAGAGATTTCGTTCGCAGTACCATGCATGCCCTTGTCGGCCAGGGACCTTCGGATATGCGCCGTCCTGGCCGTCGTACCGGACCCAAGAAGCGCGGTGCGCTCGATGCTATTGGGATATTTCAAGAGATCCACGTTGACGGCCATGAAAAACTTGGGGAGAAGGGGCTGAAAATGGGCAATGGAATCGGGATTGATGTTTACGGAGCACGGGATCATGTTGGGAAGATTCTTTGGCTGGTAGTTGTCCCGAACGCTCGGCTTAGCGACACAATTGGGCATGTCTTTTTGGACATGGTCACTGAGTACAAAGGTACCCTCCCTATCACTGTAACCGGTTGATTATTTTACAAGTATCTTATACGTGATATCTCTGCAGCAGTCTCAGTTCAAGTCACGTTTGACGGTGGAAGCGAGCTTGGCTGGCTTGCTGCATTCCAGACAACACTACGGTGTGTCAACTCATTTCCACATTACTTATTAATTTATTCCGAACAGGCAAGAGTTTGCTCCGCGACTCAGTATGGCCGACTGGCCGCCTACTGTCTCTGTCAAGAGTTCAAGTAACATCTCTATTGAGTCTGCCTGGTCATTTGACCGCAACTTCAATGGCCGCAGCCTTCGAGAGATTCTTGAAGAGGGACGTATCCATCTCATCCCGGGAAATTTAATTCATAGGTGATACTTCTTGCTTAACCTGTATCAGTTCTCTAACCCTACTCAAGGCATCTATTTCGCTGGCTTTGGTCCAAGATAGTCCAAGTTGGTCTGGACGAGTTTTTGGATTATTTCAACAATCAGAAGACTCGCAAACAACCGGGTCGGATTCTTCCCTCGGGTGTGGCTCCCAACGTTGTCTTTGATATGCCTCAAGACTATGGCCTTGAGAACCTTGCCGTTCCAGTTGCCCAAGAAGCAATAGACGCGCTTCGTGGTTTGATTGATGCCCCACGCAGCGAAGCTCTTCGCTGGGTACCTGACTTATTCAATGGTCTTGCATTTGAGGTGTATCACGAGCTAGGATCTCCTAAATTGGAGGCGCTGAATGGCTGGGCAGTATTTAACGCAATGGCTCCTCTAATTCGGGCACAAGTCGAATTACACGGCCTGTATGAAGCACTTCTTGTTTGAATACCTACTCAATAATTGTGTTTCTCCACCAGACCTCGCTGTTTTTCCCTGAGAATGATATTAGATATCCTTTGGACTGTATGCTACGTGAAATCACGTCCAAAAAATATCAGACTGGCCTTGTCCTCGCCAGTCCTCAACCAGAGACCCGAATTTCTGATGTCATGTGATCGTGAATGAGAGCCTGACTTCCGATCAAAGTTGATTATTTACATCCTCCTTGCATTGGGTCATTATTTGGGGTAACAAATAAGATGTATTGGCGCAGTACTAAGAAATTTATACTATTACCTCAAGCACCAACGCGCCCATGGCAAACTGACACTGGATTTTGTGTGCGGGGTGACCTGGTACAGCCACTCGGGCACCTTCCCGAAACGGCTGATGACAGGAATCAAAAATCAAAATCAACCGCGGCCTTCCCGCCAACCGTAGTAAACCGCGGCCTTCCCGCCAACCGTACGCTCCTTGAACAGCTAAAAGCAGGTGGAAGTGAAAAAAATTCGGCGTGGTTAAACCCATGTTCCGCAACCCCGATGAGAGTGGTCCGAGGCAGCAGCAAACTCGACGAGCTGTCAAAATCCGCGTTGCATCACCGGGATCAGCCTTCCATCACGCTGGATCAGGCTGGCTTACACTGGATCGCACCGCATCACTGATATCGTTCTCGGAACGCGTCTTTATCACGGCAGCCTCTGATTTACGACACCCATCATACGCTCCAGCACAGCCCCATCACCATTTGGTGTCCGCTCTGATAAAAGGGGGAGCAAGCTCCCCCAATAATGTCTCAATAGAGAAACAAAAATGTAATGTCAGTAAGATGGAGGGCGTGGGAAGCTCGCACCCTTATGTCAGCAGTCACAGTGACATTTGTCACACATTTATACCGTCACCCACAGGCCACTTAGGGTCAAAGTTTTACATAGAAATACAAGCTACAGGGCAGTAGATGATATTCTATGAAGAGTTTTCTTAAAAAAGTCGAAGGGAGGAAAGATATAAAAGGGTGTGACATGAGTGTGACAAATTTATTGAAGTGTGCCAAACGCGTTTTTTTGGCGAAGTGCGGCATCTTTCAAAAAAAAAAATGGTCTACACATTTGGAACGCACCGCCACAGCACTGCCACCTCGGCAGCCCTCGGCCGGGACTTGGGCCCATGTTGTGGGCATTTCCGAGATATGCCGGACCCATACCCTAGGTGTCCTGAGCTCAATTTTGCCGCTCAATACCTCAGGTAAGTGCAAGAAAATATTGGAGGAAAAAGGTATAGAACAGGTTATGGATCACGCGAGAAGAGAGCCAAGCAGGTATATTCGGGCGCGAGAGAGCGACGAGATGGGGGTGCGAGAGCTACAGGAAATCGGTACGTACGAGACAATATAAGGAATATACAAAGGGACGGATAGGGGGAGTGTAACGAGGAAACGGACAGATAGGGAAGGCGGCGCGTGATGGTCTCACACCTCCAACACTCCCACTGGCCAACGCGCGCCGCGTACTCGACATTAGCGATAGGTAACAGAAGATAATAACAAGAAATGAAGTCCAACAACCATGACGGCTCCCACTGGAGCGATGGCGGGGAAAAAATCAGAACTGGTATGTGTCGACGACGGCTGCGGTGGCGGCGTCGCGCCCGGGGATAGGAACGAGAGGGCCGGGCTCGGGGCATTCGTTCTGGTAATGACCGAGTTTCCTGCATTTGAAGCATGTAATGCGGGAACGGTCGCGGTATGTGCGGGCGGTGAGCGCAGAAGCGGGGAGGTCCGAGTCGAGGGTAACAGAAAGCTCAGCTTCCTGACGTGTTTCTTCGTTGAGCAACCGGCCGATAACGAATTCCAGCTCGTCGTGCTGGGGGTGAGAGTCGAGGGAGATAATGAGGGTGTTGTACGAAGCGGGGAGGGACATGAGAAGCGTCGCGATAATCTGCGCATCTGACGGCTTGTCCTCGTAGAGGCGTTCGAGTTTCTCCGCATGGGCTCGGACGGAAGCGATGTAAGCGCGCATGCTCGAATGACCGTCAGGCTTACGAAGGCTGTAGAATTTCCTCCACATCGCAACAACACCACCCAGCCCAGTGCTGAGATACATCTCCTCCAACCGCTCCCACATTCCCTTCGGATCCTCCTCAAAGGCGCGAATATGAGCGAACTGGGACGGATCCAGGCGGCCAATGATTGTCGCTGTCGCCATGTCCCGCTTCGCAATCCAGGCCTTCACGGCCTTCGAGTTGTCGCTACCGAGGGGTCTCGTCTCTTCTCCTAAAACAACAGCCAGTACACCTCGACGGCGCAACTCGGCCCTGGTCACAAACTCCCAGTCGTCAAACGGCACATCGTCGGACAAGCGCAGTCCATGCTTCGCATCAGAAGCCGTCGAATCCATCGCAATCGTCAGTCGGTTCGGTCGGTCGTGCCTAGCGCAGGCAGTCGGTCAGTCGGTTCGGTCGGGAGGTACCTGGCGCAGGCACTTGTTACGGGGTTCGAGGTTGAGGCGGTCAGTCAGTCGAGGAGATGGGGGGTGGGGAACAGCGAATCAGGGATAGGGGTGGATGTCTGCAGCAGAGAAAGACAATATCAGGAGCAGAGGGCAGGCTCGGGGCCCATAACCTATAGAACAGGTTATGGATCACGCGAGAAGAGAGCCAAGCAGGTATATTCGGGCGCGAGAGAGCGACGAGATGGGGGGTGCGAGAGCTACAGGAAATCGGTACGTACGAGACAATATAAGGAATATACAAAGGGACGGATAGGGCATCCTTGGAGCTGATGGCTTGATCAGTACTGATGTGCCCGCATCTGGGCTTGTCAGGCAATTTCGGATTTTCCGACATAATTAGAAATCGAGGTATTAAATGTATGATTGTAGCGTCCACTTCAGTCAATGTCGGCCCTCCGGGAGGGGGATCTCAGCCTTTGTTTCCAGTCTGACATTGAGTGTACAACCCATCAGCTCCTTCTCCCAATCAGTCCAGGTGTACCGGGACAGATGGTAGTCGGGGTTCGGAGGAGGTCCTTTCAATACTCAAAATACATTAAATACAGCAAAAAAATACATGTATAATATGTATTATACAGTACCCAAAATGTTTTCGCCTGCGGCGCCCGTATTATACGTAAACTACAGGCCTGTATTTTAATACCTGAAGGCCGCTGCGCGGCCGTGTATAATACCGAGCCGAAATTTTATCATACCCAGCCCTAACTTTTACCTTGCTCAGTGGAAGGTCGCGACACTTTTATTGAGCTCAAGTTGGATTGCCGCGGAGTAGATTGCCGTCAAGGCGATAGCCGGGCCGAGATGCCGTCCACCCCACCGACGCTGGTGTTCAGCGCTTAGGCATTCTCTTGAGTACGCCTGTAAGCCAATTTTTTGCCTGTGATTTTTTTCAATAGTGAAATAACCCAATCACTGAATGACTTTGATCTTCATAGGCTTTCGGGCGTATATCTCAAGACATCGGTGCAATTTAAAGTGGTTTGAGTGGTCCGGACGTGGCGACGGTCGCCTGCAAAGAGCAGAAACAACAGGTCAGTCGTTTATTGAAGCAGAGTTTTTGCTGAAGCTGCACTGGCAGCCCATGGGCCGGCAAGTATGCTTCAGTTGGAGCCTGAGAAACGAACATGAGCCTTCACGGCATAGATGGCATATCGGCTCAGCGGTCGGCTATCACGGCAAGTTACTCCGCGGAAATTCAGAATGAGTTGTGTAAAAGTGTCGCAAAGGCTCGGATCGCAAGTATATAAGTGTCGCGATTTCGACCAGATCGCGACACTTTTATTGACCACCTCAAATCGTGTATAAGTGTCGCAAAATCGAAAACTTGTCCATATAAGTGTCGCGAAGTGAGAATATGTGTCGCAAACTTAAATGTGCATTTTGACCGCCATAATAAGTCGACGAACTCGCGACACTTCTATTGACTAGCTCAAAGTGTATATAAGTGTCGCAAAATCGAAAATTGTCAATATAAGTGTCGCGAAGTCAGTATATGTGTCGGAAACTCAAATGTGCATTTCGACCGCCATATTTTTTTCGGGCATCATCATTCAAAGAACTTAGAATCTTTTCCTATACGGCCCACGGATTTCTAGTTCCGAACCATGTTAAATAACGGGCAGAAAAGCAATAACTTAGCAATAACCTTCACAATACTCTACATCGACGAGGTATTCCCTGCGTACGCTCTACTTGATTGAGGAAAAGCCGCTGATCGTATCCGGTAGACAATGCCCGCCAAGAACCGTAGGAATTCTCACCTCGTGTTCGAATTGCAGCTCAAATTACATATTCTTGACGCAGAAGTTGGCAAAGAACAACAGAAGGCAATGAAGCCCCTCCACCGAACGGATGCAGTGAAAAACTTCGACAGTTCTGCCAAAAATGGCGCAGATCCAGAAGAGGAGGGACAAGCTATAAAGTCCCAGCCCCTGCGGCGCACTTACGCAATAGCAAATTTACAGGATCCCAATCTCGCTGAAAATGGTGGGAGTGTCTGAAAATTGCGGTGTAACAATCGGTGGTTCTGCGAAGTTTGAACCGAGTTGGTTCGAATAGTTTTGTGTATGTCGGAAAATCCGAATTTACCTGATCAAGCTTGACGAGGCTTGACGGGGGCATCAAGCTTGATCAGGCTCCCAGTGCCGTTGATCAACTGATGTCAAGCTTGATCAAGTAGGGTCAAGCCATATCAAGCACTGTCAAGTAGTATCAGGATGAGGCCGAAAAACTGCTCCAACACACCCTATGTACTTAGACTTTCATTCTTGAAGTATACAGTGTCCATGTAAGCTCACATCATAAAGATATGGGAAGTGAATTTGTGAATTCATGACCGACTTATATTATAATTCAATTGAAGATAGAATTCAATTGTCAGATCTCAGAGTCTATGGGACTACATTTGTAGGTACAATGACATTATAAACTACTTATGCATTCCATCTACAAAACACTGGAGCGCTCCGAAAAAAAGTTCACACAACGGTTTTGACAGCTCCTGCCTAATTCGGCCAGCCCGCTCCACTCTCTCCAACGAGATGGAACGACTCTCGCCTACCATGCCCTACAATACCTTCCGCTACGTCCCTCCTGCACACAAGCGGGTCATGATTACCATGGCCGCCAACGGGATGTCCAATCAAGAAATTGCATAGGCTGCAACACGAGGTCGCCCCGCCCTGACGCGCCAGCCGTCGACGCAATATCCGGCAGTGCCTACCTCATATGGTAATTGACGTCATCGCATCAATGGGAACTTTTTTTCGGAGCGCTCCAGTGTTTTGTAGATAGCTGTCAAGACACGCACAAGTGAATTGGACAGAGTCCAGTTGATGATGATATCACGCCTGCAAGTGGAGTATTACCATGATATGTGACGTAGACCACCTCACTATATTAAAGGTTCCTTAGCATAGTGGTTATAGTGTCGTTTTATTACTTAGTCGCGCGGGTTCGAACCGCGCGATGCGAAATACTTGTAAATTCTAACCTAAATAGCAACTATAGAAGTCTTATAGTATCAAACACTTTGAAATACATAAGTATAGGTACTATAACAGAAAGCGCAAGAGAGTTGTTACATTTTGACCATTTTCCCCGCCCAACCTTGATCAAGACCTATCAAGCAATTTACAACACTAGAAGTTGGTTCACTTGTTTCAGTAGGAGGTTGAGTCTGTGAAACTCTACGCTGCTGCTCCAAGTTAGCCTGTATCCGATGCTGTGTTTGTTCTGCCGCACTAAGGCGTGCTAAATCCGCTGGGCTTTGAGAAACTGAACGTTCCCTTGTCCCTTTAGAGTTTGAACTTGTTCGCCCTGCAGCGGATGTCCAATACAAGCCAGTATCTGTTTCCCAAATCGCCTTGTTCCTGGAGCTAGGGCTCGACAGGTTTGCAACAATACAAGTTCAACACAAAGGTTGTTAAGCAGATTTTATCCAATTCGTTTTAAGACTGTTACCCCTCGCGGTGGGCTCCAGATGAAACGGTGCACCAAAGTGCAGCAGTGAAATCGAACTAGAAAGAGTAGAGACGAAGTCCGTACTCAGTACCTGGTACCAATCCAAATCCAACTAACTAACAACTCCAATGCCGTGTGTGTGTGTTCGGGGAGGTAGGTCAGGCGTATCGACCTTCAATCTCAATGAACGCAGCTCAGCAGATTGAAAACAGTTAGACAAACTCAAGTCCTCAGGGTACCACAGCTCAGCCGTTGCTAGCAAACAACCTCAGGCAACCCACAGCTCAGACTGAGAGTCTAGTCAAAGATAATGCCAATAATGGGGGGATAGAATTCGCTCACGTACATAATTTACAAGCAGATATATATACTACAGCAATAAAAATGATATTCCCACAGAAACCATTGATCGAACCCTCAGTTCCGTATCCACTGAATCCTGCCCTAGCTTTCCTTCGAAGAGCCCGTTTGCCTCGCCGACTTCCGTCCGACTGTCGACCACGCTCACCACTCCGGCTGTTCCAAGTCCAAGTACTATCCTGTTCCCGAAGGCTGGGAGACCGCCATCTTCACCGACCCGTATGTCGTCTTCTCATCACGCTGTCCGCTCCGTGCTGATTGTCTGCATCTTTGACAGCGCCTACGCCGAACGCGTGACTAATGGCTACACCGGCTACGTTCGCTACAGCTGCCGCACCAAAGACGAGGCGCTCACGGTCTGGGCGGACCACTGTCGCCGCGTTCACGGAACTCCGTGCCCCAATGCGCCCACCACTTACTGGGGAATCAAGAACCACAAGGTGGTGTTCCACTCTCGGTGAGTTAGTCGTTGCCCTTGTCGTCAGTATTTGAGATATACACCAGCGCCGATGCTATTACCTTCGCGCAGAGCAAGGAACTCCCTTTCATTCATCTCTTCGGCAGCGTCAAGAAGGGTGAGGTGAAGGCGTTTTTGGGGATGGTTTAGATTTCTCTGCATGTATTCTCGGTGTTTGCAAAAATTGAACATATATTCGCGGCGATTACATGGCTGTGAGCTAAGAATTGAGATCAAAAACTGCAGCCGAAACTCTGCCAGTCCCTGTCCCCTCCAATTCCTGACCCTCGAGCACCAGCTTGTTGTGAACGTCGTAAGCTTTGTCTATGAGAGCTCGAAGACGATTGAGGGCTTCGGTGATGTCGCGGCGAGCGAGATTGGTGGATATCTTCAAGTAGAAATTCTGTCGCGCATTGGTTTCGTCGCTGAGCTTGATCTGAAAGGGATTGAGGCTCGTATCTGGGTCAGATCAAGGGCACACACCTCGACGCCGGATGTTTTTGAACGCATTCTCGAATATATGGCCAGTGGAGTAGGTTGGCTGAACGCCGTACACCTCGTGAACCTAAGCAAGTTCGTCAAAGCATATTACAACATTGATTCATTTTTACCTGTAGGGTCCTCGTCTTCAAGGCGTCGAACGCCTGCCCTTTCTGGACCACCAAGAAGAGTGCACTGCACGCCTTCGCGATTGACGTCGCGGTGGACAGTTTCGATGAGGTTTGTATTGGATTCTCCCGCCATCCAGACGGTGCGCGGGATGAAGCTCTTTTCCCAGCACAAGGCCTCGAATGCAAAGTGCGTACTTCGTTTATCTTTAACCCAATCTAATGTAAACACAAGTCAGTTTTGGCAAGGGATTGAGAGGGTATTACGCACCACGCCCCGCTTTCCCGCCCTTCTCCTCAATGGCGGCAAGTGTTCCTTCCCAGTTGGGGTGTTCCATGCAGAGAAAGCTCCGCATGAGCCATTTGACGTCGTCTGGCACAGGTGAGGCCTTGATGTTTCTGTAGAAGTGGACGGAGCAAAGGCGGAAGACGCGGTGAAGGTGTTCATACGGAGTCAAGCTTTGAATAGTGCGTGTAGGTTCGTGAAGGTCCAGACGAGGAGGTAACGACGCTGCTAAAGATTGTAGAAAAAGTCCGAGACCTGCAAGAGTTGGGGAAATGAAAGAGGAAGATCATTGCTACATACCTTTTGCCTGACCTCGATGCTGATCCGCGCCCCACTGTAAAACGAACCCATCGTAATCGTCGAGACTAGTAGCGCGAAGGTGCCGCCACCGCAGGTAGTGACCCGTATCAGCATATACTATCTCGTGTATGGCTTGGAATATCAGTTGATGAGCGACCGCCGTTTGTCGGTTGAGGAAAACGCGACAGAAAATGAGACCTGCGTTGAGATTGAGTGAGGTTTTACACAGGGAAGGAGATCGTACTAGTATTTGCGTCGCAATCCATGCATGCGAGCTCAAACTCAAGATAGTCAACAATCCGCTGGAATGCGATATCACTTTGTAGGTACCGGCTGTGACGTATGAGGCGGCGGCTTGCTTCAAAGGACATGCATATGATAATGCGTAACTGGTTTTTGCTGGTTGCTGTATCCTCATCGTCCTCTTCGTGGTGTTCCATCGTGTCCGGGTCCAGCACAATCATGCGACGAATATTGTGTTCACTTGCCGGAAGCTGGGCTCGGTCACGGTGTGTGTTGCTGCCCAAAAGAATTGCAAAAAATTGTCCAAAAAGGGAAAGAGAAGGAGAGGGAAAAGGGGGAATTTCAAGAGTTTTGGATGTACTCTGGCCGTAAATTTCGCGATTGCGCCCCAAAGTTCTCGTGAAATGCTGGCACTCAGTGCCGAGATGCCGAGGTAGAAGCGTCGGCCCGGCAGAGCAACATTCTAAGTTGATTTGTTCAAATGCAGCACGGATTCCCGCAGAACGGTTTGCTATACCAGGTAGTCAATCATTGAAGATAGTACATCAGAACACGCAGAGGTACCTCTGTTGTAACTTGAACTGAACTCAAACTTGAAAAACAAGACCGCAATACGATTCATTATTCATAGCGAATTTTGGATGTTGAACATCCAACGCGACTGATTTGAATCAAGCCCTGGTGATGCTCCTGTTCATTTGCAGTACATTACCCACAAAGGTATCTGTATACTCCACACTGTCATCATGCAAACACAGTCAAGCCGTGAATTACTTAAACACATTGATAATGACGGTGTTTACTTTCAACCCCAGATATACTATAGGATGATTGTGTCAGAGACCTTATCTGCCTAGTATTACCGCCTAAGACACACAAGTAGATAGCTAGACCCATCTATACAAGGATCAAAACAATTTATGAATTGGTGGAAGGAGCTCCGTTTACAGGTTTCGTTTTAGTTGGTTTCGGTGTGATGCTTCTTCAATATAGCTGTAAATCGTATTCTGAGTGCTACTTACAACCTCATTCTGTTTGATTTTGCTTATCAGAGCTCTCTGTCTGCTTCCAAGTAGCCAGAACGAAATTGTTTCGAAATGCTCCTGAATATCAATATATCAGACATTCGGAGGCTAAAAAAATCCAAAAAGCCTCCCATACACCTCAAGCTCCTGTAGCCTCACATTAAGGTGCAGATTCTCTCAAGATGCTTCAAAATGGATGGAAATTGAGCCGTTTTGTGAGTTGAACCAGTCTTACATAATGCTCAGCAATCTTTGTAAAAATTCCTGCAAAGACTGTGGTCGAGTTGAGTGTGAAGGGCGAGATTCATCTCATCCTGAAGTACCTTGTGCCGGTGCTGTTTGGAGTGTAAAAATTTGAACTAGATTTACCCGAAATTGGAATGAGTAGTTGATATTGTCTATGCTATGCCATTTTTTTGTATATATACCACTGCACACCAACCTTGAACTGTGGGTGTTTGACATTATTCACTACTATAGGATTTTACGAGGCTATGGGAATAGATTCCCCTATTAGGTCCCAAATTGACAGGTGATATCAATCATTGCCTCTTCTGGTTGCTCCCAAATGGCAGCAACCCGTTTAGGTTGCTACCAAAAAAGGCAGCAACCTAAACGGGTTGCTGACTTTTAAGGAAATTTGATGCAACACACACCAGAACCGCGCCGAAGCTGGGCTCGGTCACGGTGTGTGTTGCTGCCCAAAAGAATTGCAAAAAATTGTCCAAAAAGGGAAAGAGAAGGAGAGGGAAAAGGGGGAATTTCAAGAGTTTTGGATGTACTCTGGCCGTAAATTTCGCGATTGCGCCCCAAAGTTCTCGTGAAATGCTGGCACTCAGTGCCGAGATGCCGAGGTAGAAGCGTCGGCCCGGCAGAGCAACATTCTAAGTTGATTTGTTCAAATGCAGCACGGATTCCCGCAGAACGGTTTGCTATACCAGGTAGTCAATCATTGAAGATAGTACATCAGAACACGCAGAGGTACCTCTGTTGTAACTTGAACTGAACTCAAACTTGAAAAACAAGACCGCAATACGATTCATTATTCATAGCGAATTTTGGATGTTGAACATCCAACGCGACTGATTTGAATCAAGCCCTGGTGATGCTCCTGTTCATTTGCAGTACATTACCCACAAAGGTATCTGTATACTCCACACTGTCATCATGCAAACACAGTCAAGCCGTGAATTACTTAAACACATTGATAATGACGGTGTTTACTTTCAACCCCAGATATACTATAGGATGATTGTGTCAGAGACCTTATCTGCCTAGTATTACCGCCTAAGACACACAAGTAGATAGCTAGACCCATCTATACAAGGATCAAAACAATTTATGAATTGGTGGAAGGAGCTCCGTTTACAGGTTTCGTTTTAGTTGGTTTCGGTGTGATGCTTCTTCAATATAGCTGTAAATCGTATTCTGAGTGCTACTTACAACCTCATTCTGTTTGATTTTGCTTATCAGAGCTCTCTGTCTGCTTCCAAGTAGCCAGAACGAAATTGTTTCGAAATGCTCCTGAATATCAATATATCAGACATTCGGAGGCTAAAAAAATCCAAAAAGCCTCCCATACACCTCAAGCTCCTGTAGCCTCACATTAAGGTGCAGATTCTCTCAAGATGCTTCAAAATGGATGGAAATTGAGCCGTTTTGTGAGTTGAACCAGTCTTACATAATGCTCAGCAATCTTTGTAAAAATTCCTGCAAAGACTGTGGTCGAGTTGAGTGTGAAGGGCGAGATTCATCTCATCCTGAAGTACCTTGTGCCGGTGCTGTTTGGAGTGTAAAAATTTGAACTAGATTTACCCGAAATTGGAATGAGTAGTTGATATTGTCTATGCTATGCCATTTTTTTGTATATATACCACTGCACACCAACCTTGAACTGTGGGTGTTTGACATTATTCACTACTATAGGATTTTACGAGGCTATGGGAATAGATTCCCCTATTAGGTCCCAAATTGACAGGTGATATCAATCATTGCCTCTTCTGGTTGCTCCCAAATGGCAGCAACCCGTTTAGGTTGCTACCAAAAAAGGCAGCAACCTAAACGGGTTGCTGACTTTTAAGGAAATTTGATGCAACACACACCAGAACCGCGCCGAAGCTGGGCTCGGTCACGGTGTGTGTTGCTGCCCAAAAGAATTGCAAAAAATTGTCCAAAAAGGGAAAGAGAAGGAGAGGGAAAAGGGGGAATTTCAAGAGTTTTGGATGTACTCTGGCCGTAAATTTCGCGATTGCGCCCCAAAGTTCTCGTGAAATGCTGGCACTCAGTGCCGAGATGCCGAGGTAGAAGCGTCGGCCCGGCAGAGCAACATTCTAAGTTGATTTGTTCAAATGCAGCACGGATTCCCGCAGAACGGTTTGCTATACCAGGTAGTCAATCATTGAAGATAGTACATCAGAACACGCAGAGGTACCTCTGTTGTAACTTGAACTGAACTCAAACTTGAAAAACAAGACCGCAATACGATTCATTATTCATAGCGAATTTTGGATGTTGAACATCCAACGCGACTGATTTGAATCAAGCCCTGGTGATGCTCCTGTTCATTTGCAGTACATTACCCACAAAGGTATCTGTATACTCCACACTGTCATCATGCAAACACAGTCAAGCCGTGAATTACTTAAACACATTGATAATGACGGTGTTTACTTTCAACCCCAGATATACTATAGGATGATTGTGTCAGAGACCTTATCTGCCTAGTATTACCGCCTAAGACACACAAGTAGATAGCTAGACCCATCTATACAAGGATCAAAACAATTTATGAATTGGTGGAAGGAGCTCCGTTTACAGGTTTCGTTTTAGTTGGTTTCGGTGTGATGCTTCTTCAATATAGCTGTAAATCGTATTCTGAGTGCTACTTACAACCTCATTCTGTTTGATTTTGCTTATCAGAGCTCTCTGTCTGCTTCCAAGTAGCCAGAACGAAATTGTTTCGAAATGCTCCTGAATATCAATATATCAGACATTCGGAGGCTAAAAAAATCCAAAAAGCCTCCCATACACCTCAAGCTCCTGTAGCCTCACATTAAGGTGCAGATTCTCTCAAGATGCTTCAAAATGGATGGAAATTGAGCCGTTTTGTGAGTTGAACCAGTCTTACATAATGCTCAGCAATCTTTGTAAAAATTCCTGCAAAGACTGTGGTCGAGTTGAGTGTGAAGGGCGAGATTCATCTCATCCTGAAGTACCTTGTGCCGGTGCTGTTTGGAGTGTAAAAATTTGAACTAGATTTACCCGAAATTGGAATGAGTAGTTGATATTGTCTATGCTATGCCATTTTTTTGTATATATACCACTGCACACCAACCTTGAACTGTGGGTGTTTGACATTATTCACTACTATAGGATTTTACGAGGCTATGGGAATAGATTCCCCTATTAGGTCCCAAATTGACAGGTGATATCAATCATTGCCTCTTCTGGTTGCTCCCAAATGGCAGCAACCCGTTTAGGTTGCTACCAAAAAAGGCAGCAACCTAAACGGGTTGCTGACTTTTAAGGAAATTTGATGCAACACACACCAGAACCGCGCCGAAGCTGGCTCGGTCACGGTGTGTGTTGCTGCCCAAAAGAATTGCAAAAAATTGTCCAAAAAGGGAAAGAGAAGGAGAGGGAAAAGGGGGAATTTCAAGAGTTTTGGATGTACTCTGGCCGTAAATTTCGCGATTGCGCCCCAAAGTTCTCGTGAAATGCTGGCACTCAGTGCCGAGATGCCGAGGTAGAAGCGTCGGCCCGGCAGAGCAACATTCTAAGTTGATTTGTTCAAATGCAGCACGGATTCCCGCAGAACGGTTTGCTATACCAGGTAGTCAATCATTGAAGATAGTACATCAGAACACGCAGAGGTACCTCTGTTGTAACTTGAACTGAACTCAAACTTGAAAAACAAGACCGCAATACGATTCATTATTCATAGCGAATTTTGGATGTTGAACATCCAACGCGACTGATTTGAATCAAGCCCTGGTGATGCTCCTGTTCATTTGCAGTACATTACCCACAAAGGTATCTGTATACTCCACACTGTCATCATGCAAACACAGTCAAGCCGTGAATTACTTAAACACATTGATAATGACGGTGTTTACTTTCAACCCCAGATATACTATAGGATGATTGTGTCAGAGACCTTATCTGCCTAGTATTACCGCCTAAGACACACAAGTAGATAGCTAGACCCATCTATACAAGGATCAAAACAATTTATGAATTGGTGGAAGGAGCTCCGTTTACAGGTTTCGTTTTAGTTGGTTTCGGTGTGATGCTTCTTCAATATAGCTGTAAATCGTATTCTGAGTGCTACTTACAACCTCATTCTGTTTGATTTTGCTTATCAGAGCTCTCTGTCTGCTTCCAAGTAGCCAGAACGAAATTGTTTCGAAATGCTCCTGAATATCAATATATCAGACATTCGGAGGCTAAAAAAATCCAAAAAGCCTCCCATACACCTCAAGCTCCTGTAGCCTCACATTAAGGTGCAGATTCTCTCAAGATGCTTCAAAATGGATGGAAATTGAGCCGTTTTGTGAGTTGAACCAGTCTTACATAATGCTCAGCAATCTTTGTAAAAATTCCTGCAAAGACTGTGGTCGAGTTGAGTGTGAAGGGCGAGATTCATCTCATCCTGAAGTACCTTGTGCCGGTGCTGTTTGGAGTGTAAAAATTTGAACTAGATTTACCCGAAATTGGAATGAGTAGTTGATATTGTCTATGCTATGCCATTTTTTTGTATATATACCACTGCACACCAACCTTGAACTGTGGGTGTTTGACATTATTCACTACTATAGGATTTTACGAGGCTATGGGAATAGATTCCCCTATTAGGTCCCAAATTGACAGGTGATATCAATCATTGCCTCTTCTGGTTGCTCCCAAATGGCAGCAACCCGTTTAGGTTGCTACCAAAAAAGGCAGCAACCTAAACGGGTTGCTGACTTTTAAGGAAATTTGATGCAACACACACCAGAACCGCGCCGAAGCTGAGCATCTTGCAGTTTTTTGAGGTGTTCGACAGCTACAGTCGTAAACTTGGAAGCGCAACGTAACGTAGAAGAGCAACACGCATATTCCGTACCCGCGGACATTTTGGCGAGCTGGAATTTGCACTCTCCTACCATTTTTGAGGTCGCTGAATTCAATGGACCACTTTTTGGAACCTAAAAATTACTTCCCTGGGCAGTGGGAGCGCAATTTATCGAAAATGCCCAATTTTGGAAGGAAGTTTGTGATTTCCCCAAACCTTTGAGCATCTCCATGAAAAATTTGGTGTTCAAAAAGTCCCCACAAACCATATTTCTCATTGGCAAAAAACTGGACTGAATAGCTTCTTTGAAGGGCTAGAACCAGCTGGTTTGTTGCTGATTTTTTGATTTTTTCAGCTGAATTGTGAATTTTGCCTTGCAATATAAACACCACCTGGTGTTCCTGTGCATGCTTGATTTGTGGTATGATACTTCTAGGGCCTAAATATACATGCTCTATGTTGTCGCGACCTGCGGGGAAGGATTCTAGCTTTGTTTACTGTTGTTGCTCTTCTACGTTATTTGGCCCATTTGGGTGGAGCCAAACTTTGGCCCTTGATCTCACTCAAAACAGACTGTATCGACCCCGAATTTTTGACGAATCTGCAGAACAGATGCGTGGCTATTACCCTAGCACAAAAAACTCAGAGTTTTGGTGCACTTTTCATCGAATAATCCGCGGGGAAAGCTAATCGTTGCGCTTCCCAGTTTACGACTGTACCAAAGTAAGGAACAGACTTTTCCAGTGGTAGTTTCACGTACCTTCCCATGCGGTTCCGTATGGGCAGTGAATCTCCTTCACTTGTCTGATTAATTCTGGACCGATTGGCTGGAGGTGGCTGAGGGTAGGATGCGGGTTACGAGGGATTTCTTTGGCGAGGAAGGCCTTGAGAATAGGATGGCGCAAGAATCGGCGGGGTGTCATGTCCGCAATGTCGTCGCTCATGCTGTCCAACAGTTGGGTGACCTTGCGACGAAATATGAGTTTTGGTTAGTGGTATGGGATGGGTTTGGGTGCCAGACGAAACAATCAAAACAAATGGGCATTCGACGCGGTAGGCTTCGAGCGGCTCTATAACGCGGAATATCACTGAGCAACGAAGTCGCTCCATAATAGGCTGGAGGAGAAGACCATCGGCATCGCGGTGATCGTGCGCTGCAAGCGAAACGGGTCAGCGAGGTCGAAATTGCGAAATTGGACAAGGAGGCCCTCGATCCTGGCGAGATGGCCTAATTTGAAGCATTGTCTCCTCGGAGAAGCATACAATGCGCTTCTTCAGCCTTTCAATAAAGCCCAGATTTACTAGACCATGACCCATTATTATTTTCTTTTGCGCCGCGTTATGCGTGAGGGAAGCCAGTCTGACTTCAAATTGCAGCAGTTAACAGACTGGGGTAGATATAGGCGCCTTGTGCCGCATTTACAGCGAAAAACAGCGAGGTTCTGCTTGGTAATTTAAGTATGGACAGAGATAATGCTACTCAAACAGAAATCGCCTCGTACAAGCCTTGAGTTTCAACCTGCTCACGAATCCGAGGCGCCATAGCATTGAATATAGCCCATCCAGACAATGCTTCAATTGTCGGAGAGCCCAAATGGATATAAACTTCGAATGCAAGGGCTGCAAACTCATCAGGCACCCAGCGGAAAGCTTCCTCCCGAGGAGTTTCGATTAGCGCTCGAAGCTCATCGATAGCGTCTTGAGTAACCTCTACAGCAACATTTTCAAGGCCGTAATCTTGAGGCATATCAAATACAACATTCGGTGCCACACGTGATGGGAGACGTCGTCCAGGTTGCTTGCGTGTCTTCTGGTTATTAAAGTAGTCGACAAATTCGTCCAGACCAATCTGAACGATTTGAGGCCACAGCCAGCGAAACAGATGCCTAAGAATCGCAGTCAGCTCATTGCATGCTCAAGAGAAGATAGAAGAGCTTACCTGTGGATCAAATCTCCGGGAATGAGATGGCGCCAAGTTCTTCCTTGACAATTTCAACAAGGAATGCGAAAACGACGGCGTTGAGATATCAGGTCAGTTTCCTGTTCCGAATTTAGTACTACTTACAATTGAACTGTCTAGAATTTAGAGTTACCGACTTTATTCTCGCCCGAGAGGGCACTGCCTGCGTCAACGACCGCTTCGAACCTTCTCCAGCTTCCGGTGTTGATTCATCTCACTACCTCACTCTTTCCGACGCGGAGAAAGACGAAATTACTTCCGGTACTGCAGTTATCTCCTCGATTACTTGGCTTCTCGAGCGAGAGAGAGGTGATGTTGAACTTCGAAAATATTCCAGAACCTTGGACCATCCGCGCTATTCTGACAAGCAAGGCGCAACTATCAACGCTTTTCAGCATTTCACCTATCTCTAGTATTCAAATGAGACTCTTGTTCTGGCCGATATTCAAGGCAAGTCTAATATTTTCACGCCGCTGTATCTGCACAGATGTACTGATCCACCTACCAATTCCAGCCTCAGAAAGTCACGATCCAAAGAGTCAAGCGGCTATTTTGTTCGATCTCATGTCTCATACAGCGACTGGGTAAGCTCCTTTGACTTGATTCTCTTGCCAATTCTCATAATTAATTCAGAGGCAGTGGTGCCGGAGACCACGGCGAGAAAGGGATCCAAACATTTCTGGATCAGCATGAATGCGTTCAGAAATGTGCACTACTTTCCCTTAAACCCCTTCGAGAACCTGAAGCGCTGGATGCCAATGAGGAAGACAATGGCTCCAATTCCGAGTAGTATTTAGCCTGAATTTGTGGCATTCAACTGCTTCCTATAAATAAAACTACTGTATTCAACTGCAAATTAGAGTCTTTGGTGGTTAGCATAGACCTGCGGCATGCAACGGCCTTGAGTTGGGTCGTATTTCTGTATTCACATCATACAGTCGTAAACTAGGAAGCGCAACGATTAGCTTTCCCCGCCGATTATTGGATGAAAAATGCACCAAAACTCTGAGTTTTGTGTGCTAGGGTAATAGCCCCGCATCGGTTCTGCAGATTCGTCAAAAATTCGGGGTCGATACAGTCTGTTTTGAGTGAGATCAAGGGCCAAAGTTTGGCTCCACCCAAATGGGCCAAATAACGTAGAAGAGCAACAACAGCAAACAAAGCTAGAATCCTCCCGCAGGTCGCGACAACATAGAGCATGTATATTTAGGCCCTACAAGTATCATACCACAAATCAAGCATGCACAGGAACACCAGGTGGTGTTTATATTGCAAGGCAAATTTCACAATTCAGCTGAAAACATCAAAAATCAGCAACAAACTTGCAACAAACCAGCTAGTTCTAGTCCTTTAAAGAAGCTATTCAGTCTAATTTTTTTGCTGGTGGGAAATATGGTTTGTGGGGACTTTTTAGACACCAAATTTTCCATGGAGATGTTCAAAGGTATGGGGAAATCACAAACTTCCTTCCAAAATTGGGCATTTTCGACAAATTGCGCTCCATTGCTCAGGGAAGTAATTTTTAGGCTCCAAAAAGTGGCTCATTGAATTCAGCGACCTCAAAAATGGTAGGAGAGTGCAAATTCTATCTCGCCAAAATATCCGCGGGTACGGAATATGCATGTTGCTCTTCTACGTTACGTTGCGCTTCCTAGTTTACGACTGTATTCAACTCAATGTTCAAATTCTCCTCTAACCTCGCTGTTTTTGCCTGAAAGTCGGAGAGACAACTTGAATGACCTTTATCTCTATGTAGGTCCACACAGAAAAAATCAGACTGCCTTTGTTGTCGTCAAACACGAAGAGAAAAGGCAAATCAAAGAAGTCATGTGATCGCGTTGCCCCGCTGATTTCCCATCAAAGCTCGTTATTTCACATCCCTCGATGTTCTAACGGCTTTTGAGGTGGAAGATATTATTTATTCATACAATACATATGTACCTACACCACAAACCTCGGCCAAATGATGACCATGGCAAATTGGCGCTTGGTTTTGTGTACGAGGTGAGCTGGTACAGCCACTCGGCCGAGTACCCGAAGGTCCGATGACACAAATCGAAAATCAAAATCAACCGCGGCCTTCCCGCCAACCGTAGTCGTGAATTCATCATTCACAAAAAATGGGTTTCTGAGCATGTTGAAACACACCGATGTAGTTCATGACACACATCATGAAAATTGAATTTCAAGATAATTATCTTGAATTTCAAGACAAATACTTCGCACAGTGATCCCGGACAGAATAAAGGCAGATTTACCTTAATTTTTGGACCGAAAATCGCGATTTTCGAGCTCAGATTTACTTTAATTCGGACTGACGTAAGCGGTAGTGACCGGGAGCCTATCTACGCCCTCGGTGACTCCCCAACACTCGGAAGTGAGGTCTGCGATTTCCCTCGGAATCCTATACAGTAGTAACAGTATACTATATGATAGCGGACCTAACTTCGTGACAAGTCGGTTACCCAATTTGGAAATCATTACTGTGACCTCACCTTTTACCTAGGTGAATTGAAAATTGTGTAGAAAGCACTCTAAGAAGGCCAGCTAAAGATCCCCCGGTGCAAAAGTTTGAAAAGTTGAAAAATAGGGAGTTTGTGCGAGCGACCCAGGTCGCTTTTCAACCGCTCAGATCTCCGCAACAACAGATACCAGGTGTGAGCTCCAAGCGACCCAAGAGAGTATCGCCCTGGGATACTCCTAGGTCGCTGGGACTTCACACCTGAGACTGCTCGTTGTTGAGATTTGAGCGATCCCAAAGCGACCCGGGTCGCTTTGCACAAACCCGCTAATTATTTTTGCTCCCCGGATTTCGCGCTTTTGGTCCGGACCGACCGGTAGCCGGTGGCTCTGTGATCCCATCAACGCATCAAATAGCCGCCGAGCAGACGAAAAAAAGCAAACCACAACCTTGAACTAAATGGTTCACAGTATCAGGGGAGTCTAATACCATCACTGAGCAATCTGGTGCTGTTTGGAGGGCAAATTGCAAATTTTTCAGCGCAAAATCTTGGCAAAATCGCAAGTTAGGTACACGCAATTTTGGAAATTTCCGCATTTCTTACCCTAGGTTAGGGTTATTCCGTTTTCTCTGAAATGAAAATTTTACTTATAAACCCACCCTATGTTCCTGCTAAATCTCAAATCTTGAAGAATTTTAACCAAAATTACGGCTCGACATGAAGTTCTGTCCGCTATCATACATGAAAACAAGAGGAGGCACAGCATTGCGCCCAGAAAGGGAAATTCACCCCGTGACTTTCTGTCAAAGCCTGAGAATCCCCGCGGCGACGCGCGCCGGCGAGTGCAGCGAGCGGCAGTGCGGCGCCGTCGGCCTGGAAAGCAGCAAGATGAGTGCAGGACTCTTGAGTGGCGAAGGCATGGGTCCCATAGCTCGTCATACATGAAAACAAGAGGAGGCACAGCCTCCGTCCAAGAAAGGGAATTGGTCATATGACTTTCTGTCAAAGCTCCCCGCGGCGCGCGCCGGTCGCGAGCGTAGCGAGCGGCGGTGCGGCGCCGTCGGCAAGCAATTCACTGCGGGGTTTGGGGCGGCAGCCCCGACGAGCTGTGACCCCCCGTAGGCACGCCGCGAGCGGAGCGAGTCGGCCGTGCCGAAGGCAGGGCGCTAAAGCTCGTCCAATCGGAATCACAACCCGGCGAACACGTATTGGTCACGTGTTGGCCTGGTTTTCACCACCTACGAATGCGATGGGTAGTCCCAACCCCTCAGAACAGAACGAAATAACTACGACCCCGGAACAAGGGTTGCTGCCTTTACCGGTTGTAACTGATAACATCCTTCAAGGCACTCCTCTAGCTGGCGGGACGGCGGCTAGTGGCGAACATGTCCGGGACCAAAGGTATAACTCTTGCCTCACATTCAACGGCTCACAGCATGGTGAACGTGCTTTTGCAGGTCCCGGAATCCTCTGAATATGGCTCTCATGCAGGAGGATATTGATCGAGGTATCAACAACGTTGAACTCGAAGTTTTACTTGAAGCCCTTTTCCCCAAATTCCCCACCGTTCTAGAAAAGGCGAAGAATGTTCAACGTGAAATGGGAGGCTTTATAGCAAACGATTTGACAATCTAGTATGTACATACGTATGCGCTTTGCCTATGGCGTCCCTTAATTACTGCTTTTCAGCTGCCATGCATCCGACGAAAAAAGCCGTTATGTTCCTTTCGTTAATATCGTAAATCTCATCAAGGAGCATCTTGGTCACTTGAAACACCCCGACCAACGCCATGTCCCCGCCTCATAGGAGGAAATCATTTTCGTTCCTAACGACCCCCAGCGCATACACAGCGCTGCGCTCAAGAAGGCAGGGATGAGGAAGACGTCCCCGGACTGCATCATCGTGAAAGTCAAAACATTTGTTGAGCATCTACAAGATACAGAAGTTTCAGAGGACGAATCCTTCGATACCCTACGTTTAACAGCAGCAAACAAACCCAAAGGCACCCCTTTGGCATGGAGCAACGTCCTTGCCTCTCTGGAGTTTAAATATGGGCGGAAAATAGGCAATTTCAACCTAGGTGAACCAGGTGTGTATTAGCATGTTAACCAATGATTTTCTTCATCATACTTTTGCACCCAATTCGTAGCTATCAACTCAAGGAGCCCCGGTACGCAGGAACATCCCTATCGGATAGACGCATACCTGACTTTTTCTTAGCCGGTGGGTCAAAGCGAGGCAGCGAGGGGCCATCCCCTGATGCTCCTCCGCAGAAACGGTCCAAAACCGACTCGACATCAACTTCTAGAGAGAAAGTCAAAGAGCTACTCAATCTTACGCTCAGCCCAGAGCAACAGGGTGGTTTCTATGCTCTGGAACGTCTCCGTTGTGGCCCATTTATATCACATACCATAACGTTACTACTCCAAGGTTGGCCCACGGTATCGTTTTGTCCTCTGACAGGCATTGATATGCGTAATGCAGACCGTTCCCTCAGCCTACAATTCTATGACGCGCAAGGCCGAATCGCGTCGAAAAGCATCGATTTCATTCACCGTTTTGACCTCCTCATTGCCCTCGTATCTGTCCTGGATGAGTTTGACGATCAGGCTTGGGGCCATATTACTCTTCCCTCTGAGCTCGCTTCGCGCACCCTTGATACCAATTCTGAGTGGGTAGACCGTCCCTTTGCTATTCGAGGACGCCGGACATTTGCCTGTCCCATATTGAAATCGCCGGAGGAATTCTTCAAATCAAGCTGGTCAGAGGATAGGCGAACAGATAAAGAGTACAAGATTGTGGCGGAGGCCCGAGAGCGTGCGGGCAAATACCTTCCCGCTGATATCATCGGCTTTGTGACCAACCACCTGCCGTCTTGCATAATCGCAGGCACGATGGAGTTAACATCAACCAAGTGTGTCCGTGCCCGACTGGGACACCCTGCGGACGGCAGATCCCTCTTTGGATGGTTTCGAAGCGGCTTTCGCCCTTCCGTTATCAAGACTACCTCGATGATCCTGAGATGCTATGGCGGCTGATCTGGAAAGCGATTCGATGTGTGTGCATAATTTCTCGCAAGCGTATTGGTCTAATCTAATCTTGCTTTCTTCCAGGTCACAACCTCCTCTGGCGGATCGGTGTTGCGCATGGCGACATCAGTCTCACCAACTTGATGGTCGCTAAGCAAATAGTCCCACATGGCGGGACCGTGGCAGCCGAGCAGGATGCTGACTCGGACCCCTGGATCGTCTTGTCTGACTATGATCTCAGTGCATTGATGGAAGCGGGCGGCGAGTCACCAGCTGCGGGGGTTCGAAAGAACCGGAACCCTCCCTTTCATCTCTACGGATCTGCTCACCCAACCGCATGGAACTATCCAGCGCAAATATGGGCACGACCTTGAGTCGTTTGCATTCCTACTACTCTATATCATGCGCGACGGGTTTCCGGAGGCTGCGTCTCGGGGTTTTTTGCTATGCACTCCTTTGGGCATCGGCTGAAGGTTATCCGTTGGTCGCGCCAGTCGACCTCAGGGTTGTGTTTGAATAACCAATCATACCCGATGAATACGCGGGCCTTGCCGAGTCCCGTTACGAGGAACCTCTGTCGCTCAGCATATATACATAGCTACAGTTTCTATTGACCAAAACAGTTTTATATGTGACCGTTATTTTTCTATATCGGGTCAGAAATTCAGGCTCATGTGCGATGGCTGTGGACGCCCATGTCCTTATTTGGGCATAGGATTGCACCCGTGCATGATGGCCGTCGGCCTGATCAATTCCCGCTGATCCACTCACGTACTTACCAAGTTCAAGTTGACGCCCAATCGACGCCTCTCAACACTTCAACTTCCATGGACGCGCTCCAGAACAAGAAACAAATTGGAGTGCTTTAGCACTGATAAAATAGGTGTGAAGCGTTCACTCACAAACCTCGCAATTCTGCCTAGATTGCTGCACCTTCGAGCTACCACTTTCATCTAGCGCTGGCCAAAAATATAATACGAAAAATATATTTTGAATATATTCAACGGAATACGAATACGATACGGCGCGGGGAGGGGAAGTGAATATGAATATGGAAGAATATGACTACGATACGGTATGAATATGAGTACGATATGGACCCCAGCGTATTCAGATATATTTTACCACAACTTTTGCCATCAAATGTGTTCCGGCCCTTGGAGCCGAGGGCCAAAATCAACAAATGCCTGTCCGGCCGGCTGACAACCGTTGTCCCGGGCTCCCGACGGCTCGGCAACAGTTCCAACGCATCCCCGGGCATCTCGGGTGAACACCGACCATCACAACAATTTGATCTGGCTTTGTATCTCAGTGTTGGGGTGGAGATTCTTCCTTAGAAATGCACTATAATGCATTGAAGCAGCATGAGAGGAGGATATGAGCTGTTTTTGGAGCACTTCGTTGAAAATTTTGCAACCCAAAATATATTTGAATATATTCAAAATATATTCGTATTCAACCCTATGACTATGAGTACAATATACTACAGATATGATACGGTCCTAGGAGGCAAATACGATACGGATATGAATACAATACGCCAAAAGGCATATTATATTCGTATTTGGCCAGCGCTACTTTCATCAACTCAAATTTTGCTCGGATTCCACTCATGCAAGGCTCTTGAAATTCGATGCCCTTTAAAAGTGGACAAGAGTACTCCAGACAGTTTGAATGAGCTGAAAGCCTACCATAACATTTAATTACAATGCATTTCCGCAGTTCTGTGGTTCAATTTCTTAGCATATACAGTATCTGCTTAGCATATACAGTATCTGCTTCATACTTCTAACACCTCTGCCTGGACTACACAAGAACAATTTCATTAAGGTGAACTGATTGTTAATGTTAGCTCTTCGAAATTTTCAATTTATTATATGCGCACGAAATTGAAGAAGAAATTTCCACAGCCCCATACTCGCAGAATTTTGACAAGTTGCCGCCAGTTCTCTACAGCAGTAGGCAAGAGAATATGGATGCTAAATCCAATACTGTGTCTCCCTGTATGGAAGCAACGGTCACGGTCACGATGACCTCCGTTGCGTTGCGAAATTTCCTCCGGGTCACGGTCACGATGCCTTGCGTTGCTTTTCAACCACCGTGACATTTTGCAGAAAAATATTAAGAAATTTGGAGGCACCCTAGAAGCAATTAATATGTTGATTTCTGCCCAAGATTTCCGGGTTTCAGCTCTTCAGCTAAAGCAGGAATGCTTTTTCACTGTAAAAAGCGCCGGAATCGCCCCGTAATCAGTGAAAGATTGGTCAAAAGGTTGCACCTCAAGGCAACGGTCACGGTCACGATGCTGGCCGTTGCCCTTGAAAATTGCAACGGAAATGTCACGGTCGATTTTGCGTTGCTTCAATACACATACGCACAGTACCCCGAGCGTACGCTCGAGGAAATTCATGTTATTAGTAGTTGCGACGATCACTACTTTGTGTAGCGTCCTAAAAATGATACCTGATTGCTGCTCCGTGTGCCTCAAGGCGAAAGATTTGAGTGTTATGGAAGGGGCGGGCATGGATTATGCAAATGTGGGCTTTTTGGAAAGGCGAGAAGCCGCGCAGAAGGAAGGGAACGGAGTAATTAGAGGGTTTGCGATGAGCCATTGGAGCCATTGAATGGCTAACGATTTCCCGATTAGGAAACTTTGATGGCCCAAACAATGATGTCGAGTTACACAAGAGCTGCCTAGAATGAAGTTTGGATGCTGAGACCGGGGTTAGCCTTGGGCAATGCGCCAGAATTTCGACTTTTGTGTAGCCATTAGCCATCCAATGGCTGCATCGCAAACTCGCTATTCAACAAAACGTTGTTGTGTATATCTAAATGTCGATGGCGTTGATAGATTTGGACGAGTCGGCACGGCGCATGTGTGAATACAAGACAGTTATTCTCCAGATGAACTGCACAACGACTCCAAATACACGAACTCGTGTGTGGAGGCGGGTGTGCAGTTATCCTGGTGAACATGAAATGACATCCGCGTGGGGGAGGGGACAGGGATAAGTGGACATCGGGACAGCGGGCAGAGAGTGAAAATGGCCGGTCTACTTATTCGCAGCCTAACAGATTGAAAAATCACGCAGCTTCATCCAGAATGTATCCTTTCACCATTTCCAACCCACATCGACGCAATCATCATGGCGCGCTTTGTTGGAGCTGAATATCAGGTCGCCGAAGTAATGGAAATGCAAGTTGTAACGACGAGATTTGAGGTATTCGAGGTTCTCGGGACTACTGCCAGGAGCCAGTCAGTCGGGCAGTAAGCGGGCTTTGAGACAAGGAGGAACAGTTAAACAAGGCGGAGAGTGGAATCTCGTGCCATGAGCCTTGAAAAATGCGACGTCGACAACGGCCAGCCCTGTGAGCTGGTAAGGAGGAGACGGCGAGAAAGGCAAGCTTGCTTGAATGCCACCACGACGAAGCTTGTCCTTGTTTGTGTTGGCAATCTCCGCGACCGGCCTCGACCACTTGAGTGCAAATTTGAATTACATTGGCTGCGTCCTTAGTCCATATTTAAGGACATGCCGCAATCTTGAATTCAAGCCGCGGCCGGATTTGGACATGGAAATCAAGATGCATTCCATATTGTTGCGGGCTCTTCGATACCAGATACACTACGAAAACACGGGGGTGAGTGCAAACTTGAATCCGAAACTCCCTCCCCTTTTGCCTTTTAATATATCTTAGTAAGGCCCCAGGTCACTACCTACTATGTCTGTCCGCGCTAGAGTAAATCAACGTCCAAAAAACGGCCGATGTCTGTCCGAAAAATAGAGTAAATCAGCCAGATACTCCCCGATGTCCGTCCGGAATAGAGTAAATCGCGCGCAGTGCGGAAAATTTTTCGAGTATATGTTCTTCTGAGGATGAATCAGAAACCAAAATTGAGGTGCTGGGCAGGAAAAACGACGACATTTTGACAGTTTTGAGAAGACTTTTGCTTCAGAAACAGTGCAACACTGTGAAAAACAAAGTCCGTGAAATTCACAGTCCGACCTGGCGAATTTCGGTTTTCACCCGGATTTGGGTTGAAATAAGCTCTCAAAATTTGGGTGAAAATTTCGCATGAAACTCCACTGAAACTGTGACCAGATGCTTGGAAGTAGGTTCAGGTAAATTCCTAGTGAAATTACAGTTTCACGTACTTGAAAAGGTACATGGTTCAGGTCACCAGTACGGTTTCCGTATACAGTTAATTAAGATTATTGTCATAGTCGAATAGCTGTAGTAGAATAATTATTGAGGTCCGCAATTGTAGTCGTAGTAAGTGTTTAATGTAAGTGGTAGTAGAGTAGCAGTAATACGAGCTATTCGCCGGTCTAAGCAAGGTCGCATTTTGGGCGAAATTCACTTCTTTGCCCCTGAAATTCACCCAAAAAAAACATAGCGAAAATGGGTGAAAACGGTCATATAACCCGTGAACGGTGCTCGCGGGTTTTATGGGTGAATTTCCCTTCTTCTCCCCGAATTTCTGGCTGTTTTGTGGTGAAAGTTGGGTTCAAACAAGGTGAAAATATGCAGTGAAATTCACGGGTTCCGAGGTTCACAGTGCAAAAGACGCCTATCAGTAGCCTCAGGGCGAAAAATTGAAATTTAGCCCCAAATGTCTGTCCGAAATAGAGTAAATCAGACCCTTGGGCCAAGGGGATCCAACGATAAGAGAACAAGATATCACCTACAAAAGTTTTTTCCTGGCCGTCGGCTGGTCCCGGGGGGGTCCCCCGTAGGGTCTTAAACTTGTCTCATGTCTAGTACGCAAAAGCTGCCTGGAGATCCCAAACTGTTGGAAACTGATATCAGACCCATCTGCAGGTGGTATTTTGACGCAAGGGACCTCCAAACTGCCAAAGCGACGATAAACTTCCGGATTTGGGTAGGTTTCGCACGTTACATCACTCCGTGACTTGGTGTCACAAGACTCTGGATCAACTCTGGATATTGCTTATCGTCAGTCGTTCGTGCTTTGGGAGGCCAAGTCCTCAAAAACAAGAATTATCTGTACGTGTTAGGGCTATATAGCCAATAGAGACACTCACCACAATCAAAATATACCAGCAGTGGTGTTGATAGTGAGCTAAACACTGGAATTTGTATGGTGCTTCGAGGATAGCCAGTCCGGATTGCTTCAGTATATTTTAGGAGCACCCCATAAAGCACTAGTGCCGGGTATGGAAGGCCGGCGTATTATATACGGCGTATTATACGGGGTATCATACCTATCATACATTGGGGGCCAGAAGCTCAATGTATTAAAGTGTATTAAATTGATTTTTTGGGCTTGAATTCAAGGGCAAACGTTCAGTGAGCATTTTTGCGATGCTGAAGCCAACCGGAAGCACTGCCGAAACGCCCAGGATTTACGTGAACTACGGGGCCGAATTAGGCAGGCCCCACCCACCCTTCTCCCACGGATCCGCCTCTTCAAATGACGCAAATGCATTTCGAGCCATCGCGACTCAAAATCCATTTGCGTCATTGACAATCTTGTCCCTTCAGCGACGACTACACTGCATCAATTGAATATTTTCTCTTTGCACACTCCCTATCTGGTGTCGCCCTCCTGCGCTGAATGTGATTCGAATGTGAAATTTCGTCCCCAGTGCATGTTTCAGCGGATTCTAAGCGAGAACCTGCGTAAATCTGTGCTATCTCCAAGGTTTTCAGCGGTGCATTGGCAACAAAGTAAATACGAGTTTCAGCGAGACTTTAAATATTCGACCTTTGCAAAACATTGTCGGCATGGGCCTCTCCAACGAAGAGTACAACGCCCTCTGCTCAGGTTCTGACAAGTTCTTCACTATCTCATCTTACGGCTTCGACGATGTGAAAGCTGTTATGCAATTGGTTTTTGGCTCAGATCGCAGCTCCGACCACGCGTTGGCATGGACTTCGTACTGGGAGCGGGTTTTTCCTCTCGCAGAGCAACTCGATCGCGACGAGCCATACACGGCCCCCGATGTTCGTCTCTCTTTGATTTGTTTTCTCCTCCATGGACCCGTCCAATTTTAATTTGTTTTATCTAGGTCCCGCCGCAATTCGGCAGCGACGACGTTACCATGACTGACGCCGCACCTTCTGGCACACCTGTACTGTCAATTTCACTCGATGGGCAGGCCGACCGCCAGTGAGAGCGGGAGGAACGCAAGGCAAACGGAAATATTGTCACCAGAGAGGTCAAGAAACTCGGAAAATCTTTCGACACATTGGTGGCTGCTTTAGTTATCGAGCGTAGCGAGAAAAACTCCGTAGGCGACCTGAAGCCTATTTATCACTGTCTGGGGTGCGATAACAGCTGGAGAAACAATTCACGCACACGATGCGGTCCTCATTTAATTGCCTGCCCGGTATGTTAGCAAAAATGATCAGTCTGATTTGTAATTGACTATCGTATGTCAAGAAACTCCAGCGGGACTTTCCTGATGCATGGGAGGCTTTCCGAGACAGCTTTTCGAACGCATCCGCGAGTAATGTGCTTACAGGGAAGGCAGTTGCTCCTCCTGTGCGGGAAAAGTCTCGAAAGGCAGAAGATCCAAATCATGACCGTGTTGCGATTCCAGAAATCGCGACTGCATCGACAAAAGCAGCACCGGTGCAGCGGACCCTCGGCGCGAGCTGGGGAAGTACGGAAAAAATGACCGCTCCTCGCCAGGTACGTCCTCCGCTATTTCGTTTTGATTCTTAACTCAACTATTCAATCAGTCCGCTATTGACTATCTACTCTTGCGATTACTTGTGTGCTGTTCATTAGCGTTTGCTCTTCTTGATAACGGATTTTCATCGACTTTTGTAATGCCCTGTAAGTGTTCAAGCAAATTGTACCAGGAGTAACACTCACAATTCGTCCGAATCTAGCTGCTCTTCTTATTCTGTCCCCGACCGATCGTCGTTTGTGACCTCCCGACTCGCTATTGAAACCACATATGCGATGGAGCAGCTTCAAGCGATGGTCCAAAGCTTCATACATCTGACGCTTTCCTTCGACGGCTGGTCAAGTCGACGCAAAGACGAGATATACACTACACATGTGACGACCTCGGCTTGTCTGTCGTACTTGGTCGCAGGTATCATTTTAACTGGAATTTCTGCGACTGGGGATAAAATTTGCGAAGAGCTCACCAAGGTTCGTGCCATCGGAACATGTATTCTGTCGCACCGTACTGAATTTTTTCTAGGTTATTCTATTCTACTCGAGTATACCGCAGTCCGTTTTTCGATGGTTGTGTCCGATACCACGGGAAATGTCAAGAAATGCCGAGCTCTCATTTGCACAAAATGGCCTTGGATCTTGAATTGCCCCGACCCCTGTCATCAGCTCAATCTACTTGCGAAGGAGATTATGGTTGGTTCAAAGGAGTTTCCGAAGATCAAGGGATTCACGGAGGTGTGACTGTGTGCGATTAAAGATTGGAGTCGCGTTTGACTAATCTGCTCTCCAGCCGATGAAATTTGTCTCGTTAATCACGACCTTCTTCAGCCACAGCAATGATTCCACCATATACTTGCGTGACGAGCTCAAGACCGAGGAGGATCGTCGTTCCCTGGTCGCATTCGGCGAGACTCGCTTCTCAACATTCGCCAACCAGGCAAGTAGTGTGAGCCGATGCTTCAACGCCATTCAGTCGCTCTTCGAACGCGGTCAGGTTAAGTTCGACACCAAGGCGGTGAGTTCCTGCCATCCTGCAACAGCCAACTTCACTTAACGAGTATCACCGACAGCCAACTGACCCCAAACGCGTCCGCATTCCCACTCTCGATGACCTCCTCAACCCGACAGCGCCAACGGACTCCGATGCCCCGATTGACCTCGATTCAGTGTTCAACCTCCGCAGCAATTCAACACGGCTGAGGTGGAGGATATGGCTGACGGCGAGGATGAGACGGATATTGATGCACCTCCCCTTGTGCAACGTGTTGCCAACCTGCCGGTCTTGGAGATTGAGACCTACATTGGCCTCAAGGCACCCAAACTGACACAGCGGTTCGGCCCGAAGCAGATGGACATCCGTACAGCGCTCTCTCCACAGAACTTCGACTTCTCTCGACATCGTTGACCATGCTGATAAACTTATTTAGGTTCCCTCTGCTCAGACGACTCAGCCTTTGCAGCCTGCCTTCCCCTCCAGCGCCATGCCCCAGGTAAGCCTCGCAAAATTCTCATACTATCTTGTTGAACTAACAATATGTAGCACGCCTTCAATTTCACGGCCACAAACATGCTTCCCTTCGAGTCTCATCTCCAGCACCACGACTCGAACAGTCTTCCTCATCTTCCTCCCTTCGAAACCGCCACCGCTGTCCTCGGAAAGCCAGCCTCCAAGATCGCTGGTGTTCGGCCCAAGGACAAGGGCAAGAAGCGCAAACGTTCCCCCGATTCTGACGACGAGAGCGACGCCGCCCCTGCTAAGCGTGTCGACGGCAAGCGCGGCCGTCCACATGGCGCTCACAACTATAGCAAAGCGGATAAGAAGGCGTCTATGCGGTGCATCAGGAAAGTGTTGCCGCTGGGGAAAGAGGGATGGAAGGATGTTGCGGCGTTGTTCAGGCCGTGGGCTGTGGAGCACAATCGACCGGAGCGTGATGCCAATTGGTTAAGGCTCCAACCATTTCCGTTTGCAAACGGTAATATCCGTTTTCGTTTCCATTTAATTTGCTCGAGGTCGGAAACAGTTTGGAAACAGTTTGTAAACGGTTCAAACGGTTGGGCTGAATGAACTGCCTTTCAGTACACAGAATTTTGCAAATGGTAGTAAAATTCACTGATATTTCCGCCACAAAGTTCCATAGACCAGTCTCTGCTCCCTGATCATGATGATAGCTCATTACTTGCAGCTTGGGATGCTCAACCTTTGTCCAAACGAGGAAACTGGACGACTTCTGGGCGCGGATTTGGGGTCTCATATTGGCTCGGGTCCCATGTGAGGACATCTGGGGGTTGCTGGGGTGATAAACGCGAGAAGGAGGGGAACAAAACATGCCGACTCACCTCTAGGTACGCCCAATTCGACCACTCCAGAAATTCATCCGTTTAAAACAGTTTTAAACTGTTATAAACTGTTTCCTACAGCCGTTTCGGAAAAAGAATGCGGGTTTTGATTGATTTTCGTTTTCGAAATCTGCTTATCTGTGTTTGGTCCTGCGTCCTCGGCTCCACCCTTGCCGAATCAGCTATTCGTCTCTTTCAGCGCATTCTCTTGCCAGAGAGTGAGTTGGTGAGGCTCCCTGAACGTTTGTGAATACATCAGAGCTCCAATCTGACCTCCAGCAGGGCTCAAATGCGTGCTTGAGCCCAGTTGTTTACACCGCCAAGCTCACGGCAGTTGTGGAGACTTGTGGAGCCGCACGGTGCCGTTGACGGAATCGTCAACAACTGTCAATTAAAATCGAAAAGGAAAGAAGATCAAAACCCGCATTCTTTTTCTGAAACGGCTGTAACCGTTTCCGTTTGATTTGCCAAAGTTCGCAAACGGAAACTAAATGGTTGGAGCCTTACAATTGGTACAAACGGGTGCGCTCTCTCCACTCTAGATAATCAATGTTCTAACACTTTGTTTAGCTCCTTCGCCTGAAAAAGCCTAGTCTGAAATTGTTGGCGGACCTTAGTCTCTCTAAGACAGACGCTACAACTTGTAGCTCGTTCCTCGCTAGGCGGACCTCGGTTTTGTCACGGCTGTAACATCATGTGCATTTCCCCACGCCCCAATGGGGCATAACACGTATACGCTTCGGTGCTGTGGTACGCAGCGACGACCCACTGTGAAGGCTTCGCAAGCCTAGAGAAGTATTGAAAGACTGCCCAGCCCATAGATAGACATAATTCAGTGCTATTTTACGCTTTAGGACCATAGCCATCAAGCAATATTGTGTTCATGGAATAAGTATAGTATCTTCGGCATACAGTTGCGGCAAAATCAATTTACTTACTAAATAAGGAAATTCTCCTCAATTCGCTCCTTTTGCTCGTTTTTTGCGAGCGGTAAGTTGATAAGAATACTAAGAACTGCTGGCCTGTTCCTGATGTAGAAAAACTGGCGTCTTTGTATTGGTTTCGCCGGGATAAGCAGCAACTTTGTCTCATAAAGTGCAGCCAAAAGCAGTGAGAAACATGACGAATCCGGTTGTTTTTTGTGCGTAGACCGGCTCAACTCCAGGAGTACAGGCCCTTTGTGCCATTTCAGCGTGCCTGTGGTGGTTTTGCTGTGCGGTAGAGCGGTTTTGATGCAAATTTCCTTATTTGGTAAGTAAATTGATTTTGCCGCAACTGCACGTACTGGTTACGACCCCGCCCAAAGTCCCAGATGCTTCACAATGGTAAATATCAGCCCCGGCAAGTGTAAATGTGGGGTTTCAAGCCCTCCATACAGCCAACAAGCTGCATATTGGGCTCAAGTTGGACCGCCAAGTTTTCCGAACGACGTGTCATTTCCTTATCCGACCGTGTGAACTGGCACGTGTGTCACAGAATCTGAGGTCTTGGATGACTGGCGCCATCAAGTTCAGACTCTATAAGTACTTATAATAGATTTATCGACTATCATAAATCTTGTAGAGTCTGACTCGGTGAGACTAGAAAAAGCCCACTGGCTCCGGTACTTGCCCTCCTGAAGTCAAAGAGGCAAACGAAATCGAGAACTTGATCAACAGCCGCGCCGACACTCGCGACCTCTCCGACTCCGACTCCGATATCGTCCTATCCTTGGATGAAGATGGCGCCGCTTCCGAAAAAGCACCCGTCCACACCCAGCGCGCACCTTCCCCCGCCCCTCGTCGCTCTCGCCTCAATGCACCCGTGCTCGTTCACGAGATCTCAAAAGCCTTCAATCCGAAGGTCGCTCAGGCTCGCGACGCCGAACGTGCTGAGCGCTCGTCGCAGACCACCCAAATCCTCACTCTCTCGCAGCAGTTCCAACAATCTCAAGCTTCCCTCGAGGCTCTACGCACGCAAATCTCGGTCATGCAGTCCCACATTTACGACGTGGAGCGTGCCCGGGATCGAGCGGAGTGGAAGCTCGAGCTCTATCAGTCCAACTTCCCTGCAGCTCCGCCCATTGCCTCTGCCCCTCCCCCTGTCGCTGCCCCACTGCGCCGTCACCGCGCTGATGTCTACAGGGAAAATCCCGACCTCATTCGCGTGGACGGGAAGATCAAATGTGAGCATTTATCCCGATGGTGGCGCTATGACCATATGGTATTCAGATCCCAGCGACGATGAAGGCGACAAGGAGAATGTTGATCCCAACTCCGAGTCCACCCACAATAACTTCCATAACGACGACGACGACATCTTCCCATCTCATCTCGCTGACTCTTCCCCCACCGCTGTTGACGGCGCTTGAATGCTGAACGGTGAAGTTTCCGATGCTCGAAGGTTTCCCTAAACCACGTGCTAGCTACATGTCCCAAGTTGTCGCGTTTTCTCTTTCTTGCTTGACCTACACTTACGCTCCTTTAATTACACCTCCACTACTTACTCGCTCCTTACCGATTCCCTTAAATACCGCATAGCTTCTTGTACAGTGGTGGCAAATAGAAATTGCCGTGGCTTTTTGGCCAAAATCTTGCTGTATACTTCATGAAATAAAATGTAGAGATAAATATATGATACCTCTGTACTGCTTAGAACACTCAGTTATATATTACGCCCTGACAATGCATCAATAACAGGACAGTTTCTTATTATTGCCATATCTGGAAAGACTCAATGTATCCTCAGCAAAAAAAGTGTCACAATCGGAGGGTGGGGACCGTCACCCCGCCCTCTGCGAGCGCTCTCAGCACCTCCTACATGATGCGCGGCGGCGCGCAGCCACTGAATATGGTTACAATTCAAAGCATACACGCGACACAATGAGCTCGGTGTTCCGGCAGCGCACAAACAACACCGCGCACGACTGGCAGCTAGACGTTGCCGAGGCTCTCATTTTGAAGCTCGACAGCTTGGTCATCGCAGGCACGGGAATGGGCAAGACGACCCCATTTGTCCTGCCTCTTGTGACGGGTACATATTATTATATTACTTACTTACACGTTTGATACCTTATATTCCGCTTGTCATCATTACATAATACAATCTTTACTTTGCAATCTACTACGATGTGTGAAGACTAAGATATTCATGCTGCGAACCAGAGCTCTCGGTTGGACCCCCTGCTTGCCTGAGTATGCGTCTAACTACTCCACGGCCCCGGTGTTGCAGGGGCTCCGATCGAGGGTAACACGGTCCCTCGTCGCTGGGATACGACGATGGCGAGCACTCACAAAGCGCTCGTCCCACAGCTCCCGACCTCTGTGCCTCAAGAGCACAGGTCACCCTCTTCCCTCTTTCCCAAGAAGCCGCCGAAACGACTCGCATCACAATGGAGCCCACCGCGAGGGCTTCCGGGAGGAGGGAAGAAAACATAAGTCTCACCCAGCGCTGAGTCGAGTTTCTCGACTCTTGTAGCTGCTTACGGGTGAGACTGGGGACGATGAAGACCTTTCAACACCCTGGGCTGGGCCGCTGGAGATGCGTTGGAAGGAATGGGGGGCGCGGGGCGCCCGACTCGATGAGCTGGCACATCAGGTTTATCGGATTTACTCGGAGCAGCGGTTGTCACTGGGTGACTCCCCCTCCTCCTCTCTATCTTTCGTCCACTGGCTGGGTGCTCGTACGCGCAAGCCGCGTACATTTTACGGCTTGTTTGGGCCAGGCGCGAGCGCCGCCAACTACGTCGACGGGCGTGACGTAGCACGATGCCGCCGGTCTCACGCCGTGACGTGACGACCTTCTTCCTCCTTCCACCATCTCCGACGCAGGCGACTGACCACCGAGCGCTGCTACGGGCTTAGCTGCTGGTGGTCTCTGTCTTGAAGTATTTCGCCTACCTCCTGAAGCATTCAAGACCTCTCTTTTGGGTGGATAAAGATTCTCACTCCGCGCTATGCGAGGCTGGCTATCTCTTCTCGTCGTCTTTGCCTCGAAGAGTTCAATAACGGGGACCGGCCCCTCCTCCTTGTTCATCAAAACCTTGCCTCTATGGACGTCAAGCCTTTGTGCAATGGACGAAGGCCGGAATCGCTGGCGTACGTCTCGGTAGCACCAAGCGCTGTTTGTACAGCTGCGGGTGTCACTCCGTTTGGCGATTTCGTAACTGGAGACGGGAGTTTAAGGTGTTGAGATGTGGGAAGGATTTCGGAGTGGGGGGCCTAGAGGATTGAGATTCCGCAGGGCGTAGGAAGGTTTGGATTGGGAGAGTTTGAGTTGGAAGGAAACGACGCCGCAGTACGCTGGGACGATGCGAACGGACTTTGCTCAAATTGGACAAAGCGCTGACACTTCGGTGCCTGGCTGCATACCTCCATAGCCTCCGATGTCCGCATCCATTGCGTCCGCGTTCGTGAACGAGGGGCTGGATATTCTGCGATTCGAGTAGATGAGTTCTGGGCGAACGAAAATATAGTAAGCACTTGTTTGGGCGCCGTTGGTGTCGCCATTCCTGCTCTCCTCAATATGGAATGAATAATCATTGAACCACCAACCTGTTGCCGTCTGAGGAAGCTCTGGATCGCCAGCTGCACGCCGCAGACGGTCCGTATCAAGAGCCTTCAATCTCAGTGTTTGTTGAAGACGCTTCCACTACGGCGTCGTGCGGCATCGCAAGACTCGGTGCATGCGTTGATGTGCTAGCGCTTGACAGGCAACCCCCGAATGCTGCTTGCGGCTGCGATGGTTTCATTCAACGCGGTCTCGTACTTGCTTCTTTACTTCAATGTTCTCCACCGGATTCGTACGCTGGCGTCTAACGAGAAATCACCACGCACCACTTTGCTTGGACTACGTTCGACCTAGCGGTGGTTTCGTGTTGCATCGGTACAGAGAGTTACCGCGCCGAAGTTCTGACTACGCTGTGCGTACCCATCGAGCCCCGACGCTTTGCGTCTGGCAGCATGCCTCCGTTGGTTGGGATCGAAATGTCTGTGGCAGCGAAGATGGAGACGGATTGGAAAGCTAGATACAGACATTGTACATAGGCTGCTCCCTTCAAAGTTGCGTTAGCGAAATCGTTATGAATGGGCGATGACTCACGGGTTCTCTTCCTTACAATCGCGTTCCGCCGTCTCGCGCATCCCTCCGAGACCCAACACAATCTCCGGCTACTAGCACCACTTTCCGCCGACCGCCCTATCCGACTTCATGCTGCGAATCCCATTCATGTCTACGTGGGAAGCGCGGCCGCGCGGAGTCACCAATGGGGGGCAATCGAACGATCGTGCTTGAGAAAGAAGGCTTGGTGGGGAACGCGTACCATGGGGAGCGGCGCATGACTTCAAGTCATCGTCGTCGGCAAAACACAACGCAGAATATAAATTACTACAACGTACCAGAGACTCCTCGCTTGGCATGCCCCTCTCCGCACGATCGCAACCTTCCTACGACCGCCCTCTCACGTCTCGCATTGTCAAGCCTTCTTCCGTTTCGGGCGTGACTTCTGTCTACGTCGCATTAGCGGAAGGGAGCAGAAGGTCAAGAAAAGCAGCGACATACCTTGGTGTGATTCTGGTTGAGCGAATGGATTTTGAACGAACGACATATGCGAAGAGCGGCTGCTCCGAGTCGCCAACGGAAGGCGGTTACCGCGTGATGTCGAGCGCCTTGAATGATTGCGCATGGGGGCGTTCACAAGATGCAACGGTTCACGGACGCTGGGAGTGAGTGAGCTGAGATAAGGATGGAGTCCACGTCTGAGGAAGCGCTGGGTGGCTGGCTGCACGCCTCAGACGTCCGTCCTATGCTCTCGTTGCCGCGTACTCATTCTCGAGATTCTCGTTAGCAAGATAAGAGGAAAAGGTAGATTCGTGCGGCGTACCTCAAGCTCGCCTGCCCTCTTAAACGACACTCGCTTCCCTCACGATCTTCCGCCGCCATTAACATATTCCATCAATTACCACTTTCCTCCACCTTCGTGTTGCTGCTGGTGATCACTGAGGATCATTGGATAAAGGTGTGCTGGGAACTAACCTGGCAACGCGCTGCGGAAATCTTTGGACGTGGGGGCAGATTGGGTATGGTAGTGTTGGGGATGAGTTGCGAGTATGAGGAAGCGCTGATGGTTCAGCTGCATGCCTCCGTCGTTTTAAACGTAAGCGCTCAGGGACACGGGATATTCAAGGTGTCCGGATGCGAAAATACAAGGAAACTTGGTACATATCTCCTGGCTGCAAACCCTCGTCAGCGAAGCCAATGTGAAAGACGAAGATCTGTGTGATGTACCTCGCGTTTTCTCGTCACTCCCACGCGCTTTTCCTTTCACGTTCCGCCACCCTCGTCGTATTCCATCGTTCAGTACCTTCATCCGTTGAGTGGGGGGCAGCGTCGACAAAATGCTGTACGTCTTCCAATCCGCTGGTGGCGCGTCGTTGGGGATGGAAATCTACAAGCAAAGCACACGGGAGTCAATAGTTTTTCCTCCCCTGCGTGCGTAGCTTCTGCACAGGTCGCGTTGTAAGGGAGAAATATCAAGTGAAACGAATTGACGTACCTTGAGTTTCCTGAACACTCAGCTTCCACCTCTCCATCTTCATGCGGCGAATCCCAAGCAGGTTTGCTTGGGAAGCGCGGCCGAGCGGAGTCGGGGGGCAGCGACTGCGAGGAAGAGGACTTGATGGGGAACTGCCTAACCTGGGGAGCAGCGCACGACTTCAAGTCGTTGTCAAGTCGTTGTTAGCGCACTCGGCGCAGGATATAGATTCGTATGACGTACCTCCAATCTACTTGTCCCCTCGCGCGTTCCTCCCTTTCAACCTCCCACCAATTTCATCGTGCTGAGCCAATTGCCTTCTTCTGCTCAACGCGTCAGCTTTGCCCGTATGAGGTGTGTCGTTCGCTCGTCGCCTCCTTCATTGGGGGGCGGAAATGAGCTTGAGCGAACGCGGAAGATGTGAAGATTTGGTGGACGGACGTCATTTGAGCACGGAAGTGAACGTTCTGCTTTCGGCGCTGGAAGTCCCTCGTGAGGATTCGTTCCATGAGTGTCTGCCTCAGCCGCGTCAGCAGAGGAGGGGATGGAAACCAATCCTGCGACGTACCGGAATCCTCAGCTCAGCGAGCCAGATTCCTCGCGACTGGGAGGCATATTCATATCGCCCGGATGGCTAGTGCTACCCGTCGTTCGTCGTTGAAAAAGGGGCGATCCAGCGTCGGCATTTGATTGGAAGTCGGAGGGACTGTAGCGAGACTTTGTGAGAAAGATTTAGATCGAGAGGCACAGCGGATCGGGTTTCGGATCCGATACGCCGAACGCTTCACCATCTTCCACCACCGACACGCTCCTCTTCTCCTCCCCCAAAGGCTCGCTCGTTCTTTCAATATAATTGTTCGCTTCTACTCATCGGATTCCGTACCCGCCCCAAACTTCCGACTTTTTCCTCGACTCTTTATCTTCTTCTTCCCCGAGCGAGCCACCCTCCCCGAGGTTCCTGGAATGAGTTGAGGATTCAGGGAGTGCGGCTACTAGTACTGCGCGTTCACGCGCTCCATTTCAATCTCGAGACGTTTGATACGCTGCTGAGGCTCGAGTTTTGTTGCGATTTTTTTTCTCTTCATTGCGCTGTCGCTGGGGGGCTGAGATGGGATCTGGAGCAACAACACAACGAAGACGATACTGTTTCCAGGATTTCTTCGATCTGGCTGCTATCTGTCTCGCACACTCTTGTGGCCGACCTCCTCACCAGTCCTCTCCAACCCCATCGCTCGAGTCGCGAGCGCGTTTTTGAACGCTGCCTTGCTTCTCGTATCATGGCCTACACCTGGCGCTACCGGCACGTCGCCACGGTTCCTTGGCCATCCGCGTCAACTTGCCGTGCTTAAATGCGCTAGTCATTCCGCTTTCCATATTCCTTCTTGCTATCAGCTGTGGAGCGCTGCGTGAGACATGCCAATCAGTCTCGCCATTTAGCTGCCCCTGCTGCACGGATGCTGCCCTTCACGTCCTCGAGGTCTCCTTGTTCTGCACCTGCACGTTCACGTGCTACCATTTATTCCTACGCATTCCGAGCATGCTTGAGGAGGAAGCTGTGCTTTCACGACACATTCCCAGAGCGACTTGCGAGATTCAAGTCCCTGTCTTATTCACATTGAGCGCGGTTGATTCGCTGCTGGTCTACACTTCAGTGTTTTCTTGACTTCCGAAGGAGGCGAAGTCAACGATTTGTTTCTGCTTTCTTCATTATGCCGTCTTTCTCAAATCTATCTATCTACTTACTTACCTACTGGCGACCACGATCTCAAAAGCCGAATATGTCATATGCTTCTCACCACACTTCATTTGCCTTCGCCACTACACTCCCATCATATTCAGCTTCACCCCTTCGATTTGCCTGCGGACTTCCTGCCCGTCATACTGCTGCATCTCAAACCCATTTCCACATTCCTTCCTCATCCAGGCTGACACCTTACCACCCGTCCCGTCTTCTCTTGCCGCTGGACCCAGATTACGGCCAGTACATTCTCCCGCTCCTCAACAACACCCACATTTCCTCCTGAAAATTTTTCCACCCAAACCTACCGACGAGGAGTGATAATTTTTCATCGCGTAGATCATGCTCAGCCGTCTTTGCATGGACTACACGAAGAAAAAGTGGGGGGCTGTAGGGGATGTATAGGGAGTGCATACCCTGAGTCTATGCATAGCGTAGACTCAGAGGCTGCTTGAGCATCAGCTCAATATAGCGCCGGGATGCACTCATCGTACCCTACGGGCCAGACAAGAGCAATATGGGCTGGCCTAAACAGCTACAGGGTACTGCCTTGAGGGAAGACCTGGAGCATTGCTAGGACAATACTGCAGAGTCTATGCACAGAGGCTACGCCTCCATAGCTCTGCTATCCCCCCCAGCATGCATACCCGAGTCTATGACTCGCAGCAGGCAGAGCGTCAGCAGAGCCTAGCGTCTGGGATGCACCATAGCTCATACCTCTTGCCAGACGAGGGCAACGGAGGCTGGCCCAAGGATCTCTGTGGAATCACAGATCTGGAGCTTAGCCAGGGCGCACTGCAGGCGCAGTCCAGAGTCTACAGAGGAACACCTTCCTTCTGTAGCTCTGCTAGCTGGCTGCCAGCTGGGGATAGGCAGCATGTCATTGCGGCAGCCATTGATGCAGAGCATCCTGCCGCATTCTCCAATAAAGCTGGCCGACTTTTTTTTTCTTTCTCCTTGGTGGGAATCTCTTCATCCTAGCGATGCAGAGTTTGGGGGGCCATTGTGATGCTATCATGGGATGAGCATACTCAATTTCTGCTTCATGGCAGGCACCAACCGTGTGGGGGGCACTGTGATAGGGCTATATTATATTTACTTACTTACACGCTTGCTACCTTACATTCCGCTTGTCAACTATTACATAATAATAATCTTGCTTAACTTTGACCACCATATCCTACGGTTAAGAGGAATCTTAACGAGCGGCGGCGCTACCGCCGAAGGCTAACCACCCAGGACCCGTTGCTAGCCTGAACATGCGTATAACTGTTCCCCGTGCCTCCTAGGTCACAGGAGCCCGGCTGAGGGTCATACAATCCCTTACCGATGGGTTACAACGGCCTTGCGACTCACGACGACCTCCTCCTCCTCGGCTCTTCCTCTACGGACACCGTCTAGCGCCGTAGTGGCTGCTTCGGAGGTCCTGCTTCAATACCGTGAAGCCATGCGAACTGGATGCAAGACGACCCGCATCACACCTCACAGCTCACCCCCTCTTCAAGATTCATCGCCCCGACGAAGACCAAAGCCCAGTCGAATGAACGATCCTTCAAAATTCTGGATCGCCACGGAAGAGTAGGTTGCCCTGGGAGTCAATCCGCGCGTCAGACGCAGACACTGCACCGCCTCGCCGTGCCGTCTGTTGGCGACGTCCCCTTTTAGGTCGAACAGCGTCAATGGCCATGGGCGAAGGAGCTGCTGAGCGTGGAGAGGGGGATGGGACAGCAGTGGGCATGGCCACCGAGGGGACATGAGGAGTAGAGTTGGGGTGGGGAGTAGGAATAGGGGACGCCATTACCTGCGTAGGAATAGAGGTGGTAGCAGGGATATGGGGTAGGGAGTGAGAGGCGTGGTAAGAAGACTCCTGTGGTGCGAATCGCACCCCAGACTTCCTTGGTCGTATAGCGGCACCAACTGGGCGCAGCTGAGCACTGGCCGCTGGAGGGGGTCGAACCGAAGCAGGGGCCAGAGGCAAATAGGGAGGGTGTGCGCGCTTCTTCAGCGGGCAAGCGCCCTCACTCGAAAGGTCCAGCGAAACCAGCGCCGGGCTAGGAGGGGGAGGGGCAAGGTCCCCAGAAGGGCGTGACGGACCTTTCTTCTTGGAGCGGATACGCTTACGCATGAACCGCTTCCCAAGCGCAATCAGCGCTTCACCGACTTGCTGGTCGGTACCACGGATAGAGACACGGCGCTCCAGGGGGGAAGCCTTATCCGTATAGGCTCGAAGCTGGGCGCCGGAGACGTCGTGCGACTGATGGAGACCCTTACCACTACGGCCAACGATATGTCCGACAACTGAGTCAGGCACCACAAGCGTACAGGAGTAGCGGGACGGTGAGTCTAACAGAATCTGAAAATGCGCGGAAGGCGCAATAACCTCAGTCTCCCGCAATGTGGGATGAAAGACTGAGGGTGGTGGACAGACGAGCACGGTTTATATGTAAGAACAAGGCTGTATGATAACTATCAGATATCTATCAAGGGCCGGAGCGGCGGGGCGGCTACCCGGAATAATTCATATTCTGACACCCCCACTCGACCCAGGCCGTAGTCCCATAGATAGACAGAATTTGGAGTGCTTGTCATGAGATAAAGGTTTTGTGAAAATATCAGCCACCATTTCATCTGTAGGATACCACAAGACAATACATTCTCCGGTGCGAACCAAGTCATCACGAACGAAATGGTATTTTCTTTGTATATGCTGAGTCCTAGCGCGGTATTGTGGATCCTGGGACAGAATAATGGCAGCTCGATTATCACATCTCAACTCAGTGGGATTTCTCTGATGTTGGCCTAGTTCGTCAAAAAACGATCTTAACCATGCTAGATGTTGTCCTGCATTTGCAAGTCCAATGTATTCACTCTCAGTAGAAGATAGAGCGACCATGGATTGCCGACGGCTAGACCATCCGATTGCTCCAGAGTTGACAATGAACACATAACCAGAAGTAGAACGAGATGTATCTCTGTCTCCATTCCAATTGGCATCACTGTATCCCAGAAATTGCATGTCCATGCTGATGTCAGCCCCGTTGTATACAAGTTCCCAATGACGGGTGCCTTTGAGGTATCGAAGAAGTCGTTTTGCTGCTGCCCAATGAATTCTCTTTGGCTTTGCACTAAATCGACCAAGTACTCCTACACTGTATGCAAGATCTGGTCGAGTACCTAGCATGGCATACATAGCAGACCCGATTACACTTTGATATGGAACAATAGATCCACCTTCGACAATAGCCATATGGGTAATGATACTGTCGTCATCAGGGTCATTCTCTGTGAGCGGGGTTCCAGTAGACATAGGCGTGAATACAGGTTTGCAGTCTGTCATGCCATAGCGAGAAAGGACTTTGTCAATATACTGACGCTGGTTCAGTGCAATGGTGCGCTTCTTACGGTTTCGAACGATCTCGATCCCAAGGAGGTATTTGGCTGGACCTAGGTCTCGCATCTTAAAAGTAGATGAAAGCATTCTTTTGACTTTGGAAGAGAATTCTTTAGAAGTTGCAGCAACAAGAAGATCATCAACATAGACCACAACAAAACAAGTCTGTTTGCCTTCTTTATAAACATAAAGGCAGGTCTCTGAATTCAAGCGATGAAATCCGAGTTTTAGAATCTCTGTGTCCTGTTCCAAGTTCTCCCAGCTTGTTTAAGACCATACAATGAACGCTTGAGTCGCCAGCAGTGACCTTCTGGAATTTCAACACCATCTGGAGGCATCATGTAGATTTCTTCCTCTAGTTTACCATTGAGGTAGGCTTGTGAAACATCCAGCTGATCCAGTTCTAAGTCATATTTGGCAGCAAGAGCACAAATGATGCGAACAGACTCAAGATTGGCAGTGGGCGCAAAAACTTCTTTGTAGTCAACACCTTCTTTCTGAGTATCTCCTCTGGCAACGATTCGGACTTTGTAACGAGCAATTTTGCCTGTTTCATCCACTTTGACTTTGGGAACCACTTTGGATTTAATAGGCTTGACACCGTCTGGTATGGGAACAACATCATAGACATCATTTGCTCGGAAACCAGCAAGTTCCTCTTCAAGTCCAGCTTTCCAATGTTCAGCATTAGGACCCTGCAATGCTTCTTGCCAACTAGAAGGGTCAAGAGGGTTCTGAGCTAAAAAGGCTTCTTCGATAGCATCATCTAGAGAAGCAAGCAAGACTGCCTCTGGAGCATCAGGGACTTCAATGTCTGGTTCGACAGAAGCTTCATTTTCTTTTGCCTGTTTACGTGCTGCATTCTCTGCATCACGCTGAGCTTTTGACTGATGCTGTGGTCCTTCAGCTATTCTGTCGTACTCAGCAGTGGGATGTTGTGCCCTTGCATGTGGACGTGTTGACCGTCTAGTAGGTTCCTGTCGTACGCCTGCGACCTTGCGCAATGGTGGAGCTCCCCTATTTGATGGATGGACAATAGACGGTGGATCAGCCTGACTTAGATTATCCCCCACTGAACCTGGTATTGGGTGAGGTAGAGTGTCCGGCGGTTCATCATCATCGTCATTATCACCATAATATGGGGTAGACCTCTTTCGCAGTGTCTGAGCAAAATCCTCATATTCTTTCCTAGATGTAGCAGGTGCCTCAAGCTTTGGTTCTATAGGTGAATGAAGTTCCTGGTCATCAAACCGAACATGCCTAGATGTGATGGTTTCGCCATAAGAACCATCTTTGTTGATTACTAGCAAGTCATATGCTTTACTGTTTTCATGGTAGCCAACAAAGATGCACCGCTTTGCTTTATCACCAAATTTCTGCTTGTGACGCTTTTCTTTAGGAATGAGAGGATAAGCTCTACAGCCAAAAGGATGCAGGTGTCGTATGTTTATTGGACGGTCAAAGAGTTTCTCATGAGGTATTTCAAATTCCTGTGCTGAAGTAGGTGTTCTATTCACAGTATAACCAGCTGCTCGCATTGCTAAGACCCAAAATTTATGAGGAAGGCGTGAGGCAATCAACATAGTTGTAGCTCTGGAAACAAGTGTTTGATTCATTCGCTCTGCTACTCCGTTTTGCTCTGGGGTGTAAGGTGCTGTTTGGATGATGCCTAGACGTTTGAATTCTGTTTCCATTTGATGAGACGTGAATTCACCACCCCCATCTGTGCGAAAGAATCGAGTCCAGCCCTCACAGAATTCCCAATTAGCAATTTGAGCACGAAAATGTGCCTCAGTAGATTTTCGCCATTCTTTGAGTTTTGAATAGACTTGGGATTTCTTTTGGGCAAATAGAATCCACACCTCAGAGGAATGATGATCTATAAGGACCACCCAGTAGCGTATTCCACCTGGGCCTTCAGGCGTTACTGGACCACCAACATCAGATGATACAATATCTAAAGGACCACGAGCTTTGGTTTGACTTTTGAAAAATGGTAATTTCTTCATTTTCCCAAGAACACAGGGTTCACAGAATTTGGGGATTCCTGTCAAGGATGTAATTTCACCAAGTCGGCCTTTAGCAACAGATTTCTGTAATAGTTGGAAATTTGTATGACCAGATATTCGATGAAGATGATTGATATCCATAGCAAATAAGTAGTGCATGTGGATCTTCACTCAAAGGAGTATAGACAATGTGGTACAGTCCCTTCCGATGCTTGGCTTCAATCATTCTTTGCCCCTTTGGGTTTCGAACAATGCAGCTATCTGCTTCGAACATGCTATTGTATCCCTTTTTAGCCAATTTATATAGGAATTTCAATGGTCAACCAGCTTTGATGGATCCAGATCTTACCTATAGCATGTTTTCTCTAACTTGCATGACATAAACACCGATTGGAACATCGGACAGCCAGAGAAATATTCGAAATTCAGAAATTTCCCAATTTGGCAATATCTGCGTTTTTAAAATAGCAATTGGACAGATATGGGGTCAATGAGTACTTGAAAAATGGGATTTAGGTCTTATGATAATGTAGATGAAATGCCAGAATTTAGCATCCTAGTCTCCACCTTTTGTGAGACGTTAAAAACTGGGCATAATGTTCAACCATCATAACATAAATAATTGCAATTCAAATAGACGCACAACAAACGGCACAGTGGACCCAAACTACTTCATATGCAACAGCATATACTTCTACCATGATTACAGTACCAATCCTCCCAGCGGTTCTGTGTGCTAGCTTGCCATATATAGGCAATTTGTGATTCCGGTTACTTTTGGTCATACCGAGTATGTACGTGACCGTAACCCTTGGTTACGTGCCGACTTGGTGCCGACTGCTTCATTTTCGTTTCTGAACCTGCTGCCGGCGGGCACCGCCGGCCATCTATCGGCTATTCTATATATAGTCGTTTTCGTTTTCGTTTCTAGTAAGTATATACTCGATTGTGGCCCTGCAGACCACAGCGGCCACAACAACTTGGGGCTCTAGGTCGAGTAGGAGGAGAGGGTGGCTTGGGAGCCGTTGGTTTGGGACACGTCTTGCGATTATGGCCACGCTGTCTACAGTTGCTACATCTGTTTATTTACTCAGATCAAGCGACTAAACGCTATTGAGTCCTGGGTACGGGCATTGCCCTTGCCAAAAGCGGCAGCTTTGGCCTTGTTTGCCCCCAATCAAACTCCTTCTCCGCATGTTCCGTCGGTTTCTGCGTTCCACAATGATGTAGAAGCATGGACATAAGGGAGGAAAGTGTTTAAATTATGTCTTATAGTATGGATCTGTAAAAATATTTAAGAAATTCTTCATCTCTCGAGTGATATCGGGCAATTGGGGTGGGAATGGCATACCATCGGGATGTAGGTAGTAAAGGAAAACATAGAAAACACCTCCAAGCGCTTCCACGGCACAAAAAACAGACTTTTTGCCTACCACATTTGCCCAACACAAAATGGCGACGTCCTCGTCGCCCGAAAGCTCGAAGAAAACCAAGAAAAACCTCCTCAATGCGGCCTGCACCAACCCAATGCTGTAAGCGCACGACTTAAGTCACGAAGTCGAGGATCGTGATCCCAATCGAGACGTGGTCGCTGTCGGGTGCTGTGAAAGAAAGTAGTCGGCGGGTATTGGGGGTACGAATGTGAATACGACCGGGGATGTGATATGTACTGCGAATGAATTTTTGGTGGTCTGCAATGTCGATGTGCGCGGGTATGATAAAATATGCTCGGTGGTGCGCGGCGTTCTCTCCGGCGTAGACTTGCAAACGGATGGGTCCTGTCGGAACGCAGACAGGAAAAGTCCCTCACGGGAGTCGGAGGTGGTGGTGCACGTGTAGGCAACTCCTGCGCGTCTTCGGCCCAATCTAGCGGTGTGGACACGATGGTGACAACAGTGGGTATATCGGTTTGGGTGGCGATATTGGACAGAGGAAGGGAGGGAGCGAAGACAGCGACCGAAACGAGAGCCGGAACCGGCATGTCTGTCTGTACCGCAGTTCCTGTCGACGACACGTCGCGCACCTTGTTTTTCTTCATTTTTTTCTCGCAAAGCTTCCATCCAACCTCGAAACCCCACATACGCTCCCCCTCAAGCTGCTTCACTTGCTTAGCTGCAATCGCAACTGTGAGCTTCTCCCATGACTCCACTGCACGCTGTGTTCCTGCCCGGTCTCCCTCCTCATACCCTTCCTTCCTCACCTGCTCTGCATCTTCCTCCGCACACTCCATGCCTTTATCGAACGCTATAGCCCAGAGTCTCTTCAGACACTGCTGCAGCTCTGTACCTCCCTTCTTCCGTGCACTCCAAGGCACAGTTTCGAGCAATATACGCTCCATGTCACGCTGCGATTCTTCAATGCTACGTGGCGAACTGTTTGACTCCATGGTTCCGGAAACTTCGAAAATCTTCAACTGCAGATACGACAACAACGACTAAGACTTCTAGAGACTGCGGTGGCAGCAACGAGTCAAGACAACGCAAATCGCGCGAAAAAAAGCCGCTCTTTTGGACGAGTGGCTCAAGACAAAACTAAGGCAAGATCTGGTCGTCGGGGCAGGCTGTGTACGAATCACGCTCTCGTCACCATATGTGGTGGGGTCCCGGGGTCGCTAGGGATGGCCCTCCGCAGTTAGCTGGACGCGGACAAGAGGCAAGGCAATAGATCCTCACGCTGTCTACATCACATGACTATCTACTCGACCAAACACCCTACCACACCGCGGCGACGACTTTCGAGCTCTGAAGCTTGCCGAGCTACAGCCATATACTATGCCACATCCAGACGGGCGAACAGCAGTCCCGTGTCTCCTCGGTCTTCAAGGCGAAGAGAAAGCGGGCAGACGTGGCATGCGTACCGTAAGCATTGCCACAATTGCTCTCTCCGCACTCATTGATAGGTCAGCAGATTGTGAACCCCTCTTACTCGGTTTTCGTTGCACACAAGAATCCCGAAATATGTGCGATGGGCGCCTTTGCCTTTTATCATCATTACATGCACGATGTATTGGGTTTGACAGAGAAACTCCGAGTCGACTGGGCCTGGAATAAGAGCTGGCGCCAGGTCAGTTTCGGTCGTGTCTATATCTTTCTTGGATGCTACTGATCTAGCGCAGGTCCGAGTTCTTCACGGGCAGAGTTCACCAAATACGCCATATAGTGAGCAAGCGCTGTACAATCTCTATTGTAGGGCCTTTCAACATGCGGGTTTTAACTCGAGGATGAAGGCGCACTTACCGCGGCACCTGTTGGGTTATAAGCAAGAGAATATGAAGTACGTTACCTCGACCTGTTTTCTATCTCTTGTAATCATGTCGCCGCACAGTGTCGATTCAGCCGACACTGCACAGCTGGGCTGGGTGCGAAATGTAACCTATTTTGATACTTATAAGCCGGCCCTTCCAAAGCATGTCAGTCCTGCGATATTCGAAGTCAACGTAGGGCTTTCTGACCATTTTATTAGGCGATTCTTGGGGCTGCAGGATTCAAAGTAAACGAGACGTATGATTTTGTGTGGACGCGTGTGCATGTTCCGCCACAGTTCCTTCTCTTGATTTGCCCTGATGCTGAACGTATTCGCGATGAGATAGCGAGTGAATTGTGTCATCATTCTTCAGTTGCTCGTCTGACGCATATATCCTTGACAGATCGCGAAAATCTCTCGGGCGCTTTCAACTATTGGCAGATGATTATTGATATGCGACCGTATGCATTCCAGGTGCGTATCAATAGCTCTATTGGTATTTATCTCAATGCCTCGCAGTCTGGTGCCGCACTCTTCCAGAGTTGCCCCAAGTCTGCGCTCTTTCGTCTACCAGCCTTCCAAGACGAGGACGTCAGAAATTGGATGAAGACAACATTTCCCGAAGAGCTCACTCTTCTGCATGCGCAGGCAGGCGACCCCGCCGACCTCCTCTTGGTGCAAAACAACGTACTGCGCAAGGCGCTCGAAGACCTGTTCAAGATATGTACATCAAGCGATACAAAGCTTGTGCGATTGACCGCCCTTCTCGAACGTCGCACCTCCGCGCTCTCGCCAGCGCAGGGGTTTTCGACCACCGCCTACCATCGTAACGGTATACATCTATTCGAGGTGGTACTACATTAGCTAATTATATCTCAGCCCTCGCGTTCTCGTCGTCCCCGTCAACACCTCCACGAGGATCTTCCCGTGCTACCCACTCCTCCCCCATCACCATTCACTTTGATAGTGAGATGCACGAAACCGGGACGTATGAGTCCACCGGGGATGACGGCTCAGCCAACCACCGGGCATTTGTAAATACTAGTCCCCGATCCTCCGACGACCTGCGGGTCCCAACAGAAGTCGATCTGGTTCTACCTCCCACGGAGGCATTCTACAAACCAGGTCCGTTTGCCGCCTCGCTTGGTGACAGTCTGCAGTACCAATATCTTTTGCAGGTGCGCCACGAGGAGTGGTCCCTCCGCTATTTGGGCAAAAGTCAGCTCAATGGCCTCGGAGGTCTTCGCGCTCGTGCAACAGCCCAAATTTTGTTGGGACGTATGGGGCCCAAAGTCAGTTGACCGGTACAGGGATGTTAACGAAATCTGGACGTCGTGGATTGATGGTGAGGCGGTCTCCAACGCGGCTGGTACTCAAACAGGGAAGAAGCCTCCGCTCAAATATGTGGAGCAGTACCTCCAGAATCGGTGGCGAACCTCGGATGACCAAAAGGTGGTGGTCTCTTTATGGATCTGTTTTGTCGCTGACTTCACACTTCAGGCGAGGACCGCGAATGCACAACACTGGAGCAGATACCGTGAGATACCAGAATGGATTGAGCGCGAGTCTAGTCGTCGAGGGGTTTCACCTTCAACGATTGTTGACGAGCTGGAGGGCATTAGGGTGGTGGGGAATATAACAAAAGGGATCAATTGGTTAAGAAAAGAGGTTGAAGGCCTTCGCAAGGCGGCGAAGACAGCGTCAAACCCGGTATGTTAATTGTCAGCATGACAATCGTGGTTATTTAGCTATCTGTTATAGGTTGATGCAGCTACGTCTTCAACTGTGTCCAGTCCTGACCCAGAAACCACGACACTAGGACAGCCGTTTGAGGAGGACACGAGCAAGCGAAAGCGAGCCGCATCCGTGGATTCCCGCCGAACCAAAAAAGCGAAGCATTGATTCATTATTACAGTATGCTTGTATCGACCTGTGCAATCTAGTTTTGTATCATACTCAACAACTTTGCGCGCATGATCTGGGTTAGACTGAAACCACCATGTGAGACAGGAGGTATTCTGCTCTTCTTCGTCTGCGACAACTATCTAATTTCATGGGTTCCCCCAAACTATGGCAGGTGAGTTGTCGTTTGTGTCAATGTGCATCAATATAAAGGATTACATCTGTGCAGATTCTCGATGATGCGGCGAGCAGCCGTTCATTGCTCAATCTTACAACGCTAGATGCTAAGTTAAGGCTCCAACCTTTTAGTTTCCGTTTGCTCGGCCGGGCAAAACAAACGGAAACGGTTACAAAACCGTTTAAAACAGTTTAAAACAGTTTATAGAAGGTTAATTTTGCTACCCACCTAGAAACCGCGAAACAACGGGGATAAACCTTCAAAATCTAGCCCGTGGTACAAAAGAAGGATTGTTTGTGCACACCTGGGTGCTTTCTTCTCATATAGTCCATGCAATCCAGGTGTTGACCTCAAAACTCACTTACCATATCGGGAATTTTTCATCATCGTGTACGATCAGTGGCCGGAACTAGCCGGGACCACCGAGAATCAGTGGGATGGAAGACCGATGTGACGGGAGACTCTGAGACACACTGTGGTAAGTGAGATTCCCATCCATTTTGGCTGCTGAGTGCACCCATAGCCACTGAATTCCCAACAACCGTTTAAACCTTTTACAAACAGTTTATAAAAGGCTCCAGCCCTCGAGCAAATAAAAAGGAAACGGAAACGGTTATAACCGTTTATAAACTGTTTTAAACGGAAACGGTTGGAGCCGTAAGATGCTTTTAAGCTCAATAATCGGCGGCTTCGTACACTCTTGGTGGGAGTTGATATCAGGTTCGGCACCTCTTTTTCAACGCAATTCTACTTCATTCTTTTTTTCAGTATTAAACTCAGCGCAATTGAAGCCGCTTTGAAGAAAGCCGGCGTCTTGCATCCCGGCATTCCTGGACAGAAGCTCGTTCTCGAGAAGTTTTTTTATTACCTCTGCAATCTCCTGCTTGTATGTGTCGTCCCCATCTTCGTGACAGACGGTCCAGGTCGCCCATCTGAGAAACGAGGTGTCAAGGTCATACACCGGCCGAAATGGCTCATTGAGCATGCGAAAACAATGATCACTGCGTTTGGATTTTATTCTTACGACGTAAGCATGGTTCGATTTACACTTGAATGATAATTTTATGAGTTCACCCCCAGGCTCCGGGCGAGGCAGAGGCGCAGCTCGCTTGGCTGAATCAGCAAGGTTATATAGACGCCGTACTTACCGAGGACAGTGATGCGCTCATTTTCGGTGCTCAATGCGTTATTCGCACTCGTGGGTAAGCTTTTAATTCTGGTCAACAGACAGATCATTGCTGAGTACGCGCAGACCGCATGTAGAAGAACTGGCGCTGGTCTATTCCATGGATTCCATTGAGCATACCACAACCGTCGGCCTCGATCAGGCCGGCCTACTTCTCTGTGCTCTTTTACTCGGTGGTGACTACGCTCCCGGGGCTACAGGTATTGGCCCAGCAACTGCTCGGGCGCTGGCACAGCAAGGTTTCGGTAGGGACCTTGTTAGAATCATGAATTTGTCTGTGGGCAGTCAGCGCCTCAAGAACCTCGCAGTTTGGCGCACAGCACTCCGCGGTGAACTGCGCACCAATTCATCCGGCAGGTTAGCGAAACGACTTCCTGACGCTGCTGACAACATTTCCGATGCCTTCCCCAATCTCGACGTCGTCAACCTGTATCTACACCCCTTCATCTGCACATCCCTCGAATATTCTGGGCCGATGCCCGACTGCTCTTCTTGGCGCCCTCGCGACCCTGCCATACCTCTCATTGCAGATTTCTGCTCGTCTACGTTCCGATGGCAGGGTGAATTTCTTCTCAAGAAACTCAATTCAAATGTATTCCCAGGTATCACATTCCGGATGATATCTTCGGTGCGTGCCGCAACGGCATTCATCCTTCTCTTAATTGAAAAGCTTTAGCCTCTCGTACTCTACGATAAAGTCAACGACCTCTTCGCGTCCCCCGGCACTGGAGGCGCCGTGGTCACGATTAGAGATGCTGCGCCAGGTTACGCTCAGAACGCAGACCTTGCCCCATTGGATGTGAAGTGTGTCCGCATTACAACGGCTGGTTATGTTTCGTGCCCGCAACTAGCGGGTCTTCCCGCGCTACCTAACGCCAATATCAAACTAGTATCGATTCCAAAGATAATTCTTGCTGTCGCAATGCGCGATACGGCTTTGGCGGAGACTAATGTGAGCTAATTTCTTGCTTCCAATCGTCGTACTAATATGTTCTATTTATTAGCTAACTCGTATTCCCGGAGGTGTTGCGGAATACGACGAATCCATTGAGCTTGAGGTGCTGGATTCAGACGAAGAAGAGTTGGTCTCAGCACATTCAAAGCTTGCTAGCCAGGGAGTTATAGATTTAACTGGCGATGATTTCTCGCTGTAGATACACAACAGACATGTATTGATTCCGTTCTTACACCTTCTCGAGTGTCATTCCAATGGCTAAAACTTGGAATATATATTTCACATAGATGTATTTACTCAGAACACCATATATAAGTTATTGTATGTCCCTAGCCCTCTCAAACAGTGATAGAACACATTATTGCGGGTAGAGAGTGGTGCAGGCAACGATGGATTCGCGCAAACCTCAAGATCATCGAAAATTGATCGCACTCAAAAGAGAGTTCGGGTTATGGGGCCTTATCATTGAAGGGAAACACACCTCAAGAATTGCTGTAGAAGAAGTATAGAGGGTAAAGAATGAATGAAAAATAAAATTGAGTACAGAGCTCGCACTATGCGGCCAGGAAGAACAGCGGCGCAAAGGAAAATTTCCTTTTTCGGCTTCGTAGGAGGTTTGGATGGGATCAAATTCCCTTTTCGGTTTGGGCGATCACTTACCTGGCCCACCAGAATAATGGTGACCTGAGCGATCGCGACGATCGAGAGAGGTGTGACCCCCAGCGAGAGAGGGCTCGGCACAGGCCTAGCGGAGTTTGAAATGGGTTGACCGGGAGGCGGTGCATCACCCGATCGGGAGATGACCCGGTCAGAGGTCACAGGTTTGACGCTATAGAACTGAGATTATCCTCGGAGAAAGGTAAGGATATCGATTGGGCCAGTCTCTTTCGTTCCTGAGTTTCAAACACTTTTACGAGCCTCTTGTTCCATTTTCGTTCACCTGCTTCGGTTGATACAGTCCGTCATTCTTGACCTGGGGAATTGAAAATATTGCGGCTGATTGCCGAAATCGACTGAACTCGAAAATGGCTTGGAAATGGCCGCCTGTCGTAACTGGCAGATCCAGCTTCGAACCAGATGATGGGAGGGAGTCCAGGACATGAATGAATTTTGATGATTTTGATGGCTTATCGTTGAACTGACTCATCATCGCACCCTTGGCTTCTATTGGACGAAATTTGAGCTGAGTTGAAGCGCATTGACTCGTTCGGGAGAATGGAATTAAATTTGAAGTCTAAAATTACGAGTCTCGGGCTTCAGCAAGTATATTTGAGTATTAGTACAGGACGAATGTTTCGGCGGCGAGGAAAATGAAGAGAAGTTAAAGCAGTGAAAGCTGACGATAAGATCCAAAAGTGAGGAAGATCCCCGACAATTCCTGATGCGGTTGGGTCGCGCTCCCAAACCTTTGCATTGTCGTCTGAAATCAGAGGCTGGAATATACTAACGGGCAAGGTATAATTTATTTTAAATTCGTAAAAAGAATAAACCTGTGCATTTCTTTTGTTGGTGCCGCGAAGGTGTGTAAAAGTGGTGCGCTCTGTCCTGTGCATTTTTTCGGCGCATTTCATTACCTGCGCAGTAGAAAAATCTGCGAAGTAGCCTGTGCACTTTTGCTGTGATGAAGCAAGGGGTGTAAATATTTTCGGAAATGTTGACTTGTGCACATTTTCTCATGCCTCGAGGTGTGTAAATCAACAAAACCAACCTGTGTGCTATTTTGTGAAGGGGTGCGTGGTTTTTGTACAACACTTTGAATTATGGCCCAGTATTACTGCCAAACACATACGGCAGAACATACGTTGAAAATGATCGATTCGAGCTATTAGCGATACACCTTGAGGGTATTAAAATTTCTGAGCCCCAAAAACAGTTTATAAACGGTTTTAAACCATTTCCGTTTTGTTTGCCGGATTCCACAAACGAAAACTAAATGGTTGGAGCCTTATCCTGCTTGACGCTATCGCGACTTTGCGTCCGTCGAATGGATCAATCTGCAAGCTGATAGTGGCTGCTTTCTGCTCTAGTAACCTTATGCCCCATTTCTGGATCCACAACTTGGCAGTACTGGCTGTAACGCAACAATAAATAATCCCGATTCCCCAACTTTTTAAATTTCGAAAATAAGCGCGGCAAGCAGCAAAGGTTTCAGCCAGGTGGCAGCACGAATAATCCTCAACGGAGTAACTCGACCTTGAGCTCGAAAATGTGTATATAAGCCACACTGTGCAAAGTATTCATCATGAAATTCATGCAGATTGTTATGAAATTCAGGTTTCATGATGTTTGTCATGAACGACGTTATGAATTTCAAGACGGCTTTCATGATGCTCAGAAAGTTGCTTTTGTGACAATATGGATTCATGACAAAACATCATGAATTTTCGTCATGAAACAACTACTCATTTTTTTTTGCTAAGTCCACCAGATGTTGAGTGCATAGTGTGCTCGTCCCAGTGTTACACCAATACATGGTGCTAGTAGGTCTGTCAACTACAGCCTCCTGAAAATCGGTTGGTTAACCAATAGCTTAGTCAACAACTTGAGAACAGATACGCTAGCGACATGTATGGACTGAAATCCCATGTCCCTCAAAATCTTCGTTAGTCTAAGAGTACAGTATTTTGACGCTGCTTTACACAGCGACATTCCTTTACACACTTTGATTATTGGCCGCATTCGGGGAAAATTGGGCAAATCATGTAACTATATACTCAATATGAGTTATTTAGGCCCCATTTAGATGTCTGAGCACGAGTTTTGGCCATAGATGGTCGGGAGCTGGCGAAAAGTGAGACATCAGTGCCATCAATTTTGGCAACTTTCATCAATCGGTCGTTTACACACTACAAATCTGTGAACATAGACACCCTCTCTTCATCTAAATCCTCGAAAATATTGTTGGACACTCAGTGGGGTACTTAGAAAAGGTCTGTGTACTCAGATGTGGCATAAGAACAAAACATGAAACTCAAATCTCAAAATCATTTTTGGTGTGTAAAGGAGCGTCAAAATACTGTAATAATCCGTGTTGCGCTGGCCACCGCAGTGCGGCGGTCCGGGGTTCGACTCCGGCTGCCGGTAACCCAATTTATTTGCCCCGCCCTGGCCTCCTTTTCATAATGTTTTGCCCTGAATTTGTTAATGAAACATCATGAAAATTCATCATGAACAGCCCCATAATCATCATGAAAACCCGACTCCGAGTCATGATGTTTTGTTATGAATTTCCGGTAAATCACCATGAATTTCGGGACAAATCGTCAGGAAAGTCATGACGAGAAACTTCATGAATTTCATGACCCTTGGTTGGCACAGTGCCAGCCAAAATGAACCCGCTTTCACCCAATCTGAATCACTCAGAGTCACTCTCTTTCTCTCTCATCTCTGCTCTGAAATCTTGGAATCGAAGCTGTTTCCAGTCATGGGAGGCTATACTTCGCCCAAGAGGCTTCCAGAATCATCGAAAACACGCCCCGGCGAAAGAAACATTCTCTTGTTCCGCTTTTTCCTCAATCTCTCCTTGGGTTTCCTCTTAGGCTCTATCTCTGCTCTCGTCCTACCGGCTACTCATGCGGATGCATACACTTTCACTTATTGTCTAACCTACTTCTCTGCTCTCTATAATCTTGTTATAAGCTGCCTTGGCAAGTTCTGGCTCGCTTCTCTGTGATCAGCTAACAAATTCATCTCATGTAGGACAATTCTTAATCCCGGCAAATACAAATATTAACATGTGTTCAGTATTCAACTTACAACGGCTTGTTTACGGACGATCCCATGTTTCGCACATGCGGATTGACCGACTTCGGCGACAACCGGGATATTGCGAGCCACTGAAAGAGTTTGACCCTTCTTTCTACTCTTTCCGCTCCTCCTAACCAAGTCTGTAGGTTTCCGCGGCTCTCTGTGTCGTTTTTCCGACTCCCGACATGGAGCCTTGGCAGCTTGCCTTCGCTTCCAATACTCACAACCATCTTCGTTGGTTTGAGCAGCTATCTTTGGTATAGAAAGTCATCGGCACAAAATTGCGGTCTGTTTTGTTTTCTTAAAATCTTCGGACCGAGAATTTAAATAACCTTGTTTTCTAGTCCGCTATGCTCCTACCTTTCGTCTTCGCGGTGGTGATGCTTCGGATGATGGTGAGATGCTGCCTTCGGAGCATGACTCCTTCATTGAAGCAAGTTTTCAGAGTACCTATCCCCAGACGACGATGATCGTAAGCGCAAACGCAAGGCCAAGGGCAAGCAGCCCGCGCGCAAGAGGGCATCAACCTCGAACTGCGCAACGATTGACCTCTGTTCTGAATCGGATTCAGACTCCGAACTTGGCATCCGCGTCACGGCTGGCAGTGCAAAGCGCAAGGGCGCAATTTATGTTGACCGGGTTGTTCATCTCGAGGATGCTTTGTAATCATATGGGCGGTATCTTTGACTCAATCGAGGCAATTACCCGTAAAAAAACTAAACTTCAAGGCCTTCTCGCCTTCTTCGAACCTTCTTGGTGCGATTGGCAATTCCGAGGGTGCACAAGCACAGGGATTAGCGGACGTAATCATTCTGCGCCAGATGAATCGTGACAGCCCGGGTATGCACTTCGATAACATCCTGATGTTGATTTGGAAGACTTGTCTTGTGCATTTTACGCGGTATGCACATCCCATTCCATTCGTTATTTGTCTCAAGTAAGCTCTAGTGGTGTCCTTGGTCTTCGCGATCACATTAGCGATACAATTCTTCAATACTTGCTCAGTTTTCCTTACCTGGCTTTCGATGAAGACATTCAACGGTACTATTCATTTTGCGCTGACTCAACAAATGCTAAACTTCGAGGCGAGTTGGCCATCTTTGCGGTCTTAGGTCGGAAAAATCAAATTTACCTTACCGGCCCAGATAAGGACTTATCAGGTTGAATCAGGCCGTCAGGTTGAGGGCCGTATTATAAGGTCCAGAAATCCCCTATAGGCCCTGATGACCTGACAGCCCTTATACCGCCTGATAAGGCGTTTCCTGCCCATTTTTCAAAATACTAGGACCCTTTCTGGGTCTTCACGACACACTTTCGTGTATTGAGTTTTCAAGTCAAGTTATCTTACTCAGTCCACTTACTTAGTTACTTACTTTTATTATATCTACTATTTACATACCCTAATACTGACTACGTCATTGTGTCCACGCGCTTGTAGGTACTGCTCCACGCTCAGACGACATGACCTGAATCATGTCCTGTGTGTGGGGCACCTTGTCCCGGCCCAAATCAATTAAATAAAAGGCAACGGACGAATTTGAACTGTTTTTTTGAGTGCAGGGAAGCAATGAAAGTGCTAATCTATCGGCTCTACAAGGTTTGCTGCTGTTTGTTTTTTCAATTTCTCCGGGGGAACCTGACGGACCTGATCATGCCTGACAGGACCTGATAAGTCTTACCCTTGAGCCTGACCAGGTCCTGATAAGGTCCGTCAGCCCGTCAGGCCCTTATAAGGTAAATCCGGTTTTTCCGACTCAGACTTGAATCAAACCGGATGCTAATGAATCAAATTAGCATGGTGGGCGCATAAAGTTAGCTATCCTTGGCTGCTTGTCTCCCTCAACCGCTACCTCTCGCACATGAACAAGCGCTACTGGGATCTAACTCCCAACGATACAAACCCGATCGAAGGGAGTCACGCTGAAGACAACCAAATCAAGCCTACGAATCGTCCAATTTTGGAGGCAATATTATTGTGAGATACCATCTTTCTTGTCTTCTATACAGCTGAAGTCGGTTGTAGCGCGAAGGAACAAGATGCGCAAAATGCGCGAATTATTCAAGAAATGATATCCTCGGGAGTGTTACAGAACCCCAACAACTCGCTTCAAAGCCGGATGAAGAGTCAAGCGCAGCGAAAGGCTCGCGCTTCTGAGAAGAAGCGCATCGCTGATGCGGAGCTCCTCACAGTCAAGGAAAGCAGGCAACTCCGAAATAATCTCGAAGCCACACAACAGGAAAATGAGACCCTGCGAAAGCAAATTGGGATGCTCAGCCAGGCAAGCTTTTCAGCTACTCCATCGACTCCGAAGAAATTGCAGCCTGTTGCTAGAGTAGTTCAACTCAACTTCGTAAGCCTGCGTGATTATTGCGATCCAAGAATTAATGTTGATTCTATTTACAGCCCCCTCGCCCTCCAATTCGATTATCGATGTCGACAGTCTGTTCCAGTCACCTCCCTCAAACACACAGGAACTAGCTGACTCCGATTCCGATGACTTTGACTACGCTGCGGCGCTCAACTCGGACATCATAAGTCCGATTTTCAAGAAGATAGCACGCGACCATCCAATGCCAGGTATCGATGATGAATACAACTAATCGGGCATGCTTTCGTTCCAGTAGACTACATTACAGCGTTGCTCCGAATATAATTTCGCTTTCATACGGTGTAAGGATTGAAGTTGGCAGAGTGTTCGGGACCTTTGGGTTATCAGAACTCAGTATCGGTAGAATTTTAGCGCAATAACACATTTGGCGGCGCTATAGACATACAAAAAGCATTCAATAACTCTACCAAGCAGCAAATATGCAGCAATCCGACGATTGACGCGAAAGATTGAGGCACATGACCATGTTGAACTCTCCTTGCGTTTCGGTGTCCTTTTAAATATTCTGGTGATGAATTGGCCCAATTCTTTTTGGATGCTTAGCTTCACCCTATCTCAATAGTATATCTGACTTTAAGCTTCCCTGAATCAGTAGTTGCCCCGCAAACTACAAAGAAACGAGAAGCTCCTTCCTAATTGGGCACCCGGTTCAAAAGCAGGTCTTTCTCAAAAATCTGATGATGGATTCTGCTGAAAGTCAGACAGCAGCGGCATTGAGCACATCAAAGGCTGTATACTAACTCCAGGGTTCCCTGAAATAATGCTTTGCATGTTAACGCACAAATGATTCACTTGGTAACTATTGATTTGCGGCATGCCTTGAGCAAGCATAATTTCCTTGCTGGGGCACTTCCGCAACTTATAACCCTATGAACATTGACTATTGGTACCAAAACAATCTATCTACACTATACACCGGGTCCCTAATTATTATAATATGAGGATGGCAAATCGGCGGTGGATTTTGTGTGTAAGGTGACCTAGTACAGCCACTCGGAAATCGCCGAGATACGGCTGATGACTTGATCATCAGGCCGGACATATGTGACTGTAACATCAATCACGGCTGCTTTGCCGTGTTGATACCGGTCATTTTCGTTTCTGAATATCGGGATTGATGGAGTTGATGGCCTCGCAGGCCGGCTGATACATATCAGCTAGCCGCGTTTTCGTTTTCGATTCTCGTTTATACCGCCTTCACAAATACCCAGAGCTGCTGCGGAAAGCGTCCCACGCCTCTTCCTCCCCAACCACGACCACGACCACTACACAAGTCTCGTATTCAGCAGCTTTCAGCTCATCCTCGTCGGTGCTACCACCTCCTGTGGTCCACATCTGCCTTTATCACGTCTTCCAGTTCCCGTCGTTCTAATCTTCTCACCATATTAACTTGCAGGCAGCGCGAAGTTGGCCGCTACACCGGCTGGCTTTGTCGAAGTTTGAGGTGCACTACGAGGGTCTAATGTTCGTGGATTCCTGGTGAGTTGTTGCCCCTCGACATTTAGTTGTGACTGAATTCTCTTGAATTAGTTCGTGTCGCGATATACGCGATTTATGTATCATGTGTGCGTGTAGCAGTCTCTTCTCTGTTCTTGCGATCCTAATAGCTGTTTTCTAGAGTTGTGTTGTATCGGGTATAACTTGTGTGGTTTGTTGATAAACCTTTTCAGCATAGGATTCGAAGCTAGGTGATCCATGCGTGGCGGGTAGCACGGAACCGTTGTACTTGTAGTAGCCATGAATAGATGTTTTCTGTCACCATAATTGTGCCCTGGCTTTCCTAAATGTGCGGTAATGCACGGTAATGCAAAGTAATGGCTTGTAGGCACCTAAATCCCATATAATCCTGGGCATGGATTATAGCGGCTCGGGTAAGCTTGAAAGGTCTACACCTATGCGCTATAATCCCCTTATAGATCATGACCTCATGGGGGCTTATATTGACTTCCAATGATTGGTGGTTCATCGTTTAGAACGTCATTGCCCGGCATAAGTAAAGTTTTGTTCACAACAGTAGATTATGTGCGTGAAAAGAATCTGGCCGAATTATGCCCCAAACAACAGCGCAACATTGATATTGTTATTTAATTTGTGTGCCATTCCAGTAGCAATTTACACAAGCTCCCCCTGCTGTAGGCCGGTACTCCGGCATACAAATCATATTATCATAGCTGACTTGAATGTTGTCGCGTACATTTATGGCCAAGCGTCCGAGACGCGCTCAGTATTGCATTCGGCTGAAACAAACCCACATTAGCCATCGCTCATGCTGTAAGCCAAACTCAACTGTCGGCAACTGTATACTGTACTTTGCGGAAGCCACCGGTGGTTATTTATGGCTCTTCGTGTGCAATAGGTTTTCGAGCCTCCCGAGCTAGCTAAGTCGCTAGGAAATGAATCGAATAAATCTTTGGGAAGAGGAGCCCCGGAAACTTTCGTTTCTGGGTTCTCTGTGAGTGAGGCTTCCGGATGAGCACTAACCCACAAACCCAGGGAACACAGAGACCGGACAGGCGGAATCCGAGAAGACGACTCCCCCAAACAGAATTGCAGACGGCTAAAGGATATGACAGAGAATAGAACTCAAAGAGAAAGATCCTGAAAGATTGGATGCAATCGGCAGCGAAAACAATTCATTTGATTGTGATTAGGCTGAGCTCAAGTTGGAGCAGTGCAAGGTAGATATGAAATCGAACACTGAAGACAATTGAAGCACGGTACATGAAATCGATCCTTGAAATAGAGACTGCCAAATGTGTGTCACCCATGCGACTCGGTGCGAGGTAAGTACCTGTACGGACAAAGTCCGGCACTGAAGATCTTGCGGCTTATAACATAGAAAAAGGGATTAAGTACGTGGAGAATATCGTACGTTGAAGCGAAATCAAAGAATCATTAGCGGGTTTGTGCGAAGCGACCCGGGTCGCTTTGGGACCGCTCAGATCTCGACAACGAGCAGTCTCAGGTGTGAAGTCCCAGCGACCTGGGAGTGCCCCAGGGCAACACTCTTCTAGGTCGCTTAGAGCTCACACCTGGTATCTTTTGTTGCGGAGATCTGAGCGGTCGAAAAGCGACCTGGGTCGCACGCACAAACTCTCTATTGTATAGCCCTGCCAATCGGAGCAGTAGAGTTGGCTCGGGACTTGCACGTAAATTGTTCCGAGCTTGAATTATCAGCTTGAATATTCAAGCTCGTTCATCGAAGCTAAGAGGGGAGAGAGCTCGAGAAACAAACAAAAAGTATGCTGAAGGTGGATGTCACCCGTTATTTCAAAGAAAATCGGGTAAACAAGTAACTGCAGTCAAACAACAGTCAATGCGCACTTCTCGTGTAGGGGAAACAGCAAAGGATGATCCGGGTGAACGAACACGGTCGTGCTAGAGAATTGGCAAAGCACATTTGGCCCTGGTAAGAACTGCTGAAGACCGGAAAGCGATCTTGAACGTATTTCGCGAACCGTGAGAATACGATTCGTCGGCAAGTGTCAATTGACAAATGTAAAAGCCGAGCAAACCCGAGTGCACTGCCGAATTGACCAGTGGGACTGGCATGGGACAGAGCCATGAGGTTGAATATCTAATTGGTCGGAATCCGCTGCTTAATCAGGCGGCGACGCTGATATCGGCAAAGAATATACTAGTAGACCAGTTGGCCACAGCACTGCCGAGTTGCCCAGTGGCTCGAGTCGGCATCAAGGTGAGCTTGATTGGTGAAAAGCAAAGCTATGAAGGTGTAGAGATCAACTTGCGGAATGGTTGCAGAGTCGTAATACAGAGGAGGAAGCCGCCGAGAAGAACCGAGCGGAAGTAGAAATAGAACAGACAAAGAGGCTGATGAACGTTCAATGGTATCAGGGTAGCAGGCAATTACAGCCATGTAAATGCACGTAAGAAAGAACATTGAAACTGGAGAGGAGAACCGGGTGTCCGATGTACAAAGTATGCAGCGAGGGAATGGATAGTGATCCACAATCACCAGTATGCTGAGAAGAATAGAATCTGTTAGTGAAAGCGTGAAGAAACGCAGCCCGAATGACCCAAAATGGACCATTTAAAGCCTGAGAAGGTAACGATGCAAAAGCAATGAGCCGAAGAGGCACAAACCCATGTGAACAAATGCATAGCAGCGGAGAATTGTATCAGATTGACCACCGCATCAGCGAAAGAAGAATTGTTAGCCTTGAATCTGAAATAAGATGCAGCGCGGAGGCGAAACAATAGAGAACCCGAAAATTCCGGTGGGCAGATCGAAGTAGCTCACAACTTGATCAGCATATAAACGAATAAATGCCTCTGTAGAATGCGAGCACAAAACATGCTACAGAGGGGCGGAAAATCCGGTATGCTGATCACAGCGGCCCACAGCGGGGCATGCAGAGAGGAGAATAATGGGCACTGCAGCACAGCGGCATACTGGCAGAGTAATATTGCACTTGAAAGAAACGCGGGACCGGGGAAGTCGGGACTCGCGCATACACCTCGCAGTCGTCCGCAGCGGATGGCTAAAATAGACAATCCACCGCCAGATGAGACAAGTAGATTGCACGGTAGGCCAAACAGGACGGTCTTGGAGCGAGGCCAAACCGAAACGAAACGTTAGAACGACAACGAATGGACAGAGACCCACGAATTAGTCTCGCATTTACCAACAAATAAATTTGTACCGCAGTGCGTGAGCACATAAACGGAATGGTAGAATTCAGGGGCATAGCAGTACGCAAGGAAATGGCCAGGCATAACAACGCTTCCAGCGAAGACTCGCAGAAAGTTTGGCGTCCAGGTTGCAGGAATAGCGAGCACTGAAGCACAGCGGCGGACAGGCAGAGTAATACACTAATACTGCACCCAGAAATTCCGGAATACAGGCCGCAGCGGCTCGCAAGGAGCATGCGAACGAGATAATATGCGCTGTAGCATGCAAATTGCAGCATACAGGCGAAATGATGCTGCAGAGGCACGGAAATTCCGGCGTACAGGTCGCAGGGGCCCGCAGCGGAGCATGCGAACAAAATAAATGACACTGCAGCATGCAAATTGCAGCATACAGGCGACATAATGCTGCAGAGGCACGGAAATTCCGGCATACAGTCGCAGCGGCCCGCAGCGGAGCATGCGAACAAATAAATGGCACTGCAGCATGCAAATTGCAGCATACAGGCGACATAATGCTGCAGAGGCACGGAAATTCCGGCATACAGTCGCAGCGGCCCGCAGCGGAGCATGCGAACAAATAAATGGCACTGCAGCATGCAAATTGCAGCATACAGGCGAAATAATGCTGCAGAGGCACGGAAATTCCGGCATACAGGTCGCAGCGGCCCGCAACGGAGCATGCGAACGAAATAATGGGCACTGTAGTATGCTGCAATTGCGGAGGTGACCACCGATGGAGGACATGGAGGAGCAGGCAGACAGGGTGTGTTGCTGTTGCGTCATGAGGTGGGGGTGCGAGGTGGGGAAGGCAGTGAGGGGGTTCGAAAGGTCTTCGAAGGAGCTCCACGAACAGAATGAGGTGGATGGGGAGGGGTGGGAGAGAGCGTAAGAGGATTCGAATGACGAGGGGGAGGAGGGGACCCCGAAAGTGGGGTAGCACCCTGGGGAGGAAAACCGCTCGAAATTCGCAGTGAACTCATCAATGGGCGTCGAAGGAATGGAATACAGCGACCCGAAATCGAAGAGAAACGACGGTGTCAACATCCCCGTATCCGTGAGCGTCGAAGGCGACGAGAGCAATGTCGACACCGACAGCGCCGCAGACGAAGTGTCAATCTGTCTCCGCTTCCCATCATTCGCCCCACTCGCCGTCCTGCTGCGTTTCTTGCACTTGCTTGTACTTCTCCTGATAAAAGGACGCTCCCTCTCGCCACCACAACCGACACCAGAACTCCCCGTCTCCACACGCCCCTCAGGCGTCTCCATCACACCAAACCGCACCTCCACCTCACCCTCGCCCCGCTCCCTGCGCTCCGCATCAAACGTCGCTATCGCCTCATTCAGCGCCGCCCCCGTGAGCCCCACCAGCAACAAAGACGCGATATGCGCCTGGCGTATCCGATCTGCCGGTGCCACCTCCCGCTGCTGCCGGCGTCTCGACGTCTGCGTCTGACCGCCGCTATTGCCACCACCACCACCACCACCACTATTCTCACTATCCGCATCCGACCACGACCCCGAACGATATCGCGGCCGAAAAGCATACCCAGGAAAGCGCTCCCTGTGCTTCTCGCGCTCTTCCTTCGCCTTACGATGCCACAGCTCCTTCTCGGGGGCGGGGAGCTTCGCCCAGATGAGACCGGCAATGGAGGACAAGGAGGAATGCGAGGGCTCGACGTCTGCGGGGACGGCGCCCGCGCGGACGAAGCAGGAGCGGAATAGGATGAAGGCGTTGGGTGGGCGGGGGATGTGTTGTTCTGTCATTGGCGCAGGGGTGGAAGAAACGGGATTAGTTGGTTCGACGCCGCCGTCGCTGCTGCCCAGGGAACAGGGTGTGGTGGGGGCCGGAGTGAGCTTGCTTTTGTGTGATGCGCGTTTGGGTTTGGATTCCACGGGAGGGGCATCGAAGAAGAAGACCGTCGGGCCGGGTGTGGCGGGCTCGATCTTGGGCTCTACCGGCGACGGCGACAACGACGAAGGGGGTTCCACGGCGAACTTGGCGGTCATGCAGGAGATTGCTTGCTTTGACTCCTCGAACGCGCCCGGCGTCAGGCTCGTGGCGAAGGCGATTCCTGGCGCAACTGAGGGCTCGGTCCACAACAGCTGGTTGCCTAGGTGGGTGGAGAAGCTGTGAGTAGGTAGCTGGACATAGGCGGCGGGAGAGGGGTAGGGGCAGACGGAGGTAGTACAAAGAAAGCGATCTCACCATCGGCGCAAGTTCGGCGCGAACCACGGCTACGTTCCACGGGCATCCTAGGGTCCAGTCCAGCTCGAGGGCAAAAAGAAGATATTGTGGACGTCGACGAGAGAGGCGAACCAGAGCAGGTCGAGATTGAGATCGCGCAAAGATAGGAGGTAGCGCGTGATGAAGAAGGGGATGTCGCAGAGTAGGAGGAGCGGAGCCCCATCCGATGATTGTGGGTCAAGTTGAAGTAAGTTATAAGTATAAGTAATCTCGCCTCGCGCCGTACTTTCTGCTTGGTCTTGCCGAATCAGAAACAAGGCGTGGGTTTGACGCGGTGGGCTTTTGACATCGTGGACACGAGGGAGGGCCTTCAAACCTTTCTTTTCTTTTTTTTTTTTTTGATTCGGTGGAGGGGGTCAGTACTCAAATGCCGAGGGGGCGAAGACCTTGCCCAGCAACAGCCTCAAAACGGCAAGCCTAATGCGAGATAGAACCCTGTTTTGTACCCATGCCGCCGAGTTATTCTGCGGAGGGTCCGTGGGGAAACCATACACAAGCTCAGGCAAACGCCGATTCAGGCTGAAATGGCAGTAAATCGAGGCCTCATTGAAGATATTGGCCAATGTTGTGTCAATGATCAAACCCTGCAGACGGTGGGAATGGGAAGTCTTGCGTGCGCTGACCGGAAAGTTGCCCGACGCGCGAGCGCAGCGAGGGCGGGGGTGTAATTCCAAGCAGAAGCGAAGCTGAAAGGTACAAGGGGAACTTGAACCGGCAGGAAATACGGAAGGCACAGACCTAATTTTGTCGGAAAAGTTTCGCTTGTCGCGGATTGACCTGGATCACCGGCTTGAATTACAAGCCGCAGCAAGCCGCTCCGCAGGGGATTATCAGCAGTGCCAATCCGTGATAAGCGGCCCAGCTGCCGGAGGGCCGGCATGATAATATCGAGACAATTTTTCTCCAGAATGCGGGCGGTACGACGGTTTCCTTCCTCGTTTCTCTGGGTGTTTCCGAAGGCTCCATTCGGTAGCGTCATTTCGGAGCACCTCTCACCCAAATTTTGGCTGGGAATTTTTATGGAGTGCTCCAAAGTGACGCTAAATGCCGCTAAATGACGGCAGCCGAATGGAGACTTTTTGCGGCAAGTTCACACGAGCTCCACAACTTCGTTTTTCAGGACAAGCTCCCACGCCTTTTCTCCCTCAACCACCGCCACATCGACGCCCAACCTTCGTGCGCAAGTCACCATCACCACTACCGACGTTGTCGACGCATAAGCAACCATTATCTCGGATCGATTTCGCACTGCTGCCCCGCCTGGCGCGACAACGGTGGTGGCCGCGCATTTTTGGCGCACTCATTCTGAGTCAAAGCGGTTAAGCCTGTACCAAGCCTGTACTACATATTGGGCCAGTCAATCTTATCTAATCTTCTTCAAGTTGGCGTCTGGGCTGCGCTTTCGGGGTAGGATCTCCTGCATCACTGTGTCTGCCACACTGGGTAGAGGTGATACTGAGGTCGAATGGTGTGTGAATTTCGTCATTACTTTGTGACCGTCGCTTTGCAACACATATCTCAGCAATGGCGCCCAAACGAAGTCTCGGAGGTCGCAAATGAGATGCTTAATGCTGCAGATGGAGAGTGCACTGGTCGTACTCGGAAGCGCCCGAGAGGCCGTAATAGACAGGGAAGCCTCAACCCTCGCGCGACGCGATTGCAGAAATATTCCGAACCACCACTCGACACGTCTTGCGGCGACAATCATGCGCATAGAGAATGCTTTCGTCGTGATACCAGATGACCGTTCGGCGCACTCCTGGAGGAAGACTTGGCGTGATAACCGACCCGTCTTCCTCAAACCCCTTAAAGGGGGGGCAGGTAGACGTGTTCTCTATGATGCACCACATCCTGACCATCGGAATATTGGCCCTTTCTCTCGCTTTTGAATCTGAGAATCAAAAATGAATTACCCGGAACACGACAATCAAGGGAATAGCTCACCGGTGGCCAAGGTCATCGAGGTACCTTCGTGCGGTCCAGATACTGATCAGTTCTTGCAGATGATTGCGAAGATCCGTAGCCAAGTCCTCATCTGCCAACACATTTTCCTTCCAGTGTCCATACGGATTGACGGGCAAAACCTTGCGACAAGAGATGTACTAAGAAAGATAACCAGGTAGCCCAAACCGACGCAGTTGTATACTCGTGCGCGAAATAAGTGATGGTCACGCTGTATTTCACGTTTATTGACGACTGCCCCATATTTTGAATTTGATATAAAGTACTGAAACAACCCTGAAGATACATTCTGGTCCCATCAGAGCCAACAAAAATCGCTAATGATGTCCGCAAATGACTCAATCTGGATAAGCTCTGGCACGGCGTTGTGATCCACAATGTCCCCTTCTCCACTGCCCTCTCTTCCGCTGGTCAAATGTTATGAGGGTGTTGGGACTCTGACGGATGTCATGGGCGTACAGTGGCGGCAAGATTACTTTGCTTGCCTTTTATGGAAATTCCCATCAATTCGGACCTTTTCATACATTGTCAGACATTTTTGGGGGAACGGAGGACATAGAAGGATATTCTACATGAAAATATGATATACCCTCCACTTGAACCAATTTTACTGTGGCGTTTTCCGCCAGGTTTGCGGCAGACCATGTTCAGATGTTGGCACCATCAGTGGCTCAATAACAAATTGCGAAATTGAAAGCTCTGAGTGGACTGTATTGTACGTCTGAACACATCTACCACGAAAAATTCTGTCCACATTGTGCATAGTAAGGGAAAAGGTCGAAATTGATGGGAATTTCCATAAAAGGCAAGCAAAGTGATCTTGCCGCAACTGTACGCGACTTGTGCTCGTAATGTCGAAAAGCGTTAGAAACAGGAATTTCGCAAGAGACATCGCTCATGGTAGAGGTCTTCCTTTCTAATTTTAATTACATTCAATATAAGTATACTCGTGGTGCGAATAAATCATGGTCCCTTGGTTTTGAGCGCCATCTTGGCCGGCTCTCCTCGGCGCAATCATCACATATGGATCTGATGCCCAAGTCAACACAAGTTCGTATGACTTCGTTCTACTCGCGGTGCGATTAAGTCACGAGCCCTGGGTATTCAGCTCGATCCTGTCCGTGTGGGTAGATCCTGGGCCAATTCAATGTTCTGTATGCATGTAATGTAACCCAATGGTTGGGTTCCAGCCATCAATTTTATCACAAAGGCTTGATCAAGCGCCATAAAAGGCAACACAATCAAACCCAAAATTTTCAACTCGGCAGGACATTTTTTTCGGAACTGTCTGTGTGTGCCATGTTCTAGCGACTGTTAAACAGATAGGATTCACAACTTGAATGGTGTAAAAAGGTGCAGCCGTTCGCGAGACATCGCGTCTTCAAGTTGTCTAATTTTCGCGGTTTTTTCCATTTTCGGCAGTTTTACGTCATTTTTGGCCAACTTGTCAGTGCGATATCTCGCGAACTGGGCTGTCGGTATACCCTCATACATTCCTTTTGGTTCCAGCGTAGTACCTCCGGCGGACGCGTATATGTCACGCTCTAGTTCCTCAGTCTTTTACTCCGACGACTGAGCTTGTGTCGTGCCCTCGCCTACTTCGGCTCGTGCTAACGACTCCGCTGCAGGTCGTCGTCCTCTCGCTGCGCTAGTCCTATACCTAAAGGTGTGATGCGAGTCGAATAAAGTAGCTTCTTGAGAGACTTGAGGGTTTGCTGAGCCAGCAGCCAGAACGGCGCTCGGCGTCGTAGGTCGTAAGAGTCGTAAGTTGTAAGCCGTTGTGACCCTTCGGAGAGGGACTGTATGACCCTCAATCGGGCTCCTGTAACCTAGAAGTTGCGGGAGCAGTTATACGCATGCTCAGGCATCCAGCGGGTCCTGGGTTGGGTCTTCGGTGGTACCGCCACCGCTCGTTCTAACACTGTTGCGTTGACGGAGGTTAGAATTTCAACCATGGTGTACCCTGAAGGATACCATTGTTGTGCTAACCGAGCGCAACCCCACCACTTATGACACACCACTGGGGGAAGTGTTGTTGGCCTTTCGGAGCGTCTGTTTTCTTTGCTGAAAAGAATTTTTGCGATGGGATCGAGTCGTCATGCACCATTTTCATCTTATCCGCAGGAATGTTACCCCCCGTATCAGCGTGAATGCTGTGAACGACTCGAAGGGCAGGGTCCAGGAGTTTGCAAACACATACAATGTGCAGGCGTCTCCTTTTTGGCAGTATCCGGCATCAAAGTACTTGCAGCGCTTGGCTGAGGAGCTAATCAGCACGAAAGGAAAGTATGTATGTCGGAAGTGCACGAACTGCGGTGGCTCCGCCGCCTCTGGTGTTGCCGCCCATTTTTGAAAGACATATGGTCGCAGCAACAATCGCAATAGGCCGCCAGCAAGCCAAGAACGTGTTGACAACGTGTTCGATTACCAAGCCACTCCCAGGGTCTCCACATGATTGGCTCACCAGTGTTCGCCCGAAGGCCTAAGGCCTTAACGAATAAGGCCTTATTAAGGCCTTAATTAAGACCTTAACGATTTCGAATCCACTGGCGCAGACCTTAATTAAGGCCTTAAGCCCCCAGGTCCCCGGCTTTCCAAGGTGGTGAGAAGGAATTTACTCACCAGGTTGTTTGTTTCAGCGATTTTGAGGGCTAATGTGCAAAATCACCGCTGCGAGGATCTGAGAATCGTCGCCGGTACTGGTCGGGAGGATGATGCGGGACTCATCGGGAGTGATGCCTGCGCTGCCGACGGCCGTGCGAAATTCGGCTTAAGACCTTAACTGCCCTTAAGAATTAAGGCCTTAGCCCTTAATAAGGCCTTAAGACTTCCGGGACCCTGGAATTAAGGCCTTAAGGCGAACACTGTCCAGGCTCACGCAGTTGGCAACCCCCAAAAAGAATGGCCGTGGGGTTTTCAATATTTTCTGATCATGTACCGGGCTGAATTGTCGGAAAAATTGAAAAAGCCTTAGACTGGTAAGGCCTTGGAGCACCTAACGGCCTTATAAGGCCTAATAAGGTTCGAGGGGTGACCTTATAAGGCGTGATAAGGTCTGGTTAGGTCTTCCCAGGCTGACTTCCCGGAGGTTACAAAACTGAGTTGGGGTTGTTAGAGACATGGTAGGTGTGGTTTATTGCATCTTTTTCGGCGGAAAATTCAGAGTTGTATTGTTTTTGATAATTTGTGCTCTGGTTGTATGCCAAGATGGCTGATTTGAATTTCAAAAAGTATGTAGGGGAGCATACTTATACTCATGTGTAGTAAATCAGCCACGCCATATATGGAACAAAATGTCTCTATCTGTAAAGCTCTCTTAGCATAGCAGTATTGTACATTGCCATAGTTTTATTCGCTCTGCAGAGGTCGAGCGTTCGATTCTCGCAAGCACCAGTAATTAATTGTTAGAGTCAGTATTGTAGTACAACAGAAATAGATAGTCTAGTATTAGAAAGTCAAGACGAGATGCAACCAAACACCCTACAAAGAAGGTAAAGTGTTAATACTTTTGCTTAACCCCGCCGAACATGCCTTGTAAGGCCTTACAAGCCTCATTAGGTCCTATAAGGTCCATTATGTGTTATAAGGCCCTATATGTAGTATTTGGTACGTATTTAAACCTTGTAACCCTCCTTTTCCCCAACGGCCTTATTAGACCTTACAAGGCCTGCTCAGGCCCAACAACCCTTTTTTGATTTTTCCGACGATTGGCTGAAATAAGTTGTAGAGATGGAAATATGATTATTCACTATCATACAGCAAAATATTCATGACTTTGGATTAGGCCTCTTCGAGGCGGGTGCTGAACCTTGTGTATCCCAGGGCCAACAGTCAATAAATAATTTAAATTGATCTCCTCACATTCCAGGCTACAAATTTGAACTAATTGCGAGACGCGGGGGCCCTTTTTTCATGTAACTTGACTTCAGAGTTACAACATATCGAGGTACGAGATACAGTAATTATGTTGTAGCGTCTGTCTACGAGAGACTACTTCAGAATCTGCAGCTGTACCGGAGCCTAAATTAAGCTGAGGCACACAAGAGGCGCAGAGCCAAAGCTCGCTCGGTCGATGCTTCGCACCAACCAACTGTTCCGGTGAGCTCGTTCCCCTACGCCGAAACGGCATCGGGGAGATCGCGACGGCGGGCTGATTGCACTTTCCGGCTAGTGAGTGCCGCTGATACGAAAACATTGCCGCTGATGCGGCTGCCAGGCGAATCAGTGATTGATTGCTCGGATGAATGCACAAGTCATTACTTTGAGGAGATGAAAAGTGAAGATACTGGAGTCAAAGCGAGTAATAAGTCATCATCTGAAGAGAATTTCCGCACCTCAAAGGACCTATGTACCAGGAAATTTGGGAATTGGTGGTGCCGGCAAATTCTGCGGCGGCTCAAGCCAAATCCGTCCGAGCCTCCGAGGCAAACTCGGAATTCCTTGTGGCCGCGGCAAAATCGAAGTCTCTTCTGATATGAGATATGCGCTGACCAGCACTAAACGCTATCCCCCCAACAGGGAACTTCTCTATTCCGAGGGTGATGGCAAAACGGTCGAGATTCCCACGGTGGGTCATTGTTTTGCCTTCTCCAAGAGGAAATCCCTCGGCCGGGAAAACGCGTTTTCGGCACCCAGAAAAGCCTCGGAATTTGCTCGGAATGACCGATTTTTCGGGGACACACAAGTTCGGCTACCCCACGTGATTTGACGCAATTAGTAGTCTTCAAGGGGAAGAGCCCTTCTGTGTAGAAAGGTCTGCCTTCGCCCTCAGAGCTTAAATTCCGGCAAAAACTCCAAAATTGAGTGAGGAGTCCCCTAAATACGGAAATAATTCATTTTGGCAGTCGCGCTCCTGGACTCATTGCAAAGTTTCTCTGACCTTTGAGCGTTGAAAATTTTAGGATGTATCTCGCTCTCACTCTGCACTCATGCCTCCCACCAAGAAGAGCATTTGGGACCGTCTGAATCGTCTAAATGGACATAAGAAAGCCATCAAACGCGTCGCGGCAATCGCGTTAAGCCCTGTGAAAGCGCGTCCACAGACTTACCACACAACACTTGGAAAGGATTCTTTTGACAAAGAAAATCACCCTGTTAATTCCTCGACCCCAGAACCTCCCGCAGATCATCATACCGACGTATTCTTTCAGGGATCCAGAAACTCCAACAGCTGCACCTCTGGGCTTCCGACTCCGCGGAAAGCTCTCCATGGTCTTTTCTACTGCTCAGAAAATGGCCCATGTCCCATGTCTGTGGACGGGGCGAGGAAATCAAGTTTTTCAAGTTGAAAAAAGAGAAGAAAAAAGGAGGAAAAGGGAGGGAATTTCAAATTCAAGTTTGCGCTCGCCCCCATGTTTTCGTAGAGTATCCGGTATCGTAGAGCCCGCAGCGATGTGAATGCATCTTGATTTCCATGTCCAAATCCGGCCGCGGCTTGAATTCAAGATTGCGGCATGTCCTTAGTCTATTCGGGGCAGGTCCCGGTATGGACTAAGGACGCAGCCAATGTAATTCAAGATATTTCTATTCAAGTGGTCGAGACCGGCCGCGGAGATTGCCAGCGGAAACAAAGACAAACTTTGTCGCGTCTTCCCTTCCTTACCATTTCACCGACCTTTCTTCAATAACACACCCAGATTCCACTCTCCTTCAATCTCTCGCTCTTCTTCGAACTCAATTTCTACTTACTGCCTGACTCCCTCTTCGGCCTGAAAACCTCGGTCCTCGAATGCCTCAATCCTAGTCGTCGCGATGTACATCTCTACCATCAAGAATTGAAAATATATCTGCGTGTTGCTCCTGCAAGCTAATATTCAGCTCCAGCGGACCCAGTCCCTTGCGTCAATCCTCAATCGAAACATGGTAACGATATGTTATGGGCAAAGGTGCGTAACAACCACTTTTTTAATCTGTTAGCTTCAGTATAACCCTTTCTCAGTCTAATATCTCACATCTCCCACCTTCTCTGTGCATTGCTACTGCGGGCCGTTTTTACTTCATCGCCGTCTTATTCCGCTTCATCGCAATAGTCCATGCCCTCTACCCACCGCAGACGTCGCGCACGTTCACCAGAATAACCGCACATTCGCCTCCATACACGAGTTCGTGTTTTTGGAGTCGCGGTGCATTTTATCTGGAGAATTGCCGTCTTTTCTTGACAGAATGTGTGTCGACTCGTCCGAATTGTCAACGCCTTCGACATTCATCGTATAAGAAACAACTTATTACAAGCCACGTTACTCAACCTCCTCGCCTGTCTCAACGCCAACGCTGTGCACTTCTTCGAGTATCTGCGAGTACCTATCACACCACTGTTCCTGGCTTCATTAATGGAGTGTTCATCTCTGGCCGAGTTGCTTTCTCCTTTCTGTCGCAGAGAACGGGCGCTAACTTCCTCAAACTCATTCAACATTGTGTATGTGGCGGCGGGAATTAGTTCTTCAACATCTTGCGCATTTCCTACGAGTTGACATTATTTATCAGTTTGCATTAATTAAATTGCTGAAGAAGGAACCACGATGCCCTTCCTTGTAGGAAAATATGTACTCCAAGCAGAGGCGCTGGAATTTTGAAACAGGACTATCTGTGCTTCTCACTAGCGAGGGTGAATATATGTGAAAAAAGGAATTATTAGATGAACTGCTAAACACTGCTCCAATTACCGCGCACAGTAGTCGAAGGTGCTCTGACTGTGCCATAATCTTCTTTATTTTCTCTCCAGCGGAAGGTCGGAGATATTACCATATATGGTGTGCCTTATCACTCCGATCAAAAGTTGAGCTCGCGCAATTTTCTTTGAAAAGTCTCATAGATTTCGGGAACAGCTGTAAACCTTGTTGAAGCCTTGAATCCATTCAATCTGGCTGGAATGATTCGAAATGGCTCGCAGCAAATTTCAAGTGCCCTCCGCGCGTATACATCCCTCGAATGAGTCTAATCGTGGAACTCTAAGATCGATCGCGAGTCGTTAGCTTGCGCCTTAAACGCACACCATTGGGAAGTCTGTGATCAAACAAGGAAAATACCCACCCAACTTATCAAGGCTGAAGCTCTCAAATGTTTTTATGTTTGAGAACAGGTTGAAGGTGAAGGGGTCACCGGGAATTGATCAGGCCGACGGCCATCATGCGCGGGTGCAGTCCGATGCCCAAATCAGGACATGGGCGTCCACAGCCATCGCACATGAGCCCAAAATTCAAAACCCCGCTGATGATGTCGCGTCGACGTATACATTTCCGGCTCCCCATCCACCCTCTATGCTGGCTGAATCTGACGACAAGAATCACAATCTGGAGAATGAGATTATTCCTCCGGAATTTGACGAGCTTTGCGCACGGGAAGCCGGAGATTTTATTGGTGATGGATACCCTCGGCCACCTCCACCAGAGACCTTTGTCGAACGGATGGCAGCTCTTGGCGCTAAACAAATTCTTGCTGTTGCTCCCGACATCACTTCAGCCCAAGCCGCACTCACAGACATCTCGCTCTTTCTCCGTGGCCCAAGTCGAGGCGCGAGTGATTGGGTTCGCGTCCGGATGGAAGGTATTCGCAGCCATTTATCTCAATATACGACTCCAAATTCCGTCACATATAGAAAGTGGGGAGCTTCTGCACGACAAGCTGCCATTGCGATCGGTCGAGATGTTCATTGTGCTCGGATATTTGCTAGCCTCAGTCGAGAATATATTGGTTCTCGCAAGGTATTGCCGGTGAATCCATACGGTCGCTGGAAGACCTCAATGATGTCGAACGGGGATTTGGCCAATGATGTCCGTAATCATCTGCAAGAGCTGGGGAATTTTATTACAGCCGACAAGCTCGTTGATTTCTTGAGCCGGGAGGACGTGATGGAAAAGCATGGCATTGACACAAAGATTACGGTTCGAACAGCGCGAAGATATTTGAATGAACTTGGATATCGGTGAGTTACACTTTGAAAGTGATATATCCGAGCGTGAAACAAATCTTTGCTCAGATTCAAGGCAGTAAAGAAGAGGGCTTCCAAGACCGTTCGTGTGTCTTTGAAGCGGACGGTTCCGAATCTTCACGCGAAGATGCTCTGGAACACGGCTCTGGCAGCCGTTCCGCTGGATTCCATGCGTCGCTTCGTAATTCGCGCTCACCGTTTTGCTGACGCCTACCGCCATGGGTTGGATGGTGCGCAGGCTGCTTGGGCTGCCCGGAAATATAGAGGACATCGTACACTTCCAGCAGATTTCAAAAAAGAGATGGAAGCCGCAGGAATTGGTCGGGGAGGGAACGCAAATGCTGGGTTATAGTACTTTTTGTTGTAAAATGCGGACTAGTCTCTCAAATCTCGACCAAATATCTTGAAAAAAAATATGGATTGCTCCTTGGGTACCTATACACAGAACGGCTCAATGTCATTTGCCGACCCGATGGCTCTTTTTGTTTCGTGGACTTTGTGCGGTCCACGCTCTATCACACTTGCCTTGGCTCAGCCTGCAAAGAACTTGCGGAATTTCGTAATCAGCTGGGCTTAGGCGATGACAGTAAAGTGGAGTCAGGCCGGACAATATTGCCTCCATTTTGATTTTGATTTTGACGAGACGAGCTGACGAGCTCAGAATTGAGCACGCCTTGTAGGAGGGTGCTAGGAGTAAAAGAGTGGGAGGGATGTACTGCACCTTCCAAATGCCGTAATACCAGTTTTGACATCACCGAATTTTGGCAGCGTTGCCGACCACCACGGATATGTACTTATCGGGTAGAACGTAGGTTGTGTATGCCGGTTCCCGGCCTGCAGGAGGGGGAGCTTGTGTGTATTCTGTCTACGTTAGAGCCAAAACATAATGCATATGATATTTGCGGAAGAAATGGAAGGAAACCAAAAGGAAACATTGTGTGCGTGTGTCTGTGTGTGTACCGTTGAGGGGGTGTGGAGCGGATCCAGATTTTGTACCTTCTCCCTGGCGCTCGAGTCATTCGTCTCGCCCGAGCCAACCAGCGCGTTGAAATCGACGCGGGAAGCGACGGCGCATCTGTTGGCTGTTATCCAGGGTTATGGTAATTACAGATTAGGAAGGAGCTCCGAGCCCTCTCGGATTGTGGCTAAAGCCTGGCTTGGAGCTAGCGGCTGCGGACCAGTGGGCTCCCCACGAAGACACCACCTTGAACATGTCATTGCGTACTGGAGCTCGCGGACTCTGCGACTTAAGTTTCAACCTTTCATTGAGGGTGAGCAGGTGATGTTGAGACCATGCTATGGGCGGGGAATCGTCTAATAAAGTCGGAGCATCATGCGATGGAATTCCGGGCAGCCTAGACGACGGTCTACATTGGAGTGTCCGGGTAGGAATTATCTACGCCCAAGATTTGCCAACACTGGGAAGTGAGGCGGGGTGGGAGACTACATCAGAATACTGCCACATTAAGCCCGGCTTCCCACTTGCGCATTCTTCTCCAGTCAATGGCTTCATTAATTATGACTTTGGTCATATCTTCCCAATGCTCTTCCTTTTCGTACGCCATATCCTCCAAAGTGAGAACAACGGGCACGGCACGCACCAACGTTGCTGTCCGTAAGGAGCTGGTTGCCTGTATAACCAGCAGAGCAGCTCCGATATGTCCATGGCGCTTTGCCAATCGTTCGCTTTCCACCATATGAGAACCCACTTCATTGGTGTCGCCTCGCAAAAGATCTTGAAGGCGACACATATATCATGAATGCTGACGTCATGAAATGCAAAGGCGGTCTGAGGCAAGCTTGGATTATGTTTTCTCTCGATGATGCTCAAAACCATGAATTTCGTTCGATATCCGTGTGGAAATTTGAGGACAAGACCTGCGTGGACTTAGGAATGTCGGGATATTAATCGAGTAAGTATACCCTGGACGCAAATCCACGTGCACAAGAAGGCGCCCATGCTCTTTCGCCTCAGAGAGTACGTCTTGTGCAGGCTGGGACACTCCGCGAGCACCATCGAAATCTGGGCTCCTTGCTTTTGACAGAACAGCCTGTGGCTCGGCCAATGGCGTCGTTGGCAGTCTTTACTCTGCAATGGTTTCTGTCTTTCAGAATGCTCAGGATACAGTTGAGAGGACCGTCCGTACACAGTAGTGGGCTGCCTTGCATTTTCCGCAAAGACGTAGTTGATTCGCACTTTGGTCTGTGTTAAAGCACGACGGTCCTGCGCAGAAGCGAGACATTGGGCACTGGGCAGATGACTTTCGGAAGGAAACGGCGAGCGATCACGTGCGGGATCATCCGGCGGGGTACGTACATACTCTACAGCTGTTTTTTTGCCATTTGGGGGAGCTTGCTCCCCCTTTTATCCAGGCTGACCATGGGAATGGGGCTGTGCTTGCGCAAGTGATGGCTGCTGTCAATCGCTGCGTCTGACGTGCGCACGTCAAAATTGGCATGCCTTGACTGATGTGGCGCTTCTCCGCGTGATGCGGCGCTTTTTTTGGGTGGTCCTGAGTGATGGCAGCTGATCCTGACGTAGGGCCGAGTGATGTCGCACGTATGTTGATGTTGATGAGTGCTTGGATGGCTGGCTGCTGCTGTCAATCGCTGTGCGCACATCAAGATTGGCATGCCTTGACTGATGCGGCACTTTTCCATGTGATCCACGACGGCTTTCAGTGGTTGCAGCCGATCCCAAGTGACGGGAGCTGATACCGCGTGATGGCATCATAGTTCCAAGTGATGTCGCACGTATTTTAACAATACAGTAGATGACTGCGGCAGTCAGACTTGAGACTACCTGTTTTTACCAGGTCTGGCTGGCGCACAAGATGTAGGTAGTCTAAGCGCCAGCCTGCAACTTGGGAGCCCTGTCACCAGAGACCTGTCTAAGACCGAACTTGGCTGTAAAAATCTGAGAGGTGACTATGCACTGTGAAAACATCGGCGCATGATTTTCATGTACCTAGACGATGAATCAATTATTTCATGGAAATGTCCATGATTGTTCTCTTTCATGTATCCCAGAGAAATCAGGTCCCATTCAACGAATTTCACCCGATGCTCACCTCCTCAAAAAATCATGGAATATGACATTAAAATCGGAGGGTGGTGCTGCGCAGAAATCGCGAAAAAGGGTTGAAGTCCAAATGCCGAAATGCCGAGAAGTGACGTCAGAGCTCCACATCCGCAGCACATATACTGCGGACGACCTCGCACGTCCCTTGCCTCCTACCACCACCACATCACCAGGATCAACCTCGACGCCGTCGCCGTCGTTGTCGTCACGTACTACCACTCTCGCCGTTGTCGTCGCCGTCGCCGTCGCCTTCCTTCACTCCTTCAATGTGACTGTCAATGACTCGAGAACTCTGGCAGCGCCTCTACCTTCGACCCGCTTGCACCACCCCACGGGCCACATACACCTTTTCCCCGCCCGCCGCCGTGGTTTCTTCTCCCGCAAATGCCCCGCAACTCGTCGAAGTGGGCGAGAAGATAAAAAGTGCGTCGTAGTACTACCCACCCCCTCACACTTTGCACTAACAACTTCCCTTACTCACTGTAGCGGCTACCCCTTTGCTATTTGCCTCGCCGTTGTCGTCGAGTTTACTCAACGAACAAGTCAGCGAGCGTCGATCCAAAGGTGTGTTTTGTTTATCTATTGTTCGTACCATACTTATCAACAATGTCCCCAGGTAGTCCGCCCGTGAACTGGAGATCTTGTAGCAGGACTGGAGTTCCATCGCGCGCGGTGTTTCACACGTAGATAATACATGCATTGGTATATAGACCTTAATATCATCTCATTTCATCCTGAATTTTGCTCCGTAACCCATTATTTTCATTGTCTCGTTCCATGATTTCGTGCTTGTTGAGGGAGCAATTCGGACTTGAGATTGATTTTCATGGAATCGGTGCATTAAAAAGGCACATGAAAACGTCGAACGACTCGAAAAAGAGTATGATTTTGTTCACGCGCTGGGACATGAATTTCAGGGAATGCTCGATAATTTTCAGTGTAAGAGGACATGAATTTCGGGGTACCAAGGTACATGATTTTCATGTGCCCCCAGTCTCACAGTGATGGTAAGAGCCTGTTCGGATACGAGCTACCGTAGCTGGTAGCTAGTGCTGCCGGGAGCTGAGTTGGAGCTGAGCTCGAGGTGATTGCCCATCAGCTCGCTCGAGCTCGGAGTTGGGCCGAGGCAGCTTGGAGCTGACATCCATAAACGGAAGTTTCCGTCCCACGGTCCCCCGTCTCCTCGTTTCGAGCTACATTGCATTGTTTTGACCTCGTATGCACCTCAAGAATGTGGTACAATTCTCCAAAAAGTATGATAAACATATGGACTATAAAAGACTATACAGTTTATGAGTAAATTATGGAACAATACAAAGCACAATGATTATATAAGTGAATACAACGCAAAAATCAAACGGGCGAAGCCCAGGAAGATTCTATAAGATCCTCAAGCTCTTGAGTACGCCCTGCCGCAATCAACCTTTCTGCTACATCAGGGTCAATATCAACAACAGACAGATCTTCCTCAGTTACGACGAAGTCCTCGCATGTTCTCCCTCAAGATGATTTCGGATGGTCTTGGTTTGTCCAGGACCATTCTTCCATGCCTTCCATTTCGGAAATCTAACGATGGAAGGGTTCAGATAGCGAAAACAAAAACAGAACACACTTGAACACTCACGGACAGAGGCGGCACGACAAATGGGAAAACACCTTTTTATCCGGTCGATCTTCCTTCATTTCCGTTGGTTCTGGTGCGACGGTTGGCGCAGAAGCGCCGTGAACGCCTCGAACAAAATACCAAACATCTGTTGCATCGTCTCCGGATGCCGAAGATTGATTGACCAAAGAGCCGAAGTTGGGGTGAGGGATTGAAGGATGGGAAACTGATTCAGAGGCAGCTGCTGCCGCTGCAACATTTGGGTCAGACGGACCGACCCCGAACACAGCCGGTATCTATTGCGCGTACCTTGGACCCTGAGTGCGCCAACGCACTATCCCGACGCGCCACCTTTGCGTCATATTTCCAGCTCTGTGTGGGGCGTTTCGCATTCTCCGTAGCAGCCAGGCGGTGACGTCGACGCCAAGCGAGGTTGAGGTGAATCATAGGAGGATTGGTTCGCGGCAGGAACGCGCTAACCGGTGAGCGGGAGGACGAGGATTGTGCTTGACGCGCCAGTCACTCAGTGACGCTGTCAAAAGTGTCACAGTGCCTGTTTTGGGGGCCGAGGCGAGGCGAGCTGGCATCACCTCGAGGTGCCGTTTATGGTAACGGGCCGAGTTGGAGCTGAACTCAGCTCGGAGCTAACTCCAGCTTCCGGCAGCACTACATTCGTGTAATTTCGTCACGGAAGCATGATGTTCCCAGGACTACCATATAAGGGAATCGCGAGCAGCTAAGTACCAGCTGCGGTAGCTCGTATCCGAACAGGCTCTTACCATCACTGTGAAAGACTGTATATTTTTGTATATGTACAACCACCACTCAAATCCACTTGCCAATATCATGTACTCGTATCTTCGTAACAGCCTTCAATTCTCACATTGTCCAAAGAAAAATCGGGAATCCACGCAAGCTCCCCCTCCTGTAGGCCGGGAACCGGCATACACAACCTACGTTGGTAATTGTCCGGTTTTTGATCGAGTGGGGCGTTTCGTTTGCTGTTTACACCTGCTTGCATGTGAGTCGCAGAATGGGCTCCACAATGCACTCATTTGGTCTATTTTTGGAAATTCGCTCCACCCATCGACCATTTGGGGCGGTTGGGATGCATCCGGCTCCTCGGCAATGCCACGCACTCGCACGCGCAGGTAAACAACTTTTGAAATACCCCACTCGATCAAAAACCGGACAATTACCAGAAAACGGCTGTAGAGACTCGTTCAAGAGGGTAGCCACCCCAATTGTAATTACTTCCAACGTCCAAATCACAATTTTTGTGGCCATCTCGGAATCGGTCGAGCTGCTGACTCCCCTGCTGAGCGCATGCGCCCTATCCTTTCACGCAGGCACCTTCATGATATCTGCGGCTTGAGGATTTTCCTCAATTTCTCCCGATTGCAAGGGTTAAATGTTGAATTCTGAACTTTCGATTCAATTTTGCGCAGCGCAAAGAACCAACTGAGGGTCCGGAAAATATCAAGCACTGGAGAATCTGAATAGCCATTATAATAGGGTCCAGCTCGAAGGGAATCAGATCAAGTTCTCCCCACCAAATTCATCGAACCGTGGGAACCGCATATGAGGTGATTGTTCAAGTTGTGGTATGTACAGGAAGATGTACAGGACAAGCAACGAACAGGACTATACAGCGGAGGTATGCGTTTTCGGCCTGTGTAGGCCCATGATTACAAACAAAATAATTTCCTGTCTCGGAGGTGGCCAAGCTCTTCTGCCGAATGCACACGCATCGCGTACAGTACATTGTGGAAGTTCAAGTGCACTGAACTTGGAAAATAAATTGAAAGCTTCGATTTAGAAGGAGAAGAGGTTGGATGGCATATTTTGTATAGAGTACGAATAAGAAACAGAAGCCTGCATAGGTAATAGATCTCAACCCATGTTCCTCCCAGCACTACTTAAATGAGTGGTTGCAGTCATGTTTGACTGGCTTGAATGCGCTTCGAGGGAAAGGAGCCGCGGGCCTTGATGGACTTATGGATTGACAAGGGTTTTTCGGAATTGTGAAAGTGCTGAAGAATAATAAGCAGGGTGCTTGTGACGATTCCGAGTCAATCAAACTACCGTGAAGAATTGATTAAATAAGTTGTAGCACTGACAGACCTGCTAAGCGTCCGGGTGTGGAAGGCGAGGCAGGCGGTAGGTGTGCGAGTGGGAACGAAGCCGCTGTGGGCTGTAGCCTGAGTCCACTGCTACGACGGAGGCAGGGAGCGAGGAGGATGGCGAGCGGAAGACAAGAGTGATCTGATATAAAACAAATACAAACAGTGAACAAGAAGTTGTTGAGAGTCTGTAGAGCGACTCTGAGCGAGGAGAAGTAGAAGACCTGCGAACGAACAGGCAAGTTGATAGATATTTTGAGTTGCAGACAAGAAAAAGGTATCTGGTTGGGAGAAATCCACAGACGTTGAACGGGGATGAATTCAATGAGAAGCCCGATTTCTTGGCGGCCTCAGCACCCGAGTTCTCCGTCCGCAGAACTGGTCTTATGTCACGCCGTCATTTCGGCACAGGTCTGAACCGCAAGAATTGGAACTGAGAACATGCTTTATGAGTTACTTACAGGCTTACCAATTGGCCAGTATCAAGGAAGCATACCACTCCACAGGGTAGAAGAAATGCATAAGTGGCATTGCATTGATGGATCCCTCGGCAGAGGTGCTGATACAGTCAACTCAGGTCGATAATTATGTCGTGCTAATATTCGTCAAAATGGAAATTGATACGCTGACTTCACCCATGTGGGGTTGATCTGACCGCAGAAAAATGGCATAGCCGCTGCCCAAAGCTGCTCATTCGAGCTGGAAAGTCAACGAGCCGCAGTTAGAAGTGTAGAGCGCCGGAAGACTGGGATAAATGAATATATACAACACAACGCTATCACGATGTTACGGAATGGTTCTCACGGTTCAAATCATTCGCGTAGAGGCAGAGCTGAGGTCTGATAAGTTGTTTGAAAGGGGGTATGGGAGCCGTGGATGTTACTAAGAGAGCAGTCTACTGGTTCAACTTTTTTCCCACCCAATTTTTCTGAAAAGTGCACCAATCGATAGATCTCATTGAACGCTCTTTATCCGTATATAAATCACTGAGGTTTTCTGCTCATACTGCTGGGTGTCCATAAGGGGAAAAACGGCGAAAAATGCGAAAAAAGAAAGAGAAAAGGGAGAACTCCCGAGAAATTACCTGTAAGTACACGGAGGGTCACGGAAGAAATCAAACACGTTTTACATCTGTACGGAGGCTTAAGCGCGTAAGATTTGTATTGCAAATGATAAATATTATTTCAAGACATCAATGACTCTACAGAGTGAGCTTAAAGCATTGTAAGGACACAATCAGAATATCAATGAGAGTAGGAGATCTGTGTTATCAACACCAACAATAATACGCGGTTGAATTTCGCGCGATGCACCGTTTCGTGGTGCAATTACCTAGTACAACCTGTCAACATTAGTGTGGTGCTTCTTCTCGCCAATGCGAAGTGGGAAGCAGCTGCAGCTGCTAGATATCAAGTATATGGAGGGGAAAATGCAGAAAGATACACCTGCTACCTCTATGACGGTCCCTAGGGATTGCGCGCTCAAGTGAAGAAGACAAAGTCAACCAGCGAGTGAAATCACGCCAAATCGAGAGCCCGGGACTGCTGCTGAAAACACTTAGAGATTAGTAAGAGACCCAGCTGTCGTCAGAAGTCCCCTTCCCTTTTCTTCCTCTCCTCAGGCTGAAGTGTGGAAAGGATCTTTAGAGGAATTGATTGATTTCGCCCAGGCGAACACGTTAATTGAGCGGTGAATATTTCGAAAAGGTTCAACAGGATTGATAGCGCATGCTGAAACAGTTTCAGAGCATCCGCAGGTGCAGCAAGTACCCGTTTCGGGGCATCAGAGGGGAGGCACAATAGCTGCAAAAGGCCGCGTGATTAAAAGAATGAGGATAAGGGTTATCCATAACTACCTATGTGTCAGCGTTGTTCGCTGTCGAGGGTCGCCCGTATCGAGATGGAAAGACGAGGAGTCGAAGAAATATTGCGTTTGTCCAGGAACGAAGTACTTAGTTCTATTGCAACGCATAGAGACTACGTAATGGTTTACGAGAGGTACAGTATGCTGGAAACTAAATAGAGGTAAATATTACCGCTAACACTCCCCCTCAGCGAGTGGACTCGAGTAAGGGATGAATGAGTAGAGGGCGTGATGGAGAATATTTGAAAATATATGGAACAACATACTGTTGCTCCCCTTGAGCGTAAGATGTGCCGAATATAATTCCGTCCCAAGCATTCAGCATTCTCTCTGGTAAAGCGTCGACATTGTGTCGCACATTCCAGCACACACTGTCGCGGGTCGGGACTGTTGTGGCGCTTGAACCCCTTCGGGTCTCTGTCCCAGTCGCTCCGTGTCCGCCGTTGCAGCTGTCTTGGTCCATCTTGTGGTTGTCGGATTGTCGGCTCCTGGTCTCCACTACCGCTCTGGATGTCGCCGATCAAGACCTCCGCCCGTCACATCGTGCACCTAGGCGGTCTAATCGAGTCGGCCCCCCATGGTGAGCGTGGTGGGCCTCCATACCCTTTATCTCCCCCTTCGAAAAATTCGTTTTTCGACTGATCCGCATGCGCGATGGATGGATGGGGAAAATGTGAAAGAATGTGTAATGTCGGCGGCAGATGAGGCGCGACGGGATGAACGAGAGTGAAATGCGCTTGTGCGCATGTGACGCGAGTGTTGGTATACGGCGGCTGAGATGTGACATGGATGAGGAAGTGGAAGAGAAGCTCCCCCTGTCTTGGCCGTTTGCGTCGAAGTTGGCGGTATTGAAAGTCGCCGTGAGCGAGTCATCGTGTGAGGGGATTGCGCTAGATTCTCCCTCTGTGCTGCTGGTGCATAGTACGCAGTTGGAAGGAGAAGCTGAGGGATGAAAGCTCCCCCTGCCCGCATCAGAGTTGGCGGCGTAGAAAACCGCGGCGAGCAAGCATGAGATGGGGGACTGCTCGAGATGCTCCCCCTGCGATGCCAGGTCGTAGTGCGGAGAAGATTGGCAAGTTCCGCACAAATTAATTCTCACAAGTTACTTTTACGGACTCTTTTGAGTGACGTGGATCGGGGTCAATCGCAGCAAGTCCACCACCCTTAGCAATTGAGCTTGATAAGTCAGTGTTGGATACAAGCTGAACTGTAGATCCCGTACAGATACCATATTTTGGAATTATGACGCAGCGGGGATACACACAGTCTTTTTAATTTTATTATTTTCTGCGCCTTGGAATACAGCAAATAAAATGTGGAGTTTCGCTATATGAGTACTTCGGCCCTGAACTTCAAGTGGCCGGGGGGATGATGAGATACTTAACGTTTCTTGAGGCCGTAGAACTGCGTGTTTGGAACTCGATTTGTCCAACGAATGAACATTATAGCTCTTTCTTGCATGGGATTTGCGACTCGTGGCCTGGATTTATCCTGGCGGCTTGAGATGAAGCTTTCGGGGGTCCTGGTATCCGAACGGGCAGCCCATCATCCCAATCAGCTCGTCGATTACGGCGGTGGGCCTAACCGAAGCTGTCCAGTCCGTGTTACCATAGATCCAAAATCGGACGGTTTTTCCACCTTTTCATTCAGTCTGAAGTAAACTCCAAGTTTGCCACAAGCTTGAATCGGCCAAACTTTACTTCATCCTCCTGGGAGTCTTTACCCAAAATTTTACCTTTTTATGGGATGCGGTTGTTGAGTTACGAGGCGGACAATTTGCGCCAAATTGGCTCTGGTTCAACCGGCCATTTCTGCATGAGATATTCACGAAAAAATCGGTAAATGTGGAATTGAGTGCAATGAATGGTAGAAAACAGGTACACAACATTTGGGAATATTCGTACAACCCGTTGTTGAAAAAGACAAAATGAGACTTCGCGGCTTTGATGACTGAGAGTAGAATTGATGGCAAATACATGGCCAGCTTTTATCCAATTCTAAGAGTTTTCAGCATTCATATCACATAGAAGTATCTGGTAGGACTCATCCCAGACGATTGGAGCCAAACCGCAAGGAAAACCACCACCAAAGGCGGGGTTCAACCTGGTTTTCAGAAGGAGTTCAGCGTGGTTGGTTACATAAATTCGCAGCATTCACAAAGCTAATTTTATATATCTACTTGACCATCCTGGTCAAACAAGTAAGAAATTACCTCCGTACCCTTTGCAAGACCTAAAACCCGCCAATCCAAACCAACCAGGCCCATAAGCTGGTCCAAATACAACTCGTCCAAATACAGCTCCAAAAATTGGGTCAAACCTGGTTTTTGACGCAAATTAGGTGCCGATATTGATTCAATGCATACAGTGTAGCACTTTCCTGGACATAAGATGGGATTCTCCCCGAGGTTTCTGTCGAAAACGAGTTTGCGAAGGTCCGGGCGAACCGTGTGACTACGTTACGTAACGAGCCCGGCAGCTTGGCTCCGCCAATGATCATTGTTCTGGATCGCGCCCCAGGTTTTCGGCAACTGCTCCCGGATCAAACCTGATATATTCGGCGGGGAGACGGGATGACTCGGCACAGATTGTACAGAGGAATTTTCATGGGATGCAATTTTGACGGAAAAATGACCGAATTTGTGGCAAAATCAGTTAGATGATTTTTTGGAGTTTGCAAATCCCTCTGTACGTTTTGTTCCAACGCATGTTCCAGCTATCTACAAAACACTGGAGCGCTCCGAAAAAAAGTTCCCATTGATGCGATGACGTCAATCACCATATGAGGTAGGCACTGCCGGATCCACTGCGTCGACGGCTGGCGCGTCAGAGCGGGGTGCAGGAGGGATGTAGCGGAAGGTATTGTAGGGCATGGTAGGCGAGAGAGACGTTCCAGGAGCAGTGACGAATGGGCGAGTGTCGTTGGAGAGAGTGGAGCGGGCTGGCCGAGTTAGGCAGGAGCTGTCAAAAACCGTTGTGTGAACTTTTTTTCGGAGCGCTCCAGTGTTTTGTAGATAGCTGTCATTGAATCTCAAGAACACGGGCCCAATTTTCTTGCTTGTGCTGTCGTCACTCCAGCCGTTTGACTGTCCCATTTACACTCAAGTCCTTCTCAGAAACAGGCCGACTATCATTCGCAAAGCATTCCCTGCCCTGCCCTCCGCAAAGGTTTTGAGTACTAGACACAAGAAAAATTTCGGACCCCCCCCACCACACACCAAGCCCTCACTCCAGCTCCTACATCACACCCTCTCTCAATATTTGAATCGGTTTTCTATTCAAATATTCGCCACGCACCAGAGCCGTTCCAGCTTCGCAAACTCTTCAACAACGTACTGTCGAAATTTCTTTTTCTTGTTATCGAGCCCGGTCGTGCCCGATCGTGTGTTATCGGGAGCCGTCGGGCAGTCGGCCCGACCGTTGCCTCATCGAAGGGGCTCGGGTACCCATCGAGAATTATCGTGCCCGACTGCCCCGGCCCCCGACCACCGATAGTGTGTTATAGGGCGCGATCGGGGAGGGCGCCCTGCGATACGTTACAAGTGTGTAGCCTCACTGTCTGAACTGACGTGCGCTGACTCCGTCTCTTCTCCAGTATGGTTTTCCTGCGATTTCTGCCCGGCTTCTGCCCCCGACCTGCGAACATATTCAAATTCGTCACTACTCTGTTTCCAAAGTTTACCCCCACCGCCCCACCCATTCGTCGCCTCTCCCACCCTTCCCCCGATTTCTGGCGGCGGCCGCTAGACTTCAACGTTCGCATCTGTCACCGCACCAGAAACGCACACCAAGATTTCAATGCCCGCTTCTTTGGGTGTTTCGGCAGTGCTTCTGGTTGGCTTCGGCATCGCACAATGCTCACTGAGCGTTTGCTCTTCGATTCTAGTCTGGAAACCCAGACGTTACTGCGTAGTCCTAGTAGGCGTAGTGCAGAGCTTGTTTCTTAATCGGTAATTATAATGACAGCTTGTGACGTTTGATTGATTTTGGTGATGATGGGAACGGGGACTTAGTAACGTCTGGGCCACTTTCCTTGGGCGGCCTACCATAACCCCTCTGCTCGCGTTCTTTTGCCTCTGCAAGGTGCAAATCCCTTCAACATGTAATTAAAGTCTTAGCCAATACCCTAATACATCTTTATGCCCACAATTCATTGAAAATCCCGCGCGACGCATCTCCTACTTGAGCTGATGTATTTGGTTGGCGCGGGCCGCCGAGCATCGTGCAGCAGCCGTCGAAAGCGCTCACAGAGGCCAAGGTGACAGTCACCACCCTCTACAGGCATTGTCCACTTGTTGTCCGGTGAATGGTGGTGGACGCGAGCAAAAGGAATCGACACCGGTACTTAAATCCCGAAGCGGGGTATGGTAGGTGCTCCAAGGAAAGTGGTCCAGACGTTTAGCCACCCACTTTCCCATCGCCTTCTTGTAATTACAGATTAGGAAAGAGCTCCGAGCCCTCTTGGATTGCGGCTAAACGTCTGGGTTTCCGAGACTATTCAATTCAAAATCAATTGAGGTTCCGACCCCCAATGTATGATAGGTATGATGCAGTATCATACCATGAGCAACCGGCCGTGCTTGCCGCTGGACCCGGGGTATTTAAAAAAAAAAACTCGAAGTTTAGGTATACTTATCGCAATGGTCGCCTTTCCCTTCCGCAACTCTCTTTCACTCCGCATCAACGAGTCAGGCGCAGAATTGGGACGGGGCTGATGCAGAGCGAACCCAGAAACCGCCGAAATCCATTGAATTGGGATCAAAATTTCGTGGAGTTCAAATTGTGTTTTAACTCCCATACTTTCAAGGGGGAGCTGGCAACAATAAGACACGGAGAACTATCTCAATCTCTTGGATTCATCACCACACTGAACCAATACCACAGTTGAAAAATGGATTCCTAGATATTCTAAACTGAATTCTGGCGGCCCCGCATTCTTACTTGCATCAATCACAGTAGCTCTGCTACATTCTATATCCAGGATCTATCTCGTTGTAACGCTGTCTTCCCCACATCATCTTGAATTAATGCACTGGTGAAGGAAAGATTGAAAGAACAGCGGCACAGAAGAATGTATACTTTTTGTTCGTAACTGTATTTTCTCGCCGTCCGACTCGATTTGCATTGTTGGTTCTGGTTGAACCTGAATCTTGGCTTCCAGCATGCACTCACAGACTCGCCGTGTAAGTTGAGTATAAGTAGTTATTGCTCCTTTCCGCAGTAATTGTATTTTCTGGTTATATTGGGTGGCCTATACTCAATGCTTATGTGCCAGGACAACTGCTGCCCGATCTTCAGATGCCGTTTGTTCTCATTCTGTCCCGCCAGTCTTGTGATTGTGCTCTCCCACCCACATTTACTTCCCACACCTATCATGCTACATGGTACGAGGCGTCTGCCTCCGCCGATAGACTCCGAGCCTGTTTCTTGCTACATAAATCATGCCATGGAATCAATTGACGACGAGAACGGCTGATAACGCGCAATCGAGCGCCGTCACAACACTCTCAATGCTTGATGAAGGAGTCCGATTGTTGGTCCCATGCGGTAGCCAACGCTGTCTGTGGGACGAATGAACAGCAGGGGGAGACTGCTGCCCTCAGCGGCCATAGCTGTGTCTTTCTCCAGGGCTCGGACGACTTCTTCAATGGAGGGCATTTGTACAACGGCAACTGGGTGTGGCCCTTTCGTAAGAAAAGTTGGCGTAAGAAGAAACAAACATGCCTGTGGTGCCCGTTGCTCCCCGACCTTGATGGGTGCAGGTAGGAAGAGGTCCTAGACTCCCGATATAGATGTCCAGTAGTAGCCGTTCACCAGTGGTTGGATCAGCGTATGAAAGATTGCCTGTCAATTCAAGTGTATTGCGGATTTCACAGTAGGCGGGAGACCTGGAAAGCGTGGGGGAAAGGCGTGATTGGCATATGAGGACTACTATCATTCAGAGCTCGTGCATCAAAGAAAGTGTATTGTAGTTTGGCTAATAGTTGGGACGATCAGAAATATCAAATACAACCGAGAAAAGACGCACATATCCCCACAATGGTCCAGCAAAGGTGATCGTCAAGATCGTCTACTTCTATTTGAACACCGTTCTCGACTCTATGCCGTGTATGAGGGGGGCTGGAATAATAGAGCGTAGCTTTCGCCCTGTTCTGACGAACCAGTAGCACTCAGCTGCAGGTTGTCCTCCCTTCCAGCGGAAGCAAGACGCGGAGTCGACAGATAGCGCCTGGTACCGTCTGGATTTACGCGCCGCAAAGCAATCTTCTCCATTTGATTGACTGGGCTTCCGTCATTTTGACAAGCTGTGCCTTTGGAGACCTTTGTAACAATCAGTGGGGACTGGAGATTCCCGAACATGTATCAGTGAGGATGATTGAGCAGCAATGGGTGATAGGGTGCAGTTGACCTGAGAAGCGGTTGTAAGGCCTCACTGAAAGAAATGTAGAGTCCAGAATATACCAGTCGATAACGTATCTGTGGCTGGAAGAACAATCTGCATGTTAAATGCTGACCACGCGTCCTTTACTTGCAGAAAGGGTGCCATGCTCCATTGTCATATATTTTGTGCTCAAGGTTTGTGCGTGTATTCGGTGAAACAAAGAAACGGGTTTTCCGGAAACAATCCAGGTGGACTTTTGGACGTCGTTGTTGACCGCTTCGCAATTGCAAGGATGGAGCGGAATTGAACGTAGCCCAAGTATGACCAGGGTTACTCTCCACGTTAGACGGCTCTGAAATCTTTAGCGATAGCTGAATGCTTTTTGTTCTCGCCTCTCCGGAGATGTACAAGGCCTTGAAAGTCGACGTCATATTGCTGTCCAGCGGTTCCGTGTGCTCACACAAGTTTTCGCTATGCTCAGACACCACGCTCATTCAAATCAGGAAAAACTGAAACTGCGCCAAAGACCGCCATAGCACCCATAGACGTCAAAGACGTCATAGCGGAGGACCGAGCTACATAGAAACCTGGGTGCACCGTGATCAGATTCATAGACACCCAGAGTTGGTCAAAGTAGCCATAGTCATAGCGCTTATAGTGCTCAAAGTCGTCAAAGTGGCTCAAAGCACACACAATAAAAATGCGAAACAATTTATATATTGCAACAAGAATAAGCACTACATGTATGTAACCGGCAGTCCGACACCAGGCAAGGGAGAGTGGACTTGATTCGGGAGATTTACGTTGCAGAGGTCGAAGTATTGCCTGTCACCGGCATATCAAGAAGTTTTGAGGGGAGTGTATTGGGCGTCGCGGTGTCTCTAGCTGGGAAGCATGGCAGAGCCGACGGAGAGCTTGAAGAGATGAATCGAGGATAAGATGGGGGAGGGGGGTAAAACGGCGCTGATGGAACGTTGATTTAAACAAGGAGGGCTTGATCATAATCGCGAGCCAATACACGATGAACGCCGAGATTGAAGAAGGACTTGAAGCTTTGAAAGAGGACTTGTAAAATTCATAGCATTCGTCGAAGGCCGGCCAAGAGTTCTGGCAGTCGCTGAGGTAGAGTTGAGTGTCCGCGTCGACAGATGCTGAGGCAAGCCAAGCTGAAGTGCATACTCGGAAAGTGAGCAGGGAAGACGAGCATACGGCAGCCCGTGAACGGTGGAGTGTTTTCCGGATGTGATGGACCAAGCCTTCGCCAGGGCGATGAGCAAGTGGCGGCAGCGGCGTGGGCACGTTGCTGCCCTTAGAGCATCCGTCGTACGACTACGCAGTAGGGGTGCAGGACGCCGGCGGAAAACAATGCGTGTGCCGGAGATGCGTAAAATGTTGCTGCAGACGATGGAAGAGCCATGGGCAGGAGGGACGAGGACGGCGGTACAACGAGCGGGGGATCTTGGAGGCAGGAGGTATTTGAATACTTGAGGCAAGGACTCGAGGTGGATTGTGGCGGGGAACAGTTTGAGGTCATGGAAGAGCCGATGCCAAGTGCTGAAAACGGCGGAGGAGATTAAGGGTGTAAAAGGACGCCGAACACCCGTCGAATTAGCCAGTTGTAGCGTTGACTAGAGGGTAAACACACACCGGAGGTGTATGGACCCCAAATTACTACTAGCTAGGATCCGTTCTTCGAGAGGTTTCGAGGTGCGCGACCCCGTTGACTGTTCGAGGCGGGTTGACGAGGATGACTCTGAGAGGGATGAGTTGAAGAGATTTGAAGAGGTTGTAGAATCGTAATAGCAGGTAAGCTGGGTGAGGTGCAAATGGCGGCGGGGGGTGAAGATGCATGAAGTGGTGACAGACAAAGAAAAGTCGTAAGTTACGATGTTTGATCAAAACGAACCAGATCCCACGCCCACGCCCACGTGACCTTTCGGACTTGTCTTTTTGAAAGTTTTTCTCAACCTCCGACAGTCCGACCTGACGAGTTTTCAATTTTCTGCCCAGCTTCGCTTCTGTTGTAAGTCACCGGTCCTTAGCAAAAAATATCATCTAAAGACGCCATTTTGAGCCTCCTTTGGAAACTTGCCGCATTGGACCTCATACTAAACGCTATTGACCCAACACTGTCGCGGGCACGTGACCGGTGATCTCCGTGATGGTCGTCTTCCGGGCGTCCCGAGACGGACTTGGAGATATTGTCGCGCATCGCAGCTAGAGTTCAAGTCCAGCTTTTCGTATCTGTTCAAGAACGAGAAGCGTAGAAAATAGGGCAAAGCTGAAGGGGCTTTAAAAAATCAAGTTCCGTGTCATTTTTTGAAACCAAATCATTACTTAAAACAAGACATTAGAGGAAAGCCTGAAAGCGGGTAAAAGCTCATTCAAACCATTCGTTCTCGTGGAAACTCAGGTCAAAGCATTGAACAAGCATTGAAACTGTATATTATCATGATGTAGTCAGTCCTCACACAGCGATAAGAAATAAAGCTAAGCGACATGAGGCGGTCGGCAACGAGGGACATCGGATGTTCTTGTATGAAGAAGGAATGTGAGGGGTCTGCGAGACTCGGTGCGCAAAAGGCAGAGAGAGTAGCGCGTCGTCGCGGGGCGCCGACGCGATCATTATCACTGTCGTTACCATGTACATGCACGCCAAAATTGCGACAAGTCCGTCTCAGGACGCACAGAAGACGACCATCACGGAGATCACCGGGTCACGTGCCCGCGACAGTGTTGGGTCAATAGCGTTTAGTAATCGCTTGCACGGTCGCCCGGTGTTATTACCAATCGTCGAGTTTCAATTTCTTCCCACGCCTTGCTCCCTTGCTTTCACCGTTGTGCAGCCTTCGTAAACAAACTTTTGCTGGGAAAATACCTTCTATGGTACATTTCAACAGGTCCATGTACTAAATTTTACAATTCTCTTGCCAGAATGAGCCCAATTCAACATCACATCAGTTTGACAGGATTTGTCAGCCGGTTTTAAATGCTCGTCGTTGCCTGCATATTTTCTCTGGGTTTGGCTGACAGGTTTGTTCATTTAGAACTAAGAAAGGTCAGTGATGCCAAATTTTTGCTTAAAACGCGCTTAAAGCTATGAAAAGGAGCCCAAGAATTTTCTGATTATGTAATAAGACGGGCGACTGCTCGGCCGATGGACCTTCTCAACAGACTACAACAACCGCAGGTACGAGGACTTTTTTTGTTGTAGCGTCTGTCTACGAGAGACTAACCGGTCGTGGATGATGAGGATTCGGAGGAGGAGGATGAGCTGAATGAGGAAGGTGACGTGTGACATCCGTTCACCAAGGAGCGTGACATTTGGGATCAAAATTTTGTGTCGTTCATCGCACTTCCTCTCATACGAAAAGTATACTCAATACCTACTTGTTATATGCTCTAGTAGTGCCTACACGAGTTCCAGGATTTTTGCGATACAAATGCGGAGCATAGATCGAAAACATCAAAGTTGATCACCATCGAGCCGTACTACTGTAACACTGTATCAGTTTTGAAAATAATGTGATACTTTTCAAAGTGTACAATGCACTTCAGCATGGTATGGAAACATTCAATTGGTAATGTGAGCATTCAATTCGTGGCACAACACAAGTGCCTGCTGGTACTCAATATAAAGATAGGGCCTGTCATGAACCCAGTCTGGCTGCCCGTGCAATGAGCCTGGAAGGCCTATTTCTGTGGTGGTTTATCTCGTATCTATGGCAAGATCCGCACACCCTGGCTCCGCTCTTCATCTGACTATGGTACCTATGGCGGGATTGCAAGACAGAACGGCAATTTCCGCAGTGTAAGGAATGTATCCCCCGTCGACGGCTTTCTAAAGCTAGAGGGCGAAGTTTCTTGTGCCGCCATTCAAATTGATAGCAGGGCCGGCAGCGAATGTGGCCCGCCTCCAGAACGCTTTTTGTCCAGTATTTACTGCTGGTGGCGGAGCAACGTGTGCACTTGCTAGTCGGAGATGGAGCTGCATCTGGCTCAGGCGAGGGAGTTGGAGGAGCAGAGGAGAGCGGAGACTCGGACCCAAAAAGGGTGAGTTCCTCCTTGCTTGAGACATCTCTCTGGACGTTGAAAATGTTCGTACAGGGGGATGGAAGAAAGGGATCAGTAAGCAAGCAGGAAGAAAACGGCAAAGGGGGGCACAAACCCTTGGAATGAATGTGTCCGCCATCTCGGGCTCAATCTTCAATGGGATCTCATGGCCACCTCTGCCGACATCTGGGATGGGAGACCAGGATGTAGGCCTGGCATCTACAGGGCGTCCTTGAGATGTATGAAGCCACCCAGTAATTGCAACAGCTCGCCGTTGGTGCTCTCTTGCTCGACGCTTCGGAAGCGGTTCGAAGGTCGGGCTGTTCTGGCCGTTGGGGCTACAAGTCCTACTGAGCGGAAATACGTACTGAGTACATTGGATGTGTTTGCATCCTGGTGTGCCACATACCTTTTTTTCTTCTGCTATAGCGCTTCTCGTAGTACGCTTTCTCCGCCTCATATTTCTCGTACAATTCGTCCAGATAATCCGCCATAGGGGTCGCTGTCGCATCGGCCATGGGGGCCCGGGGAGTGATCGTGGTGACAAAGGTGTACCTGCAGTGGTATGTAGTATACGTGGTTGATACGTGGCAACAAAGACGGCCTCCCAGTCTGACATGACGTAATGTTTTCCCAGCACGTGGAAGGCCTTACGTTGGTCTATGAGCGCCGTTAGTCTAAGTGTAGTGCAGGTTAGCCCTTCCGGTCCGGCAGACTCGGTTTGCAGTCCGCCAGACCTTCCAGCCGACATAGTCGGTCCCCCCCTACCGCTAAGGAGAGGCCATGGAATTAAAACCCAGCCAGAGGATAACAAATCAACCACCCGAGGAAATGCGCAATCGCACTTGTGCCCGACGCATCGCTGCACGTTGTGTGGGGCTGCGACTTTCTCGACTCAAAAGGTCGACGGGTGTTAACCCGTCAGCCTTTATCATCGTCAAGTTAGCCGACACCCACTAATACCCCGGTCTCCCATGTCCAGTCTTTCGGGAGTCTATCCTCCTTTTTTAGAACGTTCTTCCATGTACTCAAAACAAGTTTTTTATCGATAGCCTTGCTGCCATATTTAACAGCGTTTGTCATTGCGCAGTCCATTCCGAGGCGGTTGTTGATAGTCTTACACCAGCGATTCGTGATTTCCCGGTTCGAGGCGGGGCCTTTTGCATTGATGACGCGTTCATTTCTGAGCCTTGTGCAGACTCGGAGACGAGAATGCGGAAGAGGCGCGTCGTGCCCGCGTCTTTTCGCTTGATGGCTGCGCATGCCATGATTTGTCCAACCGTTGGCGGCGGTAGGTCCGCGCCGGTCTTGAGCTTCCATAGCTCGCTCGCGAGGTTCCACACGGCTTGTTGGCCCGGTGCGTCGCATTTTGTTAGGATGTGTTCCATTGACTCTGTGGTGCCACATTTGTTGCAGGTTTCCTTTTCCTCGTGGCCGGGCATGTCTTTCCAGTGCAGTCCGACTTGATATCCTCCGTGAATTACTGTACCATTTCGACCGATTTTTCAGGTCACAGGTCACAGCCGATTTCATTTGATGTGTGTAAAAATCGGGCTCATGTGCGATGGGAGTGGACGCCCATGTCCATATAAGGACATGGGACCTGACGGAACATTCCGACGCCCGTGGGTTCAATTCCCGGACGTCGCAACTTTTTTTTCACCTTTTATACACTTTTTAACCTCGAGTAGATGGTGGCTTCAAAAAATTCACGGCCCATTGTAGTAAGTTATAACCCACAAATGTACTTTCTGGGTGGAATCTGAGGGGCATTGGATGTTTGAGAACTGTAAAACATTCTTGAATACATGGCTTAAGTTTTGGCTGTCTGCAATGAGACAATGAAATACATATATTGAGTGCAGGTAATGTAACTAGGTACTGGTACTACTACATAGTCTAGTCAAAAATTTTGAGCCTTTCCATGGAGAGTTAGTTTGAGGCACAAGGCAAAATTGATGGGAAGCAGATATATTGGCAGTCTGTCCCCCTCCCATCCTGTATCGAAGGTACATTGCATTGAGCCCACCAAAGGGCTCTGTTACTTGAAGAAAATAAGGTTACTCTCCCCCTACCTCGTAGGATTTGACAGTTACGTTGAACTGGGATTTGCCGGTAAAGCATCCCCATTTTCTGGCAGAGATTGAATAAATAAAATTAGGTGGGTTCTTGCAGCTTTATGCAGCACAAAACAGACATATTCTAACAGACGCAAGGAAACGAAGGCGAAATGAAACCTTGATGAAACCGCGGGAAAGCCAATTGATGCCATCAATTTTGTGCTTATTGTGGCAAGCCGACGTCTCGGCGGAAAATCTTGAATTCCATTGGCCAGATCCCATGTCCATTCGGGGAATTCGCTCGAAAAGGGCATGGGTCTTAAAATCACTGATTTTCCTTAAACGGCCTTGGGATTCAAGATTGAAAAACCCTCGCGGCGTGATGAACACCATCGTATTACAACCAAAATGGGGTGCAAGGAAGAGACTAAATCAAATTGAATCTCTCCCTCTTTTCTCCTTTTTCTCTCTCTTTTTCCAACTTGAAAAACTTGATTTCTTCGCCCCATCCACAGACATGGGACATGGGCCAAAAATCGCCTTAATTCAAAACAAAATTTTTCGGGCATCTCGGACTGAGAAATTACATAAGTTTGATGAATCTTTGGTCGAAATGGTACAGTAGCATCCAGAGGAAGTATCTCGCACTCCTGGATAGATCCTTGTCCTTCGTCGACTTCCAGATAATCCCCTCAGCCGGTAGATCATCGGATGGATCAGCGGTTGCTTCTTGTGCATACTCGGTGTTACAAAAAGTAACCGATAATTTGGTCACTCCTTCACGGCCACGTGATATTTTTTCGAAGTGTCGCGCTTCAAATATACCCCTGACAATTCTCTACAGCATACATGAAAAGATCCCTGACATTCCTTGTCTGAGGCTCCTGAGACTTGTCAACAAACTGAACGTCATAGTATTTTTGCATGCAGCCGGCACAAACCACACAAAAACTCGAAATATATCCACAACTAGCAGTGAGCCCATGCTTCGCCATGGGATTCCGCTCTTCTGCCCTACAAAAACCAGGTGCCAGTGCCGATCGTCGCCGACCTTCGGTCGACTCCTCGCGGCCCCGTGTGCGAGCTCACTCCATCTCAAATGGCTTGGTTTCTTACAGTGGTGGCAAATAGAAATTGCCGTGGCTTTTTGGTAAAAATCTTGCTGTATGCTTCACCGAATGACCTCAAATAAGATGTAAAGATGGGTATGTGATACTTCTGTACGTCCTAGAACACTCAGCAATATATCATGCACTGAGAATGCATCAATAATGGATGGTTCCCGATTTTTGCCATATCCGGAAAAACACAATGTACCCTCAGCAAAAAGGTGTCATAATAGGATAAAAGTACTTGAAAAACAATGCTGGTTCTCACTTTGATTGACTGGAACTGACCCTCATTTGAGCTCACAACGGCCGCGCGAAGTTGGTCATTTTAGCTATTTTCTCTGCATTTTCAGCTATTTTGTGTGAAAATAGCCAACTCTGAGCGGCTGTTGTGAGCTCAAATGAGGGTCAATTCCATTCAACCAAAGTAGAAACTAGGACTGTTTTTCAAGTACTTTCATCCTATTATGACACTTTTTTGCTGAGGATACATTGAGTCTTTCCAGATATGGCGATAATCAGAAACTGTCCTGTTATTGATGCATTGTCAGGGCATAATATATAGCTGAGTGTTCTAAACAGTACAGAGGTATCATATATTTATCTCTACATCTTATTTCAGGTCATTCCGTGAAGTATACAGCAAGATTTTGGCCAAAAAGCCACGGCAATTTCTATTTGCCACCACTGTACATATAGTAAATACAACGCAAAAATCTCATCTTCTGCCGTTTACGATGTTGAAATGCCTGGGGAAATTTGTTGCCATCCAAGCATCATCTCCCGTCGTTGTTCCTCAGCATAAACGCCTCGCCGAACCTCATCCTCATACCGAAGCATCCTACCTCGGTAACTTTCCCGATATCGGCTGATTGACATCGTATTCGTGGTCAAGGGCTTGATCTAAGGACTGAGTCGGATCTGTGACGAACAAAACAGTAAGCTAGACAATACAGCTCGAATTGGGTGGACGCGTACCACATTCAGGAGATAACTTTAACCTTTGTTCCCCTTGTTCAACTTTCCGCCGTAGCGTTTGCGCTCGAGACCTATGACAACCTTTATATCCCTCGATGTCCAATAGATCCTCAATTTCACCAGCGAGCTCTCGTTGCCGACGTGCTCGTTGAGCCAATGATCGTGGCAAGTTTACAGGTCTTACAATGCCTGACTGTGCCCTTCAGATCAGTGTGAAGTCCTCAGATCGCAAGTCTCGCGTACCAAACGACCATCGTTCTCTTTTTCCTTTGCTTCTCTCTTCCTTCGCCTTTTTTGGCCCGCCGAACGCCGTTCAGACTTTGACTAAGGAAAAATTACTTTTGAACGGGTCCGGCACGACATTTTGTTGAATTGCTGACCTGATTCCGACTCTTCCTTGAAACAGGATTCGCTCTGATCTCCACAGGTGCACCACTGACTGCACTCAGCTCGCCGAGATTCCCCTCGCGCTCCATTGTTCTGCTAAGCAAAAAGGGCTCCGGCTGAGTCATAGAGGGCGTCTTGGGCAGCAGTGAGCGAAGACGGCTCGTTGTGGCGGGCATGGTTGAGCATGGAGTGAATCGTCATCGTGCAGAGAGACGGGTGGAGCATGCGGGCACGAACTCAACATCTCGACAAAATGACGCACCAGTGGGGCGGTTCAGGGCATTTTGTTAGCGGTCGGCCAATACGAATGTCCCTTTTGTTTGTCTTGTCTTGTCCCACCCAGACACGAAGTCTTTGGTTCTTATATAGATATCTGATCACCGGATTTCCAACCTGCATTTGATAAAGACGACACTATCCCATCCAGTCATACAAAATACTTGTGAAAGCGGCGTCAAAATAGTGTGAAAAGAGGTCGCCCATATTTCACCTCGAATTTGTCCTTGTTGTTTATCCCGGTTAATGAGGAGGGTAGATGATGATAATATATGTCGCTGAATAGCTCTTGGTTACTTGATTGACACAGAGGGCAAGAGAGCTGCTGGAATTTTCACATTAATCCCATCTTTTTGTAGCAAAACGAGCTGATACCCAGCTTGAAACTGAATCAAATCTGAGTGGTGGAATTCAGACGCTCAAAAAAGCCCCAATGACATGGTTCAGACAGACCAAATTTGGTCAGACAATAGAATCGTGTATAAAATACAACATAGAATACTTGAAACTGTGTTTCCTGTGCTAACAAAGCGAGAGCCAAATGGTTTCTTCTAAATAAGGCAAAATTTTAGCTGTGGGATTGAACCGACTGGTGCGAGACATTCGCGGCGTCGTTTCTCCCAAACTTCCATACAAATGGGTACAGAACATCCCAATGAACATTCCTATGTGCTTGAACCAACAAAATACTACACGATTCGGCCGAAATGGCACATTGTCGGTCACTTTTTGTAACACCGAGTATTTCATGTTCTTTTTGGTCTGTCCGCGGTCCAGGAGCCTCTTGTAAGTTGGCTTGTTTCTTTTAAATTTTTTGATGAACTTATATGCCTTTGATTGAGTCATTGCTTGAAGTTTGGCTCCCGGCAGCAAGAATCTCGTATCAGGTTGTACTTTGATCTCGTCTTCATCAATCTTGTTGCATCCCTCATTCGCGAGTTTGTCCGCCGCTTCGTTTCCCTCGTTTCCAGCATGGCCTTTGACCCAGGTGAGTGTGGTCTCGGCCTTGCGTCTGCGTAGTTTGGTCACGATTGTCCGGATTAGGCCACCATTTTCGATATTCATAAAGCCCTCATCTTCGTTCCTTGTGAGATATCGAGTCAAGGCGTCGATGGAGGTCTTAGAGTCGCTGTATATTATCAGCGGTGCGTTTAAAGGGCATTTTTCTACTGCTTCTTTGATCGCGATTAATTCTCCGACATTGTTGGATGGTTTTAGGTGTTTGGGGATGCGTATTGCTTGGTTCCGCATGTCACCCGGGCCGTAATATACGCCTGCGCCCGCGCGCGCGTTTGCCTGGTTCACCCTGGGGGTCGTGTTGTGTGTTTGGAGCCGAATCTCGCAGGTTTCTAGGGGATGTGTTCGTGAAGATGCGGAATGTGTCCGCTATCGTTCCGTGGGTTGTTACTCTGTGATTGAATATTGCTGATTCCTCATCAGCTTCTACCCCGTCATCTAACTCATTTTCATAGTCCTCGGGTTGCGGCTCTCGGGGGTCCCACTTCTCTTCGAGCAGTAATTCTCGTGCTCGGCTGTAGCATTGGTGCGGGTTCTTGCAGTGTGTAATGGCCTTTGTAATCTGGCATGTTGCACACCTACAGGACTTGTACGGTCTGTGGCGCGGTGCGTCCATCTTCTGACCGAGGTTTACTGCGTCTTTGACTAATTTGAGGCGGTGATTTACCTGTAGGCATTCTACTATCTCGACATCTTGGTTATACAGGGATCTTGTAGCGTATGATTTGCGGTGGTACCAAATTGGCATCGAATTTTGGATCTCACGGGATACCGCAATAGCGTCCATTTCCAGTCCGTTCTTGCGGCCGGATTTAATCATGTCCGAGAGGTCTCTTCCAATTTCTGGCACCGATACCTTGGGGAACCACGATTGGAGGTATGCATTCATTCTTAGACCTTCGCTTACGTTTTCATTACTGCCGGGGATTTTGTGGGCCAGGATCTCATCTGCTACACAGGGGGCGGTCGGGTCCAAAATTCAGGTAAGTTTTTAGCCAGGTGACTGTGATGGCTTCGTTCCGCGCTACAATGTCTAATAGGTTCTTTCCTCCCATCTCCGCCGGTGCGTAAACAGTTTCTTTATTAACGGTGACATTCGTCTTGTTACCCCATAGGAATTGTCTAATTCTCTTTTCCAGTTTCTTTTCAACCTCTTTAGGCATACCTTGGACCGTTGCGAGGTATTGAGTCATCCCGCCGACTACCATCAGAATGATAAGGCGGCGTCCTTCCATCGTGGGGTGTCCTAGTTCCCATCTTTCAAGGGCGGCATCGATTTTCTCGAGGGTTCGTGCCCAGGTGCCGACTTGCTCTATTTTGTTTCCAACCCACGCTCCTAAGGTGCGTATTGGCTCTCCGTCCCTGGCAATTTTAATATGTTCTGGGATTATTGTTCCGTCGATTCCGTTCACGAATCGGGTCGCGAGAACTCTATCCCTATGGTCAATCGCACCTATTGGGATCATCTCGGTTTTGCTGATGTTGAATTTGGCGCCAGCTGCAACACACCACTCGTCCAGGACCTCAAGGAGGTCGCTAAAGTCATCCCCGGTGTCGAGGTATACCATTGTGTCGTCAGCGAATAGGGTAGCTATTAGTTTTTCTTGTTTTCCTTTTATCTTGAAGCCTTTAAGGTCTGATTGTCTCAGTGATTCAGCCAGTGGTTCAATAGCGAGGTCAAACAGCAGGCATGACAGGGGATCTCCCTGCCTAACACCTCTTGTAACACGAAACGGGTGTTGGCTCTTCTCGCCGTTGACAACAACGTACGTCCACGCGTCACTATACAGCGCCTTTACAGTGTTGATAAACTCTTCTGGTATGTTGTAGCTTGCTAGCGTGCGCCACAGGTAGTCGTGTTCTATCTTATCGTATGCTTTCTCTTGGTCAAGCGCCACAATAACCCCGTTTCTCTCGGTGGCTTCAGCGAGTTCGATGACACGCTTCGTGAGCCATATTTGGTCGCGGATTTGTCTACCGGGTACGAAGCCCGCCTGGTTGGGGTGTATAAGGTCTGGGGCCACCGCTGCGAGCTTCAGGGTTAGGGCTTTTGTGAAAAGTTTGTAGTCGGTATTTAGCAGCGATATTGGCCTGTAGTTTGCAATGTCGGACTTATCATTTTTCTTATACAACGGGCACATCCAGCTCTTCGAGAAACCAGTTCCTGTGATCATACCGTGAGTCTCGATATCGTTGTACACTCTAAGCATCGTTTTGAGGATGTTAAAGGCGGGTTTGTCGTTATGTACATCCGTCCGGTATCGATCATCTAGGATTCTCCATACTTCATAGGGAATTCCATCGAGCCCTGGCGTTGTTTGCGGACATTTTGAGAGCCCGTTGTATGTCCTCATAGGTGAGTCTGCGTTGAAGTATTTCTTTTTGTTCTTCTGTTATTTTCCTTGCTGTACGTCCTATCACCGTCCGTATCTTCTCTTCCGGGACTTCCGGTCGTACTGACTGCAGGTTGTCGTGGTAGTCTCTGGCCAGCGATGCCATTTCCTTCGAGTTTTTTTCGTATTCAACGGTGCCGTTGGGATGTATTCCTTTTTTCAGTCTGTGTATCAATTCCCTCGGTTTGCTTGGTTTATTGATCATTGACCAGTAGCGACTAATGGTTTCGCCTTCGATTCTATTCCGAACTTGGGCGGTGAGTCGGGCAGCCTTGAATCTTTTCCTCTCGAGCTCAGCTAGTTTTTTAATCAGTACGGCTCCTGAGAGTCTACGTTCTTCTTCGGTCAGGTTAGCGTCGGCGTTGATTGTTCCAATTTTGTCTTCGAGGGCCGTTCTTGGGCATACTATTGTGCCCAATGGGTATGAATTCTCCCATTGGGTCAGAATTCACGATTTCCTGCTCCCTCTCTTTACTTTTTGCCCCAGAAATTTCCGGCATGTATTCTCCTACGAGTAGTATCAATGCATAATTCTACCAAAGGGCTTGATGATTCGTGAAGAGGAAGGTATTGAAATATGTTTACCGGGACATCAAACTCAGTGATCCCGCGACATATCCCAATGTTCTGACTTACCTCTTCACTGTTTAAACCCGGGAAACTTGGAGAGAGCTCATATAATAGCATACTACAGTGGTGGCAAATAGAAATTGCCGTGGCTTTTTGGTAAAAATCACTTCACCGAATGTTAGCGGTAATTATTTACCACTCTTTACTTTCCAGCATACTGTACTCTCGTAAGCATTACGTAGTCTTTATGCGTTTGTAACCGGAACCACGACGTTCTCTACACAAACGCAGTTTCTTTCAACTTCTCGTCTTGACCACTCAATACGGGCGATACCGAACAGCAAATTACGCTGACACAAACGCACCCCAGGTGGCTCCTGGTAAATAACGCCAGTCCGTATCAACTCTCGGCGCAGCGGTTAGCGGTACACCTGAACCTCAGCAATACGCTATAGCGTGCAGCATCCAAACGGCCAAGCCTTGGATCTTACGGCCGCACACCACAGCCGACGGACAAGCGGCACAACCTCTACTCACCCCGCCTGACGACTGCACCAACTCGGTGACTCACGCGACATCAGCACGCATTCACACAACGACAAGGGCAGCGACAGAGGGCCAGGGGGAGGAAATAGATGAAGGATTCGGCAAAGCGAACGCCAGGTGCACCCATATGGGACCCGAATGGTACGTCTACCCGTTTCGAGCATAGCTGGCGGAGACGTATGCCAGCCAACTTATGGCTCCGGCACGACATCGCAATCCCACGGCCGCAGGATGGGGCAGCGAGCCCCAGGATCCATCTCAACGAGGGCCGCAGGTGCTCTCTCGCAATGAGCAGCAGCAGCGCTACAACGACCAGCAGTTCTGCCCCGTCACCACGTCTCGGACAGCTCAGACGACGCGATTACGCTCGTATTGCAGTTCCGGACAGCGCGACCTCGCGCATACCTTCCTCGCATGCCCAGGGGGAGCCCCTTCCTCTACACCTCGCACAGGCATTGCAGGGGGAGCATCCAGAGCAGTCCTCGCATCGGGCTACTTGCTCGCCGCGGTTATCTACGCCACCAACTCTGACGCAGGCAGGGGGAGCTTCTATAGCTCAGTTTCTTCTTATAACTGTGTACTACGCATCAGCGTCACAGGGGGAGAGCTCACACGACGACTTGCTCACGGCGACTTCGATACCGCCAACTTCGACGCGAACGGCCGACACAGGGGGAGCTTCTTACTTCCTCATTCACGTCTCACTTGGCCGCCGCATACCAACACTCGCGTCACACGCGCACGAGCGCATTCCACTTTCATTCACCCCGTCGCGCATCATCTATCGCCGACTTCACTCATTCTTGCACATTTTCCCCTTCCTTTCATTGCGCACGCGGAACGGTCGAAAAACCACTTTTTCGAAGGGGGAGATAAGGGGTATGGAGGCCCACCACGCTCAGTATGGGGGGCCGACTCGATTAGACCGCCTAGGTGCACAATGTGACGGGCGGAGGTCTTGATCGGCGACATCCAGAGCAGCAGCGAAGCCTACGGAGCCGATAATACGACGACCAGAAGACCGCCACAGCTGCAACGGGCGGACACGTTCCGACTGGGCCAGAGACCCAAGTGGGTCAGCGCCAACAGTCTTCGATCCGCGACCGCGTGTGCTGGAGAGCCACGACACAGCGTCGACGCTCTACCAGAGAGAATGCTGGGTCGTATTGGGTCGGAAGTTTATTTGGCAAGTTTTACGCTCAAGGGGGAGCAGCAGTATGTTGTTCCATATATTTTACATATTCTCCATCATGCCCTCTACTTATTCATCCCTTACTCGAGTCCACTCGCTGAGGGGGAGTGTTAGCGGTAATTATTTACCACTCTTTACTTTCCAGCATACTGTACTCTCGTAAGCATTACGTAGTCTTTATGCGTTTGTAACCGGAACCACGACGTTCTCTACACAAACGTAGTTTCTTTCAACTTCTCGTCTTGACCACTCGATACGGGCGATACCGAACAGCAAATTACGCTGACACCGAATGACCTCAAATAAGATGTAGAGTTGGGTATGTGATACTTCTGTACCTCTTAGAATACTCAGCAATATATCATGCACTGACAATGCATCAATAATGGATGGTTTCCGTTTTTTGCCATATCCGGAAAAACACAATGTACCCTCAGCAAAAAAGTGTCATAATAGGATAAAAGTACTTGAAAAACAATGCTAGTTCTCACTTTGATTGACTGGAACTGATCGTCATTTGAGCTCACAACAGCCGCTCAAAGTAGGTCATTTTAGCTATTTTCTCTGCATTTTCAGCTATTTTGTGTGAAAATAGCCAACTCTGAGCGGTTGTTGTGAGCTCAAATGAGGGTCAATTCCATTCAACAAAAGTAGAAACTAGGACTGTTTTTCAAGTACTTTCATCCTATTGTGACACTTTTTTGCTGAGGATACATTGAGTCTTTCCAGATATGGCAATAATAAGAAACTGTCCTGTTATTGATGCATTGTCAGGGTGTAATATATAGCTGAGTGTTCTAAGCAGTACAGAGGTATCATATATTTATCTCTACATCTTATTTCAGGTCATTCGGTGAAGTATAAAGCAAGATTTTGGCCAAAAAGCCACGGCAATTTCTATTTGCCACCACTGTAGATACTTTGGACAAGTTCAAATTGTTTAACCGGTGCGTCGTCGTCGCGCGCTGGAGGGGAGGGTTTCTGAGCGTGACAATTTCAAACTCCGCTCGCTAAACGCGTCGGCACTTATTTGCACACGCCGTGCCGTTTGTTGACACCTCTTCGACGCGTCCCCGTGCATGCCAGATGTCGACAAGAAGGAGCAGAAGATTCAAGACGCGTGCCGCCTCCTCTCTCGTCGCGTCAACAATGGGCAGAAACCGGACATCAAGAATCTTGCTCGCGAGCTTGACTTGCCTTACACTACTCTTTACAATCGCTTCACTAATATCCACAAATCGCGTACCGAGGCAATACAAGCTCAGCTATATTCCTCTCCCCTGCCGTCGAGCACAACAAGACCAATTTACTGCGCAAAATCCTCCTCCTACCTCTACTTCATTCGGAATTAACGTTTCATTTAATATACAAACTAATCTTCCGAATACGTACCAAAATTACTTACATCCTTATAGCTCTATCTGGTGGACTTAGCAAAAGAAAAAAAATGAGTAGTTGTTTCATGACGAAAATTCATCATGAATCCATATTGTCACAAAAGGAGATAGAATTTTAGTCTGGCCCGGAAAAGCTCAAAAAACCACCTCCGAAATTTTTCCCACGACATTTTGGCTGTGGCCAAATTTTTGGGGTCAAAAATCGAAACTCTGTTGTGTACCTCTTTTGAGCTCCGAGCGCAAAAAAAAAAAAAGACGGCAAGTGTGTTCGGTGACGGAATTGATCAACATGATGTAAAATGTCCAAATACGGTGATGTTTCCCAAATTATTTTCATTTTATTAGGAACAGAATGGCGATTACAGCTGTTCCCGAAATCTATGAGACTTTTCAAAGAAAATTGCGCGAGCTCAACTTTTGATCGGAGTGATAAGGCACACCATATATGGTAATATCTCCGACGGCCGGTGGCCCGGTACGTCCGACCGTGGCATTCATTGAGCTGTCAATTTTTTTTCACCTTCTTCGCCATGTCTGAATACCCTCGTCGCTTTCAGCGCGCACCGCCGCCAGTTTTGTTCTTTGCTTCGTTCAGTTGTGACGAAAGTTTACCGTAAGGCAAGAGTTTCGGCACACGAGAGCTGGTTTGTGGCGAACAGAGTGACTGGTTTAAGTTCTAGATTCACCAAAGAATTGTAGCTAATACATCTGAGTACTTATAACAAGTAATAAGTAAAACAAAGACGGAATGAGATCATCTATGAGCGCAGGATAATGTAAACGGAGCGGGAAGTGGATGTAAGTCTAAGTACAACACGGTCACGAGATAAAAGAAAAATGATAGTGTTACATACGCCCTCCGGGTTGACGCGTCGGCAACCCCAATCTAAGTTTGCATCTCATCAGAACCTCCCGCGGACGGTCCAGCGCGCTTCTCGGCGGCAGCTTTCTCAGCAGCGGCCTTTTCAGAAGCCAACTCAGCCTCGATCCGAGCATCTAATTCCTCTCTCTCCTTTTCCTCCTCCACCATACGGCTCTTCAACGCCAAGCGCTGAGCCATGGCCGTAACCCGCTCGTACTCCGGAGCATCCCGCTGTTGTCTCTTAACACGTCCCTCGGCCTTCGCACGCTCGCGGTTGTCCTGCCGGCGCAAGTCCATCTCCGTCAAGCGGTCCCAACGCGCCTGGGAAACAATGACCTGCCCGGCAGGCGGCGCCTCGGCAAGGTCACTCTCGCGAACGGAATAGATGACGATGGAGGGGAGGTGATGGTCGGGATACCAGAGAGTGCGGCCCGACTCGATGTCGTAGTAAGCCCACTTCTCTCCGGAAAGGCAATGAGCATTGAGAATGCGCGCGAAGTCGACATAGCCCCACGGCATGTCCTTGTAGCGATTGGCGGGGTCGTTAAGGAGGTAATTGAACATGATGTATACGCGGACCAGCATCGCGGGAACAACGTGGGTGGTTTCGTTATCAGGGTCGCGAAGGTGGAAGGTGTGATCGTCAATATGCTGGAGCCAATGTGAATTGTTGAAGTCGAGGAATTTAGCGAGGGCGACGATGTCCTTCCCAAGCACTCCGTTGACACGGAAGCCGGAAGACTGGGTGGAAGAAGAGGAAGATTTGTTGGAGTGTTTGTGGTTGGGCATGGCGAGGAATGGAATAACGGTTGAGGAAGTAGAGGATGAGTAAGAGGTAGAGGAGAACTCGGGATTGAGTTCCACAAACAAATCAAGAGAGTTTATATATCCGCTCTGATTTGAAACATACCTCTGTTCCGCATGAATTAAGACGATATCCGCTGAGAATACGTCAATGTCTTCCTCGGGTAATTTCCCAGACCCGAGCGGAAGTTCAGATATCTCGGATATTCCGAGAGACTCAAAATAATCCTGTAAGGCGGTGAGATGACTGGCCTGAGAGTATGGCATCCAAGAGCGATCCCCGGATTGCCATTGAACTTCAAAGACAGCATTAGCACGTCGTCCCGAGTGCCCCACAATTTTATCAATAGCCCATTCATGGGTTGTTGCATTGGTGGAAACATCCAGCTGAGTTTCCAGCCTCCCTGGAAAGCGGCGGTCATCATTCGGCACATGGATCCGAAGTAATGAAGAGTGAAAGACATTGTGTACACCGCGCTGTTTCATATTCGGAGGCAATTCGATCTGAAATGAATTATTCCCGAAGTCTCGGAGAATGCGGTAAGGACCAATGAATTTAGGAATTAGCTTACGAGCTAATCCCTTCTCAAATTTGAGGTTCTTGGTTGAGAGATAGACCAAGTCTCCTTGCACAAAAGGTGTGGCTTGCCTTCGCCTATTTGCGTTGCGAGTCTGTTTGACACGAGCAGCAAGAACTGCGTCATGAGCTGCCATAATTGCGAGCCGACGTTGCAATGCGAAATTAGCTATCCCAGGGTATTCTCGAGTGCGATCTGAGTCCCAGATCAAAGACCGAGGCATCCGCCCGGTGTTCAGAAAGAATGGAGTATAGCCCGTTGTCTCAGAACGAGCGGAATTGAGTGCAAACTCTACGGCTGGTAATTTTGCAACCCAATCTTTCTGTTTCTCGCCAATGCACTGTCGAAGCATTTGAGTAACGGTACGGTTTGCCCGTTCCGTGCTGCCATCCGTCTCGGGATGATACGCGCTTGACATTTTCAGTTTGGTTCCAATCAATTCGTGAAGTCGACGCCAGAAATTACTGGTAAACAAGACATCGCGGTCACTCACGATAGATTTAGGTAGCCCGTGTAACTTGTACACATGTTCGAACATAAGTTCGGCCATCTGCTTAGCAGTGTAATTGATACGGCTCGGAATTATGTGTACCATTCCTGTTAATAAGCAAATTACAACTGTAATTGAATTGAACACGCTATCGCGGTTCTTAGACTCGGGGAGAGGTCCCACGAAGTCTACCCCAATCGATTCCCAAGGCTGAGTAGGAGGATTGAGTGAATGAAGGAATCCGTAGGGTTTCTGATTGTTCGGCTTACTGTGTTTACAGGTTTTGCACGAATCGCAATAAATTTGCGTATCAGGAACTAAATCCTTCCACCACACATACTCCCGAAGGTAGTCCGTGGTTTTGCGAGGCCCCAGGTGCGCAAGAACAGAATGAGCTTCCGAGATGATAATTTCCCGGATGTTTCGACCCTTGTATTTGAGATGAGGGATACAGAGGACTTTGCGATCGTGTTCACAGAGAAATATGAGCCCGTCAGAGACCTCAAAGTTCTTGAAGGCTTTTGGAGTTGCCAGAATGTCCTTAAAGAACGAATCTTGGTCGTATTTATGCTGTAAGAACTTCACCAAGTCCAAGCCATCAGTCCCTCCAGAGACCACAGGGAAGAGAGAAGGATCCATGTCCTTTAACTGTTGCTCAAGTTCAGACAGTGTAGATTCCGTTGATGGCGGATTTGCTTCCGGGATCAAAGTTTGATCACCGCTGTCAAACGGCTTTGCCTCCGCACTTGACTTCATGTCGGTGCCTCCTCTTGACTTCGCGTCAGAGCGCCGTGACTTCGCGTCAGGCCTTTTCAATTTCGATTTATTGGTACTCCCGCCCTCCTTTGCTTCTCCTGGAGATGCAAAATTCTGGTTATCAACGCCACGAGTCATTGACCTCAAAATACGACCTTCTTGGGTCAGTTTCGCGTCAGCGAGTTGTTCTTTATGCTTTTGCTCAGCAGCTCGCGTTGTAGACCTCAAGACTCGGTCGCTAGCCATCGCTTTTGCTTCAGATCCAGCAAAAACCGGCATGGAAATGGAATTGATATTGAGAGCGTCGTTATTGACCACATCATGGTACGTGTACTCGCTTCTTGCGCGCACAGTTCCCGGTGCCTCGTTTGAGTAGATGCGAGATAAGGCATCCGCAAGAACATTCTCTGTTCCTGGAATGTACACCACCTCAAAATCAAACTCGGAAATCTTTTCCATCCATCGAGCCTGTCGACCCGAGAGGTTTTTCTGGTTCATGAAATGAATAAGACCCTTATGGTCAGTTATCCATTTAAAATGAAATCCCTGTAGTATGTCACGGTGCCTCAGCATCGCTTCAACTCCAGCTAACATCTCAATTTCATGCACAGGGTAATTCTGCTGCGCCGAGTTGAGTTTCGCGCTGAAGAATGCGGCAACCTTTGCTGATTTCCAATCAGTACCTTGGCTGACTACGCCAGCAATTGCCGAGCTCGATCCGTCTGTGACGAGAAAGGCAGGGTCTGCATCTGGTCCGTACTTCAAGGGAACACGGCGATGCTCCCGTGATTGGTGAGCAATCCGTTTGCAATCTTCGAAAGCTCGCTGATGAGTATAACCCCAACGGAAAGGGACTGTATCCCCAGTCAATCCGTGGAGGATACCCATAGGCCCTCGGATTCGAGCCAGATCGTCAGCAAGGTATCCAATCGAGCCGAGAAATCCACGCAGTAAGTCCCGGTTCGTTGGAGTTTTCCAGTTGATTACACTGTCGACCTTATCAGGGTCCATCCGAATCCCATCATCGTCGACTATTCGACCGAGAACCTTCATGTCTGGCTTCAAGAATTGAAGTTTATGCTCACTCAGGTAGAGTGTTTCACGTTTTAACACGTCGATGATTGCCTTGACATGCCTAATGTGCTCGTCTAAGGTCTCAGAATAGATGATAATATCATCAAGATACACATCCATGAACCTTCCGATGAAATCCGAGAACAGGTAATTCATTAATGATTGATACGTAGCTGGTGCGTTGCAATCGCCTATCTGGATCACCAAACTGACCATATTTCCATCAGGAGTAGTAACGGTTGTACGGTCTACATGTTCGGGAATTATCCGAATCTGTTCATATGCGTCCTGGCCGTCAATCAGCGAACGATATTTACACCGCGCAACACGACGCAAAATACCTTCCATGTCGGGAAGCGGTGAAGATAACTTGTGAGTATTTTTGTTGCGCGCTCGCAAGTCAACCACAGTGCGTAACTTCGGCGGGTTTGTCTTCGCTTTCGGAATTAACAACATAGGAACAGTATTTCCTGAACTAGTTACTTTCCAGCGCCCAGTTTTCAAGTAATTTCGGCGCTTTTCATCCCATTGAGGACGAAGAGCCTCTGGACACCGAGACGGTCTCCAAGGTAAGATTTTCTTTTCGTCAATCAGAGGGATTGTATGGTTGATTGCACGCAAAGGCGGCAGAGGTGTTTCAGCCGCTTTCTTACAGATTGGCTTTGCGTATTCCATCAACTCGTCTCGAGCCAATTGAACCACATTATCAGCCAACTCCGCTGAATGTGAATAGATCTTCGCCGTTGCGACACCGGAAATAGGTAAGCATTTCGCGCTACCAACACAAACTCGAGCGGGGTTGAGCCCGATATTAACTTGATGTTGAAACAGCCACGCCGTTCCAAGAATCAAGTCATAACCACTCACATTGGCGAGGTAGAAAGTACGTGGACAGTTGATGTCTTGATACTTGAAACTCACTTCAACCGAGTGATTAATTTTCGACCTCGAACCTTGAACGGCTAGTTGAAGGACAATTGGTTCGTCCAATTCTCGTCGTTTCAACTGAAGCTGATCTGCTAGGGAAGTAGAAATCAAGTCCCCAAGCGAGCCCGAATCAACGAGTGCACGCGCTGGGTGCCCGTTGATATGAACTACAATGATCAACGGTTTTGCGACGATTTTATCAGGAACTCGCGGCATGCACGCGGTGCGTGAAATTCCATTTACTTGATCTGCGGGAACCTGAATTCCGCCACAGTATAGAAGAGAGGGTTCCAACACAACATCGGATTGTACATCCGCGAGCATTTTCAACAAGTAAGATAACTTAGGTAGCACACTTCGTCTACCGAGTTCAAGTTCAACTGTATCGCGTTCAATTTCGATTGATTGAATAACTTCAAACAGTCGAACTTCTTGTTCCGAATATGACGTCTCGAAGAGGAGATACAGATAGCCAAAGCCATCTTCGCTATCAAACGTGTTCCACCGAACACTCTCTTCAAGTTCAATCTTACCGCGCTTTCGGCGGATCCAGTTGATGAGATTGAACCTCCAGTTCATCAGATAATCCTCTGGCAAGTCTAGATGCCAGCGACAACCTCGTTTGTTCGCTCCCGAGACGATATATAATCCGGGATACTTCTTGCGAACATGGCAAGTTGCAAATTCAGGGTATTTTTCAACACGCTCGTTCAAATACTGATTTGCTCCGTTGCAGAGTAAATCATCAATTGGTACTTGATGAAGTGGACGAGGGGGTTCGGCTTCCCTCTCAAGCTGATACAACCGCTCACTGGCGTACCACGCTGCGATTTCGAATTCTTCGTCAAATAATCGACCTTTCGGTACAATCGTAATCTCATGGAAATATTCATCCCAAACGATCCACTGCCGGTCTACGACTTGATCAAGATAGAAACGACGTCTATCCCGGCAAGGTCTGTCTATTTCGACAAGTTCATCGCCCGGATAAGGCTGTAGAAATTCAAGAACGGCACATGCGCCCTCCGCTACAAGATCACCAATGCGATCGGTTCGAAGTCGTTTATTTTTCGAATTTGATGATGGAATATCCTGTAAGTCTAGGACCTCACAGAGGAGATTCAGACGATCATCCAGCGTCTCTCCGGGACTCCCTGAAAGTCTCAATACCGAGTTAAACTCAGGTTCGTCTTCATCATCAAAATCATCAAACTCATCAATTTCAGAGTCCGAGTCGCTAACCGACATTAAGTCTGGCATATCCGAGTTTTCAGACGTCGTTGGAGTGGTCCTTTCTTGACCAGGTAAGTCCTCAACTTCTTCAGGTTCAATTTGTCCTTCAGATTCATCGCAAAATCCAGGAATTCTGAAGCAACGAGGTAGATCAAACTCCTCATCATTCGAGTCCGAATCTGACTCGTACTCTGAACCACTTGTCTCGAATAATTCAGGCAGGTCAGCGAACTCGTCTTCCGATTCACTGGGTTCATATCCAGACGAACTAGATGTCTCCGAATCCGAATAGGAAGGTAAATCCGCAAATTTCTCAAGATACCAGGCCGAGAGATCAAAGTCTCGGTTTTGCAGGGATTCTTTGCGTAGAATTTGCGGTTCAACATTCCTGAATATGCTGGTGACAATGTACGAGTCTTCATCGAAGGCTTCGACACGAATCTTATTATCTTTGATCATAGGAGTGTCAATTTCTTGATCAACGTCCTGCAAGATAAATGTTGCCATCGTTGCAAACATGTCGTCGGTTTCCGCCGTATAACGGTCTTCCCATTCGACATCATCAGGATCAAGTCCTATGGCGATCTGGCGCTCAATAGCATACCAGAGACCAATCTTGAAGTCTTCATCAAACAAAAATTCCATTGGTAGGATCACATCCTCCATGGTTGCATTGTCGATAACGACATATTCAGTTTCCGAAGTTTCGTATACTTGGAATCGAGATTCTTCTTGAACCTCTGCGTCTCCAGGGTAAGGCTGAGCCTCCTGCAGTACAATGCGAACGAATCGAGCCACTAAATCGCCGATAGGTCGCGGCTTTTCCGGGTGAGAGTTGACGGTTTCCAAAATTTTGAAATCCTGGTTCCCGCCCTCCTCAGCTTCCATACGGAAAGCCGCAGACCCTACAGGTAAGGTTTCTAATACTTCAGTCGATGCTGAAAGCGCTGATTCATTCGCAGTACGCATTCGTACACCATGCGCGCCAAACCCCGGAGGTTTTCCTTTCTGATTTGAATTCATGCTCGTCAATTTAGGACAATTGCGAGCCATATGGCCTGCTTCTTCGCAGTTCAAGCAAAGGCCAGCAGCCATCAGTTCGTTTCGACGTTTCGTTGACAATTTCCGGTCAGGGTAAGTTCGTTTTCCCTTATATTGGTTGTTATTAGAAGGCTTTGCCTTCTCGTTGTTCGGTTTAGGTGAGTTCAACTTCACAGATGAAGTCTGGATCACCGGCTTCTTATAGAACCGACCACCACGTCCACGAGTGGAGTTTTTCATCGAGGAGGTAGAAGGTTTGCTTGCGCTTGCCTTCGGCTTGTCATCCTCGGGTCTACCGAGTAATTTTTCAGCTTGTTCAGCTTCAACCACGACATCGTCCCACGATGATACTTCTGGATCAAGCTTTTGACGAGACATCTCCCTTTTGATGTCCTTGCGCAAGCTCAACCAAAGACGGGTAACCTTCTCCTGGTCATCCGGCAACCCAATCATGGTATGTAATTGCTCGTACTCTGCAATATGTTCAGTTACTGATTTTGAACCTTGGTAAAGTCCGTTCAGTTTGATACGTTGTTTCAACCTGAAGTCCTTAGGGAAACAATAATTCAGAAGTTCAGTGAAGAATTTCGGTAAGATCCAGTGTTTTTCATTTTTTACAACCTTCCGTTCGTAAAATTCGCCAGCTGATCCCGTCATGAAATAGCTGATAATGAAAATCTGGTCCTCTTTTGGAACTTTGCCCATTGTAACATAGTTTGTGCTTTCACGAACAAACCGGAAATATGCATACGAATTAACTGATCCATCATATTTGGTAGGTGGGACCGGTTTCAAGGTCATTTTGGTAGTCCGTCGAGATTTTGATCTCGACCGGCGGTAACCTTTTGCACGTCGTGATTTGCTAGATTTCCGCGACTTGCGGGAATGGCTATGTTTATGTTTATGGGTCGATTTACGACGCCGTTTCGAAGACTTTCCAGAATCGGAGCCACTCCCTTCAGAGCTTGATGAGCTCTCCGAGGTGCTGGACTCGTCACCCGAATCAGACGAATCATCATCGGAGGAATCCGAGCTCGAACTCGATGAGCTGCTAGAGCTCGAGGAACTCGAACTCGACGAAGGTGGAGAAGTATTCCGAGCGGCAGCCTCGCGAATAACATTGTCGATAAATGTGCCGCCCACAAGGGGTCTAGCAGGGGGGGAATCAGAGCGCTTCTTATCCTGTTTACCAGGTTTCTTGGTGCGCATTTCCTTCCCAATGCTTGCTTCAACCGCTTCCTTCGAGCGGTTTCTGACTTGTTTAGCTTGCTTCTTTCGAAGCAACTTAGCGGTGCGTTTATCTTCCGCTATTTTGGCGTCCTTTTGACGCTTCTCCTCAAGCTTAATTTCCTTCAGACGCTTCTGAAGGTTCGATTTTTCATTAGATATCGAAATGGATGTCTGGCCAGACACGGAAATGGGGGGAGGAGAATTATATTCAGGTTTGTCTATTACAACAGTAGTGGATGAACTATCCGAAGAGACACTATTCGCAGGTAAATCCTGGAACAAGTCAGAAGGAGTTGTGATAGGCTCCTTCTTGATACGCTTAATTTCTTCAAAATTAGCGAATGCCGCGCGTTGTGCGTCAAGATCAGCCTCTGAGAACTGATCCGACCAATCGACCGCACCCCAGTTAAGTGGGTCCGGTCCTTTACCCTTGTTCGGCTTCGAAGGTCCTTCACCCCGAGAAGATTCGCTATCCGAGGAGGAAGCCGAACGAATCTCGACCTTCCGAGTAGGCGCAGGTGTAGATTGAGCCTGAGGGCCTGCCGAACGAGGTGAGTTAAAGTCATTCAATTTAACTTTCGCAATTTTTTCACCGTCATCATCTGACGCAAAGGAAACCAATTCCTCGTCAGATACATGAGAGGTACGGCGGCTTTCCTCAGCAGCCTTGGCCATGCGCAAATAGCGCTTGCCAATCTGCCTGAGTTCCTTAGAACTCATTTCTTTAGTCGCACGTTCAATCGGCGAAGTAGAAGTCGAGGTGGACCGATTAAGATCCACTCCAACCGACTTCTTATCTTCCTTGTGAGATTTAGAAGTCTCGCGAGTCACCTGCGTCCAGGTCTCGCCTTTCTCGCTCGCATTTGCGTCGAGAATGCCAAAATCCACGTTGCTATCAAGCGACGGGACAAGCAACAGCTCAGAGCTCTCCTCCAAAGGAGAAGCTCTATTTTCCACCCCCTGAGCAGGTGGGGTACTAACCGCCCGAGTGGGTGGTGAAGCAGAAACAACCCGGCTGAATAACAGCTCAGGCGTAACGCTGCGCGGCTTGGGCGAACCCAAAGCCGGCATGGGAGCGGAATGCTCGGGAGCGCGATGCTCGGAACTAGAGGAAGAAGAAGAGATAGAAGAACCAGACGCACCAAGGCCAGTGCGTTCCTCGTGAGATGGACGAGAGTTCCGAGTAGCAGCCCGAGTGATAATTGGGGAACGTCCGCGACCACGAAGATATTGAGCCATTGCGATGAGAGAAAAAAGTAAGAAGCAGGAGGCGAGATTTGAGACAAGAGATGAGACACGAGAGAAACTTTGGTGAGATGGTCGTCGTCGAAGTCGGTAGCAGCGGTTGATCAGACCACGGTTAACCAGAGCAAGCGGCGACGAGAAGCAGAGATACTATTTAGAAGTCAAAAATATGTGACGAAAGTTTACCGTAAGGCAAGAGTTTCGGCACACGAGAGCTGGTTTGTGGCGAACAGAGTGACTGGTTTAAGTTCTAGATTCACCAAAGAATTGTAGCTAATACATCTGAGTACTTATAACAAGTAATAAGTAAAACAAAGACGGAATGAGATCATCTATGAGCGCAGGATAATGTAAACGGAGCGGGAAGTGGATGTAAGTCTAAGTACAACACGGTCACGAGATAAAAGAAAAATGATAGTGTTACATCAGTTCAGGAAGGGGACAGCCACCTAGGTGTGGGTGCGGGGAACACGCAGCGGTGATGAACCGCCGGCGCCCAGGCCGTGGGGCGATGGGGTGCATGAGGATGAACCCATTGCCCCACTCAGTGGCTGCCTCCGTGAAATTCTTGAAAATTGCGGGAACCACGGATTCGTGAGTTATGGGTGTTGAATGAGTGTCATAGTGAAACCAAAGAGGGAAGGGTGGGCGGGAGAAGCGATGTGCCGTGAAGATGGAGCTTCTGAGAGCCAGTGAGCAGGCCGGGTGAAGTTGATGATGGTGGTCGAGGAAAGAGAAAGGCTCGGATCAAAATCCGCCCCTCTCTGCCGCTGTCACAAAACGGCACACTGTCTTCACAGGCTCAGACAGTGTTTCCATTTTGTTCTTTGCTTCGTTCAGTTCAGGAAGGGGACAGCCACCTAGGTGTGGGTGCGGGGAACACGCAGCGGTGATGAACCGCCGGCGCCCAGGCCGTGGGGCGATGGGGTGCATGAGGATGAACCCAAAAAGAGACGCCCAGACGAGGGCACCCCAAGCGCCCGCGGCTAACCCACAGAAGGCGGCTCCGGATTTTCAACTTCAATCAAGTGTGTTGAGTGATCAACAGGATGTGGCAAGGAGTGCCGAGTGAAAATTTGACTTGAACTAGATATGTCAAGCAAGAAATTTAAGTGAACACGGAGTGAGTAGGCGAGACAATTTCGTTGCTGTTGATGTCGCAAGTCGACTAGAATTAGGTGTCGGATGGAATTGGTGGCAGGTGCCCGAAAAAGTACTTAGTCCGGAGAGCGGTAAGTGTGAGGTTGAAAGATTAAGCGGTGAGTAACTGTACGGCTGTAAGCTGTTGTGTGCTGGAGACTTGCCAATAGGTAATAAATTATTGCGATGGTCGAAAACAATGCGTCGTCGAGGAGAATTGTGGAAGTGATGAAAAATTGGACCATGATTGATCCTTGATGATCCGTGGAACGGCCTAGCGGGAAGAAGAAATCAGCGTGATGGAATTGATTTGATGCGGGGACCAGCCCGCCGGCAAAGTAAGCCTGAATATCGCGAAGTGAAACGATTTCGATAGCTTCTCTTTCAAGTGGAATGCGACGGATTGGGTCAAAGCCAAAAAAATTCGATGTGGTATGGTGGAGCCGCGAGAATTTGGGATCATTCGAGTAGATTTGAGTTCGACCAATTGAGTCGAGTACTGGATCAAGATCCGGAGGACGATCCAGATGTTTTTAAGAGTTGAATTAGTTGACGTGAGGTGTGGAACAAATTGCAAGTTGTGAAATGCGGACGTGAAGAGCTTGAGCGCGGCCCGCAGGTAGAAAACTCCACTCGGAGAGTTAGAGTTGACACATGGTTCGCGCATGACGATTTGCGCACAGTAGCAATGTACATACCGTTTAGGCAGAAATGACATGTCTTTTGCGAATTACTTGATTGCGAAATAGGTACTGTAACCAAGAGAAGGGCGATTGGACTATAGATGATATTCGTGAGTTTGGATCTGAAAGGTTTAGAAAGTCAATGTGGCGGCAGCGATTTTATGCCACGTTCGAGGTGATCTTAGTAAGAGCGAGTGATTTGAGAATGAGCGAAAGCGATTGGTGGATGAAAATGGAGTGTGGTTCAATGGCGATAAGTAGTAGTTTGTGGAATGCGACGGGAATGTGCAAGGTTGAACCGGTCATGAAATGAGAACGGAATGAATTTATTGCGTTATCGAGAGGCAAATTGGCTAACGGGAGATGTGGTCACGGATAATAGGACCGTCCAGGTTGAGGCATTGCAGTATGAGTTGAATTTCTGAAGCGCTAAGGTGACTTGAATAGTGTGTGGTAGAATTGGTTTCGACGTCAGAGACGCGATTCGTGTATTTGGATTCGTTGCTTTCAGTGCCTGACAGGAACGGGAGATTGGTTACATGTGAATAAGCGTTTAACGCAGTTGATTTGGTGTTGTTGCACTTGGTGTTACAGGACGAGGTTCGATGTTGGCCACGAAGGAGAAGAGGAGTAGAGACCGGTTTGCAGCGGAACGTATGTACCTTCGTCTCAGTTTACGCAAGAGGAACAAAAGGTAATGGACATCGATGTACTTGAGTTTATGGACTGTTGATAATGCGTGGACGGTTGAATTGAGATGTAGAAACTGCAGGGGGTCTTGCGAAGACGTAGAATGTATTCCGACGTTGGGAGCACGTCAGCTGAAGATGTGAGTTTGAATTGGCAGAGCTGGAATCTATGTAGACGGACATGGAGAGCGTGGCCATGAAGCCAATATGAAACAGGAACCCGGTTGGTGAGGTGATTGGCGTAGAGAATCGAAGTAAATAAATGCGTGAGTTGAAATGAAGGGTACCCTTTATGATCGGAAGTTCGAAATTGAAAGCCGAATTCGACTGAGCGATTGGTTATGGCGCGAAGGAGTATGGTTGCGGCCAAAACTTCATGACCAGTCGCAATTTTGCTCAAAATCCTTCGGGATTTGAGATTTAGCAGGAACTAGGGTATGGTTTATAGGTGAAATTTTTATTTCAGAGGAATCGGAGGTACTCTTAACTTAGGGTTACAAAACGCGAAATTTGAACAGCGAAAAACCAAAATTGTGTGTACTAAACTCACGAATTTGAGGCAGCTAATCAAGTTTTTCTCTGCCATTCTGCCTCTGCAATCCCGAACCCCTTCTTCCGGACCCCACAGTGAAAGTGAAATCTCTTGACCAAGAAATCGGGAATGACCAGGCGACATTGATGCTGCTGCACAGCCACCGGTCCGAGTGATCCGCAATCAAAAGCGCGAAATTGCCGTGCAAAACATGGAAAACCGATTTTTCGAAGTTTTGCTCCAGTACGTTTGTAGATTACCTTCTTGCAATGCTATTTACACAATCCCAGGATGTCTCAATGAAAACCGACGTGACAGTATCAATTACCAAATTGGGACTGCGACTTGTCACGAAGTTCGGTCCGCAACCATATTTGAAAATGGATTTCCCATGTTAAGTTGAAAGTGGCTCGACGTGACGCGAATCGGCATATCAGAGCGAATAGAGCCCAGAGTTCGTGAATTGAATTCCCGGGCGTTGGGGATGCAGCGTGGCGAGGGAGGCTGCGACGGGCTAGGAGCGATGCAGAACGTCATTGGGAAACGGATAGAGCCCAAACTTTGTGAATTGAAAAATTTGAATCCACGGGAGATGGAGATGGAGAGCCGTGAGAGAAAATTCGACACACGAAATGATGAGTTGCATTTCGGGTTGGGATCGCATCGTGAATCAACTTGAATGGTCGAGACGTAATTTGATGTTGGGCTGGAAACTTGGAAGTGGTAGGAATTTCAATTATGGCTTCGGATATGGCAGCGTGATCGTAAACGTAGCTGAGAAAAGTTGGTCTTGAAAGAAGGCCTTGAAAATACGCCAGGTCTGTTGGCAGAGGTGATGAAAGGAATGAAGTCTTGATATCGGGAACGTGCATTCAGCGTTTGAAAAGGCGGGAGGATGGATCGAGTATATCTTGGATGGACAACACGAGGCCCGAGATAAAAATTTGAGGTCGAATGTAAGGAAGGCAGATGGTAGCAGAGCTAGTACAGGAGAATAAAATTCGGCACGAGCCAAATATACCGAAGACGGTCAGAACACATGCGGATGTGAACATGAGGAATCGGGCGCAAACGAGTACGCCCCTTGACAAATGTGCAGAGCATGGCGAGAGGACGGGAATCGCAAGCATAAGTTTGGAGAAATGGATGCAAGTTGAAACGAAACGAATCCATGCGATGTGCGCCATGAATTGTTAACGTGATTGTGAGCTGGAAGACTGGGGGCACGAACCAAATAGGTGGATTTTGAACATGAGACGAGAATATTGCTGAATACGTGAATCGTGGCTCGTGAATGCGAATCATGAATTCTTGAAAAGTGAACATCAGTGCGAAGGCTGGACCCGCGGGAATGCGGGAATTCGTGAATGTGAGCGTGAACCGTGAGCTCAAAGGTTTGACCCGCGAAGACACAGGAATTCGTGAATCGTTATCTTCAGCTTGGATGCTGGACCTGCCAATATGCAGGAATTCGTGAAGTTCGTGAACGTGAGTCGTCAATCATAACGTGAATTCGTGAAGCGTGAACCTCAGCGCGAAGGCTAGACCCGCAGCAACGCAGGGATTCGTGAATTAAAGACCGGGACTGCGGGTAGCGGGAAGTCGTGACCGTGAACGTGAATGCAAGTCGAGACTCGTGAACGGGAGATTGTGAAGGTGATCCAAGAATTTTGTGAGTCGTAGACATGAATTGTAAAGAGTGAACGTGAAGAATGAATAGAATAGAATAGAATGGATGGAGTAGAATTTCCAGACTCGGTGGTCCGATACGCACGGCTTGATTATGAAAAGTGGGGTTTGCGAGCGAGAAGCTCCGAGAGAGATAAGGCGTGACATGAGCCGACGTGTAAAGTTGCGGAACTGTGCGGAGAAGTCGAGAGACGGGAAGCGTCGCAGGGATATGGAGGAATGCGGTGAGCAATAGGGGTAAGTTTACAGCGTCAGGAACGCGGTGAAGAGTAGGGGAGAGTGTATACAGTCAGACGAGGAGGGTAGGAGAGTGTGAGACAGGGGTCGAAGAGGAGGTGCGCGAGAGTCGTTGTCGGTATAGCGAGTAAAATCCGGGGAGGATGGCTGGGGATGTCGGTGGTCTACGGTCAACAGCCCGGTTGAGGCGTCGACGAGGGTTGCTGCTTGAAAGGAAAAAGATTGGATGCGAGAAGGTAGAATACTAGAAAAGGATCGGGAGAAGAGTTGAGAGCTGTAGTGACGGACAGTTGGAGTCCGTGAGAGCGTCGCAGCTTGAGGACGAGTGCTAGTGCCAGGGTAATCGATAGAAACGAAGAGAAGCGATGTGCCGTGAAGATGGAGCTTCTGAGAGCCAGTGAGCAGGCCGGGTGAAGTTGATGATGGTGGTCGAGCAAAGAGAAAGGCTCGGATCAAAATCCGCCCTCTCTGCCGCTGTCACAAAACGGCACACTGTCTTCACAGGCTCAGACAGTGTTTCCACCTACGAGCCTGCTCCACCACAGTACAAACTATGTCTTGTAATGCCGGTGCCCGGCTTACAGATGAGGGGGAGCTTGCGTTAATTCCGTCCAGACTACACAGAAGTACGACAAAAAAAATCAAAACTGTGCATCAGTCCAATGGAAAAAAGAAAGCTATCTCTCGACCTGAGAATCTCAGAAGTTAGACTGAGAGGCCAAGTTTTGTCCTTAGATCAGCCTTCGATTCACAACTCAAGGCATCTTTTTTGTATTACTGTTGCAGTCCCGGTGAAATCTGCTACCATGAGCTGAATACAGGAATTTGTGCAGTTTTGACTGCTGGCCAGGTGTCTTTGATTTTTTTTTTCGGAATTGTGTGAATTGAACTCGACTGCAGCTGCCTTTGTGCCATGTGGTGTCTTTAAGGGCGGGATGACTCCTTATACTTGATTTCCTGTTGATGCCGGCCCTTGGCTGAGAGTATTCCTTGACTGCATTTTCCCTGAGTGCACCGCTGTACAGTAGGCCACCTTGAGGCCAACTTGAGGCCACTCCGAACTCGTCTCAGGTCTGAGTCTAAGCCTCCATCACATATTGATGGCGTACCCGTGGGAGATCACAGCTGATGGCGTACCCGTGGGAGAGTAGGCACATTGCACAGCCATCCACTTTTCGGGAACCTCAGACAAAAGGGGGGAGCAAGCTCCCCCAATGATATAACGGACCTGTCCCCAGCCCAGTCAGGCTGCGTCCGTCTTAGTCCATGTACTTCGGTGTGTCGCGCTGCATCACACCTGGCTTCTCCGCTGACATACATACATCCCAGGAGATTCTCCTAATCCCCAGACCACTCTCTCTTTTGATCCCGACCACCACCCTCCCTTTGGTCCCAACTATGGTGCGCGTCACTTAGTCACCGCCTCTCCGTGACAACGCTCACTGTGACCCCAGTTTTTGCCTTGATTTTTATTCGTCTTGCAAAAGGGCTTCTTTTTAACAGAGGAACAACTTCCCAAGAGGGATTTCCAAAATTTAAATAATTGAAGGAGCTATAAATTTCAACCCCACCCAATTTGGCAGTATACACCAATTTCGATCTTGCTGGCCTCCAGAACCCTCAATACGAGGGATATCAAACACCACTCCTATGCCATTGCTCAATAAACCCAAATCGCACCCGTAGATGCGTCAAAAGTCCACTCAAAAAGTCCCCAAATCGGTTGAAATCCAGCCTTCAATAGGGTGTTTCTGAATTCTGACAAAATTTCGGCCTCCGGCCGATTTGGCAGTAGTGCAAAGGGGGCGGTGACTAAGTGACGCGCACCATACCAGCACTCCTTTGATCCTTCCATTCCGTTTGAAGGCTTCGACACGGCCTTTCAGCAACTTTCCCCGTCCACAACGGAACCGGACCCTTTCCCTGATGCTCTATGCCCCACCCTCTTCGACCGGCAATCCCCGTCTCTTGTCGCACCAGCTACACCTGCAGTGGACTCACCGGGGCCGAGCGCCTTGGTCACCGTTTTTTCTGCTTCTACGAACCCAAAACCGACCACCCGCACACGTCGCGCAGCCACACCAGCCTCAACCCCACCACCACACACTCCCGAAATCACGGACGTCGAACCCCCAGGAGTTTGAGATTCTCATTCACGTTATAGTTGAGGAGAAGAAGGTTGCGGGGAAGAAAGCCAGGGGCAAACAACCCAAGTCGGCCCCAGCTAAATTCGGGCCTGTAACGGCCAACGTAGGGTTCTCATTCTATCAGCTAACCGCAAAATTGGCTGCTGCTCTCGAGACCGACCCCGTTTACCTTATCAAGTCGACGTTCGAGTGGCGCTTCATGTAGCCCGCTAATTCCATGTTCATTCCCATTCGCGACGCTAATGGCATGAGGTCGCTGATCAAACACCTTCTTTCACCTCCGAAAGGTGCCTCCGCCAATTTCATTATCCCTCAAATGAGCGCACCGGTCCCGAAACCGGCTGCGCCAAGCGCCGTAAGTACTTCTATTCTGAAAATAAGTTTAGCTCTGACGAATGTTGCACAGTCATGGTCGGGCGCGGGGGCGGGCACCTCCGCCCAAGCCGTTCTCGCTCTTGATGACTCGGAAGACATTGACGAAGGGCCAACTGTAAGAAGGTAATTCTTACAGGTTATATCTGTGCTTCTATTCACATCCATATCAGGTCCCGTTTGACGTAGGGCTGGAAGATGAAATGGACAAGATAGCAGAAGCGTACCCGCCTGGCCGCTGCGCTCAACACCCCGATATCTCATGCTTCCACTACCGACAGAACAACCTCCACTGGGAGCTGGATCGCAACAAGAAGATTGCATGGGCAGCTGTAAACCCGTTTCGTTTCATACTTTCGTTTTTTTCTGATCAGTTTTATAGAAGAAGGGAACCGCGAACCTCCTCAAACCTCCGCTGGGATCCAATTTCTTCACTGCTCAGAGCGCGCTCAAAACACGGGGTTCTTTGCCCACCACGCCTAGACTCCCTGCTACCCCATCAACTTCTGTGTCCGTCAACATGGCAACACCAACGCCTGCGCTGCCCATGAACCCCATGCAAGCTGCATTTCCGATGTATAACCCGTATGGCTTTCCGTCCCCTATGAACGGCTTCCCCCCATCCCCTCCCATGTCTTACCCATCTCCGTTTGCGAACTATCCACCTATTGGTTCCTACGGGCCTCAGTCGCCGTTTCCCTCCTGGGCGGAGACTCCGAATCGCCGTCGACGCCGTTCTAGGGCCGGTGACTCCTCACCTCCTGAGCAGTCGAGTTCCAAGCGAAGACAGGTCAATCCTCCTTCATCCCCCCCTGTCATAGGCGGATCGGTGGACGATTTCATTACTGCTCATCCCCAATTCCCCCCGGGACTCAAGCCTCTTCTTCAAAAACTCGGTTTCGAGATTGGTGATGATATTTCAGTGATCACCGATTCTCAATGGTCGTCTGCAGATATCGCTCAATTTACTGCCGCTCGAATTGTCAAGTACTACAACAAATACAAAGCACAATTGCAAACTTAGGTACTCTCATCCGTACTGTTCATACTATTGTTTATAACTCTCCATCGACGCTCTATCTATGATACACCCTCACCTATAAATTGACCTGTTATGCTCATCGTACACCTGCGTACTTTTACCCCTTTGTACCCATCTTTACGAGTATAATTTATATTCTTTGTACAAAACCGGTGCAAATTACTGAGCGTCAGGTCCGTCAATGAATCCTGAGTGCCGAAACCACCGTCGTGCTTTTGAAGCACAGGCTTCGAGTAAGTCTACCTCAGGAGTATCGCTATTCTGCATGCGCCGCCAATGCCGCCTAATCCATGCTTTCACTAAGACGTGGGTGGGTGAGTCCGGTGATAATAGAATATCTCCTATAGACGTACCTGCACTGAAGCTCTCCTCAATCGGGTTGAAGTCAGGAGAGTAAGGGGGGAGGAAAAGAAGAATACAGCCTGTTTTATGATGAGTAAATAACGGCCTCAAGACAACACTATACAAAACCTTTTGCCTCCACCATCTCGCGAAGATATGCGCTTTTATGAATCGCACAGTTATCAAGTATAAGTACGCTCCGATCATTAGGATATGCATTCATTTTGGGCAGCTGAGTTGCATGAGGACCATTGAATTGGAAAAAGAAAGAGATACGCACAATATCATTGATAATGAAGTCAAAAAATTCATCCCCATCCACAGATCCGGCAAAAATGCGCGTACCCAGATAGCCAGCAATGGTGATGGCAGCAAGAATACTGTACCGTTCCCCGCGTACAAAATCTGCGTCAATCTCTGCGCGCTGGCCAACAGGAGCTCGGCCTCTTTTCCGAAAGATTGTTCTGTCGTCTTCACTGGACTCATCAGCAGTCACAATCATCGAAGAGATGAATGTAGTCTGAATCATCTGCAGCCACGCAGCACGGGCAACATCATCACGCTCTGCTGCTGCCCGTCGAAGGATCTTGTATGAGACACCAGTATCCTGGATGAGTCGGTCGAGAGCTGAGCGAGAGATTCCTGTGTCATGGGTAACCGCTACCCAATCCATGATCTCGTCAAGATATAGTTCAGGAGCCTCTGCAAACAATGTGAATAGGTCGTGGGTTTGGTCTGCATTGAGGTTGCGTGGGCGTCCGCGCACAGTAGTCGAAGGTGCTCTGACTGTGCCATAATCTTGTTTATTTTCTCTCCAGCGGAAAAGGCTCGCCCGAGAGACACCAAGAATCTCACATACATCCTCGGTGAGATAATCGTTGTCGAGTAGCCAGAGAGCGCGCTCTTTGAGGTCGTCGCTGATATGGCGGAAGACCATTGCGATGAGATACGATAGCGATTTGATAGCGATGACGCTCTGCTATAAAGCTTGTCAAGTTTACAGCACAGCGTCATTCTTTCCTAAACGGGAACGGATCTCTTCCAGGTCGGAGATATTACCATATATGGTGTGCCTTATCACTCCGATCAAAAGTTGAGCTCGCGCAATTTTCTTTGAAAAGTCTCATAGATTTCGGGAACAGCTGTAACGGAGTCGATTGCGCTATGTTTCGTAATTTCCCATCAAATTTAGGTGTCCGGCCAAATTTTTGGGGTGAATTTTTGTTGGTTTTGAGTTTTGGGGAAATCGGCTCGCGCAAAACCATTCTTTGGGTCCATAACATCGTGTTTACACAAAAAACTAGCCGCCTGGGCATGTGTAACACCTTCCATAAATGGAAGATCAAAGTTGTCGACTTTGCGTGTCCGGCACTGTATGTATGTGCGAGTGTCCGCTATGTCGTAGATAGAGAAGGTAGAGACCTTTGTCTGTAACCAGGCACTCCATTGCAGTGTTGGAATTAAGGGTTAACCCTTAAGTTAAGTTAAGCCTTAAATTGCCCTTAAGTTTAAGCCTTAGCTTCAATTGTCGACGGACTTAAGCCTTAATTAAGGGTTAATGATCGATTATGTAACATTCTTTTCGCCTGTATCTCACCAGTTGAACCAACTTGAAGTTGACAATAGCTGAGAAGGCTCCAAAGAGCCTTTTGTTTTGCAGGGAAACACCTGAAAAAGCATTGTACATATACAAAACAGTCTCAATTTATTTGATGTTCCTTGGATGAAATTTTAGCGACAAATTATTTCAAGTACAGTGTGTGAATGAAGGTCTCCGGGAAGTTTCAAGGGATCTGAGAGGGAAAGTCTTGCATTTTGTTCACCTGGAGGTGGTCCTGGCTCACGCAGAAAAAATTTAAACAGCCCTTAACTTGACCCTTAATTTGCCCTTAATATTAAGCCCTAGTTAAGCTTAAGGCCTGAGCTTCAAATTTTACCCTTATTAACCCCTTAAATTCCAACACTGCTCCATTGTCGTCGACGAGCGTGCTGCGCATCGAGATGGAACAAGTGTAGTTCGAGACATTGAAGGTTGCGTCGAAGCATGACAATCTCTTGAGCCTGAGCAGGCTGAATGTTCACAAGATGCAAATTGCGAAGGTCAGGAAGCCTCTCTGGCCCTCCGCAAGCCGGATCTGCAAGCGCGGTCCAATACTCCCGGGGCAGGGAACGAGAGAAGTCGAGTGCGAGCGTTTGAAGAGCAGTGAATGGAGCAAAAAAGGAAGGTTCGCATGGATAAGCCAGGCTCTGGATGGTCAAGCTTTGGATCCGTGAGGCAATGAAGGGATCGTGAAGTGTGGTAATCAACCGTGTGGGGTGATCGCCGTCGTGCCCATCACTGGCACTCAGCGCAATGAGGATTGTAGTGAACCTGGCCATGTCAAATGCCGAAAGGAGAGGATAGAGGAGTGAAGGGGGGGTATTGTGAAAAGCTAGTGTCGTAAGTGCGTCTGTAGGATGTGACCAAGCCGCATGAGGGGCGGGTTACTGAGGTGGTCAATGTTTGCTGGATCTCTTCGGATTATTAGCGAGTTTGCGATGCAGCCATTGGATGGCTAATGGCTACACAAAAGTCGAAATTCCGGCGCATTGACAAAGACTAACCCGGTCTCAACATCCAAACTTCATTCCAAGCAGCTCTTGTGTAATTCGACATTAATCTTTGGGCCATCGAAGTTTCCTAATCGGGAAATCGTTAGCCATTCAATGGCTCTTCGCAAACCCTCTAATACATTGAGAAGAAGCGAGCCTGAGCGCTTCATCCATTGTCCAGCAGGGACTCGATCCTGCTCCTCGTATGTGGGACCGAAATCGAGGTCTGTCCAGAGCGTTTTGGTAGCCTCTGCAGTTGCCATAAACACTGTTGACACTTGCAGCACAGCAGATCTGCTTGCTCGCGGGAGAAGCTCAAAAATCTCGCTCATTGTCTCCGGTGCTAGAGAATAAAATGGTGGAGCTTGTAAAAGCCGTTGAGCCTGAGATACAGCCGTTTTGGAAACAATATACGGGTTTTGATCGAGTGGTGCTCATTCGTTTGTGCTTACCTTTGTTTTGCTTTCCGTCACCAGCTCCACTTCAGCCGAATCTGAGTTTCGCTTCCGCCACCCACTGGCACCCAGAGAACACCAGGAAAAAACAGGGGGTTAACAGAACTGAGACCCAGAGCCATGACTTGCGGGCAAGGGCCAAAACAAGAGACCAGCGGCACTTGATGCGGTACGGCAACGCCGCACAAAGTGGTGCTCCCGGCTTTGCCGATGACAGAATCGTCAACAAACGTAAGCACAAACGAACGAGCACCATTGGACCTATCAAGCAATATCAGGCCGTCAAGCTTGATCAGTGTTTATAAGTCTTTTTTGGACCTTACAGCTGTTTTACGGTTTTTGTCCGGTTTCTGATGGGGTGGGGTTCTTCAGAAGTTGTTTACCTCTGATTGCTTGTGCGTGCCCTCGCCGAGGAGCCGGAGGCAGTTCAACCGCTCCACCGCAGCCCCACTGCATTTACTGTGGAGCAAAATGCCCAATTTGAGTCAGAGTGGAGCCATACGGCGACTCGGAGGCACACAGGTGTAAACAAGAAACGAAATGCTCCACTCCATCAGAAACCGGACAAAAACCGTAAAACAGCTGTATCAATCGACCCCGAACTTGACAGCCTGATCAAGCTTGATATTGGTATATTTGGCCCTATCACCTGATTTCGGATTTTCCGACACACTCAATCAAAACCCGTATATTGTTTCCAAAACGGCTGTAAGAGGGAAAGAGGCAGAAATACCTGCTCCATGGAGGACTGAAATGGATTGGTGAGGGAAGAGACGAAGATACAGCCGTTTCGGAAAAAGAATACGGGTTCTGATTGATTTTCGTTTTCGAAATCTGCTTACCTGTGTTTAGTCCCGCGTCCTCGGCTCCACCCTTGCCGAATCAGCTATTCGTCTCTTTCAGCGCATTCTCTTGCCAGACAGTGAGTTGGTGAGGCTCCCTGAACCTTTGTGAACGATCCACTGCCATTCGTGAGTCTGCTGGGAATCGACAAGCTCTTTTCTGTTGCCTGACAATTTCTGGTACGAGATAGCTTTCGGGAACATTTCCTTTGTGACTGATCTTCCGCCTCCACCGTCAGCGCCTGGCCGCGAAAGATACTGAGCAATCAAGGGTTCTTCGGCAGACGACAATCCCATGCATGGACGACTTTTGGAGCTGGAAGCGATAGCAAGCTGACGGTTTGTCGACGGCGCTGGTTTGCTGGTTTGACTCGCAACAGAGTCCTCTTTCGCTAGCTTGTTAAACATCCCGGCCAAAGTGGGATGCCCACAGGCGCCAGCTACTTTCCCAGTTCTCGTAGGCCCCTTGCACCGTTTTGAAATTTCCCGTATTATACCCGGTTTTCATGATGAGCACTTTGCCGCAGGCTGAATGGCGAACATTCATTGAATCAACCACCTCCATAAATTCGTCGTAGACCAGGAGCGAGTTTTTGAATCTGGCCATGCTGGTAGCTTCATCCTCGAGGTTGCCGGCCTCGTATCGAGCGTTGTTTTTGTGCTCCCATTTCGCTGTTTTCGAGGTTCCGATAGGATGCAGGATAACACCTTTACGTTTGGATTTCGACTTTTCTTTGCCTTTCGCTTTCGACTTGTTTTTTCCTTTCGCCTTAGCCTTTGATTTGGGAGGCTGCTCAGTGCAAGCCTCGATGCGGGCAATTTTCGGCGGTCTCACCGTGATCTCAGGCTCATCCGTCTCGGTGTCTTCGCCCGCCTGTGGCTGCTTCATGGTGAGCTGTTGGTTGTGGGCTGCCTTGGCTCCCTCGCCTTTGGGCGGAGTGCAGCGGGCTTCGTTTTGAAGTTCATACCCAATATATCAATGGCTTGCTTACATATTCTCTCTCTCGTGAAGCTCAGGCCAATCCCAGAAAGTTATCCCGTCAGCAGCTTCTTTATCTCCTGCTCATCCGTGATTTTTGCAAGGCCAATAATATCATCAACCTGCTCGATGAAGTCTCGGAGATCGTCTTTGTCCTCCGTAGTAAATTTCGGTGAGTTGTTATCCCACGGCCTCGGAATTTTAAAACTCGTGACGACCATAGCCGCCTGGGTTCCAGTCCCTGACATCGGTGGTTGTGTAGGAGTGATTGGTCGAAGAGTGAAAGAGAAATTAATAGAAAACTCGTCAGAGTCTGGGGTGAGTTGTTGATCAAATAGAGATTCGTGACTAAATGGGAGTTCGTCTAGATCAGAGTCCTCGCCTCGGGTGTAAGAGTAGGCGTTGGGTAGAATGCCTGGAAGATCCGTGGTATGTATATCTCTGTACGCTGTAATGCGTGCTTGTACTCGAAGTTCTACCTCTTTTCGTCCCCTTTCAACAGGATTCAAAACCAAAGTTTTGTTGAGAGAACTGTATTCTTCTGGATGAACCCCTCGCGGTGGTCTCCAGATAAAGTGCTTTCTCGGTATTCACAACCAAAACAACAAATCTAATACTTGCTGTGCAAAAGCAGTGCAAAATTCAAGCAAAATTACCATATATGGGACGATTTGTAAGCAAAAATGGCTCTGCGTTATGCGTTACTTATGTTGCTACCATACATATCCTATACTTGAAAAGAGGGCCAGGCCATCAGTCGCGTGACTTTTGACAGAAAATCACGGGGTCAATGTCGAGATGTTGAGATCGTACTAGACGTCGCGAGCGGAGCGAGCGCAGCGGGGTTTGGGGCGGCCAGCCCCAACAAGCTGTGTGACCGAACGGAGGGAGGCCGGCGAGCGCAGCGAGTCGGCCGTGCCGGAGGCAGGGAGCTAAAGCTTGTCCTATACTTGAAAAGAGGGCCAGGCCATCAGAATTGATGGGTCACATGCTTTTTCATGTGACTTTGACACGACACCACGGGACCTTCTCACGACGTCGCGAGCGGAGCGAGCGCAGCGGGGTTTGGGGCGGCCAGCCCCAACAAGCTGTGTGACCGAACGGAGGGAGGTCGGCGAGCGCAGCGAGTCGGAGGCAGGGAGCTAAAGCTTGTCGGTACTATTTGGTGGTGTTTAGGCCGAGCGCACCATACAGTATTTAAAGTATCACTATCACCTGCTTCAAGCCTGACAGTGGGCAACCCCGCCATTCCAAGGGTGATAGGCAATTTGAGGCAATTTCCGGCCAAATAAAAATGACCGATTTTTCCACCTCTTGCTCCGGAGTCCTACGTGGACCATTGCCTAGTCTCGTGACCAGACTCTTATGCCATCCCAAAGGGAACCCTGTCATAAGAGTCTGGAACAATCAGCGTCTTGCCTTATCAAAATTGATGGTGTTTTCCCACAGTATGTGGACTTTACTTCCCCTCGTTTTGCTCACTTCTTCCTTTTCATGACCTGAAATTTGTGCATATTTGAGGATAAGGCAAGAGCTTGCTCCCCCTTTTGTCAGAAATGGTGATGAGGCTGTGCTGGAGCGTTGATGGGTATCGTAAATCAGCATGTGCCGTGACGAAAACATGTCCCGATACTGATATCACTGATGGTTTGTGATCCAGCACAAGCCCGCCTGATCCAGAGTGATGTAGTGATGATTCCGCTGATGGAACGCTCTGGCAGTGTCTTTTCTGCTTCGAATCTCGATGCCTGCATCCAGTTTACCGCTTCATGCATAAAACAGATGTCAGACCATAAGTAATCTTCAAATTTGCGAGGTACTGTATGTAGACAATTGCGTTCATGAATTTCTAGTCTTGAGCTTGCACCAAGCTTGCACAACCAACACACAACTCGGAAATTCAGTCAGCATCATTCCCCCAGTCCTCTTCAGCGTCGCCAAAGTCCAATCGTCATAAAATTATTCTACTGCTTCCATAGTAAACCTAACATACTGTACAGTGTACATGCATTGAATTTGAAATGCGGATTCGTGCAAGCTCCCCCACCTGTAGGCCGGGAATCCGGCATACAAAACCTACGTTCCAGCTCAATGTACTACGCCTAGAACATACAGGAGGATGCATGGTGAGATCAACGCCCATCATAAACACGTGCATACTTGCAAGGCCTCATTGGGGGAGCTTGCTCCCCCTTTTATCAGAGCCGTCACCGAAAAGCAATAAGCTGTGCTCGAGAGCGTTTTGATGTAATCAATAAATGCGTGATATATTGTGACTCCGAGTGATGCGAGAGATTTCCTCTTGATCCAGAGAGAGTCCGCTTGATCCCGAGTGATGGTTGGTGATGGGAACACAGTTTTGACACGCACATGAGGGGTCTGAAGACTCAGTGAAGAGACGGCAAAGGTGATGCCATCTATCACATGCTCCATCTCTTTTTCGTCTTGCCGGCCTCCACCCCGTCGTGCTTTTGGCTCGGTGACTCCCCCCTCCCGCACGACCTTAGTCTTCTCCCCCGGCCCTAGTCCTCTCCCCCGCTGTCGTCATAGCTCATTTTTTGTGTCCCACCCACCCACTCCTAGTCTATCTTGCTCTTTTCATGCGCACTCACGTAGCTACAGTTGTTATGTATCCTGTAGATACATAGGGGCTGCCTCGGCTCTCCCGCCTTTTCCGGTGGAGTGCAGCGAGTTCACGCGTCCGCGGTAAAGCTTCAAGACTGTGACTGAAATCGCAGTGACTTTCGAACGAGTTTTCACTGGGGACGACTGAAAAAAGCCAATGTACATAACAGGTTCAATGCGGATGCGGATGCTTGAGACTGATCCACAATACTCAGTGTTACAAAAAGTAACCGATAATTTGGTCACTCCTTCACGGACACGTGATATTTTTTTGAAGTGTCGCGCTTCAAATATACCCCTGACAATTCTCTACAGCATACATGAAAAGATCCGTGACATTCCTTGTCTGAGGCTCCTGAGGCTTGTCAACAAACTGAACGTCATACTATTTTTGCATGCAGCTGGCACAAACCACACAAAAACTCGAAAGATATCCACAGTATCTGATCAACGCACCGGATTTCCAACTTGCATTTGATAAAAACGACACTATCCCATCCAGTCATACAAAATACTTGAAAACGGCCTCAAAATAGTGTGAAAACAGGTCGCGCATATTTCACCTCCAATTTGTCCTTGTTGTTGATCCCGGTTAATGAGGAGGGTACATAATGATAACATATGTCGCTGAATAACTCTTGGTTACTTGACTGACACAGAGAGCAAGAGAGCTGCTGGAATTTTCACATTAGTTCCATCTTTTTGTAGCAAAACGAGCTGATACCCAGCTTGAACCTGAATCAAATCTGAGTGGTGGAATTCAGACGCTCAAAAAAGCCCCAATGACATGGTTCACACAGACCAAATTTGGTCAGACAATAGAATGGTGTATAAAATACAATATAGAATACTTAAAACTGTGTTTCCTGTGCCAACAAAGCGAGAGCCAAATGGTTTCTTCTAAATAAGGCAAAATGTTAGCTGTCAGATTGAACCGACTGGTGCGAGAGACTCGCGGCGTCGTTTCTCACAAACCGCCATGCAAATGGGTACAGATCATCCCAATGAACATTCCTATGTGCTTGACTCAACGAAATACTACACGATTCGGCCTAAAATGGCACATTGTCGGTCACTTTTTGTAACACCGAGTAGAGAGCTCAACTTAATTAACATTTACCCTCGACAGCCAAGGAATGGACTTCTACTTGAGCGTAGTGTACGAGTATAATCTCTTGTTCAACTTACTCAAAACTTACTTTACTCCAATGTGCATCGTAAATATCGATACGGATTCGCGCAAGCTCCCCCTTCTGTAGGCCGGAACTCCGGCATACAAATCATATTTTTTAAGGCTCCAACCATTTAGTTTTCGTTTGCGAGATCTGGCAAACTAAACGGAAATGGTTTAAAACCGTTTATAAACGTTTTTCGGAGCGCAAAAATCTGGACATGCAAAGACCATTCTCTCCACGTCAGTGTGAGTTGTTTTACTATTCATTTTGCTACCCTGTGCTTCAGGTGCTTGTTTCCGGGCCCAAGTACCTTCTCCGAAGTATCCAGAGTCAAATTTGTTTGAGTGCAGAGTTGACTTGATTTCCTTTCTGGGCAAACACTTACGTCATTGAAGTAAACATACCCCAATGGCAAGGAGAACAGATCGAAAACTCACTAATAACATCGGGAAGTATTCCTGGTATGTATTCCTGGGTGAGATTAAGCCTACTTAGCCTCATATATTGCGCTAGAGGCTTGCTGATTGGCACGTACTAGCAAACTGTTTACAAACTGTTTTCACCCCCCCGCAAATTAAATCGAAACGGAAACGGTTATTTTTCTGTCTGCTGTAGACCCTCCTCCAAATACACGCAACTCCAGAGTTCTGCAGGCAGGTTGATTCATGCCATTTAACAACAATTAGAGCCTCATGAAAATATCAAGGCCATTCAAAATGGGCTCCCGACTCCGCCTACAACACAGCAATCAAGACTCTCGTCTCTCCAGGGTTGACAGGCGCTGCTCGGAAATCTGTTTCTCATGGCGCTTCAGCCCGGCCTGCGATTCCTCCAAATCAACCTCCTCATCGATATCGGGCTAATCCCACGCGGCCGCGGCCGCAAAGTACGTCTGCCTTCTTTTGCTGTTATTTGCCTCGCTGAACCGACTGCAAAATAGATGTTCGTCGTGCAACTCGGGACGAGCTGTCAACGAACCGGAGAAGGAAAGACCTGGCAGCCTCATTCAGACGCGCTATTACGCCTTCCGTCTCTTTACCCGTGACACTGAGTTCTCCACCTTACTACGCGGTGGCCGGCTCCTCCAGCAGTATATGGTTGATGCGTTCGCGTCCATCGATCAAAACAGGCTCAACTACTGTCGCCAGAATCAAAAGAAGTTGCGTGCGTCTCTCTACAGTGGTCTGGAGGACATGCCATCTCCAACCGCGATGACGCAGTGGATTTGAATGAACTCGGCCGGCGATTCATTCTTCCCTCATCTTATATTGGTGGTCCCCGCCACATGCAGCAACGTTATCAAGATGCTATGGCTATTGCTCGCTACTTCCGCAAGGTGGGCTTATAGTATTGCTGTCCGGCCTTCCTTTCGCTTACAATATAACCAAAGGTTGATCTCTTCATTACGGTTACTGCCAATCCGGATTGGCCCGAAGTCAGCCGCGCTCTTCTGCGCGGTCAATCATCGTATGACCGCCCTGAATTGGTAACGCGTGTCTTTGAACTCAAGAAGAAAGCGATAATCAAAGGAAATCCACTGTTGTATAGCAACACGTACTGGACAGCTTAGGTTTGATGCGCGAACACCCACCGGGCCGTGTTAGGCGACTGATAAACGGTTGTTCAACTGTTGGGACTGGGTTGGGACCCCAGGAACTGCTTAAATGTTGCTTCACTTGTAGCGTTTGCAATATTCATTCCGGTTATTGAGTTTAATTCTTACAAGATCTACTCTGCTCAGCGAGCACCCTGTCGAGGTTTGAAGGATTTTCATGGGCCGCCCCATTCTTAGAAAAATGCCTCTTAAAATCAATTTTCTTTGGTGGTGGGAAGATTGCTGTCAAAGTTGTGAACTTTCCGACTCTCTTGTTACTGTCTCGTCGTGTTCGCGAGTACATGCACGCCGCGCCCGTGCCATGGTTCAGACTCCTCCCAGTACATACACATCACCAATTTCAAGGCCTCTCTCATCACCAGCCGCTCCGCCCCTCCGTCATCTCCTCGTTTTCGAGAGCGGCAGACTCTTCATCGCATCGCCGCTGTTCCTTCTCGGGATCACTCGAAACAGTGCTGTACCTCTGCCCCTATACCTATATACCTCTATTGCTTGTCCACCAATCCCAGTAAATACTTCGAGCTCAAGTTCTCCCTTGTCCCGATGATCTTTCTTTCAAACACACTACATGTCGGTAGCTCTTGGGGAGCAAACTCAACGACTCATCTTTGTTGGGAAGTAACTCAAGGACGACCACACACTTTCTGACCAGCTTACAACGCTTGGAACCTCACCTTATCATGCCCTGGCTTTGTGCAGAAGGGCTCGCTTTCCCGGATTACCCTTGACTGCATTATCTTGATTAACAGTTTCGGTCAACTGACTCTCTCGTAGTCCTGTGTACACCCGCTGCCAGATCTTTGTTGTTGTATTGTACGGTACAAGCGTGAAGGCATGAATGATTATGAGCTATATATCTAAATGTGTGGTCTAAGCAAAGTCATGACGGTCTCGTCAACAATCGCAAGTCTATTTGTATCGTAAGTTTGGTCTAGTAGTCGTATCGTCGGAGTAGGTGAAACGTGAGTAGATAGGTAATATGTCGGAGTAAGTAATATGAGACAGATAAAAGAATGAAACAATGAACTGTACTTGGAGGCAAGGCGCGACGTAACGATGCGAAATTGAGTTGTGTTCGGATTTATTGTATGTATTCAGCTAATGAATGGGATCAGCGTTGGTGTTCCCAACATGAAAGACACATACCTAAACCTACGCCTAGGCCGTGTATCTTCCGGTCCTTCCCAGTCGTCGTCCGCCTTACGTTTGCTTCGAATGAGGTATGGGCCGTGCGGATCTACTGATAGACATAGGCATAGGGAGGTCCTCATCCATGGAGTCAAAGTTCTCGGAAATCTTGAAGTATTCACAAAAAATGTTGCATAAATGAGTCCTTGGGAAATCACTAGATGCCGTCGGAATATTTCCAGATCCAAAGATATCGCCGAGGGACCTGCAACAAATGGTCAGTCAATCTCAACACTGAGATGTAGAGACGTACTCGTCGGACATGACCTGAGGATCAGTGAGAAGAGTATTTCCACCTGGTACATATATTTTAGTCTTCCGATTACGAGTAAGATTCAGGATAAATGTCGTATCCTGCTTACCTTGGTAATCGGAGACGAAAGCTAAGCCGTGTGTGCGTCTGTATTGCCAGTGCTGAGTAAAGGCGAGAAAGAGTGCGCGGTTGTGATTATCTGTATGCTGGACAAAGCTGGTTGGCACCGGAGCTCGGTTGTTGATGTATTTCCGGAACTGGCCCTCCACCGCCTCATCGATATATTCTTCCACCAAAAAGACAGATCTGGTCCGCCCGGGTTCTACTGTCTTCCCATCCTTGGCAAAGGCAACTTGAACGAAGCGCAAACGAGGGACTTCTATGGGAGGTTGTGTGTCCGCGCCGGCAATGAAGCTAATTCCGGCACCGATCAGTCGCAATATGAAATACGAAGTAATTCGACGGCTGACTTGTCGACCCCTTCATATGGATCTGTGAGTAAGGCTGCAGACCACACACTGCATCGAAGTTCAACTACCAAATCTTGAGCCTGCTGGGACGAAGGACATGGAAGATACTATGGTTGGAGATCGTCAACCTGCATCGGTGTTGAATAAGTACAAGGGTACTTACATGAACGACGCCGCCATCATCCTTCTCGGAATAGAAGGTACGCTTTCCACAGATATTGGTGCTTGAGCCTCCGAACAAAGCCTTCGAAGACCGTCCGAAACTTGCAATCTTGAAGCCGCCACGCTTTTGTGCTCGAGGAGTAAGATTGAGGGATAACACAACATCTACCGGAGAATGAAGCAATGACCCCACGGTCTCCGAAGTGCATAGCAGTTCTGCCAGAGTGAGTTGGTTTGCAATACTGGCTTGAACTGGAATACTGGTCAAATTCACTGTACATGTATGTTTTAGTACGCGAGTCGGTAAAATGATCAGAAAATGGACTCACTCAAACCGCTGACCTCTTGTCGCGAAGGTGGCTTCTGCTGGGCCAAAGCTTTTATGAAAGCTTGTTTGGAGAGGCTGGTCACAACTCTAGAACTAGATCCGGAAGGTGCGATCATGCTGCCTTCGGGTTCGCTCCCATGCTAGAATAGATAATAAAACGATGCCGGTCAACCGGAGCAAAAAAACACAGCACCTGGTTAAAGTACGAACTATCCAAGTTGTCCTCACGGCGGCGCGCACTGTTTTCCTTTCCGGTTTTCTGTATAGCTATGCGCAGATGTTGAGACATGGGAAGATTCACAGAAAGCCCACCACATACATGAGAAGGAAGCAGGTTTGAGGAGGGAAGTCGTTGGAGAAGTTGGAGAAGTGGAACTTGAGGCGGCGTTCAAGCCTCCCAGAAATAATGGCTGGTTTTTAGCTAATTTGGAACGCGGTTTTTGAGCTCTGCTGCGTGTCTGAATAGTTGTCCGAGACACGACGGCAATCTAAACAATATCAGTCGTAGGAAGTAGAGACATATTTGCCGACAAAATAATTACCGACTGATCCTCTGACTCGACTGACTTGCTGTCGCTATCCCTGTCGCTTAATTGATTGATCTGCTGCTGCGCGTCATATTCTTCCCATCTTTGATATATATCGAAGGGAATGCAGAGGTTGATTAGCATTTTTGCCGTTTTGAAATGAGGTTGATGTGGGGACTTTGCGTTCGGTTTATAGAAGCGATCGGCTATGACATTGACGTCAGGAGTACGGGGAACTATCTCAACCCAGTCTTTGGTGAAGAGCTGGCAGTCGGTACTGGACAGAGGAAAGTTGTTCGTGTGCGTGACCCATTTGGGGCTAAGACGCGTCCAAGCTAAATTTAAAATGTCGAGAGCACCAACATTTGCCTTGATTTTGTCGACGACGCAAAACATATCCTGGGCATTCATTGTGAGTAGCCCGACTTCAAGGATTACAACGATAGATAGGCAGGATAACTCACTGCTATGATATCCTCTGTGACGCGACCAGGCTTTCTGATGACCCCGCGCAGTTCTAATGTGATTCGATGATCCGATCCAGGGGCATACGCCAGTTGTTGAACATGAGCTCGTGTTTTGAGATAGCTCGCATTCGAAGAACTGGATCTGACCGTTGAAGGTGCTCCACCGTTGCGGCTTGAGGGCCAGCAGATGCTGCGAGATGATGGCTTACTGCATTCGTATCTGTTTCCGTTCGTATTAGCGGAAGGTCTGCAACTGAGTTGTGAGTGTCTTGAGTCTCCGTATTGTTTGGGACTGACTAAGCCTCATATTCAGTGAAGAATCAACTTACGAAGCTCGAACTTTGCAACTGGGATTTTGCGGATCTTCAAATACTTGTCAGCATCGTTGGAAGTACATCACATTTTGACGCCTTAGCCTTGCATTGCTGCCACTTGAAGTCGTCGGACTCTGTACCCGCTGTTTCCAAGCCTGATATTTAATCTATCGGAACGCTTGAACTCCGCCAGTGCAGCTTGACATTTGAGATGCTTCAGTTCTTTGCCGGCGCTCGAATTGAGATCACCACCCTGCTGCTCGAGTCGGATGGTCACGAATACCTCACTTACATCCTCGGCAACAAGCTGGGTCTGACGGCCAAGAACGTTCGTCTCATAATTCATCCTTGTAAGTGTCCGAGTTCAATCCATTTGTGTGGTTTGTTGTTTGACCGGTCCTTAGCATTCGTCCAGTTCGTTACCTTTGCAACGATTTTAACGCTGACGCCTGTCACTCGCGGGATTGATTGCATACCACAAATCCAGCGAGGTCGCTTCCACCATCAGCACTGAAGACAATCGAGACTTGTGTCTTTCCGATGCGCATGTCGGTAAGTGAAAATTCTCTTCCACCAGTATCAATGTTCTGACGTATCTCAATTCACAATTTGTGACTGCACTGTTCCGCGCCTTCGTTTTATTGATTTTGAAGAACACTTTTTGCGATTGACTTGGTGAGTTGCTAATTACTCCGAGTCAAAATTCTGGACTCTGAGACGCACTGCAACAGAATCGTGAGTAGTATTCTTAAGACATGTGATGGTGAGTGCTTCATGATTTCCCAAGCTTCGCCCTGTATCGTAGTAGCTTGAATATACACAAATTACACGAGAATTGGACCTGGGCGGTGAAATTTAGCGCTCGAAAATAGTGTCTCAGACACTCGAAATTAGTGCAAAGTAGCACTACAAACGGGCAAAATTATTTCGCCGCGTCAGGTTGGCGCGGCAGTCATGCGGCGCTTCCGCGGCGGACTGAGCAGTAGGCCTAAACAAAGCAAGCATGTACCTCTCAATCCTGTATGTATGAGCTACAATACACAGCGACAGTATATACCTACTTATAGACTTGTATCGATGGCGGTGGGAGGGAGTCAACATCGTCTTCTAAGTGCATGTTGTATGAGGTTTATTATAGGTTGGACGCGGCGGTGAGGCGGTGGGAAGCGGCGGTCAAGCGGCGGCCGCGGCGAAATTTGTGACAAGTTCGCCGCGTCACTCCTTTTTGACGCGGCGGTGTCGCCGCATCGCGCGGTAGGATGCGGCGCTGTCAGACAGCGGACGCGGCGGGTCTCAGCATTAACGCGGCACACCTCAAACTGACTGCGGCGCTCGTGGTCTCGCCCACGGTGCACATGCGGCGCTGTTGTTCAAGGGTACTGCGATGTTGAATTCAAGTTGAATTACTATCCAACTCATACGACGGTCACCTTCGGCAACAAGTTCGATTTTGGCATACATCTCCTGGACTTGGTGTTTCTGCTCTGTACGGTATTTCTATGCGATCGAGACTGCAAGTGAAACCTCACCCCTTATCTTCCTTCATGAGACCCTCCCTCATTGTCAACGGCGCTCTGATAATTCTGCTGGGCGTGACCAACCAAGATCGCATAGCAGCTCTTTTACAATGCTTTTACTCTGCGCTAAGCTCATCACGGTTCACTATCCCTGCCATTCTCGCGATTTACGGGATCGTCCTCGTTTATTTGCTTGTTTCTGTGTACCGTCTCGAGAACACAGAGCCACCTCCCACTCGGCGCCGCAAAACGAGACTCCTCCCATATTATGGCAGGGAAGGTACGCATTCAGAATCTGAACTCCTCAAGCACGCTGATTCATCGTAACTATCTCGCAGGCCAGCTTCAGGGCTGGGTACGAGAGGAGAAGAGTCAGCACACCCCAACAACCTCACGCTCTGAAAGAAACACCACCGCTCGGCCTTCAAGTTCCAGAGATTCACTGGCACCCATTCCTATGCCTACAGCCGCCCCCCCTGCTCCGGCTCCTGCCAAAGAAGCTGCTTCGCTACCCGCATCCGCGCCACCTCGTCTGAGTGAGGAAGTTCCTTTATCTACATCTTCTTTATCCTCTTGGGACGGCTTTCCGGATGGCCGCATCAGGTGCCATTTCACGCCTCAACAAATCGAAGATACCTCGCAGCTCGCTGTTTACTGGGTTGGGGACAAAATTCCGGGGAAACAAGGCTCACCAACTGCTGCGACGCCGGGAAAGGGGAAGGTTTCTCATTTCAAATGCGCAGGGGTCATTGAATGCGAATCCAAAGTCTGCATTACCCAAATTGCGCCCGGCGCAGATATTTCTCGCCAGGTCCAATTGGGATGCACCTGCGGCTACAAGCTCCACCATCGGTCGTGCAAATCTGAATGGTCCATTATTCGATACGGAGGTGGTGCCGTCTTTGAGTGCACCCACACTCACAGTCACTCACGATATACTCATTCGCTCTCAACCCCGAAATCTAAACCACCGCAACTCCAGTCTTTTATATCAAGGCAACCCGTGTCTTTAATCTCACCACAACCATCCGAGCGATTGAATGCGGAGCGCGATGAGTCGCCTGCGAATTCCGTTGGGCAGGTTAATGAAGGTGAGTTGGATTTTTGTCTCATATTATCATGCTCTTTACACAACGACCCAGGTGAACAAGCTCAACAACACACACCTGAGCCGGAGTCGAAACCCGAACTTGGTAAGTTATTATATTGATTCGAAATCCGTTACTGTAAACTTAGATCAAAGTAGTATCGCCGCAGAGTCAAGTCACCGATTTGGATCATGAGCCGCAACGCGAACCTTGTAAGTTGTTCTGTAGCGCCAATTTAGTTTCCTGTTAATTGGTATTCAAGTTGCAGCGCCACAGAATGGAGTATTGAATTCAGATGATGAGAGGATTATGGACCCGGATGCAAATTAGTAGAGATTCCTCGAGCGAAATGGCTGTAGTATTCAAAAACCTATAGAAACTGGCATCTCGTTTCGACCTAAAGACTTGAGTTACCCGCAGGTGAAGAGATCGAAGTGCTCTCAAAAAGTCTGATGATGATTCATTTTGCAAACTTCCAGCCAGTTATTTGTTTCGGTGCGGCATAGAAAGGATGTCCCATCCTCTATATTTTTTATTTCAGAGGTAAAGTCACGCATAGAACATACTCTGACTGTAGGTGAGTACCTGGCATCGATTACTACTCTCCAGGAATCCAGTCTGTGAATGCTTTACTATTTCCGAAGTACAACTCCCTTGGATTCCTACCAGTTGCCCTAAGGTTTGATTTCCCACTGCTCCAGATATGAATCCCTCCTACATAAAGACTCTAGAGTTCCGTTCAGCGGCATAAAAGCAAACCAACTTGAAGAGTCGCCTCACTCGAAGCTGCCAGACTTCAGTTCCCAAGGTTCCCCATAAGCAACTTTCTCTGGGTAGCTAAATACGGATTCAGGTTGGCGATTCGCTCGATGCCGGTGATTCATAGAAAATCCCTGCCAATCTCCTACCGCTTGGGTCGCAGTTCAGCGGCCCGCCGCGCCGTGTCAAGTACAAGATAGTTGCCCATGTCTACACCGATTACGCTACAAAGCGATCTGGCACGCACTTCATCATACGCTATCTGACACCTGATGGGAGGATTTTCGATTACGATGGCTTAAAACACGACGGTCATGCGATACGAATCCCGAATGCCAAGGTTGCTGGATGGCTTTCAGGTTCCTCGACGAAATTGCGTGATGTCCGTCGAGGGTACCGACTTCAGGCCGTGATTTACCGCCTTGAAGGAGGGGAGAATGCTCAAGAGATATTCCGAACAGAGCGGCAGAAGAGTGCGCCTTGGGGTTTGAAGTTCGACGGTGATCGCGCCGCACTCGAGGCGCCACATCTCACACAGCTGACATCTGCCGAACGTCTGGCCTGGGCAAGCAAAAGTCGGCAAGCAAAAGCTGTGGAGTACTTGAGGAATCGGCCCGAATCGGAACCCGCCGATGAAAGAGTGACAGATTTGCAGCGTTATCGCACCCATTTTTACACCGTTTCCGACTCAGACGATGAGAAGGAGTTAGACTCCATTGATAACGCCATCCTTGACGCGGTAAAGGCAACCTCTGCGGCGGATGCACAGCGCGCTTCGGTGTATAGCGACAGTGAATCCGTGGATGCACTGTTGAATCCAATCAAGTGCGCTGGGTGTGGTGATTTTTCCGATGGCGATAGCACCCGGAATCAAATCCAGTGTTCAAAGTGCGAGTTCTTTTCGCATGCGCGATGTATCTCGGACCATATAGGGGAAGATGGTGAACCAGTCGCTATTTATACTTGCCAGACATGTCGGCCAAGATCAACAACTGAACCGTACGCAAGATTTTCTGCTCTGTGCGTTGTATTTCTAACAAATTGATTTTAGGTTTGGTTTCAGGGAGATTGTCATGCTCCCAGATCCTCGAGTTGAGGAAAACTGGGAATCCGAAAATGTGCTATGGTATCCTGCGCGTTTCAAGAAACATCGCCCCGACGCGCAAAACCCAAGTCACGAATTTGAGTTCCGGTTTTTGCATTGCATCAAGTGGGTGCTGCACGAAGGCGAACTTGCACCACCTTATCCAGTCGTCAAGCGGGATCGGGGATTTGTGGATGCGGTTTTGAGAGTCAAGCTCGCATCAAAACAGGTGCGAATATGGTTGTCTTCAATTGCGATCCTTTTATTCAACCCTTTACAGCTAGGGAAAATTCGTATCCCAGCCTTCTACGCTAGAAACCCCCCTCATGATCATGTTCTCGTCGAGATTTTTGATGCGGCTCTTCCTGCGTTAGTCAAATTGTTGACTGCTTTTCCCCGCGATCATCCTGTCATTGACTCGTATAACGAGTTCTTTGTGGATCGGCCAGAAGATCATCGGGATAGTCAGGACCGGATTGCCCAGTGGCTCCCTGCAGGCCCCAGCGTGCCTTCGGCTGAGCTCATAGCCTTGCTGGTACAGCCGACAGAGAAGTTGTGGGAAGCTCGCCCAGCTTCTGTCTCCAACGATGAGTGGAATCGTCGAATTCTAGGTGTTGGCACGACGTTGTTGCAGCTCTTAGCCATTCAACACGAGTTAGAAGAGCCGCTCAACTTGAACGGCGACATGTTTCTTGATCTCGTCGAGGAAGACGTCACAACAGCCCACGATGAGGTTGCGGAGGCCCACCACGCAATGGTTCTGGCGCTGAATTTGAAGGTTTTGCGCCACAGGAAATATTGGGACCAAGCTGAGTTCTCCCGGCATCTCGAACATTTCGAAGAACATCACACGGCGTTCGATCGTACATATCGACCAGCCACCTATCATCGTATCCACCCTCGAAGAACAAGGCACCCAGCGATTGCTGTCCAGATCCCTTCACGAGTCCGTCAGCGGGAGTCAGATGAAGATTCGGACTATGTTGAGGAGAAACCCGCAAGAAAGCGGCAGGCTACGACTCGGACACTGCGGCCGCGAGGAAAAGACTCACAAAATCAGAAAAAACCTCTTCCTGGGAAGGTTGTGCAGTCGGGTCGTGGCTGGGATATTGTGGAGGTAGATGAGGAATGAGTACAGTTTAAGCTAGTATCAAGTTTGTATTACTACGAAATGGAACATGATTTATTTATTTACTGTTTATTCCAATAAGACTCACAGGTGGTTGGCGACGATCGCAGGTAGAGAGCTTGTTAGGTACTAGCAAGGTACTAGAGCAGAATTTATCAATGACACAGGACTTATAATTTTTGAGCTAGAGTTGGGGATAATAGTCGTCAGCGGCAGCGTGCGGTAGTCATGTTTTGGTATGCGGTGTGCTTAAGAAACAATGCGGCAGTCCCGGTCTTGGGTGCGGCAGTCACAGTGTGTGACGCGGCGCTGACGCGGCGCGTTTGCGGCGGACGCGGCGATTTCACCTAGCCCACTACAAACGAGTGCTTGAGCACTCGGTATGAGTGTAAAAACGAGCGCAAAGCACTATAAATCAGTGTCGGTGGGCACTAATATGGAGTGCTTTAAGCACTCATTTTCCCTTTAAATCGGGCACTCATTTGACGTGCTTTTACTATTCACAGTGTACTGCCGTTTGCTTAAATCTGTGAAAACTTGAATTCGAATTATATGCCCGCATTAGGCTCGAATCCAGCCTGTGTATGGAAGCAAGCTTGTCGATACACAGGCTGGTCGATCTGAGTTTGAATTGCCACGTCACACCGAGTTACCAAAAAAGGTTATTCCACTAGTTCCTCGCAGCAGCACATTTTCGATGAAATTTCTTAATTCAACAACACAATGAGCATTTCTGAGTGTTATTAGAGACTTTGCGGAAGCCACCGGTGGCTATTTGTGGCTCTTCGTGTGCAATAGTTTTTTGAGCCTCCCGCTCGAGTTAGCCACCCTAGCATCCCGTGAATAGGTAGTACAAATAGTGGCTAATCCACCCAGAGGCTGTCATCCGGTCCCGAGAAAAATTAGCCACCAATAGCCACCAGTGGCTACCGCAAAGTCTCTAATGGACCCTACCTGCTTTTTTGAGGCTCACTGCTGCCACATCAGTGTCACATTGTCATTCAAGTCACACGCAAGTGCTGACTCAAAAGCTTGGCAGGTGTACATAGGATTCAGATTGCTCTACCTCCTTTGCGAGAACAAAACAGGAGGAATAGAGAACCAATATTATGCCAGACAAATGTTGGTTAACAAATAATATACAATACTTACATGGGATAGATAACCAGATATTCTGGAGTGCTGGTTTTTGGTCGGCGCTCATGCGTTGATTCTTCAGCTGTATCATCCTCTTCCGTCGCCTCCTTCGCTGCCGCAGCCCTAGCATAACCAGGCTTCAAAGTTGCCAGCTTCCTCGCCAAAGCCTTGTTTTCCTTCTCCGTTCGTTTGCGCTTGTGTGAACGTGGTGCCTCTAGCTTGGTAGAAATCCAATTGAGTCCCCTCAATAGGCGTTCTCCAAGGTGCTGCGATATGGAAGGATCCCACTTACAGACAGCAAGACTGGAAGATACCGTAAAGTGAGTTCAGTTTCGTGTTCAAATTGGCAGGAAACATCAATGACTGACAAAGAAGAATTTCCAACGCTAGGTATGTGCCCATTTCCGCAATATTCTAAAGGACCGATCGAAACCCCTTGAGTATTTCTTGAACAGCATAGATTCCCGCGCTTTCCCCAAACACTCCTCCATGTGAGGAACCTTGGAGTGATGACTACAAACCATGTTAGAGAATTGATAGCCCGAAGCAGGGAGAAAATGCGAAATGCGAACGTCGGTTTACTGCTCCAGTGTAAGGTGTTCGGGAAATTGCGAACAACTGTCCACATCTCTTTCTTGCCATGATAGGCAAAGGTATTTCGGCGCGCGGTCTTGAGCTCGGAAGACGGAAGGGAAACTGGGTTGTAAAACTCAGCAGGGCGTAGATGGGTTGGGTTGGATAGTAAGTCTATTGCTGATTGAGAGGTAGGTGCTCTGAGATGCGTCGGGCGTACTCACCTTGCTCTCAGAAAAACTCGATGATGGGATCAGTGGCGATGGAAGCATCCCCAGAAAGGGACAACCACGCCGTCTCACCGAAAATAAGGTTGCCCCACGCCGGATGAGCCTGGAGGGCGGGCTCCACCAGTGTCGGTTCGAAAACATCGAAAAGATTGGTGACTGCCTTGCGACAGGTGACCTCGCTTGCCAATAATCAATTTCGAACCGAATGAGGAGGAGGCAGACGGACATTGTATGAATCAAGAAGTTGGCTCATGCGAGTGGACATCCAGACGCGGTCCTTGGCCCACACATACAGCCAATCCGCGGCAGTCGCTGCTCGGTGTTGGGAGCAAGAACACTGTTGTGAATACAAGGGCTCAGGAGTCGCCTGTACATCCATGAGCCATGAGAAGGGTTATCAATAAGAGGAAACCAAACTCTGAACTCACCACAGACCCGTCTCTCCGACGTGAATATAAGCGTAGCATGCGGCTAGGAGCCGAGCTGTACGAGAAGGGCTGGAGACATGCATGCGCAGTGATGAAGGGCGATAGTCCTGGAGCAGGAATAAAATAAGCTCCGATGATGGAGCAGATTAAGACACAACGACGAACCGGCAAGAACGAAGAGCTCCATGACGGTGTAAACACCGATCCCGTAGTTTAATGAGGGGAAAGCGAATCGTACTGTGGATGAGGGGGAGGATGCGAGGAAGGGAGATGAGGAAGAGCGCGTGGAGTTGACTTCATCCGCAAGTGCTCGGCATAACAGTTCAGATCCTCCAGCACACGATCCCGAGCAACCTGCAGAGTTTCATGAGCCCGCACCGGCGCGGAACAAACCGGTGAACGTACCTGCACCTCCAGCTAGCGGCAACTAGTCGTCTCACCGAGTCCCGCGAGTCTGCAGCACGAGAGAATGCGGCACATGCTAACCGCGGCAACAGCCTCTGCGCGCCCTAAGGCGAATGCAGCCTGGGACGACAGGATTGTCAATCTCAATTCACAGCTCGATGATCCTATGGCACACACCTTGATGTCGTATGATCCTGACCGCATGTACGTCCCAAAACACTACTGTACCTCCCTGTATGGAAGCAACCATCGAGGGACCGTGACAAAACGGTTGCCTTGTTTTCAGCCAACCGACCCGCCGTGAGCCGTGACCGTTGCCAAAGGAGGCAACCATCTGGCTCAAAAAATTCCTGAAGGAGTCATCAAATCGTTGAATTCACTACAATCAGCAGCTCAAAAGGTAAGCTCAGACTCAATTGTGTATGTTTCCAGGCAGAAAACTTTTTTTCGTGCTGCGTCACGATTTTCTCAAGGCAACGGCCTCAATCGTGACCGTGACCACCTCAAAAAGAGGCAACACAACCAACCCCACCGTCATAGTGACGGTTGCTCCCATACAGGGAGGTACAGTACAGCGACGCGATGAACCGTGGCTCCTCGCTGGACTGCGGCGATGGATGTTGAGATGGGCCTTCATGAGAAGAAAAAGACCTTGGGAGTTGCAGCGACCGCCCCCGAGAGCTGATGTTATGGCGTGTAAATGGGTGTTTGATGTAAAGACAGATGGTGCCGGGGAGTGGCTGCGTACTAAGGCACGCCTTGTGGGGAAGGGCTTCACACAGGTGCACGGGATTGATACTTGGGTTGCTGTTGCCCGCTTAACTCGATTCGGATGACCGCTGCCATTGCTGCTAAGCAAGACCTTCACCTATGGCAAATCGACTTCAAGGCGGCTTATCTGAACAGTAAAACCAAGGAGGAGATTTACATGGAGCAGCCGAAGAGCTACTAGGTGGAGGGGAAAGAGGGTTGGGCTTGCCGCTTGAAGAAAACCATTTATGGCACGATGCAGGGCGGAAGGGATTGGGCTGAGACCTTGAACGGAACGTACACCAAGCTGTGATACTCATCGTCGAGAGCCGATCCTTGTGTTCGTGTCAAGAGCATCTTGAGCAACAACACTCGAGTGCGATTAAACGGTAGCTTGCTGGATCCATGGGGTCTTTGTCCTTCTTCAAAATTCCAATGAGTACCGGTATTGCAATTAGCCAGGCCCTCGGGGCGTCTTTATTCTTGATAGAACATGCTTGGTGGTCTGCAAGATTCAGTGTTTGGAGCAGACGCTGCTTCAACGGCGGAGCCAGCTATGTCCCTTGTTCCGCCGTCAGTGGCGGCGGCTCCGTCGCCTCTCTCTTCAATTGCAGAGACCCCCTCGCAAATAATACATCCCCCCCCACAAATAGTAAGGTAGGCCCCTTTTGACCGAATTCTGGCATAATTCCATGGGTTTGGATACGAAGATAACTGCATTTAGCTTTTCCAATGACACCTGCATGGCTTTTTGCCCGATAGTTGATGCCGATGATCATGATTTATTGAAAGAATTTTGGTTCGGGAGCATTGTTTCACTTTCAATGAATCCAGTTCAGCTTCAAAGATTAATCTATGTTGCAGTATTTCCCTAACAAGGTACTAAAGTAGATCTTCGTATTTACTTATGGCTTTGTGGTCACAGACAATGCAAAAGGAATGGGAAACGGCGGCTCAGCCCAAAATGGAGTGTGACATTTGATCACATGACGTAGGTTCCTTATGAATGAGCCCTACCTTACGTAAGGGGCGTAAAACGAAACGGAAGTGCCGAGTTTGCGACACTCGAGGCTGTCGTGGGGCGTGGAACCGTCAAAAGTGTGTAAATCACAATTCAAACGGTAAATGGGGCTCTTTTCTTTTTCTTCTTCTTCGTATCGACTCCGTATTCTGACTGCGTGAGGCTACAGCTTCTCGTTTGGACTCGTCGGATATGAATTCTGGGAACAAGGGGCGATCTGTCAAGCGCCATAAAAAAATGAACCCTTGCAATATGCTCGTGTTTACCAACAGCCTCGACGAGTAAATGCAGTCTACCCTTCAAGACGTAGGTTGTGTATTACAGGAGGGGGAGCTTGTGTATATTCGGCCCCCGGTCACTTTGGAAATTCTTGCCGTAGAACAGAAGTGTCACAAAAAAAATGATTTAATTCGGAAAAACTCTGTCTGAGCTCTCTACAATGGTCTACAAGGAGTTCTGAAGAGCCCTCACATGTGCAGAGTAATTGGCATGAATTTCAAAACCATTTGTCATGAATTTCATATCTCGTGATGTTTCGTCATGAAGGCCATCATGAATTTCAAAACTGCTTTCATGATGTTTAGAAACTTACCATTTTTGTGAGGTCGGAATTCCTAACAAAACATCATGAATTTCGGTCATGAAGAAGCTGGCCTATCTTCTGCTAAGTCCAAGGGTGTGTGGAAACTAAAAAAAGAATACCTACAGTGTAGTACAGTCGAAGCTGTCATAACCCATAGGCCTCGGTTAGGTCCACAAGGTATGGCATATGGCAGATTTATGGGTTATCCCAGCCAAAAGTCAGTCAAAATTCCCGAAAAATAGTACAGTCGAAGGTGTCATAACCCATAGCTCTCGTAACCCATTAAAAAAAAATGAGTAGTTGTTTCATGACGAAAATTCATGATGTTTTGTCATGAATCCATATTGTCACAGCCTTAACCCATACATTTTTGGGGGACTTTGACCGACTTTTGGCTGGGAAGACCCATAACTCTGCCATACCCCATACCTTTTTGGCTTGACCGAGGCCTATGGGTTACGTAGTAGGGTTCCTTGGATAGGGAGGGTTCCTTGATTAGTTTTGTTTTCTGGCTATCCACAACAGCTTGTAGTTGGATTCTTTTTGCTCAGCCCCATGATATAGAGCCTATGTACAGTCTCAAAAAGTTTGAGCCCACGAGTGTGTCTGCGGTACGAGCAAGACACTACTTAAACTGCATCAGCTGCCTAATTCGGCAATGATCACTTTTCTTTTGCCCACTTCTCGTCTCCTTTCGGCGTGTTATGGCTGAAACTAATTCTCATGAGATAGTTGAGGATCTTATCTACGATTATATCCCCAAACTGGAGCAGATACGGACAAGATACGGCGGACTATACAGTGCCAAGCATCACATCACGGTTCCTTTTTTGGCAGGGAACGGCATCAAAAGTTGAACTCGAAACTACATTATGCCGTCATCACCATTCAACTGAAAAACAGTGTAAAACGTCTCTATGGATGTGTAGCAACTCATCTTGTGCTTTGCAAGGCAATTGAACAAGTTTTTGTATTTTCACCTCCGAAAAAGTGAAACAAACCCTAATGATAGCTGATGCCATCATCAAATTCCCATATCGGTTAGGGTTAAGGTCACGTGCGTCCCGGACTTTGCCGCCCCAACGTTCGGCGGATCACTCGGGTAGGTCAGAGCAGGCGCCCGGTCACTACCAAATATGTCCGTCGGAATTTGGCTGATTTACTCTATTTTTTGACGTTGATGGCGCTCTGGAGACGTCAAAAAAGCCGATTTTTCCCTCGAAGTTGCGGGAAACGCTTAGTTTCGAGCAGCTGCTTCACTTCAGCTACCCAGAACCTCCTTCCTGTGGCTGGTTCGCGAAATAGACCTCTGACGTTGTTTTACTCTATGAGGGCTACGGACCTATATGATAGTGACCGGGAGCCTGTCAGAGGAGACTCGGCTACACTCGGCTACCACTTTTTCTGGGTTTCTGCATGACTACTGAACACATCTGGCCTCAATCCATCCAAAATTAGAGCCAAAAGCATGATTTTATTTTTTCCAGACGCGAAAAAAGTGAAACACCGTGGGAAAAAGTGAGTTCTCGACGCCAAACGCATTCTTTTGGTCGGTTTCCTTCCTTAGAAAATCAGAAATAAATCACATAAATTTATGTTCGGCCGAAAAAGCAGTGTTGGAGAAGTGATGCTTGGCACTGTAAATTGATTGGTCCTTTTCACAGGCTAAAGTGTGACATGACCCTTGAAATTGCACTGAAGTTCGCCCATTCTTATGCTCCCCCCAAGCGCCCGCGGCTAACCCACAAAAGAAGGCGGCTCCCAAACTATGAAATGGCTTGACTGGACGGAAAATGTGGTCGTAAGCACTGAGGGTAGAATCTGACTTGCATTTCTCAATTTTATGGGGCTGAGCACTGGCAGTGAGGGCAAGATCATTCTCGTGAATACCGCTGATCCGTAGGAATTGTAAGCGAGAGCTGGGCGAGACTAGCCTGACTAGATAGAGTTCGAAGATGCGATAGGCTGAGAGTTCATCCTCGAATTGACTTGTGCACATCAGATCGTTTGAAAAAGGAGGGGCATGGTTGCTCTGGATTTTTGATTCGGTTGAGAAATGGATGAGTTGAGTCAAATCAGAGTCCAAGACAATTTATCGGGACCGAGTCTGCAGTGAGAAAAGTCGAAGGACTCGGAGTTTGGTATAGTCGCAAAAATTAGAACGAGAGCCAAGAGCCCAGATAAAGTGGCTGTCAGAAATGAGTCGATGACGATGAGCTGCAGTGACCTTGCGGCTGGAACTGAACATTAATTCCGTGAGACGCAGGAAGGTGAAATGAAGGTCGCCAGTGGTGAAAGAGGGTGATCGTTAGCATACAGTTGTCGAATACAATAGTTTTAGCGCATAAACTCTGGGGACGTCGATGGAGGCGATCATCAAATCGTCAACCTGTTGGATATTGCCTTTAGATGAGGATAAAGTCGCCAGCTTATCTGACTGGCGAACATGGCCGGATGCGTGTTCGAGGTTGAAAACGCTGAATATCAAAAGTATGGTCGATGCGTAATGTGTGTGTTTGTTGAATAGCGAGTGAGGAAGCGGGTGGAGAAAGCATCTTTACAAATGCTCACTTACGGATCGGAATGTAAACTGAATCCTGATTAAAAAGAGCGATATGAGAGGGGATGGTGCATAGAGTTCGAACGACAGCGAAAGTACTCGCTTGAAGCGACACTTTCTTCAATAAAATCGACAACGAACCTGTCCCTCCCGATATCAACACCCTGTTCACATTTAGAAAAGGACTGTTTAAGGTATGGGGCATAGTAGAGTACTAGTGCGTGTTCACTCCTAGGCGGGACTCTAGCGGTGTTGGGGTGCCGAATCCACTAAAACCCCAACCTGGGCCATGTATCGGCAGGAATTCCGCGTTCACTCATCAGGTACCTCTGTGCAGCTTGGACGCTGACTGACATACTGAACCTACCAAGGGATTGTTTGCCTTCAACGCACACTCGAAGATCATTGAATGTGGCCAGGTACTCACTCGACCAAGTTCATAGGATCCCGATTCGGGCATGAGTTCTTTGTAGGATTGCCATATTAGGATGCCTGTGCCAAGGCTCAGATGAGCTGGGAACGTCGGAGACTCCCAAGTAGGATTTCGCTGACATTGGATGCCGGATTATGCCAACCACTTGTTGATAAGTGGGCAATGTTGAACTTGAAGTTCAACCATCACGGCCACCAACCTGACGACTTCGACTTCACTGACATCACCGTGACGGAGGTGCGCGAGGCCATCTGGGAATCCAGCGCCAACACCACACCGGGAGACAGCGACATGTCTTATGGGGTCATTCGCTGGGCGTGGCATGACGCCCGTGCGGAGATCCATATGCTGCTGAGGAGATGCCTCCGCAACGGCTTCCATCCACGAGAATGGCGGAAGGCGATTGCGATAGCACTTCGGAAACCACGGAAACCCGACTACTCCAATCCGAGAGCTTACCGACTCATCCAACTCCTCGAGTGCATGGGAAAAATCCTGGAGAAGATTGTTGCGCGGCGCCTTTCGTTCTTGGCTGGCAAACACGATCTCATTCCAGGTACACAATTCGGCGGCTGTGCAAACACGTCCACCTCAGATGCAATTTTAACGTTTACCAACGACGTGCAAGCGGCGTGGAACAACGGTAAAGTTCTGTCGGCCTTAACTTTTGATATAAAAGGCTACTTTGATTTTGTGAACCACCAGCGCCTGCTGCGTGAACTCCGACGCAAGGGTATCCCGCTCGAATACGTACAATGGGTCGCCTCATTTCTGGAAGATCACCAAGCTGCAGTCTGCATTGACGGAAAGCGCGGAGAGATGAAACGAGTGGTAAATGGGATCCCGCAAGGCTCTCCAGTCTCCCCAATTCTCGCTGCGTTCTATAGCGCAGAATTTCTGGAGATGTTCAAGCCGAAACGGAACCCGGCGAGTGCTTTTCCTGCCCCCGATGACCATACTGAAGTTGCTTTGATTATGTACGTAGACGACGGGAAGATTTATGTCGCCTCCGAATCACTGGAAACAAATGTACGGACTACGAAAGGCATATATCAAAATTCGCACAACTCTGGGCAACTGGGGACTTGCGATCGACGATGCAAAACGCGAATTGATGCACTACACGGGCCGCAAGAAGGGAAAAGGCAAGACACCCTTTGCGAATCCCGCTATCCGCCTTCCGAACGCGGATGCCTCCGAGACCACCATTGTCGCCTTCGACACAATTAAATGGCTGGGCATACACCTCGACAAATGTGACGGATCGGTGTTCGCATCCGCTCACGGCGAGATCTGGCCGTGTCGTCCCCATGACTCCATGTACACAGCCTCGATTCTCCTGTATAAGTAGTTTAGTTCTTGTCGTAGTAGCTTTTCCCTTGGTCAATCTAAGACTTACACCAGTTCTCTCTTGATCCCTGTGTGCCGGAACTCGACTCCCCCTCGCTTCCGTCACATCTTTTGAACTGAACCAAGTCTCTAGACTGTCGACGCTCTCGACTACGACTTCCCCCGACCTTCTCTGACCCCTCTGAGCTCGACATCGACCCCGATGACTGATCCCGCTGGCCGCGCTCGTTACCCGCTTCGCTCTCACGCTCACCAAGCCGTCTCTGGACTGCCTGCGTCGTCGACTGGAAGACCTGCTAGTGCTGCCAACACCGCGAGTCCGCGCTCTGGGACTCCCCGACCGGAGAGTCGTGCCTCCTCGACAAAATCACGCCCCGTTTCCCCTGACTTCTCCTACAGTCAGGCGGGTGGACGACCATCACTTCGTGTAGATACACCGCTGCCTTCAGGCGGCGAGACCCCATCACCTTCGGGTGGTGAGACCGCTTCGCCTTCGAGCGTCGAACCGTTGCCTCTGGGCAACGAGACCTCATCGTCGATACCCTCGACGCGTACCGAGCTCTCTGGGCCCGTATTGACCTCTGCCGTGGATTGGGGGATGCTCGACGAGGGTGTTGCTATGTCTCGCATGGCAACGCCGCGTCGTCAGAATTCTATGGGTTCCCATACCGTAGTAAATGATATTTATTCCCATTCTACCTCCACGGTTTCTCGTGCTATTCAGAGTATGAGTGTTGATGAGCTTGTGAGTGTCGCCCGCCGCCACCAAGCTTTGGCCCAGGAAGCTTTGGCGGGGCGCGGGGTAAATATCCCGCGTGAGATCCCGTCCGTTGATGAGAACACGAACTTGATAGATATTGATGATAGATCGGCTCTTGTCAGTCCGGCTGTACCTTCTGGTGTTGGAACTTCCCGCCAGAAAGGTAAAGGTGCTGACCCTCGCAACTGGGGTGCAGCTAATTTATCGGAAGATTTCTCTGAGCGCGATATCGACGCGCAAAGAGCTGCTTTTGAGAATTTCGCCGAAATTCGCCGCGCTGTCAAAGAAGAACAGGTTTCACCGCCACCTGGGTTCTTTGATCAAATGCAAATCACCTTGGCTTCTGAACGGACCGAGCCCCGAACTCCGAGATCATTGCTCAAGCCGACGAAAGATATAATTAACTCTGGCCAGAGTATAGATGAGAAGATTGCTGACCTGCAAGCGCAGATCAGTAGCTTGCAACGTTCTCGGACGATAACGCCAAAGGTTAACTTAACCAAGGCACAGACTGCTGTCAAAGACAGTATTGATCGACAGATTAGTGCGGATCAAGGAACTCGCGGATTCCGTCCAGATCCCACTCCTGCTGTGCGCGTCGCGCCAGGCAGTTTCATAGAGCGCACCCTGCGCAATGCCGAGCGTGTGGATGGTTCACCCACCCCATCCGAACCTTCTGATTCGTCGAACTCCGACTCTGAGTCCTCAGATGGTTCAGGTTCCGGGAGGTCATACCCGTCACGTCATCGTCGCAAGCGCCGTCCCTCTAGGAAGAAACGGAGTTCTCACAGGAAGAATAAAATGATATTGAAGCCTATACCTCCAAAGGAGTATGATGGCTCACCGGATGCCATTGCATTCCATCGATTTGTTAAAGAAGGATCGAATTATGTGCAACTTGGCAAAGTCCCGACTGATCAACGAGTGTTTTACTTGTCGTACTATTTGACGGCTCGTGCACTTGAATTCTACAACAGCAAGGTTGAGAATGATGAGCACGTTTGGACTCTAAGTGAGTTCTTTTGGGGTTTATTCAATTTCTGTTTCCCTGTGAACTTCCGCGAGAAGCAACGCACTCGACTGCGCTCTTGCCTTCAAGGCACCAAGTCAGTATTGATTCACAAGGCTGAATGGGAACGAATTTACAATACCATTGGTCTTGAAGCTAACCAGGAGAAGGTTGTTATGTTCTGGCGGAGTCTCAACGCCGACATTCGGAAGGAAATGTTTCGCGATAAACTTGATCCCGAAACTTCTTCTTGGGCTGAAGTTACTGCGGGTGCTGAGAGCGCCGAAATTATCGTCAAGGTTGACGATGATAATGATGAAATTGATATGGCTGGATCGAGTAAGACTCAATCCAAGCCCGATGACCAGAAACTGGACTCAGATTCGAACGGGAAACGTCGTACTGGAGGGCGCGTTATCTCGGTTTCCAGTGTTGAACCCGAACCTTCAACGACTGCGTCGAAATCTCGCGACAGCGGCAAGCATCTTTCGGTTAAGAAACGAAATGAGTACCTTGCCGTCTGTTGGAGAACACGGAAGTTCTTGAACACTTCTAAATTCGCACGATTTCCTCCCTCGACATCGAAATGGTCGTCGAGGAGGGCGAGGATACCCAAATGGTTTGATTTTGATGATTTTTCGAAGACCATTTCGAACGTTGAATTCATTTTGAACAAGATTTATTGATTTTTGTATGAAGATTGAGCTCGTCGTGGTCGACGATCTGGAGGGCGGATGTGACGGATCGGTGTTCGCATCCGCTCACGGCGAGATCTGGCCGTGTCGTCCCCATGACTCCATGTACACAGCCTCGATTCTCCTGTATAAGTAGTTTAGTTCTTGTCGTAGTAGCTTTTCCCTTGGTCAATCTAAGACTTACACCAGTTCTTTTGTTTGATCCACTTGTGCCGGAACTCGACTCGCCTTCGCTTCCGTCACAACAAACAACTCAATTTGAACCACCATGTCAAGACGATGGCAGCTCGGGCGGAAATTACTGTGAACGGGATCTCGAGGCTATCGAATACAGTCAGAGGCCTTTCACAAGCCCACCTCCGTCATCTATACAAGGCATGTGTTGTCCCAGTTCTATCTTACGCTGGCACGGCGTGGTGGACCGGAAAGAAGGATCACGAGAAACAGCTGGAAAGGGTTCAACGTCGTGCGCTGCGGCTCATCTGCGCAGCGTTCAGAACCTCGCCCATCACCGCATTGGAGATTGAGGCATCCATCCCACCCATTCGCCTGGCAATGGATGAAGGAAATAGACGAGCGGCGATCCGCTTCAACAAGCTGAGTAAAAACAGCCCTGTCATACAACGACTACCTGATGTCTGGCGGGGAGGACGTGCCCCTTCCGTCCCACCACCACTCCCAGTACGCCCGAGAAACTCACAGAGCAAAGTGAACATGCGCAAGTCCACGCAACTTCAAAGAGTGGCTGAATTGTCATCGGAAAATGATGAACGGATCTTCCCGTACCTCACGGAACCATGGCGGCGCATGAAGGAGGATTTTGGGGGTCGGTTGCGTGTGTCGGGAACGGCGGGGCAGGAGAAGGAGGAAGCGGCGAAAGCACACAAACAAAAGATAAGCAAATTTAGTTCGTCCCCCCACCACCTCCTGGTCTATTCCGACGGCTCCAACGCGCAGTACACCGTGTGCGCAGGGTGGGAGCAGGAGCCGTCATCTACCATGAAAATAAAGAAGTCTTTGCAAAAAGCTTTGGACTGGGCAGCCGAGCCGAGGTGTACGACGGCGAAATTACAGGCTTACTGTTTGGAGCGGCAAAAGCCATCTCCATCGCCGTCACCGATCCGCAGATAAAAGAGATTCACTTCTTCGCAGATAACGTGTCCGCTATCAACACCATCTGTGACCCAAAACCCAGAGCGGGCCAACTTTCCGCGCATATATTCCACAAAAGAATCTGTGCCTTCCTTGACGCTGACCCAGAACATGAAGTCGAGATTGGGTGGTCACCGGGCCACTGCGACATCGACGGGAACGAGCGAGCAGACGTGCTGGCGAAAACCGGAACGGAACTCGCGGCGCCACCAGGAGGAACCCGCTCGCATGCACTCAGGAAATCAAAAGAAAAGGTCCACCGGTCCTGGGTCAAGGAATGGAAGTCCGCACAGAAGACGGGGAGCTATGCCATGGCAAACCGTCTCCCCCCTTCCCTAAAACCGACCGCACACTTCACGTCGTTGTCGAGAGAAGTCTTTGGGCGGGTTACACAGTGCCGAATCGGACACTGCTTCTCAGGCGAGTACTACAGCCGCTTCGTGCCATCTGAGGACGTTGACTGCCCCTGTGGAGAACCCTTCCAGTCGCGCGAACACCTGCTTCGCGAGTGTCCTCGCTATGAGGACCAACGGTACATCCTCAAAACAGTCTCCAGGGACATATCCCTGCCCGAAATACTGGGCACTAAAGACGGAATTTCAGCACTAGCTGAGTTCTTAGAGGTGTCCGGAGCATTCACAAAAACGGGTCTACCCCGTATGCCGCAAGACCTCCCAATTTACGAAGACGAACCGGAACCGCCGGACGACTTGTCCGATGTAGAAGACATGGGCTGAGCGCGAGGGCCGCGCGCATCACAGCCTTGTTCAACAGGGACATCGAAACACCCTCCCGACACCATCTCTACACACCCGTCCCACCCTATACCCTTCCCTTTCTTGTACATATCTTCCACACATGCGCTATGGTCTTATGGTTTATGTTTCCGCTAATACCCCCGAAACCCCAAACTTAACCCACACCCTCACACGACTATACTACACATCCATCGGACACTTCCATTGCACCACCAACAACTTTATTTATCGCCTCCGGGCACCAGATCGTGTACTTGTTGCGGTATAAAAATGCAGAGAAAAAAAAAAAAAAACGGCCACGTGACTATGTTGGATCAAGGCGCGTTACGCGTCTTCTGTTGAAACCATGAGATACAGGGCTAGAGCACATGATGAGCGCATATTGCATACCTGGACTGTCTGCTGGCTCTTGCAAGATCAAAAAGGCCTCAAGAACACAGCTAGTCAACGCGATCGAGGTACGAAGTCAAATTCAATTGTGTTGAAGGCTGGCTTTGCGAGGTTAGTACTAGTTTGGCTGATGTAATCAGAATATATACACGTCCTGAGTCGTCGTTTCGATGACAATTGACTCCCTAGAGTGCTGTGACATCGCATTGGTTCCCCGGTCAGTGATTTGGTTTGTTACAGTTCAGATTCATTCAGTGCCTTCCTTCATTGTGTTTTGTTCTCTCCCTCGCCTTTTTTTAACACATTATTGCAGATTCCAGATATTTTGCTTTGTATGCCAAAGTATAAATCCCCGCTGCCTCGTTCAACCCCCAATTTTCAATACAAGCACCCGCACATGGACTAATCGTTCATGAAGACTCCGTGAGATCGGCTTCAAATTCTGTTACACCTCGCCACTTGCTTTGAGCTGAAGGTCTGTACGAATGATGCATCGCTCATAGCTGTTCATCTCGCACTCCCCCGCTAGTTATCCACAGAGTTCACCGAATTAGCCTTGATTGGTTTCTCCGGACTAATGTTGATTGCCCACAACCATCTTCCCAACTTCTATGTGGATCGTGTTTTGAACATGCCAAATTAACGAGTGAGTCGCCGAATTTTTGGGCCACCATCTCTGGTATATATATTGCTTATATACAGAGATGAAACTTCTCCCGGAATTCATTCTGTGCCAAGGGCTCTAACGATTCGTTCTTAACAGGTCCAGGTTCGCTCCGTTCAACCCTTTGTTGTTCAGTGTCTTACCCCTCTGTTGAGCAGGTCCAAAGGGATTTACACCGGTGTGCATTCCCTCGTCTCAGATTATGTCTCTCTTCTTTTACTTTTACCTTTCGAAGTTCGAGAAAAATCGATTATCGGACTCGAGGAGCTCTACGAGTAGATATACAGTATTCGACGAGCGTTTTTTATCACGAGCGAGGGTGGCTGGAAAGTCTAGCGGTGTTTCAGCGCAGCACCGCTAACTCTCCCCCGGAGGTACCCCCTAAATCGGGCGCTCTTCGAGATGAACCTCAGAGCGGCGACGGAGGAAAGCGAGGGGGGCTCGCCAGGCGACTGGCGAGCTTCCACCTCCGGCTGGAAGGCAAGATGACTCGTTACTGGCATCCGGTTCAGTTGATTGCGCGATACCTCTTCCAGATAAATCGCCGGGGACCAAACGGGTTCGGGACACCGCCAAGAAGGAGAAGTTCGACGGGCTGAAGGACAAGGCGGAGTCTGCAGTCAGTCTAGATGAGCTTGCCGAGGTCCTTCGCGAATCCATCGGAATCATGCGCACTTACAATTCGGCTCCCACTAAGACGTGTTTCGGTCTCCTCGACGCAATCCACGAACGCCTGGCAGCACATCACGAGCTAACAGATGCAGTGGACGACGCTTCCACATTCAGCACGGTCCTCTCTCGGGCCGTTGTTTCTCCGGTAAAAACGCTAACAGCACAGGTTGAGGCACAGCAAAGGGCGATTCAGAGTCTCACTAAATAGGTGGAATCAATAAAGAACGCCCCCTTGTTGTCCTCGACAGCTGCGACTACCACCCCCGCGTCTTACACGAAGGTCGTGGCTTCCGCATCGCCTTCACCGAAACCGAAACCTCCACCTCTTCCGCGCGGTGCTGAACAACGCATATTGGTGCGCTTTAATGGACCTCCTCCTAGTCTCTTGGAAACAGACGGAACAACACAAGAGTCCTCGTACCTGCGGTGTGTTGTGGTCTGTCAACGTTTCAACACCCTTTGATCGCCGGTTGGAGGGTCAGCTTATCACCTAATCATCAAAACACGACACGTCGATGCAGCTCATAGCGCGCGTCATTTAAAATTTTAGACCACCCACCATAATCTTGACCTTTGCCTCATCGACCTACGCGCTTGAACGGACGAAAATGGTAGAGAAACGGCCGACATCAAAATTGGTTCGGTTAATGCCGGTTGGCTGCAAACCAGCGCAAAGGTTGAGTTTAGCACACTCCTCAGCCAAAATTGAGAATTCTAAATTAACAGGGGTGCTAATATAGCTTACCCAGACTATATCCCATGGAGAATTAAGGCAGAATCGATGCTGCCGCTTGAATATAGCGGAAATAGAGTGTGGGAAACTCTTTCCATTTCAAAATGTTTACATAATAACCCGACTCTCCTGACAGCTGTCGCGCGGTAAACTACAGACTAACCTCCTCCACCGATTTATAGCCGTCGATACGACCAGATCTTGGAGGAAGTTAACGCACATCTTGCGCAGTTAAGCCTCCCGGGTTTGTTGTTCGTACAGAAGGAGAAAAATGAGTCCAACGGCCTCTTCCTAGCCCCCCTACAGGGAGAGGAAGGGGTCGCTATCCTGACGGAGCGATGGGACGTTTGGGGCCCTGGTATTCTACCAGGCGCGCGCATCGTACCTGTCGCAACTCATACCTTCATCCAAATCGACGGCGTCCAATTCGGTATGATAGCGGACAGAACTTCATGTCAAGTCGTAATTTTGGTTGAAATTCTTCAAGATTTGAGATTTAGCAGGAACATAGGGTGGGTTTATAAGTAAAATTTTCATTTCAGAGAAAACGGAGTAACCCTAACCTAGGGTTAGAAAAGCGCGAAATTTTTGCGGAAATTTTCAAAATTGTGTGTACCTAACTTGTGATTTTGCGCTGAAAAATTTGCAATTTGCCCTCCAAACAGCACCAGATTGCTCTGTGACGGTATTAGACTCCCCTGATACTGTGAACCATTTAGTTCAACGTTGTTTGCTTTTTTTTCGTCTGCTCGGCGGCTATTTGATGTGTTGATGGGATCACAGGGCCACCGGTTACCGGTCGGCCCGGACCAAAAGCGCGAAATCCGGGGAGCAAAAATATTTTTTCAACTTTTCAAACTTTTGCACCGGGGGATCTTTAGCTGGCCTTCTTAGAGTGCTTTCTACACAATTTTCAATTCACCTAGGTAAAAGGTGAGGTCACAGTAATGATTTCCAAATTGGGTAACCGACTTGTCACGAAGTTAGGTCCGCTATCATAGTGTGCAATCTCTCTCGGCTTTGAAAACGGAGTTCGAAGTGCGCAACCCCGAACTGGGACCGGTGGTAGGGGAACCGCGCTGGAAGAATACGCCACCTAACGCTGAACGCGTCGCATTCCTAGCGAGTGTGGGGCGCAAAGTGCCCAAGGCAGGCTCGCTGGTTCTGCAACGGCAGTCTCGGCACATGGTGGATCGCGCGGTTGCATGCGGCCGTGTTCAGATTACGCATCCATCAAGATGGAATGATTTACAGTACCTGGGAATTACCCACTACTTCATTGTGGCATTGCCACAGGACTGGGTTGCAATCACTCAGTCATTGTGTCGAGTCTGCTTACATCATGGGACAGAATATGCTAGTAAAAATAACATGTTGGGTATGTGGACAATGGTCCACATAGGAGGGTAAGCTTGCTTCAGTGCGAATGGGAATTCAACATCCTGGTCTAATACGTCCAATTCACCCATTTACAGTAGCTAATCTTGCTAAATTCGGGCAACATTATTGGCTCGAACAGTTTTTCGCCCGATTTGGGTAACCAACTTATTCAGTTGACGAACCTCAGAACCGTCTCAGTAACCGCCCTCATATCCACCTTCAAACCCCTTTTGCTCCTCATGAATACTCAGTGGCCCTTTTTTGTTGAATCATTAATTTTGACAGCTATAGCCTATACTCACTGGGTAGTAGTAAGTATATCCAAGACACTGGTAGTAGCACAAAGTCTGGTAATTTTTTTTGAAGTTGCTCAAGGCATTCCCTGAGCCCCGGCATTAGTGGCAAAGTGCTTGTAACTTGAGGACCTCCGAGGCTTGTAATTTACAAAAATTTGATGTTTACTGAATTCTTTCTTAATGAGCAAGCAACCATTGAGTATATAGGTGTTGGTAGGGTACTGTATATATGCTTATTCACAGCACATGAGGTTCAAATGAGCCAATTGAATCCACTGTGCAAAGTATTCATCATGAAATTCATGCAGATTGTTATGAAATTCAGGTTTCATGATGTTTTGTCATGAACGACGTTATGAATTTCAAGACGGCTTTCATGATGCTCAGAAACTTGCTTTTGTGACAATATGGATTCATGACAAAACATCATGAATTTTCGTCATGAAACAACTACTCATTTTTTTTTTTTTGCCAAGTCCACCAGATGTTGAGTGCATAGTGTGCTCATCCCAGTGTTACACCAATACATGGTGCTAGTAGGTCTGTCAACTACAGCCTACTGGAAATCGGTTGGTTAACAAGTCAATAGCTCAGTGAGAACAGATACGCTAGTGACATGTATGGACTGAAATCCCATGTCCCTCAAAATCTTCATTAGTCTAACAGTAATAATCCGCGTTGCGCTACACCACCGCAGTGCGGCGGTCCGGGGTTCGACTCCGGCTGCCGGTACCCCAATTTATTTGCCCCGCTCTGGCCTCATTTTCATGATGTTTTGCCCTGAATTTGTTAATGAAACATCATGAAAAATCATCATGAACATCCCCATAATCATCATGAAAACACGACTCCGAGTCATGATGTTTTGTTATGAATTTCCGGTAAATCACCATGAATTTCCGGACAAATCGTCAGGAAAGTCATGACGAGAAACATCATGAATTTCATGACCCTTGGTTGGCACAGTGATCTGAGTTGAACCAAAGTTGAAGCGCAGTCCGAAGTCACATGACAATGACAGTGACGGCCGTTCCCGAAGTTTGACATTCTCTCGAACACAGTGTTCGAGAGAATAGGGTTTGTGGATCAGCGGTGATCGACGATCGGAGTCTCTCTCTCTTGACTCTCATGTCGACCCCGCCCGTCTCTCCCTGCCTGCGCTCGCTATCCTCAAGCCTCTGGTTTTTTCTTGGTTTAGCTCTGGTGTTGGCTGGATTGGCTTTGGTTTCGGTCGGCTACTTTTCTCGGGGGCCATTCGCGCGCCTCCTATCTTTTATTTCTGCTTCAATAGTTTCGCTATCTAGACGACTTCAATGCTATCTTCCTCATCGCTCCTCGGAACTCGGTCGGAGGTGTCTACCTTGCATGGAGTGAGGCTCAAGCCATATGCCTTGCTCCAGGGCGGATTCAAGAAGCCTTGCGACCTCTTGCACTCCCCCTCTCCTCGAACTCTTCGTCAACAGACTTCTTTCTGTCTGGTACCTTTGGCTACTCATTTGACTCAGGTATTCCTGCATCGCATGTCATCCGCAATCATCGTGCTTTGGCACCTGCATTCCAATGTGCTTCTTGCACCTGCATTCACATTCAATGTGCCTTGGCACAAGCATCCGCATTTATCGTGCTTTTGCACGCGCATCACATTTATCGTGCTGTCGCACGCGCATCCGCATCTCATTGTGCTTTTGCACCTCGCATTTCCATACCTGCATTTTATAGCATCTGCGTCTCCGCGTCATTTCGTCGATACCTGGGGTTTTCAAGTGTCAAGTCCTACCGGTCGCTCATTCAATCCTGGCTCATGTTCGACAAACTGCAATTCCTTACTCTCGATTGTCTATGCTGTCACCTCTTAGGTATGTCCGAGTCGTGCACTCCTATTTTGAGCGGGTATCCTTCTGCGGACGCGTCGTACACTCCTATCATGGCCGGGGGTTCCGCTGAAGGATTCCCCATTGCGCCGGGGAGCCCATGGGGCTGGGCTCTCTCCCGCCTCCATATGCAGACTGAGTCGGCGAGCGCAATCCACAAACCGAGGCCACGGACTCAGGAATCCTGGACAGTGCTTACAAAGCATCCGGACGGACATTTGTAAGCATCTGCATTCTGGAGCCCTATACCGAGAATGGGGAAGCAAGCTTCCCCATTAGATTGCTTTATTTCTACCATATGCCGTAGGCACAACAAGAAATAAAAGTGGATTCTAAAAAAAAAAAAAAACAGTAGTCTCATAGATCTAGTCTTGACAGGTTATGGGCTTTTAAAGGTCTATATCTGTGAACTACGCGCTTCCACGACTTCGACGGTCACTTTACTTCACGTTTTCGACGTCTGTCCTTACTTCTGCGCTGGGCGAGTCCCTACGTATCATCATGACGAGCAACCTCATCGACTTGAGCAACCTTCCTTTCATGGGCTCTATGAGCTCGAACAATCCGTTCCTGAACGCGTCCCGTCTTGTCACTATGGCGAACAATGGTCTTTTTGCGAATCCTTCGGCTTTCGACGCTGTTTTTGACTCGCCGACGCCCCACATCCCCGATACGCCTGTACAACCCACTGTTCCTTTCAACGCGCCACCCGCACGTCATCCATCTCCGGCACCGGCACCGCGCCCATACGTTCCTCAGGCTCGCCCGCCGCCGCAGCCGCAGCAACAGTATGTTGTGAGCTTGCCGCCGCCGCCGCCTCCCCAGCCAACGCAGATGCTATCCTACCCGTCTTGGCGCCCCACCTCCCTCGCCTCATGGCCTTCTGCCGACTTCGAACACCCTCCTAATGTGCCGGGCTCTGTGCGTACTTGACGGCTCCTCCTGCTCCCCCTCCTCCCGCTGCGGTCCCCCAACATTTCTCCTACGTTCCCGAGAGCGACCACAGCTGCAAGGTGATCACTCTGTCGTCTTCTGGGTGAGCTGAGGAGGACAAGCTCTCTTTATGCCGCGGGAACTGGGCGGACTTCGAGCGAAGGATCTTGAATACACTGGGTATGCAGGCCGCGTCCGACAAATACCTCACTGGGCTCTTCCCCTGCCCCGCTCCGGACACTCACCCTCGTCTTCACGCCGCGACAACGACCACGTCATTCGTTGCTTCCTTCGGACGTGGCGGAGCACGGCCATTTCATGCACTATCCCACGGCGGCCGATGCGTGGCGCGCGCTGCGTCTCAGGCACACGAACAGCGGCCCCGGTCGGCAGATACGGGGGATGCAGGAGGTCTTCAGCATCGACTACGAGGACCAGGCTTTTTTCTCCGCGACCACCAGGCGCATCCGGGAGCTCGCCAAGTCCATCTGGGCCTCGGGCATGCCCGACATGGACCACTTCGTGGTTTGCTGTATGCTGAAGGCCTTGCAGAAACGCTACCCCACTCTCGCCGAGGGTTTCGTCACCAACGAAGGGCTCACTTCCACCATCATCGAGGGTCGTCTCGATTTCAAAGAGTCGATGTCTGGCTCCAGCTCGTCCAGTCTCACCGCGTAAACTGCGACTCCCGCTCCTCCTGCCACTTACGCTGCCCCGACCTCTTACGTTGCGGCCCCAGCGAGTTCGGCGCGGGTGAAGGAGATATGCGGGAATACGACTTGCAGAAACCCTTCCTCGCATACCTGGCACTTCTGTATCGCGCCGGGGGGTGGGATGGCGGGGAAGACGGTCGACGAGGCGAAAGCGGCACAGTCAGCGGATCGTCGCAAAACGAAACCCCAGAACAATGCGGAGACGCAGAAGAACATGCAAAAGCAGATCAAGTACAAGCCTAATGGCGAGCCCATTCCCCCCTCCGCGTTGGCGCAGCCCGCAGCACCCGTGCTACTTATTGACGTGAAGTCGGCGGCTATAGACTATTTGCAGCTCTTTTTCCGCGAGATCTCAAAAAATGATAAGCGAGTTTCAAAAAATGATCCAAACGGCTTGGTATGTAATAGGTTTAAATGCATCATAATGTTCTCCTGCATGTTTTGAACAGCATCGGATAAAGGCCTGAACCAATCCATCAAGCACAACTGGTTTCTCGGCGGATTCTAATTTGCAGCTGTTTGCACTGTTTGTTGCAATAAATGACTGCATTTCCAATTTTCTTGAAGTTCAAGAACATGCCCTTGGACGGTAGGTTATACTTGAGGATCCATTTTAGTTCCTCACTGCTCGAAATCTCTGATTGCATCAATTTCTTGTCAACATTGGACTGGTTCAATTTCAACCATCCCTCCTGCACGGACCCAAATATTGCGTGGCCGTTCAAAGATACTAAGAGCAAAGAATTTAGCTACAGTCTTGGTTAATTTCTAATCCATCACAGTGCTGAACCCTATCACCTACACATTCAATATACTTTTATCCCAGAGTTGGCCTCTATGGCTTCCGTAATTCCCCATGTTTGGTCAAGTAGTGGTTGACTTCCCATAGTACTATTTATAGTATTTGAAGGGGTGCCAATGATGCCAACTACAAGCTTTGATGGTGTCGAAATATTATCCGTTCGTTTCCAGCATGCTTTTTTATTAGTAGATTTGGAATAGTTTCATTCAGAACTCTCTCACAGGTTGAAAACTCTGAGGGAGGCCTGCAGGAGCCCTTTCCGTCTCGTCTGCGTGTCTCGACGCGTTTGCGACGCGTCAATACGCGTATTTGGTGGCGACATCAAACGGACCATTTGGCTCGCCCGGCATCACCACTACTTATGGATTCCTACGGTTGCCGACAAAAGGCAAGCGGCAATAACCGAGCACCCGAGATCGGCACAAGGTCCACACTTTCCAGATTCATCTATTCAGCGGATAAGCAGGCAGATTAAATCTAACAAGCTTTAGTACGGGTTAAAAACAGCTGAAATGAGATCTGAGCCCGATGGTCCCCCGGCATCTCCTCCGGAAATGCAAATAAAATTATAACACGAAAAATTATAACAATATTATATCATAGATAATACGGATATGATACGAGCCTGGCAGGTCGCCTAGATTATTAATACACAATGTTATAATATGATTATAATACGAGTATAATATGATATGACAGAACCATATTATGCATATTATTTTTGTATCATTTTGGGGGGAGACTCCGGCTGCAAATTTCCGAGCTTCCTCCTGAGGAATTACTCTCAGTTACTAACTCCCTACAAATTCTTCGCCAAAACAGTCTGGATCAGCGATTGATGATCGGCTTGATGGAGAGTTGGTGCTTGGACTGGAAGGAAGAGTTGGTAAAATTCTGGAAATCAAGACAGAGCTTGCTGCAATCCTGTCGTAGCACATTCACAGGAATCCTAGCAATCAAGCACAGCTGAGTGTCATTCTTCCGGGCGGAAAAAACAACCTTTCGAGGGGGTGAAGCCATACTTATTAAGATTATAACAAAATTATATCACGATAAAAATTGTTATAATATGATATTGTTAGATACTGTACAGATACGATACGGCTCCAGAATCTGTGATATGATATTGGTATAATATGATACGGCAAAAATCGTATTATTATCGTAATATGGACAGCACTATCCAGGTCAAGTAAGGGGCCGAAGAGTTTTCCAGATTGTAGACTTGTTTACCACCCTTACTAGCCAAAGCAAGTGTGCAAAAACATTTGAATAGATCGCATATGCAAGCTAGAGGTAGTCGAAAGTGGTCTGGAAGGGCAGTTGCTAAGATTTCCGTTGAACAATGAGCAGAAGTTGAGAGACACAGGTGAATTTCAAGCTATTGCCAAAATTGCGCTGGCTCTGAAGAGCGTCAGGAACAGAGGTTGCCCACAACAACTTGTGTAGGTTTAGGGAATATCCCGACGTATTTTTCAAACTCGAAGTCTTGGAGAAATAGCCTGTTTGCGATGCAGCCATTGAATGGCTAATGGCTACGCAAGTGCCCGAATTCCGGCGTATTGACGAAAGCTACCCCCGGTCTGAGCATCCAATTTTCATTCCAAATAAAAGTTTAGCCCATCAAACTTTCCTAATACGGAAATCGAATATCACGTGGTTGCGAAGCAATCGTCGGATTAACGGTTACTTTTGTCAATACCGAGTATAATATAAGATAAAGAGCGTGGGATCCCCGCACCTTACTTAAGCACATTATGTAAAGCTTATTAATCGTTCCCACGGCCAAATCCCCGGTCGCGCAAAAAAAAAAAAAATCATGCTCTTTCCGGCCTGCAGAAGGGCTAACCCGCAGACTCAGAAGCCATTCTCGCTGTTTCGGCTCTGAAATTTTGGTTAACTTTTCGCTTCGAAAAGCATCTTCCAAACTGCAAGGGAGGTCCTGTCACCAATCACGCTGACAGGTCCCCTCAAGCGAGCTGCCGAAGCGTGCCGAGATGACTATCCTGTGGCTGTGCTGGCCAAATTCTCCTCCGAGATTTTTGAAAAGTGTTCCGTTTGGTGAGAAAACCACATACTTAGAAACACTGAGAAAAAAAAAGTGGTCGCAATTTTTTATGGATCATACAGTGGTGGCAAATAGAAATTTGCCGTGGCTTTTTGGCCAAAATCTTGCTGTATACTTCACCGAATGACCTGAAATAAAATGTAGAGATAAATATATGATACCTCTGTACTGCTTAGAACACTCAGCTATATATTACGCCCTGACAATGCATCAATAACAGGACAGTTTCTGATTATTGCCATATCTGGAAAGACTCAATGTATCCTCAGCAAAAAAGTGTCACAATAGGATGAAAGTACTTGAAAAACAGTCCTAGTTTCCACTTTTGTTGAATGGAATTGACCCTCATTTGAGCTCACAACATGGCTATTTTCACACAAAATAGCTGAAAATGCAGAGAAAATAGCTAAAATGACCTACTTCGAGCGGCCGTTGTGAGCTCAAATGGCGATCAATTAGCATTGTTTTTCAAGTACTTTTATCCTATTGTGACACTTTTTTGCTGAGGGTACATTGTGTTTTTCCGGATATGGCAAAAATCGGAAACCATCCATTATTGATGCATTCTCAGTGCATGATATATTGCTGAGTGTTCTAAGAGGTACAGAAGTATCACATACCCATCTCTACATCTTATTTAAGGTCATTTGGTGAAGTATACATCGAGATTTTTACCAAAAAGCCACGGCAATTTCTATTTGCCACCACTGTATGTACAATACCCTACTAGGAAGCTCCGACTGCGTCGGAAGACACCTTGCTTGAGATAAAAAAAAATGATTTATTGTATCAAGGTACATGCTTTCGGCATATATTAAAGAAAGTTCTCTGCTTTCTGCTAGTAAAACTGCTACTAGTGCTAGCCTGTGGAAACAGGACTTGTATCTCAAATTAGGGTTGAGCCTCGGCCGTTGTGTAACTTGCTATAGTCTGCGTGAATTCGATTGCCGTAGAAAGAGGAATTTGCGAACTAGAACAGGCGCGGGCTGAAAACAATGTGAAGCATATCAGTGTTGGAGCCACATAGAAAATTCCTGGAGTCCAGGACCTAGACAGCTGAAAATATTTGTAGGTGCCGGCAGTTCTCCATCGTGTCTCAGTGTGGGAATTTTCGCATCCTTGATATTGAATTTGCAATCGCAAACTTGGTATGGGGTCCAAGAGTACATCCCAGCTCTTGTTTAGCTTCTGATAAACAATATGAGCTTTCTCATATCTTTGCATTGAGATAATTCACTTAGCTGACTCGACTAAGTCAGTTGTAAGTATCGTTAGCCAAGCCAGTTTAATTCCTGCAACACAGATGTTGCCTATTTTGAGTCTGGGGCCCTGATATCAGCGCATTTTTACAGCGAGTTTCCAGTTCCACAAGAGAATTGAGTCGATGCATTCAACCACGAGCGGAGCCGGAAATTTTCAGCCCAGCGACCAGCCAACTGCCGTTGACAGCAGATCCAATGGTCGATGTGCGTTGACAGTTGATACAATGAGAATACTGATTCGAGATTGAGACTAAGTGGAGTGCAACCGCTTGCGGAGATTCGCTGACTCGGGAAACGTGGATTTTCTCTTTGAATTGTTGCTGGTACAGAGTACAGACTGTAGACGCAAATGTAGCAGTGCTAGTGCAAAATAATGCTATGTTAGGTGGAAATATTACCTCCACTGGCACTGGAGAACTTGAAAGTTGACGGGGATGCGATGGTTTTGGGTGGTGGTTCGTGAAGTTCGTTGGAAGTTGGTTGGAAGTTCGAGTGTCGATGTTTGGGAGCCTTTGAAAAGCTGTGCTTCGGGAGAAAATGGGCATCAATGGGTTGCATCCGATGTGCTGCAGCTAATTATGAGGTTGGAGAGACCTTGTCAAGCAAGGTAACCAACACCTATACATATACTCAATGGTTGCTTGCTCACTAACTTGAAGAAAGAATTCAGTAAGCATCAAGTTTTGTAACAAGTCTCCTCAAGTTACAAGCACTTTGTCACCAGTACCGGGGCTCAGGGAATGCTTTGAGCAACTTCAAAAAAAAATCACCAGACTTTGTGCTACTGCCAGTGTCTTGGATATACTTACCACCATCCAGTGAGTATAAGCTTCAGCTGTCAAAATCAATAATCCAGAAAAAACAGGGCCGCTGAGTCACTCCAACCAGATTCATCAGGAGCAGTTTTGAAGGTGAATATGAGGGCGATTACTGAGCCGGTTCTGAGGTTCACTAACTGAATAAGTTGGTTACGCAAATCGGGCGAAAACTGCTCGAGCCAGTAATGTTGCCCGAATGAATTTAGCAAGATTAGCTACTCTACTGTATATGTATGGATGAATTGGACGTATTCAACTTAGGATATTGAATTCCCATTCGCACTGAAGCAAGCTTACCCTCCTATGTGGACCATTGTCCACATACCCAACATGTTCGCGTTCCCCGCGTTTTAGTTGGTGGTGGGTACAGTGCCGGACACGCAAAGTCGACAACTTTGATCTTCCATTTATGGAAGGCCGGCGCCTCATCATCCTTATGGTCGTTATGGGAATGACCCAAAGTTCAAGGCATGCCAAAAGACGCTGAGACCAAACTCGAGCGCTAGCGACGCATCCGCAGCTTTCTGTGGGGCGAGAAGAAAAGACCCTCGATAAAAACAAAGACACAATACATTCACCCGAGGAGCTACTGTACCGCTCTGTATGACTGAAACCAATTTTGGACCGTTACAGGCTGAAACGGCTTACAAATCACCCTTTTAAGGAAGGAGACTTACCATATATAGGTGATTTGTCAGCGGAAACCGTCTTTCCACATTCTGGGAGCAGTGAGGGGTAAGCCGTTCAACTTTTTAAATGGTGCGCGTCGTCCCGTTGTTTCGCAAATACTGAGTGGGGGCGGAATCACCGAGGTTCTCTTACAGACGGCAATGTACCTTTCATTACTGGCGCGCATAATGAGCTGGTGCTGTCCACCATATGTTAGCTATTGTGTTGGGAAAATGGCTGAAGCAGGATTCGAACCTGCGACCTTCTCATGTCATGTGAGATGCTCTAACCCGAAGGTATCCCCAACTGAGCTATTCTGCCGATAGTGCGAACGGGACTAAACCCCAGACTCCAACATATTGTATATACTATACTTATCTTGTATCTTACATACCTTCGAAGGTCCAAATTCATGTCGACCGATCTATCCAAAGAAATTCCCGTTAGCAAGCGACATAACAGAAGATATGTTCGCGATACCTGTAGAAACCTACCTTCAGCTTCAACTGGGCCGCAAAGCCGACCTATACAAAAGTCACGGCCAAGGAGGGAAAGGCCTTGACCCATGCACGGGAAAGTCCGGCATCGAGGGCCTCCTCTGGTTGTTCCGGGGCGGCAACGCAAGAGGTCGGGTGGAAGAGGATGGGCACGGGGGGAGCGGGGGCAGCGGCGGCGATGGAGGAGAGCTTGGGGAGGTCGTCGGCTTCGAAGGGCATCGATGTGCACCAGCTTGACACGGCGGTACCACATCGTGGGGGACCGAAAGGAGGCGGAAGCAGGACTGTCAAGCTCACCGGCGGCATAACATTTCCCCTGCCACGCGGCGTTCGAAGAGGATGACGCGGCGGAGCCGCCCAAAGGGTTGGCGGAGTTGTCGGCAATGGCTCGGGCCACAATGGCTGTAAGTGCGGCCATCTGAGCATTACTGAAAGGCGAGGGGTTGTCGTCGGCCATTGGGGAAAGAAAACAACTAACAAACGAGAGCACGGGCAAAGGAACGCGCCCCGTGGTGGTGGTCGAGGAAAAAGAAGTGATGAGTCAGAGTGATGACTCCCACGTGCATTCCTCCGAGTGTAAGTATACACTCACTATGTGACCGATCGGTTGGATTGGGAGGCGCGAACGGAGAGAATGATAGTTTTTATTTGGTACCAAAGTTTCAATGTAAGGAAATGTGACTGCCGCTTCATTCACTGTGCATCTGTATTCCAGACAGGTGAGGAGAAGACAGCCGGAAAGCGAGAGGGCACCCAAAGAGCAAGACGCCAGGCGAGGGCATCTGAGAGACCGCGACTAGCCCAAAAGAAGGCGGCTGGATGAAATGAACAGATGTCGCAGGTGGACATCGGCTCTAGATGTGAACACAAGTATCTAGATTCTAGGAGCGCACGGAAACACATGGAAAGAACTTGAGAGGGTGGCGGCCAATGTTCGAGCTCGGAGCGGCACAGGAGATTACTTGACTCGGCGTCAGTCAAGCTGTATATTAGCACTTTTCGCGGCCGTTTGGGTAAAAGTATCCGTGTATGTTGAAAGCGAGACCAGGATCAAGTTCAAAAAGCAGCCCCCATCAGAGCCCCGGTGTCATAGTAAGTGCAGGCAGCGTAAATTTTGGCAGTTAATTTCATGCGTACAGGCTGTTGGATCGGCGAAGGAAGCTCAGTGAAGCAACTGGGAGCACAGCTGTAACGGGTCACTAGTTCAGTAGTTGGAACTCAGAGAACTCCGAATTCGGTAGTAGCGGAATCACAATAAGTTGAATCAACCGTGGGATCCACGGCTCGCGTGGCTCATCGCAAAACAAGCAGGTCCACTTCCTCTGTCTGCTGAGGCTCTACTGATTTGTAATTTGGCGGTAAGAAGCGACACGACACCGTCTTGATTTGCCTTTCTGCGGATGACGTTGAAGAGAGCCGCGTACAACTCAAGAAAGTCGCTCGCAACCGTCAAGCTTGGCGATCTTGTCGGCGTACATCCATGTCTTGATATAAAATATGGCAAGCAGGTCCACATCCTGCCGTTTGACGACTCGGTGGAGGGCCTGAGTGGCAATATTTCGATGTCTACCTCAAGCCGTATTTCCTGGAAGGTGCGGTCTAATCTATTTTCTTTGATGCGCTCCTCATATTTATATCTGTAGCATCCCGACCCGTCCGCAAGGGCGATACTTTCCTTGTCCGCGGAGGCATGTGCACAGTCGAGTTCAAGGTTATGGAAACCAACCCCGCTGAATTCTGTATCGTCGCGCAAGATACCGTGATCCACACCGGCAAGTTATCCTTCCTTTGTTAACCCTTCTTTCCGCTTACTTTTTCTCCTGCAGAGGGTGACCCCGTCAAGCGTGAGGACGAGGAGCCGAATCTGAACGTCGTCGGATACGATGACATTGGTGGATGCCGCAAACAAATGGCCTAAATTCGCGAGCTCGTTGAACTTCCCCTCCGCCGCCCGCAATGGTACAAGTTCATCGGTACCAAGTCCCCTCGCAGTATTCTGATGTTCGGCCCTCCCGGAACCGGTAAAACCCTCATAGCGAGAGCTGTGGCCAACGAGACCGGTGCTTTCTCCTTCCTCATCAAGGGTCACGAAGTTACGAGCAAAATGGCGACGAGAGAGTAATATGCGGAAAGCGCTCGAGGAGGCGGAGGAAGAACTCCCCTGCCATTATCTTCATCGATGAAGTTGACTCAATCGCGCCTAAGCGTCAAAAGGTATTCTTTTTTTTCCTTCTTGCGATCCATTCTCAAAACATTGTCTCATTAGACCAATGGTGAAGTCAAGCGTCCTGTGGTGTTGCAGCTTCTGACCCTCATTGACGGATTGAAGGCACGCTCGAACGTCGTCGTAAAGGGCGCCACCAACCGACCCAACTTCGTTGACCCCGGTCTTTGCCGATTGGGTCGGTTCGACCGTGAGGATGTCATTGGCATCCCCGAACCCACTGGCCGTCTCAAGAGTCTGCCCATCCACACGAGGAGCATAAAACTCGCGGAGGATGTTGACTTGAAGCATGTGGGTATCCTCCGATTATTCCTAGTATGGTTAGCTCATCTTTGGTAGATTTCCGCCGACACCCATGGATACGTCGATTTCAATGCTGGTCCATTATGTTCCGAAGCTGCGATGCAGAGAATCCTTAAAACCATCCAGTCCGCCCTCGCTCGCCGTTAAATCTCATCCTGCTGCCCACGTCGACCTTCCTGTCCCACCCATCTCTCGCTCGCCTACCTTCGAGTTGTCCGCCTTCCCGCCACGTCGTTGCGTAGCACGTTTCATACGGTATCATTCCGCCCCCGCTGCCCGCCTTCGCAACCTCCACCGCACACACCCACCGCGTCAACATCCTGCCGACGCCGACTCACCGCCGCCAAGATCGCATCTGTTCTTAAGATCAGCTTCGTCTCCCACGAAGCCAATTGAAACTCACCTCTGTAATGCAGATAATGCACCAATGTCCCAGACTTGTTCCGAGGGTGCGACCGCTCAGCTGTTAGTTGAATGCCACGTGGGTGAGTCAACCCAGAACGAAACAATCAAAGAAAACAAAACAACTTACCTACAATTCAGATACAGCTTCGCAGCCCTCAGCGCTGTCTTGCTCATCAACTCCTAGCACCGGCCGCCACACACAGAGTGACACTCTCCTCGCTTGCCGACTATCCTGCCGCCGACGGAGATTAAGGGCATGAACACGAAAAAGAACATGTTTATCATTCGCGCGCCGAACAGGCACGACCAAATAGATTCCGCGTTGCTGCGTCCCGGTTGTCTTGACCAACTAATCTACATCCCTCGCTCCGACGAGCCTTCGCGGTAGTCTATGTATCCTCAAAGCTTGCCTCAAGAATTCTCCCGTGTCTCAATCCGTCGACCTTAACTTCTTGGCCAAGAGCACCCACGGCTTCTCTGGTGCTGATCTCACGGATATTTGCCAATGTGCAGCCAAGCTCGCCATCCGCGAGAGCATTGAGGCCGACATTCGGGGGAGAAGGATGAAGCCGCTGGCGAAGATGAGAAGATGACGAGGACGAGAGGGACCCCGTTCCTGAGGTTACAAGGTCTGTTGCTATTCCTCTCTTGGACGTGTTGGCCGATATCTGTTTCTTCGGGGAACACTTTGAGGGGGTAATGGTCCCTCAGTGTCGAACCAGGATATCCAGTGTTATGCGTCCGGTTCGTCCCCTTTGACCCCCCTTTACTAATTCACTCATATCTATTAACGATATGAAGGCTTCTTATAAAACACAATACGCACGATCTCCGAAAACCTCGATAACACGAAAGTCATGACAGTTTTCTACGATATCTCACTCAATTTATTCGTCATAACTGTGAGTTCACGTTCGGTCCCATATATGTATTGACATGACTGACACCCACTGCGATACCAGCACGCAGCCCAATTCTCTATGCCTGTTAGCTCCTAAACACTGTCTTTGGGATCGACTTTTGCTTTGATTACATTCATTGATTGTTCATGGGAATAGTATTACTAGTATTTGGACTTTACCGTAGTGCTTGACTATTTTTGACACAAAATTGCTTCAAACCGACTCGAAAATCATAGTGAAAAATTTTAACTTTGACTGCATCAAAAATAGATTGTCAAATCACCGCGCCACTCGAAAACATATCTTTACTCCCACTTTCTTTGCCAGCAAATGGAGGACGACGGCCAGGGCGAGGTTGAGGTCATTCTTCGTACATTCAACATTCCAGGTGCAGATGCAACGGTCGATGAACTGCGAGAGGTATTCATTTTATACCTTCTTTTACAAGGCGTTCTGAAAAAAATTGTGGTGTAGGCATTGAGAGACACCCAGTTACAACTAGCTCGTACCCAGGTAGAGCTGCGTGCCTACCAGACTATCGCTCAGACAACAAGCGGCAGCAAGAAGAAACCGCAGGCTAATCCGCATAATTATCTCGACGCTGTTCAAGCTTTAGCGAAAAGCTTTGCGCTTATGCATGAGCCTTGGCTCTCTGCCGCAGTTTTTGCTGCTCGTCCCGCTGACGGCCCACCAGCGCATGGGACTGCAGAAGAGATTGACGCAATTTTCAAGTCATCCAAGCTCTATATTAATTTGCTCACCTGCACTCTGTATGAGCACATTCCTGTGAAGTTCCACTCACTAGTCGATGCGTCGTCTTTTCCCGGCTTCAAAGACAATGTCAGCTCTGGTTTATTGATGGACTGATGAATTTTTTTGCTGACCGTCTTGCAGTTTTTGAAATACATGAGCATCGGACGTTCCAACTTTGTTGAGCGTCTTAAAGGTTCTTGGGAGAAACTGCAGACAGAATCCGATATGAAGAAAACTCCAGAGCAATTCTTATTATACTTTCCTGGAGACGACAAGTCAAAGCTGCCCTTACTTTCTCCCCCCATTTTCTATTCTGGCTTGAAGAAGGACGCGAAGGGCTGGCTACTGAACCCTATTCTTCCATTGGTGAGTTGATTGTGACGGCTTCAAATCCAAAAGGCTCAGTTTTTTAGTTGTAGAGTCTGCGATGCCTCCTGTACGGCCCCGCCAGCATCAAGGACCAAGGAAAGGCAAAGCCTACTTCAAAGACATATGGGGTCATGTGGAACACCAGGAATTGACGATTGAGAGCATCTCTTTCGTTTTGATTGCGGTAAGGACAGCACTACACCATCACCTTGACGCTTCACGAAAATCATGTAGATCTTTTTTGTATTGTCTGACAAGGACACGTCGTTTGAAGAGAAAGGGAAGACTTCACACATACCCTATCAGGCTCATTTCGACCCGCATAAAACCCGTCTCATGAAATATCGCAACACTCCTGGAGTTCGCAACATAATTCGCTTTTGGTCAGACATTGTTTTTGCCGGTGTTTCCCGAGCTGTCACAGAGGGGCCTTTGAACGACTCCGACGCCGAGGCTGCATCAGATGAAGAGTTTGCGCAAGCAATGGAGGAACTTTCGCTGGGGGATGTTGGCGATGGCCATGATGATGAAGGTATATGAAAGATTTCATTACACATCACGGAATTACATGTGGGAGGACTCGAAGGAGATCATGATACACCGGAACGTCAAAATGACCGTCAAGCAACCCCGCCTGCGGATGATCCCGGCCAAAAGCACCCGAAGAGGAGGATAGTCCCTTGTCAGAACAGTGTTCGCCCTAAGGGATAAGGCCTTATTAAGGTTAAGGCTTATTAAGGCCTTAACATAAGCCTTAAGCACTGGCCGCTGAGGTATCCAGGGCTTAAGAGCCCTTAAGGGTGATGCCGAGTGTCGTGCCGACAGCCCGGGTATCTCCGGCCCCAGTGCCAAGTAACCGTCCGAATCGTCCGATCGTGGCTGTCGGGTTTCTCGGCCTTGGGCTTTTTGTCCTCCTTCGGAACAAGATCGATGCCATGCCGGCGCCGCCTGAAATATACCGAATAAAATAATTGATGGAGTGTCATTAAATTCATCAATCCTCTCCGGATGCGCAGGAATTTGGTAACATCCAAAGGAACTGACCTCGACATGAAACGACTGAAGATTGAAGTGCTTTGTGCACAAAGACGGTCCAATATATACCCTCCACTGAAAATTCGCAGTGTTCGCCCTAAGGGATAAGGCCTTATTAAGGTTAAGGCTTATTAAGGCCTTAACATAAGCCTTAAGCACTGGCCGCTCAGGTATCCAGGGCTTAAGAGCCCTTAAGGGTGATGCCGAGTGTCGTGCCGACAGCCCGGGTATCTCCGGCCCCAGTGCCAAGTAACCGTCCGAATCGTCCGATCGTGGCTGTCGGGTTTCTCGGCCTTGGGCTTTTTGTCCTCCTTCGGAACAAGATCGATGCCATGCCGGCGCCGCCTGAAATATACCGAATAAAATAATTGATGGAGTGTCATTAAATTCATCAATCCTCTCCGGATGCGCAGGAATTTGGTAACATCCAAAGGAACTGACCTCGACATGAAACGACTGAAGATTGAAGTGCTTTGTGCACAAAGACGGTCCAATATATACCCTCCACTGAAAATTCGCAGTGTTCGCCCTAAGGGATAAGGCCTTATTAAGGTTAAGGCTTATTAACGCCTTAACATAAGCCTTAAGCACTGGCCGCTCAGGTATCCAGGGCTTTAAATATCAATGTGACCGGCCAAAGTAATCAATCGAACTGTATACTGACCAAATAAGCCCATGATAAGAACCGCCCTCAATATATTTTATTCTCTATATTACCCTAATCTCACGAGACTAAATGTGCCTAGGCCATTCTCATGACCGTCGTGTGAGCCAAGTCATTTCCTATATGACGAGATAAGATATTCTTTCCTCATATTATATGATTATCTCATTAGATATGCGAATCTCGTGCGAAATGACTTCTCTCGTGTTTCTCTCATGTTGTCCTCATAAAACATGTTGGGTATGTGGACAATGGTCCACATAGGAGGGTAAGCTTGCTTCAGTGCGAAGAATTCAATATTCTAGCCAAATACGTCCAATTCATCCATGTACAGTAAGTAGTCAATCTTGCTAAATTCGGCAACATTATTGGCTCGAGCAGTTTTTCGCCCGATTTGGGTAACCAATTTATTCAGATGACGAACCTAATTTATTCAGATGACGAACCTCAGAGCCGCCTCAGTAACCGCCCTCATATACACCTTCAAGACCCTTCTGCTCCTGATGAATCTGGTTGCACACTCAGTGGCCCTGGTTTTTTTGAATTATTAATTTTGACAGCTAAATTCAAACTTTTGGTGAGAAATACTGTTAAGTGACGTCAAGTGCTCCGAAGTGACGCAACCGAATGGAGCCTTATACTTACTGGATAGTGGTAAGTATATTCAACACTGGTAGTAGCACAAAGTCTGGTAATTCTTTTGAAGTTGCTCAGAGCATCCCCTGAGCCCCAGCACTGGTGGCAAATTGCTTGTAACTTGAGGAGGCTTCAAGGTAACTTACACAACTTGATGCTTACTGAATTCTTTCTTAATTAGCAAGCAACCATTTAGTATATAGGTGTTGGTAGGGTATATATATTTATTTACAGCACATGGGGTTCAAACAGGTCAATTGAACTTGAGTTGAACCAAAGTTGAACACTCGGAAAAGTTCATTCGGCGCCAATTCGGTGTGCAGTCCGAAGTCACACGACAATGACAGTGACGGTCATTCCCGAAGTCCGAGGCCACGGACTCAGGACTCCAGGACAGTGCTTACAAAGCATCCGGACGGACATTTGTAAGCATCTGCATTCTGGAGCCCTATACCGGTGAATGGGGAAGCAAGCTTCCCCATTAAGATCAGTTTGTCTCACAGCCTCGTGAGGCCTCACAGAGTCCCATGACGTGATTTCCAAATTTCCGACCGACGGCCGAGGGATCTTCCGAGGAAATCTTGAATTTGATTGGCTGGATTATGTCCAAGTGAGGCAGTTGCTAAAGGTCATACCTCTTACTATATCTTGAATACCTCTGATTTGCCTTATCAAGACATAGAAATCAAGATTTTCTGACGCTTTTGTGGGAGCTACAGACGCTCTGGAGAGCTTGTCTTTGAGGAACAGAATCTCAGATACATGGTGAGTCTCTCTCTTTTCTCTCTTTCTTTCTCTCTCTTTTGCAACTTGAAAACTTGAATTCTCTCGGCTCTCCACAGACATAATTCATAAGCCCGCTCCAAAAACCACCTCCGAAGTTTTTCCCACGACATTTTGGCCGTGGCCAAATTTTTGGGGTCAAAAATTGAAATTGTGTGTACAGTGGTGGCAAATAGAAATTGCCGTGGCTTTTTGGTAAAAATCTCGATGTATACATCACCGAATGACCTCAAATAAGATGTAGAGATGGGTATGTGATACTTCTGTACCTCTTAGAACACTCAGCAATATATCATGCACTGACAATGCATCAATAATGGATGGTTTCCGTTTTTTGCCATATCCGGAAAAACACAATGTACCCTCAGCAAAAAAGTGTCATAATAGGATAAAAGTACTTGAAAAACAATGCTAGTTCTCACTTTGACTGACTGGAATTGATCGTCATTTGAGCTCACAACAGCCGCTCGAAGTAGGTCATTTTAGCTATTTTCTCTGCATTTTCAGCTATTTTGTGTGAAAATAGCCAACTCTGAGCGGTTGTTGTGAGCTCAAATGAGGGTCAATTCCATTCAACAAAAGTAGAAACTAGGACTGTTTTTCAAGTACTTTCATCCTATTGTGACACTTTTTTGCTGAGGATACATTGAGTCTTTCCAGATATGGCAATAATAAGAAACTGTCCTGTTATTGATGCATTGTCAGGGCGTAATATATAACTGAGTGCTCTAAGCAGTACAGAGGTATCATATATTTATTTCTACATTTTATTTCAGGTCATTCGGTGAAGTATACAGCAAGATTTTGGCCAAAAAGCCACGGCAATTTCTATTTGCCACCACTGTACCTCGGGGAACAAAAGTATTAGAGCCTTTGCGGTAGCTGCTGGCGGCTAATTTTTCTCACGACCCACCAAGCACCGGGTCTCAAGTAAGCCACCCTGAGCAGCTGTTATGAAGGACATCTCAAGGTGGCTAACTTGGCCCAGTAGCATCAGCAGTCATTGTGTGGCACGAGCCGCCAGTTCGTGTGGCGGCTCACCGCAAAGGCTCTATTATTCTAAAAGTGATGCAATATTAGGGGCGCTCAATTCTTAGCTCGTCGGCTCATCTCGTCCCAGAAATTATTTAATTGCATGATGAGCTGATGAGCTGCTGATCCCACTCCGCATTTCTCTCCACTTCCTATCAAATTTTGATCCCCTCATCAAAAAATCGACATTTTACGGACGAGACGAGCTGACGAGCTAAGAATTGAGCGCCCCTGATGTTCATCATTGCCCTCTGTGACACCTTCCTATGCCCCTTCTGCTGTTTGACTGCCCATGCCGCTGCGTCGCCCTTCAATCCTTTGCGATAGGCATCCATAAAGCGCCAGGATCGGTTCACAAACTTCCGAATGACGTCCATCAAGGCATTGGAATGCTGCTTGCTTTGCCTGATCAAATGTGTTTTTCTCAATTTCTCGGTATCGATACTTACACCATCCCCAATACTGTGCATAATATGAGAATCAGAAGTTATATTTACCCCGTGCTTTATTTTATATGCATGATGCTTGACATTCAAGTGGGATCAAATTGTCGCAAAAATCGAAAGTCCGATATAACCGATTATAACCGATTATAGCAGTTATAGGGCAATTATAGGCGGGTTATACCTAGTTATAACCGGCTATATGTCGGGAGGACCCTTATTGCCTATTATAACTACCTTACAAGCTGCAACACCCAACAATAGTTTCCTCGACCCCCGAAATCACAATAGAATTCAATTTTCCGCCCGCAGGAACCAATCTCCATCTACAACATCATTGAGATAATATGTACTGTGTTCGTTTCGACAGCCGAAAGCGTTAATCATGTGTGCTCCTCGTACAAAAATGGCTTCTCGCTCAGGCTCGGAGTCGGGAACATATGAGGTGGATGAGTGAGAACGACGCAGTTGCATGGTTAGATGGGATGAATCGCCAGTGTAGAGAGGCTTTGGGCCATTTTGGGAAAGCCCCACACAGTGACGTCACCGCGGGAATATGAGGCCGCAGGCCGTGACAGCGTGACTCCGCAGCTCTTTCCTCTCAACCGCCACCATCGACCGCTCGAGGACATACAACGGCGTCGATCCCACCCCTCCCTCGATGCTAGTGCCAGTATATTCGACGGGTGTGCTCAGTAACGGTCGCTTGCCCACGCATTCATCAGAAACCACCGACATGGGAGAATCGGTCCATCGGTGTATCGGTGTGTCGCTTTTGTTGCTTATTTCTGACGAAGTTCTAATTCTGTGCCCTTTGAAGCTTCAACGCAACTGACAACAGCTGGTGTGTCTTTAGTTTCTTTATCTCCCGCGCGCTGTCTAATCTCGGTTGCAGTTGTCTTCATCAGACACTCCCCTCCCCTTCTGCAACATAGTTGGCGACTTCTACGATGTTGTACACGTAGCGTAGTTGGAAATAGATCATTTTTATTCAGTACTTTGCTTGATTTGAGATGAACTCCATGGGCCAAATGTGCGGTGAAAACTTCCCCGGGCCAACACGGTAATAAGGAGCTATAACCTCTATAATGACTTATAACGATCTCTAAAAATTATAGGACTTATAAGTCTAATCAGGCTTTATAGGCCCCCCTCCCAGATTATAGACTTATAACAGGTTACAACTGAGTATAACCGGGTTTCGATTTTTGCGACTGACATGAATATTTACATACCTGTTCTCTCTTCTTTGCGGCGTTGCCTTTGGTAGCGTACACGAGCAGGCACCCAATCTTCCTCATCAGCATCATCTCTCGCTTGTGAAAGGAGCTTCTCCAAGAAAACTTCATCATCAAGCATCTCTTCTTCGAGCATAAGAGACTCCCACTGATCTTCAATTTGAACATCCGAGTCATCCCCGTCTTGGGAGACCTCATACCATCCTCATGGGCAAAATTCACATATTCTAGGTCAGGTAGCTCATCTTCATCGTCACTCGGAAGCTCACTGGGCCAGTCAGGAATGTACTCTCGCTCCAAGACTGGTTCAGGAGCTGCGGGCTCTGGTGTTGGGCTTGGAGTTCGGGGCTTCTGATTGCGAAGACCCGAAATGTTGCGATTCTGCTGTTTTGTGGTGACGTCATCTTTGACAGGATGGCTCAAAAAGGAAGCTGATTTTTTGACACAACTGGTCGTGGAAATTTCTTTCTTTCAAAGGAATCATAATCGATTCGATGAGAGGAGTCGATTGCGCTATGTCCGAAGTTTTTCCCACGACTTTTGGTGTTACGGCCAAATTTTTAGGTATATTTTAGAGTTTTTTTTTTTTTTTTTTTCGTTTTTTTGACAATCGGCTCGTGCAATTCTGTTCTTTAGGTCCTTAGCTACTCATTTATACATAAAACAAGCCATCTGGTGATGTGTCACACTTGCCATAAATGGAAGATCAATCTTGTCGACTTTGCGTGTCCGGCACTCGTTGGGTCTGCCTAGAGGCCGAGAACGACAGAAGTAGGCCGACGTTAACGAGCTGCAGCTGAGCCGCAAGCCACGCAAGCCAGCCGTAAAAAATAGCTCGGCTCGGCTTTAGTCGGTGATGGCTCGCGAGTCATCAAAAGCCGAGCCGAGCCAGCCGAAGCCGAGCCGCGGCAACACTAGCGCCGACTCGTGATGTGCATTTGTACGAGACTAGCCGAGGCTACAAAACTCGCCGTCCCAAGGGGTATTCAATCTTACAGCTGTTCCGGAATACTTTGGCATGTTCACATTTTTTTGCACGAAACTCGCACATTTGATGGACTGATATGATGCACCTTTAAAGGAAAGGATCACCTCGGCTAGCGACGCCTGGCAGCGGCAGCTCAGCGGCTACGCACCGGCTATGAAACGGGGAGAAGTCCTCGGAAAATGAGAAAGATGGCAGAAAGCGGCGGGAACAGCGGCATTCGGCCTAAATCTCCATAAATGGTGCATCATATCACCTCGATCAAAAGTGCAAAGTGTGCAAAAAAATGTGAACATGCCAAGGTATTCCGGAACAGCTGTAAGATTTTCCATACACCGCCGGAAAAGTGATTTAAGACCCTCCCTGGCTACGTAATGCTGATGTAAGCTTATCTAATACGGTAATTTATTGACAGTTTTCTCACGATCCGAGGATACTTTTGCTCGAAAGTGCCAGGTTTGGGAATATTTGGGGGCAATAAAACCGTAGCAAAATGATCTCTTGGTTTCTTTTCTGGCAGAAGATTTCCTGCATCTGGCTTGGGTCGGGGACGGTTAGTATTGTGTAATATATTTCATTCTTTTGCTCTTTTTCATTTTTTTGCTCTTTTCATTCCTTGACCCTCCCAAACGTGTTTTTGCATTCTGCAACTTTGTCCAAAAATTGAAATAAAGAGGTCCGGGACCCAGCCTCCCTGCCAAGGCTGTGTCTCGGCTTTTGCCGGTGAACGCCCCCCCCAACTCCATTCCGAGGGTGATGGAAAAACGGTCCAGGTTCCCACGGTGGGTCATTGTTTTACCCTTCCCCAAGGGGAAATCCCTCGGCCGGGAAAACGCGTTTTCGGCACCCAGAAAAGCCTCGGAATGACCGATTTTTCTCTTGATTGACCCAGTGACAGGTCACGGGCACGTGATCTGGCGCGGGCGGCGGCAGCGGCGAATCTAAGAAAGCAGCGCGTATGAGTATCGCGGATGCGAGCTAATACTAATGTTCGACCCATCATGCAAGTCCCATATCAGAAGCCCCATTCTCTCAAATGGTGAGGGAAATTGGGAATCACAGATTTTTTCCAAAAAAGGAAAATTTTTGTAAGTATTATAGAGACTGTAGAGTTGACAAAAGGTCATGTTGTACCCGGGCTTATATTCATGCAACTTGATGTACCATCTCGCCGGAGGGGTCGGTAAGTTAACACAGTAGTACTCACTCTAATCATTTCTGAGCAGAAACTCCAAATTGAACTATTGAACAGTACTAGTTGTATATTTCTCGGCATTATCTTAACAAAATTTCACGCCACACAATGTGCATAGAGAGAAGGGGTACAATAGTGAAGGGCCGGAAAAGGAGAATGGGAAAAGGAAATCCAAACGAAAGGAGAAAAATAAATATCAAACCTCCGGGTTCGAACCCTGAGGCCAGGGGACGCATAAACTTACATGAAGTACGTTGTGCTACCACTACACCAGCATAACCATTGAAAATATGGAGTTTGTGCGAGCGACCCAGGTCGCTTTTCAACCGCTCAGATCTCCGGAACAACAGATACTTACCAGGTATGAGCTCCAAGCGACCTAAGAGAGTATCGCCCTGGGGATTCCTAGGTCGCTGGGACCTCACACCTGAGGCTGCTCGTTGTGGAGATCTGAGCGGTCCCAAAGCGACCCGGGTCGCTTTGCACAAACCCGCTAATACGCCGTAGCAGCGGTACACATAAGGGTATGGGACTCGGGCGGTGGGATGGTGGTGTGGGAAGAAGTCACGTGCACGTGAACTGTCACTGGGTGAATTGTCCAGACTTCATACCCGTACCCCGAAAACTGGGTTCGACATCCATCACAAAGAACACTGCAGCGGACGAGGTTCGCAAAGTCTTTGTATGGAACCCCAAGTGCGCCGTTCAACTGTCTAATCACCTAGGCCTGTCCGAGCGGCTTAAGCTTGTACATGAAGTTGAGAAAATTAAAGGTACGGTCGAGGCATCGAGGGTACAGCCGTTGATCGTAGACCTGGAGGGTAACATGAGGTTCATCCATTTGTTGTTGTTGTTGAGATCAATTAACGTGCTCGAGCCGCTGCAAGCGGCTATAGTACACGACATGCCGACATCGACTACATGATTAATCGTTTCCAGTCCGTCCTTTCCTCCCACGTCACCCTTTTTATACAACCAATCAACTCCCAGTGCCTCGGGCATGAAGTCCCGGTCCGACGGCCTTTGATTCCATGCTGGATGCACAGATGGGTCCTCTGTACACTGATTAGGCCCCGGGAAGCTCCTGCAAAGGATGGTCCCGAAAAGTGGCTTTTTCAGGGCCAAAATTCGCGAAACCCTTGTCCGAAAAGTGGCTTTTTGAGGCTCAAAATCCGCGAGCCCTGTCCGTAAAGTGGCTTTTTCAGGCCAAATTTGAAGGAAAATTGACCAAAATCACGACATCCTCCGATTGCATCATCGGCGCCGACGGCCGGTGAATTTTCACGTGATAAGGCCTGTCCGAAAAGTGGCTTTTTGGGCCAAAATTCGCCAAAACGAGTGGCTTTTTGAGGCCAAAATCACGGAATTTTTGGGACCATCCTTTGCAGGAGCTTCCCGGGGCCTACACTGATTAGACTGGTGATCGACGGGAGATACTGTACTATTTCGACCATAACTTCAGCCGCTGTGACCTGTGACCACATAACTTCACTTTTTCACTAATTCAAATTGCCTTTTTAGGAAATTTTCGGCGTTTTCCGGGCTGTTTTTGATGGGAAAACGGGCCAAAACTGCCCTGTGACCTGTGACCACTTTCAAATAACTTCAATTCAGGTCCGCCTGTGACCTGGGACATGAAGTTGTGGTCGAAATAGTACAGTAGTAGCATTCCCGTACCTTGGAGCACTCCAGAAAAATCTATATCCAGAATGTCGTTCATTATATTGAAGTCCGAAAACCGTGGAGTGCATCGAAACTGTGAAAGAGGGGGCAAGTAACAATTGCCGAACCTGGTGTCTTGCGTGCATCTGCAACATATGTGAATAGAACGACTTTGTACGCACGCCATCTGCGAGCACAGTACCGCCCCCAATTGGAATGCACAGCAATGGCCTGGAGGTTGCTGGAAGTGCGTAACTGCGGGCAGAAGGGGTGAGTTGGGCCTCCACCACCAGCCGAGAGATGGTAGAAGTGGTTGACAATGCGGAAGCTGCGCTTGAGGTCGAGGACTGGGAGGCTTGTGGCATAGGGGATGAACTCTTCAGCATCAGAAGCTTCCTCGTCATCTTGAGCGCCTGATAAAAGTATTAGCAAGCACACCAAAGTCGCAGACAAGACCTTACGACGATACTCCTCAAGATCGCTCCGGGTCAAAAGCACCTTCGGCTTGGACAGCGGCTCGACAAGAACTGTGAAAAGAAGATCAAAACAAGTTTCGGCAAAAGAAGAGACTATCACAGACGAGCCTAGCGTCTGGGATGCACCATAGCTCATACCTCTTGCCAGACGAGGGCAACGGAGGCTGGCCCAAGGATCTCTGTGGAACACAGATCTGGAGCTTAGCCAGGGCGCACTGCAGGCGCAGTCCAGAGTCTACAGAGGAACACCTTCCTTGTGTAGCTCTGCTAGTCCGCCCTGACTGCCAGCTGAGGACGGGCATCCAATAATGCGGAGCATTGATGCCACATTCTCCAATAAAGCTGGCCAACTTTTTTTTCTCCTTGATGGGAATCTCTACATCCTAGGGATGCAGAATTTGGGGGGCCATTGTGATGCTATCCAGGGATGAGCACACTCAATCTCTGCTTCATAGCAGGCACCAACCGTGTGGGGGGCACTGTGACGGGTACATATTATTATATTACTTACTTACACGTTTGATACCTTATATTCCGCTTGTCATCATTACATAATACAATCTTTACTTTGCAATCTACTACGATGTGTGAAGACTAAGATACTCATGCTGCGAACCACAGCTCTCGGTTGGACCCCCTGCTTGCCTGAGTATGCGTCTAACTACTCCACGGCCCCGGTGTTGCAGGGGCTCCGATCGAGGGTAACACGGTCCCTCGTCGCTGGGATGCAACGATGGCGAGCGCTCACAACGCGCTCGTCCCACAGCTCCCGACCTCTGTGCCTCAAGAGCACAGGTCACCCTCTTCCCTCTTTCCCAAGAAGCCGCCGAAACGACTCGCATCACACGTCACCATGTTCAAAATTGTTCAGTTCACAGGTGCCTGTCACCCGTCACCTGAACCTTTGGTCGAAAGTCTACAGTAATAAAAGGCCCTTAGGATTCATCGAAGTTGCGAGTTCGATCCTTTATGTTTAATTTTTTTTTTCTTTGCTCCCCTTCAAGTACGATACATCTGCCGACGCATGGTTAAGTGGTTGGGGTGAAGTTTGTCCAGGCTGTTTTCTCGTTCATAGCTGGGTTCGAAGGCTGCTAGGGTTATGTTCAATGGCCTGCACTAACAAGCACCTCAAGGTTTCAAGCAAATGTTCATAGTGCTAAATAAAATCATTAATATTTCGGCTTGGCGAAAACAGCAATGCTGGAAATTTCCTGAGTAAATCCCTCATCTCCCTCGTCAAAGCTGGTTAGCCGACATCATTGGCACCCCGGAAATTCGTCGCGAAGATTCAAATCTTACGCGAAGTAACCCAGTGAAAGATTGATCAACAGATTTCAATTTAAAAAGACCATGAATCTTCGCAAATGATGGCACTTCTTGCCTAGTAGAACTCTTGACATTCTCGAGCTAACTCATTGGACCAGTGAACCGAGAAAACGCAGCTGTGGTTAACGTTGGTGTGTGCTAAATTACTTCAGCAACACCGCCCCCATCAAATTACCCGATTCGGATGTCACTGATGCGGCGGAAGTCTGGGAAGTGGTCGACCGCCACTGTACATACAGTGGCGGCGCCATCTGATGCCACACCTAAAAATAGAACAGCCTATTTCAAGCAAGTGAAGGCCACATCATTTTTTGGGGGGTGGCATCAGATGGTGCCGCCACTGTAGGACGTGTCGGTCACGTGGTGACGCTCCATCGATCAGAGTTTCTCCACCATGTCCTGGAATTCACACTCGCAGCGCTATGATCAGTACGCGCAGTCCCAGCAGGCTATCCCCCAGTATCCGCACCTGCAACCGCTGTCGACACAGCACTATGGTCAACATGTTCCGCCAGAGCAGCAGTACCAGCAGCTCCCCGTTGCTGCCTTCTCGCCACATTTCCGCTATCGTGACATCGAAAACCTCCTCCTTCCCTCCGTCCGAGACCGATCGATCAGCACCGCCACTGCGGACTACACTAACAATGAGCCGTCGATTTCCGCACCGGTTTTCGCCCAGGAGGACCTCACTTTGATTTCAACCCCGCTGGAACAGTTCAAAACCCTTCTTGCTCAACGCTGTCTAGTGCACGAGCAACAGCTGGGTGACTGCTTCACCCCTCGCGAGTGTGAAGATCAGTGGCAGCGGATCGTCAGGCATGTAACCCTTGACAATTACCGAAGCGAAGCTTTTGTCACTGCTTACGGCGGACACCTCACTACTCTGCTTGATATGCTCTTGTCTCATATCACCGTTGGCATGTATTGCGCTGCGTCCGATCCATCTCGCCAATGGTCTCAGCACGGTGACGCCAACATCATCCTATATGCTTTGACATCCTTCCTACAAAGCCAGTTTTACTTCGCTCACACTGGTTTTTCGGGCGAGTGGAAAACCAGCGCTGTTTTTAACAAACATTTCGAGGAACTGCGTCCATTCATGACACTTCCGAACACTCGTCTGCAGAATATGTCTGCAATTTTGAAGAAGGTATTTGCACATTTTGAAGAAGGTTTGCGCTGTCTAACTCGTTTCCCTACATCACCCAGCTTGGACTGCACATAAACACAACTCAAGTTGACATGCACAGGCATAATAGTCAAAGCAATGCTAACCTCTCAGGTCAATCGCTGGCAGCCTTGAGCATGGAGCCCAATGCGTATTGTGACTATGGAATTGTTTTCACTGGTGATAAGCTGATGCTTGTGCAAGCCTGTGTGTGCACTTCTCCTGTGTTGATGGCTTCGCGGCTGATCTGAAACTACAGTGCGCGCTACCTACGACAAGCATCACTGCCTTGTGCCCGGTCTTGCTTTCCAGGTTGTCCCCGTTTCTGAGCAATTGACCATGCTCCAACCCAATGTTAGCTTGCTTGCCATTCTCCTCGGTATCTTTAGCCTGCCACGTCAAGATCGTCGCGATCCAAGCCGGGTCGGCGATCCTCTGCGATCTAACTGGGAGCAACAGAAACAGCAAATCCCAAAGCATCTGCTCGCATTGAAACTGCGGAAAGCGCAGCAACGGCCAGCTCTCGGATCACGCCCCCCGCCTCCACCTGGGGCGTCACCTGGATCCGGGTCCGCTCACCCGTACAGATGGGGTGCGAGTACCAACACAGGCTCTGGGGCGACTAATCTGGCCTCGGGATCTCATCGGTCGGATTTTGGGGGAAACTGGGGGTCTACATCGCATCGTGTGCAGACAGTGGTATGTCTTTTCGGACATGTTAAGTTTCTATGCACACCTCCTTCCCAGGATCTCTACTTCGACCTGCCTGGAATTCATTCCCCGCCCACTTCGCTAATTCCTATTTCTCGCGATACGCTCGTCCGTCGAGACTCGTTCTCCGCCGCACCAGGGTTCATGGTCACTGCGAACTCCGATTCCATTACGATGTCATTGAGACTGGAGCCATATTTCTACTATGCAGGCGAATTGGCCTCCGTTTTCCGTGGTCAATTGGGAGCGGATGGGCAACCTTCGTCGCATGTTATCGTTAAGTGTTACCCAGCGAATAATTGGGAGCACCTTCTTCAAGAATTGGATGCTTATACCACGCTCAGTCACTTGGCATGTGTTGTGCCGACGTGCTGGGGCATGTTGGCACCTGTGACGATGGAATGGGCCGGATTAGTCTTGGAATATGCGGGTGCTCAACTGCCAAATGTGAGCGGTAAGTGGGAAGGTCTAGGTCTGACGCCTTACGACAAGTGAGTGACTTTCCTTCCATCATCTCTGCTTAAACGTTTCCAGGCTCCTGTTGTATTCAGCCCTCCGGGAAATTCATGCTGCAGCGGTTGCGCACGGGGACCCTGCTCCTAGGAACGTTGTTCGAAGGCCTGGCGGGTCGCTTTGCTGGATTGACTTCGAGAAAGCGTCTTTGGGCCACATGTGTCCTGGCATTAATTGCCCGGAACTGTCCAACTTGCGCCGGGAATTAGCTCTTTAGTCACCGTACATACTACAGTATTTTGACGCTCCTTTACACACCAAAAATGATTTTGAGATTTGAGTATCCTGTTTTGTTCTTATGCCACATCTGAGCATACAGACCTTTTACAAATACCCCACTGAGTTCAGCAATATTTTCGAGGATTTAGATGGAGAGAGGGTGTCTATGTTCACAGATTTGTAGTGTGTAAATGAAAGTTAGCAACTGAATGGAGTCTAAATGGTCCACATTCAGTAGGTAGTTGCTTGATTTGCTCAGATTTGCCCAAATGCGGCCAATATTCAAGGTGTGTAAAGGAGTGTCAATGTAAGGGGAGAAGGGCCCAGGAGCCAAGTCGATAACAAACCTGAGGATCAGAGATCCCCAGTGAACTACTTATATACAAGAGGTGACGTAAGATATGACATAAGTGAGCACACAGCATGATGTCTTCGAGACAGAGAACTTCTGCCCAAGTCATGGAATCCCCTGACAGAGCGCTGGTTGTTTGTCTGGAATTCTGGGCTGTAGCAAAGACCTTTGTGTTATAGACCAAAATTACTCATTGCAACTGTCTCAACCGTTTCTAGACTCAGCTAAGCCCAGAAAATAGCGGTTCGACCGAAAATAAAATTGTTGACTTTGATTGTCCGGAGCTGTAGTCACAATCAAACTTTTTTTCCTCGTTGCTTCTGGGCTTTCCAGTGATGCAGCAGGTGGTGAGGCAAAAAATAGGTGAGGAGATCTCAATATTGTTTCATTCAGTCTCTGTTGTACTCGGAAATCCATTCTAGGTCTATTTACTGGGCCACTTTCGAATTTTCTATCACCTTCTGTAAGCCTAGGATTACAGTTCCTTTGAAGTATCTTCATGCTGCAGCTTTTGGCCAGTGAATGGGCTTCTACTTACTCTAGTGTGAGTCCATAATTCAGTCAAGTCAACCATACAAATGTACGCACTTGATACTGCATTTTTATTTTTTATTTTCGATGCAATAGCCTGTTGAGGAGGCAGAGTTTATCCTCCTCTCCTCCCCTTTCATATCTACTGTTGAACTTTGTTACCCCTTGCCGGCCTTGGCAGTTACCTGTGTGCCTTGCTGCTTTATATTAATTTTGTGCAATGATTGTATTGAGTAATTGAAAAAGCTTCAACCCAGTCCACAATAATAGCTCGCCTTAGATCTTTCTGAGCCTCCCAAGAGCCTCCCCATGCTCACCCCAAAAGCTCACTTGTCTCTTTCTTTTTCTTTCTTTTTCCGCCTTTTTGCGTTCTTTTCCCCTTTTGTACACCCAGTGGTATGGTCGGAAAACCGGATCTCTTGCTCTACTCGGTGACAGAAAGTAACCGGTAATTTGGTTGCTGCTTCATAGCCACGTGATATTTTTTCAAGATTAGCCTGTTTGCGATGCAGCCATTGAATGGCTAATGGCTAAATAAGTGTCCAGATTCCGGCGTATTGACAAAAGATACCCCCAGTTTGAGTATCCAAATTTTATTCCAGGCAGCTCTCCTTGACTTCTACATGAAAGTTTAGCTCATCAAAGTTTCCTAATACGGAAATCGGTAGCCATTCAATGGCTCCAATGGCTCTTCGCAAACTCTCTATTTTGCAACTCAAGTACAGCCCAGAACAGATTTCGTTTGCCATCAAAACAGTGGTCACTACCGCATGGGGTTCAACATTTCAGGTGTCACAAGGCGGTCATACACAACAAGAGGATGACAAAGACTACGTAGAAAACAGGTTTGAAGGTTGGTTTGAAGCCTCTTAAAAGTCCACATCCAACAGGTTTCGGCGAATTATGCCTCGCGCCCTGCGTAGGCCGTGTTCATGTGCTCCTTTAGGTTCGGCTGGAGCTTGTGAAGCGTCACCAGAGCGGCCAGGCATTTCCAGCCACTTTTCCGCGCCGATCTCGAGATGCTTTAAAAACCAAGGACAAAGGTCTGCAAGCATCGTCAGAGAGTCGAGAACTTCTGTGGCAGAGATGGGAGCTGAGGAAGATTTGTGAACTGCAGTAGCAACGACGGAAAGGGGAAGAGCGCGTCGCGTGTGGTTGGTATTAGACAAGGCAGATCCAGTTGAAGCTGTCGAGAAGGTCCTGTACAAGTTCCCAGCACATTAGTGCAGGTTTAGGCTTTGATGCGAAACACACAAACATCCACACAACTTCTGCCACCCGCTCAAGCCGGCTGAGCAATACCCGTCTCCTCAGTTTTGCTCGTCTAGATTTTGCAGGCTGGTCAGAAGACACCTGCACGCCTTGGCATCCGCGTCCATCAATGACGGTTTTGGTGGGTGATACCGAAACTGAACGCTGCCGCAAACGACTATAGAGAGCCTCCCGCCGGGGTGTACTTGGTGTTCCTCCACTTCGAGATGCTCCTGAGACCCTTTGTCGATCGGGAGTTAAGCCAAGAGAGGCAATTGAACAAGATTCGACCATCGTTACAGCGGATGGCGACGATGACAGAAGTCTTTGAGCAAAGCTCGTAGGTCCATGTGTGGAAGCCAATCGAGGAAGCCGAGCAAGAGGGACGGCAGGAAAGGGGGTCACGCTTGCGTGAAACTGCGTTGTGTCAGCAACAGTCAAATATTTACGTTCAGCTGACCTCCATCCATTTTCTTAACTTTGCGTGGAATGCTTCTCGCCTATTCTCAGAAGCGGCCACCCATTGAGCAACAGCAGTCATGCCAACCAGCACTTTCTTCTTCACTTCCTCCCTCCTGCATAAAGTCCGTACCCGTATCCCAACACCATACGCAGGAAGTCGTTTGCCGTTTTCTAGTCGATGAGTCGTAGGACTGATTGTGATACCCATTGCACCACGAATCCAGTCATTTGGAATTGGTAGGAATGGGTCATCATTATCAACCTCTTCCACAGACGCGGTAGCTTCTAGAGATGGATCTTCCGTATCCCACTCACATATCCAGCAAAGCCGCCGTAAATCATCGATTCGGAGACATGAAAGATAGTGGCGCTCCAGAGACATGTGGTCCAGAATATTCAGGACGGTCCCTGTATTAGGATCCGGCGACACTGGGCAGGTTGCAAGCGCATGACAAAGCGCACGGTTAAGCTCTGTATAGACGGCTTCAAGCCGTAATAACGATAGTGGGAAGCAGGGAGAGTCCTCTGTCGGTGCTGGAGAGCCTGAGCTGTGTTTAACTGGTTGAGCGGATACCATGAGATCACAGAGGAAGAGACACCTACGCGGATCTAACCTTCTTACACGACCTATCGTAGCTGAGCTCTACACAACGTCTCTTATTAGATGGGCCTGACATTCAAAGCAATGGAGTCGAGCGTGGAGGAGAGGGTATCGCGGCGGGGTATCGCAGAGGAAGGAAGAAACTGGAGAGTGAGAGTGACCAAGCGAAAGCGCGAGGTGAGTCACTCAGTCAGTGACGAACTTCTTCTCCAGGCGACAAGAAAAGTTCCATCAACTTACATCAAGATGATCAACCTCAAGTTTTGATGTAAGGAGGGTCCAGATCAGCGGTCCGCCCGGGAAGCACTCTCCCGCAGTAAGTGGGATGAAATACTGAGGGCAAGAAAAGCTTGTGAACAATGTGCAGCAACCCAGTGGGATCATTGCGAATATGTGCGAATTTGTGCAGTATAATGAAATAGTCCATCTAGCCACCCGACCATCTCCCGGAAGCCAAAGTATCGTGTGCACGCTCAGAAGTTGTTTGCTCTCGAATACAGGTAATAACACCGCAATACGGACAAAAAACCCATCGGACATTTTTTTTGCCGAGTTAGTGTATCAAGAGGGCCATTCTTCAGCTCCAAAACCATAGGAACAGCGACTCAGCGGGGCTGCTCTCGGCATACTATCGGCTCTTGGATCCAGCTCGCATTCCTACCGCTGCGGAGCTTGATGGCTCCATCCACACAACGATACCTTTACTCCATCTAGTTCTCCTGGTGCTGGACGCTGTATTCACCTGCAACGCTCCGCCTAGATCTGCCCCCGATTTGTGGCCCCGCATTTCCGTCTGGGTCCAGTTCTTCCAGCTCTTCGGTCGGTTTTTGGCGCCGTTCGATGTAGGCTGGCACTCCGAGCTGCACTTTTGCCGCTGTTTCCTTGCCTTCGCTCAAGATATGTGCACCTATGCACCCAATACTCATCTGATAACATCGACCCCTGGATTTGCTGGGCTCGCGACACGGGCGTGGGTTTTGTTGATGCGGACCCGAGACATCTCGGTTCTTGAAGCTGGACTTCACCATGGGCTCGCTCTCCTTTTGGAAGCCTCCGCGACAGAGGAGATTGTTGAAGAAGCAGAGCACCTTGCTTCGTTAGTGGCTGCACACCTTCAATTAGTAGCACCTGACGCACACTCGCATTTATCCGAGGTCCAAGTTGAGCTTCTTCACTACGTTCTCAGCTTCTGGCACGCTATCACCATACAAAAACGCCCAAATCGTCGACCCATGGACCCAGTCTCGGTGAGACCAATGTCTACCAATTTCTTCACAGCCGACGTAGTGAGAGGTCTCACAATCGCGTTCGGAGCTGCTGCTCTGACCGTTGCGGACACCCCCCGTGCCATGCCTGTTGTTGAACAGTGCTTAGCCATTTTCTCCAGTGTCGTCTGGTGGACGGAAGGTTTCAATACACTTGACGTGGCGATCCAATCCGGGCTTCTATCTGCTATTTTGATCTGCGCCCAACATACCCTGTCCTCCGCAGCACCCCGCGGCATTTGCTTTCTTCTCCGCTATGTCATCGGCCCGGCCACGGCGTACCTCGAGTCTCTTCTGCACATAGCGCAAGCGTACAGCGTGCTGTCTGACACGATATCGAATCCAATTGTGGCGCCCGCTTCTCCGCACCAGAGCAATATACAGGTGGAATGGGCAACCTTTAGTACGACATTGCATTGCCGACTTGAGATATATCATGGGTTGCAATCGGATGGTCCAATAAGCCAGTGGGCCTGTGACAATGTCCTTGTAAGTAGGACTTGTTGCGCTTCTGAGACCATTTCTCATATCTCGATGAAGTGCAGCCACATCCAACCAAAATCCGATTTCAAGCGTTGTTCCGGGTGTCAGGAAGTCCTTTACTGCTCAACCCAGTGTCAACAAATAGATTGGCAACGTGGACATCGCCGCTATTGCGCTCTGTATTGGACCTCGGGCCGTGGCAAGTACTCCTTTGGTGAAGCCAACTGAGAAAACCACAGATCTTCGGCTATCCTTCACCAGTAGCGAAAGACGGTTTTTGCGGGCGGTGGTCCACAAAGACTACGAAGACAAACGCTCCGAAATCAGCCAAACACTTGTTACCAGATGGGCAGCGAATCCGGCAGCTGAGGTGATGACGATTTTTGATTACAGGGCCTCCGAGCTCTCCGTCTCGTTGCATGGAATCAGCATGACAGGTAACGGCCAACCGGGATCTCATTGGCCAGATCTCTTAGCCTGAGCCTCGCAAAGCCGTGGTCGCCTGAGCCTGCACGTATTGATGGTGCCCGACGGAAATGGTGGGCGTGTGGTGGTTGCCCCCCTTCGTTCCGCCGCATCTGACTTTCACGATGGATTAAAAATGTTGGCCATGAAGGGGATAGATGACTTGCTACAGATATCCGATTTCGTCAGGATCTGCCATTCGGAAGAAGTTCACTGTTTGTAAAACTCGGTTCATACAGTCCGCAATTGTCACCCTTGAAAATCAGGCTTATAATTTGTTTATATTATGCTGAACATACAACTAGCGGATAGCCCGTTGTCGGAAGCTCCCAATTGCCTGATCAATCGATCAAACTTTAGCTCCCAATTTCAGGCTTTCAAAATGCATAAACAGCCCTCCAGGCCTATGCATTATCACAATGCATAAAATCTTGCATATGTACTGTAAGGATTTATGTAATGCAGCCAGCCTTGCACTACTACCACTCCACCAAAAGGGAGCAATGTCAAGCTCGGCTTGACATGTGGCTGGCAGTATATATACTGGATAATGTTGTATTATGACACATACACCCGCACATACCAAGGTGGTCACAGCCCAAATCCAATGCATTATGAGCAATATGCATTATGAGCAACTGCATTTTGAGAAAGTCAACTGTATGGTGCGCGCGGCCTAAACACCACCAAACAGGAACGAAATCTATTGCACCTGATCAGAACCTTCCCATGACCAATCCTCTGGTGAAAACACTCCCATTAGGTAGCAGACTAATCCCTCTAAAGGGATTTACTGTCCCCTCGAAACTCACAATAAATAATTTTTTCTCGAGGCGGATTTGAGACATCAGTGATGCGATCAATCAATCAGTCATGTGAGCTTACGAGATATGCCCAATTTAGGTTACGACTCCGGCTTCATATCCTCTCAGAGAGATCCATGAGCTACATACTACTGTACTATTTCGGTCAATTCACCCGGCCTGTGACCTGTGACACCTCGGAACGAAATTCAAGGTTCGTCAATGGGCCGGAAAGACCGTGACACATTAAAAAAATTCGCCAATGCCTCAGAAATGTATCCTTTCCTGCTCCCATTTACTGTGCTCCTCCCTAGCGTGCAAGCATAATATTCAGATGAAGGAAACTTATCCCAAAATCCAACGGGTCCACGGCAAAATAGGCCGCGATACAGCCGCGGGCAGGTGCCAAAGAAGCCGGTAAACGGAGCAGAATGTCACAAACCGGCATTTCAGGTGATATGCAGGGTATTTTGTCGCGGAAGCGCGCCATTGGGCGCGCAGAGAGAAATTTGTATTTTTTCGTCATTTTTCGAGGATTTTGGGACTGTTTTGTCACATTCGTCCGAGGCCTCGGTGACCTGTGACACGTACGAAAAAATTCGTCAATTTGGGGGCCTGTGACGCGTGACAGGCGAATTGATTGAAATAGTACAGTACACTAATTATGGCTGGGGAGTATGTTCTGAGGCAGCTACAACCTTATTCTGCCGAAGAAAATGCAATATAAATTCGGAATTTTTCCGCCGGTCGATTTGAGACATCAATGATGCCATCAGTGATGGGACCAATTTGGTGGTGTCTAGGCCGAGCGCACTGTTTATAATTCCTGGCGCAATTATAAACAGTTTTTTTAATTTTCGTTTTGAAACAGGGTGTTTATATACTGGTTTATAAACAGACCCGGAAAAAAAGGCCAAAAAACCGTCTTTTGCGCTCCTGTAAGCCATTTTTCGCTTCAGCCATCGTCCCTGAGCCCAATGGCTCTTAGTAACAGGGGGTTGAACCGGAGTGCGAGCTTATTATATAATCTGTCAAAGTCCGGCAAAGGCCGACAGTCACTGTTGTGCAGACTTGGGTTGGTAATTGGCTACAAAACAGGGCATAGGCACTCTGTACATTATATAGAGATACCCGAGCATAATTTTGAACCTTCTCCTGCCCGCTGTGAATGGCATTGGACAAAGAGTTTGAAAGCCGCAGTGGCGGCTTTCGGCCGATCGGCCGAAAGTGCTTGTCATGCAGGATTGGTTTTCGCCCTCTTCCTGAGCATTGGCCTGGACTCTGAATACAGAGGGTGCTTGAGGATGTGATCTGTCAAATTTCTGCGTAGCGAACGCGTCCCTTGGTGCAGATATTCTAGTCGGCAATCTACCAGTCAAGGTTATCCGCACCTCGGCAGGCCTGGTCGGCGACCCCCCATGCTTTATCCGAACCTTCGGCCAGCACTCTCCGCCTAAAAGCTGATTTCTTATCCGAATCCGCGCAGGGTCGGCGCGATTTTTGCTTATTTTTGGGCATGATTTATCCGAATTGAAAATTTCCCTGGCAGGCCTCATAGTTGATTGTCTGGGGTCCTAGCCTTACGTGCAATCAATTTTGAAGCACTGTTCCTGAGGCTTTCGAGTAGGAAAAATTGAGAGACTGGTCAAGGGTGCGCCGGCATTTAAAAAAAAAGATATATGGCCGATTTTTTCGTTTCCGGACTAACCGACTACGTAATCGCCTTGCCAAGTAATGGTTTCCCACGGTCAGGTCGCCGGCCTACATCCCGCCACAAATAAATGTCGTGGAGGTCGAAAAAATGCCTCTGATGCTCCAGAATGGTAAGCATTGAACAGTTCCAATGTCTTCCACCCCTTATCAAGCTAGTGAATGGTTATCCGCATGCAAAGCATCCTGACACCAGTTGGGTAAGCAAAGCCCGCATCAACAGTGACTAGAACACCCAGGACAGACTAATGAACCACTTGAACTTACAGTATGCCGCATAGGACAGTGCTTTTGCACTCGTGATGACTGCCGATAGCCCATTTCGACCAGAATTTATGACGTTCATAATTTTTTTTTCGGGCCTGACGGCCGGACTAACTAACCGGCCCTTAGTCGCCGGTTTAGATACCGGCGCGGTCGCCTGAGAACATCTCTATGATGGATCCCAGAGCCCGAGACTATCCGGCTTTCAAACGAGTCTGCCGCAGCCGTGCCTGATTTTTGAGCAAGTCCAGCTAGGACCCCCGACAATCACCTATGATGCCTGCCCGCGAAATTTTCAATTCGGATAAAACATGCCCCAAAATCGCTCACACCCTGCCCGGATTCGGATAAGAATTCGACCATGTACGACGCCATGCCTGCCCCAAAATTCGGATAAATCATGCCGGCTGGGGGCCAGGCCTGGTTCAGATTCGGATAAATTTTGATAGGTACTGCCAAAGAAGGAGCATTCATACCCAAAACATGCAACTCTTGTACCATAAATATACACATATCACCTCAAGGCTCGAGTTTAAACGACAGACCGACTGCAGCATACCAATAATAGTTTTATTATTGCGCATTTATGGTATCAGCCCACGCCACTCAGCTTTCGAATTCCGGTGTCGACTTTCTCGAAGACTCTATCTATGGCTGACCTGTGGTGGAGGTTCTCGACTCAGATGAAGAAGACCAGCTTCCTCCTTTCAACAAACACGAGTGGATTGGGAAGAATAAAATATATCCTCGTCATCCGCCACGAGAACTTGAAGTTTATTGTGCGCGTCAGCTTTGCATCCCACAGAAAATCACGAACGCGTTTCCGGACAAGGCTCTTAATGTCGCGGCTTTCTTACGCGCCGAGCTTCCCGCCAAATCACACGCGTTGGTTTTTCCAGCAGCGGAAACTTGCTTCTCGAGATTGACCCCAAGTATGGACATTTACCAAATGCTCGAGAGTTTGAAGACGCGACCACTGCCGCCAATGAGGCTTGTTAACCAGCTAAATCAAGCAGCGCGGCAAGCAATTCTAGACGGAAATTTATCTGTGGCCGACTCCCGTTTTCCTGGCACGCGATTCTCATTTTGGGTCATTGCAACGTGGCGGTGGCTCATTGAAATGGTTGATGCGCGGGAGGAGTGGAAAGTGGCACAAGACTGGCTCAGCCGAAGACAAGGAGCACTGGTGGCTGCTGATGCGGCAGCTAGAAGGCTTTCAACGTTAGGTTGGAATGTCGAGCTTGTAGCCGGAGAGCGGTCATTGCAGTTTGCGCGCGCAATCTCGGACAGACTCGTTACAGATGGGATGATGGACATGATGATAGCCATGCTCGAGAAACGCGCCTCCGCTACGCGTCGCCTTGCATCTCGGGTTGTGTTGGTTCAGCGTGCCTTCATGATCCTGACCTGCGATGTCCAAGAACTAATTGATATCCGTCGACGCCACCAAACACGACAGGCGGAGACTGGAGTGCGCGTTAACCCCGGAACACCGATGGCTTCCAATTTGTCTGAAAAGCAACAGTTTCTTAAACGTATCAATGAAGTCATCAAATCTCAAGAGGATCGAGGTGTTGGCACGGGGCTCGAGCGTGACCACCGCTGGCGTAAAGCTGCACCCGGAGCACGGGAGGGTGTTATCGACGGAAAGTTGGCTCCAGCACCGACGGCGGGAAGCTCGGCTAACGCTAGTAAGGTCGCAACGGGAATTGTCGGGAAATGCCAATCAAGTAAGATTCGTGTTCCGTTTGCACAATAGAACTCTGCTCACATGTTTCTAGCAATTGAAGAGGCGTCAAAACACTTTCCGCGCGAATGGGGTACCCTCGGAAATTGAATCTGCAAGAGTCACGGCTTTGACTCCGCTCTCAGCCGCTACTTACACTGCGAGTCCGGGGACAGGGTATGGGCTTGTATTACACAATGATAAGATAATGGTGGCCAAAGGTATGATTTTCAATGACTCTATCACAGTGCCAGTCTCACTTTTAACAGTCTTGAGTGTATATTCAAAGACGGGAGGAAAAAAATGGAAAGCATGCCTGGGTTTCCGATTGCTCTAACATTGCCGCCGCATCCAACATCCCTACACAGGTGTACGAACACATGAATGGCGGCCAGTTTCGAGGGGTTCCGCAAGCGTTGAAGCAGCTCCATGTGCCGCAGTTTGAACTGGTTCCTTCCAGTTCCTTCTTGTGCTTACTTCACAACACGCCCGAGCAGATACGGAATGTCAGCATTAAACTCTCTGCATCGGATTCCGAGCTCTACAAGAAGGTGAACACCCATTTGAAAGGCGTAGTGAGCGCTGTTAAAGCCCTCGGGGCGAGAAAGACGAGTAGTGGACGAGGAAAAGGGAAGAACAAAATTTCGGCGACAGATCCGGAGAAGCGTGTGGAGTCTGATCAGGAATCCGACTGTCCCGAGCACTTTCCTGAACATATTTCGGGATGGTAGAGGCAATGGATTTTTTTTGCTATAATTTAAGCTATTTTACGCGATTTTTCACGCATATCCCCCGATGCCTGGTCCAGCGTCCGGATAAAACATCGACCTCCTGGGAGGCCTGGTTCGGATTCGGATAAGAAATTCCCCATTTGGGGTCCGGATAAGATGTCCCAAATTCCGGATTTTCCGGGGCAGGCATCATAGGTGATTGTCGGGGGTCCTCTCGACAGCCGGTTGTGTTGTAGGATGTTGACAAAACCCCGTGATTTTCTGTCAAAAGTCACGCGACTGATGGCCTGGCCCTCTTTTCAAGTATAGGACTTTGACGCGCCGCCTTTCTGGAGATTCCCATGTCAAATCCCTTCGCTGATAAACCACGGAACTTGAAATAGACTGCGAATAATTTCTGCAGCCTCCCTCGATGGTGAGTCCGGGTGTATGAAAACATTGCTAGCACGATAAGCACGATCTGAGTGCAATTGAGATCATCGAAATTGATAGAGAACGGTCCTGCTTACATTGGAAGGGTTCTTTTTTGGATTGCGAGTTTGCTGGCCTTCCGTCCGCGCCAAACGAAACAACAGTTCCCAAAGATTCGGTGCTTTTGATTTCACAAGTTTGACCGTCTGCGGAAACGACAACGATGTCAATTCCGCCTCACTGATATCATTCCCGAAAGGCGATTCAAAAATATCTGCCAGGCCTTCCAACTCTCTCTCAAAAATCTCTCGACTACATTCTAGAGCAAAGTGCTCCATCACAGGTCTTGCAGCCTCGGGACGTCCTTTCCGTGAATTTGGAGATCTCGGAGGCTTATGCCATCGCCGTATGATTACAGGCAACAACGGGCTGGTGCATAATCCCCTACGCGCCGCCCGGACAGTCGCGTCCCGCGTGCAATCTCTATTTCCCCAACTCAGTGCATCCAGAAACTGTGCAACCGTGAGTCCATTCCCCTGAATCACAGCGAGAATCTTCAATATCTTGACTGCGAGTGGACCGAGGGGCAATTTAGATGTGCTGGGCATGCTCGATAGCTCATTGTCGCCTTCATCAATGGGGCCAGATTCACCATCAGAGCCTTTGTCGATATCGCGCGGGCCAAAGTCTGACTCTGAGTCTGATTCTTGCTCGGCAGATTCAAAGCCGGGGTAGGTGTGCTCAGAGGACGAAGATTCCGCCATTTGGGAATGAAAGCAGGTAGTATTGTGGAAGAAACAGGAGCGATGGATGACGACAAAGTGCCTAAGCAAAAGTACTTAGTAGCATTTGCGTCATCTTCGACAGCTCCGTGACTGATGTGACCGTGTGGAGGGTGTTGCTATGTATACCAAACGCCCCAGACGTTCCTTATCATTTATTGAAACTCCGCCGGATCAGTCCCGAGAGAGATAAGATAGGATTCCACAAGAATCCGTGGCCCGCGTCACTCGAACGTCTGGGTTACCGAGACAGTGGCCATCCGGGCTGTACTAGTAGGACGGAAATTTTGCATTTTCTGAGGCCTGGTTAGCTGTTCGGATAAAACGTCGACCCTGGTGAGGTCTGGTCCCAATTCGGATGAGATTTTCCCCCATATAGGGTTCGGATAAGATGTCCCAAAATCCAAAATTTCGCGGGCAGGCATCATGGTTGATTGCCAGGGGTCCTCTGTCGAGATGTTGAAACTCACACGCGGTCCCCGGCGCCGCGCGCCGCGGGCAAGGAATCCAGCAAAAAAAATCCAGGCGGGGTTTGGGGCGGAGCCCCGACAAGCTGTGTACCCCCCGTAGGTAGGGACGCGAGCGCACTTGTCGAAGCCAGGTACGGGTCTGTGTACCGCTGATGCGAATGACATGAGCGACTGCTGTGACCGTATGGGGGGTGTTACTACACCAAATGCCCCAGACGTTATAGTGTGATCAGGTGTGATCGTTGCCTCATATTCTCTTATCATTTATTGAAACTCCGCCGGATCAATTTCGCGAGAGATAAGATAGGAAAACCGCCCTCAAGCAATTTACAAGGTCACGCTATAACGTCTGGGTTACCGAGACAGGGATGGCCTCGCCGAAGCGCTCGGTGATAAAATGGAGTTTCGTTTAGCCTGAGTATCATTTTTGCGTGTTGGCTGCCGAAACCTTGTGTCCGGATGCCAGGAAATGGGTGATAGCCGTGGTATTTCGGCTCAAGATCTCGTTGATTTCCATTGATTTTGCGAAGAATTCGGCTGATTCCGTCGAGATTCGGGCTTGCCGAGCCGCCGGCAATCTGCCCGCTCAACTTTATCCGAACTCGGCCAGACCTGGTCGGCACCCCTCCATGCTTTATCCGGACTTTCGACCAGCCTTGGTTGTCCAAAACTTGAATTCTTATTGGGGGAGCTTGCTCCCCCCTTTTGTCTGAGGATCCCGGAAAGTGTATGGCTGTGCTGAGTTCTGGCAGCTGATCTCCCACGGGTACGCCATCAGTGCTGGCATCGCACACCTGCCACATTGACAAAATTTGCTTTGTGCTCTCCCTCTCGTCTTCCCCTCAGCCTGCTCTCACGGCCGCCTACGGCCTCGAGAACCCTCCGAGAATAGCTACTTGGTGTGAATCTTATAGAATAGCTCAGTCTGTGTGAAGTCTTGGCCTTAGTCTGCCGCTGCCCCAGACCTCTTGCATTGTTTTCATGTATAGGATAACTTCAAAAGGATTAGTTGAGATCAAGTCACAGACCCAAATCAAATCCTACGCTACTTACTTATCCTACGAAATTTTGGTAAGTCACAGTGTCAATGGAAAGGCTTTCGTCTGTGACCCGGATTTTGGGGCGGGTTGGGCTGGGTTTGGTGCGAAAAAAGGGGTCGATAATTATACATAGACGGCTATCAAACTGATATTGCGGCGTCCGTGTAGCGGATCCTTTTTGCTTTTCGTTTCTGCAATCAGAAGCGTCAAACCAACCCAACTACACTTACAGTATTTTGACGTTCCTTTACACACCAAAAATGATTTTGAGATCTTCGTGCCATTTTTTGTTGTTATGCAACATCTGAGCATATAGACCTTTCACAAAACGGACGGACGATTCTTGCCGTCCCGTCCGTCTTGACGGCTGACGGACAAGAAAGATGTACTATGACGGCCCGCAGTAAAAGGATGAGCCTATGTAGGATTGTTTATGCATTTTGGAAGCTTGAAATTGGCCTGCAATGGGCTATTCTCGGCCCTCGGGTCAGAGTTCGCAAAATCAGGCACCAAAAAGCGAATGGCACGGCAATCTGATTTGTTGCTGCCCAAATGTCACACTCAAAGGCTAAAGTCACGCAGTTCACACGATGTCACACAGGCGTGACAGATTTCGTCTTGCATATTTCTCATAATGCATAGGCCTGGGGCGTTCCGGACTCGAGAAAGTCAACTGTAAGTATCAATTAAGAGCGTGCTTTATATATGCAAAACAAAATTGCGACTTAGAAGGTCGCAGCGGCACTTGATTTCACGAAGTACCCGGTGATGATGAGACTCAGATACTTATTCGGCCATTTCGGCCTGTACTGCAGTAGTCCCATCAGGAAAATCCCAAATTGATAATTCTTGGTAATTGGTACCAATTGCCGCCAATTGGTGATAATTGGAGGATTATCACAAATTATCAGATTCCGAAGGTCCTCTAATCTTGGCAGTAATTTGTCGATACAGTCGTAAACTAGGAAGCGCAACATTACGTAGAAGAGCAACACGCGGATTTCGGCCCTGATAACCATTCTCCAGCAGGAAATCTGCCACTTCCTACCGTTTTCAAGGTCGCTGAATTCGATGGAATGGTTTTTGGAACATGGAAATCCACCGTTCAGCTTGTATGGCCGCGATTGCTCAAAAATTGCCAAATCTGGGAGGAAATTTGATGTCCCCCGCTTTTTTTGGGAGATTTCCATGGGCCTGCTTGTGCTCAAATAGTCTTTGAAAGTGAAATCGGTATCCCTTGAAAAATTTGGACCGATTCGGTTTCTAACGAACTCAAACGAGCCGATCTTTCGCGGAATTTTGACCTGGCCGGGAATTTTGCCGTTCGATCCACATAATTTTGGGTGCTCCCCAGCAGGTAGAATTCATTGTATGATATCTTCAGCACCCCAATTCACCTTTATTGTACTGTCCCGACCTGCAGGGAAGGCTTCAGGCTTTGTTTGTCTGTGTTGCGCTTCTACGTTAATCGGCCAAATTCGGTGATGCCGAACTTTGGACCTCGATCTCACTCAAAACAGCTTCATTCATCGCAAACTTTTTGTTGAATCCATAGACCAGATACAGGGCTAGGGCTCTATCACAAAAATTCCGGGTATCTAGCACAATAATTTGCCTAGAATGCTAATCGTTGCGCTTCCATCAGGAAAATCAGAATCATAACTTACTCAACGAAAGGAGTCGATTGCGCTGTGTCCGAGATTTTTCCCATCAATTTTGAGGTTACGGCCAAATTTTCGGCTATCAATTCATAATTTTTCGTTTTTTTGACAATCGGCTCGTGCAAAACTGTTCTTTGGATGCTTAGCGACTGTTTTACACATACTGTAGCACTTTGTATGGGTGAAACGTAACGCGTAACGCCCGCCCTGTTTCGTTTCAACGGTAATGCATAACGGTCGGGTGGCTTCCCTGAGGACTGCGTGACATACAAAGATGTCGAATTATCATGTTTGTGGCTGTAAAATCTAGCTGACTCTACTGCTATAACCCTCCTTCTCCTCACTGCACTCAATCACTTTCTACAATCTTCGTCAAGATAAAACCGGTACGGTGCATCGGAGACCACGGGCAAGGTGCTGGGAAGGTGTACCAGAAGCTGGCCGAGGTAGTTTACCTAGTCGCTCGAAGAGGGCTTGTGGTGGACCCGTCGCTGGTTTAGGTGTCTGAGCGCGTGGCGCAGTGTTCATGAAAAAGAAAATAGGTGTATTACGGAGCCCGTAACAGGAGAAATGCAATCACAAAGGGCTATGGATACAAACAAAGCATAAACGAGAGCTAAAAATAGCCCAGAATCCGTTCAACGTTTGGAAATAGATTTTATCGGTGTTTGCCCGCCCGTTTCCAAAATTCTATGATGTCACGCATAACGCTGAGGCCGTTTCTGGTTTCAAATTCCATGCGTAGCGTTTCCAGTCACGCTCGAGGGTCTGTTTCACCCATACAAAGTGCTACAGTAAATCTAGACATCTGGGGGTATGTCACACCTTCCATAAAGGGAAGATCAAAGTTGTCGACTTTGCGTGTCCGGCACTGTAAATCTTCTGGAAGCGGAGGCAGTATCCCCAGGAAGTGGAGGCAGTATCCAGCGCCGCTTAGTGCTCGCCGCCCGTACATGATGCTCACTCCGTTAGGAGGTGCGTTCGGGGCGGCGGGAACAGCATGTCTGGAAGCGGAGGCGGCGTCCAGCTTAGCGCTCGCCGCCCGTACATGATGCTCACTCCGTTAGGAGGGGCGTTCGGGGCGGCGGTGAAATACCGAGCTCGAGTGCAGGGTGCCCGTGCATGAAGCCCACTCGATTGTGATGTGGGTTCGGGGCTCATCGATCATCGGATAGCCTTCAGCGATTATCACTGTAGTGCTGGGTTTTAAATGATGTAAGTTATTATACGGCTGTATTATACAACGCGTATTATACAGCGTATAATACATTCCATACACCGCAGGTTTGGAGAGGCGTGTATTTAGGTATTTAACCCGGTGTATCTTGGTGGTTTCTGGGCCCTGTGAACCCCTTTCTCGCCGTGTTTCCGATGGTGACATCTTTTCTGGACTAAAGCTTTTCTTCTGGCCCCAATGTGGCACTGATTGGGCTAGGTACTGATTGGATCAGCTAATCATGCATCAAGTTCGACTGCATATAATCTCGTGTTATGGACAAAACATCATTCTTAGGGACGAAAATCGGCTCAAAATTGGTTCAAAATGTGGTTTTTGCACCTCCGGAGCGGATCCGGCCCGGTGTGTATTTAATGTATTATACAGGCCATACCTTTCATACATCGGGCCCCCCGCCGGCATTCAATACATACACGGCCAAGATCATTTAAAACCCATAATCACTGTATCAATTATCAACTCCTACTGTATAGAGGGGTAAGCAGCATAAGAAGATGGGGACTGGCTACGCGAGCATACATCAGGAGGACGGCGAGAGGTGGGACTGGGAGTATAAAATGAAAAGGACCACGACATCTGCATAGGGTTGGGAAACTCACTCAACAATTACGGGGCAGAAATGAACAACAGCAATGTTGGCGCGCTGGCAGGGAAATGGATGCTGTGAGGTTAGAGCATGACACTCCCCACTAGCGGGAGAGAACGTAGGTAGAGACATTGTTTAGAGGTCGGAAACTTGTTAAATTCCCAGCCCCCCGTCATATTTCCCCTGCAATAAATAAACACCACTCTTGGGTATTCCAAGTCCATGAGGCTACTAAGTTAAGTTCCAGGTCAAAATTCCAAAAATTGCGGCGTGGCATGAGCCATATCCGACCTTGATCCGACCTCTCCTGGCCTTTCTTCCTGTGCCAAGCCTCCTCAAACAAGAGACTCATGGGGGAAGTTGGCTCCTGAGAGGAAGTTTTCGCTGGCGGCGCTGTCCATGATGCCCACTTTGAATGGGGTACTTTGCAACTGGCTGCTGACGCCTTGGGTGGAGTATCTCAGAATTTGCATGTCTCTGTTTCTTCGATGTTGGCCGGTGTGTACGAATGGTATGAGCCCACGATTCGGAGATGGAGTCCCTCACGTAGCCTGCTGCGAGCATCTGTCGATCCTCCAATTCGCGGAAGCACTGCTTTTTATGCTGCGATGACAGGAGAGCATCAAGCTTCCTCTTCAATTCTGACTCGTTTTTCTGCCGAAGCCAGAGCGGTTGGGCCCATCGAGGAAGAGAATTCAGCTCCGCTTCAGGAACCCCACAGCATTCTGGGTTAAGATCGAATGAAGGAGGCTCGGTGTTACAGCTGTTCCGGAATCCCTTGGCATGCGCGGGTTTTTTTCAGTGATATGATGCACCTTATATGGAAGTTTCGGCCGAAATGTTGTAGCCGGTATCCGAATCAGATAATCGTGACCCTCTCTTGCGCGGCGCTGCTTCCTCCTCCCTCACTATGCCATTCAGACATATCAGCGAAGACTTCAAAGTGCGGGCCCTGTGGCTGCTAGATAATGGCTATGTGACTGAAGAGGTTAGCGATCTACTCGGAGTCGTACAAGAACTACTGTAATCTCGGATATTGGCATTACCTACAAGGTTCTTCGTCGAGCAGCGAGTGAGCGTGACGAGGTTGCACGAGAAGAATGGAGGCAGATGATACGCAATACTTTTATTTCATCAATGATTGTTACGGTGGATGAATCGAGCAAAGATGGACGGACAATATTCCGCAAGCGAGGCCGTGCACCTCATGGAGTTCGTGCCCAAATCGAGGCTGATTTTGTGCGGGGAGATTGCTACAGCATCCTAGCAGCTTTGACCATCGATGGGTACATTGGAACTCGGATTGTATCGGGGTCTGTTGACGGAGATGAATTTTTTGATTTTATTGAGAATGAGATTGTGAGTTTGTTCCAATGCGACTCGAGCACCAGCTACTTATGATTATTAGCTGCCGAAAATGAATCCATATCCAAATGATCGGAGCGTGCTTATTCTTGATAATTGTGCTATTCATAAGAGTGCACTTCTTCGTGAGTTGGTCGAATCTTATGGTCGCCATCTTTCCATTTTTGTATATGAACACAAGCTCATTGATGTTCATAGGCTGCCACATGTATTTCTTGCCACCTTACTCACCGGATTTCAACCCCATTGAAGAGAGCTTCAGCGCCGGTAAGTTCTTTGTCTGTATTTGGGAATCTTCGGCATATTGAATATTCAGTGGACTTACCTTGGCAGCTGCCCAAACAAGCAATTTCGGGCGATCAAGCTCGTAGTGATTGCCAGTACGGCGGTGGTGGTAGCAAGGGAGGTTGGGGTGGTCAGCACATAGGCCAGGAGGGTATTTGTTCTGGATTTCTTCGACCACCTCTTCGAGTCCTTCATCGAACGGCACCTGAAAAACTTATATCAGCTGCAAAGTATCGAATGGATCGCAAACAAACCTTTTTCTTCGGGAGGCCTTCGTCATCAGAGAGTTCGGGCTCGTCCGCTCCTTCAGCCGCGCCAGTATAGCGACTTGATGTAGCGGTGGGCTGTGTCGCCCATGGCTAAACTCGCAGGTCAATCACCGGTGTTTACCAAAAAAGGAAATAACATTACCGTGGCTTGCGTCGCGGGAGGCTTCACCGGATTCTTCATACGCACAATAATATAGGTCGCCGACACGCCTTTGCCAGGCTTTAGAATTTTTTTGATGAGCGACTTGTATCCATCGAGGTCGCGTAGCGGGAGCCAAACAGAGTTGGCTGGTTTTACATATCTCCACTCCATGCTCGAAAGGACAAGGAAATTCGGGGTAGCAGAGAGCTTCTCTGCAAGAACCTCCAGGAAGTCGTCGTAGTCCATGTCCGTGTGAGCTGTGATAGGCCCGAAAGACGGTTGTTCAGGTTTGGGAGCCTTTTTTGCTTTGCGCGCTCCGGCAGACTTTTCAGGCGGCGCAGGAAGCCAGACCATCACCTCGAACTCGATTGCGTCCGGGATAGTGTCGTCTGGTGGTTGGGAAGCGGGCCCGGGTGTAGGGGCAGGTGTGGGGGCAGGGGCACGTCGACGAGAAGCTGGAGGCTGCACAGCTACAGAAAATGCAGCGGTGGGCTGCCGGAATGTCGTTGCCTGGACTTCGACAGGTGAGTCGGGATCATCGTCCGGGATGAACGAGTCGGAGGCAGTGACAGGAAGCTCGGGCGCCGGAGACCACAGAGAGTTATTGTTGACAGAGAGAGAATCGTGAGGTAAATGCTGTACAAGGAGTGACGGCGAAGAAGGAGAGTGTTGACGAAGATGTGAAGGAGCGATCCGGTGCCCTATATCATTGATAAGACATTTATATGATCATGAGCTGCAAGCTGCACGCACCCAATGTCTTTAGCTCTAATTCTGACCATGTAGGGCTTGCGGGCTGCATAGCCGGAAGTGAAGGGCTACTGCTGCTAGCGGACAGAGGATCATGCGAAGGGAATATATACTGAGGTTGCTGTTGAGCGGGGGTATAGCGCGGCGGCGGCACGGTGTATTGCTGGTCCATGCGCAGGAAGACCACTCAGGTGAGAGAGAAGAAAATTGTGGGGATGACGCGTCACCTCGGCCGAAACTTCTATATAAGGTGCATCATATCACTGCATCAAAAGTCGGAACCGCGCGAAAAAAACCCGCGCATGCCAAGGTATTCCGGAACAGCTGTAAGTGATTTACGAAGGCTCGCTGGCGCCTTCGTCAAAAACCCGTTCCCATAACCGACCACCTTCTCTTTGCAATCAATAGTGAGCGCCACCCAATGGTTATTGCCTTAATTTGCAATTGTGCCTAGACGTACGCGATCCTTTATCGCAAATGCCATCCCGAGACGGCGAAGCCATTAGAATTACCGAGAGTTTCGATACTCGGTTGGGTTCTCGTACGCTTGAGCCAACGCAAGCACAAAGTACGTCGTCTGAATGCAGCTGGTGCTGCCGTCGCTAATTCCGAGCTCTGCAGCCAACAGTTCGAGCAAATGGTCTTCGTGGTCTGTATTGAGCCAATCCTTCGTGAACCAGTGCGTCAGGTTTTCCACAGACCCCCCTGCCCTAAATCCTTTAACTTCCCCATCCCAAGGCAGCATCTTGAGCGCGGCAAGCGATGCTTTGATGTTCTCCGCCGCGGCTTCGCTAGTTGTCGACTTTTCAAGCCTTTCGTGCAACGGATCGACGGCGGCACACCATAGCGCTTTCGCCTCGCGCACACGCTCCAAGATGGACCAGACGGTGGCCAACCACAGCGGATAACGGTCGCCTTTGCCGCGAGCGCGGGTGAATGCACCATAACGATGGACTTCATTTCACTGTCCATGAGTATGGCGCGGCCGAGGTTCTTGACGACAATTGAAGGTGGGACCACCATCTCCGTGATTTTGAACGTCTCAACGGTTGGTGGGAGCTCGGAAAGATAGTCGGCGGGGTCGGGATAGACAGTGGATTTCCGCTGCGGTGGTAAGGTGAATGCGATAAGTTCTGACACTGGAAGATTCTTGTGAGGAAGGGAAAGCTTTTCCGGCCCATCCGGGATCCTGAGGCTTGCTGGAAGACCGCTCATTGTCGCGAGAGTGCTCGAGGGCAATGAGCGCAAAAAGCTTAGATAATTTGATGGATCTGCACCGCTTTCTACCCAATCTAGGTAGATTTCAATTCTGCCTTTGATTCTACTTGTCTCACTTGTTTTTTGGATATTAGCGGGTTTGTGCAAAGCGACCCGGGTCGCTTTGGGACTGCTCTAATCTCGACAACGAGCAGTCACAGGTGTGAGGTCCCAGCGACCTCGGAATGCCCCATGGCAATACTCTTCTAGGTCGCTTAGAGCTCCCACCTGGTATCTGTCGCTGCGGAGATCTGAGGGGTCGAAAAGCGACCTGGGTCGCTCGCACAAACTCTCTATTTACACTGTTATTTTGGAGTGACCGAGGCTCAGAGACAATTTCCAGCGAATTTACGAATTTTTTTCTCGTGTCACACTCGGTCCAACCCATTTACGAACCCCGTTTTTCGTTTCCATGTGTCACGCGTCACAGACTCGGAGAATTGACCGAAATACTACAGTAAAGTTTGATTGGCAAGAGCCTGAGGGAAAAATGCAGGTTCCTACTAGTCTCCCTAGTCCATACAAAAATCAATAAATCTTGTTCAAAATTAATTCAACGTTCGAAATGGTCTTCGAAAAATCAAAATCAAACCATTTGGGTATCCTCGCCCTCCTCGACGACCATTTCGATGTCGAGGGAGGAAATCGTGCGAATTTAGAAGTGTTCAAGAACTTCCGTGCTCTCCAACAGAGCATCGCGATCATCGTTCAGCGCGAAATCAACCGCGTGGGATGCAAAACCGGGAGGCTTTCCTTTCGAGACCATCGTGTTGAGTTCAGGACAGTTACGAGAAAGGTGACCCTGTACACCACAGTTAAAGCATAAACCTGCGGCAAGGTACTCATTTTGTTTCTTAACCGAAAGATGCTTGCCGCTGTCGCGAGATTTCGACGCAGTTGTTGAAGGTTCAGGTTCAACACTGGAAACCGAGATAACGCGCCCTCCAGTACGACGTTTCCCGTTTGAATCTAAGTCCAGTTTTTGGTCATCGGGCTTGGATTGAATCTTACTCAATCCAGCCATATCAAGTTCATCGTTATCGTCGTCAACCTTGACGATAATTTCAGCGCTTTCAGCACCAGCAGTGACTTCAGCCCAAGAGGAGGTTTCCGGATCGAGTTTATCCCGGAACATTTCCTTGCGTATGTCGGCGTTGAGGCTCCGCCAGAACATTACAACCTTCTCCTGGTTGGCTTCAAGACCAATGGTGTTGTATATCCGCTCCCATTCGGCCTTGTGAAACAACACTGACTTGGTGCCTTGAAGGCAAGAACGCAATCGAGTGCGTTGCTTCTCGCGGAAGTTCACAGGAAAACAAAAATTGAATAAACCCCAGAAGAATTCACTCAAAGTCCAAACATGCTCGTCATTCTCAACTTTACTGTTGTAGAATTCAAGTGCACGAACCGTCAAGTAGTACGACAAGTAAAAATCTCGTTGATCAGTCGGGACTTTGCCAAGTTGCACATAATTCGATCCTTCCTTGACGAATCGATGGAATGTATGGGCGATATACTGTATATTTATTATTTGCGACATGTGTGGCAAATTAGGGTACAACTTACACTTTTAGCTACAACTTTGTTGTACCGCCGGCAACTTCGAGCTGAATGGTAATTAGTATATATGGGCGATATAGTGTGCAAAAAGTATTTTCAACTTACTCATGGGTTTTTGCTAAAATTTGGACAACTTCGCAGTACTGCAACTTTGGGAGGTGCACAACTCGAATTGTTGATGGGACAACTTTGAGTTCTTGCAACTTCGGAAGGATACAACTTCGGAGGGAAGAGACACAACTTTAGATTGCTCTTCTGCACTCTGACCTGCCAATACTGATACCGTATTGTACTTACTCCCAGACACCTCCAGACAACCGGCATTGATTGAATTCGTTTGTGATCCGCCAAATGCGCTGATCAGCCGGTCTCAGACGGCATCTCACTGGCATTTCCCTATCAGGAGGTTTGATGATGCGGTGAGCTCGGCATGTTCGATTCATTTGAAATTCTGTCAATATCTCAGCGGAATTGTAGGGTTTTGCTTGCTTAAGCTTCTCTAATGTGGAAGAAATGTCTGACAATGCCATTCTAATACTTACCGTCCAATTATGATTGATAGATATATTTTGACATTTGCGATGCATTCACCATTCACCTGCCTCGTTTCCTCTCCTAGTGAGTCTTGGACTCTTCGGTGCTTAAAAGTATATCTATTTGAGTCAGTTTGTGGTACGTTATGAAGCACAAGATATTCCATGCATAGTGGATTTTCAGTGATCAGAAAGTATTCACATTAGTTCGGCGCCAAAACCGGCCTGATGTCATCATTTTTCACAATATCTACAACACGGAGGATCGATGGAAACTACCAGATTTCTACGAGGCAGCACATGCGACCAAGATTTCCCAAGCTGTAGCCAAGAACCGTGGAAGTTGCGGCCATTGAGACACAGTTGGGAGAAAGTTGCAGCAGCTCAAAGTTGTAATTTCTTAAGTTGCATCTCGTCGAAGTTGCTGCTGGATCGAAGTTGCCCAAAATTTAGCACAAATATCGAAGGTGTCGACAAAAACTTTTTGCACACTATGTCTGCCATAAGTATACAACCTGGCGGACGACAACTTTCAGGAGTGACAAGTTTGTGATGTGACAACTGATTGGGGGAGCTTGCTCCCCCCTTATCAGAGCCGTCACCGAAAAGCAATAAGCTGTGCTCTTGCACTTTTGATGGGTATCGTAACTTCTGTGATCGATGAAGCCGTGATAAATGGTTGTTCCAGTGTAATGCCGTACTATTCCTGCTGATCTTTCGACAACACTGCTTGATCCTGTCTGATGGAAGCATGTGTTGCACTGATTGACCCCCTCCCTGGCTGAGGCTACAGGCACTGAGTTCATGGGTTTCTAGCTACTGCTATTGAATGTTTAGAGCAGGGAGGTATACTTTGCCGTATTCATAAGTAACCATACCGAGAATTTTACATCAACTTCTTCCGCCCTGTTCCTTGCCCTGTTCCCAGATTTTTGTACTTCTCTGATTGCAGGATCAGTAGAACTATGGCACATATACTGTATAAAAATTCAAAATCGACAATTTGACCATTTTTCGAGTAAATTGGCAGCAACTAGGACATTTTTCATATTGCCAACTCAAAGGGTTAACAACTTTCGGGGCATACAACCGACTTCGCCGCAACTTGAATGGAGCACAACGTTCGAGATCACAACTTTCCAAGGTGACAACTGTAAAATGTCAGGTTGACAACATTGGAAGGGTAGGCAAGCAACTACAACTTCCCTAGAGTAGGTAGCAACTAAATTAGGTACAAGTTTTCGGACTACAACTCTAGCCAGCAACAACATTTTGAGCTGACAACGCTAAATGTACCTACCGCTCAACGACGGCAACTTGTTCGGACTGGGTGCCGTAACATGATTGACAGCGCGAATCCACACGTGATGTTTGTTGATCTTCTCTCTTGACTTCATCGTCGCCGCTGCTCGTCGTCCAATCAACGTCCAACGCCCGAGGCCAGTGTGATGTGACAACCGATTGTGATTCTATGCCGCTATCAACAACTTTCACTCTGCTCACAACAGTGTCGACAACAACTTTTTGTCCGCAATGGAACTCCGGCTACAAGTCTTTCTGGAGGCAACTTCTTTTGTATACAACTTGGGATTGCAACAATCGTCTGGCTACAACTGAATCTGGCGACAACTTTGTCTGGTGGCAACTTCTGACTGACAAATCCAACACATATGCAAAGTGCAAGGAAAACCAATTTATTACAATGCCGACTAGCAGCGGAATACTGTAAGGTACATAGTTCTCATCCATTAGCAACCTACCCCACGTGATTGATGTCACAGTGCCCATATCCGTCCAAAACAGACTGATGCTTAATTCATGCGGATCCGAGGAGCATAGTCGGTAATTTAATGATCATAGGCACGGTTCAGGACGTCAGAAGAAGGATTACCGCGAGTTGAGAGCTCAAAAACAAGGAGAAGGAAAGGGAAGAACCCAAATTTCCTTTTCGGGAAGCACAAATATTTTTATTTGTGATTCTCATTATTTACAGGAAACCCTGTAAATCTAAAATTCTACCTGGAGCAGGAGTAAAATGATCTCACCCATAGTAAAATTTCAAACTCCGCGACAGCCCTTTCGAGAAGTACCAGCCTGCCTACGGCAACGACCTACCCCAAATCAAAAAAAAATCGTTGCAAATCGTAGGCAGGCTGGTAACGAGCCTAGCATTCTGCCTTGATCCTTGTTTGTTCCATTTCTAAATTTATTGCGGCATGCTGAATATACAACAGGGTATCCGAACGCTGAATTCCTGCGGCCACGGCCCAAGGACCCGCTGCCAGTGGTACAAATATCATGCTTCGGGACAATTGCTAACATTGGTGTTCGTGCAGGGTGCAAAAGGTCCCCGTCGTTCTCCTCGCCGTCCCACAGTTGCGTTTCGTAACCTCGACAAAGAAACGATCGAGAAGACGATTGTGTATTTTTTTTTGATGTACCGAAACAACTTGCGCAACAACTTTCAAGAAATTTCATTGATGTGAGTTTTCAGTCAAAATACAGTCAGCTGTGTAATTTTTTACTTCATCAAGCTCAGGGTGTGCACCATAACCTCAAAAATATGCTCCCCTGTGTCAAAAAGTGTGAGTTTGGAATTATGGCCCACTATTACAGCCATATGTTTTGAATGAAAAAGGGTCATAATTATGACCCACTATTACTGCCAAAACCACATTCATCGGCCCATGTCACTCCGTCGACACTCGACATCTCTTCTGTCCTCCAAATTGTTCTGCTCCCACTAGGGCGTTCACATGGGGGCGTCATATGGCTCGGATCGCAAAGAGCCATCGCGGCCGCATCCGAAGCTACGAGAGATGTGGTGATACTGGGTTAGCGCGCGCGTTGTAGGAGTTGATTGGTGAAAGAATCGCGGACAACTTAAAAGTTGCCGCGAAACGGCGCAGGCACGCTCGCCGTCTCGCGCGTTCCTTCAATCATCTCCCGCCGACCGCGCGGAAGCCTGAGGTATGAATCTAGCGCTCAGCAATCGCGCTGGGAGGGCACCAAGAATGAATTGGACCTTGTCAGTGTCGAGCCTCACTCCTAAAGGAGATCCGCCCGCTGGTGAAAGATCAGACCAAGGACGACGAGCCTTCGTCCGTGGAAGCTGTGCAGATTGGGGGGCGCCGGAGTGCGGTCTCAGAATTGCGGTCTAGCGAGTTGCGAGCTTGCAAGTTGTCTGTGCTGGAAAAGAAGCGCTGGACGGCTGTTGGTTGAGAAGACAAGGCCGCTACATCAAAATACCTACCCCGCTCTGCTTCCTGCGCTGGCAATGCCTCAGTATCTGCCTTAGCTGCGTTAGCAAAAGGGGGAAATCGAGTCAATTTATACGACGTACCAGTCAATAGGAAGGCTCGCTTTACGCCGCTCCTTTGCCTTCAGCGCTGGCATTCCTCATCATCTGCATCAGCTGCGTTGGAAAAAGGGGAAGATTGGGACTCGGCGACATACCTCGAGTACATTCCGCCATTCGTCGCCAACTCTCTTCAACCACATTGCACCCCTCAGAACTCCGTTTCCACCATCTTCGTGTTCACGCGAATCACAATCCAGAGCATCGATGGCAAAGCGCAGGCACTGCGTTTTACCCTAAAAAAACTGCCAGCGTTCCGGTGGCCGTCCATCCGTTTTCGGCCACTTTTTCGGCCATATTTCCAAAACTGGCCGTGAGCACGCAACGGCCACAAAAACGGACACTTGGACGGCTGGCCGACCTCCCAAACAGTACTTGTAGTTTTTGCTCGATATTGATGCACATGATCTCGAATTCCAAACCTACAATTTATGCACCGTACGGCGTACTTAACTCCCGTCAATCACCCATTGGTGATTGCATCATCAATCAATTAATCTTGCTCTTAGCTGCCACCTCGCGTGCCTTCTCAATAATACCGCCATGCCGGCGCGCCCTTGCCACGTCGATGATGATATCATTTATTTTTACGTCTGCCCGGATTGCTGGAAGCGGCACCACCCTTCGCAACTCAAGGAACCATCCTTCAGTTCCACCTGCACAGGAGAAGGTTGTAGCGGTCAACTGTACACGGCTAAACGGACAGCATCTGCGCGCGAAAGACGGACACCCACTAAAATCATGCCGTTTTTCCCTCCCAACATCGCAATCCAACGGATGATGCGCCGCCCCGCCAAATACGAGGAATGTGCTCACTGGAAAACTGCCGAGAATATTGGCCCACAGCCGCCGGTTTCGCAGGACGAGTGGTTCGAGGGCAGAGACATGAATGCGCCGTTACAAGATGTCCACGATGGCTGGCGATGGCGTAACATTCCCGCTTTCCTTCGACGTGAATGACACAATGCATTATCAGGTGTACCTGTGCCCGTGGTCGGAGTGAAATATTTCGAGCAACGTGGTATTTAGCGAGCACTCGCTCTCAAATGATGCGGCAGTGGTCGTGAAGATAGGAACTTGACAGAAGCTGAACAGTCAACCATGGGTAGGCCTTCTATACTGACGAACGATTAAATCGTAGGTGATACCGCAGAAGTCAATCGACAGTATCGGAACGAAGAACGAGATATTCGAAACCAGGTAAGGACAAATGCGAATATCGCGAGATTCGATAAGGAAACCTTGAAAGAACCAGGAAAATAAAGGTGAAACCAATTCGGCAACACAAGTAAGGCAGACTCAAGGCTTAGCAGGAGACTTAACGAGAAATTCATGGAATAAGAGCTCCGCCGTTCAAGAGTGCTGGGAGCATGAGGCAAAGCCAAAGCGCATCGACATCCGGGCGGAATATCGCTCTAGGCCAACCCGCGTATTCGTAATTATAATGTTGTCGACATGAAAATCCAGACCAATCTAAATCACAGAATCTGGGAGGCTGCAGACACCAGCTGAAATATTTCGAGACAGATGTTCAAGCCCCAGATTGCAGTGTAGATGCAGACAAACTTGAAGCCTGAATCATTGGAGAATGTAACAACCAGCTCGTCGCCAAACGAAGAGTCGCAACGCACGCTCGCCAAGAGTGGCAATCAGGAAGGCGTAAAATTGGGGTTGTAACCCAACGAACGACGAGTGAAAAATTGGATAGATACAGTAAAACATTAGGAATCAGGACATGGCAGGATACGGAATGTAGCCCGAGAAATGAGTTGTGGTGGAACATCTGCAGATCAGCCTTTGATGTGAGAATGACCTACCGTTTTGAATTTTGGATATTCGCAGGAAGATACAATCGGAAGAAGAGATTTTTTTGCATGCGATAATATAGACGCCCCAAGCAAAATAACGGCGAGAATGTGGAGTAGGCGTGTTCGAAGTATTACTTCTTAAGTGCGAGATGAAACCAATTCGCGTAAGAACAAAATGTAGGACGGTGGTAGATACCTTTGGACATGTGTCCACGAATCAGAAACCTCGAAGTTGCAGTATTTGCGGCGAACGTAAACCGATGAAATGGATGAAAAGAATATGTTTATGCTTGTGGGTGTAAGTGCCTTGAGAATTAAGGTGGATGTAAGCGGGCAGGTAATGTCATAAGTCGCGAGGAATTGAAACACTTCTGAGTGCGGGAGCAACCAGAGTAGCAGGCATGTCCGCAATTTTGCCGTGGAAAAGCCCCGGCATCCATACACCCCAACCAAAGCCAGAGTAACCACCCTCATGCCCCGCACGGATGTTCAGGAGGGATCGAAGGCGAGCTATGGTAAGTTGATCTCCAGAAAAGAATTTGAATTCCAATGAGACGAATCCTTGACTTCCAGCTCGTCATGCACAGCATTAACGACCTCCTCATTGCCGACAATTGTGGATTCGTCAATATTCCATGCGGGAAGGGGATGGAGAGGGCTTTTATTCAATTTTATCCGGAGTCACCGGGAGAGCCGCATCAAGAGCGGCACGGAAGCGTTGGAATTTAGAGCCTCCATGGTCGACAATGATGCGAAGGATACAATGCTGAATGCATTTGTCCATTAGTTGAAGTTCGGCGGCCGAGAGTAAGATGTCGTGAATGGATAAGGGTGCGGCTGCGTGGAATGCGGCATTCAGATCCTTGATACGCATGTCCTCGAGAGCAGCCTTCAACAAAGGCCAGATGGTCGAACACGTTCCATTTTCCTGTGAGTCTGCGAACAAACAGTTAGCAACAAATTCTCCGATTGTTGGTACGGCGGACCTGTTTTCCCCAAAATCTGTTCCGCAGCCCGAAAGACCATGTTAATGTTATCATACGAGGCTGCATATAACCCCGTGGACGCAACAACGCGCGCCATGTTGCGCATTGAATCTGACAGTTGACGCAAAGTTCCCTGCTTGACCGATTGAAGGGAAGAGATAGCATCGTGAAGCAGTAATGAGTCTGGCGGACTATTGTGAACTATGGGCTCCGACGTCGTTGGGGTCGAGGGTGGAGTTGGAGGGGGAGTCTCGTCAGGATCCAGTTTGCGGCGGCGGCGGTTGATGACAGTGCGAGGTTTCTGAATTAAATTTTGATAGCTTTCCGAAATTCCGAGATGACCCAGCACTGAAATTGTCTGTCGCTGCGCACCGCTGGCGTAGAGATAGATAGCCATGATTCGGCGGGAAAAGTTGTTTCTTTGGCTGTACTCTCCCAACAGCGTGAGTGCCGACGACGTCACAACCTGCGGGAAGTCAGCGAGAACCAGCTCCAGAAACTGAGCGACCTTGCCAGAGTTCGTCTTGCTACATTCGCAATAATGTTCCGAGTAGAAGTCGAGAACGCTTCTAAAACTCGCAAGGCTGTCGTCGCGTGCTGCTGCAGGAAGTCGTACATACTAGTACTCCGCATGCTGAATCCATCGACGTAAGCTGCATCCACTGCGTCAGGGGTGAAGAGATCTTTTGACTTCGTTATGGCTTGGGCCTCCATGCGGGTCTGCTCAGCTACGAAATTGACCGCCCACTCCCGAACCTCGTTTCGAGCAGTCTGGCTATTTCCGCGGTGCATCCACAAGTCCAAGACTCTCGAGGCTGAGCCTGGGCGCCGAAAAAAGCCGTTCCACCGAGTCTGACCCTGCTTATTGGCTGGGTCAAAAACATAGAGCATGAGTTCCCCTAAATTCAGCCCGTCTGCGTCGAGTTGAGCCAAGACTTCGTCAAAAACCTGTTCTTGCGTTTTCTTTTCGGCGGCTACAGCAGCAAGTGTCTCTGCTCTTTTTCGCTGCCCTTTAGCATAAGCCTTGGCTTTCTTTTCTTCTCTGGTGCCGATGATGGGGCTGGTATAGATTAGACCGTCGCTCGAGAGCGGCGGTAATTGGAAGGTTGTGGTGTCATGGCCCGGAGAGTCTTCAGGGGAAGTCGGAATTGGGGAAGATGCAGAGAGAGAGTTGTGTCGGACCAGTCGCCGTCGAGCACTTGGAGTTGATGGAGGTGAAGAGGCTGCCGCATGTATTCCGACAGCGCCAAGAAAATATCGTGGTAGGCCCGGAATCCCGGTGGAGGTCGTTGAAGCAAGTGAACTTGGACCGGGAGTGTTGACATCGGTAGGGTCATTGTCAGAAGAGAGAACTACTCTTCCGCGCCGCAGCGACATGAGCGTTAGCAGACAGAGATTGGCATTACCAAATTAAGACATGAAACAGAGTGATCGAAAATATATCTCTGTCTCTACCCCATGCCCGTTAACCGCCAGTTGGCCATCCCCAGCCAAATGCCTCAAGCCAGGCCATGTGAGGGGTGGGATGACATTGGAAACGCTGAAAACCACGATTGTTGGCGCGCTGCACGCGCGAATTCCTTCCAAAAGCACACCAAATTTGAGCCGGAATCGGTGAATTTGGGGGGGCTCCCAGCCAAAAATTTTCCGCCGCCAGATTGGCCGCTGTACAAAAGTAGAGGTGACTAAGTGAGCGGCACCATATCCCGGCGAAAGGCAGTCCCGGCTCCGAGCAGCAGCATGGCGCGGTCACGTAAGCCAAGATAGATGCGGTTGGGGCCCGGCACCAGCTTGCACACAGCAACCGTATAAGTGTCTGAAAATAGTTAGTTACTCAGTTGAAGAATATGCGCAAACACACCTAGCGAGCTACCAGCAGCCTTGGTAATTTGCGCTTTCTCCGCGCGCTTCGGTTCATCATCAGCTGATTCAAATTGCCGAATCCCCGAATCATTCCGCAAAATGATCTGCGCTTCAGTGCATGCTTTGTACAGATGCTGGGAATGAAAACGACAAGACTCCAGAGCGCTGATCACTCCAGAAATCTGGCTTCGTCCGACGCTAGAGCCGGTGAAGCGCGAGCGGGAGAACCGAAGGTGAAATCAACAAATATCCCAAACCTAATCAAATCAAATCCAACAATCCTTCCAGCGAATATTCCAATCCAATCAATTCCAACAATCCAACGAAGCTGATTTCAACCTTCTATTCCACGTCGGCAGGCGCAAGTTCGGGGGTTCGTGCCACAGGAAATGGCAAGCGCGAATCCAAAAGAGGTATGTGATTGATTATTAAAAACGCCTGCTCGGTTCCCGTTCGTAGTCGTGATTCGATGTAATATTAATTTTGAAATCCAATCCCGTTCAATCCAATCCGTTCAGCCTAACCGTACTTGTTCCAATAAGATTCCGTTCTGTTCAAGTCCAAGTCCCACAAAACACGGGTAGAAACCCGGGCGTAAAATTCTCTACCTACTGTACATTTTGGCTCGCCTTATATACCCCAGCCTCCGCAGTTCCCGCAGCCAGCGGCTTCACCCAATCCAAAGCCGTATTTCCTTTCTAGGGACGATCCGCAGGCAAGCCGCAGTTCCGTAGCTGATCCCGTAGTCGCCGCAGCTGATCCCGTTGATCCTGCAGCTGCCGTGCAGACTCCGAGTCGAGCCCCCACCTGTTACCCTTACCCACTACTCCGTCGTCTTGAAAATCAAAAATTCACCTCTCCCGGTGAGTGTTTCCTGCATGAATCTGCTACCGCTCTTCACCGGTGATGGTCCCGCCCCCACGCTTCTTCTATTCATTTGGTCAGTATGTGGTAAATTCTTGCGGAAACAGACAAGAAATGATGGTGTACCTTTTCACGCGTGCTTTCGTACTCGAGAAACATTGCGACTTTTGCTGCGGTGATAGGCATAGCCGGAAGAGGTGTGAGTCTGGTATTTTGAGCCGCTTTCAAGGCTTCCGAGGCATTCCACCAGGTCTCGTAGGAGCGAAAGTGGCGCTCATATGTTCCCGGAGTCCCTTTATCCTCCTGCTAAGCGACCTAGGCCGCGGCTGCCGCTCCGCACAAAGGCGCAGAAGGAGAGTTTTGGCATAAAGGTGACCCACGGCTAGACAGCTATCTACAAAACACTGGCGCCCCGAAAAAAAGTTCCCATTGATGCGATGACGCCAATTACCATATGAGGTAAGCACTGCCGGATCCATTGCGTCGACGGCTGGCGTGTCAGGGCGGGGCGACCTGGTGTTGCAGCCTATGCAATTTCTTGATTGGACATCCCGTTGGCGGCCATGGTAATCATGAGCCGCTTGTGTGCAGGAGGGATGTTGCGGAAGGTATTGTAGGGCATGGTAGGCGAGAGAGACGTTCCAGGAGCAGTGACGAAAGGGCGAGTGTCGTTGGAGTATGGAAACCCGGAGCACCACGCTGATGGTGATGTGATCCCATCACGCGTTGTGTGATCTCCGGCCTCGGACACCGAATACCGCTCAGCCACGACCATTTATGGCAAGTAGCTCAAGTATTTGATGTAGCAAGAAAGTATTCAGTACGAATTGTAATGTTAGCTGGGCCTTGTATCCAAACAATGGAAAGTTTTCAAGAGCGTATGGCGGTTAAAGTGCACATTTAATCATTCCCCCCAAATATACGATTTTTTTTTTGCCAAACCCCCTAGAGTATGAATGGGGTGCTTGGTATAACTCCCCCACAAAAGACACCTTCGAAGTCGCCAGAATTATTTGGGGGGGGAAAATCCCAATTCCCCCCAAATACGAAGCTGAACTTTCCCCCCAAATAAACTTTCAATTTCCAACTTTCATTTTTTGACCCAACTGGCTCAATTTGAGAGTATTACCCTCGCTGAGCACCCTGCTTTGCCTCACTACTCTGTCCTTCATTGGCTCCACGCAAATTATAGGTTGTTTTGGCCATCAATAAAGCTCGGCGCACTCCGAGGCCGGCATTCTCCGGCATCTCTGTTGAACCTCAGTACAATAATTGCAACTTTCATCCTTCGAATGCCAATTGCACAGAGCACGACCTGGAGCATGACTCGGACTAGTGAGCAGACAAGCAGAAAAGGACCGAAAGGTGCTCTATCCGAGATGCCGGAAGCCGACTTCGAGATGGGACTCTCTACTTTATCGGGTCGAACTTTTGAGTCTTTTTTTTTTTTTTTTTTTTAGGAGCGTTTAAATAATACACCTAAGTCTGCAAAGCATTCTCGGTGCATCCGCAAGAAAACTGGGTGATTCCAGTAAAGCCGGGAGAAAAGTCCTGGAGGAAATGCCGTTATGCACAGGTAATAAACCTTCGTGTGGGACTCTGGCCTCAGATTTAACCAACTCCGGTCCTTCGAGTGGTGGGCCATATACCCACTAAAACCCCCTTGCTTTGCGTCCAATCGTCCGGCAACGCATGTTCATTTTGGAGCACGCCACTCCAAGTCTCAAGCACAATTTGCTTGGTTTTGGCAAGCGAACCAAATCTAGCTTTATTCGTGAGTGTTTGGTCGCGTTTCAAGGCCGAATTAATCATCGAGAACCAGCGGTTCTCAATTTCGGCATCAGTGAGGTTTTTCCCTTCCAAAACTCTCTCATTTCTTAGCTTCCAGATTAAATGGATCGATGCTGACACTAGGATTGTGAAGAATCTTTCTTTCGCTCGTAACCGGTTTCCTCTGTTGGTTCGGAATCGAGGGAGCCCGCAGCCAAGGATTAACCCCCAGTGTAGTTCTGGCCACAATGGGTACCGGAGATTCCATATCTTCTCACACAAGCTCCAAATAATTTTTTGTCCTGGCGCATTGCATTCCAAAGCGATATGTTCCATGGTGTCCGGAACAGCGCATGCTTGGCAGTATGCCAAATGGCGGAGATTTGGCACATTGTCCCAGAAGGTGCCGACATGGAAGGTTTCGTGCATGCATTTCCACAAGAAATTACGCGTGAGGCGATTGATGTCGGTGGATCGAAGTGATCTCCAGATCATCGTGTCGGAAGGATAAAAATTGAATTCATCATTAACGCAGTGCCGCGTACGGTCAAGATTTGAGATCGTGGACTTGCGTGAAGAGTGTCTCTTCATCGTCACAATCATCTTTGTGAACAGTCGTTGTGATCCCACGCTGAGGAGTATACCAGGGGAAGAGAACATCAAGTCAGGTTGAGTGTCAAGAGATATCGACAAGTAATCAGAAGAGTTAGCGTCGTGTAGGCCGGTGAATTTTGCAACTTTGAAACGCGTCCTTGCAGATCTTTCTTGCAGGTGAGCAATAATACTTTTGATGATGGGGAAGTTAGGATCGAGGGCATTATTTTCATAAGTAGAACGGTTGGTTACAAAGACAGATCCCAAGTATGTAGCGGGGCATACAATTGTTGCCGGTACTGAATGAGGCACATTTTGGAGTGCATAGAGGAGGCCGCCTAGCAAAGAAGCATGGAAAGAAGGCTCAAGGTCGAGGTCTAGGAAGGATAAGTGTAGACACTCGTCGACAAGGATGGTCGGCGATGAGTCTGATTTAACCGATACAGCAGCACACATCTGCGCGTTAATCCGGCCGCTGTTAAGAACCCGTGCATTCACTCGTATTGTGATTGTATCGTTCGAATTTTGGACATTGTACCGCTTAGCTGGCAGTTGGGTGAGATGGTCCTCAGTGGCGAAGATACGGAAGCCGTGGGATTTATCTGTCAAACAGATATCCGGATCAAAAGTCATCATCCCTTCTTCTCCGCTTTCATCATCGTCTCCTGGCACGGAATTGTCTGGCGCGGGTACCAAAGGATTCCACTTGGGGGGCACGCAATCCAACAATATTTTGGCAGTCTCAATGCACTCGCCTGGATTCAGGCACCGGAATTCATTTCGGTCTCGCTGGCAATCAGGGCAGCCACAGTTTTTGCGCCCAATTCCAGATGGATTCACGGTGTGCGGTCTCCTTGGTATAGTCGATCTTCGTTGGGCAATTGACAGAATATCCTGTACAGTCTTCGTCCCGTGATTTTGCCGTAAACATTGTACTGATTTCTTTCTTCGGATAGTCGCAAACTTTGATTCGTTAAGCATTAAGTGATTCCAGATGGGCATTTGTAGCTGGATTTCTCGAGCAATTGAAAGGGCAGTAAATTCTAGGTTATACCTTCTTGAAGCCCGAATCATTCGTTTGATTTCGTCGGGAAGGGGGTTTATTCTCCATTCCGGCACTCGAATCTTTTGCAGGAAGAGGCTGTACAACATCCCTTGGTTATGTTGTGTTTGATCAAGATCCCAGCGGTGGAATATGGTATGTTCTGCGAAAAAAGCCCAATTGGCACGATTACAGCCTTGTAACAGGAACTGTTTCAGGTTCCAGAGATCGATAGCTTCGTTTCTCGATTCTAAGTCGAGGATTTGCTTCCCACCGTTTTCGACGAGCAGGGACATCGTTTCGTGAGCAACGCGAGCTTTTTTCCCCTCCCAGAGGAAATTATCTCTCATTCGGATCAAGGTCTTTTCGACGTCGGTGGGCATGCCCTGGACTCGAGTAAGGTACTGTGTTCTTCCACCTATAATCATGTTAATGATGTGGCGGCGTCCCTCGATGGAGGGTTTCGTTACATCCCACCGATCAAGATCTCTCGCAATCTTCTCAATCGTTTCCGGCCATGGTGTGAGGTAGGGTATGTTATTTCCGACCCATGCGCCAAGGAATCGACATGAATCGGTGTCCGCCGTAATCTTCAAGTTGGGGTGAATCGGATGAGGCGTGCCATTCAATTTACGTGTGGTTATGAACTTGTGTCTGTAAGCAGCGGAACCGAAAGGGAGTAGAACAGTTTTAGCCATGTTATATTTTGAAGTTGACGCAGTGCACCATAGGTCAAGGATATTCCACAGCTGCGTCCAGTCATCAGTGTCGGACAGAAAGATTGTTGTGTCATCGGCAAAAAGCGACACAAGAAGCTTGCGATCAGTGCCAGGAACATTGATACCGTGTAAGTTGGATTTCCGTATCATACAGGCAAGAGGCTCAATAGCCAAATTGAACAGGAGGCATGAAATAGGGTCGCCCTGGCGGACACCGCGTATGACGGTGAAGGGTTTGCTCAGTTCCCCATTTACCATAACTCTAGTTTCGGCGTTTGTGTATAGATTCTGGATTAGACGGCAAAATTTATCAGGGAAGCGCATGTGCCGAAGAGTTGATAAAAGATATGAGTGATCTATCCTATCGTAAGCTTTTTCCTGGTCTAGTGCAACAATGACTCCATTTTCCTCAACGGCGTCGGCATAGTTTAGTAAGTATTTAACCTGCTTTACTTGATCCTCAATCTTACGTCCTTTCATGAACCCAGCTTGATCAAAGTGTATAAGATCGGGGGCAATCTCGGTCAGTCTTAGTGAGTGCGCTTTTGTTAGCAGTTTGTAATCCGTGTTCAACAGGGTTACAGGCCGGTAATTTGCAATATCAGCGCGATCTGCCTTTTTATATATCGGGCACATCCACCCTGTGTTGAAGTCAGTTCCCGGCGCAATCCCATAGGTTTCAATGTCATTGAAAAGGGTCTCCAGTATTTCCATCACATTCCAGGAATCTTCGCGCTTCGCGACCCTTTGTTTGTGCTGAATCTCAAGCCACTTGTAGAACTCATAGGGAATGCCGTCGATTCCCGGTGCGGAACCTGACTTTGAAATCCTCAAGGCGGCTCTAATTTCATGGGTGCGTAAGCCGGTGTCCATTGAATCATATTGATCGCTGCGAAGGTGTGCATTACATTGCTCGAGAACCATCGAGGTTGCTAGCATTTTGGCGTATGGATCTGGCAAGTCCTTGGTTTGAATTCTGTTGTGGTATTCCCCTGCAATATCCGCCATTGCCTTCGGTCGAGTTTCGTATCGGGCGGAGGATGTTTGATCCGGTTTAATGAATTCGTGAATGGTTTCTTTCAAGTTGTAACCCGAGGCTGATTTCGTCCAGAAAGAGCTGTGAAGGGTCTCTCCTTCAACATCGTATCTTGCATTGGAGATGTCTTTTTTACGTTGAGCTCTTTCGGTAAGACAATCATTTATCTTCTTTTCAAGCAGGTACGCCGCTACATTCCGATCCTGTACAGGAATCTCCGTATCGTGAATGATCAAGTGGAGTCGGGCTCTCCAGGTTCTCAGGTCTTTGAGCTCATCATCGTCAATCGATGAGCAGGACTTTCCATGTGCCAGTATGTCTCGTTTAAATTTTGCCCATAGTGTTTGAATATTCTTATCGGGATTTCGTGGATCATTTTTCAAGGAGTCCAATTCGGTTCTTAAAGCAAATCCCAATCGATCAACCTCAGTAGTAAAGTTTCGTGTTTTCATGAGGTACAGCGGAAGGCTAAAGCGGCCTTTCCCAGGTTTCTCGGCAGTTCGACACACTACCTGAACTGTCACAATTGAGTGGTCGGATTTAATAGCGGTCTTTTCGATGTTCCATTGACGACAAGAGTCGAAGATTGAGTGTTGTACGTATATTCGGTCCAATCTCGATCTTGAGTAGTGAATTAAGCCGTTCGTAGGGTCTGATCTGCATTGGACACAGGTATATTCTCTGCTGTCTGGAAACGTGTTCCTCCAGCCATCTTCCATTTGTAGGAGAGATTTCAGTCGGTGGAAGCTCGGTGGTACGGGCAATAATGAGCCCGATAATCTGTCCCTTCCATCTTCCACAAAATTCCAATCTCCCAACGTGAGGTTTGGCAAAGGGAGTCGTCTGTCGTCATGCCATTTTGACCACAGATCCTTCCAGAGTTTATCGCGCTCCTGCGGCGCATTAGGTGCGTATATGTTCAAGACGGTGAGGGTTTTCCCTTTGTGCCAGGGAATGGTGATCATTAACGCGCGACCAGGCATTAGCACGTATGTTCGTGTATTCTCGAAGTCGACAAATTTTTTGTTCAGTAGTATTGCAACACCCGCAGTTGAAGTGGGATTGGTCGGGTGAGCTGAATGAATCAGTCTGAACCAGCGATGATATATCTGGTTGAATTGCGCAGAGCCGGCATCATCGAGGTGGGTTTCTTGCATGGCTAGTACCCCGAGCTCCTGCTCATCCATCATTTGCTTTAGATATCGAAATTTATGGTGTGCGCTGTGCATCGAGGCGGAGGTTTCTCTTCCCGCAATGTTGAGGGACCCGACCACTAAACTGGAACGTACGGATTTTGTTGTTGTGTGTAAGCCAACTATCTCGTTCCTTCTCCTGATCTCAGTGTTAATGTGATCCCAGTCGTCTGAGAGATCCTCGTTCGTGGTTGGGTGTAGCTCGGTGTTGGTTGTAGTGGAGGGCTCGGATGGTAGCTGGGACGTATCTAATCTGTCGGCGTAACGAAGCGTCGAAAATGACGAGTCAGTTCCAATGCCGTCGTTATCGTCGGCAAATGAAGCAAATTTTCGTTTCGTGCCATTTACAATAGCACTTGAAGTAGATTCTTCCGATTGTTCAACCTCCATAGTCGCCTCGACTGATGTAGGCGAACATTCGGAGGATTCAGTATTATTGGAAACAGCACAGTTTTGCTGCCTTTCGCATGACACCGCAGCGGCCAAAGCAGCGGAGTCGCTGCGGGAAGGGCCGCGTATCTGGTAGTCGGGGCTAGGCCCCCATTGACCCCAACTTCTGCTGGTTTCACCATGTGAGCTCGCCGCCGGCAGACACGAGCGAGAGGGATGCACCGTCTCCCCGGAACCCTCCCGTGAGCCAGGAGGGTCTGTGGTGCTGGACAAGTAATTGTTTGAGTTCATTTTCATGTAGGTAAGAGCGCGTTTTAAGACCGCCGTCTCGCAAAGGAATAAGGGCACCGTGGACAAGAAGGTTTGAGAGGTTAAGGTCTCAATTCAAACAACATCATGTTACAATTGCTCGGTACACTAAGCTAACTTCTCGTATCGTACAGCGCACAATTTTTTAAGGGTTTTATGGATAGTATAAGTGTGTACCATTTGAGAGTCGGACGCAATAGATTTCGAATCACATCAGGGAAGACGCAATGATCAGCGGTGGGTGAGGGATGGAGGGAATCAGCGGTGACGAGGGTAGTATCGGTGGTGGTCGTCGAGGAAGCCTTGAAGGACATGCTCCGCGCGTTGGAGGTGGGTGATGAGGTCACGTACGAGTTGGTCGTGGACGGCGCGGGCATGGGCAGTGGCTCTGTAGTATTGACCTCCACGGTGAAGGCGACGGATGTTGGTGCGGACACGACCCTGTTGGGCAACATGTGAGAGAGGAAGTGAATGACATAGAAAACTGACGACGTGGGCATTGCTTTCAATGGCATCCTGGAGGGCACGGTGCACAAGGCGATTGGGTAACCGATAGAATGCGTCAGCCGGGGTTATGTCGCGACCAACGAGAGGGCGCGACTGCATTGTGGGGTAGTGGTTAGCTCTGAATATAACATCTAAGTATTTGATACTTGAACGTACGGCGATGGTGAGAGCTTGCATGTTACGAGTCATGGCGTTGATGGGGCCAGGCGTGGACTGGGACCCGTGGCCTCCATGACCATTTGGGGTGTCGTCGTCAGAGACGAGGTCGGGCACGTTGGACTCGGAGTCGGAGTCAGAGTCATCCGTGGTGTCGTTGGTGAGAGCCATGTTCATAAACGTAGAGACAGTGCGATGTGCGGGAGTGTTGGGGGCCGTGGCCACCACGTTGTTGTAAGCGGGAGGAGGATTGGGAGGGGATTCTGTGTCGGAAGGCATGGGGGGTTATCGTATACTCGTCGACACCGCTCCTTATAAACACTACTCGCCTTGTTTAGCCCGTTGAGGAAAGTCTCAGAGTAATTTGGGGTGCCTATGAGCGTCATCCATTAATTCAGTCGTAGAATGTTGAAGAATTGAGAGCAGGTCTTGTGGACTCGCGCTCGTTTCCAATTTGCTATCGAGAGCGGTATGAGTTCTTGTTGCAGGCACTGCGCTCAGTTGGATTTGAGGACTATGAATGGGGCTCGGGGGCGTGCGTGCGGTTGGCTGAGTCGGGCTCCGTATTCCCGAAAGCTCGCGGGGGCGTAGATGGTAGAGGGAGGCAGAGAGGGAAAGACGCTGGGTGTGATGTTTGTCAGTGACGTTTAAGGTACAGTCCCAAGTCGACGGTCAGCTCTCGCCGTCGTTACTTAATTCGTCAGGCTTCAGGCAAGTTCAGGCACGAAGGCGGCATTGAGGTAATGGATAGTGGTGTATAGTACAACAAGAGTAGTCAGTATCGTAGAGTAGGTCGGGATGTAAGAATAGGAAAGGTGTACGTTTAAGCATGGACGAGCTCGAGATATAAGTACAAAGGCAAGCGAGATATAAGTACAAAGAGGAGGCGCCAAGGTGAAAAGTTACAAGCGGCGAGGACGATTAGCCCAGCCGTTACGTTTATAGGTACGAGGGAAGCGTCCGCGGCCCTTGCGATACGTGACAGTGGTGAAGCCCTCGGCGTCGGTGTCGCGGATAGAGCCCAGAGTAGTACCGACTTTGGTGTGGTCAGCCTCCGGCGGGTTTGGGTGAACGGCGCGGAATGCGGGGGAGGCAGTGATAGGGCATTCGTCCTTATAGTGATCGAGGCCGAGGCATTCGGTGCATTCCATCGCACAGAATCGGTCGGAAGTGTTGGGATTGAATGGGGCGGCACGGCCGCGGTTGTCGATCAGGAAGGTGAACGAGGCAGAGGTGAGATGGTTCTTCCAGGTTTTGATCGCCTTGTTGTCGGTCGACGGAGGGGGCATGTACAGTCGGACAGCATTTTGTTGCTGTGAGTTGGGCCCGCGACGGCCAGGCATGTAAACCTGTTTTAGTTAGCAAGAGATGTATGAAGGTAGTACAACACGCACGCGGCAGTGCTTGACTTCAGCAAAGTCCAGGATTACTCGTACAATCAACGGAATGGTGTCTGCGTTGGGGACACGTTCGTGGTGCTCCTGGAGCTGCCGAATGACTTCACGATCCATGATGAGTCTGTCGAAGAGGGCGGAGAGGAACTCGTGGGGCGTGGTGCGTTCGGAGATGCCGACATAAGTGCCGACATACCAGCTGGCCTCGGGGAAAGCTGGGAGGAGGTAGAAGGAGAAGCCACTGTTGTCGGCTGGGCGTTTGCTGTTTACGATGGCCTTGGACGGGTCGGCTAGGATGTTGTCCTTTATTTCGGGTGTATCACAGAGGATGAGGTTGGTGTGTGGCAGGACAGGGCCATTGGGGTCTCCTTCCTTCGGCGTAGGCGGGATGACGGTAAAGTCGTCGTTGGTGGCGAGCCCGACACCGAGGATTGCATCAGCAATTGCATCGGCCCCGGATGCACGATCGGCAGGGCGGTCGCGCGTGATGATGATAGCGGTCATCGAGGTGACTGCAATAATGAGTTGTTATGGGTGTGTGTGCAGGAGAAAGGGCACGTACTAGGTTTTCCCAACACCTTATTCACATTCTCATCGAGGTGGTTAAAGAGAATGGAGTCCGACGTCCAACCATGAGCGGGGAGTAGGTTAGTCTTGGGGCCAACGAGGTAGTCTTTGTAGTTGGTGACGGGGGCGTCTGGCTCAATGAGGGTATTATCGTGGTCCATAGTGGTAGTGGTACGGGGGAGAGTGGTGAGGACGTCAGACAGTTGAGCATCGCCTTAAAGATTGTCCATCAGGCCGGGGTCGAATTTTCTGGAATACGGGCAGCCAGTGGTATTCATACGGCCATCTGAGGCCGTTATGCGCGTCAACAATTGAGTCAGAGTGGATTTTCTAGGTCGTTCTGCTCAATTCCAAGTTTCGCGGGCCCGAGAGTGAGTTGAGCATGAGTCATTTGAGTTGAGGAGCCGTCTTGTGTAGACTAAGAGAAGCATTATAGCCAGGCTCAGAGTGCACCGCAGGATCGTCGATACTCGAGAGTACCTATAGCAGCGGAGAACGTCGGTTGAGCGAAGAGCTTGAGGAATGACTGTTGATGCTTATTGATAACCGAAACTTCGAGAACATTTTCGGTCTCCCTCGGCCGAGATGTTGCGGCTGCTCAAGTCGTCGTTAACTGGCTTCACGCGTCGTGTCGGGTGGTGAGCAGCACTTCAGGGCTCAGAAACGATAGGGTTCAGCTAGGGTCAGGGCAGTCATAAGAACCATGATGTATCTGGGGCCGGGTGTGTCCTGAGATTCAATGTGGGAGCTAATATCATTATAGTAGGTGTGCATCTCGCTCTATAAGCGTGTGGGCTGACTGCCGGGCGAAAAGCCATGAGAGGGGGGTCATCTCGGGGCGTAGGCCCAGGTAGCAACACCCTCCTGTACGAAATCCACCTCCAATTCGTTTCCCAAGAGACTCGGAAAGCGAGATGGTGGCGGTTCCGGATCAAGGAGCCCCCCGTCGAACTTTTGAGTCTTACTTCTATATTCCAGGCGTGGGCAACGTGTCAATTGACAGATCTGGAGAATACACAAGATTTTTAGAGCTCACTGCTACCAGACAGCCAAATACTCGAACAAGACTGCCAGACTGGGTCATTGTCCAATCTCTTTGCCACGTTGTTTTTGATGAATGTCAGCCCAGCCTTGAAGCCTTCCGATGTAAATTAGTAATTGAAGCTTGATATAATAAAACTCTGTGTAGTACAGTGGTGGCAAATAGAAATTGCCATGGCTTTTTGGTAAAAATCTCGATGTATACTTCAACGAATGACCTCAAATAAGATGTAGAGATGGGTATGTGATACTTCTGTACCTCTTAGAACACTCAGCAATATAAATCGCCCAGTATAGATTGTTTGCCTCCTTCAAGATGATTTTGTGCTCCTCCGGAGAAGAGTAGCGAGTGTAAGCCGTTTGACCTCCAGATTTTTTCGAAAGCTCGCGGAATGTACGTTTGACGACAACCAACTCGCTTTTGGTAGTCCCCAAGACCGCGTCGCGCAAATGGTGCAAGGTGATCCAACCACGGTGAGCATTTTTGAATGTTCCACATCCAATTGATAGGTTTGACTGAATGGCAAGGAATCCTTGAGATGCTTCATCTGGTGTACAAGTGAAGCGGGAGAGATGTTGAAGCTCTGGGTCCAAGAGCTCATGCAATGAAGGCGGCTCGATTGCATAGAATTCCACCCGCTCCGAACCCAGAGGAGCTTTGAAGATCAATGTAAGCGCACGATAGACAAATGAATTCAAAATTCAACGTACTGGCACTCGCAGTAACATCCAGTTGACCACCAACAGCTAGCACCTTTGCTAGGCGCGACCGATCGGGTGAAACATATGCTGGAGGGCCTCTCTTTCTAGATTGAGGAGGCGTTCGAGGCCGAGACCACAAATTTGCGTTAGAGATCATTGTAAAGTTAGGAAAGTAATGATTGGGTACCTCTTCATCTTCGGAACTGTCGCTCTCTCTATCAGTAATAGTAGGGTTATTTCCATTCTTTGATTGGTTAGCATGAGTGTGGCAAAGATTCAGTACCCGTACCTCGTTTCATACCACTTGCAATGGAGCAACTGACATCTCATTAGACACACAACAATTGGCTCGGCTCGATGAGATGCTGAACAATGACGAGCCTCAAGTTGTAGAAAATGATAGAAATGAAGGAGTTTTTGCTTGGTTCTCTGATGATGAACAGGAGCAGGACGCCACGGCAGATGACTTGTAATCTCTGTTCCACTTCTCTCTGCAATTCACAATGTCCAGTCCTACATTCATCAGACTATATGCTACAGTAATTCATGATTTATTGAAGTCTTGTTTCAAACTGACAGAATAGAAATTGTACTTGAGGGCTGTTCGAAGAATTTTGTGTACAGATAGTCAAACACTTAGATTTCTCGGCCAAACCTCGCGTTTTTGGCTGAGAACACCAAGAAACGTTTCTTTAGATTCAAACTCTGTGTGTATATATCAAAAAAAAAATCAGACTGCCACCAATGCAGAGAAACACGAAGAAGAGGAAATTGATACGGTCATGTGACCGTGTTTTACTTCACATTTCCCATCAAACTTCATTCAACGCCCATTGCTTCGCATCCCGATGGGTTTTAAGAGTGTCTGAGGTAAGAAATATTGCTTATTACTACAGTAGGAATGTACCTATACCAATAAGCAGGGCCATAGGATCCTCATGGCAAATCGGCGCTGGGTTTGTCTGCAAGTTGGACTCGTACAGCCACTCGGCTACCTATCTGCAAGTCCGATGACAGATTAAAAGTCGTAATCAATTTGCCGCAAAAGTAAGCATACCAAACGCATAACACAGTCAACAAAGTCGCGCCCAAGATCGTTGAGAGGGGTGTTCCGGGTCCATATAAGCCATAGCGATATGCCGCAGACGGAGATCACACAATGTGTGATGGGATCACATCACCATCAGCGTGGTGCTCCGGGTTTCCATATTGGAGAGAGTGGAGCGGGCTCTAGCGGGCTGGCCGAATTAGGCAGGAGCTGTCAAAACCGTTGTGTGAACTTTTTTTCGGAGCGCTCCAGTGTTTTGTAGATAGCTGAATACGTTCCTTTTGCATGATTTGAATGCGGGTAGAAACCGGTCTGACCCTCCGCATCTCATAAATAAGTAGCTTTGTGAGTAATCAATGGATTGTCACGAAACTCTATGGCTCCATTCGGTAGCGTCATTTCGGAGCACTTGACGTCATCTTGGAGCATCTCTCACCCGGGGAATTTTTATGAAGACTAATGAAGTGCTCCAAAGTGACGCTACTCTAAATGCCTATAATCTTAATATAGTTTACTCGTCATCACAGAAAGTAACCGAAAATTCGATTATTTTCGATGGAATTTGTGGTATTATACCATCTCAAGTAGGTAGACATAATCTTTGGCATCTATTGCCCTCCAATACAACAGAAATCTAACCAGGTAGTACTCACTTTATAATCAGATAATCTTTCCTTGTCATATATTGATGAAACCCGATAAAATCATTGCATCAAACGAAGTAATAGGGGCAAGAATCCAGGTTTTATGCATGAAAGAAGTAGATCTGTATGTCTTCCTTCCATACACCTTCTTGAAGAATGGTAAATCTACTTGACGACAAAATACAGAGTGATTTTACTTTTGATGGTGCCAAAATTGACGGATAATCTTTATGCATCACAACAAGGGGGTACCGATCTGCGAGTTCCGCACCCTGTGTCGAAGTTTTTTTCTCAGCGATTTTGAGGACCCCCCTCCCCTCCAAATGGGGAAGTTTGCCATCAAAACGGCTCGGCCCTCCCAGCTGTGATAATTGGGTGGAGGGTACTAAAGCTGCATTTTGGAAGTATTTTGCACCCCTCAGAATGCAGATGTCTGCTGTATATGGATTTTTTTTTCATCGCTGATCATTGATCACGCGGATGCCATGGGAGAGATTTCTGCTGGAAAAGCATGGATGTGTATGGTGGAGCACTATTCAGCCCATACTACAAGGTTTCAGTCCATATACTTACATGGAGGATCCGGATACTGCGGGTGGTCGAGTCGTTGCCATATCGGGCTGCCTTGATGCCCAATCAAACTTCCCGATATAGGAATAATGTACCGCCCCTCTAACTCAAGAACCACTGGGAGGTAAAATGTCAGTAAAGTGGAATCCTACTTAGAACTTCTTTCATATTCTGACATGATTCAACTATTTTAGATTTCAAAGCCCCTTGCATCACAATTCATGAGACTTTCAGACGTAAAGCAAGAGTTATATCATTCTAAACTTGTTGGTGAGGGATAGGGGAGACCATAAGCTGATATATACTTTCACTTGCCCTCCAGGCATCACTTTTGCGGGCACAAAATATGATCTCGGCAGAACAGCCAAATAAACTGTTTTTCTGGTTTTTCTTGCGAAATCTCAATTTTAGGAACAATTTGAAATGTCCAGGGGCTGCCCTAGTATTGTGGACCATGACATCTTGTACCCAAAGTGGGCCATCTACGGTTATTTTGCAGATTGGACAAAGTCTTGCAATTGTATTGTATGGATTATATCGTGATACTCTAATTTGCACCGGTTCTGTAGGAAGCAAGACAAACTTGTTTGCCCCAGAATTCATAACACGAAATCCTACTATAATACATTATATTTTGAGGTCCAAGCAGCGCGACATCATCATGTGACCGTGTCGAGATGACGCAATTTTCGGTTATGTACTTTCTGTGATGACGAGTAGTTTTACTCGAACCGTCACCAACTTCGAAAAACTTCTCAGCCGTCAGATGCGCACTCACAAAAGGCCGCAAGATACCTTCGGCTTTTACGCGAATTTCCTAATCATGATGGACATTGCTTGAATTCGGAAGCCGCCTCGGCCGCCTGGGCTTTATAGTCGCGCCGAATCTAATAGTTAGAATCATCAATACGTCTAGCTGCAGGTCCAGCTAAGTAACTTACAGAATGATTTCAATTTCGACATTGATCTTCTACTTGGTAATTGCGCTCAATGGATTTGCGTACGCCGCACTGCCGCTTGGCGCACGACAAGCTTCCGACTCTGTCATGGATTACGCTAAGTATCTTACTCTACGATCATTCGTCTCTTGTTTCATATATTTTCCAATTACCCCTTACTACCTATTTCCAACCATCTACCTAATTTCCAACCATCCACATGCTACTTATTCACATGTAGTCTATACCACACCCTTTTAAGTACTCCTTAGCTACGAAATCAAGTTGCCTTTTTCCTCCCACTTTCTTCGCCTCTGTGTGCACTCAACGAACGCCTAAACCGCCTCGTTTCGTCTCAAGACTCAGTAAAGATTCGCTCTTGCTGTTCCCTTGGACTACCGCTTCAAGATATCGTAAAGACGAGCTCTTACGACTTCTTGGGCAACCCCGCACGCTACGCTAGGACTGTAAACGGATTTCGCACATTATATATTCGTACTCAACAAGAATACATCGCGTATTCTACAACACTGGTGGACACATTGGGAAATTCGTTAAGCACAGATCCCTAGTTATCGCCACTCTCCCTACTCATTCTATTCATCATGAGTGGAGAACATACCTTGCCTGGTGGACCAACGGACGCAGGGCGCACTCTTGGAACTACCGCACCCGCGGGTAACCCTCAGCTCGGCGTTGATCCTAACGCACCGCTGGTGAATCTGAATTCGCCTCCTCATTCGACACATTCACGCTCCCCGTCCATTGAATATGTCGATGAAAATTTTGCTCTCGAAGAACTCTCAGAGTTCGCGGGTCCATGCCTCACCCATCTCATCGATACCTCTATCCGTGTTACCCCAAATACACTGGATCCTCCCATCTTTAGTGCCTCGCGCACTATTTCAACAAAATTTCCTCACCTTCTACATCGCCGCCAACATGCTTTGGAGCTTGGTGCTATCGCTTTCGCGAAACCTGTTCTTCGTGATCCCAAGGCGGCGACGCGAACAATGTTCAATGTCACCTTTCGTGACCAACTTCAGCTGCTGGCTGCGGCTATCTCATCGGTGGAGGTAGCACAACTCGTTGACAACGGTGGACCGGTATATCGTGTTCAGATGAAGTCGTGGTGGGCTCTCTGGAAGAGGCTTGACGATCTTCGCAAACAATCAGAACATGCCATCATGGCATTGGGCGGCAGGTTCGGTATGCCAATCAGGCCTACGTGGGGACGAAATGAAGACCCACAAGGATTTTACTCCGCAAACGAGTACGAAATTCTTGCGGTTTGCTTTCGTGCCGAGGTCGAGAGTTACTTGGTCTTTCTCGATGAGCGTTATGATTTTATTGCCGATGAACCTCGGGCGCCGAATGAAGAGGCTCTAAGCTACTATCAACGTTCATTTAGCGCCGCTCCTTCACGCAAGACCTATTCCCTTGCTAGCAATTCGTCGACTCATTCATTCGATCTTCATCCTGTCTCTGTTTCAACTCCTCCTCCCTTACCTCCCTCCGCGCCGAATGCTCCTTCTCCTCCCAAACCTAAAGCGGTCAAGCGAGAAGAAAGGGAAGTAAGGATAAACTCTCCATCGGTCCAAATATTGGCCGAGGATAGTGTACCTTTCCCTCGTCAATCCGTTCCCCCGAAGGCATTTCGTGGATCTTCAACACAAGGCTCTGGCTTTCAAGCCGCGTTTGGACCTCTGAAGTACAAAGGCGACAATGCGGGCTCTGAATTCAAGCGCGAAACTCCTCCGCACATGTCGGGCTTGGGAGTTCAACTGCCTTCACAAACCCCGAAGCCTTCAACCAGCGCTCACTTCCGTCAGTCGAAACCCCCGTCTGCAGCTGCAGATCCTCCCGATCCTGGCTACGATCCCAGCGATTCTGAAGACGATCGCCGCAGGCGTAAGAAGCCAGATCATCGTAAATCAGATCGGCATGGGAAGGGCCCCGGAAAGCCACCACCAAGAACTCCTGGAGCACCTGGAAGTCCTGGAGATGACTCCTCCAGCTCGGACGATGAGAAAGGTGGTAACGGCCGGCGCTCAAGCGGTGTTCCGCTGAATCGGAAGTCTTTGGATGCTTCTGAAGCTCTTGAGAATGCAAGAAGCCAGCGTTACTTCGATATGAAGTTGAAAGAGTCCGACGTACCAAAATGGGATGGCAACCCGGATACACTGATGCGATGGGTTCAACGGTTGAACTTGCTGGCATCCGAAGGTCCTAAAGCCTGTCAACAGCTCGGATCTATCGCTTCTCGTTGCCTTACAGGTCCTGCGCAAAATTGGTGGTTTGCATTAGACCCCAATTATCAAGATGAGATTCGGCAGGATTGGCTGACCTTCCGCAAGGCAGTCGGAGAATTCTTCTTGTCCAACACCTGGCTCAACCGCACTCGGGGGAGAGCATTGCGCACGTCGTACCGGGACGCTGAACACAGGAAGGAGAGACCTTCCGAATATTACATGCGGAAGAGGGAGATCATTAGCTCTGTCTATGATTTCGACGATTCAGCCATCATCGCGGAGGTCATGAACGGCGCACCTCGCAGTTGGCGCACGATCCTGGATACCCAGAAGTTCGATTCAATCGTGGAATTCCACAAAGCGATTGTTTTCCACGAAGAAACCTTGCTGGATCTTCCGATTGATAATTCAGAACTATTGAATCATCAAGCTCGAGATAATCGTCAGTATAGAGCTCAGGAAAAATCGGATACTGCAGCTCGTGTGCACCTTGTCGGGTCCTCGCCGAATCTCCCTCCTCCACGTTTTCCCAAAGACGATAGCAATATTTCGAAGAAGGCTACGCCTCAATCGAAGGGGGCTCGCCCATGTCGTCATTGCGGAAGTGGGATGCACTGGGACAACGAGTGCAAGCACTCGTTCTTGGGCAATAAATTCGCGAGGGCGAATTTCGTGTCTACGGTGGATGATATCAGTGCGCAGGAGGAATACGACGAGCTTTACTATGGTCTTGAAGAGCAGGATTTTGAAATAACCCTTCAGTCTACCGGCCCTTCAACTTTTCAAGTCAGCGCTGACTTGAAAACTGGGGGGGATATAACACCGGCACTGAAGGGTGAAAACGAGCGTAAAAGCTCGCAGGCAGCGCGCGTTGAAGACGTTTCAGACGATGAAGACGAACCTTATACCCAATTGCATCCTCTTTCCTCGAACCGAATTCTTGAACCTAATGAAGATTATATTCCTCCTCCCTCTAATATTCCTGATCCTTCGGCAAATAACATACCCTCCGATACCCTGCATCGAGCCGATTACCTTGAAGACGACGCTTCAATCAATCAAAATGACTCCGAGGAAGACTCACCTTCGCAGTCCAAGTCAACTCCAACCGCGTCCACAAAGCCGGCGTTGAATCGTCGTTCGCGCCGAAGGTTGGCTCGAGAAATTGAAGCATGCAATTATCGTGTTGTGGAAACGACCGATGCATCTCCACTTGCGCCGCTAATCGAGTTGCGAAAGCATATGGCTCGACCTGCGGGCAGCACTTTCCTTGGGTCAAGCGCAACTGAAGCGAACGCAACCGTGGGAAGTCTCTCCGCCAACCCAATTCCTGTCGTTGTTGATTCTGGCTCCGATATAACCTTGATTTCGCGCAAAACACTGAATTTGCTGTCAAATGCACCACGTATAAAGCAGGGTCATCAAGTGAAATTGATACAAGTAACGGGAACTTCGGCAATATCTGGTTTTGTCAGTTGTGACCTCTTCTTCCATACGCCGGAAGGTCCTGTCAAATTTGGGGTTGAAGCCTATGTGGTGGATGGAATGACTACACCCTTCATCCTCGGAAACGATTTTGCTGATCAGTACTCGATCTCCATTATTCGCGAGGAAGGTACAACTTACCTGCAATTCGGGGATTCCGGCCGACGGCTTCAAGTCGTAAATTCAACTTCACCTTCACTTCTCGACGAGAATGGCCACGCTTTCGAAGTGAAATGCGCGCGCGTGCGCACACAGGATGATAGGAAACGTGCTACTCACCGCCGTAACCTGAAGTTTCGACAACGTTCGCGTCGAAAGGTTCGTGATGGCAGAGTCATAAGCTCTGAACGAGTCGTGATACCTGCGAAGACGAGCCGATTGGTCAAAGTTTCAACCGAGTTTCCCAAGGACTGCGAACAGCTCTTGGTAGAGAAGCATTTCAAGATGCACGGGAATGTTGATGACGTGTACGGAAGCGCGGATACATTTATTTCCAAAGCAAATCCCGCGCTTCACATCGCCAACTTCTCCGACTTTCCAGTAATCATTTCTCAAGGGCAACTTGTTGGAACTTCGCATAATCCGAGTACTTGGTTGGATAAAGCTTCGAAGATGTCTCCTGCTCGGAAAGCTCGTGCGGAAGCCCACGCAAGCTTCATCCGGCAGTTGGTTGAAATTCAATCACCGAATAATTCTGTGGAGGTCAACTTGACTCGCTCAGAATCTAATGTTTCATCCAAAGCTCACCGCAATGCGACCGGGGAAGACGATCCCGCAGCCGAGGAACCGCTTGAAGGAGGTCCCAAAGTTGCTGAAACACCGCCGGAAATGGTTGAATCTTCAAAGCTTCTCGACGCGTTGGATTTTTCGAAACATCTCACGCCGGACCAAAGGAAGACTTTGGAGGATGTTTGCGTCAAGAACGGCACAGCATTTGGATTAGACGGAAGACTTGGGACGTACAAAGAACAAGTCGTGATTCCAATGAAACCTGGCGCAGAACCAGTTTCACTGCCGCCCTTTCCTGCCTCTCCAGCGAAGCGCGAAGTTATTGATAAGCAAATGGACTCCTGGATCGAATTGGGCGTAATCGAACCGTCTCGAAGTCCGTGGGCGGCTCCGGTATTCACAGTCTGGCGCAACGGAAAACCCCGAATGGTCATTGACTTGCGAAAGTTGAATGAGATGGTTGTACCTGATGAGTTCCCGCTCCCAAGGCAAGATGATGTCCTTCAAGCACTAGAAGGCTCGCAGTGGCTCACAACACTCGATGCCCTCGCTGGATTCACTCAGCTCACAATGCATCCCGATTCGGCGGAAAAATTGGCATTCCGGACTCACCGTGGACTTTGGCAGTTTGCACGAATGCCTTTCGGTTATCGCAACGGTCCTAGCGTTTTCCAACGTGTGATGAACACTGTACTCGCTCCGTTCCTCTGGCTCTTTGCACTGGTCTATATTGACGACATTGTGATTTATTCACGCACCTTTGAAGATCACGTTCAGCATCTCGATGCCGTCTTTGGAGCTATTGCTGGCGCCAACCTTACCTTATCGCCGCCGAAGTGTCATATTGGATATCAATCCTTGATGCTACTCGGTCAGAAGGTGTCTCGTCTTGGACTTTCGACTCACAAGGAAAAGGTTGACGCCATTCTCGATCTCGATGTACCCAAAAATGCGTCCGAGCTTCAAACATTCCTAGGAATGATGGTTTATTTTTCTTCATACGTGCCATTTTACGCGTGGCTTGCGCTGCCATTATTCGGTTTGTTGAAGAAAGGTGTTCCCTGGAATTGGACCGAATTACATCAAGAAGCCTTCGAATTATGCAAGACTGTATTAACGAGCGCACCTGTTCGTGGATACGCGGTTCCTGGTCTTCCATACCGAGTTTATTCCGATGCGTGCGACTATGGTGTAGCCGGAATTCTGCAGCAAGTCCAACCAATCAAGATTCGTGACTTGCGCGGAACGAAGGCTTACGAACGGCTTGAGAAAGCCTTCAAATCTGGAGAAGGAATCCCTCAACTCGTCACTGTGATCAAAGGATTCGAGGACATACCTCCTGTTGGCTCTTGGGCTGCGGATTTCGAGGACACGACGGTACACGTTGAACGTGTGATCGCATACTGGTCTCGAGTGTTGAAATCCCCGGAACGGAATCATTCGCCAACTGAACGCGAGGCTCTTGCTCTCAAGGAAGCCCTGATCAAATTTCAGGTATACCTTGAAGGCGAGAAAATTGCGGCAATTACGGACCATGCCGCACTTACCTGGAGCCGAACCTTTCAAAATGTCAATCGGCGTCTTCTCACCTGGGGTACAATATTTGCTGCGTACCCGGATCTGCAGATTATCCACCGCGCTGGCCGCGTTCACTCCAACGTCGACCCGATCTCTCGACTTCGGCGTCGTGTTCCTGTGCAAATTGGTCCAGACTCGGACGAGACTCCGCTGTTAACCCTGTCAGCGTGCGATCCACTCCGCAATATGTACGACGAACTTGGTCCGCGCTTCGAGGAACGGCTCCTGTCGGTTGCAGACAAAGGAACCAAACAATTGGAAGATCCTGAAGACCTAGAGATTTTCGAAGCAAATCTAGAGGGATCTGAAGCGCATGAGTTGACTGGAAAAGATGTTGGAGTTTCAGCGCGCACCTTTAACATTCTGGTTAGCCTTCCGGCAACAGAAAAGGAGGAATGGATCAAAGGGTACAAGGAAGACCCACATTTTGCGAATGTCTTGAACGCCTGGAAGAAGGAGGTCAATTGGAACAACCCATCGTTTCCGCAATACCAACTTGCCGATGATGGCCTTCTATACTTCGAAGATTGGAACGGAAACAACCGTCTCTGTGTTCCGGAAAAATTGAGGGGCAAGATTGTTGCGGAAATTCATGACGGACTCACCGAGGGCGCTCACGCAGGATATCATCGAACCTACAATCGCGTGGCGTCAACCTACTACTGGCCGCGAATGTCACGTACTGTGAAGCAGTACACTTGCACCTGCGATGTCTGCCAGAAGTCCAAACCGAAACATCACGCACCGTTTGGCCTTCCTCAACCAATCCCTATTCCCTCGCAGCCATTCGAAGTCGTCTCGATGGATCTGATCACGCAACTGCCGATGTCGGAAGGATTTGATGCTATACTTGTCATTGTGTGCAAGCTGACGAAGTATGGGATTTTTAGGCTCCATTCGGTTGCGTCACTTCGGAGCACTTGACGTCACTTGAGATTATTTCTCACCAAAACTTTGGCGTGGAATTTTTCCCAAGTGCTCCAAAGTGACGCTAAATGACGCTAAGACCCAACAGCCGAATGGAGCCATATACCTTGCAAGTCGGATATCAACGAGGTCGAAACGGCGCAATTGTTCTTCGAGCATGTTGTGGTTCACTATGGGCTGCCGCTGCAGATAATCTGCGATCGTGATGCTCGCTGGCGCAATCTCTTCTGGGGCGAACTTACTCGGCTAATGGGATCAAAAAGGTCACTCACAACCTCATACCACCCCCAGGCAGACGGTCAAACGGAGATATTGAATCAATTTATTGAAACGGCGCTGCGTTGTTTCATTGGTTCAAAGTCGGAGTGGAAGCCGTATGTGTCTGCTCTTGGTCTATCCTACAACACCACACCACACTCCAGCTCCGGGTTCTCTCCAGCATACCTTCTTCGTGGTTTTCAGCCTAGAACCTCGACTCTGTTGACTGGCTTGCAGGCTGTGGATCGTCCCGTCGACGCTGGGGGGGAAGGAGAAGACAAGATGTTAGCCGACAAAATTCACACAGTGGCTGATCCGACGGATCATCACGGCAAACGCTCCGAACAAATCGTCGACGGACTCCCCATCGCAGATCCTCGAGCAGGAGCAATGATAGAACAATTTGAAGCACTCCGAACTCGCGCCAAGGAGTCAATTCTTCTTGCTCAAGTTTTTCAACGACGAGCTTACAACAAAGGTCGGCTCACCACGGAATTTGAAGAAGGGGATCTCGTTCTCATCAACCCTCACTCATTGCGCTTGCTACGAGAGGAAAAGGGAGTCGGCAAGAAGCTCCTTCCTAAATTTGACGGTCCTTTCGAAATCAGCGGGAAACTGAGTCCTGTCACTTATCGGCTCCGATTACCCGTTTCATATGGCATGCACCCGATAGTGAATATTGCGCACTTGGAGCCGTACAACGCGTCACCTCCGGAACTGGGCGACCGTCCTTCGCGTTCCCTCAATCGCGACGACTTCGATAAACTTCCGGAAGTCGAAATTGAGCAAGTTCTTGCGGAGCGCTGGCGGAAAGTGCGAGGTCGACGGGTCCAGCAATTCAAAATTCGCTGGAAAGGCTTCGGGCCTGAAGATGATGAGTGGATGACAAAGAAAGGACTCCGGAACGCACCTGAAATCCTTGACGCATGGATTAACCGCAACAGGCTTGCAGCTGATAATTAACTTCGACTGCGATCTTGCTGCGATCTTGCTGCGATTCTGGACTTTCAAAAATCACCTGCTTTGTTCGTCTCATTTATACCCTTCGTTTCGGCTCCATCTTCTATATTCCCTCGTTTCTCTCTCACTCAGCCTATCTTTTCGACTCTACAATGTCTTCTGCCTACTCTGCGCTCTTTAGCAACTCTCCTTTGGCTTTTTCCCAGCCTTCGAATCAATCCATCGTTCCGACCAATCCCTCCTTCTCTCCTCCTCCTCTTGAGGACGTTTCCTCCCCTGCTGCCGCAGATACAAACGACTACGACGCCGGAAGCGATTCCTCCATGAAAGACGACGACGCGGAGAGCATCATCTACCTCGGTACCCGCTATGTCAGCGATCCCAACACAGTCGTCACTGTTAACGGTGTTAATCCTGCCGATGCCTTCGTCGACAAACCAACCATTTCCTCTGCGTTCAAATGCGTGCAGATGATTGTCGGAGGAAACGATGACCTTACCACGCTTATCGACGCAGCGCTTGCCGGCCGCCATTTCGCCTCAGCCGAGTTTGCTATCTGCCAGAACCCGAACGGGAAATTCAGTCTGATTCCCTTACTCAACACCACTCTTCGGCAGTGCCTTACCAACTTGGGCGGCCTCATCCTCACTGCGCTCACTGGCCAGTTCATCGGAAGTCGAGGCTTCAGGGCCAGGGCTATCTCGTTCGCCATTCCACAGCTCGCGCTCGCACAGACTGCCATGGAGACGCCAGCAGCCATCCTCTTCGTCTACAACAATTGCGACCACTCCGTTCGCGAGTTCCATGATCGCGACTCTGTTAAGATTCACCTCTCAACCATAACTGAAGTCGTGATCATCGGCGTATTGCTCCTTGCGAAGATGATGGTGTCCACGAAGCGGCTTCGCGAGCAATCTGCCTGCAACCCTGGTGCGGGATTCGCGAAATCGCTGGACGAATTCCTGGAGATGGTTGGGCCGGCGGATGCGTTCACGGAGCACATCGAGTCGTACATTGACTCCATGGTTTCCGATCGTGCAATCATGCATCGCTTCGACGCAGCCTGTGGACGTCTGTATTGCCCGTTGGGTGTTGCGGAGCTGCTCACCGTCCTCGGCACAGGTGGTAAAGCGACTCTTCTCCCTCGTGTCTCTCACTTGGGACCTTGGCCATTCGCTGTAGACCGCTCTCACTGCCGTGAGCACGAATTGGCCGAGCATCTGGGCCAGGTTCATATCTGAAAATTCGACTTCATGGTCCTAGACTGGGGGGGAAGTGTCATGGATTACGCTAAGTATCTTACTCTACGATCATTCGTCTCTTGTTTCATATATTTTCCAATTACCCCTTACTACCTATTTCCAACCATCTACCTAATTTCCAACCATCCACATGCTACTTATTCACATGTAGTCTATACCACACCCTTTTAAGTACTCCTTAGCTACGAAATCAAGTTGCCTTTTTCCTCCCACTTTCTTCGCCTCTGTGTGCACTCAACGAACGCCTAAACCGCCTCGTTTCGTCTCAAGACTCAGTAAAGATTCGCTCTTGCTGTTCCCTTGGACTACCGCTTCAAGATATCGTAAAGACGAGCTCTTACGACTTCTTGGGCAACCCCGCACGCTACGCTAGGACTGTAAACGGATTTCGCACATTATATATTCGTACTCAACAAGAATACATCGCGTATTCTACAACAGACTCCGAGATGCCTCCTTCTTCTTCGCCCACATCCACCTCATCTTCGGTTGAGCCTACTAGTACTTCTACGAGTGTGTCAAATGCGGTCGACATCCCTGGCATAGGAAGCAGAGAGGTCAGACTAGGTCCCGGAGGAACAAGTGGGCCGTTTGTGGTAAGTTTCCCCTTTTCCGTTTGAATTGGTTTAATCCCCAGTAGACTTGCCCGAATCAAACCCTGGCAGACATTAGCCCAAGTCTTGGGTTGTTTGATTTTAGCTCCTGCTACAGCATTGTCACCCTTCTTCAGCTTTTGGCAGGCCACGAGAATGTCACATTACGGCAGTTCTTCAATTTGAATCCTGAGGTGAGCTTCGCTCCCTATGTAAAGGCTTACCCCTAATCCAAAGCAGGTAGATAGTGGGTGTCAAAACCTGCAGAATAAAACGGTCGGTTGAGTCGTACGTTCCGGTACACGTCTAATCAACCTTGATTCTTCAGGCGTACTGCGTGCCCAACGGAGACAGCGACGTAGATACAACGACTGTCACGTTTGTTCCGGTGGAAGGTAACACCCAAGTCCCAAATTCTGATCAGGTAAGCTATCAATGCGCGAGCTTTCGGATGGTTGCTTCAAAAACCTCCAGAAATGCTCGGAGTTTGTCCAAGTTACGTCGCAAGACTCGTGTCAAAATTTGTGTCCTGCGTTCAAGATCAGTCCCTCACAATTTGCGCACTTAAATCCCACGGTAAATCCGTCAAATATACGCATTTTATTCCCCTCACACCAGACGCAGAGTGGATGTGATAATCTCAGACCAGGTTCAGTAAGTCGAAGTGTCCATGATGAAAGTTGCCCTTCTCATCAAACGCATTACAGTTTGTGTGTGTCAGGCCCGTTAACATCACCGTCTATCCCGGCAACCTCAGTGCAGTTGCCAGCTAGTTTGGTTGCTACAGTAGAGGTTCTTGCTACTGTTGTTAACGCGTGGTTTAATTAGGGATAGGTGTTGGTACATCTTGTGACAGTTTGAAGTTGTCAATATTAGAGAGGTTGTGGAAAGCGACCCCGTGAACGAGTGGTCGAAATAGTGCATGTGCCGTTACTCCCGTTTCCACGGTCTGGAACAGCAGATGGCCCACAGGTCAGGACTTTCGAGTTAGACGCGAGGCACTAGAGACATGGCTAAAATATTTGGAACACGTACATCCAACTTTCAGTCGGCGGGTTACTACTGACTGGGACAGGGTAAATGGGTTTGGTCATACTCGTGGTGTTAATACGTCACGGCAAGGGGGTCCAACGATAAGAAACCCAGAGACTACGGCCAGGACTATCGAAAGCTTCGGCATTCGGTCACCTACCAGAAAAGCTTCAAGCAGCCCTCGACGCGTATAAAACCAAGGCAGAGGATGGCGAGAAAGCCGCGGATGCAGCAAGACGGCAGGTGGTGGAATCGAAGCATCGATACATCCCGCCACTTCTTGAAGGTCTTGATGGCCATGAATGGTGACCACGCGTCGACAGAAAAGAGCTCACCCAAGGGGATTAGAGCTGTCTGAGTGCGTGGAATGCGAGGAAGATAGCGGCGGTGGGATGGAGGCGTGGAAGGCGCTGTCGAATGTCGAGCAGGCTGAACGAGACAAGGCCCTGATGGACGAGATTATCACCACTGGGAAGAGAAGCGTACCACAACCTCTCCTCCGAGGAACAGCACCGCATCGTTCTTCATTTGGGGTGGGTGCTGTATGCACAAGGACCAGAATAGTTTCAGTAGAGGGAATACGGAGATGCAGAAGGAATGGAAGAGACTCGGACTTGTGGGTCCCAGGTTGCTCGCAAACAAGCAGAACGCCGCTATCCTTCGCAATGTTCTGGACCCAGCAATACCTGCAAATCGGCCGATGAGCGAAGACGAGCGGCGTGCATTTGAGGCAACGACATATGGAGGGGTCAAAACTTCTGGAGCTATTTTCAGTGACAAAGACGACAAGAAGGGGCAAGCAGATAAACACGTCGACTTCATGACTCGGAAGCTCGGGAAGCAACACCAGCGGTTTCCTGGTACGAATAAACGGAAGATTTGGAAGCCACGGAGACGCCGCTGCTGAACTGATCACCTACCTCACGGAGTACATCGAGATGATGGATGTACTCGTGGTGCTGAAAGTCATGAGCGGTGGGGATTGGACAGCGGAGTGCTCGATTTGTATAATTCATAATGCTTTGGGACGTGGTCTGACCCCATCAGAACTACCATCATTATTGATGGTACCCCTTGAAAAGCGATAAATAAACAGACCTGGAAAGCTGTCCCGTTGAACAGCTCGGGATCGATTTTGATGGCCCAATAGAGCACTTTGGCAAACGGTGAAAAATAATTTTTTTCTTCAGTTCCCGCTAACCAAATTTTGGTTGTGGAGCCGCAAAACAGTGCGCAGCCCACTGTAGTTTTTCACCAAACTCGCTTAGTTTTTCGAACTGAAATTTGATTTTTACCGTTTGCCAAAATGCTCTAATCAGGCGCATATAATGATGAAGTCCTTGATCCGTAGATGGTGTTCAAAAGTTGATTGGGGAGAAAATGGTTGATGGTGCGCTCGGCCTAAACACCACCAAACAGGAACAAAATCTATTGAACCTTCCCATGACTGATCCTCTGGTGAAAACACTCCGATTAGAGTAGGTAGTACAGTCGAAGCTGTCATAACCCATAGCCCTTGGTAGGGCCAAAAAGCTATGGGATATGATAGATTTATGGGTTATCCCAGCCAAAAACCGGTCAAAAACCCCCGGGATAAGGGAGATTATGGGTTATGGGAGCTATGGGTTATGACTAGTCTCGTAAACCAGACTTTATACCGGGCGATGAGAAGACAATCGTTCTCAAGGACAGGTTATGACAGCTTCGACTGTAGACCAATCCCTCTAAAGGGATTTACCATCCCCTCAAGGCACCCCATATTCAGAAGAGGGCTTCAGGATGAATTCCGACTCTGGCTTCGTACTTATGCTCTCAGAGAGGTGCATGAGCTACATGTAGATACTACGCTGATTATACCTGGGGAGTAAGTTCTTTGGATAATTCAGTTTGGAAACCCGGGGTGCGGACAGAAACCCTCCCATATAAGGAAATTTTGCAGAAACCCCTCGCAAACTTAGGCTCATTAATCATGCCTGTGGAGGATTATGTCCGAAAAAGGCATACTTGTGTGATCCGGGTCACATGAATGATGCTGTCAATCAAGTCCTTGTCTCATACCGTCGCGTCGCGCTCTACGCACCCTCAGTGTCCCTCACCGCTCACAAGCATGAACGGAGGAGCTAGAAAGAATGCCGGAAGAAGACGACCCCCAAGATATTCGGCCCATTTTCAGCTGATTTCCTTCCCACAACGCGCAATCCGCCGCACCCCAAGCACCCTGTTTCGACCGTACCACAATGATGTACCGGCGCTGCTTCGTGCCCAAAATGCGGAGGAAGGAGACCTATTGCTATTTAACTCGCCGGACCGCACTATTGCATGTTTCTTTGCCTCAGACCCTCATTAGAGGGCCACTTGAGAGCTCACCCCGGCGCAATCTGGAATATTGGTGCGTGTTTTTGCTCATGTAACAGATGACATTCTGGTTCTGCTTCTAGATGCTCTAACTATGTCTCCTACATCCTGTTCATTAGGTTAAACCAGCATGTATAATTTTGAGACCAGCATTCAGTTGCTCACAAATAATAATGATCAAACTACGGCGGAAGTATGTATGAACTTGAACTGAAGTCGGAATGGCTTTTGGGCGCGTAAGGCTTGACTCAATTCAGCGAAGGCTGAACATGTTAAACTAAGAATAAATTCTGTTCAACTCAAGTCGAGCTTCGAGTTAAGGTTCGTAAAGTTCTCGTTGTCAAGAATACGGGAACACGCAAGGACTATATCCAAACCACATTTGAATCAGATCTGAACTATATGAGAGTCTGAAACGGACGTGAGACAGTAGATTTCCGGAAACATGCAGTTGTTCGTACAAAAAATCCAATCTAGTGATGGTGTTTTTCTCTCGGCGCCTGCTTCCCAAACTGGAAGGGTTTCTGACAAGCGTCTGCACCCCAGGTCTCCGTCCAAGAGTGGCAGAAACCGGGGTTTCCAAACTGAATTATCTGTAAGTTCTGAGTCTGCCCCAACCTTGTTCTGCAACAGAAAAATTCGAAGATTTTCCGCCAGTCGTTTTGAGACATAACTGATGGCATCAATGATGGGACCTATTTGGTGGTGCTTAGGCCGCGCGCATCATAGTGCTCTGTCAAGTTGGCCAAAAATGGCCAAAATGGCCTAATTTCGGGGCGTATATCTGTAGCAGTTGATCCAAACAGTCAGTAGAGTAACGGGTATGGTTCTGCCCATTTGATATCTCATCAAAAAATCATCACGACTAATTGGAAATTTGAAGAGTGCCGCCTCTGAGAGATACCTCATACCAAATCTTGAATACCACTGATCTGCCCGTTATGGCAAAAGTTATTCAAGATTCGTTGCGCTTCTGTGAGCGTGTCATGGATATTAGACTATTTTGGGAATACTCAACGATCGTGAGTTTCCTTGGTTTCATTTACTATTTCATTTCCTCTTGTCTCTTGGTTATGATACATTGGTGGTTACGAATCATGTATATAAGCAGGGATACAGATGGAATATACTTCACTTCTCCCATCTACACACCTCTCGCACGCTGCGCCCATTCTACTGCTTTATTGCTTTAGTCTCGGTCCCGCCGCCGCCAAGTCTCGCACTGCCGGCCGCCTGGACCACCTGTCCAACCGTCACGCTTCGCGCTGCCGGACTACTTGGACTCACGCATCGTACTGGATCTGTCAAACGGGTTTAGTGAACTCAACAACAATAGGAAAACTCGCCTTTTCTATTACAGAGCGCTACACTCAACTTCAGAGGCTGAAACTCAAGGGATAGGGCCAGAGTGACTTGGTGAGTCTCTCCCTTTTCTCCCTTTTCTCTCTTTCTTTTCTCAACTTGAAAACTTGAATTCGGTACACTCTCCACAGACATAATTAATAAGCCGGAATATCGTGGTTGGACTTGAACAGGACGAAGACAGAAAATGCTCGGTGACACAAGGTGCTCAACCAGTTGTGGAGGAAGTGTTGGGCTCTGGGATGCTGATCAACATCTGAGTAAACTGGTATGGAATCTCTGTGTTGCGGATCCGCAGATGTCGCCCGAGAAGCCCAAGCAACGAAGTGGTTCGGTCGACGAATCAGACTGAACGGGTCGATATATCAGATAACTCGAGCAAGCAGGTTATTCCTGTCCGAAGCAGTAAAGTCAGTCGAATGTCAATCGAGGATTGATTGACATAATGAAAGCGCCAGTCGTCAAATTCATCGCCTTTACGCGCCAGAGTAGTGTATTCGACAGGATCCGTGGGCCCGTGGTGGAATGCAGGGATCAGATGCGACGCACGAATGACCTCGTCGGGGTCGAGGAACCCGTACGCGTTGGGGTCGGAGTCGGGAAAAAATTCAATGTTTCCGCTTGAAGCCGCCTTTGTAGGTGCGGTCGAGACGAAAGCGGCGAATCCAAAGGGAACTGAGGGGGACAGGTCGAGCGACAGCACCCTCCGCCCTCTCAAAAAACATCGCAGTGGAAGACGCCGATGATGCGCGCGTAGCAGAAGGGATGGTCGTCGGGGGTGTCGTCGCTGTCGGGAGCGAGCGTCATGATGTCGGCGTGCGTTCGTGGGTTCATAGAGTCTTGACCTCGGCGAACGTCGTACGATGTATAATTAATACGCAAAACTAGATACGATCGATGACAATTAAAAGATTATTGCGTTCTTGTGCGGTGAATTCGCGTCCATCGCCTGACCAATTGGGATGCCAAAGGCGCGCTAGCAGTTGTTCCTAGTGCAGTCCAAGATTAAAATACGAAATATTATAACAATATTATATCGACGATAATACGGATACGAGGCCTGTGTCCCAGATTATTATTATTCAATGTTATAATAATATTATAATATGAGTATAATACGATATGCTGGGACCGTATTATACGTATTATTTTCGTATTATTTGGGGGGAGTCTGCAGTTGAAGCTGGCCTTGGAACTGACAATTTGAATGTTCTGCCGAGGAAGTGCCGAGGATCACCTGTCAGGCGCCGAAGTCCGATCAGATTTTCTCCCAAATGAGGTCAATCAGTGATGGATAATCATTTTGATGGCAGGTTTGGTGCACGGCATGTGCATAGGCAGCAAAGAAATTTGAACCATGGCTTGAATTTGCAACAAAATCATGGCTCATCGAGTGTGCAACATGCACATGTGCTCCATACATCGAGAGGAGTTCAATTCTGCGCTAATATAGCCAAAAACATCCTACATCGAAGAGGGAGGTCGTATTAAATTATAACAAAATTATATCGTGATACAGTTTGTTATAAAAGAAACACTGGGAAGACAGTGTGCCGTTTTGTGATGCAGCAGAGAGGGGCCGATCTGATGTGACCTGATACGAGCTTCTCCTCTTCTTCTACCACCACCATCGACTTCCCGTTCACCCTCTCTCGCCTCGCTAGAGCTCATCATTCACGACACTTTTAAGTACAGATACGATACACCTCTGGAACTCGCGATACGATAAGGATATAATATGATATGGCAAAAACCGTATTATTATCGTAATCTGGACAGCACTAGTTGTTCCTGCAATTTGGGCCGAAAATCCTGAGGTGCGAATATAAGCAAGGATTGAGTCAATAAAATGTCGGCGTACCGTTAATGCAGGATCTCCTTGATGTTCGCCGAGCCAGTGAGTCAGATTGAAATGGAAGTTGCGTGAAGATGAAATGTGGTAGTGGGACTCGGGAGGGGTGTACGTATGGCAGCGATTCAGAGTCGATGAAGTCGAGAGCGGGACGTGCCTGGTATTTTTTGCTGCTCGCCCCGTTCCGATTGGGTTCAACGGAATCGGCAGCGGGGTTCTCTGGGACGGATGCTATCGGCGGCAAATTCTCAACCTCTTTGTCCTGGCGCATGATCTTCTCAAGCGCCGCCTCCCGCCGTTCGAGCTGAGTGATCTGCCCAACGGCATCTTTCGAGGAGAAGGGCCACACCATCCAAGGGTCGTGGATCGGAAAACGACGCGAACCCAAGATCATGTACAATCTGGTTACCCGCCAATCCACCCAGGATATCCTCTCTTCCCAACCCGTTGTGAATGGTCCAAGGGGCTTCCGAGATAAGAAATTTCCTTATTTGGAAGGGGGGGAGGGGGGTCCCCTGGTCCTCGAGAAGAAAGTTTTATATGTTTTTTTGGAAGACGGTTCTGAGGGGTTTTCCGCCGCCCAGAAGACGGGAAAATGGATTTCCAGGGCTTAGATGTGCCAAGTTGGTGCCAAGAGGTGATTGTTGATGTTTAATTGTATTTAGTCTCCAGCTCGCAGTCAGACAAAGCAAAATTTTCGCACCACGTCCTTCACCGTGTGCTGATTTGGTGCTGATACGGATGAAGAAGGCTCCCGCCGCCTTCAAGATGCGTCTGTCAACGGTATACTAAATCAAACTTCTACTCCCACCACTGATAATCTTCATCTGGCAGCTCTCATTTACGTCGCGCCGATCCACTTCGCCGACACCAACGAACGCGTCAAATCAAGACGTGGCCGGCGCAGAAAACTCGGATCCAGCTCCCCTTGCTCCCGAGACCACTTGGCAATGTAGCAAATGTGAAAAACTCGTTACAGTCGGCCTTGGTGGACAGCACAACTACGACGAGCACCAAAAATCAGAAAAATGCAAAAAGGCCGAGGCTGCCCTCAAAAAGAAACGTTCGGAGGCCAAACGCGCCAGTTTGTTCCGCAATTTCTTCAAAAAACCTGCTACGAAAACTCCCGCGACCGTTCCTACGCCGCCTCTTGTTCGGCCGCGTCCGCGTTCTTCTAGCCCGGACGTCTGTGATACATCTAGTCCTGCCATCTCTGTCTATGCTGCGTCTTCCAGGTAGATTCAGTCTCTTCACTGAGTTACTGATTTGAACAAATCCTCAGAGCATCTAGCCCCAATACTATGTACGAGCCCACCTCACGTATCACATCTCCGCCAGATTCTCCCCGTGCATCGTCTCCAAGGTGTGTAAATTTTGTTCCTCACTTTGAAGGAATGATATACTGAATATATGAACAGCGAAACCAGAGCTCCAAGCGTAGTCTCGCTCTCGCAATCAATTCCGGATGCCCAGCCCGAGCGTACCCATTCCGTCTGCCCAGGCATTCAGCTGGTCTTTCGCCCAGGAGAAAATCAACATACCAGCTATCCATTTGGAATGCATGCACAAATCGCCGTCCCCTGGGACTATTCCTCGGAATGAAACCGCTTCTTCATTCGCTCAACCAGCTGCCGCAAGCAGGTCCATGGTTCTCAGTCTCATCTTTGCAACCCGTGTGACGTGCTCAATCGTCGGAACGAGCTATTGTACGACATTCGCAAGCGGATTGCGGATGGTGTCCAGGAGAACACTCCCTTGATCTATTTCCCTATCGGAGGTCTCATTCGACGCATCAGAAAGAAAAATGATCAGCTCGAGGCGATGCGACTCACAAAATTGAACGACGATCGAGTGTTGGCAGGCAATTCACAAACAGATTTCGTACCAGATTCTTCAACTGATTTCGACCGATTCCGTCGACGATTCCAGTGGTCAATATGACTGGAAGTGGTCGCTTCGTTTTGAATCGAAATCTATCCACGATGTTGCTGGCCGCCTCATCTTTCCTCTGAATCCCACAGTGTCAAACAGAATCCCGGGAAAACCGACCTATATGTTTTCTTCGAATGTTCTGGTGACGCTTGGGGCGAATATTCAAAGTCAGCTACCTGTCTCGACCTCGCTACCACAGGTGAATCGTTCCGAAACGTTTCCTTATCGTCACGAAGGTGTGCTCCGCATTTTTATCTTACCGCGCTTCGCAAATGATTTAACAAGTGCCTCATATTAGGCAAAGCTTGTTTCCATGTTGAGCCAGAGACTGGCCTAGGAAACGGTCGCGGGGAATTCGGTCAAGGGGCGGAAACTGCCTTTGATTGCACAAAGTGTTACCCCACCGTTTCCATTTCCAAGAAAAATTACCAACGCGTTCTCGAACATAACGGGGCGCACATTCTATACGATGAAACGCTACCCGCAACTGTCGAGCCATGTGGGTTATGCCTTCGGCCGTTTCCTATGTGCAATTTCGTCTTCCAGAAGACCACTGGTACAACATCAGCGCGGCAAATTGACTGGACGCGTTCGACTTGCCTCAATCCCCTCAAATTTCAGATGGCGGCAGCGATGAAGTCTTCCGAGAACAGCCCTTGTACTAATCATTTGATTCAGTGGCCTCTGCAATGCGGAATGGTTATCTGGACTTACAACATCACGACGCACTACCGCTCCTATCATCAGCTCCAAACCACCACCAATATTGGAACTGTCTACAAGGCGGGGGCTTCGGAGCGGAAATGGATGAAGAAAATCTGGGACAATCGTCAGAACCAACCAACAGTTCGAAAAATGAAGAAAAAGAAGGTCAAGACGCCCTTAGTCATCTCTGACGCACATAGATCCACAACGGCCTTCAGGTGCGTAGAGAAAATATTCTGTAAATTGGATGAATTCATGTGGCGTGCAGAAACTTCCCTGAGGAGGATCCTTCCGATTCCGAAGATGCGGAGATTGACCCAGAATCTGACGCAGATACAGGCGGCGCTCCATTTACAAGCCGCCGAGCGGCACGCCGCATAGTATCCGATTCCGACTCGGATAGTCGACACAGCTCTGCCGAATCAGTCAACGTCAGCAAAGTCAAGGAGGAAATCAGTAACGGAGCGACTGACCTCGTTGGAATTTGGGACGACGAGCACTATGAGCTCGACTACGTCGACGAGCATGCAGGCTACGCTGAAGAACGGCTGTTACCGCTCGAAGACGACGATGTTGATATGGCAATCACTCACCTAGCCGCTCCCACCCTCGAAAATTCCGGCGCCGATTTGAACAGCATCACACCCACCACCACCTCGGACTCTATCCAACTAGCACCAACGGTCGCGTCGCCAGTCCTTCCCGCGTTGCAAGTCTCGGTAACGGTGAATACAGCGCCGGGAACAAACACGGCGGCTGCAGAGGAGCTCCCCAAGTTGCGTGTGAGAGCCAAACGAAATCTTACCGATAATCTGGAATGTATCTGTGGTCATCAAGTCACTGAAGACCAGCGCGTATCTTCAGCCGTAAAATGCGGAAGATCGGGCTGCGAGACAGTTTGGGTAGGTTGCAAATTCAGCTCAGGCCACAAGCTCATGTTGTTCTCAGTTTCACGACGAATGTGCAGACTCGGGCGGCAAAAAAGGTTGGGTGTGCGAGTCGTGCAAGCCGACAAAAAAGAGACGATAGATCGTTGTAGCCAGACAATCAAGCCGCATCGGCGAGGATTTGTTGATAGTAATGCACGCAGAGTCAATTCGATTGATATAGCTGAGTTCTTGATGGGTGGAGACCGCCACAGAGCGAAAGCAGACGAAGGGAAGATGAAGGGAGCGGAAAGGCGACGGAAGTATCACGTGAAATTACCGCATATGGACATATTACGGCAACAGGAGCGAGGGAGGGGTGGTCCGAAGTCGCTGAAATAAAAACTTCGACCCCCGGTACGGATTTCGCGGATCGGTATCCCCTTGGAATGGTCGCATCGTGCTCCCCGCAAAGCCCCGTTTCGTCGCACCTCAATGGGGTCTCGAGATTGCAATTGCACAATTTGCCAGTGTTCGCCCTAAGGGATAAGGCCTTATTAAGGTTAAGGCTTATTAAGGCCTTAACATAAGCCTTAAGCACTGGCCGCTCAGGTACCCAGGGCTTAAGAGCCCTTAAGGGTGATGCCGAGCTTCATGCCGACAACCCGGGTATCTCCGGCGCCTGCAACCAAACCGTCCGATCATTTCGTGGCTGTCGGCCTTGGGCATCCTCCTTGAAGCTTCGGGAACAAGGTCGATGCCGTGTCGACGCCGCCCGTAATATACCAAATAATTGACCTAATAATTGATGGGGGTATCATCAAACCTCCACGACTGCTCAAGAATTTGATAAAATCCAAAGTAACTGGCCTTGACCTGAAGGTTAAAGTATTCATTGTGCAAATATGCCCCGATATACATGCTCCACTGAAAAATTTACGCCTGTTCAAGGGTGGGAACTACCTACCTAAAAAGGAAATTAAGCCTTCAAGGTCTTAAGGGTTATTAAGGGATAAGGCTTAATACAGCCGTTTCGTAAAAAGAATACGGGTTTCGTCATTTCTTCCTCTTTGATTTTTTGTCTACACTTGTTGACGATTCTGTCAAAAACTCCACAAATTGTTGCCTCAGACGGAAGGTGCCGTAAGGAACACAATTGGGTCAGACCAGCTTGCACGATTGTTGGGGTCCATATAAGAATTGTAATTTAACCTGATAATAGGCCAATGCTCTATGGTACCCACAGAACTTTCCCGGAAATATACCGAGGCCGGGCGAGCGAGAAATCAGATTCCGCAAACAGACTCAAGGTCAAGCAAGTGTCAACAAAGAATTGAGGAGCAACAAATGCCGAAACCCGTATTCTTTTTCCGAAACAGCTGTAAGCCTTAAGGGTCGGCCAGACCTGAATTTAAGGCTTAAGGGCAAACACTGCTTGAATTTGCATACATCCGCCTGAGATACGGGAAGGACGCGATGGCCGATAGTCGGATGGAGCTGTTTGAGGATGTCTATTGTGTGGTGCTGAAGGACTGGGAGACCACCAACAGTCTGTTAACGGACCCATTTGAAGCTTTCAGAGCCTATAAGGGTCAACCTTCCTTCACGTCCCCGGCAGACCCCATGTTCCTCTACGACTACAACTCCATGGGCGCTCCAGCAAACGTCCCGTTCCTCCTTCGTAACCGTCAAACTGACCGGCCATTCAATGACCCGCAAACCACGGTTCTGCAGTCCCAAATAGACGAAATACGCAAACAAGGGGTCGCAACTGTAACTGGGGTCCAGCAGATCGTCGGACAGCAAGGGAATTCCATCGCGGCGCTCGAAGCCTCCCAGGAAAAGATTTTCCAAGGTATCGCGGCCCTCAGTTCTGTCATCTCGTCCGGACATCTTCTCGCTACTCAAAACAGCTCCCTACAAGGCCTCCTATCTCAACGGTCGACATTGAATCTCATTCTTTCAACGAGCGCCAACCAGCAAGTGACTGCCCTGCTCACCGCGCAACTTGACGCGCTGAACAAGCAAATCTCGGAACAGGAGGTGTTGGTCGCGCAAGCGAGGAATCAGGTTTCGGCCCTCAACCACCACTTCTCACCCATCCTCGCTGTCACCAACACGCCGAATGCAACTGGACATGCCCCTACATCCTGCAATCGCCCCGAACCCTCCGATGAGCCACCTAGAAATCGTCAACGTCGTTCAGAGGATGCTGATGAAGATGACGTCAGAAATATGGTGATTGACACACTTAGAGGCGAGGTACGCTTCCGTCCACCTCTGCTGAGCCGCTCTCACTCACTTCGTGCGTGTCCAGAATCACGGAAGCACCTGAGGGAGTTAAAGGGAGCACAGCGTCGAGGCTGGAGGAGGTCGGTGCCTTGCTCTAGTACAGTTGCACACAATACGTCAATATATTATGTCTTTCTGCTGATACTCTCCATCGTGCTCCCCGCCATCGCCTCACACACCTCTCGCAAGCTCAGGAGTGCCCCCATCTTGTGACTGTCGCTTCATTTAGTCTCTCTAGACAGACGCTTTATTGTTTCTAGCTCGTACCTCGCTCAATAAACGCTTCATTCACGCTTGGTTTATTGATAGAGAGGCAGCCATAGTTAGGTGTGGGTGAGGAGAAGCCGCCGGGGAATCTAACCGGCTGCACTCCTGGTCGTGGGGCGACGGGATGCACGCGAAGGCACCCAAGAGAGAAGACGCCAGGCGAGGGCATCACAAGAGACCACGACTAACCCAAAAGAAGGCGGCTGCTGGGATAATTCAGGTAGTAGGCGTCTCGGAAGATAATTAGATCAAGATTGAACTCGGTTGAAATTCCTGCCGATGAAAATCATTCCCGAGGAATTTACAGTGTCGGTCTTGCTTATATATCACTGTATCATGAGCCCATGAGGATACCAGCGGCATTGGCTATAGCAAATGACCTCGTGTAACGAGTTTGAGTATACAGTCGCTGAAATGAAGTGGCCGGGCTCGAAGAGGGATTCCCAGGGCTGCGGTTCCACATAGCAGATACAACAGCGCAGATTTTTAGCGGTTAAGAATACGGTTTTGGTTGTAACACGTCTCTCTTCCCAATAAGGCTTGCCTGAGTTCCATTATCAGGAGTTTGGACGAGTCATGAGCGAGTTGAACCAGATCAACGTAGAGAGCCACTCTTCCTGAACAGTGTGATTCGAGAGGGAAGAGTCTCAGCGTCGACTACATTTCATGAAAAACTGTAAGAATAATATATGCGCCGTGAAGGAAGGTCGCCAGCATATATCCACCGCGAATTACGCCAGTCAGGGATGAGAATAGTAGGAAAGACTGGTATCCTTAGGTTGGTGATGGTCCCGTATACCAAATCTCGAAAGTGCGCGGGAGATAGAAAAGTAAGGACACACCAACTGTTGTCAGTTGCGTTGAATCTTCCAAGCATAGGTATTAGAACCTCATCGGAGAATAAGCAACAAAAGCGACGCCCCGATGGACCGTGAAAAACCCACGTTTTGGAGAAGAAAATGGCGAAATTTCGGCCTGAAAAACCCACTTTTCCGGAGCAGGCTTTGATGTGTCATGTCAAAGGTTGCACCAAACTACTTACTTATTTACAGTCGGACCTGGATTTCTACGGACATGCAAGGGCAGTTAGACTGGTAATTGTCCGGTTTTTGATCGAGTGGGAGATTGCGACACTTGTTTATTTGCGATTGCTCGTGGGTGCCCTTGCCATGTTGCCGAACAACCAAAAAAAAAAAAAAAACCACTTACCACCACCACCACCACCACCGCTTTTTGGTGAGGAATCTGTGTGGTGAGAATACGCATCGGCAACCCATCGGTGCCGAACAACGCCACCTCCTTCCACATTTCTTCACTGCTTCCCTACACCTACACCGCTACAAACATGGACTCGACATCATCTCGCCCACGACATCCCTCTCATGGAACAGAGCATCGTTCCCCAGGTCGCTTTCCCAACCCTAGAGATAAAGCAGCTTGCGCAAGATTCCGGCTCGCTCGCAAACGACGTACATCCGCTTCTCAGTCGCTCCCCGCTTCCGGCTTCACTTGCGAGCGACAGCTGTGGCATGAGATGCACTCGCTGAGGCTCTACTCGAGTATGTTCATGGCATGTCGGCTCTCATGGTCGAAGATTCCCCAGCTCTTGCGTTCCTTCAACGAGATGATAGCTGCAACGCTACCGTCGTTTCAGCAGCCTCAGCAGAACCGCGCACCCTCGATGGCGACGCAGACGGTGGATCCGGTCGCCAAGTCTGTCGTCATTGGCGACTATGGCAACATGGAGTGGACAGCTTAGTTTAGGCGAGACGGCACTGCGGCATCTGTGATTCTACTGGCGCTTGGACAGCAATGCTAGGCCCCCGGTCGCTACCAAATATGTCCGTCGGGCAACTTTGCCTGATTTTTTGACATTGATGGCGTTCTGGAGACGTCAAAAAAGCCGATTTTTCCCTGGAAGTTGCAGGAAACGCTTAGTTTTGAGCAGCTGCTTCGCTTCACCTACCCAGAACCTCCTTCCTGTGGCCGGTTCGCGAAATGGACCTCTGAAATTGGACGTTGTTTTACTCTATGAGGGCTACGGACCTATATGGTAGTGACCGGGGGCCTGCAATGCTACGTCACAGCCTGAAGGTTCAGAGAGAGAGAGATGTGTCTGGGGTCCTGGCATCCCCAAACTGTCAATCCATCACGCCAATCACAGATGCCGCAGTGCCGTCTCGCCTAAAATAAGCTGTCCACTCCATGTTGCCATACTCGGTGTGACCAAAAGTAACCGGAATTTGGCTTTTTAGAGGGGAATTCGAAGCTTTAAGTAATACAGGGCTCTTCTATGGTGCGCTCGGCCTAAACACCACCAAACAAGAACGAAATTTATTCCACCTGATCAAAACCTTCCCACGACTGATCCTTTGGCCAAAACACTCCGATTAGATAGTAGTACAATCCCTCAAGAGGGATTCTTCATCCGCTCAAAACTCACAATAAATACTTTTTCCGCGGGGCCGATTTGAGACATCAGTGATGCAATCAATCAATCAGTCATGTGAGCTTACGGAACATGCCTAATTTAGGTCACCACTGATCTACTCCCTCATTTTATATGCTCTCAGAGACCTCTGTGACCTCGCTGCTACACCAATTGAGGTTTCCTGGTATGTTTTAACTCTGCCTGGCCCCAATTGTGCAGCAAAAAATACAATTCAAATTTATCGTTCGGTCGATTTGAGACATCAATGATCGCATCAATGATGGGACCTATTTGGTGGTGTTTAGGCCGAGCGCACCATAAATTATTTATTCTACTACTTTCATGGTATGGGCATGACATGCAATGTTTTGTTTTGAGTTGGTGAATCAATCTTTAAAATTGAACCAATTTGGACATGTTTGCGTTCCCTGAAGGAGAGATGCCGTAATTTCAGGCCAGTAAGTACCCCAAAAAAGTGCTTAGTATCCCAATAGTGGGTGACTTCCCGTAAGCATTAAATATTCAGCGCGAATTTCTGGGGGTGCCAGTGATGTCGGCTACCAGTGCTGATGGCAAGAAATAATCCAGCCTCCATAATTCCCGTAAGCCGGATTGTAAATAAGCATTTACCTGAGACAGCTGAGTTTGCCACAGCACATCGTCAAACAGAATTCTCCACACCTACCAAGGCCATGACAACCTCCGGATAACTAATCTCCTCACTAGAAAGGCGGAAGCCGACAAAAATGTGCAAAAATGATGGCCTCATTTGGCCCGAGACGTTCAATGCCGAAGTCAAAAATATAGTCACATTGCTGTTTGGGATTTATAATGTGGTCTCCATGAGCCTCGCATAGGCAGTTGAGGAATGTAACTGACATTACGAATATTGCTATCAGCCGGAGCAGAAGGTGAAAGGTGTTAAGGATGCCATTGAGCAGGATGAATTCGCGGATCAGAGGTATCACGGGAGAATTGCCTGTTTTGGATAATTCGACGAATGAAAAGTTTAGAAGAGGGGGGGTGACCCCTCTTCTAGATTCTGGATATTTGGGATTTAATCAGAGCCTTAAGCGAGATCCGAGGTCGATGGGGTCCTGATGGAAGGCGCGGTATTGCGGCGGAAATGCTCCAGAAATTCAAAATGATTTTTTTATTCTTACGGGAAGTCACCCAGTCTACAAATCCGATATCTAAGGTTGCCAGGTGTTTCCCGTTGTTTAGTGAGAGAGGCAACTCGGCACACTAATTTCCCGCCTCAAAGCATACATAAATGATAAAAGAATGTGTAATAATAGGACAAAGAGACTATGCAACCTTTTGCCTGCTTCTTATGCAATCGTATATGTTCATACACTGCCAATTGGGCCAATTTGCCCGGCAGTCACCCACAAAATCTGGTTGAAAACACGCAATTTCCGATTCCGGTTACTTTTGGTCACACCGAGTACTTATAATGTAACTCTCGAGCCAACTCTGTTGTCGAGCGAGGACATTTCATTCTGCGCGAGTCATTGGTTAAAGCATGCGAAGGAAACATGAACCTGTGGCCTTCAAAGCTCCCTGCCGCAAAATTTGCTGACCGAGTCACTTTCCGCCGTGCAACGGGTCAAACTCCCTTCTACACTCTTCATGGCTTCCATCCCATCCTCCCTTTCGATCTCGCCGAATGCACTTACATGATTGAAGGTTGGACTTCGAACATGTCCCACACGGATCTTCTCGCTCTCAGAACTCGCCAAATCGAACGCCGCCCCTCTGACCTCAAAGATGCAGCTGACAGATTGCTAGCAAGTGATTCCCGCTCGGGAAGCAGCAACGAGTCGATCTAAAGAAGAGCTTGAGCGGAGATATTCAGCAAGGTTCAGATGGTTCAGGTTCCGGGAGGTCCTACCCATCGCGTAATCGTCGCAAGCGCCGTTCCTCGAAGAAGAAACGAACTTCTCGCAGGAAGAATAAAATGATCTTGAAGCCTATACCTCCAAAGGAATATGACGGCTCACCGGATGCCATCGCATTCCATCGATTCGTCAAGGAAGGATCGAATTATGTGCAACTTGGCAAAGTGCCGACTGATCAACGAGTCTTTTACTTGTCGTACTACTTGACGGCTCGTGCACTTGAATTCTACAACAGTAAAGTTGAGAATGACGAGCATGTTTGGACTTTGAGTGAATTCTTCTGGGGTTTATTCAGGTTTTGTTTCCCTGTGAACTTCCGCGAGAAGCAACGCACTCGATTGCGTTCTTGCCTTCAAGGCACCAAGTCAGTGTTGATTCACAAGGCCGAATGGGAGCGAATATACAACACCATTGGTCTTGAAGATAACCAGGAGAGGGTTGTAATGTTCTGGCGGAGCCTCAACGCCGACATACGCAAATGATAAACTCGATCCGGAAACCTCCTCTTGGGCTGAGGTCACTGCTGGTGCTGAAAGCGCCGAAAGTATCGTCAAGGTTGACAATTATAACGATGAACTTGATATGGCTGGATTGAGTAAGACTCAATCCAAGCCCGACGACCAAAAACTGAACTCAGATTCGAACGGGAAACGTCGTACTGGAGGGCGCGTGATCTCGGTTTCCAGTGTTGAACCCGAACCTTCTACGACTGCGTCGAAATCTCGCGGCAGCTGCAAGCAACTTTCGGTTAAGAAACGAAATGAATACCTTGCCGCAGGTTTATGCTTTAGCTGTGGTGTACAGGGACACCCTTCTCGTAACTGTCCTGAACTCAACACGATGGATTCGAAAGGAAAACCTCCCGGTTTTGCATCCCACGCAGCTGATTTCGCGCTGAATGAGGATCGCGATGCTAGAGCACAGAAGTCCTTGAGCACTTGTGAATTCGCATGATGGGCTTCCTCGACAATGAAATGGTCGTCGAGGAGGGCGAGCATACCAGAATGGTTTGATTTTGATTTTTCGAAGACCATCTCGGACGTTGAATTGATTGTGAACGAGATTTATTTATTTTCATATGAAGATTGAGCTCGTCGTGGTCGACGATCTGGAGGGCGGATGTGACGGATCGGCATTCGCATCCGCTCACGGCGAGATCTGCCCGTTTCGTCCCCATGATTTCGTCCCCATGACTCCATGTACACAGCCTCGATTTTCCTGTATAAGTAGTTAGTTCTTGTCGTGATAGTTTTTTCCCTTGGTCAATTTAGTACTTACACCAGTTCTCTCTTGATCCCTGTGTGCCGGAACTCGACTCCCCCTCGCTTCCGTCACATGATGGCAAATGCACGGAAAGTGACGGTGAAAGCAGTGGAGGATGAGGATGCACCGAAGATCGTGTGGCACCGAATATGTACAACGACGGCGACAATCACACCGAATATGTTGTTGATGCATCTATATGCGCCACAGCCGCTGTCAGCCGCACCTTTGAAAACCTCTCGGCGACGAAGACACTGACCTTTCTTGACTCCGGAGCAAGTAACCATTTCTTCCGTGACCGCTCCGACTTCCATTCCTACGAACCCGTGGCTGTTCGTACCGGTAAATCAGCTCTCGCATCCGAGGGCGACTTTGCTATTGTAGGAAAGGGGACAGTCAGGAAGGTCTTCGTTGTGGAAGGGTGAGAAGTGCACATCACTTTATACGCACCCTCGCTGTCAGCGAACCTGATCTCCGTAAGTCAGTTTGGGGGAGTTGTCATTCGTGAGGGCCCTTGAAGGTGCAGGGCTGAAACGAAGTCAGTCTGCTTGTTTTGCCGATAAGTCAATGGGAGCGTACCGTCGTGTAGGTGACCTTCCACGTTGACGGGGGCTTGGCCAAGATAAGATGATACCTGTTGTTCGCGGCGCCTTCGAAAAATCTTACAGGCAGCAATTTGTATTTCTTGTCAGTGGCTACCCATTGACCATGGAATGGGGTGCCTGTGCGCAGTCAGATTCGGTCAACCCAGCGTTACCTATCGTGTGGTTCGGGTCTAAGAGGTCCCGAGATTGGTAAAGGTTGTACAAAGCAGCATGACTTCCTCTTTGCGATAGACTTGAACGTAGCCGCGCAGAAAGTTGGTGTCAGAGGTGAGGTTGAAGGAAAATGGATTGCCGGTATTCGGAGTCCCGCCGCAACGTGAGAAATACGTCTTTGAACTTGAAGCGAACTTGGACATGAAGTTAGGAACGTACTCCCGGAAAGAATCGTAGAGCTCGTCGTCCTCGCACAACACATCGGCAGGCGTGTCGGGACGGATGGCAGCGCTGAACAGGAGATCTTCGGCCAGATGCTAGCCTATACCACCACCAGGGCAGTCGGCCTGAAGAGAAACGTCGATTATGGGTGTTTCTGTTCCGTTGCGCAAGACTTTCTGCCGACAGACGTCTAAAACAGCTAGAGCGTCGTCCTTTTCCAGGATCCAGTCTGGGCCACCTGCCTACCGAGTCTAAAGACGATTCTTCCATGTCTGAGATTGGCCAGGTCAGAACGCGAGTATTTTTAATGCGGATGGATAGTCTGAACCTGGGCTCATGTCTTCTTCCGTCCAAAATCTTGAGTTGCTAATGACATGAATCTGCGTCATGCGAGGGAATTCGCAAACCACGAATGGATAAAAGAGGGGAGAACATACATGGCCAGCATATATTGCTAAACATTTGCCCCTGACCGCGACGTGAATCGGTCCAGACTTACGCTCGGTCTCGAGCAAGTATCTGCCCGGAGCACCTTGCTTCATCTTGCCAGCGTCGTATTCGTTGACAACAGCGGGAGTCGGCTCAATGTCGGGGGTATAGTCGCCTTGATCGACGGTGAAGGTCGAATTAAGCTTTGGCTGCTGTGCCTTCCGCCCAAGTGCGAGGGAAGAGTAAAATGTGAGTTCGATCAATCTGAGAGCACTTCAGAATAGAAAGCACTTCCCGCTACCTACAGGGACGTCGCCGATTGAGGGTCTCCGTGCCGCACCGCCGCTCGCTAACGCTCACGGCGCGCGTCACGTCAGACTCAGAAAACATCATGGAATTCTATCATGAACGGCGACAGAGCAGATTTACTCGAGGTAGAGGTGGTGGTCAACGATCCCGGGGACGGCGTGCGGTTCCATGAGGTGAGACAGTGTCTCCAAATCTTGGCCAGTGACACGAACAATGACCCAGATCCAGAGCTCGCGAACCGCTGGATCGTTTGGGCTCAAACTGCAGAGGGCGTGCCTTTGTAGTGCTATGGACTGATATGGATACTTGACAGGCGCCGTGAGCTGGTGAGGATTTGGCGCAAAGCGAGCACGAAAAGTTGTCTATCCAAATCGGGATAGACAACTGAGCGATCCTATTGGCTGGCAGGATTCCCACGGACGCTCTTTGTATAATAGTTTTTTTTTTTTTTTTTTTTTTTTGGAGTGTTTGGTTATCAACCTAACGATTCTTAGTCTGCAGAAGCATTCCAAGGTCGTCCACTTTGTTTACTAGTTTTAGAACCAGTGAGAGCCGGGAAAAGTTTGTCCGGGAGGAAATGCCGTTACGCACAATTAAACCATAGTGTGGGGCTCCAGCCGAGAAATCAACCAATACCAGTACGACCAGGCCGCATACCCACTAAAACCCCCCTTAAGGTAGTCCAATCATCCGGCAGGGAATCTTCGTTTTCTAGTAAACCTGACCAAGTTCTCAGAACACTCTTTTTACCCACCGCGAGTGTCCCAAATTTTGCTTTATTGGTGAGGATGCGATCACGGGAGAGCGCAGAATTAACCTCCCTCAACCACATAGTCTCAATATCATTATCGGACGGTATTTTCCCCGGATTACTTATAACACGGCTTACCCGCAGGTTCCAGATCAATCTCCATGCTACCGAGACAAGGACAGCAAACAGTCTCCCCTTGTGAGATATAATTTGACCCTTCTCCGTTCTAAATTTCACACAGTTACAGCCCAGGATCAGGCCCCAGTTCAAGCACGGCCAAGTTCCGAACTTTCGCGACCAAAGCTTCTCTGTCAGGTTCCATATCAATTTCTGACCCGGAGCATCACACTCCAACGCAATATGTTCTAGTGACTCTGTCACCTTGCACGTAGGGCAATCACCCAACATGCTCAAAGATTCCTGGTGGTGCCAGAAATCCCCGACACGAAAGTAATTGTGGATACATTTCCAATAAAATTCTCTGTTCAAGCGCAGCAAATTCTTTGATCTGATGGATTTCCAAATATCCTCGTCGGAGGGAGTGTAATCCCACAGCTCCGCTACTGAGCAACGGATTCGGTCCAGGTTGACAAAGGTTGACTTTCTAACAGCCTTCGGTCTAACTGACTTTATTACTTTATAAAATGAGCGTTGCGAACCCTCACACAGAGCCACGCCCGGCAGGGTGAACATGATGTCACAGTCGGTGTCTATAACCGTTCTAACGGCATCCACGGTGGGGGTAACCTTCTCTCTTTTTGTTTTACTCAGCATAAACTTGGTCCGCCCAATTCTCTCGCACAGGGCACTCAAAGCAGCCTTAATCAAGGGCCAACTAGGATTCACACGGTCATTTTCAAATTTCCGCCGTTCACGTACCAACACCCGAAGCAAGAAATCCGAACTCGAGCAGAATGTAATTGGGGTAAGTTTTGAAACATTTTCTACGCAATACAACACTCCACCCAAGAGGGCATTGCAGGCAGTGTGCCTAATATCGGGATTGTCGAATGATAGCAGTAATCTAATCTCTTCAACAGTCTCTCCGCACACTAACTTTATTAGTAGGTCAATCTCGGGCTCAAATTCGCCCGCATTTGATATGCGAGGATGCAGGTATACCATTGTTTCCTCGCCCGCCGTACCAAGTCTCCATCTCCTTGCAGGAACTTCATCCGAACAGTCCTCAAAAGCGAAGACTCGGAAACCCCGGGTCCAGTCCGTGAGTTCATAATCTGGGTCAAAATAGACTGGACGCTCAACATCCGGTGCGAGCTCATTCACGGCCTGTTCTTCCGCAGTCAGCCTCAGTTCATCACACATGTCATGATTTACCATCGTCGGATTCCATTTGGGATGGACGAGCTTTAGCTCCCTGCCTTCGGCACGGCGAACTCGCTGCGCTCGCGCCGTGTCTACGGCAGTCGCACAGCTCGTCGGGGCTCCGCCCCAAACCCCGCAGTTTTGCTTCTTGGATTCAGTGCCGACGACGCCGCACTGCCGCTCGCTGCACTCGCCGGCGCGCGTCGCCGCGGGATTCTCAGGCTTTGACAGAAAGTCACGGGGTAAAATTCCCTTTCTGGGCGCAATGCTGTGCCCGTTGTGTTTTAAAGTATAGGATAGAGTTCAGCACGATCTGTGCTATTTCCACACATTTCCCCGGATTCTCACAGCCAATTTCCACGCGGTCGTGTTGGCAGGCAGGACAACCACAATTTTTTCGCCCGATTCCCGACGGGTTTACCATATGCGGCCTCCGCGGCACAACGGTTACTCTGCGAGCGATTGCACACAGCTCTCCGACGGAATTTATTTCGTGATCCAGACGGAGGCACCTCGCATGCTTGGTGCGGCACGCTGAATTATAAGTATTGGGCACAGCCGATGGATGTTTCCAGACTGGCATCTCTTTTCGGATGTCCGTACTGAAGGAAAGTGCCGTGAATTTCAATCCGTACTTCTCGGCAGACTCAATCATACGTTTTAGCTGGTCTGGCAGCTTCGTTTTCTTCGAGATTGGGACGTGTATTCCTTGCAAGAAAATGTTTTTTACTTGTCCTGGATAGAAGTGGAGATAACTCTTCTCAAGGTAATCTGCCAGAATAAAATCTACGAAGTAACACCAAGTTGCGCGCCTATTCCCATGAACCAAATATGTCTGTAGATTTACTAAGTCAATCGCTTCGTTTCGGGCCGCAAGGTCAAGAATTTGCTTTCCGCCTTCACGGACATTCAACGACATTGTCTCCTTCCCCACGCGGGCTTTTTTACCATCCCACAGGAAGCTATGTTGGAGTTCAATCAGTTCTCGCTCTATATCTTCTGGCATCCCTTGCACACGCGTCAAATATTGAGTTCTTCCTCCAATGACCATATTAATAATGTGTCTTTTCCCTTCCAAACTTGGGTTCGACATACTCCACCTTTCTAAGTCGTTTCTCACATTGGAGACCACGCTAGGCCATGGGACTTTGTACTCAATCTCATTTCCGATCCAGGCGCCAAGAATTCGGCAGGTATCACCGTCGTCGATTATTTTAATCCCTTCACTGAAACACTCCTGCGCAGCATCAGTGTTGATCTTCCTCGTTCTGACCACCCGAGCCCGATAGTCAACCTGTCCGAAAGGTAGAATCACCGTCTTGTTTTCATTGAATTTTGCCGTGGAAGCGGCACACCAGAGATCAAGTATGGCCCACAACCGGGCCAAAGAATTCTTGCAAGAAAGAAAGATTGTCGTATCGTCCGCAAAGAGCGAGATGATGAGTTCCTGGTCTGACTTGATACCGGGGATTTTGATTCCTTTCAAATCGGATGCTCGGATTAAGCATGGGAGCGGTTCAATCGCCAAATTAAAGAGAAGACAGGACAGAGGGTCGCCTTGCCTGACTCCCCGCGTTACTACGTAAGGTTCGCTGAATTGGCCATTTATCAAGACCATTGTCTCGGCCTTTGAATACAGATCTTTCACAATTTTGCGGAAACTCGGCGGGAATCGCATGTGTTCAAGAACTCGAAGTAAGTAATCATGATTTATTCTGTCATACGCTTTTTCTTGATCCAGCGCGATGACCACACCATCTTCCTGCGCCGCTTCAGCGTAATTCAGGAGGAATTTTGCTAGCTTCACCTGGTCTTCAATTTTACGGCCCCGCATGAAACCTGCTTGATCTGGGTGGACCAAAGTGGGGGCGACCTTCATTAGGCGCAGAGAATAAGCTTTTGTCATCAACTTGTAATCTGTATTCAGTAGAGTAATCGGCCTGTAGTTTGCAACCAGAGACTTATCACCTTTCTTGTAAAATGGGCATAACCAACCCCAGTTGAATTTCGTGTCGTTCATAATCCCGTTCCTTCGTATGTCGGCATACAGTAGCCTTAATACATCTAATAGGTTCAGCAGCTTACCGTCGACACGGCAAGACTGCAAGTAGAGAAGATCCCAGTGTTTGAAAAATTCATACGGGATACCATCCAGCCCGGGGGCCTTGCTATTCTTCGAAAGTGTCAGGGGAACTCCCTCTTTTGGCATTACACAGCCACCTATGACGCAGGCCTCCTGCAGATTTCCCACTTTCCCGTCAAATCCCCAAAGCCCTATGTCATTGTGGAGTAAGGCATGTGACTTGGCCCGGGATCATTGCCGATTGCTCCGAGCTTGTGGGAACTAGTTACTATATGTTTACTGCACCTAGCGTGGGAATCCTCAGCCTTTCTTCTCTTTGGATTCTCCCTCGCTAGGTGCGCTGTGATGTATTCTTAGTAGCTTCTTAATTAACTTTGGATTCTCCCTCGCTAGACCCTCGAGCCATCTCGGGTCCTAAAGGTTGCCCTTACAGCAGAAGAAAGGCTCCAAGGGATTAACTGGTCAAGATTGCGCGCTTTGGCGATTTTTCAGACGCTTCGTCGGACTCCTCCTCTGCTGTCTCGGACGCGCAAACCGCGAATCTTGCCCCCTCCTCCCCCTCTCTAGAACCCACCATGACCGACTCTGCCGCCGCTGCTGCAGCCGCCGCCGAGCGGATGGATAGGCTCGAGAGGACTGTTGACCGTCTGGTCGAGCTTTTTCAAACTGCTGCCAATCCTTCCACTACTACTGCTCCGACCCCTGCCGCTCCTCCAGAGCCTCCGGCCGAGAGTCCAGGACTCTTTGCCAACCTCACCCCGGCAGCAAAAACGGTCCTTCGACCGAACCCCCCTTTCGTCTTTGACGGCGACCGCTCGGCTGGCCGGGCCTTCCTTCACTCAGCTCGGACTTATATCCGACTGGTTCCGGAGGCGTTTGTCGAAGGTGGCGAGATGTCCGAGGAAAAGGCAGTGCGTTTCACCATGTCCTTTATGTCCAAAGACTCTGCGCAAAAATGGGCTGAGCGCATGTCCATCAAAACCCCTTTCCCCTTCCTCACCTGGGACGCCTTCACCAAGGAGTTCTGCTCACGCTTTGTCGAGGAGAACGAGCAGGACCATGCCCTACACAAACTCGAGTCTAGGGCATACTATATGGGCTCCCGGGATGTCTTCAAGTATACTGATGACTTTGAAGACCTCTTCGACCTTGCTGGGTTTGCTGACGCGTTGGTCAAGGTCACCAAGTTCCGCTCTGGCCTTGACCCTGCCATCAATGCGGCCATCACCTCGTCCAGCGACCCCCCAGACCTCCGCGACTACATGGCTTGGCGGACCCGAGCGTACCGCCAGTACGAATCGCACGTGCGGGCTCGTGCTGCTGGGCTTCTCCCGAAAGCCCCCTCAGCTCCGCCAGCCGCTCGCTCACGTCCAGCAGGTGTCTTCCCTGTTGTCCCTGCGCCTCCTCCTCGGGCCATGCCAGCTTCTGCTCCTCCGCAGGTAGTCCCCATGGACGTTGATCGCACGCGCTCCGGGAGAGGACCTCCCCGTGGCTGCTACCGATGCGGCGGTCCACACCTGGCCCGGGATTGCCCCACCCCGGCTGACGTCCGAGCCGCTGATGTCCTTGACGAGGTCATACGTCAGCTTGGGTCCGAGCTCCTCTCCGAACTGGTGGCTCGGGTTGCCACCACCGACTCGCTCCCTGAGCCGGAGTCTGTAGTCGCCGAGGAAGAGCAGGGTTTTCTCCCACGCGACGAGTGAGCGGTACGCCCTCGATCGCGTCTCCTAATCGTTTCGCATGTTTGTATGATGAGTCTGCCAATGTTACATCTGTTGAACCTGCCGAAATGAAAGACATACCCCCTGCTCCCCTCCGTTCCCCACGCATCCGGCGAAAGCCTTGGGAACGTAGACTTCCTCAGTGCTATACTGTTGCTGCTGCACCCGGTGCCAACTCCCTGCATCTCCCCCTTGAGATTCAGGCAGTCCAGGACGCCACCAAGCTTTCCCTCGAAGGTCTCGTTGACTGTGGTGCCACCTCAGACTTCATTGACTCTGAGTTCGCAGCTAAGTCTGGCCTCCCCCTCCGCCGCCTTGCACAGCCCATTCCAGTTTTCAATGTGGATGGCTCGCCAAATGAGGCTGGTGCGATCCGCGAGGTGGCTGACGTCGTGCTGCAGTATCGTGGTCACTCTGAGCGCATGCAGCTCGCTGTTACCCGTCTTGGGAAGCAGAAGCTCATCCTCGGCTACTCCTGGCTTCGGAAGCATAACCCGGAGATCGACTGGGACACCCGAGAGGTCAAGATGAGCAGATGCCCCAGCGAGTGCTCTACGTGCCGCACCGAGGTTCGCCTGGAGCCTCGCGCTGCACGCCGAGAGTCCCGCCTGGCCGCTGAGATCCTCCGGCAGCTCCGACTTGGTCCCCTTCCATCCATCTGCGCCATAGACTTGGGCGAAGATGAATACAATGACCTGCCAGAGCTGTTCCCGGACTACGAGGATGATGACGAGGATGATGTGGATGAAGTGGATGATGCGGATGAAGTGGATGACCCCCTTGAGCCGGGAGACCGGGTGTTCTACACCCAGTTCCTGCCTTCTGAGGATATCCGTGCTGGAAGCACCGTCTCCCAGCGCCTGGCTGAGGCATACGCCAAAAACTCAGCCCCGGCGCGCTCGGACGTTCCTGAATGGGCCCGAGAGTTTGACGATGTTTTCAACAAGGAGTCCTTTAACTCGCTGCCTGAACGCCGATCCTGGGACCATGACATTGAGCTCGTGCCGGACTCTAAACCCACGAACTGCAAGGTCTACCCAATCTCGCCTCTCGAACAGAAGAACAGCCGAGGACCGAATAGGTGCTGGACGCAATGGAGACGAGATGCTTGTGAAGCTGAAACGCGATGAGAGAAGGACAGGCCCGAAAAAACAGACACGCACTTCGTCAGGCATGATCACATCGCCCATCTTCGCAACTTTGTTTCTAGGTTCCGGGCCGCCGGTGGAAGGTTGACGTTTGAGCGAATGCGAAGACAAAGGCAACTGGTAGAGGCGATGGGAGACCACGTCGAGCACTGAGCTTGTGTTAGGAGAAAAGTAGTTGCTAACGTCGGGCGACACTTCACCCTTGGGAGAAGACATGCCGACGTGAAGGCGTACCAGTATTTATAAACAGGTGCTCCTCCATGACGCTGGTTTCGCGGATGGCGGATGTCTCGCGGATGTTTGTCTTGCCAGGGATATTCTGCGGATATCAGTCTCGCGGAAACTGACTTGCTCTGAGACAAGCCCCAGGACGTCACAACTTCGTCATCGGCAACAGCGGGAGGGCAAGCAGAGGAAGAGAAAGGTTCTTATTCCAGCGGGCAGGCTCGTCGATGAATAAGGCGTCGAGCTCAAGTCAACCGCCGTGCGTAGGGAAAAGACCAGAGTGAAGGCGAGAGAAGAAACGTGTCCGCCACTTACGTTATAGCCTTCAATCAAGGGCTGAGCTCATCAGGTTTCGACGCTGTCGTGTACATAGGCTTCATCTCTCTTCATCTTGGACGCAGGAAACATCATCAGTTCTTCAAACGCAATCTCGCAGGGCTCGAGAAACTGCAGAGCAAACAATTACTGGTCTCCAGAACAAGCCAAGAATAAGCAAGATGGGTCCACAACGACCAATACCGCCTTCAGCGGTGTTGCACGTAGGCAACGTGGGCGGGGTAGACCCTGGGCACAAACCCTGGCTGCAAAGCCCTCCCCGACCCCCGCCGCAACCATCCCCAACCTCGGTTCTTCCCCCGCCGTCGACGGAAATACGGCGTGGGAAAATGTGAGGTGGTGGTGGTAGCGGATCAAGGAGTCCCCTATAATAGATTTTACAGTATGGATCCTATCCTATCCTATACTTGAAAACAGGGCCAGGCCATCAGTCGCGTGACTTTTGACAGAAAATCACGGGGTCTTTGTCGAGATGTTGAGATCGTACGAGACGTCGCGAGCGGAGCGAGCGCAGCGGGGTTTGGGGCGGCCAGCCCCAACAAGCTGTGTGACCGAACGGAGGAAGGCCGGCGAGCGCAGCGAGTCGGCCGTGCCGGAGGCAGGGAGCTAAAGCTTGTATCCTACTTATACTTTAAAAGAGCACGGCACAGCCTTTGACAGGAAACCACGTGCGCAGCACGTGAACTTACCCACACCCTCCCCCGCGGCGACGCGCGCCGGCGAGTGCAGCGAGCGGCAGTGCGGCGCCGTCGGCCTTGCAAGTGAACTGCTGAAGGTCCTGAGTGGCGAAGGCACGGGTCCCATCAAGGGGGTGCGGGCCGGAGAAGCCGGCACACCGGGCAGGGAGGGTGGGTCAGGCGAGGAGGTCGATAAAAAAAAAATAATGACCTTTTAATTTTTGCACAGGGACCAGCCTGTGAGTCCGTAAAATGAGTAAAAAGTGTTGTTTCAATTATTTCCAATCAGTTTTGACCACTTTCTGGTCGAAACAAAGCCATTCTTGTCAAGTCGTCCTAATATGGAAGCATCGGCCATCAGCTTGGCTGTGTTTGGCAAAAGCACACCTAAGATATGTTCAATTTTTTGAAGCACATTTTAGGGTTGGAATGGAGGGATCTCCATTATACTAATATCTGGGGACCTGTCTCAAGGCATTCGGTTTCGAATTGACCGAGAAATGGGTGAATTTGATGGTAACTTCCTTATTCGGAGGTCACGTGGTAGGGCGGGTCCCGGAGAAGGGTCTCTAATAAAAAATGCAGCATGAGGTCTTTTTTTTCGGTTTCAGTACCCCCTTGGGTCCCATAGCTCGTCCTATACATGAAAACACAAGGATCAGCACACGTGAAAAGTAACGTGACTTTGACACGAAACCACGGGACCATGTCGAGATGTTGCTGCCTGATGTCGAGATGTTGCCCCGGTTCTCACCAACCTTCCCGACGGCGCCGCGCACCGCGAGTGCAGCGAGCGGTAGTGCGGCGCCGTGGGCAAGGAATCCAGCAAAAAAAAATCAGCCCCAGTCTGTGGCCGGCAGCGGCAGCGCTCAAACGAAGGGTTTGGCGGCAGTGTGACATTGTGACAAAAGTGCCGCCATGGAGGCGTCACTTTTACCAACACTCTTGGCGGTCATTGGCGGCAACCGGCGGCAGTACCGCGGCGGTGGCGGCACTTTGGGGGTGCCCGACTATGTAGGTCTGGGTGAATTGGAATATGCCTGAATGCCGCCTCCAGATCTGCCTTGTAAAGGAAGGATCCAGGGCCTGCCAGGCTGCCTTCCGTACGCGGTCAATATGTTAGATCCTATACCTGTAACCCTACACCAAAATTCTTGCCCACGATCAAAAACGTCACAGAAAATTGTTTTAATTCGGAAAATTCTAGAAAATCTGTTCTCTTCCTTTCTATGCTACAGAGTCCTAATACTCCAAGGGATTAACCGGTCATGATTGCGCGCTTTGGTGATTTTTCAGACGCTTCGTCGGACTCCTCCTCTGCTGCCTCTGACGCACAAACCGCGAATCTTGCCCCCTCCTCCCCCTCTCCGGAGCCCACCATGACCGACTCTGCCGCCGCTGCTGCTGCCGCTGCTGAGCGGATGGATAGGCTCGAGAGGACTGTTGACCGTCTGGTCGAGCTTTTTCAAACCGCTGCCAATCCTCCCACTACTACTGCTCCAACCCCTCCCGCTCCTCCAGAGCCTCCGGCCGAGAGTCCAGGACTCTTTGCCAACCTCACCCCAGGAGCAAAAACGGTCCTTCGACCGAACCCCCCTTTCGTCTTTGACGGCGACCGCTCGGCTGGCCGGGCCTTCCTTCACTCAGCTCGGACTTTTTGGTGCCCAGGGAAGAACCTCAAAGCCTTCAAGCTCGAGCCACCCCAAAGCATGCTTGGAGCGATGCTTTGAATCGCCGTCCTGCTGAAAATAGACAGTCGAGCGATCCAAATCATGCTTGTCGAGGGTCCGCGGGAGGGTTTCGGCCAGGATGTCGGTGTAACCGAAGCGGTCGATGATTCCGTCGATCCGGTGAAGTTGTCCGACTCCATATCGGGTAACACACCCCCACACCATCACACTCCCGCCGCCGTGTTTGACTTTCTTCTTGGTATATCGGGCGTCGCTTGCTTGCCCTGGCCCGGATCGTATCGACGTGCAAATGGGGGTAGTGTTTTGCTGAAGCCAGAAGCCAGCCAAGCCAAGCCATGGCAAGCCAGGCCAAGCCATTTCTCTGGCTTCGTCTGGCTCTGGCTCCTGGCTTGAAATATTCCGGGCCAAGCCAAGCCAGGTGAGCCATGGCTTTGGACATTTCCTTTGGCAGCAAAATCGGCTCAAATTGAATGAAGGGAGGACAGTTTGAGGGGCAGATTACCTGCACAGAATCATTCCCTAACACTCTTCTGCAAAATTTCCGACGAACACTACAAATTTCGACAACGAAGTAGTGCTGCCGGAAGCTGGAGTTAGCTCCGAGCTGAGTTCAGCTCCAACTCGGCCCGTTACCATAAACGGCACCTCGAGGTGATGCCAGCTCGCCTCGCCTCGGCCCCCAAAACAGGCACTGTGACACTTTTGACAGCGTCACTGAGTGACTGGCGCGTCAAGCACAATCCTCGTCCTCCCGCTCACCGGTTAGCGCGTTCCTGCCGCGAACCAATCCTCCTATGATTCACCTCAACCTCGCTTGGCGTCGACGTCACCGCCTGGCTGCTACGGAGAATGCGAAACGCCCCACACAGAGCTGGAAATATGACGCAAAGGTGGCGCGTCGGGATAGTGCGTTGGCGCACTCAGGGTCCAAGGTACGCGCAATAGATACCTCCGAAATGTTATATATACTGTACTATTTCGACCATAGATTCACCGGGTGTGACATGTTATTGTTTAGATTCAACTTTCCGATGATTCAACTTTGATGAAATTCCCTTTTTGGGCGATTTTTCGCATTTTGCCGATCAATTTTGATGGGAAAATGGGCCAAAATTGCCTTGTGACGTGTTACGAAAACTAAATAGCTTCAATTCAAAGGTCGATGTGACGCGTTACTTGAATCTACGGTAATTAAGTATACTCCATTCCAACCCTCCCTCTTGTGAACTCCCATGGCCTCGCCGTCCTGCCAATGCGGCAACCCGCAGGCATGCACTTGCTACATCCAACCCCCGCGTCAAAACAATTTCACAACGAATTCCTACCCCACGCCCAACGTCTTTGGCTCCTGGCCTGCACTACGCCCACTAGGACTACGCCGGAAGGTCTGGGTTTCCGGGACTACTGGTCGAGGGGATTTGGCTCATTCCTCTTCGTTATCTTAATATTAATGGTTTATTCGAAAAAGGAGATGTCATGTGATGCTCGTCGAGGGTGGATGGGCGGTTTTCCGATCATAGTACTGGGTAGCCGGAAGGGGAAAAACGCGAAAAAGAATTCGAAAAAGGAAAGAGAAGGAGAATTTCAGGATTGTAAAAACTCAAGTGCTGCTTACACCAGCTCACCATTGACATTTTAACTACACTGTAGGGGCATTGAGAATGAAGGATATGTTAAGGATATGTTTAAAATTGAGTGCAGATCAAAAATTGGGAGAGTAACATTTCCATTGAAGTTTGTGACATGGATGTAGATAGATGGCCTGGAGAACTATCCTGTGGCATGAAAAACATTGAAATTGACTCTCCAGGGTACAATCCAGCCATTGAATAGGATGGATGAGCCTGAGTAGAGTAACGAAGCAAATAAGTAATAAAATGATTCACCTCGGCCGCATTTCTTGACATTAAGCGACACGAACAGCGCATAATATTAATTTTGAGTGATACACCGTGGCTTGTGACCATTTCCAAAGTCGCCGGACGTGAATTGTAGTGCTGGTCGTAGCCACATAACACATTTTCGTTGGCCCTCCAGGCTCCCAAATTATCGACAATTTATGCAGGAAAAAAGCACATCTCACATTGAGCTTTGTGCCATGGGATGCCACAGTACTTCCGGGACAGCAGCCTTCATTTTCCTCTGAGAATGACTGCGCCGAAGAAGCCGCCGCAAGTGGCTGTGTTTATGTGCATTATGTGCACCCAGCTGATCGATCGGTAAACCGGACTCTTGCAATTCCGCCTCCACGTGCGTTCCCGAAATGGGAATTTTTCTCGGCAGGAAATGCAGCGATCAGATGTTTTCTGTCCTGTTACTTTTCGTCGCGACTTGTCCTTGCAAGAAGGAACCAACACATAGCTGCTTAGTCTATGGGCTTCTTAGTGGGTATGACTGTCAAGGGCCTGGATTGATATTGTTTTGGTTCGATTCCTACTATTTGCATTTTCTTTATCGACACCACAAGCAGATCCACCTCAAAACTCCTATTGCAAATGAACCTACGGATTCTTATTATCATCTTTCGAAACCAGCAGTAGTGCAAACCTATCACCCATATGAAAGTTCAGCTGTAATTGACAGCAAAATTGGAGTGAAGACCTAAAATTGAAAACAGTCCAGAGAGGTCCAGTGCCTTTACCACTAGAAATGCACCGTAGCCTGATAGCCAACCTAGTAGGATGTAGTGAACCTATAATATATGATTTTCCATCGCATTGGTTTGTCTCTGACTTGCGAAGGCCAATTCAAAGGCCCCAGCCTGAAAGTACTTGAAAAATAAAGCCATTTAACACTTTAGTTGGATGGAATTGGATCGTTTTTGAGCCCGCAACGGCCCGTCCAAGTTGGGCATTTTGACTATTTTTATTGGATTTTCTGCTATTTTGGGTCAAAATGCCGAACTTGGACGGGACATTGCGAGCTCAAATCGGGGTCAATTCCATTAAAACAAAGTGCCAACTAGGTCCACCTTTCGAGTACTTTTGACCTATCATAATGGTTTTTCAATGAGAGTCCATTCAGTTTTTCCGGTCATAGGGAATATCTGAGATTATTTTCTTATTGGACGATCTGCAAGGACATTATATTCAACTGAGTAGTCTCGGAAACCCAGACGTTTATCCGCAATCCGAGAGGGCTCGGAGCTATTTCCTAATCTGTAATTACAATGACATTTTTGACGTTTGATTGATTTTGAAGGCGATGGGAAAAAGGGCGGATAAACGTCTGGGCCACTTTTTCCCATCACCTTCACAGACGTTTATCCGCCCTTTTTCCCATCACCTTCAAAATCAATCAAACGTCAAACGCTGTCATTGTAATTACCGATTAGGAAACAGCTCTGCTCTACGCCTACAAGGACTACGTAGGAATCCGAGACTACTAGAAAAGAGTAGAGACAAAGTCTGTACTCTAATGCAATCCAAAATCCACTGTTCGGGTGCTCACCCCCCGCGGCCTCACAAACAGCAGAAAAACTTTTCCTTCGGTCGATCTGTGGCATCAGTCGGCGCACCGTATCCCATTGCTGCACGTCGTCATCACTTTCTCCAACCGGCGTCCGCTTGCTCCGACAACTCTCTAAAAGGTTGGGCTTTTCCCTCTGATACGGCTCAGGGCAGGCCCTCCTCTAGTCCTAATGGCAGTCTACGGTGGTGAGTGGTGTTAAGCTTACGACCTGGGGAGGTATGTAATACTGTTGATAAATTGCAGTTCTATCCTTGCCTTTTGAGATCACAACGCTGATTTTTCAGCACTGTTTGCCTGACTATCCGGCAAGGCCACAGGGTTTGCATCTACAGCTTCTATGGCAATGTATGCTTCCAGTGGCGATCCGTTGCCCTATTGTCGCCATCTTTATGGCGGGCATTTTCGCTCTATACGCGGGCATCCCTCTCCTTGAATTCTCAAATCCTCAATTGCTGGCTCCAGCGATCAGGTTGCCTCCGACTTTCTATCGGGATCTACCTCCCCACCGACGGTCCTTGGATAAAGGAAGCTTTGACCAGCTTCATCACCACATTGGTCGCCCACTCAGCGCGCTGGGAACACATCTCATTGACTCTTCCCTTCGAATGCATGAATTTACTTCGTGGGCAGACGCCTTTTCTCCGAAGCTTGATGTTGGGACCGTGCGATGCCCCCATGCCAGGCCCAGATCATCCGATCTCATTGTTCAGCGATGCTCCTCAACTGCACTCTGTGAGGTTATCCGTGTGCTTCGAGCCCGACATTATCGCTTTGCCGTGGGCTAACCTATCTCACTTGGAGGCAACCCTTCTTTCCCCACAAGAGTGCGCGACAATTCTTAGTGAAGCTAAGAATCTTTCGTGCTTTCGTGCAGTGATAGTGGACTGCGACGATCTTCTCCTCGCGATCCCAAGTTTTCCAAAATTGCAGAGCTTGACATTGATAGGAAATGCGGAGGAAACACCTCGCGAAGATTTACTTGACGCTTTGACGTTACCTATGCTGCGTCAACTCAATCTACATGGCATCTGGTAATTGGTTTGTCACCTGAACAAGTGGTCCATGACTGACGCAAGGCTTCCAAGGCTAATACCTAATCCATGGCACACTGTGTCGGCCCTTGTGGATCGGTCCAATTGTCAGTTAAGAGAAGTGCGTCTGCCTAGAAATTACGTGTCTGGCACTGTATAGTCTATTTGAAGTCGTTTTCAAATTTTGAATTTCAAACCGAGATTCTCAGAGTTTTGAGGGCCGGAATATGGGTGAAATGAAAAATTTTGGGCAACTTACCCCATTACCATAATTCGAGTGCAGTGACTTCTTTAAAAGGTTTAACCAAGGGTCAGAAGCGCAAGTCCGAACACGATGATACTAGTAACTTTATGACACTGTTATCAACACGTAAATCACATTTCTCACAATCGAGGGCGCAGAGCACCTGTTATTAGTTATCTTGTTCTCGGCTAGCCTTTTGAGTCGGCATCTGAACAGCGCTCCACTCAATCTCGAGGAAGCGCACCTCGATAACCGCCTTCCGCCGCTCAGGCTGCGCCCTGTGAGCACCAATCTCATCCCCCTCGACTACGTACGTCTATGCTTCCCTTGAATCTCACCTCTCCCCCATCCCCCGTCCGGACATCCTTCAAGACGTCATGCTGCGGCTTGTCGAGGAATACCCTGCGAAGTGGATGATGTGGAAAGTAAGCAAGGGGCTCGACAAATCCCGTCAGACATTCACCGCTGCCGACGCCGACGGCGCCATCCAACTGAAAACGGAGGTGGATAAGCAACTGGAGGAGAAAGGTAACGCCGTCCAAGGTTCCTGGATCGGAAAACAACGTGAGACCAAGATTGTATACAACTTCGTATCCCCCAGTCGGCTAGTTCTCGCAAACCGGCTCGCTTTTAGTGTAAGGGTTTTTCTTCCCTCAAAGCCTCGATTCATCGCTCCGCAATGGGGTCTCGAGATTGCTGTGGCTGGCTGGGCCGAGGTTCCAGGCGCCCAATATTTTTGTACACGTAATTCAAACTCAGATCGACCAGTCTGTCTGTCGACATAACACCCACCACAGTCGAGCCTAGCTGCCAATTGTCTGCATATTCCAGCCTTGGGAGAACATCCTGTATTTAGCCTTGTTGGCCCGGAGAAACTCAGGTTTTTCTGCAATAATGTTTGGGGTGCTCGTCAAGACTCTTTCAATTTTACTGTAAAAACACGCAAAAGGCATGCACATATATGTATTTTGTCCCACTTTCTTTTCACTAGGTAGGAACCCTGAAGGATGTCGACCGCTTACGGCGACTTTGATGGGATCGGTCGAATCTTCAACGGCCCGTTCAGCTGAGTATGGCGGCGGCGCTTTGGGTGCTTTGCATGGTCAGCGTTAACGCGAGAGGTAAGTTTCTTCCCCCTTTCCCTCGTTGAAAATCTCTTTTTGCCAGCCCGATTGTGTTTTATTGAGATTTGTTGAAATGCCGGGAGGCCGCTGATGCCGACTCTTCGGCAGAAAGTGATGGGACTGGAAATGTATTTGTGAGATTGGTTTTCGGCGCCCAGCACGCACTCTGCTAGCTTTGATGGATGCTCTGTAGGTGCGAGAATCAGATTTGCCACTGGCTCCCGTGTATCGCTCTTGGCCCTTCATCTTCGGCATGTATCGGCCAAAAGATCCCGGAGCGGAACCACTCTCAGAAATAGACCAAAGAGCCCCCACACAAGGTTCTTAAACAGTCTGGTACGCATTTCACAACGAAATCAAGCGACAGAAACATTCAAAGCCCATGTACTTGTCTGCAGCGTTGCTGCCGGCGCCGGCAGCATCCTCGGCACCTCCTTCCCAAACTGGAAGGGTTTCTGTTAAGCATCTGCACTTGGGGTTTCTACACAAGAGTGGCAGAAACCTGGGTTTCCAAACTGAATTATCCGTCCAGCATTGCAAAACATCGAAGTGTGGCGCTTCGGTTCGCTAAGTTCAAGGGTTATTGACTGATTACTGAACCTTACCAGCCCTCCTGATCAGGCTGATCAGCCTGACGAGGGTGATAAGTCCTGACTGGCGTCGATCAGGGATTTCGGGCGGGCAATAACAAAACTCTTTCACCCTTCAATCCAATTGAAGAGCTGTGTAGCGTGGTATTTTCTGAGGTATTTTATTCTATTTTATACTCTAAACTATAAATTATGTTTAAGGTGTTTATGGGATTTTATTGGGGGAGCTTGCTCCCCCTTTTGTCTGAGGATCCCAAAATCCGGATGGCTGTGCAAAGTTCTGGTATCCCACGGGGTAACCATCAAAAGTGATGGTTACCCTGTGGGATGATTCTGCCGGCCAAACCGAGCCTCGGGCCTGACTGCCTGCCCAGCCATGATGGCAGCATATATGACCATGTCAGTCCATTTCGGATGTTCCGACACGGCGACTAAAAATGTTCTGCGGCCCTTAACATGGTATCTTCTGTTGAAGTAAGAACCTGAGAATATTGCGACGTATGGAACCTCGTTGGAGTTCGGTAGAGTACAGCGATGTAAGTACAGGATTATATACAGTGGCCGCAGAAAACATTGCAACGTGGTGTTTTGGATGTTTGACGGGGTCTCTGGGCTCAAACAAAGTTCGGGACACGAAATATGAATGAAATGGAATTTTTTAGGCGAGTTAGCCCATTACCGTAATTTGAGTGCAATGAATTTTTGAAGGTATTTATTTTCGGGGCACTTTTCACTTCAGTGAAAAACAGTCTTCATAGGATAAAAGTACTCGTTAATGCAACCTCAGTCATATATTACTTTACCTAGTTTACTGCAGATTTGAGTCCGCAATAACCGCTGCAAGATGGCAATTTTGACCAAATTTTCAGGATTTTTGCATTTTTGAGCCAAAATCGGCAACTTCCGCGGGCCGTTGCGAGTTCAAATCTGCAGCAAAGTAGGTCAAGTAATATATGACTGAGATCGTATTAAAGAGTACTTTCATCCTGTGATGGCCGTTTTCCCGTAGTGTTGAGTGCTGAAAAGTGCGGTGTAAAAAAATACATCAGAAAAATTGACTGTACTTCGATTACCATATATGGTAATAGGGTAAGTGGCCCAGAAAACTTCATTTCACTCATATTTCATGTCCAGAACTTTGTTTGAGCCCAGAGACCTTGTTGATGACTCAAACCATCATGTTGCAATGTTTTCTGCAGCCACTGTACCTTTTCTATTATCTCGGCTGTGTAACAGCAACATCCCGCAGATTACTACGAATGCGTCACTAGCTGTGAGCTCGCAACAGCTTGCACAGCTATGAGTAACTCCAACATCTTCCTCGGTCAAAGCCCATTTCATTGCGTCTTTGGGGACTACATAGTTCAATGGAGTGCAGTTGCTTGTTGTGTTTGAAATCACATTGAATTCTTCGGTAGAGGGATTGAATGTACAAAGATGAGATATTGTCGACGCACCTTTATGAACATAAGTCTATGCCGCTGTGGGTGATGGGGCATGCCAGTGGCTTTTTCAAAAGGAAGGCGGTGTCGGGATTAAAATTTCGGATGTAGGGAAAGTTTTTAAGGCCTTGGGCCGACCCCCCTCCCCTTCTATATAGGGAAGGTGTTTCTCACAGTTGCCATCAAGCCGGTTTGCCGACTTTGCGGCAACCGCCGAACCATCGGTGTTTGGGTGCCAATTGGATAATATGTAAAAACTGACTTGGGTTCATAATGTATGCTCCAAAAACTTGTTTACAGGCAGCTGGTACATCCATGCATTTCTTCACTACTTCCATGAGTCTTCAACAACACCAATGGGATAAGTCATACAGCAAGGGCCTCCCGAAATTAGAAATTTTAAATGTACTTAGAAAATGAAACTAGAATGAAATCGGAGCCGGATTCCACCTTTCTGACAATGAGGGGTGCAGTGAGTACTGAGGTAGAGACGAAAACATTATTCCCTGATTTGGGAATTCGCTATCACACAGCCATCACGGATATGGCAATCTCCCACGGAGGTTCAGTCACGGGCCCATGCTGAATTTTATTTTGTGAGCTACAACACTTCAAAAGCTTGAAAAGCACCCAGAACATCCACATCCCATTCATGTAACACCAAAGCCGCCGAATTATTGCAGTTATGGCCATTTTGATCGCAAAAACATCACGTGAAATTACCCTATAAGGAGATATTACGGCAACAGGGGGGAGGGGGGGTCTGCCGAAGTCGCTGAAAAAAAAACTTCGACCCCCGGTGCGGATTTCGCGGATCGGTGTACCCTTGTCATACAGATTGAGAGTAAATTACAGCGCATACATAATGATACATTGAGGTGTAACTATCTAGTGGGACAAAATATACCTCAATACTCAATTCATATACCTTTGAGGATTTAAGGCACAATTTGCGAACATTAACCGAACTCTCGACGCAATGTCACTGATTTCCGTGCGAAATCTCACCAAATCCGGAAATTTAATGTCGTGTCTGTCCAACTTCTGTCTGTTGAACCAAAATATCACTCTTGGGTGAGTCAAATGCCATTGTATGTGTATTCCATTCACGTTGACGGCACTTGAATTAAGTGAGAATGGGGAATGGGATTGAGAGCGGCGAGTTTCGAGCATGTATGTGCTGTTCTAGCAAAAGCGCCGGCATGGTGATGTGCTCACACTTGAATCTGAAAAAGGATGCAGAGGTTGAGACCAAAGGAGGGACAATGAGGAAAGATCGAAGAGGAATCAAGGAGGTTCGGCGCGCGGTCGTTCATACGGTCCGATCGATGCTAGTTGCCCCGAGGACAGTTTAGTGAGATACTGATAGGTCGGAGGGAAGGAAGCCGACGAGAGATACAAAAGCCCTGCCTAGAATATATGAGAGACTCGCTGTAACTCACCTCAAATCCCTCCCCTCCCAATCAGAACAATTTAGAAGTCGGAGGCAGAATATTCTGATGCTCAGAAAGTTTCTGAAAGCATTCACTCGCCGCAAGGTGATATTTTCATGATCAAATCTCAGGAATTCTTGGCCAAATTTTTCCTTCAAAAAAATTCTGGAATTGCCCGTCGGCTTGCTCGGAGTGCAGTCTGACACAGCGAGTATTTATTTTAAGGAGACAAAGCTGCCACCAAGATCGAAATTGAGATTAAAGCTACGAAAGAACTGCAGGCTGCGAACGAATGACACAGAGGATCACGGAATTCCCGAAATGGGTTAATTCTTGCATAAGCGGCAGTATTACTGCAGTATTTGGGCTCATTAATCATGTCTGTGGAGGGTTATGTCCGAATAAGGCATACTCTGGTGATCCGATTTGATCCACTGTGTTCCGGTCACACGGATGACATGATGTGAATCAATCACTCACCCAAACTCACCCTCTCTCGACGACGACGCGTCTTCTCCGAAAATGGTGCTCAAGTTATGCACGGCGGACCAAGGAGGAATGCCGGAAGACAACGAACGCACAGGAACCCTGTTCATTCTCATCTGGTTGCCTTCTCTCAGCCCATCATCCGCCGCCCCACTTTCGACCGTACAACAATAATGCACCGGCCTCACTTGGTGCCCAGAATGCCACGGCTGAAGACATACTGGTACTGAACTCGTCAGCCAGCAAAACCGCGAGTGGTTTCGCTCCAGAACTTCATGGGGAGGCATATTAATTGGGAGTTTACCTGCTGAGGATGGCGCAGTTCAGAATATTGGTACGTGTTTTTGCTCGTGTTCCATAATATGGCTTGCTCATACTTGAATGCCAACTGTGCTAGCCATCGTTCGATTGTACCTCGTATGCATTGGAAAAACCAGGTATCCAGGATTTGAGATGAATGTGTACAGTGTAGTTGAACGCAAAAAATATCAATATTTGAACTGCTTCCAAGTTGTCAACTGAACCACTGGTGAAATTGTAAGCTTATTGGCACCAAGCCTCGACTTGGTGAGCCTGAATTCACGCAAATGGAGGCTGAGATCATAACTTGTCGAGCTCAAGTCGAGCTTCAAGTTATCGCGCATATGCATATTTCCTCGTCAAAACACAGGGGAGCGAACGAAGATGTAGCTCAGAGGCTGATCCAAAATAGAGTGCCGTCGAGCTCGCGCACTGCCTAAGGTAAGTCTGTGAAACAAGAACTCACCCGCCAATAATTGTTATCTCGATCTAAAGTTTGAAGGCGAACCGAGAACTCAGGCTGCATACGAACCGGCTCTTGTAGTGTACTAGTAATTTTGAACACTTACTGTTCTGCGAGATTATTTGGACTTTTCGGACCGGGAAAATTAGATAGTGCCCCCGGTTGAGTGCTGTATAGCTTCAGACATCATATGATCCCGAAGATACGCTTGGATCTTGAGTCTTGAAGTAAAAACGACCAAATTCAACGTCCAAAGTGCTTCATCGGCCTTTTCGGACTCACTGTGAGAACGGCGTTTCCGAGGAGATCTTGAATTTGATTGGCTGAGATTATGTCCCAAGGAGGAAGCTGCTCCGAAAGGACATACGTCTTACCATATTTTGAATTCTTCTGATCTGCCTAATCAGGGCATAAGAAATCAAGATTGCATTCGCTCTGCTGAGGGCTACAGGGACTTTGGAGCCCTAGTTTTTGGGGACCAGGCCTCTAGATACTCGTCATCACAGAAAGTAACCGGAAATTGTGCTATTTTGACGCGGTCACGTGTTTTTCTCACGGAACTTGTATCCTATATTGTAGTTTGGTATGTTCCATTTACCCCGTATGAGTTTGAAGAAGATTGCCGTTGTATACGTTGACCAGGAGTCTGCACAAATTCGAGAGTGCCTCGGTTTGCAGTAGTTTGACTGTGAATAATGCAGAGAATATAACCAAATCCCTGTTTGAGACGCATGTAGGGTGATTGTGGTGTGATATGGTAGTTGTCCAGACTTAGGGGTACCCTGAGCAGCCTTTTGTATGACCTTCAACCTGCAATATTGGCAAAAAAAGGTGCATGCAAAGATCTTAGCCAGAATTGTTGAAATTGTGGTTTTGGTTCGAAATGAAACTGTTGGAAGGTACACGAATGACGCATAATACTAGTTCAGCGTCTTATCTTGTAGTTACAGACAGTTTGGAAGCAACTGCCCTTCAAAGTATGACTTTCAGCTGTGAAAATGTTGAAGCACGCAAATCTGTTTATGTTTGTTGTGTGCCCTCGGACAAAACTTGCCTAGACTTTGCATTTGCACTTAGCTTTCCGGTCCAATTCTTGTGCTGTGGAATCATTCCATACATATCTACTACCCAAGAGTATCAAACTCATAACTATGTGCCAAAATCATTGTCCAATGCTGCGCTTTTGTCGAATTGCGCAAAATCACAAGTGCCAAAGTTATTATCAGTCTACGAGCTGTACTGAATCTTCCTGGCTGAGATGACCAGTGCATGAGATGTCAGTAGATGCCAAACATTATGTTCATAAAAAATTCACCACAAAAAACTACAAATTTGGCCCAAACCGATCAAATTTCCGGTTACTTTCTGTGATGACGAGTAGATAGTGAGTCTCTCCCTTTTCTCTCTCTTTCTTCTCTCTTTTCGCAACTTGAAAACTTGAATTCCCCCGGCTCTCCACAGACATAATTCATAAGCCAGTATTTGCCCCCACAGCACCAGTATTTAGCCCCACTGTGCAGAGGGAAGGTTTTGAAATTCATGATGTTGTTCAGGACCTTGTGTTAGGTATTTCGTCGTCATTTGTGTTGAATTTCATGATCTTTTGTCGGATTTCATGACGAAACGTTATGATCCGGGGTCCTGAAATTCCTAACGACTGTGGGCCCGTTCCTAACGTTTTTTCATGACATTCTGTCATGATCTTAGCAATGATTCGTCCGGAAGTACAACCAAGGTAGCCAGCTATCCCGACGCCTTACTCCTTATCAAACTCCATGGAAGAGGTATAAAACAGGATATATTTCAAGTACTGGACGATACAGTTGCAGTACTACTAGTATAATACTCTGACCTTCAAAATCTCGCCACCATCACGATCAGCCGTACTTGATCAGCTTGCGGGGCTCGGAAACACATGTGACACTACGGAGAATGAAAAAGAGGTATGTAGATAGAGAAGGGAAGTAACTCACCGCGTTAGACAGATCACTGAATGCTCTGTCGTCATCGAAGAGCCAAGTTACCACGACAGGGAAAGAGCGCATTAATGAGCTGCAATGCACTCTCGCAGTATCACTCACGATAATACCCTGCCCTGCCACTTCATCCCGGCTCATCCTTCGCCACCCCTTAATCCTTTGAGAGTGTTGCGCACTGCAGAGCGATCTAGTTCGGTTACGGCGGTGTGGATTGATCCTAGAGGGCGGTGACGTAGGGAAAGAAGCGTGGTCCGTTGCAGCAGAGTGTGTTGGCGAGAGTGGCGGCGGCGGCGGCGCTCTACGATGGTGACTTGGAGGGAGGTCATGGTGGGGGGAGACAAGAGGCGTCGTGAGCGGCCGCAGCATATGTGTGCTACGGATGTGGAGCAATGCTGTAAGTGACGTCATTGACTCGGCAGCTCGGCCGCAGGACTTGAACAAAAAATTTGCTGGTTTTTCGAGGCCGAAATTCGTGATGTTTCGTCGTGAATGCAGGTTCAAGATTTTTATGTCACTTTTTGAAAGAGAATTATATGCATTAACCTGTAATGTGGTCCCACAGTTGAATATGAGTGCGGTATCACACCTTGTAACTTTTAGAAGTTTTGGAGCATCATGAAACCAGTCTTGAAATTCATGACGTGTATTCTAACGAAACGTCAGGAATCTTGAATTTCAAGACGATGATCTTGAATTTCATGACAAATACTTCTCACAGTGCCCGGCTTGGAAAGAACCTATACACTTCTCACCCAGGGAAGCATATTAGAGAGTTTGCGGTAGCCACCGGTGGCTATTTTTTCTCGAGACTGGATGACCGCCTCGCGGCATATTAGCCAATATTTGTAGGACCCATGGATGGGATAAGATAGTGGCTGTTGAAGTTGCAACCGCCGCTTCTAGACGCCCGAGCGCTGTGTTATGGTCGCGCACTTGGCTTTACAGCCTACAGTAATTATGACTCGAATTTTCTCTTTTCAATTGCAGTATCACTCACTGCTGTATTTGTATGACTACGGCCGCTGTTGCTTTACTTACAGCTTCGTACAGCTTCTTGTACTGTTTATACGGACTCGGATTCTGTAGTTCCTCAGACGTTGTTTCTCTCGCTAAACAACTCTGAGGTATTTCTCTACTTACTTATTTATCTGCTCGTCACTCATGTACTCGCAGTATTATTTGTTTAGGTGAATATAGACGTTGTTTCTCTCGCTAAACAACTCTGAGTATCATTTGTTTAGCTTCTAATCACAACAGCTTATTGGGCCCCGCGTCTCAGCCTGCGTACTTGCTTTGCTCTACTCGTACTAGCCTGCTTGTTGTTCTCCCGACACTCTTCCCATATCCCCCGCGTACTCAGTCATCATGACGACAATCACTGCCGACCTCACCTCTATGTCCAAGGTTCCTACGCTTCTGTCCAATGGATCCAACTGGCTCATTTTCACTAAACGCTTCAAAAATTTCGTCAATTCGAAAGTCCTCTGGGGGCATTTTGATGGTACCACCCCCAAACCGACCCCGCCTGCTGCGCAAGCGGAAATTGACTTATGGATGAAGCACGAATCTGAAGCTAGGAATTTTCTTACCCAACGACTCGAGGACTCTATGTTCTTGCAGGCTGATCAACGCCCCACTGTCGCCGAAATGTGGGAGTATATCAGTAACAAGGTCACCGCCCTCAGCGCCCACGTCGTTGCGTCCCTACAGGCAGATTTCGATAACTGTAATTACGGCGACAAGGATAATGTTCGCACTCACCTCGAAATCAATTTGGCCGACAAATACTTGAACCTCATTGCTGTCGGCGTCATTATGTCTGACAGTCAGTACGCGACCCGCATCGTGAATTCCCTTCCCCGCAACTACCAGTCTTACCTTTCAACTGGTGTAATAAATTTCGTTCCTGTTTGGTGGTGTTTAGGCGATGCGCACCATAGTTCACCACATGCCTCTATCACTATCTCTCCATCGTTAACTTTGTTGCCGAAATCGTAGTTAATACGAGAGCACATTTGTTCTTTTGGCCTATTGATGGGGTGGTCTTGCCGATGATAGCAGCAGCATGCCGAGCCCGGCATGACTTGATCGAACTTGTTAACGAAGACAAAATAAATTATTTGAGGAGAAGACATGCAAGTAACATTCGACGTGAAATGGAAGTGAGCATTGAGTTGTACCCCTGAAAGTTGTAAGTTGTTCCCAAGATGTAAGTTGTGTTCAAAAGTTGTGAGTTAGACAAAGTTGTATCCAAAAAGCCTGTTTGCAGTGGGTTGTAACCACAAATTAATTTTTGCACAGTATATGTGCCATAGCGCCGCCTTCGTTCAACCATCTAAGTACTCTCCTCCTAGTTATGACGTTATTTATCGTTGAAAATTATTTGATGTGGCAATTAAGTTTGACGTTGAAGGTTTTGCTCATTGCCGAGGTTGTATGGTGCGCTCGGCCTAAACACCACCAAACAAGAACGAAATTTATTCCACCTGATCAAAACCTTCCCACGACTGATCCTTTGGCCAAAACACTCCGATTAGATAGTAGTACAATCCCTCAAGAGGGATTCTTCATCCGCTCAAAACTCACAATAAATACTTTTTCCGCGGGGCCGATTTGAGACATCAGTGATGCAATCAATCAATCAGTCATGTGAGCTTACGGAACATGCCTAATTTAGGTCACCACTGATCTACTCCCTCATTTTATATGCTCTCAGAGACCTCTGTGACCTCGCTGCTACACCAATTGAGGTTTCCTGGTATGTTTTAACTCTGCCTGGCCCCAATTGTGCAGCAAAAAATACAATTCAAATTTATCCTTCGGTCGATTTGAGACAGCAATGATCGCATCAATGATGGGACCTATTTGGTGGTGTTTAGGCCGAGCGCACCATAGTCTGAGGTTTTGACACTGATCTTGGTTAGCGTTCGTGGTTTAGCGACTGTTTTGTGGTTTTTAATTATGGATTTTGAGGCATATAACCTAGTCTGAATCTGGATTTGTTGACTTCTTTCAGCAGATGTAGGTCAGAGAAAACGACAAAATAAATTCAATTAAAAATTGGCCATCACTAATGTCGTGATGAAATCATGATACGATGCTGCCGAAGTCGTTGTGTTCCCCGTCTTCACGCATTTACTCAGTTGAAGAAACCTTGAATGAATAGAAAGGGGCACAATTTCTTGAAGCATTCTAGCCCTTGAACATTTCCTGCAAGATATTGCAAAGGATTGTGAAAACTCAGTGGATGACGGTGAAAGCACGCGCCAGAATTTTTGAGGATTATCTCCCCAACTCATTTTTGACCATATTACATGAATTTGAAAGCTGGGAGATGTTTAGCACAAGGGAGAGCAAAGGCAAAGAGCTGGCCGCCAGCGACGACTCACGAGCAAGCGGATCAATTCCGGGGGTCGGCTGCTCGGCTAGATCAAGACAAGGATCCAAAACCTCAAATCCAACCTCGACAACTGTGAAACCACTGTCCACATATGGCGGACCTTACAACTTCAAGCAAATAATAATCAATGAAAAAAGCTTTTATACCTGGTTCTCTCGACGTGGTCCTCAGCGCAAGTCGATGCAATGGTCACGCAGACAACGGCTGCTGGTGAGTTTGCCGTAGAAATATTTATCAGCTTCAAAATGACAGGTCAGACTCTCAACTCTGAGTCGAATCATTTTACTTTACTAGTACTTACCTCGTAAAGCTCCGAGTCGGGCCTTCCATTCACTCGCAAGGCTTGAAAAATGGGAATCACACAGAGGGAATAGCAGGGAAGAGTTCGATCTATGAGCTCTTTGTTGAATCTTTCTTATCAAGCTTAGTTGAACTGATTGATTCAAATTCATTTATTCAAATTATTGGCACACGGAGCTCGAGGAGAAGGACGATGGTCCCAGGGCTGAAATTCACATTCATAGATTACAAAGTATGATTTTTGGCGCATTGCTCAACGTATTTGACGCGGTCGCGGCTGAGAATTTGGGGAGCATAAATTGTATCACATTAATTACTCTTCACAGCACATAATATTTTGACAACAAAGAATACCTATGCAGGGCTTCCGCATTGATTTTATAGCTTACAAGGTAGTAGGTACCAGCCCAGTACCAACCTAGTTGAACCTACAAAGTTTAGCTAAGTGCCTGGACTCTGCCGAGATCAATCGGTAGTCTTTCCTTTTTTGCATTTTTTCATCCCCGGCGGGAAGAATACCCAGTAGAATGGTCGGAAAACCCCGAGAATACCATAGTAACCCGGCCTACGACAGAGAAAACACATGTTTGAGTCAAGCAAATCATATATTCAGCCGCTTGGGTATCACCTCGAATTTGGACAAGTATAGTGCGTTTGCGTTTACTTAAAGATTGCTTACGACGCGACTGTCGAGCTAATTCTGCTCACCACGAATTGCACTTCAAAGTTGAACTCAAACATCCGAAAATATCTAACGCCGTATCTAATCCTCTGCTCTCCACATGACCTTCAAGCTGGTTCAAAATCATAAGCTCGAACTTACGGCGCTCTTCTCCACATTATGAAATACCCGTCGAGGAGGACGATGGAGTGATCCTTTACATGGCAGAGACGAGAAAACGAGGATGTTTTTGTCGTATACGTGGATTCAAGTGGAGGTAAAAGGAAAGATACCGCCGCCACACAATATGCAGTCCATACTGACCTAGATACCAGGTCCCCTACGAATAATTAGTGGCTAGATGATAGGGCTCCCCGGATTCCGCCGGATTCGCAGCTGATCCCTATCCTTTGGGCACATAATATTATTTTTGTGGGCCAAAACTAATATTATTTGCCTGGAGGCCTAAGCGCAAGCTGATGACATACTTTTAGCGTATGGAATGCAGAATAATAAAATAGTACTACCCCAGGAAGGTAGGTGCCGGTCAAAGATATTATTATGCACCTTATACAGCAGACCTGAGCTTACCATCAACGGCCAGAAATAATATTTTCTGACCTAGCTGTCAGGTATCAGCTCCCTCAGCATTATGGCAATCACAATATTATTGTACCCTAATTTCCAGCAATGAGCTGACAAGAACGGTAGGTGAAAATACTATTATTTACCCTGTAGGTGTGCGGCAAAGCTCGTGCCTATTCACAATGTTATTATCCCTAGGCCTAGGATTTGAGCTATCCCCAGAATAAAAAAAATAATTCCTCTCCAGAGGAAGAGTCAGCTATCCAGCAAGAAAATATCATTCACCTGGTTACTTTGGAATGAGCTTATTGATCTTATTAGAACCAAAACTAATATTCTGCCTTACATCTACATCTTGAGGCTAGCTCATGATTCATAAGAGTATTATACCCCCCAAAGGGCCTCATGGTAGCTTGCCACACAAGTTAATATTGTTCCAGCCTCATGACAGGTATCAGCTGTTGAGATATGGTATATACCAAAAAATATTCTTTGCCTCGCTTCTCCGGTGCAGCTCACTTATTACTATACTATTCCTTATCCCTAGATTCTCAACTCAGCTGCTGATCATGATAGAATTAATAGTAACCCCATCGTGTCCCCGACCGAGATCTTACTACTTTGTTCTTACTTTAGGTTATGGGCCCCGAGCCTTCTAACTGACTCAATCCAAACGACTCACTTACCATCTACAACTCATCACAATCATACCGACTGGCCTCGATGGCGTCCCAAATGATTAACCTCCCTGTCCTATTGGTAACGGAAAAGCTCCAAGCCAATACTGTACTATTTCGACCGTAGATTCAAGTAACGCGTCACATCGACCTTTGAATTGAAGCTATTTAGTTTTCGTAACACGTCACAAGGCAATTTTGGCCCATTTTCCCATCAAAATTGATCGGCAAAATGCGAAAAATCGCCCAAAAAGGGAATTTCATCAAAGTTGAATCATCGGAAAGTTGAATCTAAACAATAACATGTCACACCCGGTGAATCTATGGTCGAAATAGTACAGTAAATCCAACTACCCCACATTCAGTGTACTCATCGAGGAGCATTCTGCAAGCAAAGGCTTGGCAGGATACCTCAACGGCACGATATCAATGCCTCCCCTCGTCACCCAACCCCCCGGCACCGCCGCGCCTGACCCTACACCCGTCTTTTCGACCGCGCCGTCCCGTGAGGAATGGATCTACCGCGCCGGTGTTCTTCGCTCTCTGATTGTTACCAACATCATCGACCCAATTGGCTTGGGCGTGAAGCGCGATGGTACAGCAAAGGAGTGCTGGGATTCTGTGATCCAGGCATGCGCAAAGAAAAGCGACGCCGCACTTTCACTTGCTGAGAGCGAGCTCCAGTCTATCAAGCTCACAGGATCATCGCGGAACGATTCTGATGTTCTACTTAACATCATTCGCAACAAGGGGAATGTGGTTAGAATGCTGGGGGGAACTGCGGATGACAAGATGTTGAAGAACATACTTATTCGGTCACTCCCTCCCGATCCACGTTGGCTTGGTCTTCAAGGAGCACTTTTTGCCGCTGTGGAAGGGGAAGTTGACCCGCACGCATCTTTCATCATTTCACCTCGTTCCCGCACACTACATATTATTCCTTATTTACGATCAGTAGTTACAGCTGTCGTAGACAGGGGATGATCGTGGAATCTTAGTCTTGTACCACCACCATCGCGGCCAGTGTAGCGCTCGTGCGCTAGGATCCCAGAGAGCGGATCCACTGTTCCTCCTCGGAACGTCGCCAGTGGGCTTCTAGCCACCCAGTCATCGAGTTCATCCAATTCCAAGTCTCCAGTACCAGTCTCGCATATCGGTCTCATTTTTACTTCAATATTCGTCGTATTTCGTGCTCTACGGCTACAGGCGATACCTAGCTCACCCCCTCCTCATTTTGATTCACCAACTCCCGACCACCGACCCTTTTCCTGGACCTCCTCCCATCCAGCCTTCTCTTCCACAGTGGAGCCCACCGCGAGGGAGGGCAGGTCTTCCTACATTTCGTCGACCTGCAGGGTATCCCGTGTGGTCCGTGCTCATATCATTCATTCTCCGCCAATCCACTCGCTCTCTCGTCGTCGTATCGCCCATCGTCGACCCCCCGAGTCACTCTGATTCACTCCTATCCCCTTTCCGTCTCATATCCGTCCCTGGAGCCGTCTGTCTTACGTCTGTCAGACATCACCGTCATGATTTCCATGGTTTCACTTTCCACTCCGGGTCGTCCCCGTTCGCTCCGCTGCTTCGTATGCGGCAAGACTCGAGCTCATCGCCTCAGCTTCACTTCCTGTCCACGCACTGCCGAGCTCATTTCGAAGAAAATCACCACATACAGCTTGGAGGGGCGTCTGGCTCGTTTTGACGGATCTCCGCTTCCCATGACGCGCAATCGCGGCGGTGTCGCTGCCCATCTTCTAGCTTCATATAATCCCAATCCACCATCTTCTCCTCCCTCCAATAAATCCCAACGTTTCCCCCACCCCGAGCGTGCCCATTCGAATCGAGATTTCCGGTCACCACAAAGTAAACCTCGTATTCCGCGTTCGAGTTTGCATCCTGCTCCACATCCTCTTCCTCCTCCAAATCACAATCCAACTCTCCATCTTCAGCTTCCACCTCTGCTTGCTCGATTTATCCCATCTCCGTTGCTGCCGCTCCCCAAGAACTGGTTCATTTTGGTGATTTTCGATGTCCTCATCGCATCTCCCCCTTGAACTGGAGTGGTGCGTGGAAAATGAGTGTGATGCCTCAGACATGTGCAGAGGCGCTGTAGGCGTTACACAGAGGTGACGGGGCGAGAGAATGTTGTATGTCAGAGGCGTAGAGTGCGCGTTAACACGGAATGGGGGAATGGGTAGCCGGTGTGTCACCGTCGACGATGGATCGCAAAACTGAACTTCCCCGTAACCTATACCTTGCCAACACACCGGCACCGGCTGCCAGCCCAAACAGCACCCCTGCGGCACTGACTCCGCATCATCCCTAATTCGGCATCCATTTCCGGATCACACGCCGACACTCGTTTCACGTTGCTTTACATCGGCATCCGCGGCAGCCAGACCCGCATCACCTTCATCCGGCAGTAGACTCCGGATCACATAGTTTCTTGTTGCGAAGCCCACGCCGCGGTAGTGCTGCCGGGAGCTGAGTTGGAGCTGAGCTCGAGGTGATTGCCCATCAGCTCGCTCGAGCTCGGAGTTGGGCCGAGGCAGCTCGGAGCTGACATCCATAAATGGAAGTTTCCGTCCCACGGTTCCCCGTCTCCTCGTTTTGAGCTGCATTGCACTGTTTTGACCTCGTATGCACCTCTAAAATGTGCTACAATTCTCCAATAAGTACAATAAACATATGCACAATAAAAGACTATACAGTCTATGAGTAAATTATGGAACAGTACAAAGCACAATGATTATATAAGTGAATACAACGCAAAAATCAAACGGGCGAAGCCCAGGAAGATTCTATAAGATCCTCAAGCTCTTGAGTACGCCCTGACGCAATCAACCTTTCTGCTACATCAGGGTCAATATCAACAACAGACAGATCTTCCTCAGTTACGACGAAGTCCTCGCAAAATTTGATGCGATCCTGTCGATAAATAAATTTGAGAATCTGGAGCATTTCCATCATCTCGGGGGAGAGACTGTTGCGTAGGGAGGCATCTGTGTTCTTGCTGGAAGAGAAAACACGCTCGCATGGTACCGCAGAAGCCTGAACAGGCAATACATCAAGCGCCACGCGAAATAGGTAACGGAACCGATATTGACGAGCCTGCAACATTTTTCAGACCAACATTGTATAAGAACATACTTAAACTCACCTCCCAGTAGCGGAGCAAGTCAAGGTCCTCATACTCTGGGTCCGAGCCTCCCAGCAAACCCTCCTTCTCATAGGCGCTCTGCCTCTACTTGCTCTTCCTCCGAAAGCGGCTGCGGACTTTGAGTACTCGGTGGGGATTCGATGTCGGAAGCAGACAGCTCTTTTACAAGAGCACCAAGCTTCGCAAACCCAGATTTCTGGGCACGAGCGGCATGGGATGCAGACGGCGTGTGAACAGCGCGGCGGCTGGCGGTCGAAGCTATGTGCACAGTGCTCGGAGAGTTGTGGTGAGCGCGGAACTCCCGGCGGTACTCCAGCATCTTGGGAGTTTGTCAGTAGCGCAGTATAATGTGAAAGTTGGGACGCACCGCTGCACGAATCCAGGTTCTGGCTTCTTCAGCATCTGATGAAGACCAGTTGTCCCTTAGCCACTGGAGTTTTGTCGTCGGATTTAGAACTGAAAGTTAAATATGAGTGATTGAAGCGAATTAAGAGACAAACAAGGAAGTAATTACCCATCGCTAGCGCATACATTCGAGTGCGCCGAGACATCCCAAGATATTCTGTGAATTTGTCGACAGCGGCGTTGATACCGAGACTGATTTTCGGGAGCTCTCGTGCAAGAAGCTTGAGGGCGGCAATGAGCTGCTCGTAGAGTGGAAGCACATAGGACAGGGTAGGTGCTTTCTCCGCAGAGACTATCTCCTGGACAAGATGCGGAACCTGTAAAAACCGCCGAATGTCGATGAGAACAGTCTTGGTGACTGGATCGAGCCGATCATCCGAAATTTTGACTTGCATTGGGTCATCGAGAAATGCCTCAACAGCCTAAACGAAATTCCAAGTCAAATTCAAGGCACGATGTAACGAGTGTACGAGTTTGTTTGACTGGATTTTTTCTTAGCGCCTCCCAATACCCGACATCCTGCTTCAGTGCCTCGGGAATCGGCGTGCCGTAGTTGTCCGAATCGACACCATCTTGAGGAGCAGGTAATTCGGGAAGTGTTGCGAGAGCGGCTTTGACAGCAATATTGACGACATGCGGAAAACAGCTGAACTCGGGAATAAATCATTAAAACTCACCGAATTCTGTTCCCTTCCGCATCGAAAGGAATTCCGAGCACGGCGAGCTCTTGCGCAATATACACCATGCATGTGTTATTGTTGCTAGCATTGTCGCATGTAATCATTCCGAGCTGAGTTATCATCAGCAAGCCGTTCAATTCACAACTCTATGTGACTTACTTTGTGCAAACAACCAATCTCCTTCAAAACTTGTACAAAGATTTTGGCGATATTTTGACCGGTGTGTCTCCCGTCCAATCGACGAAAAGCAACGAGCCGAGTTTTAAGTACAAGGTGCCCATTGAGCTCGGGACAGTCCACCACGTCCAGAGACTAAACAAATATATTAGAATCGCAAGAAACAATGATTAGATAGCACCAACCTGATCATCAACAGCGATCCACTTAACCAATCGTTCGTAGAATCCGGGAATAGAAAATTCCTCTCGCTCTCCCGGAGTCTTCGGCGCCTTTGCGAGAATATCCCAATTCTTGAGCCCCTTCAGGATGACCATATCCTTCCAAACTTTGCCATGTTCTCCCTCAAGATGATTTCGGATGGTCTTGGTTTGTCCAGGACCATTCTTCCATGCCTTCCATTTCGGAAATCTAACGATGGAAGGGTTCAGATAGCGAAAACAAAAACAGAACACACTTGAACACTCACGGACAGAGGCGGCACGACAAATGGGAAAACACCTTTTTATCCGGTCGATCTTCCTTCATTTCCGTTGGTTCTGGTGCGACGGTTGGCGCAGAAGCGCCGTGAACGCCTCGAACAAAATACCAAACATCTGTTGCATCGTCTCCGGATGCCGAAGATTGATTGACCAAAGAGCCGAAGTTGGGGTGAGGGATTGAAGGATGGGAAACTGATTCAGAGGCAGCTGCTGCCGCTGCAACATTTGGGTCAGACGGACCGACCCCGAACACAGCCGGTTCGGAGGTGGAGTTGGGGTCGATGCGGCGACGGGTACGCGATGTAGCTGCCGAGTTAGCGTTGGGATTCGCTTTACGTTTCTTCTTGCGCTGTGGCGGAGCGAGGCCGGCATTAATCGTGTTAGTCGCGTCGACAAATGGTGCATGGGTTGCCGCAGAGGAAGGGGGAGGAATCACGGTGTTAAATAAGGCGGGGTATGTATTTTGAAAGCCGTAAGTCTGGCCGAAAGTGACGGGAGGTGGTGGAGGATACGGCGATCCGGGGATGAAAGCTTGAGGCGGGAGAGGCACGGCATGAACCTGAGAGCCAGGCCAGGAGCCAAAGACGTTGGGCGTGGGGTAGGAATGCGTTGTGAAATTGTTTTGACGCGGGGGTTGGATGTAGCAAGTGCATGCCTGCGGGTTGCCGCATTGGCAGGACGGCGAGGCCATGGGAGTTCACAAGAGGGAGGGTTGGAATGGAGTATAATTGGGGCAATATATATAACATTTCGGAGGTATCTATTGCGCGTACCTTGGACCCTGAGTGCGCCAACGCACTATCCCGACGCGCCACCTTTGCGTCATATTTCCAGCTCTGTGTGGGGCGTTTCGCATTCTCCGTAGCAGCCAGGCGGTGACGTCGACGCCAAGCGAGGTTGAGGTGAATCATAGGAGGATTGGTTCGCGGCAGGAACGCGCTAACCGGTGAGCGGGAGGACGAGGATTGTGCTTGACGCGCCAGTCACTCAGTGACGCTGTCAAAAGTGTCACAGTGCCTGTTTTGGGGGCCGAGGCGAGGCGAGCTGGCATCACCTCGAGGTGCCGTTTATGGTAACGGGCCGAGTTGGAGCTGAACTCAGCTCGGAGCTAACTCCAGCTTCTGGCAGCACTACCCACGCGCCACTCGCATCATCATTTGGCAACTTGAACATCCGGCAGCAGACTCCGGATCACTTCACCCTTGCGAAGCCCACGCGCCCCTCGCATCATCGTTTGCTCCACACTCGAGTAGTGTTGCCGGAAGCTGGAGCTAGCTCCGAGCTGAGTTCAACTCCAACTCGACCCCTTCCCAAAAGCGGCACCTCGAGGTGATGCCAGCTCGCCTCGACTCCACCCTCGTCACCCAAAGCGGACGACGTGACATTTCTGGTGGTGTAACTGAGTGACATCACACTCCCTCCCCAGTTTCTGTATTGGCCGTTTCTTGGCCGTTTTCGACGTATAAAAAGCAGTTTGAGCTTGAAGAGAGCTCAGGAAACCCTTCCACATAAAAATTTGGTCCATTCTCCCCTAAGATTTTGCCCTTTGGGTGGAAAGATGAACCCTGGGACACTAGATTCCCATATCCGGTATCAGCTCTGAGCCAGCTCCGGTCAACTCGAGCTGACAGCGAGCTGATGGGCAATCAACTCGAGTTCAGCTCCAACTCAGCTCCCGGCAACACTACGTGACTCGAGTCATTTTCGTGACGCCTACTCGACGCCTCTCACACCGGACATACTTGCGACGCCCCCGACGCCTCTCGCATTTCCGAGTCCATTCCTCTGCGACGCACACCTCACGCCTCTCGCCCCAGAGTCTCCACTCTCGCATCACACCCCGAGCGACGCACACTCTAAGCCTCTCGCTATATCTCACATCCTTCTACGCATCTTGTCATCATCATGGCTGCAATCAACAACTCCAACATTTCCGCATACCGGATTACACATCTCCGTGGCCATGAGAATTAGTTTCAGCCATAACACGGGTAAAAGGAGACGAGAAGTGGACAAAGAAAAGTGATCATTGCCGAATTAGGCAGCTGATGCACATTAAATAGTGTCTTGCTCGTACCACAGACACACTGGTGGGCTCAAACTTTTTGAGACTGTACATAGGCTCTATTTCATTAGGCTGAGCAAAAAGAATCCAATTACAAGCTGTTGTGGATAGCCAGAAAACAAAAATAATCAAGGAACCCTCCCTATCCAAGGAACCCTACTCCACTGTACCCAACTCAAAGATATCTTCTATCGGGATGGGATTTGTCTTAAAGTACACCTCGAGGTCCTCTGTCCCTAGCATGACTCTAAAATACATGAATTTGAGAACGACAAGATAGGGGGCAAAACCCACTTCCAGCAATCAATAACCTTGGCTCGCAGTGTGTCAAAGACGATGTTCTGTGTCGGATAATAATTTGGACGCTTTACATCCTTGATTTTGCGCTTTAGTATGGTGTTAATGAAATAGTAGCTGGACATGTCGCCTGTTTCTGCATTTGAGTTTGTTCGGCCCCAGTGAGTGGAGAGAATTCGTTCCAAGTCGGCCCAACCCATATGCCAAAGCTGAATCAATGGTAGCACCCAGCCATACCGTGCATTCATTGAGACATCCTGGGAGGACCGGTGAAAATACCGTGGGAAGTCGGATCCGGGAGTCCGGACAAGATTTGCCCAAAATCCGAGGCCAAAAAAAAGAAAAGTTACCGGATCGCGAAAAGACTCGTTTCCACATTCTCAGAAACCGTGGGAATTTTTGATTTGATACGAATCTTGTCCGGACTCAGGATCTGACCTCTTTTGGCATTCTCACCGGTCCTATCCTGGGATTGTGTAAATAGCATCATAAGAAGGTAATCTACCAACGTACTGGAGCAAAACTTTGAAAAATTGTGTTTTGGTATTTTGCACGGCAATTTCGCGCTTTTGATCGCGGATCACTCGTGCCGGTGGCTGTGCATCGCCATCAATCTCGCCCATTCATTGCCGATTTTGCGGTCAAGAGATTTGACTCGGACTGTGGGGCTGCAGAGGCGGAAAGGCAGAGAAAGACTTGATTACCTGCCCCAAACTCGCGAGTTTAGTACACACAATTTTGGTTTTTCGCTGTTGAAATTTCGCGTTTTGTAACTCTAAGTTAGGAGCACCTCCGATTCCCCTGAAATGAAAATTTCACCAATAAACCATACCCAAGTTCCTGATAAATCTCGAATCCTGAAGGATTCTGAGCCAGATTCCGACTGGTCATGAAGTTTTGGCCGCAACCATATCTGGCTTTTATCTTTGCAAATCTCCCTCCTCCCCGTCTCCCCATCCCCCCGCGCCGCCGCCTCGTTACTATTCGCAATATTCCTGAATCTATTTTCTGTGGTGTTCACTCAACCTGTTTGTGCCCTATATACCTATATACAAGTCGAAATATATATTTGTGTTCTATTGCTCGCGTGTTTGTGCGACGAGGAGCGCTGATGCGCACTGAGGCGGCGTCGGAAGCTCGGGAAGTCCATCAAGCGATCAATTCACATGGTTTCCGACGAGGTCCCTGGGACAACCTAAGTAGTTGTCCCTCACACATCGTCACAGGAAATAGGCCACGCTGGGCGGGCTTAAAATTAACCCACACTTCAAAATTATTAAGCCAGGTACTTCTTCCCGTGGGTCAACTTTGGGTTAGTAGAGTTTCGTCCCTGTGTAGATAAGTTATTATTGGGGGAGCTTGCTCCCCCTTATCACTGTGAGTGGATACCGAATTGTGATGGGGCTGTGCTAGACCGTCTATCGAGGATGCTGTTAGTGTCAATAGACCGTCTGTCTATCGAGGATGCTGTCAGACAGACCGGTCGATCGGAGTTTAAATCCTCAATACAAGCGAGATACCATATAAGGCTATTCGTAACCAGCCATCAACGGCGGTGGTAACAGCAGTCAATAACTAGGCTCGATACCAGCCGTTATAGTGGTAATGACGAGCAAGCAAGTATTATCTTATAGTAAGATAATACTTTGCTTGCTCGTGATGCTTGCTCGTCATTATAAGATAATACTTGCTTGCTCGTCATTACCACTATAACGGCTGGTATCGAGCCTAGTCAATAACCCTTCCTACCACCATCTTGCGCTATCCCTACCCTCATGGTTTACTCCAGAACCACGAACAGCTCATCCTAGTCAAACGCAGCGAAAACTCAGGGAAGATGCGCTATCCGCTGCGCCGCTGCCGTCTCTTTCGATGCCATAGTACTTATCCGCCGGGCCGCAACCTCAAGTCCGTCTTGGTCTTGTAGATGTGCCGTCCGCTCAAACGAGGGCATTCTTGTGACACAAAGCAGTCATCTTAGATGGGGAGTGCTTGGGTATAGCTTGAGCTTTGGAGTTACGACTCCAGGTGCGTACGCTAACTTTTGTGTGCCGGCGTTATTAGGCTCACCGTTCACCGTCAGATTTCCTCGCATTCCGACTACATTCCTGCCTCATGCCAGTACAGGGCGCGTGCTGCGACAGCGTGTCCCCCTTGTCCCGCTTCATTCCTGTCGTTTAAGCTCGTCGTGTCACAGACACAACGCGAGTGCGACGAAACTGCATGCAAGCCAAACGGGATGACGAGCAAGCAGAAGCGGCAATGTCTACGAATCTCTTTTGTCAACTCACTCCAACTCACTCGCTCTGCATCGGTTGGTCTCAACGATCTGGCTTCATACAAAATTTATCACTTATTGCTCGAATTCTGGTATGCACCCAACGCGATAACTCGGCTTTTCTGGGCGCATTGGCTTTGTCTTTTGTCTCCGGAACAAATGGCCTCCGACTTTCGCCTCAGTATTGATATCGGCACTGTGCCGCGTACTTTAGCGCAGACTCAACTCAATCCATCCCGGGTTTTCAAATTGACTTTGCGCACGACATCGGAAACCCTGCACCTCCACACAGTTTCCTTCTCCCCCGCAGTATATGTTCGATACCTCTGTGTTTGTCTTGTCTGTACGACTTGCCGCGTGATGCAGTCGCAGGTCGGTGGGAGGAGGGACGGAGAGAAGGCGCCGCGTCGAGCAGGCGCCGCTGACTCGGACAGGGACTTCGAGTCGGATACAACAGTCCCGGGACATCCCTTCCGATGTCGGTAGCGGTGGTGAGGGGAGGTTTTATGGAGGTGGCCGGGATTAGTACCCCGGTGGAAGGTGGAAGGGGGAAGGCCCCTGCAATGACAGGGGGTGGCTGAGCACCATTTGACTGTGCATTATCGGAGGGGGTTGAGTTTGGACTTCTGATCGGTGCAGCGCCTGAATTGGCTGGCAATGCATCCTCCTCCAGTGCTTGAATGACTTCGGCCATTGTAGGCATCTCGACGATCACGATGGAGTGCAAAAAACCATTAGGGAAATGTTGCAGTCAGATCTGGGGTATCCACTACAACAGAGCCACCAGTTCCGTTGACGAAAGGGGCGATATTGGTTGAAGGGCCAGGCTGTGTCACCTGGTATACACGATGTCGAAGAGGGCCTAAGTTTCCGAGATACACGTCCAACGGTGTGTGGGCTGCAGTCGTTGGATCGGTGTAGCAAAAGTTGGCAATGACCAGTTCAAGGGTATTGTTGGTCTGTCGGTAGACAGGTGCAGTGAAGAGCGTTGGGAAAGGCGTTATGGGCATATCGGGAATCGTGTTAATTTGTCCGAAAGCGTCGAAGAACGTATATTGGAATTTCGCTGGTCGAAAATAGTATTGAATTTGGATGCCGAATAAACGCACAAATTCCAACAATGGTCCAGCAAAGATAATCATCAACATCGTCTGTGACGACGTGAACACCGTCCTTGACTTCACCGCGTATGCGTGGCGACTGGAATAGCAGAGGGTGGCTCCCAGCCTGGGCTGAAGAGCGGGAGGTTGGAGGGGCCACAACTCCTTGCGTACCAGGGCCAGCAGCCGCCAAATAATATTAATGCCGCGTGCCATCCGCATTCACTCGCTGGAGAGCAATCTTTTGCATTTGACTCACGAGTCCTCCCTCGTCTGGGGAAACCCCGCCTTTGACAACCTTACGGATGATAAGAGGGGGAGTTGATATCCCGGAGTGGGCGTCGGAAAGGATAATGGAACAGCCATACCCCATAAGCTGGGGCCCACCTGGAACAAAGGTGAGATACGAGGATTGGAAGGATATCCCAACAACAGCACCTATAGATGGTGGATCGGATGCGCGAGAAACAAGGCTGAAGTCCGACCATTCAAGGCTGCTTGCACAGAGCTGGGCATGGTCGATGGTCATATACTTTGTGCGTACGGTTTGGGAATTGATCCGATTAAAAAGAGAGACTCGAGTGCCAGCAAGGATGCAAAACGAGATGTTGCGTGTCTTTGCGGTCATTTTCGACGGCTTGGAGATACACTGACTCGGAAATAATACGGGATCACCCGATTCATGGGAAAGACGGCTCTGGCTTGCCGGAATTTAGGGCGTAGCCCCAACTTTTTTGGGCTCAAACAATAGGTAAGTATGTGTAGTATATATGTATAAAATATCCAGCCACAAAGTCGGAAACTGAGTGCTGTACAACGGGTTTGGCGGTGAGGGGTGATCCAATCATAAATCTGGTTTTTGCCATTTTAGGAAATCGAAGTCAGAAAAACTCAGCGTCGGAGGAATCAGTCTCCCCACCATTCGCCTTCAACAAATCCCGCACACGATTGGGCATGCTGTCGTAAAGCTTGTAAATATAAGCCTGATCAATCTTCTCCCACTCCTCCTTCAAAGCGACCCACAACTCCTCCTTGTTCCTCGGTAGCGGGTCCTTAACGCGTACCATAGTCGTCAAATGGTCCCAAGGATTCTCGCTGATGTTCATATCGGGTGAATTGGGTGCCCAGGGAAGTATATCGAAGCCTTTCTAGTTCCAACCACCCTCGCGCGTGCTTGGAGCGGTGCTTCGAGTCGAGGTCCTGCTGGAAATAGATGGTCGAGCGGTCGAGATTATGCTTGTCGAGGGTCCGCGAGAGGGTGCCGGCGAGGATATCGGTGTATCCGAAGCGATCTATGATCCCGTCGATCCTATGAAGGTCTCCGACGCCGTACCGGGTGAAGCGCCCCCACACCATCACACTCCCGCCACCGTGGTTGACCTTCTTCTTGGTGTATGTCAAATCGTTTGCTTGCCCTGGCTCCCTCCAACACCACTGCCTCCCATCCGACCCAACAATATTGAATTTTGACTCATCTGAATAAATCACCGCCCGCCAATCCTCCCCTGTCCAGTAACAATGCTCCTGCCGCCCACTGTTTTCTCTTCCTCCGCTGCGCCCCGGTCAACAGAGTTGTTGCCATTAAAGCTTCGTCGTCGTCATCATTGCTCAGCGGGCGTAGAGGCTCGACGCTGGGCTCAGCTGAAGCAGGGCCGGTGTGGAGGTCGCTAAGCGTCACATCCATGTTTATCGGAACCCTTTTGGCACGCCACTGTTGGACCTTCTCTCGGCGGGCGCGCTCGGAGCTGTCCGAGGCGGCATCGTCGTCCTGATCTCCATTGGCCTTGTTGGTAGTTCTTGCCTGGAAGAGGGCGGGGATGGTGGATTGTGTATTGCGAAGTGGCTGAAAGTTGGGGTTGTCGGTGCGGCGCGCGTAGGTGTTGTTGTTCCTGAGGCGTGCCGCTGTTTCTGAGGTGGGGCCCGGGCCTTTGGGCTTGCGAGTCGCTTGAGCAGAGTGCCAGGCGGGAGGGCCACGCCTCGCAGCGAATTCTTTGCTGATGTCATCGTGTGTTACCCACGTAGTGGGATCGTCTGCTACCAAAAAGTAAGGGTATTTGGCGTCCGGATTGCGCTCGTAAGCGAATTGCACTTTGTCCTGGTACAGGGGGCAAGAACGGTCAGCAGCTCCATGTCCCTCATGAGGGCGGTGAGCGAATTTGCAGTTGGAGCAAGCCCGTTGGTCATCAGACGCCGTGCACTTCTCTGTGAAGTGCATATCTCCGCAGCGAGCGCAGACGGGATGTATGGATTTGCACGTCGCAACGACGTGCCCAATGCCCTGGCATTTGAGGCAGCGGACGGGTTCAGGAAGGAACTTGTGCCCATAAACATACATGGCTCCCCTCAACCCACGCCCCGTCTCGGATGAAACGATTCGCAGCCAAGGCGTCGCTGAAGCCGAAGACAGCGTGCGCGACGCGTTGTCCGTCATGTCGGCGTTCGGGGAGTTTTATCCACCTTGCTTTACAGAAAGAGTTGGGGGGAAGGGAGTTGTCAACCTCGACGAGGTGACGCGTCCCCTCCTGATCCGGGTCAAAAGTGACGGGGACGAACTAGACGACGATGCTCAAGAGACGTTCTTTGTAAACAGACGTACCTCCCAAGGCGGCGAGAAAATCTTCCATTTCTGATTTGATCCAGGCGGCTGCTGCGGCGGTGTTGAGGTGCAGAATCCAGCATCCGTTGCGCGTCCGAACAATGCCGCACAATGCCGTTTCCACTGCCGCGTATATTACTGATGGAATCCGTTACAGTCCAACATACAGTGGCGGCGCAATCTGATGCCACCCCCAAAAAAGGAAATTCTCATCAAACTGCCTCTAATCTGCCCTCGCCATTGCTTTCTGGGGGCAATGAGGGCACAAATTTATTGGAACGACAAATACACTGTCTGTAGAGACAAGATTTAGAAAAATAAGTTCATTCATTGAGGGGAACTGGGCCAAAGATGGTTGGAAAGTCTTGCCCTAAAAGTGTCAATTTTCGAGGTATCTTAAGGTGAATAAGGGGTGTATGTGTTTCAAATCCATGTCATAAATGCACTGCGAAAGGTCCGACCACAGAAAATGGGGCACAGAAAAGAAAACAAGTTGAATTGATGAAAATTTCTTTTTTTGGGGGTGGCATCAGATTGCGCCGCCACTGTAAGCCATTACAATCCGTTGCCGGATTGCCGGTACACAGTGGATCGCGGCGATCAACGCTGGAAATCAGCCGGTTGCCAGCTCCGCGTATATTACTGGAAAACCCAACGACACGGAATGGCTTTGCGGCCTGCTAGTAAATCAGCGAGTTCCCAAGTGCCGAGTCGATGGTGTTGTTCCATTTCGGCATTCATGGCGGCTTGCCATTGCGGCCAATCGTGCCGTGCGCGGGCTTCTTGAACTGATTTTGGATCATCATCCAAAGAAGCGGCTTCTGCCGCAGCGAAGGCATATGTGGGTGCCGAGTTCCGGGTGCGTTTGCCTTCGACAATATTCTCCGGAGAAATATCTCCAACAATATCGCGAGGGGCTTTGCGCGGTGAAGACGAGGTGGACTCGGAAGGAGAGGGAAGTGGTGTTAAGAAAGCGGCGTTGAAACGGGTGAAGGCGGCAGCGGAATTTGTTTGGGATCAGGTTGGGGAGCCGAAATATTCGATGTAGACGGCGTAAGACCCGATCTGGCTGCAAATTCGACACCGGCGTATTATTTGTAACGGATCTACCGCTCGCATCAGCTCACGGCGAGATTTGCCCGAGTCGTTGCCAAGACTCAATACACAGCCTCCATTTTCTAGTATAAGTAGTTAGCTGATTGTCGTAGATTCCTTTCCTTTGGTCAATCTAAGACTTACACCAGTTCTTTTTGTTTGATCCACTTGTGCCGGAACTCGACTCGCCTTCGCTTCCGTCACATCTTTTGAACTTAACCAAGTCTCTAGACTGTCGACGCTCTTGACTACGACTTCCCCGCCGTCGGGCGACACATGCCGTAATTGTTTTATGTTATTTGCCACCCCTCGAAACTTCAAATGCCCTTTTCTCGCTCCCAACACGCCCCGCAGGCGCTACTCACCAATCCAGACCCACGGACGCACTGTCTGCTCCTGGGATGGGATTTGTGAATGTCTTGCCCAACTTTTCCAACTCTCTGAAGTTGCTGTCGTTGATCGCAGGACATGTACATACTTCCCTTTTCAACAACTTATTGAGCCTGTCGAAGTCCCGCGAATAAGCAGAAACAGATCCATTGATTTCCACCATCATAGCTAACCAACTCCGTAAATCGTCCGCTTCTTGTATAGTATCTACGTCCGACTCAATCATATGCACGTCTCTCATCGCCAGCCACCTGCCGTAGTGCGGACAGTCCTTCGCGTAGTGTCGGGTACTAGTGCAGATGTAGCAGCTTCCGGGCGGTGGGCGCTCGCTGTGAACATCGTCCCGCTTGGCGAATTCGTATCCTTGAATAGTTTTACCTTCCGGCCAACGGGGTTGCGAAGAGGTGGGCTTCGACGGTCCAGCCTTGGACTTGAAGCGAGAATCCCTGAGCAACGTGAGCGGACCTTGAGCCCGTGCTGGAGCTGCTTTCCTCCACTTCTTCTCCCTCAGCCGCTTCAGGGTTGCAGCTAGCGACGTGAGCGCGTCGATTGAGGCGAGGGTAGTAATGGTTGAGGTTGCCCAGCTTGACGGCGTTGTTCCAGTTGGCCATCAAGGTGGGGCAGTAGGTGACGACGGCGGCCTTAAGAGAGAAAATATCGTGGTAAATCGTCGAGTTAATAGTTCCCAGCCAGACGTCGGGCGCCGTGCGAAGGACGCGGGCGATGACGGCGATTCCATCTACTTCGTTGGAGAAAAGGAACATATGATACTTGATACGGCGTTGAATGAAATCCAACGGGTATTCGTTCTCATGTCCCTTCTGACGGAAGCGCATTTCCTCGAATTCGGCCATGCGCTTCTGAGCCCAAATCTCGTTGAGGAAGTGGATGACGATGGCGCGGTAGAGCAACGTCCAGCTCTGGCTGACGGCATTGCGGAAGTCGATGCTCTGGGTCTGCCACCACGTAGCGGCGCGGTCGGTGAATTTGAGAGGGGCAACAGCTCCTAGGTCGATGTCCATCTGAGGGGAGAGACGAAGGAGCTCGGCGATGGCGCACAGATAGTCAATGGCGCTGTGTCCACGGCCGTCCCAAGAAGGAACTAGCTGCAGATTCAGCTTGCGGTTGAAGGCCCAGTCAATGGGGAAGGGGTTAGGCCCAGGAGGAGGAAAATTACCGCCTCCTCCTCCGTTTCCACCTGGGTTAGGAAATCCCCCAGGGAAACCGCCGTTACCGCCACCACCATTGCCTCCGCCGCCGTTACCGCCGCCGCCATGACCTCCGCCTCCGTTACCACCAGGCCTGCCGCCGTTGCCGCCGTTTCCGCCGTTGCCGCCACCGTTACCGCCACCGTGACCTCCTCCGTTTGGAGAGTCAGAACGATGGCCGTTCGACGAAGGTCGCCCCTCGCTTTCGGGGGCATTACCTCCGTTGTTGCCGTTAATAGGGGGAGTTCCACGGCGTTCGGAAGCTCTACCCCCATCGTGCCCTCGCCCTGGCGTCATCGATGCTGGAAGAAGAGCATTCTGACGAGTTTGGGACGGCTGTGATTGCGCGTAGACCGAACCCGTCGCACCAGGTGCGCTTTGGTACTGGTATGAAGTCCAGCTGCGACTCGGCCGAGGAGTAGCTTGATATTGTTGAAGCGCTTTCGCAGCGGCTGCCCGGTAGTCGATGGTAGTAGTCTGCGTTCGAGCAGCGCGGACCTCCGAAAGACTAGCACCTTCGGGAAATAGACGCACGCTGGGCGCCACAGTCGTCCCTCCAGTTTCCCGTATGGTCAGCACACGCCCTAGACCAGGCATGAAGCTGATAGAGCCCACGGGCGCGGCGGAAAGAGAGGCTGGAGGTGCAAAGCGGAGCTGTTGTTTGGGAGGCGCCACAGGAACGGTCGGATTAGCAGCAACGTCTTGAATAGGACGAGGCGCTTTGGCGGAGCGGGAGCGATAGAAACGCTCACGCGGCTCTAGTTGCGCGTCGTGAACTATCTGCGCTCGCCTTTGCGAGTGAATCGTATCCGCTATCGCCGCGTAATCCGGTCGAGCCAGCAACTTGGCAAGCTCAATCTTGGGGTCCTCGCGCCCGAAATCTGAACGCACAGAGGTGCGAGTAGAGTCGAGCGAGGAGAGGAGCTCAGACCCGCCGTCTCGTCCATACATGACTCGGATAGAATGGAGAAACTTGCTGACGCGCTTTGACGCTCGGGTCAGAGGACCATGCTGCCGAATCTTTCCAGCAAGAAGGTGCCGACGGAATAAGTGCGTCCCACTCCGAATTGGAAAACCAAGAGGCTGTGATACTCCAATTTTTCGTCGGCAAAGCTTTCAATTTCTGAGTCCAACGAATCCCAAAAGCCCTTGCTGTGCGGAGTCTGCCAACGAATAATAGCATCCCGAAGAGCAATGGTCTCTTCCGCACTTTTGCCTGACAAGATACCGTCGACGGCGCCGTATTCGACGAGAGGGTCATCGTCCCTGGCGGGGTCGAAAGTGGCGTGGAAACGAAGAACTGACGAGGAGATATCTTCGTCGAATAGATCGAGGTCCTTGCCGACGGAGAGGAAGATTCGCGAAGGGCCTCTTCTGGAGCGCAGGAGGTGAGACACGCTTTCGGTCTCAACGACTCCTGGTCCTCCGAAATGAGGAGGCGAATCGTGTCCACCAAGGACGGGACTGGGTGGAATGTCAGCGGCAGAGGCTGGATTTTTGAGAGAGGTGAATGAAGGCGGTTCCGAGTCGGGAGTAGTTTGTACGGCACTGAAAAAGGCGGGATTGACGGGGACGTGGGGCCAGTTGGAGGGCGGCCCAGTCCTGACCGCAGAGGGGGTCAGCGACGCGGAGTCTCGGCTGGACACAGACGAGTTCGAGACGCTCTGGAGCCCTGGCATCTCGACGTCGTTGCTCGTCACAGATGCAGCGGCGGGAGTACTTCCGCCACCGGAGGCGACGGGTTTCTCAACCACGGCAGGAACGATTTTGATCTGCTTCGACGCAGGGCCGCCGCGTTCTTCAGGAAGGACGTTCTTTCCCTTTCCATTGCTCGCGGGAGTTCCTCCAGCTGCGGACGTCGCAGAGCTGGGTTTCTCAACCGTCTTGAGCTTGGAACCTGAGTTGGAGGAAGGTGGAACCTTGGGTTTGTTACCGCCTGTGCGAGCGGCGGGCGATGGCGAGTCCGGTCCTGTAGTGAGCGGAGACATAGAACCAGTGAGGCTGGTTGATTCTTTGTAAGGAGGTTTGCTGCGTTGGTTGGGATTATTGTTTTTGTTGCCTCTGTTAGTTCCAATCGAAGAGAGAAGGAACTTGAAGACGGCGAGGGCTCCCTTTTTAAACCAGAATTTACGGAAGGTCCGCTCCAACCGAATAAATTCTTCGCTTAAAACGGCATGAGGCTCGCCAAGGACATTAAAAAACACACATTGGTCACAATTAAACAAAGGTGCAAACGTAAGGCACCGCCGTTTGGCAAAACGAAAGCTCAAAGAACGTTGCCGGAGAAACCGACGACTATACTTAGTACAGGTACGGGTGCGAGACAACCGCTACACAGGCCCCGGGAAGCTCCCGCAAATGATGGTCCCGCCGCGTACTAAAATTTGCGCGCCGCGTTTGATTGCCGAAAGTTTTCTGAGTAGGCAGAAAGTTGCGTATAGATGCCCTCTACATGCTGGGATACCCGCAACGCCAGCAGTACACCCCCGTTGAGTTCCGGGTACTTTTGTAATTTTTTTCTCCGACGAGGGCCTCAAAAAGCCACTTGAATTTGCCATCAATTGTTCAATTTCCCACGCCTCAGGGCATCGTACGGCCACAAAACTATATGGGAATGTAGCGCTATGCCAGCGGAGTAGTTTCCGAGGGTTTCCAAGCTAAGCGGACGGGAAACGAAAGGGAAATCAGGCATATACGTCAAAAAAAAGTGGCTTTTGATGGGACGGGACAATCCTTTGGCGAAGCTTCCCGGGGCCTCGCTACACTAACGAGCAGATGAAAAGCATCTAACGATCAGCAATACAACTGGCAGAGGCGTGGGAGCGCACGTGATCTGCGCTTTTTTTTTTTTTTTTTTTTTTTTTTGTATCAGCATTTCTATACCGCAACAAGTAAACCAACTACTAAGACGCGGTGCCCGGAGGGCGATAAATAAGTAAAGGGTAATTCTAGTGAGGATTCGACCGTGGTTGGTAGAGTATAGTCTTGGAATAGGTGGGTGAGTGCTTCCATCGACTGTGAGAACGATAACTCGACACGTGATCTGCACGGCGTGGTCCTTGTTTCCGACTTAACTTTTGCTGGAATCTCACGCGGGCGGCTGTCCTGGATGGGGTGAACTGCAGCCCATCAGACCGTGGAAATCAAGCCAACGGAGAGACATAGAACGCTGATGACGAGCAGCGGGGCCGATGCATGCACCTCAAAAAGAAAATGTGAGATGTTGAGGACACGGGTGAGCGCGGAGTGGACATATGTACCCCAGGATAGAGGTGGATCCCACACCAAAGCAGAAGGAAACAGACGGCCAAGAAAGCAGCCGAGCATCGGAACGGGACCAACATGAGCATGTACGTGACCGTGACCCTTGGCGTCATAGAGCCGACCTTGACTAGTACTTGTTCCGTGCCGACTGCTTCATTTTCGTTTCTGAACCTGCTGCCGACGGGCACCACCGGCCATCTATCGGCTATTCTATATATAGTCGTTTTCGTTTTCGTTTCTAGTATATACTCTGCATCATGCGAGTAGCTGCCCCTATGTTGCCATGCTACTCGTCTCGAGAGCGTTTGTAAAACGTTGCTGAGGCCGGGATTCTGGACACGAAATTTTTCTCCCTTCGTCGCCTGCCCTGGGGGGCTATAAGTAACAGTATTGTTTTCTTCCTTGCGCTGTCGCTGGGGGGCTGAGATGGGGCTCGAGCAACAACGCAACGAAGACGTTACCGCTTCGATGACGATTTGACACGCGCTATCCCAGCTGGTCTCCACATCCATCCTTCCGGCGTCGACACGAATGGGGCGAGAAGGAACCTCTTCAGCCGCCGTTCATGTCTCTCGTTCTGGGCCGAGCCAAAGCTGCTCAACCCTGCTCCTCAACTCTTGAGCGCATTTCAAACACTGCTGAAGCTCGTATCTCGCACCTGACTCTGCACAGGGCTTGATGTGCTTGTTGTCAGGTTAATTTTCCCCCCTCTCGATATTGTCCGTGGAGCACTGCGCACACGCCGTTGAGTTTTCGCGATTACCTGCCCATCCTGCTACATGCCATTCATCTCCACATTTCCCATCTCGCTTTCCGCGCTGTTGCTTTGACCAGCATGGTATTCTTTCAGGTTCCGTTTCTCGTAGTAGACTAGTAGTGTTATTCCAAGCCTCAACCTTCACCTCCTCAAAATACCCCTTCCGCGCTCTACGTGCTATCATCTGCTCCTTCACATCCCACCTCGGTGTCGACACCTCGATGGATTCCCTGTTCTTCAGGGAACTTTTCTGGCATGGGTCTGCGCGCTAGGTCGCTGCGCCCTGTGCTACTTCCATCATGCTATCTCGATCTTCGGCTATAATTCCACCGGCCAATTATACAACCTATCCCATCCTATTCTTCTCAGGGATGCGCGGGATGAGTGAACGCGAAGCGAGATTGAGGTACGTTCCCCCCACGTCCATATCTCATCAAAAGTTGGCTTAACACTCTCAGTCAATGTTCCGTAGGTACTACATTTAATCTGAGGCTCACAATATTTTTTATCAATATGATTGATCCCTTCAAATTATAGATTCTACTCACTGACCTAGCGACTGTGACTCACAGTAGACGCAGCGGCATAGCAGGTGGTAATGAGCAGTTCCATAAATGTATGTCAATTCAACTCGATTGCTTTCTTGTATTGTTCTATCTTATCGGGTCGCGCTTCGGACTGTTTGACCGGTGAGATGCATTGCAACTTCTGTGAGAATGGTAAACAAAGATCTTGAACATCATTTGCGGCTGGATTGCAAAGCTGGACGGCAGGTTTTTGTGCGACGTTGAATATGATTTGGACTTGATGCGAGAAAATGGTCGCGGTTGCTGTACGTGGTTGGTTTTCAGTCAAAATAATTTCAACAGTGTATATAGGCCAAATTTTTCGTTCCATTTGAGGCACTTGTACTTGAGAGCAACCCATAACAATTACCAGGGTACGAGATTGCTTGAGCATCGAGACTTGATCGAGAGACGAGACGAGAAAGATATTTACTTTGATTACTAATGGTGCTGTACCTGGCTTGGGTTTTCCATCCTCCTAAGAAAATTTAGCCTTGAGCTGGAGCACTTCAACCAACAAACCTGAAGCATTTGTTGAGCTTTTGTGAACACTCGCACATCGAGACACGGCCGCGGAAATCACGGCAGGCATAGAAATGCTGTGCTGAAAGTGATCCATTGATCCGATCAGCGACCCAAGTCACTAGGGCTCAACTGGCATGGGTCATCCCTCCCTGGCTCCCTGCTACTGTTGGTCCTTGGATCATCCGATCATTGATATCACATCATAGATGCTGTGCTACTACATAGTTCCCACACCCCGTGAAAAATCACGCGTCACGCGCCCTTTTACTGTGACGCCTGGGCATGGTGAGTAGACACTCTTCCTCTTGTTGTAGCTAGCCCTCTAAGGATTCTCCCTCTGCCCAGCGCTTGTTGGACTCTTGAGTACCTCGAGCCTCAGGCCCTGGCAGCTGTTGCCCTTACACAGTCGACCCGGAACAGAATCGCGGAAATGGCAGGGAAATGGCTGTGTCAGAGGGAAATATTCATTTCCAAAGTAACAAGGGCAAAAACAAAAATTCTGGCCGGGACATTCCCTAGGGATTGCTAATGGCTAGAGATTATACTGTACAATTTCGATCAATTCTGTCACGCGTCACAGCCGATTTCCGGGGACCCCGCCAATGATTTTCTTTCGATTTTAGCGGTAGAAGTATGGTACGCATCGCTTAAACACCACCAAACAAGAACGAAAAGTATAGCACATGATCAGAGCCTCCAGGTTTCTGATCCTCTGGCCAAAACACTCCGATTAGATGGTACTTCAATCCCTCAAGAGGGTTTCTCGATTGGATAAAAACTCACAATAAATATTTTTTTCCTCGGGTCAAATTGAGACATCACTGATGTAATCAAGCAATCAAGCACGTGCATCTAATTTTGGATGGATTGAGGCCAGATGTGTCTAGATGTGTTCAGTAGTGATGCAGAAAGAAAAAGTTGTAGCCGAGTCTGCTCTGTTCACTTTTTCGGAGGTGAAAATACAAAAGCTTGTTCAATTGCCAAGATGAGTGGCACTCGGAAACATTCGGCGCGCAGTCCGAAGTCACATGACAGTGACAGTGACGGCTCCCCGAAGTCCGAGGCCTCAGGCCAGGACTCCAGGACAGTGCTTACAAACCACCTGGACGGAGATTTGTAAGCATCTGCATTCCGGAGCCCTATACCGATGAATGGGGAAGCTTCCCCATCAAGGAACTTGGCTAAATTTTGGGGTAAAAATGACACAGCTGTGTATTCAGGGTGCGGAACATGTCTAAATTGGTCCTGAGAGCGGTAAAATTCACCAAATTGTACGATTTTTGCGATTTCAAAATGCATAGATGCACTCTTCACCCTATGCAATAGGGATAATGCATAAAATCCCAGCCTACCAAGTCGGTGGACACCAAAAGTCGATGCATAATGAGGTTTATGCATTTTGACCTCATGCATTATGAGATATCCGACTGTAGCATATAGGTGGAAGGAGATGCGGTAAAACACTGCCAACAACTCACTCAACCACCTCTGACCCTTTTCCGCTGCCAGAAAGGCAATAGAGACTTTGCGCAGAGCCACCGGGAGCCACCCGGTGGCTCTCACGGCATGCGCTGTGGAGCGGCTACGCGCTATGGTGGCTCATTCGGTGGCTGGAAGAACAACTTGAAATTCATTTTCTTCGGCATTTCTTCATCCCCCTGGATGACCTCGAAGCGCTAGGCTTCAAACCACCAGGAAGCACGCCAAGGTTCTACGCCAACCGTCGGTTTTGCAAGAACCGGCCAAAAACGCACCAAACAAAGCGGAAACTGGTAACCTAACCACGACACCTCACTACATTGAGGTATAGTCACAGAGGTACCATGTAGATACTTGAAGAAGCCCCACCTGCAACGCGGGCGACGAGCCACCAAATGAGCCACCATATGCTGTAGCCGCTCCACAGCGCATGCCGTGAGAGCCACTGGGTGGCTACCGGTGGCTCTGCGCAAAGTCTCTAATATAAAATATGAAAATTTTTGTTTCGTCGATTTGAGACATCACTGATCCCATCAACGATGGGACCTATTTGACGTCGCGAGCGGAGCGAGCGCAGCGGGGTTTGGGGCGGCCAGCCCCAACAAGCTTTAGCTCCCTGCCTCCGGCACAGCCGACTCGCACTAAGGATTAAAAATTTACAACGTCACGTGCTATAAGCCACGACCACGAGTCCACGACAACAACACGACGACCACACGACGCAAAAAACGTTGCCACAACGTGCGGCAAACTAGAAAGGGCCATGTTGCTTTTCGATCCCTTCCTCAGTCTCTTTCGCCCGCGAATTCGACAACACCCCAAAATGGCCCCTCTCATCCACAGCTTAACTCCCACCAAGTTCATTACCGACGCTCTTGTCAACTCAGTGCTGGAGTTCACTACGGACTCCTGGCTTGCCAGACTTTCAGCAGTCGGCAGTGACGAATCTAGGCTGTTCGACCTATCTCAGCTGGTGGTCGAGCGAGTAGACCATTTTCGGCTTATTGGCGGCACGAAATCGACCCACGAAAAAGTCGCATTTGTATTCTCGCTGTTGGGCCCCACCGACCGCTTTGGTTTGCAATCCGCAAGAGACACTCGGGCAGGTTGTATAGATAGGACGGCCAGCGACCTGGACTCGAGGTCCCAATTAGGGTGATGTCATTATGTTGGCCCTCAACTTGTTTTTCTGACTACGCTACTTTAGACTATTCTGTGCTGACTCGACCGTCAAACTGGGCGCCCGATGCCTGGCTGTTGACAGGGTCTTCATCAATAGCGGCTACGACCGTCTGGGTTTAGAGCCCGGCACAACGGTGGAAGGTTTACCAAACGGAGGAAAATATCATACAGCCCAGTATTTCATCATTCCCCGTGGAGCGCCCGCTTCGGACCGCTTGACAGTCCTGGACTGCGCAATTCTGGCCTCGGTGATTTCTGATAGGGCCAGAGAGCCAGAGACTACAGCAGCCTCAGTTATATGTGCTGCTGGTATGCAACAATGTTTTTCCTTTGTGCCCACCGTATCTGCTCCGATCGCAAGATTGCCCCCCCCATCCAAGACAAAAAGCTCAAAAGTACTGGTAAATGGGGGAAGTTCACCCTCATTGACTATCACACCGGTCGTCTCAAGCTGCCAAATGGCGCCTCTTTTGAAGATACCAAGCAATCATTCGAGCGCAGTATGACACGCAGGCAGGTTCCTCCTGCCCAGATAGCTTCGATCTTAGCCACTTTGGGTGCCGACAAGAGCCATGCAGAGACCGAGACCGAGGCCTGGATCATGGGACCTGATCCTATCTCTGTGGTCATCGAACTGTTCAATGCCCGGCGATGCCAGCTCATGCTCTCTATGAAGGCTGACATTGCACGTGCCGTTGCAGTCAGGACAAGAGCCGCACGAGAAATTGCCGGTGGAAGCAAAGGCTGAAGCTGAGGAGAAGGTGGCGCGGGCAAATGAAGAGGCAGCGCAGGCGAAGCGCGAGGCGGAGGAGCTGAGAGCACTTCTTGCCCAGCTCCGCGTGGAGCGCGGAGACCCCGCCCCGGTCTGACATGGCCAAACTAAGTGCTATGCTCCGCTGCAATATGTTCTGTTCCAGTCTTCCTGTAAAGTATAGGATTGTTTTTGCGCCATTTTCAAACGAGAATGGAAGCGGCTAAGATAGAGAGCATGGGATCCCCGCACCTTACTTAAGCACGTTATGTAACGCTTATTAATCGTTCCCACGGCCAAATCCCCAGTCGCACAAAAAAAAATTCGTGCTCTTTCCGGTCTGCACTTAGCAGCAGAGCGTCATACCCTCCCTCTCAGATCGACACCGATAAGCCTCAATATGACTCGGGACGTCCGAACGAGTCATTGAGAAGGTATAGTAGAATACTCTGCTACTTTCCTCAAGGTTCCATTGAGTTCTTGAATATTCTATAGTTGATCCTTGTAGATTATAAAAGGGAGTCGTTCCCTCATGTAACGACAGCTCTTTCTTACCTCTATTAATCTACGTAGATTTACCGTAAACCTTGCGTGAACTTAAGTGAAGCCTCACTGTGAAAACATCGGCACCTGATTTTCATGTACCTAGAAAATGAATCAATTATTTCATGGAAATGCCCATGATTTTAGCTTTTCAGGTATCCCAGAAGAATTAGGCCCCATTCAATGAATTTGACCGATTGCTCACCTTCTCAAAAAATCATGGAATATGACATTAAAATCCCCAGCGCCTGTTACAGCGCAAAAACGCACAAGTCCAAATGCCGAATTGCCGGGCAATGACGTCAGAGCTCCACATCCGCAGCACACAGATGCTGCGGTTGTCTCCCTCCCACCACCACCACCACCATGCCGCCAGCTCTCTCCTCGACGCCGTCGCCACTGTCGCTGTCGCCGCCGTCTGTCATTGTTTCTGTGGCCGTCAACGTCACCGCCGCTCTTTTTAGGCTCCCTCGCTCTTTCAAAGTGACTGCAAAATGAGTCGACTGACCAACAGGCTCCCTCCCATTTGCACCACCTCAATGACCTCCAGGCACTTGGTCCCTCGCCCGTCCCCAGCGTCGCTATTCGTGCAATCGCTCGCTGAGTGATTCGCATGGCAATGGATTGCAACGAGAGCACGGTAACAGGTGCGCTGACTGCCCATCGTCCCCTCAAACTTCCACTAACCACTTCTCTCTAGCACGCTGCTCTATTCTATTGCCTCGAATCCGACTCCAACGCAACTCTTCTCGATCATTCGCCCTCGTCTTCGTCGAATCAAACTTACGCCCAAGCCATCGAGCCGACGTCACCCCCGCTCCCATACTTCGTCCGGCATCCATAGCCCGAAACCCAGGACTCAAATTCGACGCTAACCGGGAGAATTCATAGCAGAGTCGTAGTTTTCACGGCGCGCCGAGCGGATTCGCGTAGATATTGCATGTATTGGTACACAGAGCACAATATCATTTCATTTGTACCCGAATTTCACTCCGCATCGCATTATTTTAATGGTCTCATTCCATGATTTCACGCATGTGCAGGGAGGCTTTGGGATTTGAGCCTGATTTTCATTGGATCGGCACATGAATTTGGCACATGAAAACGTCAAAAAAGAGTATGATTTTGTTTCGGCGCTAGGTACATGAATATCCGGGGCCAGTGACTGATATTCAGGTTATGGGGGCATGAAAATCGGTGTACCAAGGTACATGATTTTCAGGTCCCCCGATCTTCACAGTGCCTCGCGCTCTCTTCAAGATCTATCGAGCTAGTCTCAGAGTTGTAAAGCCGCGCGCTTACTCCTCCAACTAGAAAGCAACTCATAACTGGTTGATATTCCCAGTTCGTCTTAAGAAGAATCAGATCTCTTACGACAGTTGTTCAGGTAAAACACCTTGATTTATATAGAGATTCATTGATACTCAAGTTACATTTCCGAAACTAACCCGGATCTTCAACACTGGTGGAAACATTGGGAAATCTCTTGCTTAATCAGGTACGTTTGTCATTAACTGTTCATATTATTTTCCTATCCAATGGCTACCACAACCCATTCTCCTACCATCGATCCTACCGATCCTTCTACCCCGCAACCTTCTTCTCGCGATCCTCCGCCGCACATGTCACCCAATGGCTCGGCAGCTGGAACACCTTCCTCGCAGCGTGGAGATGCAAACGTTGAGGAGATCACGCTCGATCCGTTCATCGATCTGCAGCACGCAGTAGATGACGAACTCATCAGCGATGATCCACCTCAGATGGTCACAATTTTGTTCCCTACCCTGAAGCCTCTTGGCCGAATTTGGGGTAACACTACAGTTCTTGCACGGCGCGCGGATGCACTCACCAAAGGTGCGCATGCTATCAATAAAGGGTTTCTGCACCAAGCAGTGAAACCTTCTCGCAATATAGCGCCTTTTTCGGACATAATCCTCCACCGACATGATTAATGAGCCCAACAAGGCTTATGAATTATGTCTGTGGAGAGCCGGCGGAATTCAAGTTTTCAAGTTGCGAAAAGAGAAGAGAAAGGGAGAGAAACGGGAGAGACTCACTATGTACCTGAGACTCTGTTTCCAAGAAATCAGCGCTTCAAAATCACTGTAGCGCCCTCCAAAGCAATTGCAATCTTGATTTCTTATGCCCTGATTAGGCAGATCAGAGGTATTCAAAATATGGTAAGAGGTATGTCCTTTCGGAGCAGCTGCCTCCTTGGGACATATGTACTCTCAGCCAATCAAATTCAAGATCTTCTCGGAAGTTTCCTCGGCCGTTCTCACACTCAGTCCGAAAAAGCCGATGACCCATTCTGGATGCTGAATTCACGTACAATTGCCTTCAGATGCTTCCCAACAATACTCTGAGGCCTTATTTGTGTTAGAGACAGTACTTATAGCACTTAATCAAGCACAACTTATTTGACTATCTGGGCTAAACACTCAAAACCATGCAAATCTGAAAGTTCTACACATCTTCCGCGAATCTCTCGCGCACGAGTCCCCTTCCTCGTCCGTCTCAGATTATCACATAAATTTAGTGTTCTGCACATTCTATCCCGGATGAGACCAAGTAGGACCTTCACATGTTCCCCATTTTTTTCTGACAACCAGACTGTTACGGACCTGAACCTCGAATTTCGACTTGATCTCAACAGAATTTATTTCTCAATTCAACGCGTACAGGTCTTGCTAGTCTCAATCATGCTCTTTGAGCTCACCGTTCAACCCAATCCTACGTGATGAATCCGAGGTAGTAGTTTGAACTACATGTGAGCTCTGGTGATCTCAAAATCTAGACAACTAAGTATCTGGCCTAATGCACAGGTGCGGGCCGTGCGGCAAACATAATAAGAGCATCCGAAGATTAGGTCAGGGAGAACCGTCTGGACGTCAGTGAAAAACACACACCGATATTCGGACTTGCGCCTTCCTCATTGCTCAAGCAATCTCAATTCTCCCCTGGACACCCAAATGAAGATTCTAAATCGGAAGTATTGCCTTCCAGAAAGTTTAAGACAATAAACTCTTGCTCCGCCGCATTCCGGGCACGAAGGGATGGAGGTGCACCGTTGTTGTAAGGTCGAAAGCAGGTACTTGGGGTGCGATGGATTGCGGGGCCGGGGAAGGGAATCCGATGAGAATTAGCGATGTTTCTGGGGGGTCTTCTTCTTCCAGGGTTACTTCTAGCTCCTCCGTTCATGTGCGGTAGGGACGGGTTGTGTAAAGCGCGACGCGACGAGGTAAGAGACAAGAATTTGATTGACAGCACCGCTCATGTGACCCGGAACTCATCGGATCACACGAGTATGCCTTTTTCGGACATAATCCTCCACGGACATGATTAATGAGCCCAACAAAACAAGTCTGTTTGCCTTCTTTATAAACATAAAGGCAGGTCTCTGAATTCAAGCGATGAAATCCGAGTTTTAGGATCTCTGTGTCAAAAGTCCTGTTCCAAGTTCTCCCAGCTTGTTTAAGACCATACAATGAACGCTTGAGTCGCCAGCAGTGACCTTCTGGAATTTCAACACCATCTGGAGGCATCATGTAGATTTCTTCCTCCAGTTTACCATTGAGGTAGGCTTGTGAAACATCCAGCTGATCCAGTTCTAAGTCATATTTGGCAGCAAGAGCACAAATGATGCGAACAGACTCAAGATTGGCAGTGGGCGCAAAAACTTCTTTGTAGTCAACACCTTCTTTCTGAGTATCTCCTCTGGCAACGATTCGAACTTTGTAACGAGCAATTTTGCCTGTTTCATCCACTTTGACTTTGGGAACCACTTTGGATTTAATAGGCTTGACACCGTCTGGTATGGGAACAACATCATAGACATCATTTGCTCAAGTTCCTCTTCAAGTCCAGCTTTCCAATGTTCAGCATTAGGACCCTGCAATGCTTCTTGCCAACTAGAAGGGTCAAGAGGGTTCTGAGCTAAAAAGGCTTCTTCAATAGCATCATCTAGAGAAGCAAGCAAGACTGCCTCTGGAGCATCAGGGACTTCAATGTCTGGTTCGACAGAAGCTTCATTTTCTTTCGCCTGTTTACGTGCTGCATTCTCTGCATCACGCTGAGCTTTTGACTGATGCTGTGGTCCTTCAGCTATTCTGTCGTACTCAGCAGTGGGATGTTGTGCCCTTGCATGTGGACGTGTTAGCCATGCAGAGACCGAGACCGAGGTCTGGATCATGGGACCTGATCCTATCTCTGTGGTCATCGAACTGTTCAATGCCCGGCGATGCCAGCTCATGCTCTCTATGAAGGCTGACATTGCACGTGCCGTTGCAGTCAGGACAAGAGCCGCACGAGAAATTGCCGGTAGAAGCAAAGGCTGAAGCTGAGGAGAAGGTGGCGCGGGCAAATGAAGAGGCAGCGCAGGCGAAGCGCGAGGCGGAGGAGCTGAGAGCACTTCTTGCCCAGCTCCGCGTGGAGCGCGGAGACCCCGCCCCGGTCTGACATGGCCAAACTAAGTGCTATGCTCCGCTGCAATATGTTCTGTTCCAGTCTTCCTGTAAAGTATAGGATTGTTTTTGCGCCATTTTCAAACGAGAATGGAAGCGGCTAAGATAGAGAGCATGGGATCCCCGCACCTTACTTAAGCACGTTATGTAACGCTTATTAATCGTTCCCACGGCCAAATCCCCAGTCGCACAAAAAAAAATTCGTGCTCTTTCCGGTCTGCACTTAGCAGCAGAGCGTCATACCCTCCCTCTCAGATCGACACCGATAAGCCTCAATATGACTCGGGACGTCCGAACGAGTCATTGAGAAGGTATAGTAGAATACTCTGCTACTTTCCTCAAGGTTCCATTGAGTTCTTGAATATTCTATAGTTGATCCTTGTAGATTATAAAAGGGAGTCGTTCCCTCATGTAACGACAGCTCTTTCTTACCTCTATTAATCTACGTAGATTTACCGTAAACCTTGCGTGAACTTAAGTGAAGCCTCACTGTGAAAACATCGGCACCTGATTTTCATGTACCTAGAAAATGAATCAATTATTTCATGGAAATGCCCATGATTTTAGCTTTTCAGGTATCCCAGAAGAATTAGGCCCCATTCAATGAATTTGACCGATTGCTCACCTTCTCAAAAAATCATGGAATATGACATTAAAATCCCCAGCGCCTGTTACAGCGCAAAAACGCACAAGTCCAAATGCCGAATTGCCGGGCAATGACGTCAGAGCTCCACATCCGCAGCACACAGATGCTGCGGTTGTCTCCCTCCCACCACCACCACCACCATGCCGCCAGCTCTCTCCTCGACGCCGTCGCCACTGTCGCTGTCGCCGCCGTCTGTCATTGTTTCTGTGGCCGTCAACGTCACCGCCGCTCTTTTTAGGCTCCCTCGCTCTTTCAAAGTGACTGCAAAATGAGTCGACTGACCAACAGGCTCCCTCCCATTTGCACCACCTCAATGACCTCCAGGCACTTGGTCCCTCGCCCGTCCCCAGCGTCGCTATTCGTGCAATCGCTCGCTGAGTGATTCGCATGGCAATGGATTGCAACGAGAGCACGGTAACAGGTGCGCTGACTGCCCATCGTCCCCTCAAACTTCCACTAACCACTTCTCTCTAGCACGCTGCTCTATTCTATTGCCTCGAATCCGACTCCAACGCAACTCTTCTCGATCATTCGCCCTCGTCTTCGTCGAATCAAACTTACGCCCAAGCCATCGAGCCGACGTCACCCCCGCTCCCATACTTCGTCCGGCATCCATAGCCCGAAACCCAGGACTCAAATTCGACGCTAACCGGGAGAATTCATAGCAGAGTCGTAGTTTTCACGGCGCGCCGAGCGGATTCGCGTAGATATTGCATGTATTGGTACACAGAGCACAATATCATTTCATTTGTACCCGAATTTCACTCCGCATCGCATTATTTTAATGGTCTCATTCCATGATTTCACGCATGTGCAGGGAGGCTTTGGGATTTGAGCCTGATTTTCATTGGATCGGCACATGAATTTGGCACATGAAAACGTCAAAAAAGAGTATGATTTTGTTTCGGCGCTAGGTACATGAATATCCGGGGCCAGTGACTGATATTCAGGTTATGGGGGCATGAAAATCGGTGTACCAAGGTACATGATTTTCAGGTCCCCCGATCTTCACAGTGCCTCGCGCTCTCTTCAAGATCTATCGAGCTAGTCTCAGAGTTGTAAAGCCGCGCGCTTACTCCTCCAACTAGAAAGCAACTCATAACTGGTTGATATTCCCAGTTCGTCTTAAGAAGAATCAGATCTCTTACGACAGTTGTTCAGGTAAAACACCTTGATTTATATAGAGATTCATTGATACTCAAGTTACATTTCCGAAACTAACCCGGATCTTCAACACTGGTGGAAACATTGGGAAATCTCTTGCTTAATCAGGTACGTTTGTCATTAACTGTTCATATTATTTTCCTATCCAATGGCTACCACAACCCATTCTCCTACCATCGATCCTACCGATCCTTCTACCCCGCAACCTTCTTCTCGCGATCCTCCGCCGCACATGTCACCCAATGGCTCGGCAGCTGGAACACCTTCCTCGCAGCGTGGAGATGCAAACGTTGAGGAGATCACGCTCGATCCGTTCATCGATCTGCAGCACGCAGTAGATGACGAACTCATCAGCGATGATCCACCTCAGATGGTCACAATTTTGTTCCCTACCCTGAAGCCTCTTGGCCGAATTTGGGGTAACACTACAGTTCTTGCGCGGCGCGCGGATGCACTCACCAAAGGTGCGCATGCTATCAATAAAGGGTTTCTGCACCAAGCAGTGAAACCTTCTCGCAATATAGCGCCTTTTTCGGACATAATCCTCCACCGACATGATTAATGAGCCCAACAAGGCTTATGAATTATGTCTGTGGAGAGCCGGCGGAATTCAAGTTTTCAAGTTGCGAAAAGAGAAGAGAAAGGGAGAGAAACTGGAGAGACTCACTATGTACCTGAGACTCTGTTTCCAAGAAATCAGCGCTTCAAAATCACTGTAGCGCCCTCCAAAGCAATTGCAATCTTGATTTCTTATGCCCTGATTAGGCAGATCAGAGGTATTCAAAATATGGTAAGAGGTATGTCCTTTCGGAGCAGCTGCCTCCTTGGGACATATGTACTCTCAGCCAATCAAATTCAAGATCTTCTCGGAAGTTTCCTCGGCCGTTCTCACACTCAGTCCGAAAAAGCCGATGACCCATTCTGGATGCTGAATTCACGTACAATTGCCTTCAGATGCTTCCCAACAATACTCTGAGGCCTTATTTGTGTTAGAGACAGTACTTATAGCACTTAATCAAGCACAACTTATTTGACTATCTGGGCTAAACACTCAAAACCATGCAAATCTGAAAGTTCTACACATCTTCCGCGAATCTCTCGCGCACGAGTCCCCTTCCTCGTCCGTCTCAGATTATCACATAAATTTAGTGTTCTGCACATTCTATCCCGGATGAGACCAAGTAGGACCTTCACATGTTCCCCATTTTTTTCTGACAACCAGACTGTTACGGACCTGAACCTCGAATTTCGACTTGATCTCAACAGAATTTATTTCTCAATTCAACGCGTACAGGTCTTGCTAGTCTCAATCATGCTCTTTGAGCTCACCGTTCAACCCAATCCTACGTGATGAATCCGAGGTAGTAGTTTGAACTACATGTGAGCTCTGGTGATCTCAAAATCTAGACAACTAAGTATCTGGCCTAATGCACAGGTGCGGGCCGTGCGGCAAACATAATAAGAGCATCCGAAGATTAGGTCAGGGAGAACCGTCTGGACGTCAGTGAAAAACACACACCGATATTCGGACTTGCGCCTTCCTCATTGCTCAAGCAATCTCAATTCTCCCCTGGACACCCAAATGAAGATTCTAAATCGGAAGTATTGCCTTCCAGAAAGTTTAAGACAATAAACTCTTGCTCCGCCGCATTCCGGGCACGAAGGGATGGAGGTGCACCGTTGTTGTAAGGTCGAAAGCAGGTACTTGGGGTGCGATGGATTGCGGGGCCGGGGAAGGGAATCCGATGAGAATTAGCGATGTTTCTGGGGGGTCTTCTTCTTCCAGGGTTACTTCTAGCTCCTCCGTTCATGTGCGGTAGGGACGGGTTGTGTAAAGCGCGACGCGACGAGGTAAGAGACAAGAATTTGATTGACAGCACCGCTCATGTGACCCGGAACTCATCGGATCACACGAGTATGCCTTTTTCGGACATAATCCTCCACGGACATGATTAATGAGCCCAACAAAACAAGTCTGTTTGCCTTCTTTATAAACATAAAGGCAGGTCTCTGAATTCAAACGATGAAATCCGAGTTTTAGGATCTCTGTGTCAAAAGTCCTGTTCCAAGTTCTCCCAGCTTGTTTAAGACCATACAATGAACGCTTGAGTCGCCAGCAGTGACCTTCTGGAATTTCAACACCATCTGGAGGCATCATGTAGATTTCTTCCTCCAGTTTACCATTGAGGTAGGCTTGTGAAACATCCAGCTGATCCAGTTCTAAGTCATATTTGGCAGCAAGAGCACAAATGATGCGAACAGACTCAAGATTGGCAGTGGGCGCAAAAACTTCTTTGTAGTCAACACCTTCTTTCTGAGTATCTCCTCTGGCAACGATTCGAACTTTGTAACGAGCAATTTTGCCTGTTTCATCCACTTTGACTTTGGGAACCACTTTGGATTTAATAGGCTTGACACCGTCTGGTATGGGAACAACATCATAGACATCATTTGCTCAAGTTCCTCTTCAAGTCCAGCTTTCCAATGTTCAGCATTAGGACCCTGCAATGCTTCTTGCCAACTAGAAGGGTCAAGAGGGTTCTGAGCTAAAAAGGCTTCTTCAATAGCATCATCTAGAGAAGCAAGCAAGACTGCCTCTGGAGCATCAGGGACTTCAATGTCTGGTTCGACAGAAGCTTCATTTTCTTTCGCCTGTTTACGTGCTGCATTCTCTGCATCACGCTGAGCTTTTGACTGATGCTGTGGTCCTTCAGCTATTCTGTCGTACTCAGCAGTGGGATGTTGTGCCCTTGCATGTGGACGTGTTGACCGCCTAGTAGGTTCCTGTCGTACGCCTGCGACCTTGCGCAATGGTGGAGCTCCCCTATTTGATGGATGGACAATAGACGGTGGATCAGCCTGACTTAGATTATCCCCCACTGAACCTGGTATTGGGTGAGGTAGAGTGTCCGGCGGTTCATCGTCATCGTCATTATCACCATAATATGGGGTAGACCTCTTCCGCAGTGTCTGAGCAAAATCCTCATATTCTTTCCTAGATGTAGCAGGTGCCTCAAGCTTTGGTTCTATAGGTGAATGAAGTTCCTGGTCATCAAACCGAACATGCCTAGATGTGATGGTTTCGCCATAAGAACCATCTTTGTTGATTACTAGCAAGTCATATGCTTTACTGTTTTCATGGTAGCCAACAAAGATGCACCGCTTTGCTTTATCACCAAATTTCTGCTTGTGACGCTTTTCTTTAGGAATGAGAGGATAAGCTCTACAGCCAAAGGGATGCAGTTGTCGTATGTTTATTGGACGGTCAAAGAGTTTCTCATGAGGTATTTCAAATTCCTGTGCTGAAGTAGGTGTTCTATTCACAGTATAACCAGCTGCTCGCATTGCTAAGACCCAAAATTTACGAGGAAGGCGTGAGGCAATCAACATAGTTGTAGCTCTGGAAACAAGTGTTTGATTCATTCGCTCTGCTACTCCGTTTTGCTCTGGGGTGTAAGGTGCTGTTGTTTCATGGATGATGCCTAGACGTTTGAATTCTGTTTCCATTTGATGAGACGTGAATTCACCACCCCCATCTGTGCGAAAGAATCGAGTCCAGCCCTCACAGAATTCCCAATTAGCAATTTGATGTGCCTCAGTAGATTTTCGCCATTCTTTGAGTTTTGAATAGACTTGGGATTTCTTTTGGGCAAATAGAATCCACACCTCAGAGGAATGATGATCTATAAGGACCACCCAGTAGCGTATTCCACCTGGGCCTTCAGGCGTTACTGGACTACCAACATCAGATGATACAATATCTAAAGGACCACGAGCTTTGGTTTGACTTTTGGAAAATGGTAATTTCTTCATTTTCCCAAGAACACAGGGTTCACAGAATTTGGGGATTCCTGTCAAGGATGTAATTTCACCAAGTCGGCCTTTAGCAACAGATTTCTGTAATAGTTGGAAATTTGTATGACCAGATATTCGATGAAGATGATTGATATCCATAGCAAATAGTGCATGTGGATCTTCACTCAAAGGAGTATAGACAATGTGGTACAGTCCCTTCCGATGCTTGGCTTCAATCATTCTTTGCCCTTTTGGGTTTCGAACAATGCAGCTATCTGCTTCAAACATGCTATTGTATCCCTTTTTAGCCATTTGTTGCACTGAGACAAGTGTGATACCAAAGGTTGGGACATGTAATGCACGTAAAGAGACATCAGACATCCCTCGCTTTGTTTTGCAAATAGACGGATGGTTCCAGTTCCAACTGCATCACAATATGTGTCATTTCCAAGCCGCACCCTTTTCGGTGGATTGAGTACTTTGCCTCATTTGGTGTCATGGTAGTAGAAGCACCAGAGTCAATTACCACAGCTTTGGATGAAGGGTTTGCATCACTCAAAAGATAAGCAGACATAGCAGCATAAGATTTCTGGGAAACAACAGGTATGTTCAGAGTCATCGGAATCAGATTCGGAATCTGTAGTAGCAGAGGCATTTGCCTTGTCACGGCGCTTTCTAGGTCTCGCTTTCTCAGACTTCTGCTTGTCATTCTTCTTTGAGTCCTTTGATCCCTGCGCTAGATTCTTCAACTGATAGCAGTTATCGGAGGTATGAGATTTATTCTGTCCATGTATAAGGCAATGTTTATCGCCCTTGGCAGATGGCTTTCCTTTGCCAGGGTTTGTGGATTTAGCAGCTAGAGCAGTGTCGTCGCCGTTCTCACTCTTTGGTAGTTTACCAAGAGTAATCAGGAGAGCACGAGCTTTATCCCAAGTTATGCCTGTACCAAGAGAGGAAACAATGTTCCCTTTAATGCCTGTCCAGTAGCTATCATCTGGTAGAGTGCTGAGCAGAATGAGAGGCTGAAGCTCTGGGGGGAATGGAAATTCCAGGCGTGCAAGCCTATCAAAGCAGGTCTTGATAGCAGCTACATGAGAAAGAATCTTGTTGCGATCCATGAGCTCTGGTTCGCCTTCAATAACGAGCTTGGTGCTAAAAAGTTCTGCTAGAACACCCATTGCAGAATCGGCACGATTTTCTGCTTCAAAACGCTGGCGCAGTTTGGCCCAGAGAATTCCAGCATTAGATTCGTTGACATACTCTGTGCGCAGTTCTGCTGAAAGAAGCTTCTGAATGACACCTAAAGCACGGCTATTACGTTCGCCAGGGGTATCCTTGAAAGCTACTCCAGCAACAGGAGCTGTGGCAGGCAGAGGAGTGACGGCAGCAGCAGCAACAGAGGCATCAGCTGCATTTGCAGCGAGGATAACAGATTCAAGCAGAGTGTAGACTCCCTGTAGGCGCAGTTCCACTGTAGCATTAACATGAAAAATCGGCCAGTCTTCTGCTCCGGAAAGCTCAGAAGAAGCCGAGTTTGCCGCAGTTGACATTGTGTGAGAAGTCCGAGGTGAGATAACCAGAGTCCGAGGGAATTTCAGCAACAGGTCGTGTGATTGATTGATTGATACAAGTCTGTGCTTGTGATGCTTCGAGCTCTGATGAGCGAGCAGGTGAGTCTTCCAATAGGTACGTCTTCAGAGAGCTAGCGCTCGGTGGCCCATAACCTAACAGAATCTGAAAATGCGGAAGGCGCAATAACCTCAGTCTCCCGCAATGTGGGATGAAAGACTATATATTAAATACCTGAAAATGCGCGGAAGGCGCAATAACTACACAATGAGTAAGTAAATACAAGTAGGTAGATAGATAGAGAACTCACCCTCAGTCTCCCGCAATGTGGGATGAAAGACTGAGGGTGGTGGACAGACGAGCACGGTTTATATGTAAGAACAAGGCTGTATGATAAGTATCAGATATCTATCAAGGGCCGGAGCGGCGGGGCGGCTACCCGGAATAATTCATATTCTGACACCCCCACTCGACCCAGGCCGTAGTCCCATAGATAGACAGAATTTGGAGTGCTTGTCATGAGATAAAGGTTTTGTGAAAATATCGGCCACCATTTCATCTGTAGGATACCACAAGACAATACATTCTCCGGTGCGAACCAAGTCATCACGAACAAAATGATATTTTCTTTGTATATGCTGAGTCCTAGCGCGGTATTGTGGATCCTGGGACAGAATAATGGCAGCTCGAGTATCACATCTCAACTCAGTGGGATTTCTCTGATGTTGACCTAGTTCGTCAAAAAAGGATCTTAACCATGCTAGATGTTGTCCTGCATTTGCAAGTCCAATGTATTCACTCTCGTCGAGAGAGCGGAAGGAGAGAGTCGATCAGCGATCAGTGATCGGCATCTTTCCTTCTCGCTCTCTTAGCTAGCCGGCTATGTGCTCTAGCTCGCGGTGCTCGCTTTGAGCACACGCTGTCACAGAGGCTGGTCTCCGGCGGCGCGACGGTCCACTGGGTGGCCAATCCGACCTGAGGGGCGTGTAGAATGTGTGTAGACGCGTCGGAGATGTAGCAAGACGGGATTGAGCTGGATGCGAGGTGTCGCAAATGGATGTCAAGGATATTTAGTATGGCAACACGGAGTGGACATAGTTTAGGCGAGTCGGCACTGCGGCATCTGTGATTGCCGTGATGGATTGACAGTTTGGGGATGCCAGGACCCCGGAGGCATCTCTCTCTCTGAACCGCTCAGCTCGGCAGTTGTGCCGGGCAGCCTAACCGAAGCTGTCCAGTCCGTGTTGCTATAATTTAGGATGGATAATGTAGCGCAGAGATCGTGGTTAAGGGAATCGATTTTGGAAGAGATCCGGGTCGCGAAAGCCTGAAGCTCTGCTTCCGGATGGATGATGATTGTGGGAGATGTCGCGATGGTGAGATGTGAAGATGACGACTTTTTCCTCGCTAACCGAAAACGGGCGCAAGCGGCGCGCGAAGAGAGTGGTGGACGGCGGCGCGGGAGGGTAATGAAGTCGAGTCGTGAATGGGATTTGGAAGACGGTTTAGGCGCGGTGAGGGGCGGACGTCTGCGAAAGGGTGGTATGGTGGTAGTCTAGGATTTGATGGGGGGTAGGTCAGTGAAGCGTCCGTGGGAGTGATGCTGAGCTGATCCGCCAAACGGCAGTGTGATCTCTCTTCGACTCTCCCGTCAACCGTTCGCTCACTGGCAATATCGGAAGCTCGGACACCCTGACAGGACTCCCGGATACTTACAGGAACCTATAACCACGCGTACTTTGCATCGGCGCCGGAGGAGAGCATCTAGTAACCATTGACGCGAATTGACGACTGAAGACGCGACGGGTCTGAGAGCGTGGTAGACACGTTGATTTCATCCATATATCAGTGTAGTGGATTATAGCATGGGTTATCATATATCATACGTGAAGTGCAAGCAAAGGACGAGGAGCACGTCGCTCTGGAGAGCGACCGAAAAGAGAAGGCGAGGCAAGCGACGGCCATCAGCAGCGGTATCACTCCCATCACTCTCACGGACGCTTCACTGACCTACCCCCCATCAAATCCCAGACTTTATATAGGTCCTTGAGATCTTGAGAACGACTGTCTTCTCATCGCCCGGTATAAAGTCTGGTTTACGAGACTAGTATGGTGGGTGCAGTGGGTGGTGTGGAAGTCGATGTGGACGGTGAAAGTGGGCCTATAACCTCGCCAAGGTTCCCGCCAAAAAATCGTGTTTTGGGGGGCTGCAAATACACGCTAATATCTCGGTTTGACCGTCTGCCTGGGGGTGGTATGAGGTTGTGAGTGACCTTTTTGATCCCATTAGCCGAGTAAGTTCGCCCCAGAGATCTGACACCTCTTGCTAATATGATACGTGGTTGCGAAAAAGGAAAAATCGGTCATTTCGAGGGTTTTCCAATGCCGAAAACGCGTTTGATTCAGAGGAATTTACCCTGGTCCCTCGGAGATCGATAGATAGCGTGGGAATTCTGACCGATTTGCCCTCACCCTTGGAATGGCGGGGTTCCGTGCCCACCGCCACCTTTTCGACACACGTGCCCTGACTGATTGGCTGAGAATTGGACTTCGAGACCAACCGATGAAAAAAAGAATGGGATTGACGTTGAGACCTCATTTTATTACGTAATCGGTCATTTTTTTCGGCCTTGAGCTCAAAAATTTCCTGTATTTTTTGCCCTTTTCCCGACTCCTCGCGGTCCAAACCCACTTCCACTCGGCTACAAACCGCTAAAAATGGACTTTTGCTCTCGGTCCGAGGCTCTCGGCGTCGGCTATAGGTGGGTGGCTGTGTAATCGGTCATTTTTTTTGGTCCGAAAACTGATTTTTGATTCTATGGCTTAGATTTTTAGAAGTCCGACAGCTACAATCAAACTGAGTCGTTTGCCGTGGTTTCCCGAAGAAACCAAGTTTTTTTGCGGGCCGGGAAACGATTACAAAATTTTGACTTTCCCACACCTAATCGGGTAGTCGAGACGTGATGGCTGGCACTGTACACCAAATCACCCAAGCCTATGCCTCCCATCACTTATGCTGATGCTAATCATGGTGGCTGTCCTGACAGCGGCAAAAGCACTGGAGGCTATACATAAGCTAGCTCATCGCGCCCTGGGAGCTGAGATGTAGTACAGTATGTAATGTAATAAAAGAAATATCTCGCGAAGAGACGGGGAAGACAAAAATTCATGCAAGGATGCCATAAAGGGCAAGTGAACATGCATAGTGAAAGCTGGTTTGTCAGGCGTGGCCGCAGGCCACTGTGAGACGCTCCCGACCCCGAGAGCGCAGTAAAAGCAACTCCGGGGAGTGGGAGACGTAGCTCGCACGAGACGCTCCCGACAACCAGAGCGCAACAAAGGCGACACCGGGCAGGAGACGTACTCGTGTGTGCAGCCCGCGGCCAGCGCGACACGAGACTGGGGGATACCGACGCCAGAAGCGAGCAGCCGGACCCCCAGAAGCGCGTGAGGAGGGCGGGTCGGGAGCGCGCAAAAATTGCCAGCGCGGCGCGAGGTCGTGGTACCGAGCAGAGCGATGTGACCTGTGATTCTGTGACGTCAGTAGATTAGATTGCTCCCTGCGCTCTCTCGCTAGCTTATCTTGCGCTAGACGCGGCTCGTGCCTCGCCCCGCCTAGCTGGCAATAAGCTAGCTCATCGCGCCCTGGGAGCTGAGATGTAGTACAGTATGTAATGTAATAAAAGAAATATCTCGCGAAGAGACGGGGAAGACAAAAATTCATGCAAGGATGCCATAAAGGGCAAGTGAACATGCATAGTGAAAGCTGGTTTGTCAGGCGTGGCCGCAGGCCACTGTGAGACGCTCCCGACCCCGAGAGCGCAGTAAAAGCAACTCCGGGGAGTGGGAGACGTAGCTCGCACGAGACGCTCCCGACAACCAGAGCGCAACAAAGGCGACACCGGGCAGGAGACGTACTCGTGTGTGCAGCCCGCGGCCAGTGCGACACGAGACTGGGGGATACCGACGCCAGAAACGAGCAGCCGGACCCCCAAACAGGAGCAGCGCTCCAAAGCGAAGCGCGACCGGCAAACGCGAAGGTGGCGACGGGCACCCCAACCGGAGCGCTGCGACAAGGAAAGAATCATAAATGAAACATACCGCGTTTTTGGTGACGGAAATACGTGATGGTAGTGCACACAGGATATGAAGAAAGAATTAGAAGGAAAGGCTCGCACGATATGACACTCGGCGATGGTAGCGCGCGCCGACATACAAGTCCGCGCACGCAGGAATTGAAAGAAGGATAAAAGAAACAGCTCGCACATATGACACTCGGCGATGGTAGCGGGCACAGATTTACAAATCCGTGCACGCAGAATAAAAAACAAAGAAAAGGAAATCACACACGATATGACACTCGGTGTTGGTAGCGGGCGCAGACGTACAAGTCTGCGCGCGCAGGAATGAGAAACAAAGAAAAAAGAAATCACGCGCGATATGACACTCGGCGATGGTAGCGAGCGCGGATTTACAAGTCCGTGCACGCAAAAATAAGAAACAAAGAAAAAGAGAAATCACACACGATATGACACTCGGTGTTGGTAGCGGGCGCAGATGTACAAGTCTGCGCGCGCAGGAATAGGAAACAGAGAAAAAGAAATCACGCGCGATATGACACTCGGCGTTGGCAGCGGGCACAGACATACAAGTCCGCGCACGCAAGTATGAAAAATTTTAAGAGAAAGAAAGCACGCACGATATGACACTCGGCGTTGGTAGCGGGCGCGGATGTACAGGTCCGCGCACGCAGGAATAAGAAACAGAGAAAGATAGAGGAAAGAAACCAAAGAAAGATAGAGGGAAGACAAAAGAAAGATAGAGGAAAGAAAGATGGATCATAATTGGAACATACCGCGTCCACAGTGACGCAACTACAGGACTAACATCGCCAGAGAGCAGTCTTCAGCCAGTGCAGGGCTATCAGAGCGAGCGCAAAGTCGTCGAGAGGACTGCTGATCAGATTCGTCGAGTTTGATGGCAAAGAGGATGTGACGAAGACAACAACAGGAAGGTGAGCAACGCTACAGGCAGCAAGCGCGCAAATTCGCCACAGAAACGCGTGAGGATGGGTCGAAAACGCGCGCAAAAATTGCCAGCGCGGCGCGAGGTCGTGGTACCGAGCAGAGCGATGTGACCTGTGATTCTGTGACGTCAGTAGATTAGATTGCTCCCTGCGCTCTCTCGCTAGCTTATCTTGCGCTAGACGCGGCTCGTGCCTCGCCCCGCCTAGCTGGCAATATGGTGATGATGTGTGGTGGACCAGTGAGTTGGAGAAGCAAGTTGCAATCTACTGTGTCTCTTTCCACTACTGAAGCAGAGTATCTTGCTGCAGTGGAAGCTGGGAAGGAGATCAAGTGGGTGCGCAATATGCTTCATGAACTGGGCGATGGAGTGTCTGGCCCTTCCCCTCTCCTCATGGACAACCAGTCCGCCATCCTGAGCACCATGGACGAATGAAGCACTTGGACCTAGCTTTTCATTGGCTTAGGGATCTGGTTGCTAAGCGGTTCATCTCAGTGCAGTATGTGCCTACTGGTGAACAGCTTGCAGACATCCTCACCCAAGCCCTGGCTCGTCCTACTGTGGACAAGCTTCGAGGACTTATTGGTTTGCGGGGGAGCTGGGCGAGACTTGTCTCGTCGTGTTGGAAGTGGGTTTTGCCTCTGACATTCTCTCACTCATTGATGCCATCAATAGTGTGGGATCCATCATCAGTTGGTCCTACATGTTCCTATCATTGATCTCTGATCCTATCTGATCATAACAGCCACCACCTCCCCAACGATGCAATCTCTAGTCTCCCTTTCCCAGCACAGGTGTTGGGGGGATAGCGTTTAGTGTTTTCACTCGCTTTCTTTGTGCCATGATTGACATTGACGGCTGTGGCAGGACTCTGGGTCAGTTGTGCCACAGACACACCTCACAATGGTGCCCCTGCTGCACAATATGCAACAGCCCGATGCGAAGGCGTCTCGACGTGCCATTGATGTGAGTGATTTCACTTTTCACAGAAACGCAGTCAAACTGACGTTGGTCTGAAGTGGGCGGACAACGAAGGGGACAGTCCGTTCATTTCGGCAAACAAGGCCGCTGAACTGGGTGCGCGCCTCCTCGTACAGTTCAGTGCGTCTCCGGAGGCCAGTGTCCTCACTGGTGCTCAAGTTCTGTCCTTCATTGAGTCTAATAGAGACTTGCGGTAGCCACTGGTGGCTATTGGTGGCTAATTTTTCTCGGGACCGGATGACAGCCTCTGGGTGGATTAGCCACCATTTGTACGTCTTATTGACAGGATGCAGTGGTGGCTACCTTGAGCCGGAGGCTCAAAAAACTATTGCACACGAGGAGCTACCGATAGCCACCGGTGGTTACCGCAAAGTCTCTAATATATGTCAGCCATTCTTGATGCTCACGAAATTGGGGAAGCGTCTCGCGGGACAGGCAGAGCAGATTGGGGCGGACGAGTTGGAGGCAGACTTCGACGAAGATTTTGCCATTGGGCCTGGGGGATTACATGGTCTGGCTTCGCATTTGCAGACAGCATACATTTCATTGCTTGTGGCGCTCAAAGCCGGCGCTCCCCATGCCGCCTATCTCGCAGTATTTGATAATCTAACCGACCTCTCTCTCTCTCTCCTCCGTTGTTTACGCCATCTTCGAGCCAAGTACCATCGAAGCGAGTGGGATCCGCGTGGGGGATGTCGAGAGTTGGCAGTAATTTTGCACACTAAGGACTCCAGCCTACCGGTGCGTTGTTTTCATTCTCCTTTACTTCAGGTCTGGCCTCAGAGCAAACGAAACCCTGTCAGTAGCCCTTAGTACACCACCTTGCTGCGAATACTGGGCTTGATTCGGCATCATATTACCCACAATCTTAGACAAGATACAGTCGCAAACCCCGAAGCGAAGCGGCACCAGGAAGCGAACAGGCTGATGTTCTCGAAGATGGGATCGCGCTTCGTGGGAGGCTGCCGTCGTAGTTTTAACACGCGTCGTGCAGAGCACAGCTGCTGGTGGACTTTTGCTGCTACATCTCGCACCGACTGCCAATTTGGCACCCGCTCAACCCAGTCCTCAAGACTTTCATTCGGGCAAAACATTCGGAATCCAGCGAGAATTTTGGCAGGCAGCACGAGATCGATCATGAGTTCATACGCTGGCCGACTATTGTGAGTACGCGTTTGACAAGTACATAAGGCTTTTGATAGCTTTTGATGACGCTTGCCGTAGACTTCGACCCGATTCCCTTTCCTCCAAAATCCTGGCTACCTTGTCTCGGCCATCCCTCCAATTGCCCCTCGTCGTCCGCAGACACTAAGTACCTCGCTGGCACGCTCGACGACATTCGGGAATGTCGGGTATCCCTTCGAGAGCTCCCGCGTATGGTGCACATCGCATAAACACCACCAAACAGGAACGAAATTTATTGCACCACATCAGAGCCTTCCCACGCCTGATCCTCTGGCCAAAACACTCCGATTAGATAGTAGACTAAACCCTCTAGAGGGATTTTTCTCATCCGCTCAAAACTCACAATAAATATATTTTCACGGCATGGATTTGAGACATCACTGATACAATCAATCAATCACTCACGTGTGCTTACGACACATATCCTTATTGGGTAGCCATAAGTCCGGACGCCGAGTTACATGCTTCCAAAGTCGTTGGAAAGCTATTGGCTGCAACTTATGTCCTTCCCCTAGCGTTTTGAAGAAGCCCTCCATGAGATTTCAGTACAGAAAATGCAATATAAAATTTGGTTTTTTGTTCTTGGGCGATTTGAGACATCAATGATGGCATCAGTGATGGAACCTATTTGGTGGTGTCTATGCGATGTGCACCATAGCAACCGTGGCATCCGGACCGGTTTATCCGTCTTCGCTGGCATTTTCCCTCTGGATGCTTATCTACGCTCGGGTTTTCTATTGCGTCTGGGGAGGACCCCTGATAATCCCTTTGGAGGCTAGGTCCCAAGGTCGGCCAACTTGTCAATTTTTGTCCGGACGATTTCAAGGCCCAAAATTTGATTTTTGTCCGGACGAGACCTGGCCTTCGATGACGTAATAGCCCAAACAGGGCAATTTTTCGCTACCAGGACGGTAAAAACCCAAATTTTGCTCCTAAGCGGCTGTTTCTGACGGTTTTCGCCCAAACTCGTCCCGTTCAGCGTGATTCCGCCCGACAGAGGCAATTTCCGCCCATTTTCGGTCGGCCGAACCCGTCCCAATTTACGAATTTTGTCCGGACCAGAACCTAGCCATCCCCGCCGCCAGGGCCATTTTTTGTCTCCCTAGTCAGACCAATATCGTAGTTATTTTTTTTTTGACAATTTGGGACGGGACAAAAAATAACTTGATATATGGTCTGATTTCTGTCGCGCATCAAAAGCCGTAGGTCAGTGTTCCCGATTGGGACAGGCCTAATTGGGAAGTGTCACAAGTGACTGACAAGTCACACTTCCGTCGCGTCCTTGCGCAACGCGTCTTTGACGCGTGTAGATCGCGTTTAATGGCAGATTCTGGCTCGGGTTTTAATTGGGAGGAGCCTGAGACTCCCGTGACACGTACTCAGCCTGTCTCTACCCAAAATACCCCCACACCAACTGTTCCTCGCTCACACCGGCGGCCACTATGTCCTTCTCAGCTGGTCAACGCACCACATTTCTATGCACAGATACAGTTCGAAGCGTCTCATACTCCTTCAAAATCCTTTGACTACTCAGCACCCAAAAAGCGGCCCTTCCAGTTCTCTCTTGATGAAAACATACCTCCCGGCAGCTCTCCCTCCCCGTTTCTGAGCGCCGAACGGCCCTCGATCTAGTTTTTGTTGACAGGCGTTAGCCGTAGGTCGCGGTTCGGGGGAACCCCGCCATTCCAAGGGTGATGGCAAATCGGTCAGAATTCCCACGCTCTTTATCGATCTCCGAGGGGAAACGGGAAAACGCGTTTTCGGCATCTGGAAAGCCCTCGAAATGACCGATTTTTCTCCAGGCAGCACTATGCGCTGTCTCGGTAACCCAGACGTTCTGAGAGCACAGCGGACCTGCGGTCCGCAATTGATCCGTACCACGCGAGTTCGGGTAAATTTGATGTGCGGAAGTGCTCTCAGAACGTCTGGGGCATTTGGTACCGTAACACCGCACATGCTGTCACGTCACTCTATCCCTCCCCGTCCATTAACCGCGCCCTCAATGACCCTACACCCTTAGTGAGCTCGCAGAATGCATTGTATATACCTACATATGATCCTCAGCGACTTCCAGCTTTTTATGAGCAGTCCTTGAGCCCCATCACATATCATTCAGCCAAATTGCACACAAAAGTGCCGGTTTTGAGTGGTCCAGAACAACCACATAATGCACCAGAATGAATGAAATAAATTGTGCATATCAAAGAATGGATGCCCTTCTGTGTTCTCAGAAAATTTTGGACCCAAAATCGGCGGGGAAGAGGTAGAAAAATGGGTGTGACAGCATGTGCGTGTTGTGGCATCAAATGCCCCAGACGTTCTGAGAGCACTTCCGCACATCAAATTTACCCGAACTCGCGTGGTACGGATCAATTGCGGACCGCAGGTCCGCTGTGCTCTCAGAACGTCTGGGTTACCGAGACAGCACTATGCGCATGTCAATGGCAGTGACCCCATCAAAACGCTGCGCACGTCAAGATTGGCATGCTCCGAGTGATACGATGTTCTTCCGAGTGATCCAGCCTGATCCCTACTGATCCAGATTGATTGCAACCGATGACGCACCCCTTTTACAGTAGTCTCGGATACCCAGACGTTCCTCCTCCTCATTCCTTGTAGCCGGAGGTCTTTCCGTATATAGTCAATACAAGACATTTTTGACAGCTGATTGATTTTTGAGCCTGGGAGAATTTTTTGACGAAGGAACGTCTGGGCCGGTCGATGTGTCCCCACCTACGGTGACCTACCATCACCCTCTCCCCTCATAATCCAATCCCCTCATACTTATTGAATAATCAATCTGCGCGTCAACACATTGCTCCCAGCCGGGAGCCTCGATGAATGCCTCCAGACCATGACAATGAGGGGCGGCATCCTGCCCTCCGTCAACGCTCAGCTACGGTTCTCGAGGAGGCCCGGCTATGGGCTGCTACTAAATATGGCTACAACTCAAGACGCGTGCGCGCGACAATGAATGAGAATTTGAAGACGCGAACTAACTACGATGCACACCCGTGGCAGCTAGACGTTGCCGAGGCCTTGCTTCTCCGTGTCGATCGTCTTGTTATTGCTGGCACAGGCTCGGGAAAAACTACACCTTTCCTTCTTCCGCTCCTTCTCCCTGAGAACAAGGGCAAGTTTGCTCTTATTGTTTTCCCTCTCTTATCGCTTCAAGCTAAACAAGTGCGTCTCATCTCTGTCTATGATTTCATACTTGTTCAACGGATCGGCAGGCTGGTAAATTCAATCATGTCCATGTGCTTTCTGCTGCGGTCAACAATGAGACGATGGGGAAAGAAATGTTAAAGGTGTGTTGCAGCATTCTCTTCTGCTTTGTTGTTGTCATTAAATGCGAATTAGCGACTCCGAACATCAAGTCCCGATGCCGCACTGCAAGCTATATTCGCCGGTCCGGAGATGATAATGGAAAATGAGGCTTTCAACAGCTGGATACGCTCCAAGGCCACGCTCGAGCGTGTCCTCTTTGTTGCTGTTGACGAGGCTCACCTTATACGCCTCTGGGCGAAGTTTCGGCCTCGTTACGAGCTTCTCACGCGTCTACGCTCCCATCTTCCAACCCACATCCCCGTTCTCGCTACCTCGGCAACAATTACACCGCTTGCAGAGGTGGAGATATGCAAGACACTTGAGATTGACCTCGCCAAGTCCTTTTACTTGAATCTCGGGAACGACCGTCCCAACATTGCAGAGCACATTCATCTCATTGATAGCGCAACAGATTACAATGCGCTGCTGTCTGTACTACCCGACCCATCCATCCCCGCTCGCCATTGGCCCAAGACACAGATATTCTAGTCTCTTGTAAACAGACGGAACAACACAAAAGTCCTCGTACCTGCGGTGTGTTGTGGTCTGTCAACATCCTTTGATCACCGGTTGGAGGGTCGGCTTATTACATAATCATCAAATCACGGGGCATCGATACAGCTTTTAGCGCGCGTCAATTGAGATCTTGAGCTCCTTACCATATTTTTGGTCTTCCAGTCATCGATATACGCGCTTTAACCGAAGAAAATGGCCAAGGAATGGGCGAGATCCAAATTTGCTCGGTTAATGTCGGTTGGCTGTGAGCCAGTGCAAACATCGAGGTTCAGTCTCTCCTCAGCCATAAAATACTGATTTAAGCTCACCAGCGTGCTAGTATAACCTACTTATACTGTATGTGTGATGAAATGAGGGCGGAGCGCATGGTGCCGCTGGAATATAGCGCAAATGGTGTGTGGGAAACTCCTTCCATTTCAAAATGTTTACATAATAACCCGACCCTCCTGACAGCTGTCGCGCGGTAAACTACAGACTACAGATATTCATCACTGAAGTCCTCGACACTCAAAATCTTTGTATGTTCCTTCGCTCCAAGTACCCGGCGGCTGTCCAAGGTAAAATTGATTACCTCCACTCCCATTGTGCCGCGTCGGCCCGTCGTCGTCGCATCCGCCGCTTTCAACATAGAGCAATCAAGATGCTAGTATGTACTGACATTGGCGCCATGGTTTGTGCACATCTTATTTTATTAAACCCTTGCTCATGTTGATTCCAATTAGGGCCAGGACATTCCCGACATCTCACAAGTAATACGATTTGGCGCTCCGGAGACACCCGAGGCGCTCAAGCAATATTTCGGACGTGCGGGACGTGACCTGTCTGTTCTTGCAGATGCTCGAACGTTCATGTTTTCAGACGCAGAAGAAGAACGTTCGGAAGAAGCAGAACACGACGGCAGCGGCGGCAGTCGATGCCGCGCAAGCGTTGTCCACAAGCGTGCCTGTGTCAACCCTTTCCGACAACCTCCCCTTCCCTGTTCTGCTTGCTGACGCTCCCGGTATGCTTTTTCGGTGTGGAAGTGAGTTCTGGATGGGAGGTGATCCAGGAAAAGGGTCGGTGGTCCGGAGATGGTGAAGCAAAGTGAGGGTGAGGTATGTCGAATATCGCCTGTACCGCTAGAGCAGAAAATACGAGGAATATTGAAGTAAAATGAGGGTGATTTGGAGGAGATGTGCTCGGACTCGGAAACTCGATAACTCGGTATCTCGGTGGCTAGAAGCCCACTGGCGACGTCCCACGAAGGAACAGTGGATTCACTCTCTGGAACCCTAGCGCTCGTGCGCTACACTGGCCGCGATGGTGGTGGTACGAAGGTAAGATTGCACGATCATCTCCTATCTACGACAGCTCTAGCTACTGATCGTAAACAGGAAATAATTAGCAGCGGGTGTGAACGGAGTAGAGTAGAGAATGTGACGTGCGGGGTAGCTTCCCCTTCCACATCGGCCATGGCCTCAAGCTGCGCCGGAGTCAAAGAGGACAAGTCCTCAATCTTGTGGCCCGAGTCTTCTGCTGTTGTACGCCAGATCTCCCGAAAATGGGCTTCAGCAACGTGGTGGAGGAACTCGTTGAGATGCGCATGGAATGGACCCTCTGTTGAGGTCTTGTGAAGACCTCGGCGGTTGAGAAGAATGAAGCAGGCCATCAGACCCCCCCCCCTTCGCACGTCCGAGGTACTATTCATGAAGGGAGTTGGCCACAGTCATAGTGAAGTGCAGCCACCCAAAGACAGGAACGAGATAGTCGAGCCGATCAAAAGAGTTATCGTCACCCGCCCGTCTATGGAACAGTCCACGAATGCGGGAAACAGTGAGTTGAACCCCAAGGAAGAACAGGACCCTGTTGAGTCCTATGTCCTTAGTAATGGCGGAATCCATGAGTCTCAACTGCTTCAGCCACTCTGTGATGAGTTGCTCTGATCGGAATAACTTGCCTCTGGCTGGTTAACCGACCCTAAAAGACGTTGAATCCATTTTGCATCTTTCCCCGTTGGAAGCCCGTTGAGACGTTCCAGTGGCATGAGAAGTTGATGGTCCGCGAATGGATATTTCTCGAGATCAAATTCGGCAGAGTTGAGAAGAAAGTCGAGAAGTGTGTGGATATTAAAGGGGCGGAGCTGTTTCTCAGAGTCGCCCATGAGTTTCCAGAGCTCTGCGCCAGTCATCGGATTGTTGAGATTTCCAGCTCGTCGAGCTTTGAGCTCGGCATTTGCGGATGGAGGGAGTGGCTTGCCTTTGGGGTTGAAATAAACTGTGGCAGCAGTCCCACTATTCAGCTATTGCAGGTTATCGAGGCGCTGCGAGAAAAGTCCGAATAGAATCACAACATTATCGTATGTCAAGATCCACGGGTGTTTTGTAACGAGATCTGCAAGCTCAGCCGAGGACATTTTTGACATCCGCCGAACTGCGTCGCTGATCCAGGTGTGACCCATGGTGAGGCCGAGTGCGTAAGAACGTCAAACCCTTTAGCACTGAGACCCGGGAATTTGAAATAGACCGCAAAGGTTTTCTGGAGGAGGTTGAAACGCCTGTTGTGTCGATACATGAGCTGAGAAACGGCGGTGACAGTGATCTAGGAATGTTTGAGCAAGAAATACATTTTCCGAAGCTCGAATAAATTACCATAGGAGAAGGATCGTTTTTATAAAGTCCATTCATGATGGCAACAAGAGTAGGTGCCCGCTGCAACATAGATTTGTGCAGCTCAACGAAGGTAAACCCCGTCAAAGTGGAGGCTCGCACATCTGTCGCTGTTTCTGTTGTCAAAAGCGGGCCAATCTCCCGCATTTCATCGTGCATCATATCAAGACAGGCCTCGACAACCACCGAGGGGAGTACAGCACGGCCGCCCTTCGCACGCTTTTTCCTCATTGATGAATTCCAGCGTGGCGGCTTCAAGCACCGTTTCAGTATGAGCGGAAGCTCGTCACTGCACGTAAATGCTGTTCGGGCATAACGGATGCGTGGATTCTGAACAGCGCACTCCCTTCCCCAGCACAGGGTTTCCAGAAACAGCGCAACATCCAAGCCATTTTCATCCAGTACATCGAGAACACGGGACACGTGTCTGACATTTCTATCGTGCGTATGGTAGCGGACCGAACTTCATATCAAGCCGGAATTTTGACCAAAATTCTTTGAAACTTGAGATTTAGCAGGAACTTGGGGTGGGTTTATAGGCAAAATTCGCATTTCAGAGAAAACAGAGTAACCCTAGTATAGGGTTAGAAAAGAGTCTAGGATTAGAAAAGCGCGAAATTTTGCGCAAAATTTCAAAAATGTGTGTACCTAACTCACGATTTCCGGGGAAAAGGCGTCAGTCTATGGCTTGAAGTAAGTCAGTAGCTCACCTCTGGCCCTACCAAACATTCATAACAAGAATCTCTTGGTTTTGGTTGAGATTTGGTGGAGGTCCAGTGCTGCGGCAGGCATTTGATGCATTGATGGCATCGTACACCCACCGGCTATGGCTCGGTCCGGATCGAAAGCGCGAAATCCGAGGAAGAAGAAATGATTTTGTGGATTTTCAGAGTTTCAACCCGGGGGATCTGTAGTCCTCCTTCTTATAGTGCTTTCTGCACAGTTTCAAGGTTGCCGGGTGAAAGGTGAGTGCACAGTAACAATTTCCAAATTGGGTATTTGACTTGTCACGAAGTTCGGTCCGCTACCATACCCCTTGGGTGTTCTTATCAAGATGTCAGATATTCAAGCCGTATTAAGCCCCAGTTCACTGTAGATTGGTGTCCAGAGTTGCCGAGAATACATCCTATGAAGGACTTTTGCAGTCGTTGTGTAGTATGTAGTGCACAAGCCACTTTCGCGGGCAAAGCACTCCGACGCGTCGAGTGATGGTAGGTGACACCACATCGATAGTATTCACTACATAAGGAAATACCTCCGGCCTCTGTATTCTACTGCACGGATTGTGCGGAGACGTCTGGGTATCCGAGACTATTTTACAGCTGTTCCGGAATACCTTGGCATGTTCACATTTTTTTTTGCGGACTTTGCACTTTTGATCGTGGTGATATGATGCACCATTTATGGAGATTTGGGCCGAATGCCGCTGTTCCCGACGCTTTCTGCCATCTCTTCTCATTTTCCGAGGACTTCTCCCCATTTCATAGCCGGTGCGTAGCCGCTGAGCTGCCGCTGCCAGGCGTCGCTAGCCGAGGTGATCCTTTCCTTTAAAGGTGCATCATATCAGTCCATCAAATGTGCGAGTTGCGTGCAAACAAATTTGAAGTATTCCGGAACAGCGCTAGCACTGTGCAGTCAAAGTATCATGAAATTCCTCGTGTTTTTCACGACGATTCATTAGAAAGTTCACGAGGAATTGTCACGAAATTCATGATGTACTCTTGAAATTCACGACGCAACATCATGAAAGTGCATCGTGAAATTCATTACGGTTATGGGAACATTCATGACGTTATTTTCATGACGTTTTGTTGTGGATTCAAAACGATAACATCATGATTTTTGGCAGTGAAAAGGAGCAAAATGTGAAAAAGGAGCAACATGTGAAAGAATTGTGTAACCTCCAGACGGAATCGAACGCATGACGCCTGCCTGTCACTGCGAACTGAAACCAGGTGCATACATCCAAGTCAGCCAAGATGGATTTACTAGCCGCGGCTTGTTACACGATATTGTCATGGATCAAGTCAGTACGTGACTCTGCGACCCTTCATTCCCTCTTTCTTTCTTTAATATTTCCATTCCTATCCATTTACCACACCACTACTCCTATATGTTTAATTACTGCTTCGCATAATACGCCACAGGGATGTACTTATATACCTAGTACATCCAGAATGCAGCCCACTTTTTACTCCTTCACCTATCTCTGCTCTAACGCACCTCTGTCTGCCTCAAGATCTAGTAACGTCCAGCACTTGCTACTTCTCGGCACTCTAGCCTCGTATTCGGTAACGTCGTGCACTTGCCGTCCTCGGGGCTCCACTCGCGTCACTTCAGGGATCTGTAAACGGGTCTAGGTCACTCAACGAACTCACGAAACTCACGGTTTCTACAACATTGGTGGACACATTGGGAAATCCGTCATACACAGATTCCTATAATTTCCATCACCACTCTACTCTCATTCATCATGAGTGGAGTTTCCAATACCAACGGAGCGCAGGGGAACGACGTCCAGATTCCCCAGCCTTCCACAGATAACGCCAATCCCTTGGCTTCTCATCCTCACAACGAGGCTCCTCCAGTCAATCCTCCCTCCTCTTCGCCTCCGTCTCAACATTACCCCATTTCGGACGCGGGGAATGCGAGTGCTTTCGAAGCCGAGCCATTGTGCGAGTTTGCTGGAGCACACCCCTCGCTACTGGTCGATATTGCATTTCAGCCTGTGCCGTATGCAGTCAATGCTCCAGTATTTCAACCTTTGTCCATTATCGCAACGAAGTTTCCCGACCTTCTTGAACGTCGGCAACAGGCTCTAGATTTTGGTGCAACTGCCTTTGGGAAGTTGTTTCTTCACAATCCAAGAACCCCTACGCGGAAGATGTTTCTCAACACCTTCCAAGACGAGCTCGCAAATCTGACGGAAGCCATTGAGTCCGTCGAGATTGGCCGACTTCAAGACGGCTCATCCATCTACCGCATTCAAATCGACTGCTATTGGTCGTTGTGGAAGAAATTGGATGATCTTCGTGCACGTTCGAAGGAAGCGATAACAGCGATGGGTGGATTGCACAACATGCCAGCCATGCCAACATGGGGCAGGAGCGAGGATCCCAAAGCATTTTATTCGTTCAACGAATACGAGATCCTTGCAGTCTCCTACCGTGCTGAGGTGGAAAACTATCTTGTCCTGTTGGCGGAGCGGTATGATTTTGCCACGGATGAGGCCCGCGCTCCGAGCGAGGCAGCGTTGAACCATTATCAACGTTCCCGCAGCCTGGCAACTCCACGAAAAACCCCTTCAGTCGCCAGCTACTCCTCTAATAATTCCGGTGAAGCCATTCTTCGCCCCGCATCGAGATCAACTCCGATTCCAAAACACACTGTGGTCAAACAAGAGGAGAAGGAGGTTAGATTAGAGGTTGAACCAGAGTATGTGTCATCCGGTGGAGAAGATGAGGAAATAAGAGTTGAACCAGAGGTGTCAATTCCTCGCACCGCTGTTCCGCCAAACTCTTTCGCGAAGTCCTCCACTCCATCGGGATTTCACGCTGCCCTCCAGCCGATTCATTTTAAGAAGGATCAGGAGACCAAGCCTTCAAGCGCAAAATCCGGTCCTGCTTCTGAATTCAACCGCGACACGCCACCGCACTTGTCGAATCTCGGATTTCGAGTGCCAACTCACTCTTCCAAACCGACGCAGAGCTCTCACCTCAAACAGAAGCCTGCAGTGTCTCAACCCGGAGGTTCTGGTCCCGGCGACGAACCTAGCGATTCAGACGACGATTGGAAGGGGAAGAAGAAACCTCACCGCAGACCAGATGATCGTAAATCTGGAAAGGGAAATGGAGGATCTAAGAAGGCGCCTCCGAGCAGACAGCCCGATCCAGGTGACGATCCGAGCGATGATTCTTCAAGCTCAGATGACGAAGATGATAAAAGAAGACGTCGCGGTCGGCGGGCACCAAAGGAACGCAAATCGAAACGAGATGTAGGATCTGACGATGAGGATCCCAACCATCGTTGGTTCGACATGCGATTGAAGGAATCAGATGTGCCTAAATGGGACGGGAATCCAGATACTCTGCTTCGATGGATTCAACGTTTGAATATCATTGCAGAGGACGGTCCCAAAGCCTTCAAGCAATTAGGTTCCATTGCCGCTCGATGTCTCGTTGGGAACGCACAGAGCTGGTACTTTGCCTTGGATGTGACTTATCAACGAGATATCCGCAAGGATTGGTCGACAATGAGACAAGCTCTTGCCGATTTCTTCCTTTCTGCAAAATGGTTGGATCGCATGCGTACTAAGGCCTTACGGGCTGCGTACCGTGAAACAGGACATCGGGCTGAGAAGCCTTCCGATTACTTCATTCGCAAGCGGGAATACATCACTTCCGTCTACGAATTTGACGACTCAGCAATCATCTCCGAGATCATGAATGGCGCACCTCGTACTTGGTGCACTATCTTGGACACCCAAAAATTCAAGACTGTAACGGATTTCCACGCAGCAATCATCTATCACGAAGACACGCTGCTTGACTTACCCCTTAATCGTTCGGATTCAGCGGGCGATCGCAGGGATCCTGGGCACGACAAGTCTTCGGAAAGGTCAGATGCTACGGCTCGCACTCATCTCATCGGTGCATCATCGAATTTGCCGCCACCGAGATTCCCCAAGGACGACAATAATGTCTCGAAGAAGGCTACTCCTGCTTCGAAAGGTGCCCGCCCTTGCCGCCATTGTGGAAGTGGTAACCATTGGGACAATGAATGTAAACATTCGTTCAGGGGAAATAAATTCGCGAGGGCAAACCTCGCAACAACTACAGCCGAAGATCTTGAAGCCCAAGAGGAGTACGACGAACTCTATTACGGGCTGGAGGAGGATTTTGAGTTGTCCCTTCAGTCTACCGGTCTCTCGAATTTTGAAGTCAGCGCTGACTCGAAAATTGGGGGGGAAACTACACCGGCACTGAAGGGAAAATGCGAGGTTAAAAACTCGCGAGCAGCGCGTGTTGAAGAAGTTGAAGATGAAGAAGATGCACCTTATACCCATTTACAGCCGCTCTCTCCATTCACTATTCTCGAAGATAATGAAGACTATATTCCACCTCCTAATGTCCGAAATCCTTCTGCGGAGAATATACCCACCGATACCCAAGATCACGCTAAATCGGAAGAAGTTGATGCTTCGAGCGATGAAAGCGACTCTGAGGACGACACACCTGAATCCTCAAAAGTTGGGCCAATTAAACCCGCGTTAAATCGCCGTTCGCGTCGAAGACTTGCTCGGGAGATTGAGGCTTGCAACTATCGCGTGGTCCCAACAGTTGATGCATCCCCACTCGCCCCGCTTATCGAGTTGAGGAAGCATATGGCACGACCTCCCGGTAGCACATTCCTTGGTTCAAGTGCCACTGAAGCGCAGGCAACGATTGGTAGCTTAACAACAGATCCGATTACTGTTGTCGTCGATTCTGGCTCCGACATCACGCTCATTTCTCGAAAAACATTGAACTCACTCACAAATCCACCGAGGGTGAAGCAAGGCCACCAAGTGAACCTGATTCAGGTCACAGGAACATCCTCTATTGCAGGTTTTGTTGGTTGTGATTTGTTCTTCCACACACCCGAAGGACCGGTTAAATTCAACGTTGAAGCATACGTCGTCGATGGAATGACGACCCCATTCATTCTAGGCAACGACTTTGCGGATCAGTATTCGATTTCGATTATTCGCGAAGAAGGTTCAACTTACCTGCAATTTGGAGACTCCGGCCGACGTCTCACGGTTGAGAATTCAACTTCTCCCGCACTTCTTGACGAGAACGGCCACACGTTTGAAGTCAAGTGTGCTCGCGTTCAATCGAACGAAAACTCAAAACGCGCGATTCACCGCCGCAATCAAAAGTTTCGACAGCGCTCCAGCCGCAAAATTCGTGATGGGCGGGTTGTGAGCACAGAGCGGGTGGTAATTCCGGCGAAGACAAGTCGTTTGGTCAAAGTAACGACTCACTTTCCCAAGGATTGCGACCAACTCTTGGTTGAGAAACACCTCAAGTCTCACGGAAATTTTGACGACATTTATGGGAGCGCGGATACATTCATTTCTAAATCCACACCCGCCATTCATATCGCCAATTTCTCGGATTTCCCTGTGATTGTCTCAGAAGGCCAAGTCGTGGGAACAGCTCACAATCCTCACACCTGGCTGGACAAGGCCTCCAAGATGAATCCAGCTCGTCGAGCTCGCGCTGAGGCTCACGCCAATTTTATTCGACAATTGGTGGAGATTCAAACTTTCGAAGATTCTGCAGATGTCAACCTCACTCGATCAGAATCAAACGTCTCCTCGAAGGCTCACCGAAATGCGACAGGAGAGGATGATCCTGCGGCTGAGAATCCACTTGAAGGCGGTCCAAAAATTGCTGAAACACCACCAGAGACCGTTGAATCTTCCAAACTCCTTGATGCCTTGGATTTTTCGAAGAATTTGACGCCTGAACAACGAAAATCTCTGGAGGAAGTTTGTGTCAAAAACAGCAAGGCCTTTGGTCTAGATGGAAGACTTGGAACGTACAAAGAACAAGTTGTAATTCCAATGAAGCCCGGCGCCGAACCGGTTTCCCTTCCTCCGTTTCCTGCTTCACCGGCAAAACGCGAAGTCATTGACAAGCAAATGGATTCGTGGATTGAATTAGGTGTCATTGAGCCATCGCGAAGTCCGTGGGCGGCGCCTGTCTTCACCGTTTGGCGAAACGGGAAGCCGCGCATGGTTATTGACCTTCGAAAACTCAATGAGATGGTCGTACCTGACGAGTTTCCGTTGCCGCGTCAAGACGATGTCCTTCAAGCCCTAGAAGGATCTCAGTGGTTAACAACGCTTGATGCATTAGCAGGATTCACTCAGCTTACGATGCATCCGGACTCTGCCGAGAAACTCGCCTTTCGAACGCATCGAGGACTTTGGCAGTTTGCGCGAATGCCGTTTGGTTACCGCAATGGCCCGAGCGTTTTTCAACGCGTCATGAATACGGTGCTGGCCCCTTTCCTATGGCTCTTTGCCTTGGTTTATATCGACGACATCGTGATTTATTCACGCACCTTTGAAGATCATGTTCAACACTTGGATGCTGTTTTCGGAGCCATCGCGGCGGCAAATATCACCTTGTCACCGCCTAAATGTCATATTGGGTACCAGTCCTTGATGCTCCTGGGTCAGAAGGTCTCAAGACTTGGTTTATCAACTCACAAGGAAAAGGTGGACGCTATTCGCGACCTCGAAACACCTCGGAATGTTTCTGAACTTCAGACATTCCTCGGCATGATGGTGTACTTTTCGTCCTATGTCCCATTTTACGCGTGGATTGCACTTCCACTGTTTGGTCTGTTGAAGAAAGGCGTAGCCTGGGACTGGACAGATTTACATCAGGAAGCGTTTGAACTTTGCAAGACGGTTTTGACAAACGCACCTGTGCGGGGATACGCGATGCCTGGTTTGCCGTACCGAGTTTATTCGGATGCTTGCGACTACGGAGTGGCTGGAATATTACAGCAAGTTCAGCCAATCAAGATCCGGGACTTGCGAGGAACTAAAGCTTACGAGCGACTCGAAAAGGCGTTCAAAGCCAAGGAACGGATCCCTCAGCTTGTTACTGCGATCAAGGGCTTTGAAGACATTCCTCCGGTTGGCGAATGGGCATCGGAATTCGAAGATACAACTGTCCATACCGAACGTGTCATTGCATATTGGTCTCGGGTTTTAAAGTCACCAGAACGAAACTACTCACCGACGGAACGCGAAGCCTTGGCCTTGAAGGAAGCGTTAATCAAGTTTCAAGTCTATTTGGAAGGTGAAAAAATTGCTGCGATCACCGATCATGCGGCGCTCACCTGGAGTCGCACCTTCCAAAATGTCAATCGCCGCCTCTTGACTTGGGGAACAATCTTTGCAGCTTACCCAGACCTTCAAATCATCCATCGAGCTGGACGTGTTCATTCGAATGTCGACCCAATCTCCCGCCTTCGTCGTCGAGTTCCACTCCAACTCGGTCCCGATTCCGATGAAACTCCGCTATTAACATTGTCAGCATGTGATCCCCTACGGAATATGTACGACGAACTGGGTCCTCGCTTTGAGGAACGGCTTCTATCCGTCGCTGACAAGGGCACAAAACAGCTGGAGGATCCGGAAGATATCGATATTTACAAGGCAGAACTGGATTCGGATACTCACCGGCTCGCTGGCGACAGTATTGGGATTTCGGCTCGCACCTTCAATATCCTCGTTAGCCTTCCTGCAGAGGAGAAGAACGAATGGATTGCAGCGTACCAGGATGATCCCCATTTTTCCAACGTGCTGAGCTCGTGGAAGAAGGAGGTTAACTGGAACAGTCCATCCTTCCCGCAATACCAGCTTGCCGACGATGGTCTTCTGTACTTCGAAGACTGGAATGGTAATAATAGGCTCTGTGTTCCAGAGCGGTTGCGGGCTAGGATTGTGGCAGATATTCATGATGGACTTACCGAAGGGGCTCATTCAGGGTACCATCGCACTTACAACCGGATCGCCTCGACCTATTACTGGCCTCGAATGTCGCGCACGATCAAACAGTACACCTGCACATGCGACGTTTGTCAGAAAGCCAAACCGAAACACCACGCACCTTTCGGCCTTCTCCAACCGATTCCCATACCTTCCCAACCATTTGAAGTCGTCTCAATGGATTTCATTACCCAATTGCCGGTCTCCGAAGGTTACGATGCACTGCTGGTCATTGTGTGCAAATTAACAAAGTATGGTATTTTCATACCATGCAAATCGGACATTGATGAAGTGGAGACGGCGCGGCTATTCTTCGAGCACGTTGTTGCGCATTACGGGCTTCCTCTTCAAATTATTTGCGACAGAGACACGCGTTGGAGAAATCTGTTCTGGGGCGAAGTGACACGGTTGATGGGGTCGAAACGCGCTTTAACGACTTCCTATCACCCACAGGCAGATGGGCAAACCGAGATTCTGAACCAATTCATCGAGACCGCCTTGCGATGCTTCATCGGTTCAAAATCAGAATGGAAGCCGTTTGTGTACGCACTTGGTCTAGCCTACAATACCACACCGCACTCGAGCTCCAGCTTCTCCCCAGCATTCCTCCTTCGTGGATTCCAGCCTCGAACATCGACTTTGCTGACTGGAATGCGACCGGTGGACCGTGCAGTCGACGCTGGGGGGGAAGGAGAAGACAAGTCATTAGCCGACGTCAAACTCGGAGCGGAAGGAACTGCTGATCCGAGCACGGAACAAAATCTCAACAGCACACAACTTCGCGAAAACGTCGACTCACGGCCCATCGAAGACCCTCGTGCTGGAGAAATGATACAACAATTCGAGACTCTGCGACATCGCGCCAAGGAATCACTTTTGCTGGCTCAAGTCTTTCAACGACGGGCATACAATAAAGGCCGACTCATCAAAGAATTCGATGAAGGCGACCTTGTCTTAATCAATCCCCACTCTCTGCGACTGCTGCGCGAAGAAAAGGGCGTCGGGAAGAAGCTTCTCCTCAAGTACGATGGTCCATTCGAGATCAGTCAGAAACTCGGTCCGGTTACATACCGACTCCGTCTACCGGTTTCGTACGGTATACATCCTGTTGTCAACATTGCTCACCTAGAGCCGTACCTGCCATCACCTCCCGAATTTGGCGACCGTCCGACTCGGCAATTAAATCGGGACGACTTTGACAAGCTTCCAGAGGTAGAGATTGAACAGATCATTGCAGAGAGATGGAGGAAAATCCGCGGACGCCGTGTTCAGCAATTCAAGGTTCGATGGAGAGGCTTTGGCCCAGAGGATGACGAGTGGCTCACCAAGAAAGCGCTTCGAAACGCACCTGAAGTCTTGGTGAAGTGGATTGACCAGGGCCGTGCCGTTCCTGCATTACCTGCCGTTTAATCCATTCCACCCGCTAATTATCCAGGTAATTGACAGTTCCCGCCAACTAACTGTCGGACCAACGAACAGTTACTGTCAATTAACGACGCTACCCCTGTTATACTCAGCTTCAAAAACTCTCTCTCACTCCCTCGTTCATTCAGCACCCTGCTTTCCTCTCACTGCGACATTTACTTCCTATCTTTCATCGTCAACACACCCCCACCACATCTACTATACTCCACCATGCGTCTATTCGATGTTCGCGAGTCCTTCGCATTTTCTACTCCGGACTCTTCCTCTACTCCTAATGCCCATACTTCGCCTCCACTCACTGCCGCTACGCGCGCCTCGTCGATTCCACCTCTTCGTACTCCAACTCCACCCAATGATGCCGACTCGGAAGTCGCGGACGCTCCGCAATACATGGACGATCCAGCCGGCTTTAACGCGGTCAATATCTTCCCCAACACTCCGACACTCCCTTCTGTCATCAGCCTTCTCGCCACCGCTACCCGTCATACGCCGGTCAGCGTACTGTTCGGCTCCATGCTCGGAGGTACCGAGGAAGCTCGGAGCTTCCCTTCTCCTGATGTTGCCATCTACCGGGATGAAGACGGATCATACGGCCTTCGCTCCAGTATCAACATCATGCTCCAGGAGCGTCTGGAAAACTGTGCCGGACTCACCATCACGGCTCTCAACAACCAGCTCATTGATGACTATGGTTTCGACCCCGAGCACATTTCCATCACTGCTCCCACCGCCGCTCTGCAGCAAGTCGATCTCGAGCTCACGGCTCTCATCTCCCTTCTCTACACCAATCGCGACCGTAGCTCTCGCCGCTTCCCGAACTGGGATGATGCCAAGGAATATTACGACTATAGCATCACCGCCCTCATTATCGGCATCTTACATCTCTCCCGTGTTGTTGTATCTTCAATCACGCGGAGAGGACACTCCGTTTGCAACCCAGGAGCTGGAGTCGGGATGCCAAAGGAGGAATTTTTAGAGATGGTTGGCGAGGCGGATGAATTGACAAACCAGATCTCCGCCTACATTGACGCATTCGTCAACGATCGCCGTCTTCTTCGTCGCTTCGATACGGCATGCGGTCGTATTTTCTCCGGTCGAGGTTTCACAGAGATCATCACCATCGAGAGTTCTGACGGAAAGGTTGGTTTGGTTCCGCGGAGCACTGGGGACGAGGACTATCTTCCGCGCACAAAACGCATACACATCGGCGCACACCGACTCTGTCAATATCTTGGGTGTGTCAAGTTCTGAGATGGGAATTCCGGGCTCGTAGAGTGGGGGGGAAGTGTCATGGATCAAGTCAGTACGTGACTCTGCGACCCTTCATTCCCTCTTTCTTTCTTTAATATTTCCATTCCTATCCATTTACCACACCACTACTCCTATATGTTTAATTACTGCTTCGCATAATACGCCACAGGGATGTACTTATATACCTAGTACATCCAGAATGCAGCCCACTTTTTACTCCTTCACCTATCTCTGCTCTAACGCACCTCTGTCTGCCTCAAGATCTAGTAACGTCCAGCACTTGCTACTTCTCGGCACTCTAGCCTCGTATTCGGTAACGTCGTGCACTTGCCGTCCTCGGGGCTCCACTCGCGTCACTTCAGGGATCTGTAAACGGGTCTAGGTCACTCAACGAACTCACGAAACTCACGGTTTCTACAACAGATATATGCAGCTACATCGAGTGAGTCCGGCTACTGAACCCGTTACAGATATTCCTGAGCTACCTTCTTCGACCCCTCTTTACATTGGGGAGGGGTAGATGATGTGTGAGTAGAATATTGAGTACATAATGGCACTCAACAACCTGGCTCGTGGACTTGGCGAAAATTTGACAGTCTTGTATGATGAAATTCATGACAAAACGTCATGAATTCATATGCTCAAGGACTATTGTAAAAATGGGTTTCATGGGTTTCTGAGCATCATGAAAGGCATCTTGAATTTCATGATGTGGTTCATGACAAAACATCAGGAATCTTGAAATTCCTCATTATTGTTTTGAATTTCATGACAAATACTTCGCACAGTTGACGATTTGAAGGCGGTATTACGGGGAGAGTCGCGAGGAGGGTACAAGGATCCTAAGCATGACCCTTTTGTCCGGGTGCGACTTGAGGGTATGCGTACTTTCTTGAATTTATACACCGACCCGCGGTCCAAAACCTACGGTTTGTGGAGTGCATCTGCATTACAAGCCAGTGTTGGACTTGGGAAGGGGACTCATTGCTTGATAAATTAATTCTTGGTATAATTTTTGCACAAGTGTAGCGGCCTTTGTTCTATATCTTGTATTTTTACCCCGTATATACAGTTGCGGCGAAATCAATTTACCTACCAAATATGGAAATTTCAATCAATCCCCGTCCTTTGCTTGGATATGAATGATTTTCTCGAGCGGCAAGTTGACTAAACTGTTGAGAGCCTCAAGCCGGTATGTTGGGTGTAGAAAAATCTCTGTTTTTGCATGGATTTTGCCGAGCTGGCGGGCGGGCTCGTCCAGGAAAATCCAGCCAAAACCTATGAGAAACATGACAGATGCGGCTTGTTTGCGTGGGTAGACCTATTCTACACAAGGAATACATCCCGTCTATACTATTTCCGCCGACCAGTGAGTCGTTTTTCTGCGCAGTAGGGCGGCTTTGATGGAAATTTCCATATTTGGTAAGTAAATTGATTTCGCCGCAACTGTATGTAGCTGTAGCACTTCCGTATATCTTGTAGAGCTATTTGAATGTATATTGACGTATCGACACTTGGGAACAAGGGGGAATCGGGATTCGAAAATCGGATATAGGGTCGAGGGGTTCAGGTGGGGTCTGGTTAGCGTCTGAAGTTACAGGAGGAGCAGTCACTTGCCTGCCGCCAAGAGGCGGAGGCGGTCCACAAGCATAATGCTCGGTGACTACCCCCCCTCGCTTTCCACGGGCGCCGTAGACTGCACTGAGTTCTACGCTCGGATCCGTCGTAACTTCAGTGGGGAGGTTGGCGGGTCGTTTGGCCAGTCGCACGCCACGAGCTGGTACGTCCGTCGGCCAGGAAACAACGGGAAGTAGTTTGACATAGTGAAGGGGAGAGGCGCGATGAGGTCGTTTGGGTGGCCTAGCAATGGCGTCCTTGACGAGAGGAATGATTCCATGCGAAGGAGGCAGTGTTAGATACCTTGCGAGACGGTGCAGGAGGGCGGACTTGAGCCTGAGAGGTGCTGGGAGTAACTAGTCTCTTATAAACAGACATTAGAATACAAAACTCCTCGTACCTGCGGTGTATTATAATAGTCTGTCACTTCCAAGGGGTTAGTGATTGGCGGGTCCCCTTATTATATAATCATACATTTCTCACGTTCCGTCCTGGTATCTAGGACGCGTATTTACGCGCCTTATTTTCGCAAAAGGCTTTCAAATGATCTAAAACACATTATCGGCACTTGAAGCCAGAAAAAAGCTCGAGAAACGGGTGAGATTTGGATGAGTTCAATTTGAGGTGTTCGCCGCCGGCCAAAGGCGGCGAAAAGAAACAATAGAGACTTTGCGGTAGCCACCGGTGGCTATCCGAGGCAATTTTTTCTCGAGACCGGATGACAGCCTCTGGATAGATTAGCCACTATTTGTACTACCCATTCACGGGATGCCAGGGTGGCTAACTTGAGCGGGAGGCTCAAGACAGTATTGCACACAAAGAGCCACAAATAGCCACCGGTGGCTTCCGCAAAGTCTCTAATACTCGCCGTTGGACTACAAAATAGAAAATAAGCCATTCTAACCTCCGGGGAGTGTATAGAAATTGTTATTAATGCATTCTACCATTCAGACTATGCGAAAATGAGCGACCACGCAGTTGAAAGAGACAGGAACTGCCGTGGGAACAACTTGCCAAACGCGATGATTATATAATAAGGCGACCCTCCCATGACCTGCCACGCGGTAAATTCCAGACTAGGGAGTAACCCTGCTTCTTTCTCGAGAGCATCGCGAGATGCGTTACGGTAACCGCCAATAATGCAACGCGCGACGCACTTGTTAATATTCTCGAGCGGTTTTAGCGCCTTCTCAGGAACGGGGAAGAAGGAGTTGACCCCATAATCTGCACGAGGGAGAACGACCGCACGCGCAAGGTCTCGGACCATCAGTGGTTTCAGTCCCCAAACGGCGTGAGTGAGGGCGATAGCAGCGTTGAGTGATCTCGCTGCTGACGCGGAGCGGTATTTAATATGCACCTCACCCGTTAGTTTGGAATCAATCCATACCCCCACCCACTTGACAACCTCTGCAGGATGTATCACGACTCCATCGAAAACGACAACATATCGGGACAAATCGGTGCGGCCAGGGGTGTGGTGAATGAGTTCAGTCTTGGAGCTCTCAAACGTCGCTTCATCCGTTCTAGCCCATTCCGCCGCAATGTCGGCTGCCTTGTTGAGAACAGAGCAATTTTGAGTTGGAGATTTGCTCGCGGTGCTGAAATTGGTGTCGTCGACAAATCCGTATCGCCAGCTGAGGAAGACACCGATGGTTTTGAGTTTGCGCAGGAGCCTGTTGATGGTGAGAAGGAACACAATGACAGAAAGCGCAGAGCCCTGTGGTGCACCCTCATCGACACAAATGAAGGTGACCGTCCGGACACCGTCAATGACAACCGTGACACGGTGGTGGTGGAGGAACGAAGCAACTCATCGTATGAGCTCCCGAGAAAAACCCAGGGAAGCCATCTCCTCTACGACGACCCGGTGAGAGATGCGATTGAACGCTCCCTTAAGGTCGTAAAATAGAGTGGAGACGGTGTTGCCCTGGTCCAACTGGGAACGGACGCGATGTATGTAGCTGAGCGCTATGTCCCGGCCGCCCACCGTACTGCGCATCCTCGAGAAGCCCCATCGTCTCCGCATCAAAAGAAAGCCGGTCAGCAATCAGACGCTCAAGAGGTTTGGCGAAAATTCTCGACAGGACGCCACGCCTTGGGAGAAGTCTTATCTTTCTTCCCAGCCTTCGGAATCGGCGTCGCAACATTGGCCTTGTACGAAGACGGTTTGACACCTAGACGCAGTGAAGCCTTGAAAATGGGTCGGATCCACTCCTGAACCCCCCCCACGCTTAGTCCGGGCGCCGCTGCCATCTTGGTCTACGCGCGTATCCGGAGTCACATCTGACGGGGGCAGTGAATCGGTGTCCGAGAGACCTGGGGGGGTGAGCTCAACAGCCTTGTCACCAAACCAAGCACGAGCGAGAACACGACCCCGATCGCGGTGAGAGAGAGCTATCGCATTGGTGGTGGGATCACGAATGGCGGGGAACACAGCAGAACGGCGTTCTTTGAGACAATTCAGTGCTTTGTAAATGTCGACACGGTCCAGCTCCCGCAGAAATGTTGTCCAGACCTCGGCTTTAGCTTGAGAGATAGCGCGATAAAATTCACGACGAGCTTCCAGCCACAAAGCTCTAGCGGATGGAACACGATAACGCTGGTAAGTTCGCCGCTTGTTACGCATTGCTTTGCGCAGGTGAGTGAGTCGAGGCTTCCACCAGCGTTTGGCCATAGAAGAAGGGCGATGACAGGCTTATGAATTATGTCTGTGGAGAGCCGGCGGAATTCAAGTTTTCAAGTTGCGAAAAGAGAAGAGAAACGGGAGAGACTCACTATGTACCTGAGACTCTGTTTCCAAGAAATCAGCGCTTCAAAATCACTGTAGCGCCCTCCAAAGCAATTGCAATCTTGATTTCTTATGCCCTGATTAGGCAGATCAGAGGTATTCAAAATATGGTAAGAGGTATGTCCTTTCGGAGCAGCTGCCTCCTTGGGACATATGTACTCTCAGCCAATCAAATTCAAGATCTTCTCGGAAGTTTCCTCGGCCGTTCTCACACTCAGTCCGAAAAAGCCGATGACCCATTCTGGATGCTGAATTCACGTACAATTGCCTTCAGATGCTTCCCAACAATACTCTGAGGCCTTATTTGTGTTAGAGACAGTACTTATAGCACTTAATCAAGCACAACTTATTTGACTATCTGGGCTAAACACTCAAAACCATGCAAATCTGAAAGTTCTACACATCTTCCGCGAATCTCTCGCGCACGAGTCCCCTTCCTCGTCCGTCTCAGATTATCACATAAATTTAGTGTTCTGCACATTCTATCCCGGATGAGACCAAGTAGGACCTTCACATGTTCCCCATTTTTTTCTGACAACCAGACTGTTACGGACCTGAACCTCGAATTTCGACTTGATCTCAACAGAATTTATTTCTCAATTCAACGCGTACAGGTCTTGCTAGTCTCAATCATGCTCTTTGAGCTCACCGTTCAACCCAATCCTACGTGATGAATCCGAGGTAGTAGTTTGAACTACATGTGAGCTCTGGTGATCTCAAAATCTAGACAACTAAGTATCTGGCCTAATGCACAGGTGCGGGCCGTGCGGCAAACATAATAAGAGCATCCGAAGATTAGGTCAGGGAGAACCGTCTGGACGTCAGTGAAAAACACACACCGATATTCGGACTTGCGCCTTCCTCATTGCTCAAGCAATCTCAATTCTCCCCTGGACACCCAAATGAAGATTCTAAATCGGAAGTATTGCCTTCCAGAAAGTTTAAGACAATAAACTCTTGCTCCGCCGCATTCCGGGCACGAAGGGATGGAGGTGCACCGTTGTTGTAAGGTCGAAAGCAGGTACTTGGGGTGCGATGGATTGCGGGGCCGGGGAAGGGAATCCGATGAGAATTAGCGATGTTTCTGGGGGGTCTTCTTCTTCCAGGGTTACTTCTAGCTCCTCCGTTCATGTGCGGTAGGGACGGGTTGTGTAAAGCGCGACGCGACGAGGTAAGAGACAAGAATTTGATTGACAGCACCGCTCATGTGACCCGGAACTCATCGGATCACACGAGTATGCCTTTTTCGGACATAATCCTCCACGGACATGATTAATGAGCCCGATGGCAAGGTGTGGATGATCGCTTTTTTCTTTTTCCCTTTTGTCATTGTAGAGTGCAGAGTGAAATAGAGTGAGTGAAAACATAATTGTCGAAGCGATAATTTGGCGTTGTTTGGCGATGTAAGCTTGCTTACATTGTGCGAAAATAATCCAAATCGGGAAGCTTTGGACGAAAAGACGAGCCGCCATGTTATTTTGTTATTCATTGGTTATTCAGCTAAAGTATGTGGTCTGAGTAAGTTAAATAAGCCTCTAGAGCAGTTTCAGAGCTCTAGGAAGCTTTTGAGTACACCGCCAGTTGGCGGACACATGGCCGCCATGCATGTGTCGTCGACCTCTGTACCACATAACTCAACTAGATGGCGGCCAGCTGGTGAAGAGGTGGTATCCAGGTTTGATCGCTAATGGCCCCATTGTGGAACCACTCTCTAGCTGGCCGCCAGCTGAGTACTCACTTGGTGTCCATTCTTTTGTAAATCTGGCATATGATAGAATTAATAATAGAATATATTGGGCTCCCATCGTACACGACGATACATGAATGAATACCAAAGGAATAGAAACGACACAAGATCATTCATCATACCTTTGTAGCCTGTCCCTCGCAGCGCGATCCCTCGATCCCTCGATACCCCCGGCCCCCAACTTTCCCTCCCACACTATCTTCGCGGCACAATTATTGAGGAACAGCCTTGAACATGTTTGAAGACGGAGAGAGAGTTGAAAACTTGGAAACCTTGACGACTGGGGAGAGACGAACATCGAACGACCTCCGCGTTTTCACCCGTCCACCCTCACATCCGACCGCAACCACCAAGCTCGAGAGAATATTCGTGGTATTGAAGCGAAGATCTTGACCAGTGTTTGATATAAGTCTTGAAGAAGCTCATAGCTTGAACGTTGACCTTGAATGATTACTTGAAGCACCTTGCGCAATAGCCGTTCCAAGACTTGAGGCTGGAAGGACTCCGGAGGACTTGCACGTTGACGTCGCATTGAGGGGTGCTTGAGGATTTGCGCAAAAGTTGAAGCAATGACTTGATGACGAACCAGAGGCGGCGAGAGCACTTGTCGCGATGGCAGCGAGCAACGAAATCATTGAGCTTGAATAGCGTCCGTAGTGGCGCGAGGGGCTTGCTTGCAAAAGAGGCAGAGGGTAGGGCAGCATTCGGAGAGGAGCGCTGATAGGTTTGAGAAGGGGCCGGCGGGGGAGCCTGGGGGACGGTTTGAGGGGACATGGTGGAACTTGAAGGAAAGAGGGAAGCGAAGCAAAAATGCCAAGTCAACCCACACGTGAGCTGTCAAAAATGCGCACGGACCTTCATTTTCCCACACGCCAACAGGTGCCAAATCGTGATTTGGGTCGATTGTGGCCGTCGATACAACTTGGCGGTGTGAATGCCCTTGTACACTATCTCGAGTCGCCTCTTTGGTTCAGTGATATATTCTAGGAAGGACTCTGGTGCAGCTTCACTTGAGGTGCTGCCTGTTTGCTAAATTAAGATTCCCGGGTCCAATACTACCTTAATCGGCAGGTTCCAGTGGAAGATGCAGCTGTCAGCGACGTGCTGGCAAGCTGGTAGCGAATGACGACACAGCTGTCGCCAGGTGAAGCTTTCATCTGCGGGCTACGTGGGGGCACTTTGGCGGTGTACTCGACATAAGAAATTTTTTAAGGACCTCCTCCGCGAAGACTCCATGAATTTCCAGGCACATTCTTTATACTTGTATCTATGAATCTATGGAGCAGAATTTCCATACTGCGAGTCGTTGTGGTATACGAAGCGTCCCATCGATGTCTGTTTTCCGGATTTGGACAGATCAGTCACGATAATGTAACGGCACGTGACGTTCACAGCGTTTGTATGTCCCCTAAGTACGAAAAATCGGTCATTTCGAGGGCTTTCCAGATGCCGAAAACGCGTTTTCCCGGCCGAGGGATTTCCCCTCGGAGATCGATAAAGAGCGTGGGAATTCTGACCGATTTGCCATCACCCATTGATTCAGTTCTGTCACGCTCATCGGCGCGTTCGACACGTTCGACGGGTCCGGAACCCGTTTTTTCCTCGTGAGTGCTCCGAGCACACGCGCTACGTAGCGCTTATGACCCTTAGGGCTCAATTTTTATACTCGTCGTCTCGTCTGACGGGCCCGGAACCCGTTCATCCTTCGTGAGTGCTTCGAGCACACGCGCTACGTAGCGCTTACGACCCTCAGATCACAATTATCAGACCCATCATCTCGTTTGGCGGGCCCGGAACCCGTGCATTTTTTGTGAGTCTGTCGAGAGTATGCGCAGCCGGCGCTCATCCTACCCAGGGACCCGCTCTCCTGTCTGTCATCTTGCCGAAGCTTTAGACAATTATCCGTGTTCACGGGAACATCGTGCGTTTCCGCGCCTCGTACGATATAAGGCACTGACCGATGGCGGCTGGCAGCAGCCGCTCATCCTTCCATTCAACACAAAAACAGACACCGCTGGCGCCGCGCTCCCCTCGTTCGTCTCGAAACCGTGTTTCGGCATCGCCGCCATGGCGGGCACGATCTACGTCCTCCATAACGCACGCACGCCAACCCCCCATCACGGCATACGAACCCATGCAACCGTCCTCGCTGACGCGGAATCCTGACGCAAAGCTTGCGGTGATCGACATACGCAAGGCTGCCCTCATGAGCCTCCCACAAAAGCGATCCAGGAAGGCGGCGGCAGCGAATGCCATCATGCCCAGCGAACTACGCCCCCACGTCCCAGCAGATCGACGAGTTCTTATGTGGACAACACCGTTCTCAGCCAACACCCATCGCGAATTCGAGGCTGCGCGCATACATACCCCTCAATCTCCAAGTCCGGTTCTTACTCGGGACGCACGTCGAGGGCACACGCGAATCTTACGGAGCTGGACTCTTACGGTACAATCAGTTTTGTGATCGTTTGGGTATCGAAGAGGAGGCACGGATGCCAGCGAGTCGCGCTCTACTCGCCGCCTTTGTCGCCGAAGCAATAGGCAGCTGCACAGGCGGCTGCATACGGAACTGGCTGAACGGCCTCCACTTGTGGCACACGTACAACGGCGCAGAGTGGCGAGGTGACGACACATGGCTTTCGGCCCTCAAGAAGTCAGCAGACAAGGCTGGCGTCAAATTCAAACGGGCGCCCCGAGGCCCCATCACGCCAGAACATTTGCGGGCATTCCGTTCAACGCTCAACTTGGCACTGCCTATGGACGCCGCGTTCTGGGCCATCGCTACTTACGCAGTTCTCAAGACATTCACGTCTTTCTCACCGGTGCTGCACACGACCCGCGAGCCACGCATCGTTTTCGGGAACGTCAACGGGCGCGACACTTGTGCCATCCACATCGTTTGGACGAAAACGACGAATATCGAGGGCGGAGAAGCAGTGCTCACAGAACTCATCGGAGACGACGCCGACCTATGTCCAGTTTGGGCTTTCCGCAACCACCGGCTGGTAAACGACTCCCCTCCACCCTCAACTCCACTTTTTGCGTACCGCACCTCGTCAGGTTGGCGGCCGACCACCCAATTTCCTCAGTTTACAGTATAATAACAAATTACGTCTGCCATTGAGATAACCCATAAAAACCCTATAACCCATACTCTTTTGGCCCCACCGAGGGGTATGGGTTACAGTGACGACTGTATATACTATGTAACTGGTACATGACTACCGCGACTGGTCATTCCACCACCTCGGGTATTTTGCCGTGAGGAGTCACCTGTTATTTATTGCTTAATATTATTGCGAAATGATGAAATCTCGTTTAGATCGGTCCAGGGAAGTTCGTCTCGGTCCTGGATGGTATCAGCAAAATGCGTGATGATTTGGGGAAGGTATGAATTCAATGACAGAAGGTTCACCTGGTTATGTTTACATACCCGACTCATTCATGAACATAGCCCACAGGACATCCCCCGATAATTCGTCCGCCAATTGTTCGGAGGGGGACACACTGTTCTCAACACAGACTGATGGACTGTCCATGGTGGCAACGGCTGTGGAAGATTGGGCGAAGGGATCCTGGTGGAGATGGTGGTCTCGAGGCAACGATGAAGACAAAGACACAGGCAGACACTCCATATAATGGGCAAGAGATTGCGGGATATCTTCGTACTCTCCGTTGTTGCAGCATTTGGCTTCACTACCACTTATTGTCCACTCTGCCTTGCCTTGTGCTGTTGTTACTCGATGGAATTGAGGTTTGACGCTCAAGGTACGCCTGACGCTGTTCATCCAGGTCGCATTCGTAGGCCGGAAGTAGGGATAATTGGTCGCAATCCATGCATATATGGCCGCCAAGGGTAGACTTTGTGTGGCAGACGAGAGAATGGCTTGTCCGATGAGCTCTACGTAGGAGAAATTTGGGCGGCGACAGTTGGCGACAGCAAGAGTTTGAGGCGTCTCATTTTGTAGGGGATTCGCATGGGTCGAAGGAGAGGGGAGAAAGGTCTGCACCGTGTGAGAGCGCTTGTGAAAGACGGTTTGAGCCAGCAGATTTTGCTGAGGTTTCGGCGACGGAGAGGGAATGAATGACGCCTTGATGAACATTAAGAGTTCAGAAGATGCAAGTCGCTGTTAAGATCTCCTTACTCTTGTATTGTTGACGGGCGAGCTAGACCTTAGGATTGCACGGTTTTTGGCGGTCGCCTTCTTGATTTGTTTGAGACGGGCTTGGGCTTCGAGCACAAATGTCATAGTGTCCATGGCGAGGTACAGTAGGTCAAATTGAGGTCAAAGTTGGGTCAAAGTCGTCAAGCTCAACACGTGACTGACTAGTCTGACACGTTGACAATTGCGAGCTCAGTCGTGACGAGCTTGCGAACAGTTGATTCAATTCCGCCTCCACGTGCGAACCCAATCGGGAAATATCTTTCGGCGGACGAGGCAGTGCATTTGATGTGTCGGGCTCTCGGCGATTGCCGGCACAGCCTGAGGACTTGTTTTCTCAACGAAGCAACGTTTGCGACGAGTCGTTGGATGGGTCAGAGATAATAAGTACATTGAAATTCAAAGGATATAGGGATAGAAAATATAACATTGACAGTATACGAGAACAAGGTACATAACGAGAGTAGGGACAAGTCGAGAGTAAGTGTATGGAAATGACGGGAGGTGGGCTTGGGAATCGGGACGAAGCGAGGGTAGGAGGAGGGCCAATATGTAGGCAGAGTGCGGTAGCAAAAGATGAGGGAGTTGCCTCCTCAGAAGCGGACGGCAAAGGCGGGGCGGCGTGAGGGCAGCAGGGCGCGCTTTTGAGGATCTCGCGTTGGGCGAGAGCAGCCCTGTTCAGAGCCAAGGGCATGGGGAGGATGTTGCTGACGTTGCTGACAGAGGATACAACTGTCCAGTTAAGGTGGCGTGATTGACGAGCGGCGGCGAGGAGCGGCGAGCTCACATTTACATAGTCGAGACCAGAGCGATGACGAAGAGAGGGCGTCAACACGACTTGTGAGGGCAGCGGTAGCCGCGGGAGCGGGCTTGACGGAGGCGAGAGAAGATTGGAGGCAGCGCAGGGAGGAGATGGTGGTGGGAGAAGGCAAGGGTGCGCGTTGTGTGGCCTTGCTTGTCACCTCCGCCATCAGACCCGTCGCCGAGGGACCGAGAAAAGTTTCCCGATTGGGAAGTCATGTGGAGGCGGAATTGCACGAGTGCTTGCGAACAAGGGTGTGACATTGTAATTATATATATGGTGGCGGACCGAACTTCGTGACAAGTCGGAGTCCCAATTTGGTAATTGATACTGTCACGTCAGTTTTCATTGAGACATCCTGGGATTGTGTGAATAGCATTGCAAGCAAGTAATCTACAAACGTACTGGAGCAAAATTTCGAAAAATCGGTTTTCCGTGTTTTGCACGGCAATTTCGCGCTTTTGAATGCGGATCACTCGGACCGGTGGCTGTGCAGCAGCATCAATGTCGCCTGGTCATTGCCGATTTCTTGGTTAAGAGATTTCACTTTCACTGTAGGGTCCGGAAGAAGGGGTCCGGGGTTGCAGAGGCAGAATGGCAGAGAAAGACTTGATTACCTGCCTCAAATTCGTGAGTTTAGTACCCACAATTCTGGTTTTTCGCTGTTCAAATTTCGCGTTTTGTAACCCTAAGTTAGGAGTATCTCCGATTCCTCTGAAATAAAAATTTCACCTATAAACCATACCCTAGTTCGTGCTAAATCTCGAACCCCGAAGGATTTTGAGCAAAATTGCGACTGGTCATGAAGTTTTGGCCGCAACCATACAGTTGCGGCAAGATCAAATTACTTACCAAATAAGGAAATTCTCATCAGAACTGCCCTACCGCACAGAAAACCATCCATACGTAGGCTGGAATGGCACAAAAGGCCTGGACTCCTTTGATTGAATACATCTAGGCACAAAAAATAACCAAATTCATCATACTTCCAACTGATTTTGGCCGCACTTTGATACACAAACCTGGCGGCTATCCAGCCAACATCAATGCAAAGACACAAATTTTTCTACACCAGGCGTACAAGATGGAGCCTCTCAGTATTTCTGTCCGCTTACCGCATGAAACAACCAATGCTTAGAATTCTCTATCAGCTCAACAATAATGGGTGTAAGTAGTCGAGATGCATGGCAAACGGCATGATCTAATGTACATATATCACTATGCGGGGCACATGACGTCCCGTCCGTCTCGGGTAGCTGATTGCCACATGTAGGCATCCTCGGCATCACTCGGAGCAAGATATCGGTCAAAAGAGCATCAAAACCGTCCGTCCCCCGTCCGTCAAGGATCCTCTCTGCAGCTCTGACGGACGTGTCCCGTCCGTCCGTCTCGTCCGTCAACCCGTCAGAAAGACGGACGGGTTCAAGCCCTACCCTACACTCAGAGTATGGGATGCCTTCTAAGTCCCTCCATGCTCTTCCTGAAATAGTGCCTGCATGCGAAATCCACCGTCAGCTGCCTACGTGTCCTTCCCCATTAGGGTGTGGGAAGCGTGCATACATATGATGTTACATCCGTGACACTCGTTCAGACTAGGCTAGGCAGTGATTATATGTATAGGGAAAATATATTAGTTGGTTGAAACAGTTAAATTGTGAGCGGAACGAGCATAGAGGGGAATTTTGATGGGATGCCGAGGCCGGCAAGTCAAAACACGATCACATGACTTGCGGAGGTTCACCTTTCGGGGCAGGTTTACGCTCGAACACGGAAAGGGGCGGAAGGTTTGATGGTTGTTTCACAAGGGGAGAAGTCGGGTATGTAAACATAACCAGGTGAACCTTCTGTCATTGAATTCATACCTTCCCCAAATCATCACGCATTTTGCTGATACAGTGGCGGCAAAATCTGATGTCACCCCCAAAAAAGGAAATTTTTATGAATCCGCCCCTAATCTGCCCTTGCCATCGCCGTCTGGTAGCGACAAGGGCACAGATCCATTGGAACGGCAAATCCACTGCCTGTGGAGGCAAGATTGAGAAAGATAGGTCCATTCATTGAGGAGAACTGGGCCAAAGATGGTTGGGAAGTCTTGCCCAAAAAGTGTCAATTTTCGAGGTATCCTAAGATGGAAAAGGGTGCATGTGTTTCAAATCTATGTCTGGAATGCACTGTGAAAGGTCCGACCACAGAAAACAGGGCACAGAAAAGAAACCGAGTTGAATTGATGAGAATTTCCTTTTTTGGGGGGTGACATCAGATTTTGCCGCCACTGTACCATCCAGGACCGAGACGAACTTCCCTGGACCGATCTAGGCCCCCGGTCACTACCATATAGGTCCGTAGCCCTCATAGAGTAAAACAACGTCCAATTTCAGAGGTCTATTTCGCGAACCAGCCACAGGAAGGAGGCTCTGGGTAGCTGAAGCGAAGCAGCTGCTCAAAACCAACTGTTTCCCGCAATTTCCAGGGGGAAATCGCCTTTTTTGACGTCCCCAGAGCGCCATCAATGTCAAACAATAGAGTAAATCAGCCAAAGTCGCCCGACGGACATATTTGGTAGTGACCGGGGGCCTACCGATCTAAACGAGATTTCATCATTTCGCAATAATATTAAGCAATAAATAACAGGTGACTCCTCACGGCAAAATACCCGAGGTGGTGGAATGACCAGTCGCGGTAGTCATGTACCAGTTACATAGTATATACAGTTGCGGCAAAATCAATTTACCTACTAAATAAGGAAATTCTCGTCAATTCGCTCCTTTTGCTCGTTTTTTTCGAGCGGTAAGTTGATAAGAATACTAAGAACTGCTAGTCTGTATTCCTGCTGTAAAAAAACTGGCGTCATTGTATTGGTTTCGCCGGGATAACCAGCAACTTTGTCTCATCAAGTGCAGCCAAAAACAGTGAGAAACATGACGAATCCGGTTGTTTTTTGGGCGTAGACCGGCTCAAATCCGGGAGTACAGGCGCTTGGTGCTATTTCAACGTGCTTGTGGTGGTTTTGTTGTGTGGTAGAGCGGATTTGATGAAAATTTCCTTATTTGGTAAGTAAATTGATTTTGCCGCAACTGTACAGTCGTCACTGTAACCCATACCCCTCGGTGGGGCCAAAAGAGTATGGGTTATAGGGTTTTTATGGGTTATCTCAATGGCAGACGTAGGGCGGAGGGCCCCGCTCGCTGCGTCGGGCGGCGCCCAGAGGTGAACTATATATTGCCTGCATCTCACAATATATTGTACGGTGGTCAGTATATATAGAGCTGTCTTCAATATATATAGACTGCCGAAATTCCGGCGCATTAACAAAGGCTAACCCTGGTTACCCCGGTCTCAGCATCCAAACTTCATTCCAGGCAGCTCTTGTGTAATTTGACATTGATTATCGGGCCATCAAAGTTCCCTAATTGGGGAATCGTTAGCCATTCAATGGCTCCAATGGCTCATCGCTCTATTTTGGCTAATTCGGCGCGTCGCGTCGCGTCGCGTCTGTAGTCACGGATATATCACGTGTACTGTGTACGTAAGCTTACATAATCCGCCATTATTCTTCGCAAAAACGCGTTGAAAATGAGTTTGGAAGCTTTTCATAATGGGTTGCCTTTTTTGGAAAGATCGCCTTACATCTTTTCAACAAGGAGATATTGGCCAAATCTGCTCCATCGAATCATAGATATGCCTACTGTACCTCCCTGTATGGAAGCAACCGTCGAGGGACCGTGACAAAATGGTTGCCTTGTTTTCAGGCAACCGACCCGCCGTGAGCCGTGACCGTTGCCAAAGGAGGCAACCATCTGGCTCAAAAAATTCGTGAAGAAGCCATCAAATCATAATTTCGAGGGATTTCGGCTGATAAGCAGCTCAAAAGGTAAGCACAGACTCAATTGTGTATGGTTCCAGGCAGAAAACTTAAATATTTCGTGCTGCGTCACGATTTTTTCAAGGCAACGGCTTCAATCGTGACCGTGACCACCTCAAAAAGAGGCAACACAACCAACCCCACCGTTACCGTGACGGTTGCTTCCATACAGGGAGGTACAGTATTAGCTACAGTTTGGTGGTCTTACAACTGAGTTGCATTTGTCAATATGGTGTTGTGGCCAGACTCAAGGTAGGCGTCAGTCACTTACAGTGGCGGTGGGATCTGATGCCACCCCTAAAAATAGAACAGCCCATTTGTGGAACTTTTGATGCAAACGGAGTCGATTGGGGTCACATCAATTTTTTGGGGGGTGGCATCAGATGGCGCCGCCACTGTACAACAAGCGGTCATATGACCAAAGTGTGACAGCCATTAAGCTCTGGCCACAAAACATTAGGGTAAAAAGTGGGACCTAGAAATGGTGTATTTGAGCAAATGGAAGACATCCCTGGTCTCAGAATTTAAAAATACTATCTTGTGATGGAGCAGTAGACCATTCTTCCGACCCATTTTTTTTGAATGCAGAAATGAGTTTTTCAGCGATTGGAGCCATTTTGGTTTGGGACGAGAGCGAAATTTGCCGCTTATGTAATGCTCCCACGCACCATATAGGGTAGGATCCCATCAATTACCGGCAAGCCGCCAGCACAACAGCATACACACTATACCGTGGACATTGGCTGCAGTGCGCAACATCTTGGGGCATCATACAACGGTGACTAGAGAAATCTCATCCTATCTCCAGTTATGATTACATAATGACCAAACTTTTTTCGACCTCAAAATCGTTGAAATTGAGCAAAATCCAGCAGGTTTTGTTTTGGTGTCGAAATTTTTGCCGCGTTACGCGTGACGTGACACGTCATGTGACCGCTTGTTGCAAGTGACTGACGCCTACCTTATAAGCATTTTGTTGACGTGATGTTTTGGCTTACATAACCAGGTGCCGGATCGGCGTGACACCTATCTTAGTCTTGATTTCTGGGATCCGCCGGCCAACAGAATAACTTGATATCTTTTTCGCGGCGATTTTCTAGAGCTTCCGTGAGGCAAAATTTGGCAAGTAAAATTGACGGAGCACACTTCACTTAAAGTAGTGTCCCTCTTTTTTCCCCTTTCTCCCCTCTCTTTCAACTTGATAAACTTGATATTTTTGATGCCGACAACAGACATAAGCCATGGGCCGGAAAAATCGGTCATACCGAGGCTTTTCTGGGTGCCGAAAACGCGTTTTCCCGGCCGAGGGATTTCCCCTTGGAGAAGGGAAAACAATGACCCACCGTGGGAATTTCGACCGTTTTGCCATCAACCTCGGAATGGAGAAGTTCCCCCCCCGCGCAAGTTCTAAGTCCCCACCACGTCTCCCGCTTGGTGTGCAACTTTAGGTGACCGCCCTGTGCTGCAAGATGCAGAGCAGTCGAGCCGTCTTCGGTGGCGGCTTCCACACGCGCAGCATGCCCAATCAGGAGCTGCACAATCTCAAGGTGACCCCCGCGTGATGCAAGATGCAGCGCAGTCCAGCCGTCCTCGGCGGCGGTGTCCACAGGTGCCGCATGGTCGAGCAACAGCTGCGCGATCTCGAGGTGACCTCCCTCTGATGCAAGATGTAGCGCAGTCCGGCCGTCTTTGGTCATGGTATCAACAACAGATATGTTAGAGTCTCTCAGCAGGGAGCCTACCCGGGTGGGAATGTGGCTGTGAGACTTGACGTGTTGAGTGGATCCAGCTGATCCAGCGGTTAACCTATTGGCAATATTGGCCCGAACTTGCCAATGTAGTTGTTCAATTGTGCCTCTGACTATCAGTGTGCCTGCGCCAAATTCTCCTGAGTTCTCTCTTTTCCCTTTCTTTTTTCCGCTTTTTCGGCGTTTTACCCCTTTCGGACACCCAGTACATTGGGTTGAACCAAGCGCTCGCCGTCGGCAAATCGGCCGTTCCGAATGTCCGCATGAGTATCATTGGCTAACCTTAAAGCTCATGGGGCAGACCATGCTGCTCACCGAGACCTGAAGCCTCCCCCTCCTCCCCTTCCCGTCCATGGACGTTGCCCGCAATTCCATAGTTCCGGGCGATTTTGTGCTTGCGAAGTTGAAGGGGTATTCTAGTTGGCCAGCCATGGTACTTAAGAGCCTTTTCGACAGGATATCTGCTCATAATTCTAGGTGGTATTTCCGGAAACTTTGCCTGAACAGGTTGCTGGTGTGAGGCACTGTGCTGCATCGCATGCAGTTATGTTCTACCCTGATTGTGACTTGTACGTGATGAATCCTAGAACTAAGTCCCCTCCCTTCAATCCGTTGTCAGCGCCTGGGTACAAACCCCACAGATCCAGCCCATCAGGGCGAAGCTGCTCAAGAAGCCGAACCTGGTTAATAAGCGTAAAAAATTGCACCAAGCTTACAAAGCCGCCCATCAAGCCCTCTTGCAGCAGAGACGGACTCGAAGATGGCGCTTTCAGCTGCAGAGGACATTTTTAGACGCCCAGGTTCCTTCGATGGAGGCAAGCAAGTTCATACCTTTGACAGTGTTATGGTGCAGCCATGAGATTGTAACACACAGAATATCATGAGTGCCAACAGAACGCTCACCAGGATTGAAGAGAAGCATGTGGATATCACTGAGCACGATTTAATTGCGAGTAGCATTCTTCACAAGGAGCTTTGGTAGGGCCTTCATATCTTTTCCAGACTTCGAAACTTGGAAAGGTACTACGCCATATCAGTCGGTTGCCTCCGGCGAGTGTGATGGGGGATGGGCATTATCGGTTCAGGCTTCGCGCGATGAAATTGGTGGAGCAATGGTTGAAGCGTGTTACATAATTGATTTTGCTACAGGACACGACGGCCATGGCGTTTGGAAGTTGGGCAGCTTTTAGTCTGCGGAACCCCGTTTATACCACAAATTTTGGTTGTCGTAGTGGTCATCATGACTTCTCCAACACCACATTTTCTTCCGAAAATAATTTTATGCAATGTTCTGGGGAAGGAAACCGACCAATGCAGCAGCGCCGTAGTGGTTGGAGGCGCATGCATTGAGATCGGTAGCTTACTGCGTGAAGGTCCCGGAACTTAGTTGTATGTACTTAGGTTAAAAATACGCAAGTAAACGATATAGTGAGGTATAACGGACCGTTAGTTGCAAAAATCCAACCACAAATATTTTTTCGGGGAGCAAAATATTTTTTTGGCAAAGTGCTCGGACAAGCCTAGAGCTGCAGGGGTATTATGGACTAGGCCCAACGACCCTCGAACCTCGCCGTCCGCAACCCTATCAGCGCGCTTAAGTTCATCGTCAAAGTCGTGGCGCAATTTCTAACTGTTCCCGGCAGGGTCGTCGTGAGTGGCGTGGCCCAACCCGCTTTGGCCGTCATTAATTTGCACACACAGGATGCCTTGCGGCAGGTTTTTGTTAGCCGTGTTGCAGTGTTGTCGATGGCGGTGCGGCGGCAAAGAGGGCGGTAATATGTAGGCGCAATGGCTATTAGAAATACTATCCTGCCAAATAGGGCTGGATTTGCACAATGGGTCTGGATTTTCGATTTCTTTCTTTTACCTTTTACTCCTTGCCCCCGGAAACTTCCGGCATTCATTCATGTACATCTTAGCTACGCACACATGAAAAAACTAAGAGAAAGCACGAGAGGAAGGTATTAAGAAAGACTTACCGGTGCATCAAAGTCAGTGATGCAGGAAGATATCTTCCTATTCCGGCCTCAAATCTCCAGAGAAAAACCCCGGGAAAAAGGGAGCAGAGTTGAAATGCATGCTAGGCATGCTCTGCGTTTTCGGGGTTTTTTTACCGGTGCGTCGTTGTTGCGCGCTGGAGGAGAAACGCGTCAGGTCACAAAATGTCACAATAGAAATCAATCTAAGCGGGTCCTGAATCTGACCCTACGCATGCCCAAGAGCTTCGGGAGAAATGGTTCTCCGAGTATGATGACCTACTTGGCCCCATACCGTTGGAGCTTCCCCCTCTCCGGGAGATTAATCATGAGATTAATCTCATTGACGATAATGCCAAATATAACTTCCACCTGCCTCGCTGCCCCGAGGCACTGCGCCCAGAACTCCGCAATAAGATAGAGCGGTATACCACGGCGGGGTGGTGGGAGATGAAGCCGGTATCACAAGCAGCTCCCTTGCTATGCATACCGAAGAAGGACAACAAATTGCGGACGGTAGTGGACGCCCGACAGAAGAACGACAACACCATAAAAGACGTTACCCCCGTTCCCTGATCAAGACGCAATCCGGATGGACGTCGCACGCGCCAAATACCGCTCCAAAATCGATATGTCCGATGCCTACGAACAGGTCCGCGTTGTGGACCGCGACGTATAGAAAACCGCGTTTTCTACTCCCTTTGAAAGTCCTCTTCTTCCTCCCCTCATATCTCACTCAATTCTGGACGGATTGCCATGTTTCCGGTATCGCTGAGCTCGCCTTAGGCCGCGCTTCATCCTCCGGGTCTTTTCTCTACGAAATTCTGACTTTCATTTCGCCCACTTCCGCCCTGCTCGTCGTCGTCGTCGTCGTCGTCGTCGTCGCCGTCCTGGACGCAATTTTGCACCAAATTGCTCGGCAGTGTGTGCGCGGAAGGCGCTTGAGTGTGAATGTAAGTCGCGGTGACTGAAGCTCTTCGGGGATTGGAAAGAGAAAGATAACGAGAGGCAAGCCTTTGAGGAATTATGGATTCAAGTCAATCAGCGGGAGATGTGGTATGGTTGAAAAGCAATGAGCAGTTTGCGAAGAAGAAATGCGAAGCGACGGTATTGAGAGAGTAGAGAGGTCTTAAGGGATGCCCCAGGGAGCTCAATGGAAATGCTTGACCAGGAAGGGGTATTTTATGTAGGGCTTTGTTTTTTGATCGTGTTTGCAAACATGTTTATTTTTAAATCCATCACCTGACCCAAGCCAGGGCTAAGTGCTGCTAAGTGGCGACTTTGAGTGCGAGTTGACGGGGCATTTTTGAGATTTTAGTACCCGCAGTCTCCACCCGTCCGCTCGGTGAGTTTTCTGTATCCATTCCAAGCCTGTAAATCGTGTGGGAAGTACGAGATAAAAACTCCGAGGTCCGAGGTAAGTAATTTCGGCGAGTAATACAGTGCCGGACAGTCAAAGTCGACAATGTGGATTGTCGAAGATCCGGAATTTTTGGAGTAAATCTGAGTTCAGATTCAGACTCCCAGACCTCGGAAACGTCCAAAAAACCACCTCCAAAGTTTTTCCCACGACATTTTGGGTACGGCCAAATTTTGGGGTCAAAAATTGAGATTGTGTGTACCTAACTGAGCCTCGGCGAACAAAAAATACCTAAGATACAATTGATGCGATGTTCATCATTGCCCTCTGAGACACCTTTCTACTTATGCCCCTTCTGCTGCTTGACAGCCCATGCCGTCATCAGCATCCTCACCCCCTCTTGCAGACTGTGTGAGAAGCTTTTCAAGGAGCACTTCATCGTCAAGAAATTCAGCTGCTAGCGAAAACATCTGTTCTTCTTCTTCGACTTCAACATCCGAGTCATCATCAACATCAGATTGTCCTGCAGGCTTCATTGCATCTTCATAAGTCAAGTGCTGGTCCTCAAAGTCAGATTCATCATCACTAAGAAGCTCGCTAGGCCAGTCTGGACTGTATTTATCCTCAGAGACAGGCTCGAGGTCAGGGACTGGGCTTGGACTGCGTGGTTTCTGATTTCGCAAACCGGAAGTATTGGGCTTCCGTTTTGGTGGGCGGCCACGGCCACGGCCGCGCTGGGGGCTGACATGGGGGTAGAAAGCAAGAGAAAATGCGATGGCAATACTGAATACAGTGCTTAAGTCTTGCCTTATGGCCTACATGCTGTTTCAACGCTCTAATGGTGCGGCACAATCTAATCTTTGCCCCGTATCTTTGACATGATCCAATCAAACTACTAAATATGGTAATGTTTCCCAGGCAATTTACGCAACAACGGCTCGTGGAATTCTTCAGATTATTGCAGGATAGAGCTCGTCAAAAGGAGTCGATTGGCATACTTTACGTCACTCTAGTAATAGTTTTCGGGGTTCGGCCAAATTTTCGGCACTGAAAAGTGAATTTTGATTTTAACCAAAATCTGCTCGTGTAACACGGACCATTTGGGTCTAAATACACTGTTTCTATCATTTACTTGGCTGCCATGCACTTGCCGCGACCCAGATAAGTGGTCCATCAACATTGTCGACTTTGACTGTCCGGAACTGTATGCCCCCCGCTGGAAAGTTCGGTTTGGCACCGGCCTCCGCTGTATTCCGGCGGTTCTCGCAGGACCCCGGACATACATACCACCAAAATGCCTGTTCCGGGTCTGGCCAAAGTTGTCGGGACAAAAATTTCACAATTTGGACGTTTTTGTCGGGATTTGCACAGGCCTTCGGCCAAATTTCCGATCAAATTCGTGCGAACACCGTCGAAAAGTCGAAATTTTCGCTCAAAACGGTCAGAAAACAGTCAATTTTGCGGATTTGCGCTGAGCTGAGTCCAAATCAGCCTAATTCGAGTCCAAATCACCGTCAGTTTTGCCAAGCCGCTTAAACACTAAAAAAATCTCCGAGCTTAAACTTATCGCATCAGCCATGACGCTGCCTACCAATCTTAACAAAGGACCCCTCTTGAAGTCGATCCTGGCCCACATGAAGAACAATCCGCAGCTGAGCCTCGACCCTCGCTTCCAACCCCTCTTTGGACACCGCACAGCCCAAGGCGTCGTTCCGAAGACAAGCGCGCAGAAATCAGCCGAAGAGAAAGAGGAAGACGCAAAGGGGGAGACACCCACCGGGTACGTTCTTTTGAATATTCTCCTCGTGATGATATGGTAATACCACAATCCCAGGGCCAACAAGGAGCTTCTCGACCAGAATTTCAAGACCGATCCTCCGCCTCAATTCAAGAAAGTCGGTGCCGCGCCTCCTTTCAGAGCCGGGCGTATTTCCGCGGACAAAGACAACAGTATAGTCCTCGACGTTTCGATTGCATAAGTACTAGCTGACGACTTTCATGAGGTTCTGATACCACGGAAGACGATGATCAACGGAGTGTCGAGGGTTCTCCCGACAAGCTCGAAGACTCGGACGTTGTGAAAGATGTTGGAACAGAGGTGAATTGGCTCAGCGACGGGTGCGAGTTTAGAAGAAGTATCTAGTATTACTTGCTCAACTTCGAGGTGCTTGCTGAAAGAAACTACAGACAGCCAATCTTCCAGCAGACCCAAGAGACCCTAACAGCACGCATAGCCCTCTGGTGTAACCGTGATTCCGGGTCTTGTTCCGCCACTGCAACGTACTCTTTTTGCGCAGGACGTTTTCAACGAGGATGAGCTTATTCGCCCCATTTATGTGCGTATAGAAATACTTACATCCAGAGTTACACCTAATTTTTGCGTTTATCCTCTTTGTCAGGCACATACACTGAAACTTCCAGAACAATATTCACCCCCAGCAAGCCCCTTGGCGTCGCATCGGGGCAATGCCTTGGTAAGTCTTCCCCTCCATGATTTAAACCCCTAATAACACTCCTTAGAGCAGCCGCATCTTACCCCCACGCGGAACACCACCGTCCCCTGTTACGTCAACAACCAGTACCGCCGTTAAAGATGCAGTATTCTCGCACTCAAGAGTAGCACCATTGGACGCCACTGATAACGACTTCGAGGCCTTGCAAAAAATTTGGAGCAAGTATAGCGATGTCGGTTGTCCTGCCGCTATTTCGTGCACTACGATTGACTGGTATCTGAAGGCTCAACAGATGTTCGTTGAGTACATGCAATTTATCTTGTGTCGCCAGGACGTCCGTCGAGTCACGAAGAGCCCCTGTGCTATTTTCCGAACCTGGCAGGGGGACCCTGAGACGGCCGATCGACCATTTTGGATCTCCCTGGAAGCGGGAATGAGCCCGGAGGGCCGTACGGTGCCCTTTGACTTTGCTATGGGACGCGCGGTCCTCCTTTGAAAATTGCGCCCCAACTTGGCGGTGGCCGACGAGCTGGCTGAGTGGGCGACGAAAGTACGTCGCTCTGCGAAGTTCGTCTTAGTCTCCGTTCCCGCTGACGATGGTGCAGTGTCATCGCGACCCCTTTCTGTTGCCGTATGCTGACCTTCAACGTATTGACGAAGTCGCACCCGAAGACACCGAGAACCCTCAATATTAATTCTTTATTTCAGTTGCAGCTCCTGTACCCCTTTGCAATAAACAGATATCTACTCAGTTCTTTTACCAGGCGACCTTTTTCGTTAACCCCTGGTACTTTCCTGCTTTTTCTGTAATGGCCAGCGCCGCGGGCGCCACTGGAAATCACTCCCCTCCCCCCCAAATATAGAATTTCTTATCATTGTATGGTGCGCATCGCGTAAACACCACCCAGTAGGTCCCTAATCGGAGTGTTTTGGCAAGCGTGGGAAGGCTGTGTAATAAATTCTGTTCCTGTTTGGTGGTGTTGAGGTGATGCGCACCATGGATGGGCAACTGACTTTCATAGATCCAGATCTTCCACAAGGCATGTTTTCTTCAACTTTCACAGCATAGACACGGAGTGAAACATCACTTGGAAAATAGCATTTGAACGCTAAGATGGTACAGTTGCGGCGAGATTAGATGCAGGCTAATTCAGATCTCCATGGAAAAAATCCTGCGTGAGGCTAAAATTTGGGGGTTTCCTCATTGCTGGCTATATAATGAGAAATCTCATGATTCTGATCCCATCATTAGGACAGCTACATCGACGTGGATTTTCTCAACTATTCAAGACTTTGTTTTGGGCCGAAATATGTAGCCAATGCTGAGAAAGGCACGAAAAAGCATGGCACCATCACTTTCCAAGACCACGAGTATATACTGTGTGTAGTTCTCAATGAATGCTTGCCCCTCTTCCCCTTCCTTTCTCCTCTTACTGTTCAATGTCATGTATTTCTTTGGTATTTTTTTTTGGTTTGCAGTCTCTTGCTGGTTTCAGCGGATGAATCTACCGTACAATTTCGATCAAATCGACAGTCACGCGTCACGCTCCACTTTTTTTTATTGCGGCAATAATTTTTTCTCGATTTATCGGATTTATTGGCGCGGGGCCCCCACAATCACGTGATGTCGAATTGATCGAAATTGACAAAAAGTCAAGGAATGCAGTCAAAATCAAGGTTCTATGGCAACAAAACCTGGCCAGGCCTCCCATCGGACGATCCTTGATCGATGGGTGATGGCCATACCAGACGGCCATCGGAGGACCCCGGGGTGTCCTCTGCTATCGTCTTTATGGGTTTGGCTAGGCTGAGTGGTCGGTCGCGGTGGTGGTCCAAGCGTTTTGATCATTTATCGAGTACATGTATCACAATAGTGCTCGATGTACATGCCAAATAATATTAATGTACAACTTAACGTTAGTCACGATGACTTGCGAGGGCCCCTACGCTCGACATTGAGAAGGTCTGAGGCAGTGGGCACATGTTGCATACTGCTCAGACGTGCGCTCCTGAATACAATGTCCGTTGGTCTGGGCGGACGAACACGGCGTACTGCCGCCTTCTTTTCATTCTTTTTTGAAGCCGCCTTTGCCGCCTGCTGAGCTTTCGCCTGTTTTGTCGAAGCCTTCTTCGAGCGAGCCCTCTGTTTGCGGCGTAGAACTTCTTGAAGGACATCCACCTCTTCCATGGGTCTAGCAAGCGGCCACGACTTTCGCATTTCATTCCGAACCTGTTTATGATGAGGCGCCGAGGAACAACAAAGATTAGGATAATGAAAGAAAAAAAAACGAACCTTTGATCTTAAGTTCATCGCCTTGCGAACGAGTAGGCGTGTATCCTTCCGAAAGCCTTTGAGCCAAGCACCGATGGCTTTCCAGGCCGCGTTCACCTTCAATTGATCCACAACAGACAATGTCGGATCCCATTGACACAACGAAATTATCCTGAAAATGAGTTAGGAATGCGAGAAAAGACATGCAAAGGTGAGACCAGACCAGCCATTGCCATCCTCGACTGCTTTCGCATGCCCACAAAAATCTGTTGGACCCACTGTATAGAGCTTCGAGTTTTCCTTGAGATATGTCATTGTGCGTTTCTCTTTGATTTCGTCTGCCATTTCACCAAATACCAGTGCGTTTTGAGGTACGTGCTCTGCATTGGGAAGGGAATGGGGGGCTTAAAAGCGGTCCAGGTATAAAAACCCTGGGCTGCCGACTTGCACAATCGAGTACGACATTTTCTGGTTTTGGTGTCCTTGATGAGGGTGAGTGCTAGATGATACTCAGAGAGACGCCTGGAAAAATGAGTTATTGAGGGCTCACCTTCTACTTTATCTTCGCCCCATTCAATCCAGGTTCTTTCGTCCTCCTTTGTAGGATCCTTCATGTCGTTGTATACCCACGGCTCCAATGGCTCCTGCTCCATGAGATCGTCCGCATCATCCTCCGGCTCCTCCTCCATGAGATCGTCCTCCTCCTCCTCGCTGTCAGTCAGGACAGGCAGGTCACCACCAATTGCATCGTCCACGAGATCCATACCATCTCCAATACCCTCCACATCGTCAAACAACTCCATCGCTATTTCCAGAGCTGCAGCTGCAGCGGTCATAGCATTCTCTGACTCCTCTGACTCCTCCGCATGATCGCTCATTAATTGAGTGGCAGAAGACTGGGACGATGAGGATGGATCCGAGCGTTGCGGGTACGGTTTGGCCAGCTCCGATTGAGTGAATTTTTGAGCATAAGAGGCCCGCTCCGCGAAATAACGTACGATGGGATTGGGTTCAGCGTTGTCTGTCGTCCCGAATGCGGATCTCAGAGACTGAATCTCTTCATCAGACATATCGGGTTGTGGCTTGAACATGATCCGTTGTAGCATGGTGAGAGAGGGAGGGAGATGTCGAGCTCGCGTTCGCATTGCCTCAGTAGTAGCCTTTTCCCCTTCTGTAGAATAGAGTTTCGCCCAGTTGTCGACGATAGCCGGGCCCATATGACCAAACATCAACAGGGCTGGTGCCAGATCGGCGAGGTCGAACGGCCACGGAGCATTGTTCAGAAGGTCTGGGTTCTCTTCTTTATGCGATAAGACGCTCAGGTACTGGAAAAAAGGATCAGAATCAAGTAATTGAGAGAAACCTGAAATTGCCCTACATTGTACTTTGCTACAAGTTTGTACTTCCGTGCGCTCATCGTACACCAGTCCTGTTTATGAACCGCAAGCATTCGTTGGTATCTGTATCAAAGACTTTCAGAGATCTGAGAATGTATTGCGGACGACGGGATGAGAATGTCTCACCGCATGTCTATTTCTTTCTTGGTTATCAGAAGATAAGAGGAGTTAACGTCCTCTGTGTTCTTTCCGCATTTCTTGTTGAGGGTCAAGCTTGGCCCGAGGAACTCGCTAGACAACAGGTTAGCGACTTGGTTTAGCTGTCAAGCTTACACTCACTCAATGGCACAGTACCTTTCAAACTCGAATAAAAAGAACGTCTCCAGTACGGCGCACAGCAGCTTTGGATTTTTCCTTGATTTTTCCTCTCTTGGGTAAATCTATCGGTAAACTATGTCTTGTAATGCCGGTGCCCGGCTTACAGATGAGGGGGAGCTTGCGTGAATTCCGTCGACTACACAGAAGTACGACAAAAAAAAATCAAAACTGTGCATCAGTCCAATGGAAAAAAGAAAGCTATCTCTCGACTTGAGAATCTCAGAAGTTATGTAGACTGAGAGGCCAAGTTTTGTCCTTAGATCAGCCTTCGATTCACAATTTAAACTCAAGGCGCCGGCATCTTTCCTATGTCTATCTCACCATGGATTGCTCAGGCGGAAACTAGCCAATCTGATCAAGGATACTTCCGAACACGAACTTCAATCCCGAAAAACCGAAATTGAAAAACTTACCACCAAACTGCGCACACAGATCGTAGAGTTCCGAAAAGTTCAAACACAGATCGTGCCAAAGATTGGAGATAGAGCTGCAGCTCAGGCCTTGAAACCGCTAGCGCTTCAGCTTGAATGTCTGTATATTCCGTCGGATTTCGATGCGGCTGATAGAAAAAAGCTCGGACTTGATGAACTTGCGGCCGAAGAAGCAATGTGGAGGGAGGGGCGGTTGGATTTGGAACCTAGGCAAGTACATCAGAATGACAGACGAAGAGATGGATGCTTGGGCAAGTGAGGGTATGTTGCGATCAACGTTCTCAGTTCATGGGAGCTTACAAATAAATTCCAGGTGATCGTGTTCAATGGTTCCGTGCGGAGGCAGACATGCAAGCTGGCAAGAGCAGATTGAGCAGAAGCTCGCTGAGCTACTGCGCACCCGCCGAAGCTTCTTGAAAATGGAATCGGTTTGGCTGGAATTGGCTGGCTGGAATTGGCCCCGTTACCACCTCTGGATCGCCCCGGGGCTGCTGCACATGCTCGTCAGAAAGCTGCAATGTATCAGAGGCGAGCATCTGAGGCCTATACAAGGCTCAAAGAGCTTGGGTATGAGAGTCTGCTCCGCCGCACCACGTGATGAGAAATGTCAAGCATGTCACAACAACGCCTGTACCACCACCATCTCGAATCCACTCGCACTACCAAGGGGATACCGATCCGCGAAATCCGTACCGGGGGTCGAAGTTTTTTTTTCAGCGACTTCGGGCGACCCCCCCTCCCGTCCTGCTGCCGTAATATGCCTTATATGGTAAATTCACGTGATCTTCCCACCGCCCAATTTGTTAGCTGTATCAAATTTATGTGTTTTCGGACTCAACATCAGCATTTGAAGCGAACAATCTGTTATTTTGCACAGTTCCACGTACCTGCACTGTGCAAAATTGATATTTCTCACCCAGTCTTCTGGACCAAACAACAGCATACACACTGACAGCCGAGCTGCCGAGAGGCCTGAGCGGCGGTCAAACCCATCTGACGGTGACAATGGTGGCCAGAGTTGGATCTGAAGATCTGAAGTACTGAATTGCTAAAATAAGGCTGCAGAACAACGTAAGATAGAGAGCGTGGGATCCCCGCACCCTTATGTCAGCATCACACTGTGACATTGTCACGCTCGACGTCGAGGGCTTATAGCACGATGCTAAGGTCCAGATTGGGAATTTTGCCCAATACAAGTCTTAGATAGAGGTTCAATTAAATGTTCCTATTGTGCAGAGTTGCCAAAATGTCCCCTGGTCTCTTGCTACAGTGGCGGCGCCATCTGATGCCACCCCCCAAAAAATTGATGTGACCCCAATCGACTCCATTTGCATCAAAAGTTCCAGAAATAGGCTGTTCTATTTTTAGGGGTGGTATCAGATGGCGCCGCCACTGTATGACCCACAAAAAAATCAGACCAATTTTTTTTCTGAGTGTTTCTATGTGGTTTTCTCACCAAATGGGACACTTTTCAAAAATTTCGGAGGAAAATTTGGCCAGCACAGCCACAGGATAGTCATCTCGGCATGCTTCGGCAGCTCGCTTAAGGGTGGGACCTGTCAAACCTTTGCGGCGCAATGAGTGACAGAACACTGACAGAACCTCCTTGCAGTGTGGAAGGTGCTTTTCAAACCAAAAACCAAAATTTCAGAGCCGAAACAGCGAGAATGTCTTCTAGGTCAGCCCTTCCGCAGGCCGAAAAGAGCACGAAATTTTTTGTGCGACTGGGGATTTGGCCGTGGGAACGATTAATAAGCGTTACATAACGTGCTTAAGTAAGGTGCGGGAATCCCACGCTCTCTATCTTACCTAGCATATATCTGCTGCATACAACCCTCAGAACCGAGTTACAAAAAATGATATGAAAGTTTTTTCTCGAGGCCCTTGGGACCCCCCTCCCCCCCTTCTATATAAGGAAATTTCTTATCTCCGAAGGCCCTTGCGCACTACTGTGCTATTTCGACCGTAGATTCAATGGGTTTGAGGTGTGACGCTTCATCTTCACTTTTGCCATCATTCATCAGTGATCGATTTGCCTTTTAGGGAGATTTTCGTGTTTTGCCGATCAATTTTGATGGGAAATGGCCCAAAAACGCGGCTCATGTGCGATGGCTGTGGACGCCCATGTCCTTATTTGGACATGGGACTGCACCCGTGTCTCCTCGGCCCGATCATTTCTCTGTGATCTGGTTGTTCAAGTTGTATTCTTCGCTATGAACACGTCCCGCACGATCTAACAAGCTAGAAATTACTTTGAATTATTTACCTCTCTGTTTCTGTCTACAAAATGTACAATGCAAACTGAACTCAAAGCAGTTTGAACTGAAACCCGACAACTTTTCAGATGTTGTCGATGGGGGTGTTACTGAGCTCAGAAACCAAACAGAAAATTATCTTCGACGTATTGTCAAGTTCAGTCAGTTATAGTTCACAATTTCCAGTGCCGGAATGGACAAGAGAACGAATTTATAAAGGACAATGCATGATTGTACAACAGCTCCCAACACACAAAGGCAAAGGTGACATCCGGCCGCAGAGTCCAGACGTAACGAGCCCGATGTAAGTATCAAGCTTGTAGAGTAGCTCATTGTGGACAAATAGTAGAACCTTACCTCAAAACATGAAGTCAGAATTTATTATGCTTTCGTCAGTGCGCAATGTGTGAGAGGCAGTCGACGGAAAGGAGATGGCGGCGCTTGACAATGTCGACAACGACGTGTATGTGAGATGCGAGAAACTGAAGAGCTGTGTTTCCAACAACTTGATGGATTAGTAACATCCAACGCAAGGACAGAATACACATTGAAAAAAGGAACCGCACACCGACTTCAAGACACGGACTTGTGTGAATTCGGTTATTCTGGTCAACGTGCTTCAGCGCATGCCGGGAAGCTGCACCTGGCGGCTGTTTGAAGCAGCAAGCTGAAATATATCCAAGGCAGCAGAGTAGAAGTGCAGTTGGTGAAGGCTCTCAGAGTCGAGGCAACGCAGTGTTTGCTTCCAAGAAAGAACGGCAAAGAGAAAGCAAGGTTGGAAAAAGAAGCTGTCAAAGCATTTGAAGTCGAGTGTCGAATGGATACAGCAGACATCAGAGAGTACAGCAAGTGCTGGCACGCGACACGTCCCGTCCAGATAAGACTCCGAGTCTTACTCTTATTCGGGCTTGAATGAGAACAAGATGTACAGAAATCAGACTGAGTTGGGTTGCAACGACTCAGAAATTTAAGCCAATAGTCAGAGACAAGCAGAGAGAGAGACAGAGCAAGGCAGACTCGCAGAAGGACGCGGGAGAGGGAGTCCGGGACAACTCGGAGGACGTTCCGTTGTTGTTGCGTTGCCAACGCCGGTTGCGGCAATCTAAATGAAAATATCTTGAATTACATTGGCCAGATCCTTAGGCCATTCGGGGAATGGACTAAGGACGTGCCGCAATCTTGAATTCAAGCCGCGGCCGGATTAGAACATGGGAATCAAGATGAATTCTAACTGCAGTGTACGTTTGAGAGCATATTAGGCCTCGAGAAGCTGGGGGCAAATGCAATCTTGAATTTGAAATTCTCTCTCTTTTTCCCCCTTTTTTTCTCTTTTTTCGCAACTTGAATAACTTGATTTCTTCGGCCCGTCCACAGACATGGGACATGGGCCAAAAACGCGCTGTGACACGTTACGAAAATAAAATAGATTCAATTCAGGTCCCTCTGTGACCTGTGACTTGAATCTACGGTCGAAATAGTACACAGTACACTGCCGTTGTCACTTCAACATCTCACCCACATGCAAGGCTCTTCAGTACCCTAGGTCAGCGTCAATGCACCTCCACCTCTACGACAGGGTCATCGCGTCACCCACCGTGTCTGGCGAAGGATTCAAGCTGCACAAAATGGCGATAGGAGTGGCACGTGGCAACTATTTGGAGCGGTTCTCCCCCACTATTCCTTCCTCATCCACGGCTACCCCCCCCCCCCCCCCTCATTCTATCATTCTACCCTTTGTTCCTCATATTGCTGGGACCGACCAAGGGCCCTACGTATGAGGTTCAATACCTTTATATTTCCTACCTTTATTGCCCCAATTTTAAGTGTTGTTCCTCGTATCGCTGGGTCCGACCAAGGGCCCTACGTATGAGGCTCAATGCCTTTTATTGCTCCGGCCTCTCCCTACTATTCATCGCTGTTATCTTCTTCCATTCAAGCCCACTAATTTGACTGTCAAACAGATTATTGTTGTGATCCTGTTCCTTACTCACTAAGGGTCGGTTTTATCTTCAACTGACCCTGCTGTTTTGTTCAACAAGGGGATTAACAGTGATCGCGCATCGTCGAGTAGTTGATCTGTTCTGTTTAACCCGGATTTTGTAGTGTTGTCAATACTGTACCAATCTGTATGACTGAAACGCAAAATGGACCGTTACAGGCTGAAACGCTTGAAACGGCTTACAAATCACCCTTTTATGGAAGGTGACCTGCCTTATATGGGTGATTTGTAAGCGAAAAAAGGCCGCCGTTACGCGTTACGTTTCAGTCATACAGATTGGTACAGTATATTTGCATTTATTTCTCTCCACTGACTGATTGAAGTGTTCTGTTAAACAGTGGTTAATCACTGTTGAACGAAGGTGAGGAGGGTGGGTGAGACTAGCACGGGTTCTCAGGATTTGCGCCCGCCAAGCGGGGAGGGTGTTTAACAGAGGAATGATTAAACATGATTTTATGTTGAGACAGGCATTGATTAATCAAACTTCATATAGGTTCTTTCTATTCGTATCGACAAAGTCCCCCGTGCGCAAACTCTGCTTGAAAGTTATCTGCTCCAATATGGCAAGGTGTGTTGGGACTCGAGAACATGAAGCCCAACCACCACTGGGCAGTACTCGTCATCACAGAAAGTAACCGGAAATTGTGCTATTTTGACGCGGTCACGTGTTTTTCTCACGGAACTTGTATACTATACTGTAGTTTGGTATGTTCCATTTACCCCGTATGAGTTTGAAGAAGATTGCCGTTGTATACGTTGACCAGGAGTCTGCACAAATTCGAGAGTGCCTCGGTTTGCAGTAGTTTGACTGTGAATAATGCAGAGAATACCTGTTTGAGACGCATGTAGGGAGATTGTGGTGTGATAGGGTAGTTGTTCAGACTTAGGGGTACCCTGAGCAGCCTCTTGTATGACCTTCAACCTGCTTGGCAAGAAAAGGTGCATGCAAAGATCTTAGCCAGAATTGTTGAAATTGTGGTTTTGGTTCGAAATGAAACTGTTGGAAGGTACACGAATGACGCATAATACTAGTTCAGCGTCTTATCTTGTAGTTACAGACAGTTTGGAAACAACTGCCCTTTAAAATATGACTTTCAGCTGTGAAAATGTTGCAGCACGCAAATCTGTTTATGTTTGTTGTGTGCCCTCGGACAAAACTTGCCTAGACTTTGCATTTGCACTTATCTTTCCGGTCCAATTCTTGTGCTGTGGAACCATTCCATACATATCTACTACCCAAGAGTATCAAACTCATAACTATGTGCCAAAATCATTGTCCAATGCTGCGCTTTTGTCGAATTGCGCAAAATCACAAGTGCCAAAGTTATTCTCAGTCTACGAGCTGTACTGAATCTTCCTGGCTGAGATGACCAGTGCATGAGATGTCAGTAGATGCCAAACATTATGTTCATAAAAAATTCACCACAAAAAACTACAAATTTGGCCTAAACCGATCAAATTTCCGGTTACTTTCTGTGATGACGAGCATTTTGTGGGTCCGAGTTTATGTTTTGATTGCTTAGAATAAATACTAGATCATCTCCATGTCACAGAGCAACTACAGGGGAGGGGTGGCCGGAGGGCCGATCACAGAGCTGATGATTGCGTGCCCCGGGGCACGCAAGGCATCAGCACGTGACCTGTCAGGGCCAAACGTAACGTACCCCACGAAAACAAAGCTCAGTTATTAGCTAATGCACGCAAGAACATTCCTTTCCACCAGTCTCTAATTCCCAATTCTCTCATCACGGATGGACGTCGACCAATCAATATCATCGTCCGTGGACCGGAACTGGCCCACTCAAGGCCCACTGAATGGATGGTTGATCGGGAGACAGATGACTCTTCAGATGAGGAGGAGGGCGAGGAATTGTACCACTAAATGCCTTTCATTTGTATGAACTGTAATAAATTCGTCCACTACTCATAAACCACCCAGTCTGGCTTTCCGTTGAATTCCGGTTGAATTTTGTTTGTGAAGCAAAATGAATATAATACCGACGAGAAAATCACATGATCAGATAGATATCGCCAGATAAATACATGTTCTCCGCCAGATTTAGTCGAGCTGAGACCTTATTGAAGTAGAACGAAGCTGGAACCGGTCGAATTTTGAGGTTGGCTGAGAACAAACAAAGCCAAACAGCACGCTGATTTCATGGGCGGTGCCGGTTCCCATGTACAGTAGCAATCTTGCTGAATTCGGGCAACATTATTGGCTCGAGCAGTTTTTCGCCCGATTTGGGTAACCAACTTATTCAGTTGACAAACCTCGGAACCGCCTCAGGAACCGCCCTCATATCCACCTTCAAAACCCTTCTGCTCCTGATGAATCCGGTTGCACACTCAGGGGCCCTGTTTTTTGGATTATTAATTTTGACAGCTAAAGCTTATAGGTAACTGGTAAGTATATTCAAGACACTGGTATTATTAGCACAAAGTCTGGTAATTCTTTTGACAGAAGTTGCTCAAAGCATTCCCTGAGCCACGGCACTGGTGGGAAAGTGCTTGTAACTTGAGGAGGCTTGTAACTTGATTGAAATGATGCTTACTGAGTTCTTTCTTAATGGGAAGGAACCACTGAGTATATACTCTAGGTGTTGGTAGGGTATATATATTTATTCACAGCACATGAGGTTCAAACAGGCCAATCCTATCCTATCCTTAGCCTATACTTGAAAACAGGGCCAGGCCATCAGTCGCGTGACTTTTGACAGAAAATCACGGGGGTCTTTGTCGAGATGTTGAGATCGTACGAGACGTCGCGAGCGGAGCGAGCGCAGCGGGGCAGCCCCAACAAGCTTTAGCGGCAGAGGGTTTTGACTTGCCCGTCACCAGACCCTTGCCGGGAAATACGTTATTTGCACGTGACGCATTTACTTGCTCTTTTCCTTTGCTGTCATGTCATTACCCCCCGTCTTTTCCTGGTGTGGTGCTGTGCGTCAACAGGTAGCTTCTCAGGAAAGATATTTTGTGCTGTGGATGTGTCCTGACGGACTCTATTGTGATTGGGTGTCGGGGGAAAACTTGGAGTTGGATTATTTTGCACGTATAGAGAAGTAAGCCTGACTGATTCGTTGCAGACAGCATCGTTCCCTTCTTGGCAATTTCGTCGAGGAGCACCCACAAGGCCATATATTCTTGTCCTCCGATGCCGAAGACGAGCCTTGGGATGAAGGCTCATCTTGGGAGGAGGTTCAAAACCATCTGGATGACATTGGACCTCAAGACTCCGGTGTTTCTGAGCCATTGAATCTCGATGCTCTACCTTCCCTGTATGAGTCCTCCGCAGCGACTTCCCAAACAAGCTGGGAGGATATTGTCGAGAGGGTTGGCGCCCTTGAAGATGTTGATGGCCAAATCATGGTCATTTATGCCTCGTTGAGTTGAGGAACTAGGAAATTGGCCGCTAACTGACTCTTCTGGATAGTGCTGGAGGGTGGTACAAAGACCCCATGCAGGTGGCAAAGGATAGGTTTCCTCAAAAGGTCGGGCCGCATCCTCTTAGTGGTTTCTTGTACTCATTGGATCGCAGTTGATTGAGTTTCTCCTCCTCCATGCAAAATGGGCCGAAAAGTCTTTTTGAGGCCTCCAGCATTGAGTCGGCCCTTACGGTTACAGTACTATGGTAAAGATCCTCCACCCATGGCAGAAACGAATATTAATGGCCGCGGGTGTTTCTAGAAACACCCGCGGAGTATATACAAGAAACGAAAACGAAAACGACTATATATAGAATAGCCGTTAGATGGCCGGTGGCGCCCGTCGGCAGCAGGTTCAGAAACGAAAATGAAGCAGTCGGCACGGAACAAGTCAAGGTCGGCTCCATGACACCAAGGGTCACGGTCACGCAGATTGAGATGCTCGTGCAACTTAGCTACTGCCGGCAGCCAAAGGAAAGCAAGAGGAGGGCGGACAGAAAAATTACGATATCATGCTCAGAAATTTGGCGAGAGGGGGGGGGTCACGGGGTTCGGTCCGACCTCCGCACACCGCAAATGCTGGCGAGACATGTTTGGACAGTGTTTGGATGCTGACGCAATGTAACCTTGTCATCCTTTCTGCCGAAACCACCGAAGGCCGAAGTCCAAGATCAATCTGCGAACTGCATACAATATGGTCCTGACTCCTCGCACAGTAGTGCTGCCGGGAGCTGGAGTTAGCTCCGAGCTGAGTTCAGCTCCAACTCGACCCGTTGCCATAAACGGCACCTCGAGCTGATGGCAGCTCGCCTCGCCTCGGCACCCAAAACAGACACCGTGACACTTATGACAGCGTCACTCTGTGACTGGCGCGTCGACCACAATCCTCTTCCTCCCGCAGAGTCCCGCTCACTGTCCAGCGCGTCCCTGCCGCGAATCGACCCTCCTATGCTTCAAATTAACCTCGCTTGGCATTGACGTCGCCGCCTAACCACTACGCAGGACGTGAAACGCCCCACAGATACCACGGATGTCTGGTATTTTGTTCGAGGTGTTCACAGCTTCCGCGCCAACCGTCGCACTAGAACCTACGGAAATGAAGCAAGATCGACCGGATAAACAGGTGCTTTTTCGTTTATTGTGCCACCTGTCCGTGAGTTTTCAAGTGTATTTTATTGAGTGTGCCCTATACAAACTAACCCCTTGTTCCGTTAAATATCCAAAGTGGAAGGCATGGAAGAATGGTCCCGGCCAAAAACAGGACCATTAGAAATTATCTTGAGGGAGAACATGGGACTTATAGAATCTTCCTGGGCTTCGCCCGTTTAATTTTTGCGTTGTATTCACTTGTATGATAATTGTGCTTTGTATTCCATAATTTACTTATCAACTGTGTAGTTTTTCATTGTGGAAATGTTTATGATACTTCTTAGATAATTGTAGCACATTTTTTAGGTGTATACGAGGTCGAAACAGAACGACGCAGCTTAAAACCAGCAGATGAGAGAGCGTGGGACGAAAACTTCCGTTTATGGATGCGAACTCCGAGCTGCCTCGGCCCAACTCCGAGCTCGAGCGAGCTGATGGGCAATCACCTCGAGTTCAGCTCCAACTCAGCTCCCGGCAGCACTATCGCACAGACATAAAAACTACGCAAAAAGGGATCTGACACATAACTTGTGGGGGCCTCTCACTTTGTGCTAAGAAATCTGTCAAGAATTGAAAGAGCTACATCAAATCTAAGTGTCGCCTCTTGAAGAAATCTCAAGGAGCTCGGACCGACCACCGACCATCGGCCGAGGGAGGGCATGATATCCGGATTTGTTCGGCCGCCCACCTCTTGAAGGAAAGCAACAAGAAACCCACCTACGTTTCGAGATATTTATGTGGGTGCACTCAAGGGTTCACACACTGACCAGCCTTTTCCCGCAACATACGCCACTGAAAGATGTTGGAAAAAGCAGCTGGATGAGAGTGCCATCACTGAAAAGCACGTGTTCAGATCAATTTCCACGATCCAGAGATCGCTCACCCCTTGCATTCCTATTTACCTTTAGTGTTCGTCTATATCATGTTTGCCACGAATCTCATACTTACGTATCGTAAAAACTTTCTATTTTATTGAAGTGCAGAGCTCACTGAGTGATCTTCACTCTTCAATTAATTTAGAGTGCTAAAAGCCTAAAACACGCCGTGTGCGTGACCTGGTACAGCGACTCGGACTCGTTCGGCACGCGGCCGATGACACGATAGACCACATACATTGATATACTGTGACTGTGACATCAATCCAGTCCTTTCGGCTTCTTTGCCGTGTTGAAACCGGTCATTTTCGTTTCTGAATGTTGGCAATTGATGGACTTGATGGCCTGGAAGGCCGCCTGATCAATATCAGCTAGCCGCGTTTTCGTTTTCGATTTTCGTTCATACCGGGTGTTGAGGGTGTTTCAGTAAATTTCGGCCATCCGCCAGGCCGAATGGGCTAAAATAGGTTGTAGACCTAGATATCTGATTGGGGGAGCTTGCCCAAAATCCGGATGGCTGTGCAATGTTCCTGGATATTTCGGAAATTTCCGGGTATCTCCCCCATCAGGCCTGATCTCTCACGGGCGCAGTGGCGGCGCCATCTGATGCCACCCCCAAAAAATTGATTGCTGCGAACCATAGCGGGCCCTTGGGGGCGGCGCCGGGGCGGCCGTTGATCGCTGTGATGAGCGGCGTTGTTTTCTCATAAAAATATGCAAATGATGAAAGGGGATTGATTTTAATGGTTCTTATAATGTTCTTCTGGTTTATCCGCTCTCCATAGGTGCAGGAGCAGTGAGACGGCGAACCTCAGTCAGGGGCCGAGCGATGGGATCAGGGATTTTGAAGTCCGACATGACATATGCATGACCGGCGGTCAACCGCCGGCCACAATTTGATGCCGGTTTCCCCAATTCCCGAAAGTCCTCGAAAACTGGAAGTTGGCCGTATCGGAAGTTGAATTCGCTGCATGAGACTGATATCAGCTTGGGAATAACCCATATTAAGCAAGAGATTGGAAGATCCATTCGAAGGGGAACTAGACCGGCACCAGATGGAATCCCAGTGACAATCGACGTCGGAAAGCGAGCGAAATGGACGAAAATATAGCTTCGTAATCGTAGAATCCGCACAGATACTGTAGTATTTCGGTCAATTCTCCTGGCTTGTGACCCGTGACACATGGAAACGAAAAGGGGTATTCATAAATCGTCCGGACCGACCGTGACACGAAGAAATATCCATAAATCACCAGCGGCCAGCAGGCAACTTCCTGAGCATTCTTAGGGCGTTTCAGCACATTTTCAACCCAAAGAAGTCCTTGAGACCAAATTTTTCTTGAGTTGAACAAAACCTCATGACTTGGTATGGTTTTCCCTGCAGAAAAGGGGCAATGAAAGTGTAGAGCAAGTGGAAAAGAAGTCAGCGAGGCTCCAAACACCAGGAACACCGTCCGAGGAGAAAGAAATGGTGTGTGGAGGAAGAATCAATTTTTTGACACTCAAATTTGTGACATTTTGAACCGGTTCGTAAATGCTATGAATTGACCGAATCACTACAGTAGAATCAAACTCATAGGTCCGACGTCATGTGCGAAAAAAAAAGTACAAACCTTTCAGCTTGCTGCGATGACCGAGATGAAATTCCGCCAAATCAGATGAATAGACTTGAACCATCGCGTAGTGTGTTGCAGTCATAAATGTAGACAAAGCAGGTATTGTTTTCGCAGTACATGGGCCCAGCGTGATGAATCAGAAGACGATTCACTTCCGCGAAAGCCACGAGAAGGTAAATTGTGCTATTCGTCAATCCCAAGGTTCCGTTGCACCTGACGTGGTAGAGGCACTGTCCAGATGTACTCCAGATGGGTAGATCGAACTATCGGAAGATACGGCACTTGAAATTCACTCGCCGCCTCATGAAGATGTGCAGGTGGCGGTCTGGCAGATACAGCACCAAACGACGATCAATCCAGAAAAATCGAAAATTGGCTGCAGCATATTGAGCAGTGGCAGGCGGTTATGGAGTCATGCCGAGAAGTTGCCCAGAGACGCATAAACCGCAGATAGTCAATGCTAATCTCGAGTGGTCTCAAAAGAAAGCACAAGGAATAGGTAAAAGTCAGAATGACGGCAGATCAAAAACACCGTAGGTAGGGGCCACGTCGTCGGATGAGCGAGTCAGATTAGACACTGCGTCGGAAACGAGAGCTAATTTATGATACGGACAAATGCCCAAGTAAGATTGGTGTACGACGTCAAAGAATCCTGAGATGAGTATGTAGGGTCTTGTTTATTGATCAAGTTTGTAAGCATGTTTATAAACACCGGTTTATAAACCGGTTTTTAAATGGTTTGGCCAGAAACACTGGTTTTTAATTCATTGTGGCTGTGTGGAATACACTCTGGAAAGCCCGCTTTGCACACAAGTTTGTGAAGGTCAGTACCAGCCAGACAACGATACAACATCCATTTCTATTTTGTGCGCATTCTGTTGTGAAATTACAGCTTCGGACTGTTCCGACACATCAATCACCCACTTCTGATGGCAAGAATTGGCTCAAAAAGGATAAGATCCAGCAAATTTAGGCGGATTTTGTTGTTGACTGTCTCGTGTCGTGCCAATAACCTCTCTGAAGCTCGCCGGGGGCGAAAAACGAGTCAAGGACCGGAAAAATCCATTTTTCGCCCAATTTTGCAGAGGGTGTTTAAAAACCGTTTATAATTGGGCTGGGAATTAAAATCACGACCCTAGAGATGAGTTGCACAAATAATTGGGAACCCGGAAGAGGGACACAGCAGGAAAGAAAATCTTGAGGTATTTCCAAGACGACGAATGTCGAATGAGCTGGTATACACTGAGGGACTCTATCGACGAGTTTACGATCGGCCAAAATGAAAATTATTTCCCTACGAATATACCACAGTTTGAGACGCGTCCACGCCAAATGGCAAAGATGGCAGGGGAATATCACAATCTAGTCCAAACCCGAGTTGAACCAGACGAATATGGCCGATTAATGGCAACCGAACTGTCGGATGCTGGGCGCATGGATAGGGAATGCTATCTCCTATATTACACCTTAGCCGTCTCGTCGAGAAAATTACCTGTGATCTGCGCCGGTAGAGCGCAACCAAACCACACATTATCAACATGGTCATTGGCGGAAGGACTCAATATTTAACCCGAGTGCAAGGAATGCCGAAGGAAATTGAGATAACCCTCGCGAAACTGGAACATGACTTCCTATAAAGGCCCGAGTGGGCCACGATACAATTATTCGCGATATTCTTGAGGGTGGTAAACAGGTGTTAGATATCACCGCAAGAAATGAAGCCATCGACTTGTTAAACTTCCAGCCATATCTGACGCTTGACCGGAATCGACCGCAGCGACTAAATTCAAGTTGCGGTTCACAGCACTGTCAGTTTCGCGAGATATTCAACTGCAAATGCCTATAAGTTATGGAAACATGAGGCATTAGTACAGACTCTTTTCAAGGCAGCGTGTAGAAGAGATGCGGCGCCGTGCCTGCGCGTAACTCACAACGTCACAAATCTCAATGACTTGATAATGATTACAGAACGGAAAACCACGGTCGGCCGTAAGCCTCATCAAGTCAATCATCCGGCTTCGGCCGTAAAAACTGCTCTCCCTGCACTGCCTGATACAACATGTTGCGTTTAGAAGCTAAAAAATAACACTCAGAGTTGTTCAAGCGTAGAAGCAACGTCTATATTCACCTAAACAATAATACTGCGAGATACATAAGTAACGAGCAGATAAATAAGTAAGTAAAGAAATATACCTCAGAGTTGTTCAAGCGTAGAAGCAACGTCTGAGGGATGTACAAGAAACAAGTCCGTATAAATACTAAATGCTAGCTGTGCGTGTATGGGTAACAAAGGTAACAATAATGAATGAAAAATTCGGAAGTTCTACTGTACACAGTTTGTATCTAAGAACATAGCGCGGGATGTGAGTAAGAGTGCGGGATGAGATGAAGCTGCGCTTGAATACTCAACACTCCCCCTCAAGCGCGCTTCAGTCCAAGTTCCGCAGCAAAATGCTTGGCCTTGAGGCTAGGGAGCGCCTTGGTGAGGGTATCGGCGATCATTTCAGCGGTGGGGCAGTAGACGAGCTGGATGGAGCCTTTGGCAATGATGAACCGAATGAAATGATAGCGGATATCGATGTGCTTCGTGCGAGCGTGGTACTGGTGTTCTTTGGCGAGAGCGATAGCGGATTGGTTGTCAGAATAGAGAGTTGTCGGCGCGGAGTCGATAGGAGGGGAGACGTAAGGGCCGAAGACTTCAGAGATGAAGGAGCGAAGCCAGAGACCTTCCTTGGAAGCGTGAGTGGCGGCGACGTACTCGGCCTCAGTGGTGGAAAGAACAACGAGTTCTTGCTGCTTGGAATTCCACGAGACAGCGCCGCCATCAATGATGTAAGCAAATCCCGTAATCGCGCGTCTCTCTTCGTCTTGACTACCATCCGCATCCACCCAGCCAGCCAGCTCGCGCGAAGTCTCGCCATACGTCAATTCCCAGTCAGCAGTACCCTTCAAGTACTTCACCACACGCTGGACAGCTTCCCAATGCGCCGGACCGGGATTCAAGTTGAATTTCGACAACTTGGCAACGGGATAGGTGATGTCGGGGCGAGTAGCGACAGCGTCAAGGAACCAACGGCCTCTTTGTACGGGACGTTCCGCATGACCGCAAACTCTTCCGCAGTGCGAGGGGATTGAGAGGAGGAGAGGTTGACATTGGGATCCATGGGAATGGAAACGGGTTTAGCGTGGTCAAGATTGTAGCGGCGGACGATGGAGTCGATGTAGGATTTCTGGGAGAGGGATAGGGTGCGTTCAGAACGATTTCTTTTCACCTCGATACCTAACAGCCAATGAATTTCTCCCAGATCGACAACTTCGACATGGCGGCCAATACCAGTCTTGGTAGCGTCAATCAATGTCATCGTGGACGCCGCAATCGTGCAGTCATCGACATGAACAGCAAGAATAACGATTCCGCGCTCGTCACGACGGTAGAAGACGGCTTGGTCCGTGCTGCAACGGGTAAAACCTTCTTTCTCGCAAATCTCGACAAGACGCTGATACCATCGACGGCCGCTTTGCTTTAGACCGTAAATCGTCTTCAGCAAGCGGAGGATTTTGCCGACGGAGTGGGGGTAAGGGAATCCAGTGGGTTGGCGCATGTAAATGCGCTCTTCGTCGGTGAGTTTACCATTCAAATATGCTCCTTTGATGTCGATCTGATGAATTTCAAGGTTTAGACGAGCAGCGAGAGCGAGGATGGTGCGGATGGAACTCAACCGAGCAACAGGTGCGAATGTATCGAAATAATCGACACCTTCGACTTGAGAAAAACCCTGCGCAACGAGACGCGCTTTGTAGCGCTGGATTCGGCCTGCGGCATCACGCTTGATGCGGAAGACCCATTTATTCCCCACAACATTGGCGTTCTCGGGTGCGTCAACAAGCTCCCAAGTCTGATTCTCCTCAAGCATCGCTAACTCCTCCTTTATAGCTTTCACCCAGTTCGGCCAGTCGGGCGAGCGGCGCGCTTCCGCAAGATTGCGCGGCTCAAGCCCTTCGGACTCGCTAGTGTCCGCGACTAGCGCATACTCGACATCGTCCATCCCGGCAGCGTATTCAACAGCAGCAGCGGGCGCACGCATGCCCTGGGGAAGCTTGCCGCGGTTACGAGGAAGATTGTCGAAGCTTCCTTCGCCGCTGGCGAGATCTTGGACGTAACGGTTGGGAGCACGATCACGAGTAGAACGACGGACGGCTTGTTGGGGAGCAGGAGTAGCAACGGGAGGTGGCGGAGTCGAAACAGTAGCGGGAGTAGGAGCGGGAGCGGGAGTGGGAGGAACAGAATGGATCGAGGTGCGTGAACGAGTTGGCGTGGTGGGCACAGGTTTGACTGAAGGATGAGCAGGTGCAGACGGCGCGCTCGGCGGTTCAAGCGGGTCGTCGTACTCCCCCTCAAACCCGTCCAACACTGTCAACGGAGTGAAAATAACGGTACGCTCGATTGAAACCTTTCGTTCACCTGGCCAATAAATACGATGACCTTTGCTTTGTTCATCTAGACCCATCCATCGTGCCTCCTTCGCACGAGGATCAAGTTTCGACTGTCCAACAACATCAGGTTGGAGATGAACAAAACATTTCGCACCCCACGCGTGGACGTACGACATGTCGGGAAGGTTACCGGTAAGTGCCTGATAGGGAGTCGTCCCGTTCAACGCCCGAGTTGACGTCCGGTTCTTCAGCCACACAACATGTCGCAAGCACTCGCTCCACAAGAATTTTGGCAAGCCACTCGCATGCATCAAAGCTCGCGCCTTCTCCAACAACACCCCATTCAACCTCTCAGCAACACCGTTCTCCTCCGGCGTATCATGCACGGTGAATTTCTGTGTCGTGCCCTTTGCCGCGAGGTGGTTGGTGAACGCTGCCGACATGTACTCGCCACCACAATCGCTGTGAAGGATTTTGATTGTGACGCCATGGTGAGTTTTGACCCAAGCCTCGAATATTTTATATTTTTCGAAGACTTCTGACTTCCGCATGAAGTACAGATGGGTATGGCGAGTGCAGTCGTCGGTGAAGGATACGAAGTAGCGGCTGTGGCCGAGGGATTCAACACGCGACGGTCCCCAGACATCGGTGTAAATCTCGTCGCCAAAAGCCTTCGCACGTTCGCCGTCGCGGGTCTTCGGCACAGACTTGCGCTTCGTCTTAGCATAGACGCAATGCTCGCAGAAGAAGGGGTTGGAGCCGGGAGTTTCTGGCGCAAGACGAATGCCGGTAATTAAGCCCTTGACAACGAGCTCCTTGACAAGTGGGAGGCTGATGTGGCCGAGGGTGCGATGGAGTTCTTCCTCGGTGAGTACTCGTTCAACGGGATTTGCGCTATCAGGCTCATGGATAACTTTATAGAGCCCCTTCGCCGACTTGGAAATTGTGCCGACGAGCTGACCAGAAGGGTTGGTGATGCGGCACTCCCCCTGGCTAAATGCGAGCGAGTAACCGGCATCATCAAGATGACCGACGGAGACGAGGGTGTAGGCAATGTCGGGGGCGAAGAGAACATCGGTGAGTTCGATGCTGCTCATCGAATTCCCGTTTGGAACGCTGACTGTAATGCTCCCGCTAGCCTTCGCTCCAAAGCGCTGGCTATTCGCGGCAGAGAACTGCTTCGGAGGGATGGGGGTGAGGTCGAGAAAGTCGTCGCAATAAGGTGAGAGGTGCTGCGTGCAACCCGAGTCGTATAACTCCGTTTTAACTGACGCCTTCTCTCCAGAAGTATCAACGGCATTGGCCGTTCCCTCAGCTGAGGTGTGGGGGCAGCCGTAGACGTCGAAATCGTCGTCGTCGTCGCTGTCCGACACGCTCTGCAGGTCCGGCATCGAGTCGCAAGTTGACTCGGTGTCGCTATCTTCATCCTCAGAGTCGGAAACCTCCTCAAGACCCGGCATATCAGCAAACGGATCGAGGGCATCGACGACGTCATCGTCCAGCCATTCAGGCCAAACCTCGGGCAACGCAGTGCCACGAACATCCCCAACATGCGCGTCGGCGCCGGAGTCGGAGGAAAATGACCGGAGGGTGAGTTCGGGTGTGAAGCCCCAACTCTCAAAGAATTCCCCCATGTCTAACACAGTACTAGCAGCGCCGCCAGCACTGCGGGGTTCCTGGATCCTGGTCTTGGTGACTTCATCGAGATCGATGGACTCGACACACCACGCGCCGTCGTCGTCATCAACGGCGTTCGCAGATCCAGCGGAAGCATTCGGCTTCCCATTCCCTCCGCCTTTCTCGCCCCGGTTGGGCTTAGGGCTGGGACATTTCGATTGGACGTGCCCCTTGCCTCCGCAATTCCAGCACACTCCCTTCGGCCGCTGATTATTCCCTTTTCCAAATTTCCCCGACCGGTTCGACTGCGAAGAAGAAGAGAAATATTGCGCGCTGAGAGCGGTGCCCGTGTCCTCGCGGTTTGGTTGTGTGTTACCATTGCGCTTCTTCTTCTCCGCTTCGATACGATCCCACTCCTCGCAGGCAAGTTGGATTAAATAATCCGGTGCGAGCGTGATGGCTTGCGTGGAGGCAGTGGTACCGGAAGAGATGGTCATACCGGTCATCTGGGTAGTGCCAGCCGCTGCAGCTGCGGCTGCGACGGTGCGAGCGATGTTGAGCAACGCCGCCTTGGCAGACGAAGTGATGGTGGTGACGTGCACGCTGCCGCGCTGATTGCGTACCTGGTATATCTGATCGTTGTTCGTTTCACTGCCTCTTTCCATACGGTTCTTGTACGGTTCACCTTACTACCTGACTCATATGTGATTCTAGTATCTACCTTATAGCCTGTACCTCACACCTGATTATACGACTTTCGTAAGTTTCGTTTCCCCTCCGTTTCGGTCCCCTCGTCGTTCTGTAGGCCCTCGCCGTTGCCTCAGACCTCGCCCATGCTCTAGGAGCTTTGTTCGAGCCCACTCGCACTTTCAGATCCTTCCGCGCCGCAGCGCTCGGTTGGCTCGTCAGTGGAAAGGTAGGATTGATAGTGGCGGGGAAGGGAATTAATGATGCGCGTCGCATACTGACTGTCTGTCATAGTGACCCCAAGAGTGATGAGGTTCATGTATTTGGTGCGCAGATTTATCTCGAGGTGGTGACGGAGATCGTCTTTGTCGCCGCAGTTGCAGTTGTCGAAGTCCGCCTGTCTAGAAGCAACGACGTGGGCGCTGAGAGCAGTGACCTTGTTACTGATATACTCCCACATGAGCGCAACGGTGGGCTGGAGATCGGCTTGCAAGAACATGGCATCTTCGAGTCGCTGGGTAAGAAAGTTCCTAGCCTCCGATTCGTGCTTCACCCATTCGTCGATTTCCGCTTGCGCAGCAGGCGGGGTCGGTCTGGTGGTGGTACCATCAAAATGCCCCCAGAGGACTTTTGAATCGACGAAGTTTTTGAACCGTTTGGTGAAGATGAGTCAGTTGCCTCCGTTAGACAGAAGCGTAGGGACTTTAGACAAGGAAGTGAGGTCGGCGGCGGCAATAGTCGTCATGATGGACAAGTATGCGGGGGATACGGAAAGGGTTTCGGGAGAGCAAGGACAAGAGCAATAAGCAGGCTAGTTTGCAGGCTGAGACGCGGGGCCCAATAACCTGTTGCGTTTAGAAGCTAAACAATAACACTCAGAGTTGTTCAAGCGTAGAAGCAACGTCTATATTCACCTAAACAATAATACTGCGAGATACATAAGTAACGAGCAGATAAATAAGTAAGTAAAGAAATATACCTCAGAGTTGTTCAAGCGTAGAAGCAACGTCTGAGGGATGTACAAGAAACAAGTCCGTATAAATACTAAATGCTAGCTGTGCGTGTATCGACCGGGACGGGTAACAAAGGTAACAATAATGAATGAAAAGTTCGGAAGTTGTACTGTACACAGTTTGTATCTAAGAACATAGCGCGGGATGTGAGTAAGAGTGCGGGATGAGATGAAGCTGCGATTGAATACTCAACACAACATGCCGGAGAGTTTGAACCTGAAATCTTGCTACATACCGGAATTGAACATGACGACGGAACCGATTTTGAACGACAACTTTTTGTCCGAATTTTTGGGACGACCTCAACCGGGATTATCATCGGTCCTGTCACGCCTTCCATAAAGGGAACATCTCGTGCTTGAGTGTCCGGCCCTGTAGATGCCTCCCTCACCAATGCCACCTGCCACCTCAAGCTCTCCGCCGTTTCTGGTACCCCCTTGTTTTCCGTCTGACTCTCCCGTCGGTGACAACGCAATATACAGATTGCAACACATGTGTGGTTCAACAATGGTAAAGGGGATGTCGAATACGGTACGGTCAAAGGATGGCAGATTTCCGAGAGCGTAGGTTTAGATCAGGCTTTCTACGCTTCCAAGTGCTTATTATCTATAGGGCTTGTTATCATAGAGTATACGATCGAACAAAGGGGTGTCCGCTGTGTATCCGTCAGTTGATGTGCTTAGGCAAATTCCATTATCTGATCACTCCCTGGGCCTTAGTGCTTTGGCGGTCAATAAAGTCGATTAACGGGCACTGCGCGTATGCTCTTCGTTTTGTAAAAAAAAAAATCAAAATCCCGTATGAACCCGGTTTCCGCTCATACGAGGCCAAGGTAAAGTATATTTGGAGTCAGACTATATACTGGAACACCGACAATACAGTATTGAAAATATATTTTCCGTATTATATTTTTGGGTGAAATATTCTTTGCACATGTCCCAACTGTATTCTGTATGACAGAAAGCGTTAAAAAACAGCTTTACCCCCGCATGTAAACCTAAAATTATCAAGCAATCTCATCCACATCAAAGTCCAGCATTTGAGCCGACTGACGCCTGCTGAGGTTTTTTTCCCAGACGATACGAACGAGGTATGACCGCCATCCCAGGACTCCAACAAGCACGCACGGAAGGTTGCGAGGGAGGCGTTAATTTCCGTCACTTTGAGATTTTGCAGTTGCTGCTCGTTCAGGATTATGGGACCAGATCTCGGCTGTACTGGAGCAGACGACCCATGCCCTGGTGGTGGTAACTTGATGAAAAGAGTGGACAGCTCCTCCGATCCCATTGTTGCCCACGCCTTTTGAGTCTCGTGTAATTTAGTTCTCGATGCACAAAGCTCTTGTATGGAAGGGAATAACTGTTGTTTTTGTTATACGATGACACTGTCAGTCCGGATATTTACCGTTTTGAGCCGGCGCAGTCCCTTACCCCAGCCACCATTCCAGAAACTTGGAATATTATGAGCTTTTGATGGGCCACTCTTTAGTAATTATCTTAGCAAATTCAGCCAAAACATCGGGTGGCCGTTTCTAAATATCATTCGGTCTTTGTCTGACAAACTGCCACAACTTAAAACGTACAAAGAAGATTGGATTACCGTCCAAGACGTCCAATAATTGGTCTACGTTAATGTTTTTCCACGGTTCTTCTGCGCAGTGAATAAGCTTGGGATTCGAGCTGATTGCAGTTATCGGGGGCAAGAGCTACTTTGTGATCCAAGGTTTAAAATTATGTAGACGATTGGTTGACTTCTCAACGTAGAGAGAATATAGCTGAGATGTTTATACCATCGTATCATCAGGTCTATCTCTTAGATATTGCCAGGAGTCCATCAATGAAGCCAGTCGTACTTCTTTGAAACTCCTTTCTTTGAGCCAAAGTTCCGTAGCCCGGCTCCTTAACGAATTTTACATCAGCAGGGTGTGCGAAGAGCCTTTGGACCCATTAAATGGCTACAGATTTGCGCATTATGAAACTCACTGACTAGTGTTTAACCACAGGGTTGCGACATGGGAAACATTGAGCGAATTGTATCAGAGAGGTTGCGGTGAGCCACTGGTGGCTCTTGTGCTGAGCTCGAGCGGGACCGTTGCTTCGGCCTCGGGCCCAAGGTAGCCACTATTTTATCCCATCCATGGGTCCTACGAATAGTGGCTAATATGCCGCGAGCCGGTCATCCAGTCTCGAGGAAAAATAGCCACCAGGGGCTACCGCAAACTCTCGATTGTGTGGCCTTGAAAGATGTAACACTGTGCAGAGTAATTGTCATGAATTTCAAAACCATTTGTCATGAATTTCATATTTCATGATGTTTCGTCATGAAGGCCATCATGAATTTCAAGACTGCTTTCATGATGTTTAGAAAGCCATTTTTGTGAGGTCAGAAATTCCTAACAAAACATCATGAATTTCGGTCATATGTGCATGAAGGAGCTGGCCTATTTTCTGCTATGTAAGTCCACTACTTGGAAGATAAGCCTGAGCTGCTGGATGATTACTTACATCCTTCTAAGACGCTGTATGAGTTCTTATCTTGTACTTGTTCTGAAGTCAACGGGCGACATCTGTTAGAAGATGTGGATAATGTAGACAATGACGGCACATATGGGGAGACAAATAACGCTCTGCAATGGTTCTGTGGGGTACTTGGAGCAATGCCGTGTTGGACTCTCGGCTGGCATCCGGCGGTCCAGCGTTCGAACCTGCCGAGTGGCAGCTCTTGCCTGGGCCGCAGTATATTTTTGGTCCTTATTTTCTTCCAAGCGGTCGCATTTCCTGACCAAACCCTCCTATCCGAATTTTAGTTTTGATCACTATAATCAAATCGGCGACCCTTTTGTATCATTCTCGAAGAATGAATCCCAAGTTTTGCGCCGGCATCTTTTGGTACATGCAAAGCGAGAAAGGTACTCGGCTTCACGGCTATTGCATTCTTTGATGGGGAAGCTTGGGGAAGTTCTGTGTCGTAACTACTGATGCGATCGATTACAAGCCGTGATGAAGAGATCTTTCTTGGCTTGGTAACCAATCACTGTCACCAGTCTTATCTTCTTCCTCCTTTAAAACCATCTCCAGCAAACGCTCCTTGAACTTCGCAGTTGCAATCTGTTCCCAGTCATCTTCATCATAGACATCATCATGGTCTGTATCAACCTCCAGATAGACTATGGAATCAAGCTCTAGATCATTTGGCATTTCTTGATCCCCATAGTCTGATAGCTCCTCTGGATCTGAAGAACAAGGACCTGGACTACGACGGCAGGATCTGCCTGAGATCTTCCACCTTGACTCTTAAGCCCAGAGGTATTTCGTTTGGATTTTTTAGCAGGTCTGCCTCTTTTACTGGCCATGAGAGGAGGGGGAAAGGTGTGCGAGAGTGCCCCACGATTCTTTGCTACATATGTGAGCAGGGATTTCATCGGCAGTTCACCGGAAATGAGCCTGAGAAGGCAGCTGACATGTGTCAGGTGATGTGGGAAAAACATTTAATTTCTCTGAAACGGCTCGATAAATTGTTGTGATTCGTTCAGAATCATAATCCCCTCGTCAATCCGCGTCGATTCTATATTTTTCGAAGAATTTAGCTTGAGTTTTCGCCGGCGGCCAAAATTTTGGCACTTACATAACTTGTTCGGCTAATTCCCGGCCAACCGCTCGATAGAATTATGGTGCCGCTCACTTAGTCACCGCTAGTTTTGTACAGCGGCCAATCTGGCCGCGGAATTTTTTGGCTGATAGACCCCCTAAATTCGCAGATTTTGGCTCAAATTTAGAGCTCTTTTGGAAGGATTTAGCGCGCGCAGCGCGGGAAAAATCATCGTTTTTGCCCTTTCCAGTGGTATTGCACCCCTCGTAAGGCCTCGCTTGAGGCATTTTGCTAGGGGTGGCCAATTCGGTCGAAGGTAAAATATATATCTCGCCCAGTTTTTATTCTGAGCTCAATTCCTCTTGCCAAAATGTAGCTACCATGAAATGGAGCATTTCTGCAAGAGGATTAAAAAATCAGATTTTTCCCTGATGAGATCAATGGGCCATCAATTTCCGTACAAAAGTAGCGGTGACTAAGTGAGCGGCACCATATATGATTTATATATGGATCGAAAGCTCTCAATGAGATCTCTCGATTGGTGTACTTGACGACATGACTTTAATGGGAAAATCTTTCTTGTCAGTTTCGTGTGTCCACAACTGTATATTTCCGGTGATGTTTCTCCAGTCTTGATCAAAATGCATCGAGCATCAAGCCGTGGTGATGCTCATCAAGTATTGATCGATTTGGGCGAACTCTTCCGTTTAACAGGCAAAAACGTGCCGTCCTACGGGATTGCTACGGGACAAGGCTTCTTATATGCGAATGGTGACCTGTTGGGTTGAGGATTGTGCTTACTTATTCCGACATGAGGGTTCCAAATCTATTATACAATTCGTAGTAGAAGAATAGTGTTGCAAGAAATAGGGTACTGCATTGTACATAGGGCTGGACGATTATGATTAAATACGCTTCCAGCCCATCATGTATCATAATTGTAATATAATCTTGAGGGTTGGCCTACAACTAGTGTTGAGTCAATAGCCTGTTTGCGATGCAGCCATTGAATGGCTAATGGCTACGCAAGTGCCCGAATTCCGGCGTATTGACAAAAGCTACCCCCGGTCTGAGCATCCAATTTTCATTCCAAATAGCTCTTCTCGACTCCGACATAAAAGTTTAGCCCATCAAACTTTCCCAATACGGAAATCCGGAGCCATTCAATGGCTCCAATGGCTCTTCGCAAACCCTCTGATGTGTAGAACTCCGATCAGCGCACTGGCCCAAATTTAGAATCTTCGACGTTTTTCGCTTCTCGTTCAGGACGCGTGGGGGCAAGAGGTGTCAGATCTCTGGATCTGCCACACTCTGATGCGCACGTGCATCAGGAGGGGGGCAAAATATTATTATTTGTTTGGCTAGTGATGCGGACATGGATCGACGTGAAACAGTTGTTGTAGGTCAAGATAAAGCTGCAGAATGTGGGGCCATGAGTCTCTAAAGGCCCCAGTCACCAAAGTCTGACCCAAATGTCTCGTACAGAAGAGTTTTCATTATTGATGTCGACGAACAACCAAACATAAATATTTGGCCCCCTTTGAAGCGACGTCAAACACGTGCGCATCAGAGTGTGCCAGATCCAGAGATCTGACACCTCTTGCGTGGGGGACCCAAGGAACCGCTGCCATAAGTTGTTCTCGACGCGTAGATCATACGAACTGCCGAGATATGTTGTCCATAATTTCAAAATAAAATAAAAAAAATACCGAATTGGGGATTTAATCACTGGCAGCATTGATTCTTCCAATACCCTGAGTGGGATATGACTTGACGATGAGCAGTGACTACAGAAATAAGGAGTGAGACACAAGTGCGTATTATTGTTTAATTCTTACAGTAGAACATTATTATTGTTTAATTCTTACAATAGAACATTCAGGAAGTACAGCAGGAATACATTAATAGTGATACAACTTGGAAAGATGCGAGTCCGGGTCGTGGTCACTGGTAAAATGCATTCCTTGTATTCTAGTACTTACCCGTAATGGATATTCAGCCTGTTGAACCCAACAGATTCAGTCATCTAAGGGTCCGAGATAAAATCTCCAAGTCCTCACGTACTTTCTCAGGTTTTACCTACGTTAGGGACGCCATACCTTAGGCCTTGGTTCACAACTACAAACAATTGAAAGTGGGCCCTGCCGCGGAGCGGGCTACACATGGATTATTATGCTGGAGTTGCCGGAAGCGCAGTGTGTTGCGGTATGCGAAGCCGAGAAGCCAGTGCTTGCCGACGCCGGCTTGGTGACGGCACTGAACCCCGCCGCACACTAGTGCACTCCGACTACCTTGCAGTCTCCCAAATCATAGCAGAGGATTCTCTTTCGTCTGAATTTTCCTCGGCCATTTGCGGCTGTCTCTCGAACCCCCCGCCTGCTCGAGCTTTTACTGCTGAGGAATTTCGTCGCACTCTTGGTCGTATTAATCGACAACTGGTTCTGCTCTTCAAGGTGACATTGTCGACCCGGAACCGTCCCAAGTAGCTATCCGGGAACAGTGCAGCACAATGGTGCTGGAGTTTCACACCGATCTCTTGTCAACTCCGACCCCGAGAGGCTGTATTTACCGGACGAACACGTTCAGTATGGTTGCGGACCGAACTTCGTGACAAGTCGCAGTCCCAATTTGGTAATTGATACTGTCACGTCGGTTTTCATTGAGACATCCTGGGATTGTGTAAATAGCATTGCAAGAAGGTAATCTACAAACGTACTGGAGCAAAACTTCGAAAAATCGGTTTTCCATGTTTTGCACGGCAATTTCGCGCTTTTGATTGCGGATCACTCGGACCGGTGGCTGTGCAGCAGCATCAATGTCGCCTGGTCATTCCCGATTTCTTGGTCAAGAGATTTCACTTTCACTGTGGGGTCCGGAAGAAGGGGTTCGGGATTGCAGAGGCAGAATGGCAGAGAAAAACTTGATTAGCTGCCTCAAATTCGTGAGTTTAGTACACACAATTTTGGTTTTTCGCTGTTCAAATTTCGCGTTTTGTAACCCTAAGTTAAGAGTACCTCCGATTCCTCTGAAATAAAAATTTCACCTATAAACCATACCCTAGTTCCTGCTAAATCTCAAATCCCGAAGGATTTTGAGCAAAATTGCGACTGGTCATGAAGTTTTGGCCGCAACCATATGTACTCGCTGCGCGACTCTAGAGAACGTGAAGCCGACGCTTTCTGTGGATTCCTACATAATTCTGGGCCAAGATGGATCTCATGTATCTTGTGAACAGAAAACACGGTATTGTAAATCAGTCTTTGTATTGCAAAGCATTGATTAACTATCCTCATTTCCCTAGGCAAGGGACTGAACAACTGCTCGGTGCGCTCTGATAAACCTCGCGTTCTACAGCACGTTGGCCGACAAACGTTATGCGTTTGATATCAATACAGACGGAGAGGACCTTCGTGAAATGGGTCTTGATATTTACTCGAATTCAGAAGACTGGGGTCCACTCTGAACTAGATTTGACTACAGATGCAGGAACTAAATTCCCAAGTATTCGCGTCGACAAACCACGTCTAGATCTGCTTCCAAGAAGACATTTCAACTTGTACTCGACGGAAGTAAGACGTTCACCGCATGCTGCGGATCACTCTCCTTCTTACAGTCTGCTGAGAATAGGATCGGCCGAGCAGCATACAGGCGGGGATTTGGGGTCAATAGTCCCAGCGCTGCGACAGTGGCCTGAGATGAAGTGTGGTTAGTCAAGACTCAATACCAAAACGATAAAACGAGAATCACGTACCTCTCGTGCAAGGTGTGCCTTTCCTTCCTTCACTCCATTACACAGCACATTCAAGTCGTACCCAGCCAGCGGCAACTTGTGTGCATGCTGTCTGCAAATTCCGATGACCATGTTTGTGCGATCGTCATAGCGCGGTCGTGCCTCTATCGCAATCTCATCCAGCATTGCAACTTGGTGAACAATTGAAGGTAGATCTTCGTCCGAGGGGCCTGCTTCATAGTATGCTTCAATATTCTGTTCCAGGCGACGGTAGAAGCGGCCGCATGGTAGTACTACGACGTGTCGTCGTGACGCTCGGGAGCCCCAGTGCGCGGTGCGAGATTTCCGCCAGACGCGATCCACCAACGCGAAGGAATGCCAGCTGAAGCACCTTCTCCTGTTCGTCATTCCTTGGCTTGTACTTCCCTTCCGCTGCTCGTTGACAGAGCTGTATTAAACCCTTCGTTCCAGCCCCATTTCGATAGCCGGCAGCGAGAACATGGCTAACCCGCATGATTTTGCCACTCGCAATCGCCATCGTAAGTTCTTTCTGGTTGTCGATTGTTGTGATTTTCCTCATTATCGTTCGTGCATCATTCAGCTGTATGAGGCGTTTCTCGCGAAGCTGCTCCATGAGGCGCCGATGCATCTGTATCAAATTGGCGATGGGATGGAAGGCAAGCTTTGAATTCTCGTGCACTCCATTCTGCATGCGCTGAGCAATTCCTTGAAGGACCGAATCTGAGGGCAATGCAAGACATGCCCTGCACTGCTCTGCGGCACCCGTGTAGGTTTTGAAGCAGTCAGTGGCACGCAGGAACATGGACTCATCACGAAGCTCGTATCCCCAGTGCAGCGAGTTCTCAGCGTGAAGGGCAAAGGGATAAGAGGTATGTGGATTCTGACCCGCCGGAAATTCGAGTTGCCAGCCAGGGCATCTCTTCTCGGATATCGACGGAGAGATTCAAAACACAGTACTGTGTCTCTGCGTATTGAAGCAACACCAAATCGACCGTGACATTTCCGTTGCCTTTTTCAAGGTCAACGGCCATCATCGTGACAGTGACCGTTGCTTCAAAGTGAAACGGTTGCGCCTAATTCGAGTGTAACAGCCGCTGGGATGGTTCAACTTGTGTGTTTATTTGGTATCCAACAACCGAGAATTTTGGCTGAAAATGCAATGTATAGAAAATGCCTCGGAATTCTTTCTGCTTTTTCCCGCAAAATGTCACGGTGGCAAACATTTTGCAACGCAACGGAGGTTTTCGTGACCGTGACCGTTGCTTCCATACAGGGAGACACAGTACCCGAGTTGAAGCGGCGAGGAAGATCGAGGATCTCGATGTCTACGGTAGTATCATCGTGATTGAGGTGCGAAAATCTGTAGATGTTATCAGCGGGCTTACAAGTCTAAGAGCAGGTCGCGAACTCTTGGTCAATTCCCTCTTCGAGGAACAACAGAATATCGGAAATATTGCGCAGCGAATATCTGTGCTCCAGCACAAAGTACTCGAAGAAATTGCAAAAGCCATCGAGCCCATTGGGACCGCGGTACAGATACTGTCGCACATATCTGAGGTTGTAATTCCAGGATTCACCACCGAAGGTGCGCTGCAGTAGATTATGGAGCAGCTCCTCGATCGTTCCTGACTTGGATTTTGCGAGGAAGTTTGCTGGATCGCGCGTGAATTCCGTTAGGCTGTTGCCACGAAGGTGAGGGGGGATCTCCTCCATCTTGAGCCGCAAGTTATTCAACGCTGAGATGGTAGGTTTCTCGAGAGTGGCATCATTCGGCGTGTTGTTATCAGAGGCAGAGACATCCTGAGCCTCGAGGGAGGGAGATCCAGCCCGGGACGATGAAGCCATATGCTTTGCTTCAATAGAGAGGTTGCGCAAAAGCCATACGAGCCATCTGGTGGCTTTTGGCGTGTGCGCAGCCGATGGCTCCAATGGCTGCTGATTTTGGGCATTCTGTTCACAACTACATCAAAACCATCTGTGCTTATCTAGATAAAGCCCGGTGATGAACTGCGGACCTTCATGACGGGCAATACCCAGACAGTGAGGGAGAGACCACTCAAGCAGAGAAACTGTTGTTGATGCCATAAATTAACCAAGAATTAGGAGCCATATGCTGCGCACACGCCCAAAGCCATCTGGTGGCTCGTATGGCTTTTGCGCAAACAGGTTAATGTCATCTGCTTCGGCGGCACCAGAAGAAACCAGAGGGGCGCTTGCCACTGTACTCGGAACGAGTCGCGCAGTTGGTTTTCGTTGGAAAAAGCTTGTGAGCTGCTGCATTTTTCCCTTCGGTGGCCCTTTACAGGCACTGCTCTTGTGGTTCATGAGATTGCCCATCCCTCCCGTCCCGACATTTACGATTTGGTGGCATATATCACATTCTAGTTTACTGTCGACACCGTCAGCCTATATGTCGAGTCAATATATGTGTTATTTGCTGGCTGGTAGCTGAACGTACTGTGTTTCGGTTTTTCTTGCTTTTTGCCATGGAGGATCGAATAAAAATTGAATTCGGGACCAAATCGAGACGCTATGGTGCGCGTCACTTAGTCACCGCCTCTCCGTGACAACGCTAACTGTGACCCCAGTTTTTGCCCTAATTTTTATTCCTCTTGCCAAACGACTCCTTTTCAACAGAGGAATAACTTCCCAAGAGGGATTTCCAAAATTTAAATAATTGAAGGAGCTATAAATTTTCACCCCACCCAATTTGGCAGTATACACCAATTTCGATCTTGCTGGCCTCCAGAACCCTCAATACGAGGGATATCAAACACCACTCCTATGCCAAAACCCAAATCGCACCAGTAGGTGCATCAAAAGTCTACTCAAAAAGTTCCCAAATTGGTCGAAATCCAGGCTTCAATAGGGTGTTTTGAAAAAATTTCGGCCTCCGGCCGATTTGGCAGTAGTGCAAAGGAGGCGGTGACTAAGTGACGCGCACCATAGTTTGCTTTTATTTGCTGATATAATGAGGCTTACATCGTGCGAAAATTGTCCTAATCGGGAACGGGAGGTCGAAAACATCGTGATTTGCACTCCATACCCTCGAATGTTATTGTCTGAAGCTTCCAATTGCACTAAAAAGCATTCTTAGAGCTCCAAGGCGCTTCTGAATACTAAGCATTACAAATTTTTTTCGGACCTTCCGGGACCCTCATTGTTCCTTTTGCTGTCCACCGTCCAAAACTCCTTCAATTACTCTTAAAATTGCGTCGTAGGGATCAAAATCCAGATTATCCCGGCTGTTTTGAGTCAGATATTGCGCTCCAAGTAGGAGATACTCTCTTTTGGGACGCTATATTGCATGTTTGACTATGTACTTGAGTTTATCTCGCATGAGTCTCGAGTCCGGTTCGCAACCTACCAAGCTCAATGAAGAGCAGTTTCTTTCCTTCTTTCTTGCGACCAGCAATGCGGAATAAAAAGGTCGCCAAAGATCTACGGCTTCGATGTCAACGATCAGCCATGCTAATCTTTTCGCTCGCACATAACGATTCAGATTCACCGCCTACTTCTATTAAACTCAGCTCCCATCTTAACACCAAAGTTTTGCTGGAATCGACGGGTATTCCAGCTAGCTCTAGTCGCAAACAAAGTCAATTAGCTACCTGTTCAAGTTACTTACCAAGTTACTGTAGGTCTTTGCAGCATCAATCTCGTTCCCGAACCGCATGTTTAGTAATATTCAATCCAAGCCGAGAAATCACAGACATACAGTTTACTCTACCGCACTTTACTTTCTATCCATCTCTTGGCGCAGATCTTATATAAATTTATTGCACTTTCGCTTTACTTTACTTCGATTTACTTTACTTCACCCACTACTTTCTGTAGTGCTCCCGCGTTCAGGTGTGCCGTAGTACTTTACTGTACCGTGTTGAAGTATTTATTATTCCGTTTACTTACCGTACATTCCTTAATATTCCAACTCGCTATCCGTAGAGTTACGCGTCACACGCTCCTTATGTAGTATCGTGTCACCGTCACATTCCTCAGTCGTTTCCTCCACGACTGAGGTATGTGAATCCTTACTTACAGTCCCTACAGTTTACTGATTCTCCCGGTAGTTAATACTTACTTGTATTCTATCAGGTATATAATACACGAGTCGTTTCCTCCACGACTGAGTTTATACTTACTGTATTCTATCAGGTTATGGGCCACCGCGCCTCTGCTTAATCTCAGCCAGTACCGAACCGCTACTTGTCGAAAACTCGACGACTCTCTTTATTATCTCATTCCCCACATCTACCCTGCTTCCCGCCACATTTTACACCAAACTTGTCGACTTCTCGCTGACACGTCATGCCCGATCCTGACACCAAAACTTCGACGGCTTCTTCCTGGGATTTACCCCACGGCGCTGGGACTTTCTTTCCGCGCGGGGAGGACCGCCTCAAGGACGAAACCGGGTACTTCCCGTGGTCCAAACGGATGAAGTCAGCGTACGAGACAATAGAAATCTGGGATATTGTTTCCACGGTATCTAAGCCGGGGGACAAGGCGTCTGCGGAGGAGCACAGGATTTGGAAGAAGAAGGACAGGTCCGCACTCTCATATTTGCTGTCTTCTGTCGACAGCGAGCTCGTTGTCAAGGTCTCAGACTAACGCACTGTCCACCAAGCTTGGACCGCTCTCGAGACCGAGTTTGGGCAGACTGGGACTGGGGGCATTATGCTCTGGTTCCGTCAGCTCACTCGTCCCCTTCTTGACGACGACACACTCGCACTCGATCAGCATGTGAAGGACTTCCAGAAAGCGCAGACTCATCTTACGAAGGCCGGATTCAGTATCCCCGGTCCTATCGTTAGCGCCATCTTCCTCTCCACTCTTCCCTCCGATCCAGACGACCCCAAATCCTACTATTCCCTTGTCTAGAGCGCCAAGATTGACGACACAACTACTCTGGTCTCTACGATCCAGGGTGTCCTCGATTCCTGTCGCCGCAGGAAGTCCCCGAAGACCGAGGGTCAGTCGCAGGAGTCTGCCCTTGCAGCGTTGGAGCACGCTGCCATCGCTCGCGGTACGAAATTCTGTCGTAACTGCAAGCATGAAGGTCATATTGCGGACGACTGCTGGCAACCGGGTGGCGGTAAGGCCGGTCAGGGCCCGAAGCAGCAGCAGCATAAAAAGAAGGGGAAGAGGGGTAAGGGCAAGGAGAAGGCCCACAATACGGATGGAGGGGGAGACGAAAAATCCAATAATGTACGCTTCGAGAAATGCTTAATGGCCTCCGTGGCCGACTTCTCCTCTTACTCCCTGCGTGATGAGAGCATTCCGGCTACACCTCCGACGTCATCCTCCCAGACCAACAACTCCGCGTACAGTGCACGTACAGCGGGTGCATCTACCATCATCGATTCCGGTACATCGACACACATTCACTCCGTTCGACGCGACTTCATTTCTTACGCCCAAGCCGTATCCGGAAATATCAGCGGGTTCGGCAATGGTTCGAGGAAAATCGAGGGTCGCGGTGAAGCACAGCTACTAGCGTCCCATCCTAAGGGTGGTAACGTCCGACTCAGGTTGAAAGCTACCTGTTATGTCCCTGACTCTCAGCAGACACTTATATCAGTGTCGCGGCTTGATCAGGCGGACTGTTACACCGTCTTTGGCGGTGGACGCTGTGTTACCTTTGAGAAGGGTGACAGTGGCAAGCTCATCCGCAACCTCATTTCGTCCGAGAAGGTTATTCTGACCGCCTCTCTCGGCAGCGATCGCCTCTATCACCTCGATTCCTCCTCGTCGACGGAGAATTCTTTTTCCACCTCGTCTCGACCTCCGACCTCAAAGCTTGAGGAGCTGCATCAGCGTCTAGGGCATCTAGGCTACCCTGCGCTGCGCGCTCTCGTTCGGAAGGGTCACATTTCAGGTGTGAAACTATCTACGGCAGAACTCAATGCTGAGCCGCCGGTATGTCAATCTTGCATGGAGGGCAAGATGACTCGTGCCTCTTTTCCTCCTTCGGAAGAGGAAAATGCCGAACAGATTCTCGATCACGTTCATACAGATCTTTGGACTGCTCCAGTCCGTACTCTGAACGGATCGAAATATGCCCTCGCTTTCACCGATGACTGCTCTCGCTGGATTTGGATGTTTTACCTGCGTCACAAGAGTGATGCAGTAGCCGCATTCAAGGAGTGGTTGGAGATGGTCGAGCGTGAGACAGGTCGCAAGCTTAAGGTCTGGCACGTCGATAATGGGGGTGAATTTATCAACGAAGACCTGAAGCGGTTCTTGAAGGCACGTGGTATTCAGCTCAAAACCAGCGCTCCACGTACTCCTGAACAGAACAGTGTCGCCGAACGTCAGTTTAGGTCTATTTTTGACCGCGTTCGCACCGTCCTCATCGACGCCGACCTGCCGCTTAGCATGTGGGCTGAGGCCAGCAATTACATGGTCTATGTCAAAAACCGTAACCCACACAGCGCTCTCGACCTTCGTACCCCTTTCTCCATCCACTTCCCAAACCGCAAACAGCCGAAGTACAGGTCTTTTCACCGTTTCGGTTGCAGGGCTTACCTCTATAACGACAATCCTAATCGCAAAAAGTTCGACCATCGCGGCGAATCGGTTATTTTTGTTGGGTATCCGGATGATCGCAAGGCTTGGAAGGTTTATCGCCCCTCAAAGCGTACCTTCGGGTCGTCGCCTCATATCAAATTCGACGACAACTCAAATTGTGGGGAATTTCGGGCTGAGGGGGATATACACTCATACAAATATTCTTCTCTCAAATCGTCTTCGACCGAAGCTGATGATGATGATTACAGCCCTCCTTCCTCCACTTCTACGCCTCCAACTGCCAATCCGGTACCTCCTCGTGCACCATCCCCTCCTGCTCCGGCTGGACCTGCGGATGTTGTGTCACAACCTAAACCCCGGGCACCTCGTCAACCTCGTCCTCTACCACCTCCGCGCGACCCATCTACCCGAATCCGGGAAGCCGCTGAGCTCAAGGCCGCCACCGCAAACCTCAATTCAGGGTTAGCAGCAGCGCCAGCTCCAGAGGACCCTGACCGTGCGCCGGAAGATTCTGCTTTCGCGGAATCCTGGGACGAATTTGAGTACGCTCATATCATTGGTCCCGGCGAAGTTCCTCGCAACTACAAGGAAGCGATGGAATCGCCCAATCGTTCCGAGTGGGAGAGCGCGATGGAAGTCGAGCTTGATAGCATTGCGAGGATGGGTACATGGGAACTTGTCCCACCACCTCCCGGTGTGACTCCGCTTGGTTCGCTCTGGGTCTATGCCTTGAAGCACGACAGTACTGGTGCCATCACTCAGTACAAAGCTCGTCCATGTGCTCAGGGTACACCCCAGCGCCCAGGTATCGATTTTTCGATGTCTTTTGCTCCTGTTGTGAAGTCAGAGTCGCTTCGTTACCTCCTAACCCTAGCTGCAAAGCTGGACTGGGAATTCCACGTTGTGGACGTCGACTCCGCCTTTCTCAACAGCGAGACGGATCCAGACGAGTCACCTATCTACATGCGACAGCCTCAGGGCCATCGTGTTCGTGGAAAGGAGTACTATGTCTGTCTCCTGAAAAGGGGAATTTACGGGTTAAAGCAAGCCGCACTTCTCTGGTACCAAAAGTTACGTTCCATTTTGGTCAAGATTGGTTTCCGGGTGTGCATTGCTGATCCGTGCGTCTTTATTCGTCGCCTGGAGAAGGCTATTTCCATCATCAGCGCCCACGTTGATGATCTTGGATTATTCTGCTCCTTTGTTGCAGAGGTCAAACTTTTAAAGAAGCAGATTTCCGAGCATGTCCGAATCAAGGACTTGGGAGAGTCAAAATCCATTCTTGGCCTCGAAATCCTGCGTGATCGTGCGAACCGCACTATTTCCTTGTTTCATCGCTTCTATGTATATTGACTCGATTGTGGCTCGGTATCGCATGGAGGATGCACGGCTCGTATACTCGCCAGTCAACACGTCGGCCGCTCCGCTTTCCAAGTCTCAATCTCCTCAGACTTCGGAAGAACTCCAGCGCATGGCCAACGTTCCCTACCAGCACGCCGTTGGTTCGCTTATGCATACCGCTGTTCAATGCCGTCCAGACATTACGAAGGCAGTCCAGGCCGTATCGCAATTTAGCTCCAACCCCGGTGAAGCTCATTGGGAAGCCGTTAAACGGATCCTCGCATATCTCAAAACCACACGCGACTCTGTCCTTGTTCTAGGCGGCAATGAAGACCTTACTCTTCACGCTTTCAGCGATTCAGATTGGGCAAACTCGAAGGATCACGCCCGATCCATATCTGGGTATGCTGTCTTCATCGGATCCAGCTTAATCGCTTGGTCAGCAAAGAAGCAAACTTCCACGGCTCTTTCGACTGGCGAAGCCGAGCTCTACGCTGGCACACATGTCGGGCGTGAAATCATGTGGCTCCGCTCTCTTCTGTTCGAACTTGGTTTCCTACTACCTTCCGGACCGACTTCCCTTTCTATCGACAATACTTCCACCATCCGGATGATTGTCAATACTGATGAAGTCACCGCTCGAACGAAGCACGTCCACATTGCCATCTGGTGGATCCGTGAAGCAGTCCTCTATCGCTGCATCGTCCCCGTTTACGTCCCTACGGAGGTGAATGTTGCCGACTTATTCACGAAACCATTGCCGGCACCACGCCACAAGACTCTCGTCAAGATGTTGGGCATGGCTCCCCGACCGGATGCTCGTTGAGGGGGAGTGTTGAAGTATTTATTATTCCGTTTACTTACCGTACATTCCTTAATATTCCAACTCGCTATCCGTAGAGTTACGCGTCACACGCTCCTTATGTAGTATCGTGTCACCGTCACATTTCTCAGTCGTTTCCTCCACGACTGAGGTATGTGAATCCTTACTTACAGTCCCTACAGTTTACTGATTCTCCCGGTAGTTAATACTTACTTGTATTCTATCAGGTATATAATACACGAGTCGTTTCCTCCACGACTGAGTTTATACTTACTGTATTCTATCATACCGTTCTGTTCTTCCTGCGGCTTGAGCCGAACAGCTCGGTGGATGGGCCGTGTCTGCCGGTTGAGTCGTCGGCAGATGTGCGGCATGTGTCTGACTTTCGGAAATTGATGTGCGGAACTCGAAACACGGCCGGCGAGTTGAAACTGGTGTTCTTCCTTTGCTATCAAACTTAGCTCGACACACAGGGAAGAAGAGAGCTAAGTTTGGCGGCTAGAAAGCTGATGTTTGCCCAGGTAAATGCACTTCTCCGCCTACTCCACGCCCTTAACGCAGAAATAATGTGAATACTTCTGAGTTGAATCTGAGTTGCACCCGATGTTTCCCCCCGTTCTCTCTGCTTCCCTTCGTTTACTTCACTTTGCTGTGCTGTGCTGTGCTGTGCTGTACTTTACTTTACTTTACTACGGGCGATATAAGTAAGTGAACAATGATTAATGAATCATGATATGGGAGTCGCTGCCCAAATGGCATAACTAATTGTATGGAGCACACCTTGGGAGTCATCGCAGGTAAGTCGAGTCAGTATGATGTTCATTGAATCTCACAAATTCCTATCATATTTGACCCAGATTCAATTTCTATCATATTTAAGCAGACTCCAAGCAGTTTACTTCAACGATATAGGGGGAGAAACTCCGAGAAAGTGCGGACTCGATTGATCGACACAGATTTGGTGGGAAAGTTGCTTAGTCAGCGCATGATTTACTTTGGGGGAGTCGCCCATAAGATGGAGGGCGTGGGAACCCGCACCCTTCAGCAGTCCTCTATATGGCTCGCGTGGACCCATACCTCACGGCCGGGTGCGAAGTCTGCCTAGATATCGAGGCAAAAAGTCTGCAGCTTCTTGAGAAGGTTCAACTTAAATTCTTGCGCCGAATGCTCGGAATTGGCTCCCGCTCAATGAAGGCAGTTCTATTTTCCGAAACGGGGATTTGGCCGATTCGTTACCGCCGCATCTATCTTGCCCTCAAAAATCTGTGCTACTGGGTTCAACTGGATGAAGATCGAACGGCGTGGAACGCGCTGCAAGAATCTATCAATCTCGCTCGTCAGCGGAATATTTCTTGGATAAATGACTTGCGGATTGTCCTTTCCAAATTGTACATCCCCGTGACGCTGGATATCTTTGGTTCTTTGGAGGTTGCCACTGTGAAAGAAGCCATGAATCAGGTCAAGCTCTCGATGGAAGCATGGATTGACCATGAAATTACGAACTCTTCACGAACGAAAGACATCTTGGTTGGCAGGCTCGAAATGGATAAGGATACGGGAAAGCCGATTAAAAAGTCCTTTTTTGTTCATTGCTTCGTTCGTTTCGGCAATGGGACAGCCACATAGATGTGGGTGTGGGGAACACACAGCGATGAGCCTTCGCCGCTGAGGCCCAGGTCGTGGGGTGATGGGATGTGCGAGGATGAACCCATTGCCCCACTCTGTGGCTGCCTCTGTAAATGGAGGAAAGTTTTGAAGTTAACGAATAATCAGGCAAATTTAAAAATGAAGGGTAGGGCGGGCGGGAGAAGCAAAAGTGTCGTGAATGATGAGCTCTAGCGAGGCGAGAGAGGGTGAACGGGAAGTCGATGGTGGTGGTAGAAGAAGAGGAGAAGCTCGTATCAGGTCACATCAGATCGGCCCCTCTCTGCTGCATCACAAAACGGCACACTGTCTTCCCAGGCTCAGACAGTGTTTCTTTTTTGTTCATTGCTTCGTTCGTTTCGGCAATGGGACAGCCACATAGATGTGGGTGTGGGGAACACACAGCGGCGATGAGCCTTCGCCGCTGGCGCCCAGGTCGTGGGGTGATGGGATGCGCGAGGATGAACCCAAAAAGAGACGCCCAGACGAGGGGATCCCACAGGCCCACGGCTAACCCAAAACATAAGGCGGCTTTGAATTGACTTGATTTGGGTCATGAAATTCGAAACAACTTGGTTGAGTGGAATGCGGGAGTGGCAAGATTGCGTTTTGGGACAATCAGGTTCGGAAATGCGCTGCCGTGATGGAGTCAAGAAGTAATCCTGTGTGTTATTGGATTTCGGTGTTAAACGTGTCTTGATGAAACTATCGAGACTCGAGAGTGATAAGCTGGGAGGAAGTAGTTGCCTTTAATTGGATACTATTCCATTTGAAAGAGGTTATGAATAGAGAGCAGTAGGGGATTGTTAGTTGAACTTGAGTAGAATCTGAAGTGTTCGCGCCGTAATCTTGAGTAATTGAATATAGAGGTACCATGATTACGTCTCAGGCCCGATGGAAGATATGTGGAATTTAAAATTGAAGAAGGTCCGAAGGTCGCGAAGGAAAAGCAAGCATGAACTTTATGAAGATCCAGGGAATCACGTTCCGTGAAGTCGAGGAAAATCTATGAGGTTGAGCTAGAATAGGAAGAACCCGTGAATTGGATGTATAGAGGAAGTATTGGAGTATTGAGTTGGAGTGCGTCGACTGACCATGGCTTCTTGAGGATTATGCCTTGAAAAAAAAGTACAATTGATCAAGGCAGCGCAATCAAATAGCCTCAATGTATGGATTTGACTTGAAGGACAGGTTCGATAATGCGTAGCTATTAATCGGATATCGGTGAAATGCCTCTTAGAATGCCAACACAAGCTAATCGGGAAAACGATGTTCTCTTGTATATCGTGGTTTGACGGCATAAAAACGATGCTGACGGCCGGGAAGAAACCATTCAATGTAGTGAGACAGTTGCTTGTGGCAGCTGCCAGAGGATGTGAAGTTGCGCGTCTATCAGGGACGCAGAATGGAACGCAAAACGGAGCAGTTTCTTTCACGGTAAGCCTTCGAGTTTGAACCGGCTTCAGACAACTGTCGGTGGGTGGTAATCGTTAGGAGATTGCGAGTGCGACGAGTGCGTGTAATGGTGAATGGTGTAGCTGTTAATGCTGAGTAGTCAAATTTTTTTGATGGCCAGGATTTGCGTTAAGAAATTGGTTGACTCTAATGGATAAGCCAGTTTAAATTGAAGGTTGATAACTTGTAACGTGACAATGGCCGTGAACCAGCGTATGGAATTGAAATTTGAATGTCAGCGAGGTGCCGTGAGCATCAGGTTCTGCACTGAAACGTGCACCGAGTGAGCTTGAATGTGAAATGGTTATCACCTGAGCTTGAAATAAGTATTTGATCGTTAGCGTCAGGCACTGTGTGCGCGGAAGGCGCTTGAGTGTGAATGTAAGTCGCGGGTGACAGACTGATGCTCTTCGGGGATTGGAAAGAGAAACAGAGGCAAGCCTTTGAGGAATTATGGATTCAAGTGAATCAGCGCGAGATGTGGTATGGTTGAAAAGCAATGAGCAAATTGCGAAGGAGAAATGCGAAGCGACGGTATTGAGAGAGTAGAGAGGCCTTGAGGGACGCCCCAGGGAGCTAAATGGAAATGCTTGACCAGGAAGGGGTATTTTATGTGAATGGCGGGGAAAAATATTAATTTGAGCCTTGAAAGAAATGAGATCACTTTAACCGTGGATGTGAGCATTGGAAGGCAACATTGAGCATAGATGCGAATGGAAAGTGTAGCCAGACGAGATGTCGCTGAAGACATCGTCATAAAACGTGAGGTAATTCGTGAGATTGGAGATTACTGAGGCTAGACATCAGAATGACGCCGACTCTAGTGTGAAAGGTGAGAGATAAGTACGCGTGTGTGTGAATGGTTAGCCACTGGGCCGGGATGAGATCGTGCAACATGATGGAAAATCGGTGTGAGTTTGAGTGTGAAACACTTTGGCATTGATGCAATAGTGCGAAAATTAGAGGGAATGAAGGTTTAGTTTCAATGGCAGAGATTGGGATGTATTAAGCAGAAAGGTTGAAGGGCTAAATTCTCAGACTTGAATAGGAAGCTGAATTTCAACCGTAGATCTTGCTTTAAGACGCGAACTGAAATTGAAAACATACGATAAGATGAATGTGATTTCGCGAAGGCGACTCGGAGAACATCGCGAAATCAAAATCCCAAGAATTGTGGTGCGTCATCGAGATTGGACTGCGTGGACTTGCGAGTCTTGAACATGAATGCGAGGGGTCGAGATAGAGGGCTTGAGTATGGATAGGGCGGAGAATGCAAATATGATTCGTGAATATTTCGAAGGATAGAGCGTGGATCATGAGGGAAACCGTGCGGTGATATTTGATCGTGAAAGATGATTTGCCAATTTTGACGGTAGAAGCGCGCTCAAGCAGCGCGCGCCTGCCGCTTCGCCTCTAGCACCCTGAAGCGGAGGGCTTGAGTAGCGAAGTGGGAATTGCAGAGTCGATCTGGAGATGTCGGTCGCCGCAAAAATGCGGGAGCTCACAGGAATAATACATGAACTGCGAATACGAACGCTCCGCTTGTGGGGGTGCAGAAATATTGAACAAGCCGAACGTTGACGCGAGAATGCACGAATGCATAAATCATAACCGTGAACGCTCGACTTGCGTGATGGAATGATACTATACCAGTCACGAACACCAACTTCAAACGGCTAGATTCGCTGGGGTGCAGAGATTCTTAAACTTGAACTGTAATCCGGGAATGCGCAGATGCGTGAATCATCATTAGCCTGTTTGCGATGCAGCCATTGAATGGCTAATGGCTACGCAAGTGCCCGAATTCCGGCGTATTGACGAAAGCTACCCCCGGTCTGAGCATCCAATTTTCATTCCAAATAGCTCTTCTTGACTTCGACATAAAAGTTTAGCCCATCAAACTTTCCTAATACGGAAATCGGTAGCCATTCAATGGCTCCAATGGCGGCAACCCCGCCATTCCAAGGGTGATGGCAAATCGGTCGCCAGACCGATTAAAGCCGATGCCCTCGGCGAGTAAAACCCTCGGCAATCTGAGGCTATTTCCGGCGAAATAAAGCCCTCGAAATGACCGATTTTTCCCTCTTGGGCTGGACCACCCTACCACGTAAGCATTACATAACGCCCAAATAGAGTAATTTTGCATGTGATATAGCCGTGCCGAGCCGTGCAAACATAATTAAGACCTCAGAGCAACTATTGAAGGTCGTATATAAGTATCATTGTATACCTAACTGGAAAGGCACGAGCATTTTAAACTTACTTATATCAAAACACCACAACCACAACCAAAGTCAGTAGTCCCGAAAGGGATGATGCAAAGGTGAGGGTCGGGAACCATGGCAGGACTTTTTTAGGATGGTTACTTGACCTGGAAACGACAACACAAGTGGCTTCCAGCTGCTTTTGCGCTACTGGAACCAGTCCCGACCCTTCAAAAAATAATCAATTATTTTTTTCTTCTGGCCCTCTCGGCCGAACCACCCTCCCTGCCCGGTGTGCCGGCTTGACCGGCCCGCACACCCTTGCTTTCGCGTCGCGACGGTCGCGTGAGGATGTGTTTTATTTTATTGATTGTTTTATTTTTTATTTTTGTTTTTATATTTTCTTTCTTTTTTCGATAGGCGTCGTAGAGTGCGGCTCATTCATCATGCCTGTGGCTGGCTATGTCTCGGCTAGACATAACCAAATGATCCTAGGTGATCCCGACACTTCCGGTTGATCCCTCCCGTCAAACTCGGCATTTACCGCTCAATCCCGTTCTTTCCTTAGAACGTCGTAAATTCTGTAGCATGCTCGGATTAGAGATTCAAGTGATACTCCAGCTCTGATAGCCACTCACACTTTGAGCTTAAGGAAATATTGGGCGAAACCACAGTGCGACTGGGCTGCGTGGAATGTCGCAGCCTGCTGCTGCGCCGAACTTAAAAAGGGATGTCATCAATATTTTCCGGTGATGGCAACACGTCTTTGAGATTATTTTGCGCGGGGAGTCTCGGGCGGAAATACGTCTCTCCACATAAGATTTTGCAAGAGCAGATGTAAATCGTCTTCTTCCTTTCGTGAGCATCATTTATTGGAAACAGAACGCTACCTACCAGAAAAGCCACATTTTGCACCCAAATCGGGGGGCAAGAATTTATGAACTCCAGGGCGGTTTGCATTTGGGGACGTCGGGCTTTCGATGAGACAAATTGCTCGTCGATAATTTTACAGGCCGGGGGTTCAAGTTAAAGAGCAATGTTTACAAAAAGGGATGGACTCGGAGCCTGCCAGGAAGTAAAAATTGGCATCGCTCAATTTGCTATTGAGTAATATAGAGCCCCGGGTTGCGATCCTCCCGAGTGTTGACTGTAGGGTATGCATCGCAGTGATCGTTCCGGTATCTACGTACAGTACCATTCCTGTTGCTCTGGTGAAAACACTGCATCTGACGAAGGAAAATTCATTGGGGGAGCTTGCTCCCCTTTTTATCCGAGCAGACACCAAATAGTGTTATGGCTGCTGTCAATCGCACGGCGCGGTTGCGGAGTGATAAGAACACAAGTGCTTTCTTCTTACACAATCTCACGTGTCAAAACTGCACTGCTGTGCAATAATTGAAGAGAGCTAATAACACTCTGTGCCCACAAAAGTGACCGGAGATCCGCTTATTGCTTGCCAAATTTGTAGTATTTTCTCTCCGATGCCATTTTTTTTTCGCGCACTTTCGACTTTTGATCGAGTGATATGATGAAGTCTCAGCCAGACAGGACGGTCCATCATATCACTCGATCAAAAGTCGAAAGTGCGCGAAAAAAAAATGGCATCGGCCAAGGTTTTCCGGAAGCGCTGTAAGAAGCTACTAAGAATACGTAGCGAGGGAGAATCGTGGCTCACTCGGATCTCATTCTCTCTCCGTCTCGTTTCTCATCCACTACCTGCAACTATCTATGCTATTGGACTCTTGTGCTGGAACCCTCTTATTCTCCATGTCCTCAAAATTCAGCTCAAGACTCCAGTTCCAGCAGTAACACAGACTCGGGAGGCAGCACCTTGAGTCGACTACAAGTTTGGCCCGTTCGTTAAACCTAGACTTGGCTGCATCGCAACACGAAGATATATCAAGCTCGGTTTCACACCCACACCCTTGCGCAAACTCTCGACTTGAAGGGGGGAGGATGGAAAGGTTTCATGGGAAGCTCAGGTGCGCTCGTTTTCCGTTCTTGTTGTTCTACAGTTGTCGACTCGAGCATGGGTCGTAAGCTGTCTGCGCATGTGCGTCAAGCTGCGCACGTCTCGGGCGATGTGAGTTCACGTCGCCCGCTGCCTGCGCAGCTAGTGCCAGCGTCGCAACTTCGTCTCCAACACTTCCACCAACTTCACAACCCAATGCCGGCCGCCTTCTCTGTCGTCTATAGCTGCTGATGTCGCGGCTTCTACATCTTCAAGCCCCTCAGCTCAACGCCGCCTTGCATTCTCTCTCAACAACCTAGCTCCGGGGTTTTTTCTTTGCTTTCGTCGCTTGCTCGCCCACGCTACTCCCTAATTTGATCTCTTCTATGCTGTGCTTCTCGTCATCTCTGGCCGCTGCTAGCCTTTCATTTCTTTGCACTGATATTGAACATTTTCTGACAACTTCCTCGGCAAAATTGCATCGCAAACAAGATACATTCAATCCCATTTGGCTTCTGTACACGGTACTTTGGGGAACTTCGGGTTCCGCCCTCTACAACTGAGACCCTTCCCAGTCTTCCCGCAGTCTCGGCACTTGTTGACGCAATATTTTACATTACCTTTCCCATTGCAAGACGGCAGGTAACATTTGCGGCAGGTACGCTGTTGTCGTTTATTCTTCGGCGGAGGCTTGGCGAGCTCCAATGTGGTCTCCACGCGGCGCACTGACAATTACTTCAAAATCATTGACGGATTAACAGGCGGTGGTTGCGGAGGAGATGTCAAGGGGCTCGGAGCCACTTGATTGCTGGGTCCTGCCGCAAACTCTGTAATCAATGTTCCAAGCCCCGGATTGCAACTTGAATCTGTTTCAACGGGTGCACGTGCATGTGGTGGAGGAGTTGGAATGGGTGAGCTGGAGGGGCCAGAGGATTAAGGCACGGGTCCGGGGTCGACAGGTTGAACGGAAGCACCAGTTTTCGTGGATGTCGATAAGCGCAAATGACTACGGAGACAAACAAGTTGGAATGGAGCTGGACCGAAAGCGGAGAGTAGTTTTCGGCCATGAGTTGAGATGACCGCAGCCGGTACAACAACTTGCGTAACTTCGATTAGCGCGCGGGTTCGACTAATATTGATAGAATCAAAAGAGCCGTTCAAGGCGACAACACGGCCGCGAGCAATAAGCCGCGTGTTGGAGTCGTGGAAGAGAACAACACATGTTCCGGGAGCAGCCAAATCCGGGAGAGGTGCGGGGACAGAGACCTTCATCAGCTCGTCGTAGATAGGGAGAGGACAGCACCGGTGGCATAGTCAGAGCTGTCCGCCTCGAGCCGGTACGGGCGTTCGGGGTTTGGGAGAACCAGAACGGGGTCCCGAGTCACCCGCCGCTTGAGCTCGTCAAAGGCAGCTTGCTGTTCAGGCCCCCAGGTCCAGGCAATGCCCTTCTTGGTGAGTCTGAAGAGGGGTTGAGCAACGTCTGAGAAGCCCGCAATGAACCGGCGGTAGAAGTTTGTGAAGCCAAGGAACTGCTGCACATCCTTCTTATTCTCAGGCGCTGGCCAAGCTGCCACTCCTGCAACCTTTACAGGGTCCATCTCGACGTGGTTGTCGGAGATAATCACGCCGAGGTACTCAATGGAGGTCCGCTCAAACTCACACTTCTCGGCTCGAAGGTAAAGCTTGTTTGCGCGAAGCCTCCGCAGGACCTCTCGGACGATCTCTCGATGCCGACGGATGTCTGAGTGGGCAATGAGGATATCGTCGAGGTAGACCATGACGTCGCCAGAGAGGATAAGATCCTGGAAGATGCCGTTCATCATGGTCTGGAAGGTTGCAGGGGAGTTGGTCAGACCGAAGTACATGACCAGCGGCTCAAACAGTCCCCGGTTCGTCCGGAACGCTGCCTTCCACTCGTCGCCTTCACGGATTCGAACGTTGTTAAAGCCCCATCGGACATCGAGCTTCGTGAAGTACCGGGCTCCCCTGAGTCGGTTGATGAGGTCGTTGATTAAGGGGAGCGGGTAACGATTCTTCACGGTCATAGCGTTTAAAGCTCGATAGTCCTGTACGAACCGAAGTCCGCCGTCCTTCTTCTTGACGAAGAAGACGGGTGAGGCCATAGGTGATTTTGACGGTCGAATCCGGCCAGTGCCAAGTCCCTCCTCGATGAAGGCATCAAGTTCCTTCTGTTCGAGAGGCGAGATTGGGTAGACCTTTTAGTTCGTGGGTTTAGAGTCCGGCACGAGCTCAATGGCATGGTACCAGGATCGGCGTTCAGGCAGCGAGTCAAAGGACTCCTTGTTGAAAACATCGTCAAACTCTCGGGCCCATTCAGGAACGTCCGAGGGCGCCGGGGCTGGCCAGGCGCTGAGAGACGGTGCTTCCAGCACGGATATCCTCAGAAGGCAGGAAACACCCGGTCTCCCGGCTCAAGGGGGTCAACCACTTCATCCGCATCATCCACTTCATCCACATCATCCTCGTCATCATCCTCGTAGTCCGGGAACAGCTCTGGCAGGTCATCGTATTCATCTTCGCCTAAGTCTATGGCGCAGATGGATGGAAGGGGACCAAGTCGGAGCTGCCGGAGGATCTCAGCGGCCAGGCGGGACTCTCGGCGTGCAGCACGAGCCTCCAGGCGAATCTCAGTGCGGCATGTAGAGCACTCGCTGGGGCATCTGCTCATCTTGACCTCTCGGGTGTCCCAGTCGATCTCCGGGTTATGCTTCCGGAGCCAGGAGTAGCCAAGGATGAGCTTCTGCTTCCCAAGACGGGTAACAGCGAGCTGCATGCGCTCAGAGTGACCACGATACTGCAGCACGACGTCAGCCACCTCGCGGATCGCACCGGCCTCATTTGGCGAGCCATCCACATTGAAAACTGGAATGGGCTGTGCGAGGCGGCGGAGGGGGAGGCCAGACTTAGCTGCGAACTCAGAGTCAATGAAGTCTGAGGTGGCACCACAGTCAACGAGACCTTCGAGGGAAAACTTGGTGGCGTCCTGGACTGCCTGAATCTCAAGGGGGAGATGCAGGGAGTTGGCACCGGGTGCAGCAGCAACAGTATAGCGCTGAGGAAGTCTACGTTCCCAAGGCTTTCGCCGGATACGTGGGGAACGGAGGGGAGCAGGGGGTACGTCTTTCATTTCCGCAGGTTCAACAGATGTAACATTGGCAGACTCATCATACAAACATGCGAAACGATTAGGAGACGCGATCGAGGGCGTACCACTCACTCGTCGCGTGGGAGAAAACCCTGCTCTTCCTCGGCAACTACAGACTCCGGCTCCCCTTAGACTGACTAGGCCCCTTCCTGGGAGAAAAGGGTGCCGCGCACAGTGTCCGCCAATCAATTGCGGAAAGTAAACTCGACAACGAGTGCTGTAAACAAGCTGTAAATCTGAGAAAATGCGTTCCATATTCCCTTGGGTTACCAGTCTAACCGCTGATAACCCATACTCTCCAGTACATATAAGTATATTGTAACGCTAGTACGCATTCTGTTCGATTTTTGTTTTTGGCGTCGTGGCTTTGTCCTCAAATGGAGGCCCCAAAACTATGCTACTGTCGCCACCTGCATTTACCACAGACTGTTCCCTCATTAATTCAAATTTTGAGGACAAGTCCTCTCCCGCATGGGTGAGTTTACGCCGTTTGTGTAATGTCCTGGGGAGCGCGGGGGGCGACTCAGAGAGGTTTAGACTATGGCTCCCGGTAGGCTGCTGAAGAAACGCTCACCATTGGTAATTTTTGCTCCACTGCAGGCGGAGTTAGGGGTGGTACCCCCCTCTTCCTGCGCCTCTTATTAATGGCCGGCCTCGTTTTTTGTGGTCGACTTTCGGCCATGTACGTATGCATAAGAATATTTGCAAGTAAGTTCGCCTCTTATATTCTCCCCGGGCCCGCAACTCTATGGCTCGGAGGTGCAGATGGAGGGTCTGATTTAGAACGATAAAGACCCAATATCACATCTCTTCAATGTAACAAGACTCGCCTCCGGAGCTCCGCTTCGCTCCGGCCCCCATGCCAAGATCTAGCAGAATTTTCCGCGCAGAATATATAAATGTTAGAATTCCAGGCTCCGAACCAATGCCGATGGTGCGAGTTAGTTCAATTCATTGAAGGAGGGCCGAGACGGCCAAGAATGAAATCTTGAGGCGGAATCTTGAGGCGGAAATATTCCGATCGAGACAAGGGGTGGCGGTAACAAAAGTTCTTGACCAGGACTACCCAAAACCTTCCTGTCAAGACCCCGGAAACCAGACCCACCACCAGTCGGCAATCAGCTGATGCTATGTAATGACACCACGTCGCATCACATGTAAAGAAAGCACGAAAAACACGTCTTCTTGTATCGCCTCGTTCTTGCTCGTTTCTTGCTCAATATCGATTATTCTTGTATGTATGAGGTCGCCTTAATCCGGGCCTTAAGACGCTGGTATTTTATTGGCAAAATTCCGACTTTGATCTTGGCCGACATCCACTTGACATCCAGCTTCTCCAACGTTGTCGCCCTCCTCGGCGTAATTCTGGACGGAATCGCCCATGTGTAGGCGCACTTAGAAGGCATTTTTGGTCGCTCTTGGCATATGTGCAAGTTTAAATTGTGGCTACCGGGTGTACATAACAACTTATCAGAATAATTTGTTTGGGACCATTTGATCTTACTCCATGCGCATAGCAGTGTTATGTACACAGAATGAGTCTTGAGATCTCCAGAAAATAGTCATCTGGCATGCTTAGTATTGCATGTGTGGTACAAAGTGGCTAATAGTAAGTAAGCCTTGGGTAAGCCACGCAGACTCCAGTGGCAAACGAGCAAAAAATAGAATACGCCAGAGCGAAATCTGGCGAAAAATTACTGTCCTTTCCTTTTGAGGACGCACCCCACTGGTGCTATACACCGCACGGCAGGGAATTGTGACGCGCGCCTGAGAAGGAACAAAACCAGAGAACAAAACTGTGATCACGGTGGAAGTAGAGAAGAGACACGAGAACAATAAGTTATCTAACCGGAATCCGCGCTACAAATGCATATAGATCGAAAGCGACTGGAAATGCATTCCAAACGCGCCTACACACGAGGCATTCTCTCCAGAATTGCGTCCAAGACGGCGATGACGATGACGAGCAAGGTGGATGTCGGCCAAAATGAAGTCAGGGTTTCGGCGATAGAAGATAGTCGTTTTGAAGCCCGGATTACGGCGAGTCCTCCCATACCAAAATCATGCTATTTGTCGTCGAAACGTAGTCTCGTTCCCAGACGTTTTATAGCGCGTAACCCGCAGAGCGCTCGCTGCGCTCGCGCATTCACCCAGAAGGGCAATGTTGAGATCTTACGATGTCAGCGAGGCAGAATGATTGAAAAATTTGATCGCGGGTTACTTAGTCTCGTTCCCAGACGTTTTATAGCGCAGAGCCCGCAGAGCGCTCGCTGCGCTCGCGCATTCACCCAGAAGGGCAATGTTGAGATGTTACGATGTCAGCGAGGCAGAATGATTGAAAAATTTGATCGCGGGTTACTGCGCTATAACGTCTGGTGCATTTGAGCCGCGGAAGTTGCGCATGCGTCACGCTGTCAATCCCTCCCACCAAAAGCGTGACATTTGGGCTTGCGTGCACACCTCGAGTTGTATACGAGTGAGACCATACCTGAAGCTCAAAATATGCCCAAAAATTCACCCTTCCTCACCTCTGCAAATTCCCTGTTCTATGTTTTTTTCTGTGAGTTACCGAATCCAAAGCTGATGGCTTTGGCTTGTATTTATCTCTGAAAAATACCCTTGAGCTTATATACCCCTCAATAAGATTTTCCAGCACCTCTTACAACATTTTTCATCGCGCAGTGCGCTGTTCGACGTGCAAACTTCTGGGAGGTAACGGATGTGACAACTGTTACATCTGTGACGATTGTCACCATGCGCAAGTTCCATAATGCACCAGATCTTCAAGAGGTGATGCTGGCCTGTGATCTTTTGATCACAGTGCCCCGGCCATCACCTCGAAGATCTGGAGCCGAGATTAGTCGAAACGAGAGAGATACTTACGAAGGAGAGAAGAAGGCTCATGACCCATGCCAGTTGAGCCCAAGTCACTTGGGCCCATTGCATCCGAGTGACAGGCTCGGATCACTGATGTAATGTCAAATCCGAGCATTCCGAACCAAGTCCGAACCACACAACACGTCAACAACGCGTCGCGCTACGCTGGATGTATGGAAACTAAGGCCTCCAAGAGAGGCTGCGTGATTCTCTTGCCGAATGTAGATAGGTTTAACTTGCATAACAACCGGTTCTGTAATTGTCATTAGCTTGATTATGTTGTGATCTGCTCCTGAGGGTCGAGGTTGAGAACTCGGAGTACTAGTATTCAAGCTCGGAGTATCAGACGAGAAGTTGGTGTACTGAGCACAGGATTTTGTTCGTTGTACATGCTACATCTTGTGTAGAGTTCATGGTATCTATAGTTGTCAATGAATATAAATTTGTCAACTTGAAGCAAGGAATGAAACACAGTCTCCCCAGTCACAATTTGAGTAGATAAAAACTCGACCGCTTTCAAGCATCTTCTGACGCGTATGGGAAGCATCTTTTACGTTCTTGTCGAGGCATCTACGAAGGTTATTGATTGTACGTGTGTTATTGATTGTACGTGTGTGCAAGTTGATTTGAATTTTCTGAGCCTGAATTTTGCAGAAGCATGCCTCGCCCTGGCCATGAATTAACAAGACACAGTAGACCCGTGTAATCATTGGCAATTAGCTACTGGATAATCTGCGTCGTCGAAGCTTCGACTGAGGCTTGCCATCATATGTTAAAGATTAAATTAATGCGCGGCTTGGCTGCGAGCGGCAGATTCAGACTCAATCTCGGATGAAATAAGATCAAAAGCCACGAGTTTTGCTTTAAGAATGGGATCATACAAATGTATCGAGATATCTCAGAGAGAATACCCAAGAACGCCCGAAGTTTCTGAGAATGCTTCAAGTTGGGCCTGAAGTTCATCATTTCAATCGTTTGACCGGAAGAAACACTGGCTGAATTTGAAAGGGCAGTAATAGAAATGGTTTTGAATCCAGGCTATTCTGTTGGGAGAACAGCCGCAGTGAGCGAGGAGCCAGCGCAAGAACTGAGTACTGAGTGTCGACGTTGGGTTCCGAGTCAAAGTGATCGGCGCCGCGGGATTGGGCCGGGAACACGTGTCAGCAGCGTGATGTGTGCGAGATAAGGATAAGATGACAGCTATCTACAAAACACTGGAGCGCTCCGAAAAAAAGTTCACACAACGGTTTTGACAGCTCCTGCCTAATTCGGCCAGCCCGCTCCACTCTCTCCAACGACACTCGCCCTTTCGTCACTGCTCCTGGAACGTCTCTCTCACCTACCATGCCCTACACACTGTAGAGAGAAGTCACAGCCGGTATGACCGCGCCGCGGTTATTTGATTTTTCGCGCGGTTATTCTGACCGCCTAAATTTTGACCGTGGCCTGCCACGGTCATGCCCACTGTGCGCCGCACAGTCATTCTCAACACAGTCAGTCTGGCTGTTCCTGTCATATGTTGCTACAAGTCTTTATTCTGTTGAGTCTAATACACAATATCACACCATAAAGTCTATACTGCCTATAACTACCCATAAATCCCGTGTTTTTACAAGCTCGTAAACCACAGTCAGATCAGCCGTGTCGGCGGTCAAACCGGCTGTGGCGGCGCGGTCAGCCTGACTGCGGCCCCACAGTCGGACCATCCCGTACCATGGTCAGATTGACCAAGGAAGTGTTTATTCGTCAAACCCATGCAAAGAGAGGGTTTATTGCAGTTTGCAAATATATTGGCACAGCCGCATTTTGATAGAATTTTGAGGCGCTACAGTATATGATTTATTCCTCCCTCGATTCCGAGTGGATTCCTTTGAGACCATAACCAAAATTCACCGTTTTGCGAGGCGCATCCAGCCATACCAAATTTGTAGCGAAATACGCGAATCTCAAAATCTCAATATCCTACCAACAGCTGTTCGGCGCGTGAAATTACGCCGTAAAATCAGGGCGCTTTGAGAGAAAGTCCAAGGTAGAAAGTGTTCATATACCTATCGGCTACATACCTGTCAAGTTTGAAACAAAACGGGGGCGGATTGACGCGCCCGCGATGCGTCGAAGAAGCTCATCATTTGGTTATGATGATCCGCGGTCACTTGGGATGCTTTGCCTCTTTCTTCCACCCTCTTAGACCTCTGTCGGTCCGCGAGCGCTTCAGACTACTTAAGAGGGCACCGGGAGACCCGTTCCTTGTTGGATTTGCCTAGTGTATCTTTTATTATTATTATTATTATTAATGCAAAGGAAGGAAGCAACAATACGCTATCTATTCGGCCGTAGTACCAAGATTTGTCCAAGACTCTGGGGTCGAACATGGAAGCCAACCTTCAAGGCATTCTGCAGAGTCTGCAATCAAGCTTGAGCCCTTTCTCGATGTCTTGGAGCGCCCCGTAGATCATGAAGAGGCTCTTACCTGCTGAGATGCCGCCACTGGTACCTTGAACAGGGTACACTCAGTGGCCCTGGTGTGTCACTACAAGGTGTTGTTCCTCAAAGCTCCGCTAAGCGTGGACCCAGAGCGTTGAGAAGGCATTTGGGGTACGCTATTGACCTTTGAGCAAGCAGCCCTTTCTTCCTGCACTGAGCCTTCGCGGTGGCAACCCGTCCGATCAGCGCATTGATTGGCCTTCTTCGACGCGTCGCGGCCGCGTCAATCCGCCCTCACCAAACTTTAGAGGTGTGTAGCCGGGAGGTATTCAAACAGTTTATACCTTGAACTTTTACCTCAAAGCACCCTGATCTCACCGTGTAAATTCACGCGCCGAACGGTTATTGAAGGATATTGAGATTTTTAGACACGCGTATTTAGCTATGAATTTGGTATGGCTGGATGCGCCTCCCAAAATGGTGAATTTTGGTTATGGTCTCAAAGGAATCCACCCGGAATTGAGGGAGGAATAAATCATATACTGAGGCAACTCAAAATTCTACAAAATGCGGCTGTGCCAATACATATGCAAACTGCAATAATATAATATCAGATTGTACATAGCGGCACTCTGCGCTCATCGCAGGTTTTTTTGTATCGAAATTTAACACTATCGTTCCCATCACCTCGTTCCCGCCTAAACATCGACCAAGGTAGCCCTACATCTCACAAGCCCTCATCGTCGCCCACGCAACTCGGACGCTGCACCGACACACCGACATCACCATGCCCCGCGCGTCCCAGCCGAGGACCACTGGCAGCCGAACACGACAAGTTGAACAGCTCCTACACCTGATGTCAGTGTCAGCTTGACAAAGATGTCTGATTCGCGTCGTGGACACTTGAGCTTGTACGACCTGACAGTTTCCACATCCCAAAAAATATGAAGAGCACCGTATCCGACGCCCAGGCTTAACTCACAGTTGGTGTGTCTGCTGAAGTAGTGGCTCGGCTGGCCATATAGCCGGAGTAACGACTTCGTCGTTACTCGTATAGCCTGCCCCCTTAATATGTATACTCCTATCATTTTACCTACAATCGTCTACATATATTCGCAGTAGCTCCAGACACACCTCAGTCGTTCACCCTCTCGTGTGCCCGGCTGAGGTTTGTCTTCTATACCTTTGACTTCCCTCTCTTTACTTACGACGACTCTAGTTTACTTTGTCTTTAGGTACATACTCTAATACAGTTGTTCACCCTCTCGTGTGCCCGGCTGAGTTTACTTTGTCTTTAGTGTCTTCGGGGCAGATTTCAATTTGTTGAATCTGGCAAAAACCTGGCATCCTAAAAATTTCCAAGGGTGTGCGGGCCGGTCAAGCCGGCACACCGGGCAGGGAGGGTGGTTCGGCCGGGAGGGCCAGAAAGAAAAAATAATTGATTATTTTTTGGAGGGTCGGGAGGGGTCCCAGCAGCACAAAAGCAGCTGGAAACCACTTGCTTTCTCGTTTTTAAGCCAAGTAACCGTCGTAAAAGGGTCCAGGCATGGTTCCCAACCTTCACCGTCGCATCATCCCTTTTGCTGACTTTGGTTGTATTTGTGGTATCTATTATACAATTCAGAGTGTGCCGTAATTGTCTTTGTCTTTTGTCTCTCAAGTCAACTGTCAAATTTAAACCGGCTTCGGTTATCGGTTATCCCGGTATCCGTCGTTTGTTCCCCTGCGTCGCCGTCAACCTCTGCTTGCTCTGTCTTGCTCCTGCTCGGAGTGCTGCTGCTCAATCCTAGCGGCCTACACCCAGAACCTGTCAGTGTCTGTTGATCACCTTTGAGTCTTCGCAGGAGTATGTATCTGGCTGAGTCTACCGGCTTCGGTTATCGGTTATCCCGGTATCCGTCGTTTGTTCCTCTGCGTCGCCGTCAACCACTGCTTGCTCTGTCTTGCTCCTGCTTGGAGTGCTGCTGCTCAATCCTAGCGGCCTACACCCACAACCTGTCAGTGTCTGTTGGTCACCTTTGAGTCTTCGCAGGAGTATGTATCTGGCTGAGTCTGGCAAGCTACGGAAATCGTGTCTACCTTGATTCAATGGACTGCCAGTGGTATTTGGGGTTGGTTCAACCTTGCTCGAGGATCAGTGTTCGCCCTACGAGAATCACCTGAATTGCTCTATCTTCCATGCAAATACTGGCATGGTATACGTGCCAGTGCTTGCTCTAACTTCTCACACTTTCACTTCAAGTTCTTGGTCTCTTGCAACGGGTTACCGCCTTGATGTTCCATCACACTTTTTGAGAGATATGAAAACTTGCCTACGAGTTTCATCCCAGTACTCTCATTTCTGGTCGTTCTCGGATCTCAAGCCGTTGAGGGAGAAACCTGGCGCATCCTACAAGTGCATGTTTGTGCTCACCGTCTTGCAACGAAGAATTGAAGTTCCCTACGAGTGTATTCCTGAACTTGCTTATGCTCCTCTGAATAACCTGGCAACTCCTACGAGGGTCGTCCTGCAGTTAATTGCTGTAATGGCCTCCAGAATTCACTGAATGGGAAAGAGTTCAATGTATCGGGGCTGTGATCTTTAGAAGTGAGGAACCGACCCTACCTTGGTGACGAACATCTGTTCAATCCTACGGGTGTACACCTGCGCGATCACTGTTTTCTGATTGCTACGAGTGTTATCCTGCGGATGCTCTCATCGGAGAAATGGCCGCTGTGCATGACATTGGTCCAAATACTTAACATACCATTGCAAAAGTTGCTCAACTCAGAGGTGATTTTGTTTACTCGGTGTGACCAAAAGTAACCGGAATTTGGCTTTTTAGACCGGAATTTTAAAACTCAAACAACTTCAAGTGATACAGGGCTCCTCTAAATCATTTTTTCTACGAGTTCCATGGTATGGGCATGGCATGCAATGTTTTGTTTTGAGTTAGTGATTTAGTCTTTGAAAGTGGACTAATTTGGAAATATTTGCGCTGTCTGAAGGGGAGATGCCGGAGTTTCGAGCCAGTAAGTACCTCAGAAAGGTGCTTAGTATCCCAATAGTCTATAGATCCAATATTTAAGGTTGGGAGGTGTTTCCCGTTGTTCAGAGAGGGAGGCAACTCGGCACACCAATTTCCCGCCTCAAAGCATACATAAAAAGAATGTGTAATTATAGGACAAAGAGACCATGCAACCTTTTGCCTGCCTTATATGCAATGGTATACGCTTATACACTGCCGATGGGGTCAGTTTGCCCAGCAGTCACCCACAAAATCTGATTGAAAACACGCAATTTCCGATTCCGGTTACTTTTGGTCACACCGAGTAGTTGCTCTCATAAATTTCCGAGAATACGACTTTCGTTTCTACTCTTCCTTAACTCTTCATTTGTTCTCCTCATTGATCTTTGATTCTTTGAATACTACGACGCGAAGCACCAACTGAAGATTAGGACGAACGTCTGCAATCAATCATTGAATACTTGATTTGATTCGTAGTCTAAGTTGCTATGTAGATGGTGTTTATTTTTCGTAGCGGAGCACGAGTTCCTGCTAGTTTCGATATAAGTTGGAGCGGGAGATAAAATGCACGTACCTTTCCAGTGAGCGTAAAGAGGTATAGAATAACATATACGACCTCCAACAGTTGCTCTGAGCCTCTCTGAGCTCCTAGTTTTGTTTGCGCTGCTCGGCACGGCTATATCACGTGAGGAATTACTCTATTTGGGCGTTATGTAATGCTTACGTGGTAGGGTGGTTCAGCCCAAGAGGTCGGTTTGAAAAAAAACGGCCCTAGGTACACTGTGCAAAGGAAGGGTCATGAAATTCATGATGTTGTTGGCCATGAAAATCCTAACATTATGTCCAGGAATTCATGATGAATCGCCTGGAAATTGCTAACGAAACATCATGAATTGAAAGTATGTTTTCATGATGATTATGGGGCTCTTCATGACGTTTTTTCATGATGTTTTATCAAGTATTTCAGAACAAAATATCATGAAACGAGAGCGGTGCAAAGCAAATAAATAACCACCAACCTCATACCACCACCAACCTCAGATGCCACCAGCCGGTATCGAACTCAAGACCGCCGTGTGACACACTACAGTATATCACGTTGAGAGTACTACTGGTAGACTAAGTGGGAATTATAAACTTTGTTAGCTTCGCCAATATATGGATGTCATATTGCACAGTCTCAAGTTGTTCATCCCCGTTCTCCTCATTTGTTTCTAATTTTCAGCAGTGTGCACTTGATAGAGACCAGAGACCGACTGATACCATTTATTGGCTTTATTATTGATATTAGCACCCTACCCACTTAACTCTTGGTGGACTTAGCCAGAAAAAATCGCTCGGTTCTTTATGACGAAAATTCGTGATGTTTTGTCATGAATTCATAATCTTGCAAAAATGAGCTTCTGAGCATCATGAAACCCCCCTTGAAATTCATGGTGTGCTTCATGACAAAACATCATGAAACCTGAAATTCATGACAGTTTGCATGAATTTCATGATGTATACTTTGCACAGTGGTATTTTTTTTTAGTTTCCGCACACCCTTGAAAATTTCCGCAGTTGGCAAGAAATACAGGCCGCATACTCATGGGAGATTTAAGGGACCCACCAGCACAGCGGACCAATAATTCTGGAATTTATCTGAATTTTTGAGAATTTTCGGCCGAACCGTTGGAAACGCAACTTTCGGACTTGGCAAAAACGCGACGTGTCAGTCACGTGATTACATGACATCAGTGACATGTAACACATCGCTCCTTTCCCTCTTCCTTCATCTTGTGGCTCGTCCCGCGGCTTCCCTCAATGCACCTGAAGATGATACAAGCCAACTCATGCAGGTCATCGACACGTCCCACGCCGCTGAGACGACCCGATAATGCCCAAATTTCGGCCTCTGAGGCTGATTGCCTCTCCCATCGACATTGCGCCTTCGCGCCCGTAAGACGCGTTCAAGTGCCTCATCCGGGTGCTCTGACGACTATGAAACGTTTGAATTCTTTTGAGCTTGCCAACTATCCCCTCCCACCTCTCTTTGACCGGCACGAGGGACATGGTATGACCATCATTTGCATCGCTGATTCACGCGCTCCTCAGCCTCTCGATACTTTGCAATTAGCTTCAAGACTTGATGGGAACGTATGCGGAGAGACTCGGATTCAACCACCTCGACACTCCACGACGTTCCGCCTCGTCAATTCGCTCGTCAACCGCTCGTTTCCGCCACGATCTCAGCCACGATCCTAGTCTTATTGTGGGATCTTCGGCCGATCGGCCGAAAGCTCTGAGGCTCCATTCGGCTGTCGTGTCTTAGCGTCACTTAGCGTCACTTTGGAGCACTTGGGAAAAATTCCACGCCAAACTTTTGGTGAGAAATACTCTTAAGTGACGTCAAGTGCTCCGAATGACGCAACCGAATGGAGCCTCAGCTTTTGGGTACATTTTTGTAGCAAAATCAAGGCCGTTTTTCACAATTCTGAAGAGCTCAGGCTCCATTCGGTTGCGTCACTTTGGAGCACTTGACGTCACTTAAGAGTATTTCTCACCAAAAGTTTGGCGTGGAATTTTTCCCAAGTGCTCCAAAGTGACGCTAAGACGCGACAGCCGAATGGAGCCTCAGTCTTTTATCCCACCTACTGCGGGAGACTGAGGGTAAGGTCTTTACTTACTTACATTGCCTGTATTTACTCTATTGTGCCTTCTGCACATTTTCAGGTATTTAATAAAGTCTTTCATCCCACCTACTGCGGGAGACTGAGGTTATTGTGCCTTCTGCACATTTTCAGATTCTGTTAACAGCCCTCGTATGTACTGAGTTAACGGAGCGCTTCAGACGCGGCTGATGCATCTCCAGAGCGCATCTAGGCTCATAACCAGCCTGCCTACGTAGCAACGATTTTTTTATTTGGGTGGTGGTCGTTGCCGTATAGAACGCATCTGTCTATGCCTAATGTGGCGTATGTCGATTTCGACACCGAATGTTAGAATTCATCGCACTTCCCCACTCGGTTTCTCCGTGCTTGGTAAGTATGTGTTTTTTTCCCTGCTGTCTTGTTTGCTCATCTGACGGATATCTCCTTCAGCTTCACCTCGGCCGTGTCGTGGAAGGATGAGTGGAATAAACTGAAGTGAGTTCATTTTCGTATGTCCCCCTGGCTTGCTTTCCCGTCCGCTCTGACTCTCGATCCTTGAGCTCTTTAGCACGAGCCGCAACTGCAACTTGGTCTGCGGGATCGATGGGAGTGTTATGTCTGTCTACTTCATCCATGTCCAGCCGAGCTCAGATACGATTAATAAAGTCGGAATCTATCGGGCCATCGAGAGGAATCCACGTCCACGGGGAAATATACCTTTGGATTTGATAGTTTCTCAAGGTAATTGTGGGAGATTTGAGCTAGATTCATCATTAAATGCAATACACCAGGACCCCGGTTTATGCGCCCAAATGCCAGATCCCGGTTCGGACAATTTCTGGTGGGGAGACGTCGCGAAGGCTAGCCGTTCGGACAAATTTTGGTGGGCGAGGGTCAGCCTACCTAGATCCGGTTCGGACAAAACTATGCGGCGGGGGTCGGCAGTCTACTGGGCCGACCTGCCGGGGACTCACATCTTTTCGATTTCTTCAGAAGAATGGGCGAAAACAAGCTGCTTTCGGGGTGGGGAGACGTCGCGAAGGCTAGCCGTTCGGACAAATTTTGGTGGGCGAGGGTCAGCCTACCTAGATCCGGTTCGGACAAAACTATGCGGCGGGGGTCGGCAGTCTACTGGGCCGACCTGCCGGGGACTCACATCTTTTCGATTTCTTCAGAAGAATGGGCGAAAACAAGCTGCTTTCGGCCAAAGAAGGCGAAAAGGCGCACCAAAAGAAATTTTTGGCCATTTTTGACGGCGCGGCGCGGAAATCTCGCCCTTTTTGGACGCTTACGGCATCGAAGGCTAAGTACATCTGGTTCGGACAAAAACCACCCACTTCGCCTCGAAAACGGTTCGGACAAAACTTTGGGGGTTTGGGCGAATTCGGGATCTACCCTCCATAGGGATAGACGGTCATAGACCCGTTCAACTGACAGAGGGAAGTTTGGCTCTCTCGCATTCGAATTCGTATGTAAAGCGATTGAATTTAAGATCTTTAAGACGCAACCTGCTTGAACATGTATCCGAGAGCGAGAGAAGCTGCTCCCGAGGAAACGTTAAACATGATGCCAGCCCACTTGCAGCAATTCTAAGTTGTCAATTTGCAAGTTGTATATGGCGGTCCGCCGGGTCCAGATGCACATTTAATAAATGCCGCAATGTATGCCGTTTTTCGACTGTTCCGCAATATAAATAGAGCTTTTGCCGGAATTGCCGCAAGATAAGTAGGTCAGCCCCTCTGCAGGCCGGAAAGACCATGAAATTTTTTGCGCACCTGGGGATTTGGCCGTGGGAAGCATTACATAACGGTTAATGTGGCAGTGATAACGTGCTTAAGGAAGCTCTCTATCTTGCAAAGAGGCACGTGACAGGGGAACTTCTCCATTCCGAGGGTGATGGCAAAACGGTCCAGATTCCCACGGTGGGTCATTGTTCTCCCTTCCCCAGGGGGAAATCCCTCGGCCGGGAAAACGCGTTTTCGGCACCCAGAAAAGCCTCGGAATGACCGATTTTTCCTGGCACTCGGTTTGTTTTCCCATACGCACGTGTCAGTCACATGATACGCTGGAAACAAACAATCACCACGCACCGTTAGGGAACACTGCCACCTGATGAGTCTTTGCAGACGAAACGTTGCGCCCAAACGTCGTGGGTCCCCGCCCGTCTTCTCTCTCTAGCATATCACCTCTGTGGTCGTCGTCGTCGCTCGCGCGGCGCTCCGCGCCGCGCTCGCTCCTCCTCCTCCCGCATCGACGCCTCGTGAGTTAGCAGGGAATGGAGTGATTGACCACAGTTGTTTGTCGTTGCGATATGTGTGAACCTTCCGATGGGGTAGCGAGTGAGAGGAGAAGTCGGAATCGCTCAGGAACAGTGGTGTGTAATGACCGGGACGCAGAAACGTAGGCTGGTTCAATAAGCCTATAATAGAGTTACAAATGGTAAAAGATGAGCTGAATTACGAACCTTGCTCTTCGAAATATGTGGTCAGTGCGTCCGGCTCCTTCGGAGCCTCACCGCCAAGCTGCTGCCACCGCTCCGAGCCGAAAATGAGGTGGCCAAGGTTCTGCATCCAGTGCAATGATGCATTCAAAATTGTCGCGGCGTCACCGTTTCTCCTTGATTTCTTCTGTCGGTATCAGAAATCGTCGGCTGATTTGAAGATTCTACTGGGCCAGCTATTCTCCAGGGACGCCTCACCCCTACCTGCCGCTTCTCCGAGCTTCAAGCCTTTTCTTTGGGGGTAATACTGGGGCATAATTATTGTACATTTTGCGAAAAAAATTTGGCAGTAATACTGGGCCATAATTCGAAGTGTTGTACAAAAAACACGCACCCCTTCACAAAATAGCACACAGGTTGGTTTTAGTGATTTACACACCTCGAGGCATCAGAAAATGTGCACAAGTCAACATTTTCGAAAATATTCACACCCCTTGCTTCATCACAACAAAAGCGCACAGGTTGCTCCGCGCATTTTTTTTACTGCGCAGGTAAAAAAAAATGCACCGAAAAGACGCACAGGCCAGAGCGTACCAGGTTTACACACCTTCGCGGCGCCAACAAAAAAAAATGCACAGGGTGCAATTCGCTTTCTAAGAGATATGCACCAGTCAGCAAGCAGTACAACAGTCAGTTTGAAATCAACACATTCAAGCCGCTGATTTAGAAGACAATGCAAGGGTTTGGGAGCGACTACGTCGGGAATCAGTGACTTCTGTATCCTATTATGATCATCCGATGGGACACCAACGAATTGGCGGCTTAGAAGAACCTTCCAGGATTTGGTTGCAGTTGACGGGGAAGGAGGAAAGGTGATTCTGAGAGGACTATTTCGTGCACCTATTTACTAATATCGCCGATAAGTGTTCAATTGCTTCGCTTTTGTCCGTCTTTGAGTAATGATTTCGAGGAGCAGTGAAGAACTCTTGCGCAAGTGAAATTGAACTCCAAGATGAAGCTTTGAGAATCGCTACCAAAACGAACCAAAATGAATTAACTCACCTCAACTCGAAGTGAGCTCGGGTTCGATTCAATGAACCGTAAAGTTGAAGTATTGTCGATGGTCGTGCTGAACAGAGAGAATAGAACGCTGAAGATCGAACACAGCTGAATTCATTAGTTCAATTTGAATTGAACGAAGGGAAGCTTACCTCGGCGTGAGTTGTTATACGTTGATCGAGCTTGCTTCTTGTCTAGTCGACCCCGCGCTGTTATAAAGGAAGGTTATAGTCAACTTGAGTTAACATAAAGGAAGGTGAATTTCACTTACATGATCCAATGAAAGAGATGTATGTATACCTTTGGCTGTGTAGGGTGCGCGCGCGCGATTGATACGGAATAGATCTGCCCTTCAAAATGCAAGTCAGACAGAGTGAGAAATTGAAATCAAACCGGCATAATTTCGGCGTACACGGAGAATTTGGTGCAGAGAGGCATCAGTTCGGCGTCTGGGGTGTACAAAATGGAAGGCAGGAATCTGTTCGTGTAGAAAATTACAAAGAGTAAGACATACCTCAACTTATACCAGCATAATCTCTGTTTCGGGCCAAGCTAAGGCGTACGACGAAAAGCTTTGAAGGTTAAAGTCAGATTGAGGTAAGTAGCGAACGGGATGGTGATGCACACCTTGAACCAAATCCAACTCAAGCCTATCTTCAGAAAGCCGCCATAGGTTCGCCCTTCAGGATTCAAGTCAATACTCAGAGTAATAAGTCGAAATCAAACTTACCGGGACAATACCGGCATAGTTTCGGCGTTGGATGTGAAGCAAACACCGGGTTGAAATCGGGGAGCAAGGCTTCAGCTTTAGGGTATACAAAAGTGAAGTCAGTAATCGGTTCGTATAGAGAAGTATAAAGATTAAATTTTGGTATCAGGCCAAACTAAGGGATCCGATGAAGACCTAATGGGCAAAATCAAGTCGGATTAAGTCAAGTAGTGAACTCATTCGCAGTGCGCACCTTGTGCCAAGTTCAATCCAACCTCAACTTTTCAAATCGAACACCCAAACTCTATAGTATATCGAATGAACGAACGAGGCCTTCAAACTTCAGTCTGCTCACCAAGGAACGACGGCGCCGAAGTCAATCCTGGTCAGAGTTTTGAAGAGTTACTAGGGATAGATTAAACCGTAAACGACAAGGTAAACGAGACTAGCAAAATGAATAGAACACGACGCACCAGAGTGGTTTAGAGCCTATAATTAAAGGAGAATAGAAGTCAGTTCATTAGAAGAAAGAGAGGTAAGGTTACGGGCACAAAAGACAAGCAATCGACATGAGAGTTAATGAAGAAGTGCAAGGCCGGCGAAAGCCGATTAAAGCCGACGGTCGAGTTGAAGCGCAAAAGCGTCGAGTTGGAGGAATAGAAAAGGAGTTGAAGAGAGATCGAGGTAGGGTTGAATATAAAGTTGAATGAAGGCGAAGTTAGGTTGAGTGGGTGAAGGGAGGGAGATGAGTTCTGTGCACAGTGACGGCCGTCCACCCCAAGATGATTCAGTTTTACGTACCTTGCTCAAGAGCATGGTACGTAATCACGAACGCTATCAACCCAAATAAGTGAACAAGAATGTTCACTCACAGTGCAGTTCCGAATATTCTACTTTTTGAATCGACGCCGTCAATTGAATTGAACCATTTGTCAATCGGAGACATGAAACTATTCCAACCTTCTCATTCATAGATATACAATACAGCATTTGCCATTCACCCTAGCTATACACCGCCAGTTGGCGGACATGTGTCCGCCATGTGTGGCTGAGATGTGATTCACATGCGGATGACGAGTGGCGGCCAGCTGGGATTCGGGTGGTGGCCAGGTTTGATCGCTAATGCATCCACTGTGCAGCCACCCGAGACTGGCGGCCAGCTGGCGGCGCAGCTTTCACTCAGCTTTTCATACATTTGTTGCACATTGCTCGGATATATCGCACCATTTTCGTTCCGGAAATATACAGACATGAAAATGAATGGTTTATTGAAACACGATAAATACAAGATGTAGCTAAACCGTCGTATCTGTCGCATCACATACCTTCTACCTCCCCACAGCAATCCTGCTGGTTTGAGTACAGATCCGGTGTCCTCGGCAGATGATAGCCCGACGGGTACGTGCGCGCTTGCATGGGGGTCACGACTCGATGAGAACATGACGCGTGGCTCGTGCGCAAATTCCATGGCGGTGATGACAGGCGGCGAGGGGACGGTTCATGCTGTGAGTCCAACTCAGTAACGAAGATGGGAACAAAAACGACGGCGCACCTTCCTAAACCCATAACGAGATCGGACGCGAGAAATTTCAGGGACGACATGACATTAACGGCGCTGCTAGACGTTGACGAGATAAGTGTCCATGGGTTTGATGTTGCTTGGCTGACTTGAGAAGTGTTGCTCTTGAAATTTGAAGAGGACTTGACAATCAGAAGAATTGAGGTTCGAGGAACTGGTAGGGAGACGAAAGGGTACTTGAAGCTTGGGGGAAGTGGTAGCTTGAGGACAAGCAAGACCCAGATGGGCTATTGAGGACTTGACGACTTGACACAACTTGATCTGAGAGGTTCGAGTGCTTTGACGAAAGAAAGGAAGTGGGTCTGGCAGCACGGATTCCGTTTTCAAGTTCTTGCCCATGGTGAAGTGTATTGAAGTTGAGAGGTGGGGGCTAGAGAGCCGACGTAGTGAGCTACCGAGGACAGCAATGTGAAGAAGCCCAGACAAGAACGACGTCGGTCTTTGGCTTGGGGGACATGGGGGAAAGGAAGAGAGAACGGTGGAGTGTGACGTGGCGTTACCAATGGATACATCAACATGCATGTGACCTGTCAAACTCGTGCACGGGCCTTCCATGCGCTCACACCTGCTCACACCGAAGACTGAAGTCAGTTTCGAACAGCGTTGGATCTCGGGAGTCTTTCATGAATGGGTATGGTTACTTAACATCGGTATCTACTTTGGTGAAGTACGAGGCCTCCCAAGGGCATTGCAAGGGCATTTGCCTGCCATGCGGTTAATTTTAGGCTGACCTTATTCGGCAGCTGGAAGATTCATTCGTAGCAACAGCTGTCAGGCGCCTGACTACCAGCTGGCCTCGAATGACGCAAAATGTGGCCGTCAGGTGAAGCTTTCATCTGCGCCCGACATGGCGGCGCTTTGGCGGTGTAGGCAAGTACTTGAAACTGAGAGTAAAGATTTCAAAATTGAGAGGGACAGACCTCATGTATGCTTATTACAACTAAGAACCCGAGTTGCGGAGTTGACTTGAACTCAAGTTGAGACGACTGAGGAGAGCTGATACTCGTCATCACAGAAAGTAACCGGAAATTGTGCTATTTTGACGCGGTCACGTGTTTTTCTCACGGAACTTGTATCCGATATTGTAGTTTGGTATGTTCCATTTACCCCGTATGACAGCGTGTGCTCAAAGCGAGCACCGCGAGCTAGAGCACATAGCCGGCTAGCTAAGAGAGCGAGAAGGAAAGATGCCGATCACTGATCGCTGATCGACTCTCTCCTTCCGCTCTCTCGACGATTTCTCGGTTGTGGAACTGCGTTGTCTTGGGGTTTCCTTTGGGCTTCCTTTGTCCCAGCTTTGGATTTGCTTATGACTCTAGCCCTGCCCCTTCCCTTACTACTTGGTTTCAGCCGGTGTAAAAGATGACCTGTGTCTTTCTTACCTAAACCATCCAAGCTCACATCCTTGGAGGCTACCTACGGCTACCCTCAGGCTCTTTGCTCTCTAATGCTTCGGGAACTTATTCCCATGACTTGCCCTTCTCGATTCTGGTATCTTGCTCGAGTCATCACAAACCAAGGCTCTCCTATTCCTGACAGCGACGGTATCTTCAATCCGGTCTTTTAGACGCAATCTCCACCCCATTGGAATTTCCGAAAATTGAAGCCCTGTGCTCTTTGCAGTGATATCAAATATCGTGAGCGATCTCATCTTCTTTATTTCTTGTTACTGTTGTTTCTTCAGGATCACTTTAGGCATTTGTTTGTCGACTGCGTCGGCTTTCATATCGCATTATTCAGTGCCTTTGTGCCGTCCATTCCGTGCCTTTGTGCCATATTATTTCGTGCCTTCGTGCCGCATTATTTCGTGCCTCTGGGCCATATTATTCCGTGCCTTTGTGCCACCTATTCCGTGCCATCGTGCCATATTATTTCGTGCCTTTGTGCCGCCCGTTTCGCGCCTGTGTTCTGTAACACTTTCCCCTGTTGTTCGGTTCTCGGTACGTTATCTATCACCTTGTGAACTTCTTTTCGCTCGGGTTTCATATTCAGGTTTATATCGCGAAGACTTCAGCCTGTATGCCGCTGTGCTGCAGTGCTGCTCATTATTTGTTCACATGCTCCGCTGCGGGCCGCTGTGACCTGCATGCCGGAATTTCCGCGCCTCTGCAGCATTACTTTGCCTGTATGCCGTTGTGCTACAGTGCCTGTATGCCGCTGTGCTACAGTTTTGCCTGCGTGCCGCTGCGCCGTGGTGCCTATTCGCCTGCGTGCCTCTGCGCCGTGGTGCCTATTTCCTGCGTGCCGCTGCACCGTAGTACCTATTTTGCCTGCGTGCCGCTGCGCCGTAGTGTGTTTTTACCTGCGTGCCGCTGTGCTGCAGTGCCATCTATCTCGTTCGCATGCTCCGCTGTGGGCCACTGCGACCTGCATGCCAGAATTTCTGTGCCTCTGCAGCATCATTTCCGCCTGTATGCCGCTGTGCTGCAGCGCTATTTATTTCGTGTCGTTGCTCAGCTGTGCACCACTGCGATCTGTACTACGAACTCTCTGCGTGCAGTATTATTGTTGGCCTGTGTGCCGCTGCGCCGCAGTGCTGCACTGTGGGGCCCTGAAACCCGTGTACCGGTATACAGGTACAGTACCGTTTTGTTTTGTGTGCCGCTGTGCCACATGGCTTTTAGTCTATTCTCATACTGCGTCACGGTCGTTTTGGGCCGAGTCTGAATCCCTGCTGATTCCATTTTAATGCCTACATGCCGCTCCAACGCACGCTATCTTGCAGATTGGTGCATTTACTTTTCCACTATGCCTGTTTTGCCTTTCGTTCAGCGTGCATGCCCTTGAGCCATGAGTACACATTTATTTTGGGTCGCATATTGGATCCAACTCGGAAATTCCCATGATCTCTTCCGATAGATGGACTTTGATCTTCTGGGATTTTCGCCATGGCGGCCCGAAATTATTTGCTGTATGCGGACATTCACGGTGAATACTTTCGCTAGCTGATCGTTTCAATTGGCATGCTACAATGTGCAATTCTTATCGTTTGACTGTTTGTCTTGCCCGGAGTTTCTCTAGCCTGCATACCACAATTTTCGGTGACGGAGTGGGCTTTGTTCTCACATCATTCATTCTCTTCTCTGCGCAGAGAACCATCACTTCTGCGCGGATTGGACGGTCGTTCAGCGTGGCTCATACCTTTATCTTTTGGATAATTTTCCTTCGTTAACAATATTTGATGCTAGAATGCTGTTGCTGGTATGCCAATGGTATGCTGGATTTAGATGTTTGGGTTTGTATGTTCATTGGTTCGTTCGTTTCGGTGCCTTGATACCACGACAAGCCACAGCCGTGTGTCTCATGTGCTCCGGTGACGAACATTGTCATCAGATTTCGAATATGTCTATCATACATGGTTGAGTACCCATTTCTCTCCGTGCTCGCTGTTGTAATCTCTTGCAAAACTTTCTCTGCAAACCGGTTGATGTTCCACGGGTTCTCTGGCCTCCCGGATTTACTTCCAGGCATTCCGCACTATTGACCATTTCGTCTTAATTTTCCTACCCTTGCCGCGTTTTCTTTAGTGTCCACTCCCCTCCCTTGATCTCGTCTGTGTCCGATGCCATACCCTTTCCTTCGGTCCTTGGGCTTGGGTCACATCTCGTCAACGACTATCTGTTCGTTGATTGTGGTTCTGCATTCTCTCATTCTCGCATTGTTAGAACTTTCGGATAGTTCAATTTCCGTCAAATTTCCGTCCTAGTTATGTTCGTATTTCCGTTCTCGGGGAGTCATCTTCCGGAAGGTGATAGTGTGGCTTGACTCGCTGCTTGGTCCACCTCTTCTGAATTCTCTTGTGTCGGTCCTCGACTTTGAGACGGACCCATTATTTGGGTGCAGAGTCTATGATCAGATATTTTGCCGGCCGCAAAGGTGGTCAATTTCATTCTTCTGTTTGTTGCTCACGAATAACTTCCAAGCTATTCACGACTGCTTGCTCGCCGCGCAGCAACTTCCTCTTATTCATTAGGCTAGGTTGGGCTTCACGTTCAAGTTGATTGTGGTTATCCTTGACACAATATCATTCATGGCCGTTGTGGCTCCAAACTTCAAAGTGTTCTTTATTGGTTCTTTACATCTTGCACGTCTCATGAAATGATTTGAGTCATTGGTTATTTTTCAACCATAATTTCCTCGTTCTCAGTACTATGCACCGTGATCTTCTTGTCTGAATTTATACTATGCTACGCTGTAGCATTGGGTGACATTTTCTTTGGGAGAGTCGTCTTCCTGGATTCCGCCTGTCCGGTCACTGGGTTCCCTGGTTTTTGTGGGTTAGTGCTCATCCGGAAGCCTCACTCACAGAGATCCCAGAAACCAAGTTTCCGGGGCTCCTCTTCCCAAAGACTTATTCATGTTGGATTTCCTAGCGACTTAGCTAGCTGACAGCGTGTGCTCAAAGCGAGCACCGCGAGCTAGAGCACATAGCCGGCTAGCTAAGAGAGCGAGAAGGAAAGATGCCGATCACTGATCGCTGATCGACTCTCTCCTTCCGCTCTCTCGACGATTTCTCGGCCCGCCCACCACACCCTGAGTCTTGGCTTTTGGTTGACACTAACTGGGTTAGTGCTCATCCGGAAGCCTCACTCACAGAGATCCCAGAAACCAAGTTTCCGGGGCTCCTCTTCCCAAAGACTTATTCATGTTGGATTTCCTAGCGACTTAGCTAGCTGAGTTTGAAGAAGATTGCCGTTGTATACGTTGACCAGGAGTCTGCACAAATTCGAGAGTGCCTCGGTTTGCAATAGTTTGACTGTGAATAATGCAGAGAATATAACCAAATCCCTGTTTGAGACGCATGTAGGGTGATTGTGGTGTGATATGGTAGTTGTTCAGACTTAGGGGTACCCTGAGCAGCCTTTTGTATGACCTTCAACCTGTAATATTGGCAAGAAAAGGTGCATGCAAAGATCTTAGCCAGAATTGTTGAAATTGTGGTTTTGGTTCGAATGAAACTGTTGGAAGGTACACGAATGACGCATAATACTAGTTCACCGTCTTATCTTGTAGTTACAGACAGTTTGGAAGCAACTGCCCTTCAAAATATGACTTTCAGCTGTGAAAATGTTGCAGCACGCAAATCTGTTTATGTTTGTTGTGTGCCCTCGGACAAAACTTGCCTAGACTTTGCATTTGCACTTATCTTTCCGGTCCAATTCTTGTGCTGTGGAATCATTCCATACATATCTACTACCCAAGAGTATCAAACTCATAACTATGTGCCAAAATCATTGTCCAATGCTGCGCTTTTGTCGAATTGCGCAAAATCACAAGTGTCAAAGTTATTCTTAGTCTACGAGCTGTACTGAATCTTCCTGGCTGAGATGACCAGTGCATGAGATGTCAGTAGATGCCAAACATTATGTTCATAAAAAATTCACCACAAAAAACTACAAATTTGGCCCAAACCGATCAAATTTCCGGTTACTTTCTGTGATGACGAGTAGCTGCCGGCAGTGATAAGATAACTCGGGCGCTAAAATCAGACTGGCAGTCAAGAACGAGCCGCCGAGGCCCGGCATCGATGTACGTGATGACAATCACTGGCAAACACCTTTCTTTCGTCGACGATCTACCGTTCGGAACTGCCTGGCTGCCTGACTGCTGAATCAGAATCCTCAATAAACGACAGCCCCACTGCTTGCTGACTGTTTGCTTACTGTCATCCCCGGTCCAAGCTCTTCCGCCATGTCGCATCATCATGAGCTTTTGCTCCGCAGCTCCAGCCTGTCGCCTCCGAGCTTTTCTTACCTTTCGCCAATCTAATTCTATTCCAAATAAATTCTCCACTTCAAATGATGCGAGCTCCGCAGACTTGGTCTTCCCAATTCGCTGATATCCTCAAGATTTGCGCAGAGAATGATTGCTCTTCTCTCGCTAACTTTTTGCACATCCGTGCATCCGTGAATCCTAACTCTATTGAAGCTGACTGTTATCGTGCGATTCTTCGCTTGATCGACGCAGTCATCGTGCAGATCCCCCCTGTTCACGGTCAGTGCCCGCTCTTCCCGACTTGGCGGTAGGCACTGCAAGGTTTACCATCCCACTCCAGTCTCTGTCTTCAGCCCTACTTGGAGTCATTGTCATGGCTTTCCCGGTGTAGGCTCTGAGCCGCACACATTTGATGCGCTGCTCAAGGGATCTTCCTTCAACGGTAGATAAACCTTGAAACCTTGTTTCTCTAACGGCATCGTTGGAGACGCTTCGGGGTCCTGTTTGCGACCACATGGTTGTCCTTGCATTTTTTTTTGATCATGATCCGTATGTTTTCCGTTCTTCTATTTCTATTTGGAACCCCTCACAGTCAGAGTTCCTCCCACCATCACGCATACGCCCACGCCTACCCAAAACTCTACTCTAAACCTCTATACCTCTCTCTCCCGTCGTCTCGACACTTAATATACTTATTCACTCCCTCTAAAACTGCCCCATACCTCACCGAGGCTCGGCCTCACCAGCAAACTCAAATCACCATGACAACGTACACGCTCCCGCCGTACAAGCCCCCCGTCTTCGCGCCTCACGAACAAGCCGACGACCAGTCTGCCAACGACGCGACTCCGCCCGGCCTTCTGGCCCCAGGCGTAGAGTTGATCATCGGTGGACTCGACCGTGCCAACCCCGGATCCGCTCTGGATGACGCTCGCCGCATCGTCAACGAATACAATGCTGCGCACCCTGAGCAACTACTGCCGCCGCTTAAATTACGCCCCGCCAGCACAAATCAAACCCCGCTAGACTACGTGTATGTTCACCTCGATCCCCACCTCGACAAGATCCCCAGGCCGGACATCCTCCAAGATACAATGCTACGTCTTGTAGAGGCTTACCGCGACCGGGGACAATGGGTGAAGTGGAAAATCAGTAAGGGTCTCGACAAATCACGACAAGCACCTTCACCGCCGCGAACGCGGACGCCGCGAAGTTGCTGAAGACGGAGCTGGATAAGCAGTTCGCCGAGAAAGGACACGTCGTCCAAGGATCCTGGATCGGGAACCAACGTGAGCCAAGAATCACCTACAACCTCGTGAGCTCCCGATCCGCCCATGAGGTTCTCGCCTCGCGACCCGTGGTCAATGGCAGCATCCTGCTCCCCTCCCAACCACGATTCATACAGCCGCAGTGGGGACTTGAAGTCGCAATTGCAGGCTGCACCGACGTCATCGGTGCCCAGCAACTCATCGACAGTTACATTCGCGCGACATACGGAAACGACGCTATCGCGACCAGTCGAATGGAGCTCTACGACGACGTCTACTGCGCAGTCTTGAAGGACTGGGACACATCTACCCGCCTCTTGAGTGAACCCTTCGAGGCGTTCCTCGCGTACAAAAGTCGCCCCTCATTCACTTCCCCAACCGATCCCATGTTCCTCTACGAATACAACTCCATGGGCGCTCCTGCAAACCCGTCGTTCCTCCTGCGCAATCGTCAACAGACTCCCTCCTTTGGAGATCCCCAAACAAGTTCTCTGCAAGACCAGATCAACGAGCTGCGTAAACAAGGGACCGCGACCGTCAATGGGTTTCAGCAAATGATCGGACAGCACGGCAAATCGATCTCAGCCCTTGAGGCATCGCAAGACAAGATTTTCCAGGGCATTGCGGCCCTCAGTTCCATAATGTCCTCGGGAAGTCTGCTCGCCGCGCAAAACAGCACGCTCCAAAACCTTACGTCCCAGCGGTCAACGCTAAACATTCTCCTGACAATGAATTCAAACCCACAAGCGACACCCCTCCTGGATTCGCAAGCGGAGGAACTGGATAGGCAGATCAAGAACCAACAGGCTGCCGTGGATCAAGCCAAGAGCCAAGTTGCGGCGCTAAACCGACACTTCTCTCCGACGCTGTCTATCACGGAGCACGCACGCAACCCCCAACCTCAGGCGTCCACGTCGCGTTCTCGCCCTGAGGCGACAGACCAGCCACCGACCAACCGCCCGCGTCGCGCCGCTGACGAGGACGAGGAAGATGTTAGAGCTATGATTATGGTACGCCTCTGTCCACCTCCGCCAGACCCATCTCACCCTGTGCGCACGTCCTCAGGGCTGAAGACGTGTTCGAGGGATAGTAAAGGGGGATGGCGTAGAGGTAGACAGAGGTCGTTACATACCCCAATATACGCATTCCTTATCATGTTCGTCTCATTCGTAATATTGCCTGTGCTTGCTTCCCACACCTTCCGCACCTTCTCTATCAACACCAACGGATTCGGGGACGTAATGAAGCAGTCGGCGGTCCATAATGCAATCTCATCGCTGCGCCCCAGTGCATTTGTTATCAACGAGACCAAATCAACATCTCCGATAGCCTCTCGTATCCAGGTCAAAGGATACAAGACATATGAATCGCAAGGGGTGCGAGCAGAGGGGAAAAGTAGAGCAGGAAAATGGGGCGTAATTGTGGGGATAGATGACTCCCTCCACGCTCAGCGTGTTGAGGTGAGTCCCTCCCTCCAAGGACGGGTAGTCGCCCTCGACGTCATAATCCCAACATCCAACGGAAAGGGATTCTGCCATCGCTTCATCGGACTATACGCACCGTGGAAACCGGGAGAAGCTGACGAGGAAGAAGCAAATTTCTGGAGGCTGATCATTCACCTTTGCCAACAAGCCCCATACTCCTGGTCAATTGACGGAGATTGCAATGCAACAACTTCATCAGCAGAATCCACCGGCGAAAATTATCGACTCACACCCGCTCGTCGCCAATACGCAGATTTCCTGCACACAGCCAACGGCAAAGACCTTTGGATAGAGCAGCCAGACCGAAATGCAACAAACACATTCACATACAAGGGTCCGTTTGGTCAGAGTATCATTGACAGGGTGGCACACTCTACTGCGGGCGTACTGGGTGGTTCAATCGCGGTCTCAAAATTGTTCATTCCGGCTACGGATCATCGCGCAATTGTGGCTTCCATTGCTCTATGCCCTCCACCGACGTGGAACTCCCGAGCCGAAATCCCCGCCTTCTCTACACCGTACTATGAGCCTCGTTCGATCTACCCGAAGCGAGGTGAGAAAGATCGATTCAAAGGGTTCTCAAACATGGTGGACGAGCTCTTGGCCTCAGAAAATATGACTGCCTCTCACATCGACGACGAGATGACTTGGACAACGATATACAAAAGGCTCACCGACATCTTTCACAAGGCGGCGCATTCATGCTTTGAATATCCCAAGATGGGATCGACGCAAGGGAAGAAGCGAGTCACCAATCCAACGCTCCAAGCCATTGTAATCGAAATCCGGAGAATCAACCGACTAGTTTCGGCGCTCTCTTCCCGCCATCTTCACAGTCCGAGATGTCTTCACGAAACTTGGGCGCGAACCTACATCAACACGTATCAAGCTGCTCCGCAGACGGATCCTTCGGGTAGGATTGTATCTTTTGACACCTATCTGAAGTCGATCCGACGAGCGTTGAGCAAGCTACTGTACCGGGAGGAGAAAGCCGAGATCATTCGCCGCCAAGACATCACGACGCGAAATAAAATTCGCGGGTCACTATTCGGCGGGTCAACTAAAAAGCTCTATGGTCCGAATATTTATGATCCCCCGCCGCTCGCTCTCTCATCCGATGAAGACCCAACAAGTTTCGTAACATCTCCGGAGGGAATCAAAGTAGGAACAATGAAATACTTCAACGACCTATTTTACCGCCACCCTCGAACCCCCGGGGAGAAACCATGGATGACGACTCCGTCTGTCCTACGGATTAAGCAGAACACACAACAAGACCCCTTCATTTGGCCCAACCCTCTTTCTGTAACCACCTTGCGAGGTGTGCTGCGAAAGGGAACCCCACGTCCCAGTCCTGGCCCAGATGGATGGGAAAAATGGTGGCTGAAGGCTATCTCAGACCAAGCCTTGGAGGTAGTAGTCAAGCTACTGAATTTCGAGATAACCAAGTCTTGCTTCCCGTCCGCCGTAAAATCGACAATTATGGCAACCATTCATAAGCGTGGTGCCCGTACTCAACTGGAAAACACCCGAGGCGTATGTTTCAACAATCAATTGGTCAATCTCCCATTCGCATGGCTTAACTCCCTCCTGGTCCCGTACATCGCTAAACTTGGAATACTCCCGCAAGGTCAGATTGCAACGCAGCCCGGAGTCCAAGGTCGTGACCTCATCTCATTTCTCGCGCAAGTGGAGACATGGTCCAACCGGGAGAAGCAACCCATCTTTGCGCTCAGCCGGGATCAGAAGAAGGGATTTGATAATCTCGAACCGCAGGGCTTTTACGACGCCGTTGAAGCCTATGGTCTCCCCTCGAAATTGATAGATTTCGACCGCGCTGCGCAAGCTGATGTTCCATATCGAATCAAAACTGCGTACGGACTCACGGACGAGATCATTGTGTCGGGTGTTACCAAACAAGGGCTGCCCTTGTCACCGCTAAAAGCAACGCTGACCACTAGTCTTGGAAACCATTGGATACATGACGAGGCGCAAACGGAAGAAGGGGCTCTCATGATCTCTTCACACCAGTCTCGAATCCGCAAACAACACCTCCCGAATGATTCCATTCGCCTCCCTGTGATTATGGTTGAGGCGATGGACGATTCATACCTGTTTGCACGAACACGGACAACCCTCCGAAGCTCATGTCTCCGAATGGAAACCTTCCAAGCTGAATATGGATGGATCTCCAACTGGACTAAATCTCTAGGCCTTGCCCTTAATGCCCCAAGCGATCTGCCGTCTACTCTGCTCATGCCAACAATTGACACGGCCAACCCGTCACCCGAATGCATTCCAATGGAGCCGGTTCGGTGGACCGTACATTCCCCAGACAGAAAACAAACCTACCATGGGCGTGGATATTGGCCCAACAGGTTCTACAACAAACAAGGCTATGCATGCGTTGGACAGACCAATCACATATACTCAGAGGAGACGTTGCGATCGAACATTTGATTCGCTCCTCCTCTGACCCTCCCGAGGACCTCCCACGCGTAGCGAACAATTTATCCCGAGCGGGGCTGAATTTTCTGAATCAGTTTGGCGCATGGCAAACTGACTCGGTTCAGAATGTATGGAGGTTCCTCGTCTCGCCGGATATCACTTCGAAACTTCCGGTATTCTCTGCAGCCTCTCGCGACTGGCCGGCTTTTCGGGGTTGGCTCACCTCAATGTCTCTTACCAACGTCGTAATAGGGAACTGGTCTCTGGCATTACCCCGGGAGAACAGAAGAGCCTTTGCGGAACAGGTGCTGAAGGCCATGATTGACGCATCAAGGATACCTGTCGACCCTATCCTCTACTCTTCCCCCCAAGCTCTAATGGCGTCGGACGGTTCATGCACTCCGGGAATGCCAAAACTCCACGAACGGCGATCAACCACCTTTAGCACGGTGGGTAACAGCCACGCAGCGGTCTTCTCAATTGGGGGACGGAATACCGGAATCTTACAAGCAGAAGTGTACGGACTAGTGGCGGCCTCGCTTCAAGCATCACGAAACCCTTCCAACAGCATACCTATATACACCGACCACCTCAACTCATCCAGGCTCATCTCCGACGCTTTCTCAAACCCCCCGGCAACACACGCTTGGGCAACAAAACCAGGGAGATCACTGTACAGATGGTTATTGCAGATTTTGACTGCAACCCCTTCCCCAAATCGACCCGCTATCATCTACACACGAGCTCATACAAACTCAGAGTCGCTCGAGGCCCGCGCGAATGCCGTAGCGGATGCCCTCGCTTCTCGATCTCACTCCGAACCAATCAAACCTGCATCGGTGCCCGACCCGACATTCTATATGGACGAGTACACCTTCTTCACCAAGGAAGATGGTTACATCGAATCAAACATCTCGTCGTATCTATCCCACTTCGGAGCTCGTGCGGCTGCGGAGGAACAGACCGCCCTTCCGTTCACGTCTCTATACGATCAGCATGCTCCCCCGGACCATCCGTACACTCGGGCTCCATCAGCATACTCAGCGGTGGTCCAACTATACGCCAGATCACAACAACTGCCCACCGCGTTCTCCCAGTTCCGCAGATCATTCAACAGTTTGCCATGGTGTCGAACGGGCTGTAAGCAGCTTGAGACTCCTCACCACATATTTGTGGAATGCCCGTCTTTCGAAGCAATCCGAATCAATCACGAGTCGGCAATAGCGGGACATACACGAACACTGCTGGATTCGTCGGAGGGAATTTTGGATGACAACTCACGTAAGAGACTCATCAATCTTGCCCAAAACCTCCTCCACGACAACGAAGTATGGCCAACGGGGCAATCCCAATATTTCCTAGGATTGGCGCCAAAGCTCACGGACCTCAACACCGAGACGGTTCCTACAACGGTAGCAAGAACACGAGTTATGACTCGGCTTGCGAACACCTGGCACACGGAGATGATTCGGGTGGCGTCGAGAATATGGGGGGAGTTGCAGAGGAGGTGTAATCACAAGCGGTCGATCTTCATAGCGAAGGAGAAGGAGAGAGTCGGGGAGATTTGGAGATCTCTGCCGATACACGTTCAGAGGAGTATCCCGGGGAATATCGCACAGACCAACGAGTCCTGAAGAATTGTCATTCACTTTCATTCACTAGATCGAGCCGACGAGGTATTTACTTGTATTTACCTGAGCTTTTGTAAGCGTAGTCGGTCGTATTCATCGTATCTTCGTATCCTCGTTATTCCCGAGTACGCACTTCAACTATATCTCTTTTTTTTCCAAGTCCTCACTCCCCATTTCTTCCTTCTTACCCCCACTTTGTTTCTCTTCGTCTTTTCTCTCCGTTCAACTCATCTCTCTTTCCTTCCTCTCCTCTCTTCACATCTCTCGAGTCGTCGTTTACAATGACTCAAATGCAATTCAAGGACATCTCCCCCGACCAGCTCGGCGCGTGCAACAATCCGCATTGCCCTAATGCCTGTGGCCATTACTTTCCGGCGCCGGTTGAACCTGGCACGCTACTCGTTCTAACACCTTGCATGTGGTGTCCGTGCCATGCGTCACAGCATGTCGAGCGCCGGGTTCCTTCAGTTTCTGTAAGGCCGTTTCCTCGTTCTCTTAATACATTGATGTAGCTGATTCAATCGACAGCAACCTTCTTCTGTCCCTACATTCGACTCAAATCACGCAGCCGGCCCTGCACCACACCAGGTACGACCATTTTGAAAGCCTTATCGACCTCGAGTCTAACCCATTTCGTAGAATACTTTCGTTTCCTCTCCACGTCCTTCGATACCCACATCCCAGTTTCAGTTCGGTGCCTCGGTACGTTAGAAACTTTCCCTTCCTTCAAGTTTCTTCCTCTCACAAGCCTCTAGAATTTTGCGACGTTCTCTAACCCTACCCACCATAATTCTATACCCCCTCTTCCCGTTCCCTCCAGTTCATCGGTAAGTCATATTATAAACCTTCTTTCCACAACTGAGATCTCGTCGGACTCCTCCAGGGACAGACAGCGCACCCCGGCTTCTCAGCGACTGCGCAGACCTCAGCAACAGCGCAGACAATGCTCAACTCGCGTCAAACCACTTCGGCTGGGGCGTCGAAGCCCACGGGCTCCGCGAGGACGCTATCAGGCTCCACCGCCGCTCCGAACAACTTTCTTAAGTTCGCCAAATTCCGCCAAGACGAAGTAAAGGCGGCGATGCGAGCTGCCGGGAGTACTCGTGCGCCATTGAATCCAGCCTTGAAGGTGATTCAATTACATCTTTCGAAACCACTCACTGAAACGTCAACTTTGTCAGGCCCAGCTCGAAGCTGATATATCTAACCCAGTCTCTCGCAATAAACGCAAGAAGCGCAAACGACGACAACCCACCCGAGCGGAATGTGAAGCCTAAAGTCAAGGAGGTCGATCACTCTTTTGTTTTGGTATCGGGAGCGAAGGACGTCAATCGCGGACGATTCCCTGTACCACCCCCTTCTCTGTATGTTCCCTTTCAAAGTTGTGATCACATTCTCATGCTGACTGTGCATAAAGTCTCATTCGTCTCGATGAGGCAGGCTATGTGAAAGAAATCAGGATCTCTGTCGGGGCCACTCCAGATGAGATACGGATCAAAATTACCACTGCTTTCGCTGAAGTTCCCGAGTTGATCGAACACGGCTTTCGACTTCTTGTCACCCATCGACCTTTCATCAGGGACAGCAACGGCAACACCGTCCCGAAGCCTGGGGTTTCCCGGACGCTTCGGACGTTGCACAAGGAATTAGACTATGCTGCCATCAAAACGTGAGTACTGGTTCACGTCTGCGCTACCTATTTTAACTCGATTTGTTGTAGCGCTGCAACAGATTCCAACGTCCGTGGCGCTGGGGCGCGATTTCGGAAGATTGTCTTCCTCGCTATCAACCCAGCAGGCCCCAACCTTCCCTTGCGCGGGATGACCTATGATTCCGGCGATGATCTCGATCATGACCTCCCTACGGATTATTCCTCAGGATCATCCCATACGTCCGACAGTGACAAGGTATCTTTCATATTTATTCCATCTTCATGCGACTGAATGACACGATTTCTTAGACGATGGACGATGCTGATGAAGAGGTAAGATTATGTTTGATCTCCTAACCTGATGCTGATGTCTCTTCAAAGTCGGACGTCGAAAACAAAGCACAGCACCCCACCCCTCATGAAGTGAGTCTCGTGTATTCATTTATGTTTGCTCTTCGTTTTTGACGACTCATTAAGGCGAAGGGAAAGGCACCTCAGGTATTACTGTTCACACTTCCTCCTCAAAGTCTGTGCAACTGATTTCCTTTTCTCAGCAGGACCGAAAGGGCAAGGGGAAAGAAGCGGACGAGGTGCGGGCCTCCATATTTAGAACATGCTGCTCGCTGAACTTATCGTAGGGGTCTCGATTTAACCATGGTTTCTTCGACGAGGATGTTGCGGCAGGTTTCCAGTATGGTAGCGACAACGAGCCTCCTCTAACACCAGCAACGTCAGAACCTCAGGTGCGATATAGATTTTTCTTTCGCTTCAATGATCCGAAACTCACTCATTTGCAGAACGACAAGCCTGTTGTTGCTGAAGTACACCTCTCGATGGTGCGTCTTCTCCAAAATATGGAAGCACCGGAGCCGAAGCGTGGTCAGCGTCCCAGCTGGGTGAGTTGGCTCCTCGTCCATTGTGTACTTTCTAACATACCTTGACAGTGGGCCGAAGCTAACCATGGCGTTGGCTGTTTCGTTATCGGGAATGTGTCGTCAGCGGCGTGCGCCGGATTACTCGTGCAGTTTTTGGCGATGCCGGACAAGGGTGTGTTTGCGCCCGACCAAGTTGTTGCGTTCATTGCAAGCAACATCTGTCAGCCATTCACAATGCTCACGAACCTCGGGTCTCGACTGGTTGGCTCGGCTGACGTTCGAGCCTCCAACGAGTTCGAGGCCGAGTTCGACAGCAGCTTCGCAATTGGCCCGGGCGGACTCCACGGTCTAGCTCCCCACATCATGTCTGCGTATCTCGCGCTTCCGGTTGCTCTGAAATCTGGGGCTGAGAGTGCTACGGTGAAGACCGTGTACAGTGACCTCGTTGAGCTGTCCTCTGCCCTGCTTCATTGTCTTCAACATCTGCGCTTCCGCTGCGATCGCAGCCTGTGGGACCCCTGTGGTGGCTGTCGAGAGTTGGCGACCATTCTGCACACCAAGGACACTGATCTTCCTGTACGTCATATGCGCATGCTCTCTTCAACGACTTATGCCTCTTACAGATCGCCACCGAGGACGACTTCAACCGCCTCAATTTGAAGCTCCTCATTGCTGCCCTTGACAATCACACTCCAAATCTCGCGGAGATCACGTTCCTCCTCATGGATGCATTGGGCGACGCATCGAATCCGCGAGAAATGACCGCCGCCCGAGTGATCAAGGGCGGCGAGTTTGGGATGCGCAAATTTTACACTGTTGTTGTCGCTCGCGTTCTCGACAAGCTGGACACCTCTCATCCCGATTACCCTGCTATCCTCACCACCATTCATCAAGCTAGTGGTGGAATCGCCCGCAAGCTACGCAATTACTTCAAGAGCGGCGGCTCAAGTACTGGAAGTGTGAGTCATCAGCTTCCAATTTTACACTGTTCCTCACTGACTGGCTCTTTAGAGCTTACCATCGGGATCAAAAGCCGGTCCCAATACACGTAGTCGCTCGAAGAGAACGTAGGAACCTACATGTTTTTTTTGTAATGTGTGCGTTAATTCATGGCTTTCTGTCCATTCTATCGCAGAACCGGGAGATTCGACGACGAGTCTGATGGTAAGCAATGAGTGTCAAGTCTAATGAATGTAAGATTGACGACCCCTTCCAAGTTCTTACCAATACCGACTCTCTGGAGTCCGGTTGGGAGCACGACTGCTGGGCAAGTGAGCCGGACATATCCGTACGTCGCGCGCGCCGGCGGGCTACCAAACGGCCGCCGCCTTCCAAGCGAACTCCGTCGCCACCGATTGAAATTTGTCTGTGTCCCATTGTTCCCTCTCCCTACCTAATGCTCACCTCCCCCGCAAGCCTCTGACAGCAGCAGCGACTCAGACGACGACTTCAAGAAAGCTTATGCTCAATGGCAGCAGACTCGACCGAAAACTCCGGAATCAGCGACCAATAACCAGTCCACTGGCTCGACCTTCAATAACAGTAGCTCGACGTCAGACTAATTCCTCAGCGTCTAGTGCTGGACCTCCACCCGCAACTGCGGGCTCATCGACTTCGACCAGTAGGGGGCCGACATCGCTTCCGTCTCAGTCTCGTGCTCGTCCAGCATGGCTCGACTCTGATGCGCTTGAGGACAATGATATCGAAGACGCCATAGGGCTGCTCCGCAGACCGACGACGCGCTATTGGCAGGGTGTTATTCGTGAGGTCCTTGATCGCTTCCCTCATCCAGACCCTTCTCGTCGGGTCACGATGGATGTCTTTTTGGCGCCTGGAATGACTCGCAAGAGGCAATACCACAGGCTAGCTCTGGTATGTCGCTAATTTTTGATTGAGGTCCGAGCTGCTCTTAATCTAGCCTTTCTTCTAGGTATACCACCCTGACCGTAATATCGGCGGTGGGCCACATTGGTTGCGTATTGCGGGAATTCTTTTTCAAATTCTAAACGATACCGCGAATCGCAAACTCGACGATCCTCGCATTGTACCTTTGGGATCACGCTTCTAGTTGTTATATGTCTTACTGCGAGCTAAACCCACGCGAGCTTGCGAGCGGCTGGGTTAAGTGGAAGATAAGGGAGATTAGATAGTATACGCGTTACCTGTGACGTGACCTACCTACTTTGGTTTACAGACGCGTTCGTCGCGTCCCCTCCTCGCTCCTCCAACGCGTCTCTCAGCCTCCATTTTCGCCCACCCACCCTCTCCTCTTTCTTTCCTCACGCTTGGTTGCTTCGGTCGTTTCCTTTTCCAACACCCAAGAACCGTGCGTACTGGATTTGGGCCGCTCGCCATCCTCCTGCCGCGTCCGATTCGCTTACCGCCCGATCTTTTTGGTGCGTTTGTTTCAGCGAATCGGCCTCCGGCCCAACTCCACCTGCACACCCACCTCACTCATAACCGCCGTTAAGATCTCACTCACATTTCTTATAGCGGTCGTAGACCGCATATATATCACTATCTACACTTCCATACACTTCCTCCTTCACACCTCACAGCAGAGCTATTTACTCGCAATCTCCCTTATTGAATAACTAGGGTTATCTTCTCTTTGTAGTACAGTATGTTTGTTGGGTATAAATGATACTGTGCTTCACCGAGACCGTGTTTTCAATCGGAACCATGCATTTTTTGAAGTCGTGTGATCATGAGTAGTACTGCCTCACAATAAACCTCGATCCCCCAATTCCCATCTTCCCGGTCATAATCAAAGTCTCCAAGAACTCCCCTTGCGTAGTCCAAGTCGTCCTCGCCATTTACTAGAATCCCTCCATCCCGCTCAGCTGTCGTTCCCGTGGGCTGCTCAGCGCGCTCCAGCGGCTCGTCAGGGACGGCAGAGGAAGGTGGAGCTCGCTCCTCGCCATCGTAACCATACAATGGGTCGTTGGAGACTTCGTCAACGCTGTCTCCGGGGTCGCCAGTCCAGTAGCCACGAGTGATCGCTGCAGTGCGGCTAAGCTCGTAGATCGCAACCGGGGTCTTGTCGTGCTGAGTGCGCATGCGGTGATGGTTCCAGGCATCACGAGTCCGGTCGAGAGCGGCTTGAATGCGGCGGTGGAACACCAGGTACAAGCAAGTGCTGTGAATTGGATTTTCCATGTCCAGGAGGTCGTTCTGCTCCAAGTAGTCGAAAATCTGGCGGAATGTTTCGAGTGCATCCTTTCGAATATCCCGCCACAGACGCTCAATGCGTACATTATGACGTGAACTGGATTGGTAGATCAGGAACAATCTGAAACATCATAGTCAAATCCACCCACCGCCCCCGAAGATAAGCACGATGCAAGACACCCCAGAAAGCGATCATCAGACGCTCAACCTCATTGTTTTCTGTCCCAAAATCCCCGCGCATTCGACTCGGCCATCCAAATTCTGCGACTGCGGCCAGAAATAATTCCGCAACTGTGGCTTGCCGCTTATTGGATCGACACGCTAAATAGATTATGAGCCGGGAATGCCCGTCAATGCATCCGTGCACGTAGAAACCCCATGGCCGGAGCTTCTCATTTCCATCATGATGCCAGAGGGCGTTGGATCCCCGGACTTTATAGACCCGACGCTTGATTATGCTTGACCACCTGAATTTGTTATCAGAGATAGCTCGAACTAGGTAGACATAGCTTACCGAACCAGCACACCTATTTCGTCTACACGACGTAGGCTTTCTTGAACACGAAGTCAGGGAAGATGTATTCCCCGAGACTCTAGATGCCCAGATACAATCACAGACCCGACAAACGGATGAGAAAGGGAGATTTCAGCCACAATATCAACCAGAGAATCGTCATCGATCTCGGTGAACTCACGCCGAGCCCTCGAGATTCCAGCCCGATTGAAATGTCGGTACAGTGTTCTGCGCCCTACGCCCATAGCACGGGAGATCTCATCGAAAGTGTTGCCGAGATCATGGAGGCGATAAGCGCGGTCAATGTCCAGAGAGTATTGTGGGCGGCCGCGTCTACCGGTGAAGAGACGAGGTAGCAAAGTGTTGGTTGGGGGCGGAGGATTGGCAATGAAATCATCCAAAGGCTCCAGTACGGCAGTAACAGTGGTTGACAGTTCGGCTCGTACGTCGTCAGTTACAGTTGGATCCTCGAGAGCATCAATAATTCGGTGAACAGCGCTGAGCTGATGGGCACTCCGTTCCACAGCAGCAAGTTCGGCATTGGGAAGAGAGTCGATGACAAACTGAGCCTGAACACAGATGTTGTGGGCTTCCATGAGAAAGGTGTGAACTGGATCTGTGTTGACACTCATGATAGTAGGAACACAAAGAGCTTGGAAAGATCGGCTGTTGCCGGATATAGCCGGATATAGTGATCAGATCAAGAACCGATTCAAGTTCACCATTTCACGGATGAGGATTGTCTGGCTAAACTATTCTGAGCACACAGAGTGGCTGAGAATATGTATAGGCCTCCTATAGAGCCCCAAAAAGTTGACTCGGAACCTTCAATTTTTGCTGCCTTGAACAAAATGTTGTGGTTTGGTTGTGTTGTGTTGCGTCATCATTTGTGACAAGGTGTGACACGCCCAGTCGAGATGGATTTGCCATTTCATGGATGAGGATCATCTGGCTAAGGTATTCTGAGCACACAGAGTGGCTTAGAATATGTTCAAGCTTCCCTTAGAGATCCAAAAAGTTGACTCGGAACCTTCAATTTTTCCTACCTCGAACATATTGCAGTGGTTTGGTTGTGTTATGTTGAGCCTTCTTCGGTCCTCCATACCCGAGTGGAGTAGAGAGGGTGACCACTAGTTTCAGTAAGGTTGAAGAGTTCACAGTTCTATCAGTAGCTCAGCTATACACACTCACATAAGCCGACACAGCGCGGCACTGGAAAAAACGGCGCAGCGCCGAGATCACGTGACCGTGATTGTGCTCTTATCGTGTTCGACATTGAGTTTCCGAGCAACTTGAATTCAGTACTATTGCTTCACCTTCTTTGTCTCTGATTAACTTGTTTCACTTTCTTTAGTGTCTAGGATGGCACACTGCAGAGGAAGGCATTAGAGCCTTTGCGGTAGCTGCTGGCGGCTGATTTTTCTCACGACCCACTAAGCACCGGGTCTCAAGTAAGCCACCCTGAGCAGCTGTTATGAAGGACATCTCAAGGTGGCTAACTTGGCCCAGTAGCATCAGCAGTCGTTGTGTGGCACGAGCCGCCAGTTCGTGTGCTCACCGCAAAGGCTCTATTGTTAATTCTTAAATACTTATTCTACTCGTTCAAACTAAGGGCAAGCCGCTGATCTGCGTTCATCCTCCTCTTTTTGATCTTGACCGGCTTATCAGACGCCACACCCACCTCGTTTTCCTTGTCCTCTTCCAGAGCTCGTTTGCGAGAACGAGTGGCGGAGACCAAAGCAAGCTGCTTTTTTAGTTCGGCCTTACCGCTATCTCCCAAACTATCACGCCGTTTGCCGCTCGCAGCTGCGGGAAGAAGACGGCTCTTCAGATCCCGTTCCGCATAAAACTCGGGTAGGGAAGGGTCACCGTAGCAAGGGACGGCACTGTACGGTTTGCGGGAAGGACTCGGATGGAATTTTTTTCATTGTCCACAAGTGGCATCGTGAGAGCTTCAATTGACGGCACTGCCACCTGTTCGCCCATTGTCCTTCCGCCACCATGGATGTCTTGCTGGTTGCTCCCGCCCTCATCGCGGCCGCCTCCCGCCGTCTGCCGCTACCGCCGACGCCGACGCCGCTTGCCATCCTCTTTTTCCGCCTCCGGGTGGTCACTGTATTGCCGCCCGCCCTCTCCAAGGCTCGCTATGGACAATGTCCAAGCTAAATACACAAAACATACCGCTTCTTTAGCCGCAGTCGAAACGCTTCGCTGTTTCTGGAACTGTTGGGTGGTGATGCGGAGGTCAAATATTCTTCATGAACCTCTGGAAATTTGTCAACGATGATTCTGGTCGAAAACACCAGCTCTCATGAAGGCTTTATCCCCCGATGTGTCGCCTCAGACTGTAGTCCTCGTTGGTTTTACTTCTATTGTCTCAATTCCCTCATTGCTATTCTCACCGTTTTCCTAAACTCGGAAACTGGTAGGAAAATGACTATCTAGATACGCGCTGGGAATAATCTCAAGACTCGGCCTCGTCTTCAGTTGCAAGGCTCAGTTGCGAGTTCTGATGTACTCTGTATGTAGCAAATCTAATGTCCTCTTTCATCAACATCAGTTCTGTAAGCCAACATCGATCTCTGGCTCACCATTGAGATAAAGAGACGATTGAACTAACTGGGATCGAGTTGAGTGGTTGAATCGAGAAATGGAAAAGTCAATGTCAAATCAATTCACACGAAAAAGCACGATTTGCCGACAGATCGACGTGTTAACCCAGTACAAGATGTGTAATGCGATACATCAAAATCTGTATACCTTGCAAATTTTGCAGTCGGGAACGAGTCAAATACGAGGCTCGCATATAACTCAATGATCTGGACAACAAGTCGGTATGACCTTATCCTCTGGAGAATGAAGCTTGTGCTCATGGTATAAATTTCCGGTCATATACATTCCACGCTTCACAAGACAAGAATTGTGGTGATCTTGAGAAGAATGCGCATTGAAGAGTCAGAGAGGCTCGGGATCGAAAATCCAAATGTATTTGATGAAGTCGAAGGCACAGATGTGAAGCTGATGATCAAGTTCGGCGGCGGGACGTACCCCAGAAGCAACGATGAAGGCAGCAGAGCACAGTGTGAGCCAGATTGCACAAACGATTCAAACTGATATCATACAAAGCAAAGAAGTACTAAGAAGAGAAGACCGCAGATGCAGTCGCAGCAATAAGGAGAATTAGAGGTGGCAATGGTGAAGAGATACAGAGGTGGGGACGGCGGATACAATGATTAAGATAATAACGGTGGTAGTAGCCATACTGATCCTTGGAGCTATGTCGATGGGCGCGGAAGAGACGCAATAAATCGCCATCAGCAATGACGAGCGGAAGTTTTTGGTATACAGGCAAGGAAGACAAAAAAGAGCAATATTATGGGTGGCAAAGAGCGAGCATCATATCGACAGTAGCACTGAGCTCGCTGAAGCGGGCAACCGGTGTTGTTAGTGCCTAAGTAATAGCAGGACGTCGTAAGTAGTCGTGCGAGTGATATTGAGCCGGGAGCATCTGGTAGGGGCGGAAAGTGGCGGGAAGTGGGTGGCAGCGGTCGTCGGCAGCAGCGATGACAGCGGATGGGCGCATACGGGGCGGCAGTGAGAGCGGGAGCGACTAGCAAATGGCGGGAGACAATGGGCGGACGGCCGCGGGCAGTGCCACTGATTGATGGTCCTACGATGCCAATCTATGGACAATGAAGAAAATCCATCCGAGTCCTTCCGGCAAACCGTAGCACTGATAACCGGTAAGACTCAGGTTAAACGATGGAAAGTAAAGGGGTGACACATACACGGTAGTTCTCCCGATGCTGACTCGGTGACCAGTTCCTGAATATTCAAGCGGACCGATAGCCACCATATTCGTGTTTTTGACGATGTACGAGAACAGCATGCGCTTGCGTTCATCACCAACGATTGGAGTAAGCTCCGCGCTATCTCTGTTGTGCATTTTAGTCAAAGTGCTAATGCATTCGATAGAACTTACTCGACCGACTCCACGCCCTGAGAATTTACCGGGGCCGGAGTGATAGACCATATCTGTTTGACATGGCGGTAGGTATAAATGTGGCGATGAGGAAGGGCAAGCGATTTGAATTCCGACTGTTCAAGGAAAAGAGGGAGATAGTGGTTTGGTCGGAGGAACGTGGGCTCGTTCAAAAGACCTTTAAACAGGTTAACAGGCAATGAACAAGTGAAGGTACTCCACTGACCTTGCTCATCAAAATATTCTGTGAGCGGGTCAGACAGTATCGCGTCATTCGCGCGCGCGGGCGAAGTCGGGGACCCAAAGATGAGCTGGCTGAGGTCAGGCTTTAGCATCAGGGTGGTGGAATGATAGGATGTTTCGAAAACATCGAAAACGGTGGGCGTGTTGTATCGAACCCATTTCTCGGGTTGTTTCGAGAGAGCCGCAGTTTTTTCCTTTGAATGACCTCATTTGAACGAAGATCGGAGTAAGGAGAATTTGCTTACCACATAATCGTCAACCAATTCAGCCATTCTAGCTGGTATTTTAGATCGATCCTTCGCATACACATGCAACCAGTTGATGTATGCGAGACGCTGTTGCTGAGTTGGGGCAAGAAGCCCGTCTTTGATCGCGGGGCGAATTAAATCTCTGCATGTTCATACGATCAATGATTTTGAAACAAAATGCAAGCAGAGAAGCGCACCGGAGGCCAGTTTCGGACTCGTGCAGGTATGTTCGATACGCGACACGTGCGGTGCGAGATGGATTGTCGAACACCTCCGCTTCGGTGAGCTGAGGAGATAATCCTGTACATAAAAAGATGAGTTACAAGCGCTCAAGAACAATCGAGAACACACACCTGCAAGAAAGAAAAGTTCAATAACAGTGTACACACCAACGCCCGGGAAAACATCGCCAGCGGCGCGAATTGCCTCGGTAGCTAGCCCATGGCGATCAATCGAAGAACTGCGCCTAGTTCGGATCCAAGTAGCAAGACCGGCAAAGAATGCCCATTCTGCGCTGTAGAAGTCGGTGGGGGCAGATAAGAGCGCAGCTCGAGATGACGCCCAGGTTGGCTGCATGAGAGCGTTGTTAAGAATAAATTTCAGCCTACAGACCTCGAAACTCACCTGAAATATCATGTCGTGGCTATGGAAAGCCAGAACATGATCTTTGAAGATTAATGCCATTCCGACTTTGAATTTGCGAGTCTGCCCCATGGTATTTGAGTAAATAGAAGAAATATAATAAGGGGTATCGAAGCTTTCTCACCTCTTTATCTACCATTTTAATTGTAGAGTCATAGACAGCTCTCGGGAACGGATGGGCGGAGGTGTGGGTGAGATATTGGATCTGATAGTAGTGAATGAAGGCTGCAGAAGAAAGAGGAGAAAGAATTTACCATGAGGGATAGTGGCCCAAGATCCAAAACGATGCCGCGGTAGGTATAATCGATGCTAGTTAACGCCAAGGTGGACAGACGGGTGTTATCCACCGGTTTCTTGCCATAGGTGCGCCACACGGGTGGATAGACAGGACCTTGAGAGTTATTGTTGCCCCGAGTCACGGTGCAGCCGGAGTCAATCCGATAGGGGAGTCCGCTGGCGGCAGGATGGCTCTTGGGAAACCGTTTGGCTTCGGCTTTGGTAGCATCAATCTCGATGGCTTCCAGACCAATTGGGCCCTCAGCCTTGAGTATAGGGCCGAGATACTCTTGTACAATGAGAAAAGAAGCTTTAGATTCCCGGCTTTCGGGTATAGTAGACAGAGAAACGGCGAGAGTGGCAAGACGAGTGCGGAGCGACGTGGGAAGAAGCAAGACAAACGAACGTCATGTGACCGAGCCACGCTTGTCAAATCGATTTGATCCGCCGAACCTGTGCAACATTTTGTTCCGAACGCACCTGTGCAAAAGTTCAACCAACTGGGTTGTGTAAATAAATTGCGGTGAGTTTGGCGCTACTTGTGCACAATTTTCTGAACGCTCTACCTGTGCATTTTGTCCTTGAGGTAGACAACCTGTGCAGTTTTTGCATTCCGTGGGGTTGTGTATTTTTTTGATGTACTGAAACAACATGCGCAACAACTTTCAAGAAATTTCATTGATGTGAGTTTTCAGTCAAAATGCAGTCAGCTATGTAATTTTTTCCTTCATCAAGCTCAGGGTGTGCACCATAACCTCAAAAATATGCTCCCCTGTGTCAAAAAGTGTGAGTTTGGAATTATGGCCCACTATTACAGCCATAAAAAAACACACCACTTTCATCGAAAAAAACACCCAGCTTGAGAAATGTACAAAAATGGCACAGGTTATGCCGGCGTACGAAAACACACAGGTTGTCGCACCGGAAAAAAAAATGCACAGCTTAAGATATTGTAGACCGGAAAACACACAACTCTGATTCATCTTTTTTTGCACATCACTAGCAAACAAGAGTAAAAATGCACACCTAGATTCCAGCCAAAAAAAAAGCACAGCTCCAATTCTCGCAAAAATAAACGCATACACCTTCGAGTTCGAACATCTTGTACCACACCTATAATCCCAGTAATAGACGGCAGTGGTCGGCATCGATGATCGCCGGAGTCCAATGCCGACCGTTGGTTTTCAGCGGATTTCAACGGCTGAATTCTGGCCGACCCCAGTCATCGAACTCCAGTGGACTACCCCTGGTTTACACCAGAATTCAACCTAAAATATGCCACCAATGTCGCTTGAACTCCTTGCCTACTACCACTGGCATACTCCATTGAATTTCAGCGGTTCCTGCTCGGCAGCCGACTTGCTTTCTTCATTGAAAAGAGGCCGAAGCCACCGTCAATCATTGAGGTAAAACAACTCAAATTTCTGGCAGCTCACAATGGTGCCACTGGAAATCAATGGCGATGAGACGGAATGTCAGGAAAAAATTACTTGTTGAACACTGAGATCGCTACTCGCCGTACTCAACCCCATACTCTCGAGTCTTCACAAGAGTTCTTAAACAGTGAACCGGACAAAAAGCCGAGAGACAAGGAAAAGGGAATATACCTAGCTCTGACGCAATGTGATAACAACTGAGCAGATGGTTGAATCAGTTGAAAAGGTTGAAATCCGCTCCTTTCAATCAATTCATCGGATCGAAACAATGCATAGGAATTGCTTCCAGTGAGTACATATCAGAATATCTGGTCAACCATACTTTCACGGCTTAATATAATAGCACCCAAATCGGAATCCGCCAGTCAAAATCCACCAGCTGCCATTTTCTGAATTGAACCAGAGATCATTATAATATAAGCATGCCACTCGAGTCCTGAATTGCTTTGCTATTCAAATTGAAGGATATATACACGAACTTGATTCAAGGTACACCGCCAAAGTGCTGGAATGTTGCTGCTACCTGATTAGGAAAGATATCCGTGAGCTGCCAGCAAACTCGATTTTCGGCTGGCGAGAACCTGGTGGCCACCTGGAATGCTCAGCTGGCTACAGGCTCAATCATAGCTGGTGAACCGCTGGATATCAGGCAGCCCCAACATCTCTGTCTGCCTAGCTATTACCCGTACCTTGGTTGCATATGATAGATGAATTCAGCGGAAATCTGGCACTAGCAACTCAGTGTCTTGACTCTGGTTATCAAAGCTGGAATTCCGAGAGCATTGGATGTCATTCAGTGAGGTTTTGTCGTCGGACCAGTTCAGTGCGCCATGGAAATGCAAGAAACACCAAGTCCCCGCTCTCACACTTCCGGAAACATTAATCAACAGTGATGTGTTGATGCCGATGTAAATTGATCATCATGTTTCGTCAAGTGTTACGGGTGTGACAAATTAAAACACCTCTTGAACATTTGTAAATCCGGTCCACGCTACCAAAAAAATTGTTTTCGTCGCATTGAACCCGGCTGGTCCCAACCTCCCTTTCCACGGCGTGACCTACGAAACCAACGACAATCTCGACCACGACCTTCCTTCGGATTATTCCGAGTCTGAATCATCTGACGATGAGGCTACCTCGTCGAGCGAGGATGAGAACTCGGTGCGTAGTCTTGCTGCGTCAATGCCTCACTGGTCTTCTTACCCTCTTGCTCATTGCTAGGATGTGACTATGGAGGACGATCTGCAAGAAGAGGGTGGAGGCAACACAGTAAGTAATTCTTTGATCCTGTCGGCTGTACGGTGTTCTGATATGGTCAACTCGACAAATAGGATACTAAGGGGAAGGGCAAGCAGAAAGCAGATGTGCGTCGAGTCTCTTTCTTACCCAATATTGAGTTCGTAGTTAATCTACTTGGCAGGTCCCTAAGGGAAAAGGCAAGCAGAAAGCGGAGGTATGTCGATTCTCTTTGTCCGTTGTTAACCAAAGATCTGACTATTACAGGATTCCCACTTCGACACCGGCTTCTTTGACGAAGACTTGGCTGCCGGTGTTGAATATGACTCTGACAGCGGACCCCATTTCGAGAGGCGAGCACCTGGTCCGGTTCGTTCTATCTCTTTTTCTTCTTGCTATTATTATTATTATTATTATTCACAAGCGGGATAGTATCCCCCAGTCGGCAGTGTCTGTCCGCGTGGACTTCATCGAGGAGGAGGATGCGCGTCGTTTCTTACGTGACGGCATCTTTCTCTATGGATCACATTGTCGGGCCACCCCTTATCAAGCTCGGGCTCCAAGCGGACGGCCCTCTGACTCCAAGCAAGATTGAGATCGGTAGCCAGGCATTGTGCATGGCTATACTGCCAGGATGCCATTTCCGATTTGGAACTTGAACTTTTGAAGGAAAGAAGAATGTATTAAAATTCACATCACTACATTACACTCCAAGACTATACTCTACCAACCACAACCACGGTCAAATCCTCACTAGATTTACTTCTTATTTATTTATCGCGTTCCGGGAACCACGTCTTAGTAGTTGGTTTACTTGTTGCGGTATAGAAATGCTGATACCAAAAAAAAAAAAAAAAAAAAAAAAAAAAAAAAAAAAAACCGCGATCACGGAACTGCCGTAATACTGCGAAGTTGTGCGTTTCTAGGCAGGGGCCGGTTTGGGTTGTGTATCTTTATTTTCGCGCTCTGTCCGGACCTGTGTCATTTTGTTCTGTTTTAAGTGAGGGTGTGCTGTTTCTGAGTGAGGTGGTGTACTTTCTCCTTACATGCAATCTCAGCTTGTGCTCTTTTTATTTCGAAGTTGCAAACGAGGGCGAGAGTTCCCGAGATCAAAATTGAGCTGTGCTGAATTGAGGTTGTGTAATTCTGAGATCTAGCTTGTCCTGAGCGAATTATCTCGTTGATCATGGGAGGGTGGGGTCCTCCTTTTTCTTACATTGGATGGGTTGTGGGAAAAATCACTCAAACGAGCCAGGTCGTGGTTTAAATAATTATGCCCCAGTATTACAGCCATACTTTTCCATTGATTTTATCTTGCCCGTCCTTGCAAAAGCACAAGAATGTATCGGGATTCGGCAACGATACCGCGCTCGGGGTACAAAGAATAAGTGCTTGAGATGAATACTTCGTGTGTCATCTGCTTGCATATTGGACCTTTACTGATGCTGGTAAATGGGTTATATCCGGAATTCAGGATGCGCGGCGCTCAGCAAATACTGGTGAGTTCTTGCTTGTTCTTTATCGTCAGTCGGGTCTTATTCAAGGGAACCTATATTCCATCGGTATAGCTAACTGTTCAGCCGCCCTCGCAGCCTGTCAATTTTGCTCGCTGCTCCGGTTACACCACTAGGATGTTACAGCTCGGAATTGCCGCGCGCTTCGGCGGCGCCGCACAATTGAGATGACCTTCGTAAGTAGATACTTGTCCCATTTTGTATTCTATATCTATTCTTCAATGCGTACAATTCCTTTTACCCATTTGTAAATTTTTGGGAACAACACATAAATAGTTAAACATATGGTGGTAAAAGCGAAAAGTTTGAGCCTCTATCAGCCTCTGGTAAGGTAAGAATAGCTTCCCTGATTATTGTGAATCTTTTTTCTCTCTCTTTTCGCAATTCTTTTTCGCGTTTTCTGGTCACGGGACCCAGTAAGTACATCGAATAAATCGGTTTTCCGCTCATACTACCAAAAGGGGAAAAACGCTGAAAAATGCGAAAAAAGAAAGGGAAAAGGGAGAACTCAGGAGAGCTTCAATGTGAGTGCACAAAGAGACATAGAAGGATCAAACAATTCTATCAAGGCTCAAATTTGGGGTAATTTATTTGAGTAGTACATCGTAACTTCACATTCTTGTCTACAAAACATCGAAAACCTTTGAGAACACAAGTACTAAATGCGGACAGCTGCTCTGTGTGCCCGAGCGGTGGCGAGAATGATGTGCTGGATGGTTCTCACGCAACGGGTTGCTCCGGTCAGAATCGGTGAACCCAGACATCGTTAATGGGGCGCGGTTCCACAAAGTGCAAGGCATGGAGTAGGTGTAGCTGTTAGAAATTAGATACATGCAAGAAAAAGATGCGAAGGAACACACCACATAGTTGCAATAGCAATGAGTCGCGCTCGGGAATGAAGAACAAATCAATCAATCAATATGGAGAGGTAGACTTATGCCGGATGTAGGCCCAGAGTGCCATAGAAAGGTCAAGAGAGTCGGTGGGATATATCTGATTGTCGTCCAAGAACATCCTGCAATCTTACTGCACCTGGAGGCTGAAAAAATGAATCCACGAGAAATATTTTGAAAAAAAAGGGCTGATTCCGCCCAGGAAAAATTGTTCTTTCAAGCCAGAGGTAGTTTGAGAAGCTTGAGACGTTTAAGAATCATAAATACACGGCGCTTCATCCCATCTTCAGATAGCTTTTCCAGTTTTTGCCGCAAGGTTCGTGTACGAAGAACATGGGGAGACTCGGCGGCATCGGCAGTGGCAGCATTCAGCTCATCGGCGTCAAGTTCTTCATCACCGTCAATGGATGGAGTTGGTGATGGGCTGCGCGATTGACTGAGCTCCGAGTCCGAGTCCGTGTCGATGTCCCCCTCGAGGTTGTCATCATCCGAGTCGAGCTCAGGAAGATCGAGCTCATCGTCATCGTCGAGGCCGAGTGACGGCTCATGAATTTTGCTGTTGCTCGATACCTCCAGAACGGGCTCGTCGCGGCTGATCAAGTTGAGAGGAGACCTGGCCTAGTGGCGGCTTGCGGGAAGCTTTCAGAGCTTGTGTTCGTGTCGACGGTGGACATTGTGGCCTTGGGAGGCAAAAGAATGCGTGTTTTCCGTGCTTTGGGGGTTATGGTAGGTCGCCCAATTAAAGTTTCCTACGTCCCCCAATTCATCAATTGATTGACAGCACAATATTTTTCATTCAAAAGTGACCTGACCCAGGTCGACCTAAGAATTGAGCACCCCTATTCGCCGACAGAAGATCGTGCTGCGGCCACGTCGGTCCTTTCTCGATTTTTTTGCAGTCGATACGCGCACGACCTAATTTCTCCGAAGCTCTGTTTGGGCCCTGCCTACGGGCAACAATCTCATTCGAGTAGTCGCGGAAACCCAGACCTTCCTACGTAGTCCTTGTAGGCGTAGTTTTGCACAATCGGATATGTTTCCAAATCGGTAATAGAGACTTTGCGCAGAGCCACCGGTAGCCACCCAGTGGCTCTCACGGCATGCGCTGTGGAGCGGCTACAGCATATGGTGGCTCATTTGGTGGCTCGTCGCCCGCGTTGCAGGTGGGGCTTCTTCAAGTATCTACATGGTACCTCTGTGACTATACCTCAATGTAGTGAGGTGTCGTGGTTACCAGTTTCCGCTTTGTTTGGTGCGTTTTTGGCCGGTTCTTGCAAAACCGACGGTTGGCGTAGAACCTTGGTGTGCTTCCTGGTGGTTTGAAGCCTAGCGCTTCGAGGTCATCCAGGGGGATGGAAAAATGCCGAAGAAAATGAATTTCAAGTTGTTCTTCCATCCACCGAATGAGCCACCATAGTGCGTAGCCGCTCCACAGCGCATGCCGTGAGAGCCACCGGGTGGCTCCCGGTGGCTCTGCGCAAAGTCTCTAATTAGAGCACTTTGGCAAACGGTGAAAAATGATTTTTTTCTTCAGTTCCCGCTAACCAAATTTTGGTTGTGGAGCCGCAAAACAGTGTGCAGCCCACTGTAGTTTTTCACCAAAGTCGCTTAGTTTTTCGAACTGAAATTTGATTTTCACCGTTTGCCAAAATGCTCTATTACAGCCGTTTCGGAAAAAGAATGCGGGTTTTGATTGATTTTTTTTTTTTTTTTTTTTTCGAAATCTGCTTACCTGTGTTTGGTCCCGCGTTCTCGGCTCCACCCTTGCCGAAACAGCTAATCGTCTCTTTCAGCGCATTCTCTTGCCAGAGAGTGAGTTGGTGAGGCTGTTGTGATTAGAGACTAAAGAAACAAGACTCAGAGTTGTTTAGAAGCGTAACAACGTCTGTATTCACCTAAAGAAACAAGACTACAAGTACATGAGCTATGAGAACATAAATAAGTAAGTGAAGAAATACCTCAGAGTTGTTTAGAAGCGTAACAACGTCTGAGGAGCGTACAGAAATGAGTCCGTATAAATACTACAAGTGTACGAGGCTGTAACTAATCAATCAGCCGCCGAGAGTCATATAAGTACAGCAGGGAGTAAAGTCAAGTAATAATGAGAAAAGTCGAGAAATCGTTACTGTTAGCTGTGCGCCAAGTAAGTACCAGGATCACGGGCAGCCGAATGATTAACAATTAGTGATACAGTCAATGTACTGCTAGACTCCGACATGGGCCGATAAACGGCCCGCAGTGAGGATAATGGAATATTGATTGATTGATTGATTGCCAAGTACGCGCCGATCAATACAGCTCTCGGACGCGTTGAAGCGCCGATTGCAACTTCAACAGAGGCTCCCCCTGAACCTTTGTGAATACATCAGAGCTCCAATCTGTCCTCCAGCAGGGCTCAAATGCGTGCTTGAGCCCAGTTGTTTAAACCGACAAGCTCACGGCGGCAGTTGTGGAGACTTGTGGAGCCGCACGGTGCCCCGCCGGTTAACCGGCCGATCAGCTGGGTCCTAGTGAGTGTATACACTCGGAGGAATGCACGTGGGAGTCATCACTGTGACTCATCGCGTCTTTTTCCTCTACCACCAACACCGGGCGCGTTCCTCCGCCCGTGCTCTCGTTTTTTAGTTCTTTTCTCTTCCCCAATGGCCAACGACGACCCCTCGCCCTTCAGTGAGGCTCAGCTGGCCGCACTTACGGCCATTGTGACCCGGGCCATTGCCGACAGCTCCGCCAACCCTTCGGGCGGCTCCGCCGCGTCATCCTCGTCGAACGCAGCGAACGGCAGCGGAAATGTTACGGTCCCCACTACCAATGCCGCCGGTGAGCTTGACAGTTTCGCTTCCGCCTCCTTTCGGTCCCCCACGATGTGGTACCGCCGCGTCAAGCTGGCGCACATCGACGCCATTGTGAATGGCACCTTCGAAGCCGACGACCTCCCCAAGCTCTCCTCCATCGCCGCCGCTGCCCCCGCTGCCCCCGTGCCCATCCTCTTCCACCCGACTTCTGGTGTTGCCGCCCCGGAACAACCAGAGGAAGCCCTCGATGCGGGTCTTCCCCGCGCATGGGTCAAGGCATTCCCCTCCTTACCCCCGCTCCTTGATGCCTGGTCGACCTACACCGGCATCCGCTCCCTCATTGACACCACCAATGGCGGTGTTGCTGCCGCCCTTTCCATCTACACCAGCCAGCTCATGGACTTCACCACACAGTATGAGTGGTCCGCAGTCTTGCGTTACCACTACGAATTTATTCGTGTGCGCATGGCTGAGAATTTTCTCCCCACGCGCTGGGTGACGCCCGATCAGGGCCTCGTCTCCACCAGGTTGGTTCGCTACCCACTGCCCCCACCATTCTCCTCCAAGCGCAAACGCGACCTCGCTGAGCGCCTTTCCGAACCCTGCGCCCCTGCATCCCGTCCGAAGGTTGATGAGACCTGCTACAAGTTTCAGGATGCCGCTGGTTGTCGCATGGGCGACAAGTGCTCTCGCCGCCACTTCTGCATTGCATGTCAGGGCGCCCACCCCGCACATGCTTGCCCTCAGAAGCGGAAGTAGGATGTTTGGGGCACGCCGACCGAGTCCGGCCTCTGCCCCACTCCGACCAACCCCTTGGTTCCTCTTCGTCCACTGGCTCCTCGCACCCCACCCTCTCTATCACCCCTCTTGCATACTGCTCATCTCTCTGCCCATCCAATGCCTCCTCCCCCTGCCCGTCCTAATACACACATCACATTCCCAGTTGCCCCTACCTCCGGTCCTCGTGTTACTAGCTCCCTTAATCCTGCTATGCTATCTTTCTTACTTCAGGATTATCCTGATCCCTCCTTCGTACAACACCTACATAATATCTGTACCTATGGTGCGTCAATTGGATACACCGGCCCCCGAGTGGGCCGCGCCTTCTCACGGAATCTGCCTGCCACACCGTCCGAGCACGCTGTAACCGCTGCAGATATTCTGGCAAACTTTTCTCTGGGTGAGCTTCGCCGTGTCGACTCCCTTCCCGTTCATGAGCAGCGCCGGGTCGTTTACTCACCTGTGGGCACTGTCCCCAAAGCCGATGGTGGTTGGCGCACTGTCCACCAGCTCTCTTATCCTCGTGGCTCGTCTATCAACGATAGCATTTCCTCTGACGCAGTGACACTCTCCTACACCTCGCTTGACACCTTCTTTGACCGCCTCCGCCGACTTGGTCCTGGCGCTCTCCTCTGGAAGATCGACCTGCGGCGTGCGTTTCGCCACATCGTAGTATGCCCAGACGACTCTCTGCTGTATGGCTTCTACTTCGACGGTGTTGGTTACATTGACGTTCGCCTACCATTCGGATCCCGCTCATCACCCTTTACTTTCAACTTGTTTGCGGAGGCCCTGCACTGGATCTCGGAGCGTATGGGCGCCCCCCTTGACCATTTCCTCGACGACTTCTTTGGTGCTCGCGCAGCAGGCGAGTATGACCTTGCAGAGCGCGACCGTGCAATTTTCCGCGCAATCTGCGACGCAACTGGTTTCTCTGCCCATCCAGTTGGGAAGGCAGGGAAGGACCTCCATCTACCCGCGGTGTTATCCTAGGGATTGAGATCGACACTGTTGCCTTCACAGTGGCCCTCCCTGCCGAGAAGCTGCAGCGCACCATGGCTACTCTCAAGTCCCTTCTAGCCGGAGCGTCAGCTACCCTCTTGGACCTCCAGTCCATTGCTGGCCTTCTGCAGTTTGCAACAAAGATCCTGCCTGCGGGGCGCGCTTTTATCCGTCGTGTGTACGATGCGCTGTCCCATTTCCCATCCTTTGGCCGGCGTCGCATCCCGAGAGGTGCACGCCGTGATTTGGAATGGTGGGCTCGTCTTCTTCCGACTTGGAACGGTATCCAGTCCCTACATCCTCACCGCCCGGGCGTGGTTATCTTTACTGACGCCAGTGGGTCTTCCTCGAAAGGAATTGGCGGTCATCTTGGGCCCCGGGAGGCACCTATCGATTTTTTTGCGATGCGAGTACCCAGGCGGCACCGGGGAAAGTCTATCCTTTTCAAGGAGCTGTGGGCCGTGCTCCACACTCTTCGTATCTGGGCATCTCCTGCCTGGGCCGGGTCCCGGGTCTTACTTCGGGTTGACAACACCAGCGGCGTGGCTGGTTTGAATGGAGGTTCTATTCGGGAGGTGCCTGCACAGGCGCTCTTGAGGGAGATCTTCCTTCTTGCGCTATCTTTTGGCTTTTCCATCTCCTGCGTGTGGGTTTCCTCTGAACCTTGCTGACGCACTCTCTCGTTTTGACATGCCACGTCTTGGCCCATTGTTACCTCAATTCTTCCCCTCACAGCACACTCCCTTCCCCCACCTCCCGCCAGATGGCCTGAACGGGTCGATCAACCACCGCTCGTCGCCTACTTCCTCTGGCACGGCCTCGCTGCCTCCACCCGCGGCGTCAACCAGACGGCTTGCAACTCCTTCGAGTCTTTCTGCATGTAAAAATACGGTGCTGACGGTGCCTCTCCATATCCCGCCTCAGAAGCCCACCTTCTCGAATGGGCGGCATCCCTCCCTCCGGGCTGCAGTGCGAAAACAATCAAGCGCTACATTGGTGCCCTCAAGTCCTTCCATACTGACCTCGAATACGAATCCCGCCCCTTTGAATCACGCGTTCTCGAGCGTGTGATTCGTGGTATACGCCGGGTGTACGGGGATGCAGAACGTAAGGAGCGACTTCCTATTACGCAGCCCGTCCTAGCCCAGGCCTCCCTCTCCAACCCTATCTCCCTTCCGCGGGGTGTTTCTCGTGAGCTAGCCGAGACTCTCCGAGTTGCCTACGCCCTGGCCTTTGCAGGTTTTCTTCGCTGCGGCGAAATCACCTACGACTCTTTCGATGGCGCTTTCAACCTCAAGCGCCGCGACATCATCATTCAAAACGACGAGTACCTCACCGTTGACCTCCCGGCCTCAAAAACCGACCCCTTCCGCGCTGGGGTGCGCATCACTATCGCAAAAACTGGCTTGCCCACCTGTGCCTACACCCTCCTCCGCGCCCACCTTAATAAGCCGGGCAAGCCCGACGACCCGCTGTTTGTGGGCCGGCGTACTCGCGATGGTACAGGCTATGGAGCTTTCTCGCGGAAGCTTTTCATCGACTGTTTGAAGGCCTGTCTCACTCATGTCGGGATTTCATCGTCAGGATATTCGGGCCATAGTTTCCGCCGTGGCGCTGCCACTTGGGCTCGACTCATCGGTCTCTCCGACCTTGACATTCAGCGCCTGGGCCGTTGGACTTCTGACTGCTTCAAACTATACATTGACACGCCACCTGATGTCATTGTGGGGTTGAGTAAACGCCTTCTCTCCGACCCCCCACTTATTCAACCAACCTCCATGGTTGTCGCCCCGGGATTGGTTTGGCGCGGCGACGATGCCCTCTGGCCGCACCCCTTTTCTTGCTCTCTTGGCCTCAGCTCACCCTCCTCGCTGTCCCGGCAACCCCTCCTCCCTCGGGCTGCCTTGTCTTCCTGGGTTCCGGCCCGAGAGCGCTCGCTGCGAGGTCACATCACCCTCACCGCAATCATAAATATACCATCCTTTTTCCTCCCTCCCTTAGCACGAGCTTGCAGCATTCCTAGTGAGTGTATACACTCGGAGGAATGCACGTGGGAGTCATCACCGTGACTCATCGCCTCTTTTTCTTCGGGAGGTGTCGTTAGGATTAAGCTGTGGGCAACGAGTAAGTCATGCAGCTCGAAATCGGCTTCACGTAACGGAGTTCTGGTGAGGAGATCCCAGAGAGGGTGGTGCGAATTGGAGTCAAGGGCGAGCAAAATCCGTGCGCTGCGATCGATTTTGCTAAGAGCTTGTCGAAGAAGAGCCACCCCAGCGCGTGTATTGGAGTCATTGTAAAGGTTGATTAGAGTAACGGGGACAGTTCCAAGATTAAAATCGATCACCAAGATGTCTCCCGATTCGGAGAGGTCTGGGCGGGGGCATATACTGGCAGCGGGGATAGTCGCAAGCTTGACATATACGGAGACACGATGGTGGGCGAAGCGATCGGGATAAATGAGTGCGTAGCCAGGGTTATCGCGAGAGTTGAGAACTTCGTTCCGGTGGGGTTCTTGAACGCAAATGATGGAAGTCGTCGTGTACCAGAACATCGAGGAGACGACGAGACCTCCACGAATTGATTTGTACGAGTTGGAGCATCAGATGCGTTCGGGCAGCCGTGGCGCCAGCGGGGAGGAGGAGGCGAGACAGGTAGACATTGAATCAAGGTGTCGGGTGAGGTCCACTGCGCGAAGGCGCAGCGTCTCCGCAATACGTTTCCTAACCGGGCAAGAGAACGCGTCAGCACGATGATCCTCGCCGCAATTCAGGCACTTGGGTTTAGAAGAGCACACCGCGCCATGTGAAGTGTTCCCAAAACCTCCGCATTTTGTCTCCTTCACCGAGCAGCGAGCCTTGACGTGACCGTACTTGAAGCACCCCCAGCATTGAGTAACACGCAAGTGCGGGAACCCGCGGACGATCGTCGGTGCAGAACCCAGCAGACGCGGCCGACCATACGAAACAGCGAGGTCCACTTTAGCGCGGGACTGAAGGCGGACGAAAACGGAGCCCGCCGTACGAGGCTTCCTACCTGCGGCAAGCATAGCGGATAGTTGTGCCTCACTGGGAGGATTATTTACCCACACAGGAACGCCCACCACAGGCCCCAGCTCGGGATACCGCTCCTCTAGCTCCATCGCCAGCTCCTTGAGGTCAGAGATCGCTGCCAGAGGGATCCCATCGATCTGAAGGTGTGCGTAAACTGCTGGCGGGACGATACGAGCACCCGGGAAGATCCCCGAACCCCAGCGAGACCACGTCTGGGTCAGTTCAAGTACAGACTCCTTGGATTCCGGGACCAGGAACAGACCACCGTCCTTCGAGCGAGATACACATGCTATCTTGGGGAGACCAAGTTCGACAAGATGAGAGTTGAGTTCAGGGACAAGCTGGTGATAAGGACGTGAGAACAGAGGGGGTACTTCACCGTCGCAGCGCAGCAGTATACGTTCGTCAGGGGTGCTGGTTACAGGGGCCCTCGTGGATTTCGCCTGGGTTGGGGCCGGCATGCTACTCTAGCAGCAGTGGCGTAGGACTTCGCCGAGATATTGGACGTCTTCACCGAGTCTACAGCCTTGCTCAGCAACTGGATGGCCTTGTGCTGTGCTTGCAGTTGTGCTGACATAGCTTGCATGGGCGTAGCCAGAGATTTTGTCAAGACCGAGCTGAAGGATTCTGTCGTCTCGTCGACCCGAGGGATTTCGTGATGGGAGTCAAAGCGTGACTGAAACGCGTCCAAAGCTGCCAGGCACGCCGAGGTAGGAGCACTTTTCTTGTAGTCTTTGACCAGCGAGACAAGAGATCGAAACGCAGAGGCGAGCGCGTCGAAGGAATCCGCAGGTAAAGCACGATCCTGGACTTCAAGAAACGCAGCCTCTTTCTCCTTGCTGAGTGATGTACGAGCAGAGCGAGCGGCAGTTCTGTCCTGCGGAGAGACGGTACTAGAAGCAGCAACAGGGGAGACCGAACCGGGAACTTGCCTGTCACCAGCAGGTGGAGACAGACCACGAGTTGCCTCGGTGTCCGTCCCCCCTCGCTTTATACGGGCGCTGCCGGTATCGACACTCGTATCCGCAATATCCTTATGGGGGGATGACGCGTCCAGAACGTCTTCATCGGTCCAAACTGGGACCAAGTCGCCTCCGTTTGCGCGGGCTGAGACCGAGATCTGGGGTGATGGGCGGTGCGTAGGCTTGCGGCGCTTTTGACGGGGTTTGGCTTTTGGCGAGTGGGGAGAGTGGAGCAGAAGTGAGTCCGGCGGGATAGCGGGAGAAGCAGGCTGGGCGGGGACTGTTACGCGCTGGCGCGACGAGCGCCGTGGCGGAGTCGCGAGAGCCGGTTCCGACGGTCCGTTAACGCCGCAAGTGTCAAGGAAGTCTTTCAAGTCCTTAATGGGGATGTAAGAAAGGTGAGGCGAGGCGGAGGGCGTCGGTGAGACGATGGTGGTTGACGCACCGTAGTTTGACGTCGAAATAAGTTAGCAGAATTTGGGCCGAAAAGTAGGCCTGATCGGAAAATCCTGACCGGTCCGACAAAATTTTGGGTTCAGGCCTGTGTAAATCCTGACTTTTCGAGCCAAAAAAAATCCTGACTTTTTGTCTCCCAAAAAGGCCTTTATGGGGATTATCATTGGCCCTGCTGGCGGCAGGAAAAGACCTCGGAGACAGGCCACTTAAACATTCATGCCTCAAGCCATTACTAATTACATAATTAAATAATTAATAGGCCCAAGGTCGAGAAGGTCAACCCCCCCTTGACCTGACCTTGACCTGACCCATGACCCTCGGGTCAGGTCAACTAGTTGACCTGACCTCCGCAACCCTGCAACCTATCAGTAGGAAGCCGCGAGGTCGACAGCCAGCGGCGTTTTGATATTGCAAGCTAAGATTATCAACGCCGCGAAGATGCCGTGCTCAGCCTTAATTCAAAGGGAAACCGTGTATCCCGTAGCGAAGCAGGGGCTCGCTGCTAGTCATCTCAAAATGGCGGTGTACGTCCAAGACTTTATATACGTTTGAACGACTATCTTCAAAAAAGTTTATATAAAGTCTTGTTTACGAGACTAATTGAACACTACTGTAAGTACGTTTATTGATTTGTCACGAAGTGTGGTCCGCTATCATACAAGTGAATTACATTGCTTCAGTAGCGAAGCGCAAACTGAATTGCTGTGCACTTGCTTCATCCGTTACTTGCTGCGTTAACTAATTGACTGAGGACACTCAACCCAGCCGAGATGCTAGCATTCTCTTGCGCAAGCTGGAGGCAGTCATGGAGATAAGCAGCCACTCGCTGCAAGCGTTCCACCTCAGCCGTGAGTGTGGCCAATTCAGCCTTTCTGTTGTCTCGTGATCTCTGAGCGTTCAGCCGGTTGCGCTCGCGGACTAGGGGATCGACTGTGCGTCTAGGTTTGACGGCAACGTTCGTGCTCGTGCCATTATCCAGGGCCTGGGTAGCGTGATATGCGCGCGGTGCATGCACGCCTGCTGCTGCTAAATCAGCTACCTCGCTGTCCCGTAATCCCTCGACTTCACTGAGTCCAGCTTTTGCAGAGGAATGGGTAGAGGTGCCTTCATCCGGGTCCCAGAGGGGATCATGGCTACTACTTGAAGTCGCTGTGGAACTCTGCCGGTCGTCACGAACCACCAGACGGATCTTTGTGGGGCGAGGATTCTGGGACCGCACAGAAGCCGGAATTCGCTCTTGTGGTGGGCGAGGGGGTAAGAGACGAAGTTTTCGCGGCGATATCGGAGTGAGATTGGGAGGCTTTTGAGAACCTGTTGACCGGCGACGTAGCGAACGCATGGCTCTGGCAGTCGGATGGGAACGCGGGCGAAAACATTGATAAGCGTCCTCTGAGAAACTCTTTTCATGGTACTGCAGCCACCGAAATCAAGTTCAACCCGGTATGCAGAGGCTGATATTCATACATTGAGAGATGGTCTGAGTTTGCTATTGTCCAAAAGGGTTCGTCGGTGTCTCCAATGGGGATAGACCTGTTGCGCAATGTAGACCAGGGAATGTGGCGGTGGCACCCAGGACGGCACCATGCCCGACGCAAAGCAGGTGGCTGCTAGTTTCGAAGAGAACAAGATCATGTATGAAGCCCAATCCCGCGGTTCCTGTCGAGCAGCAATAAGGATACTTCGACCGCAGACCTCAGCTGGTATCACCTGGAGACCTGTGAGCTGCTCGAAGATACCCATCACCAACTCCATGTCGTCTTCAGATATGGTCTTGCCGTTTGCCACTTGATTATTGCTCTGTAGCCAGTCTGCATCAGTTTCATCGAGCAAGTATCCGTCCCCGCTTAAAACGTTGCCAAAGTCGAGTTCCTTCTCCGTGTTGATGTAGACTTCAGAGTCTCGCCACTGCAGTGGAGGGTATAGTTGAGTATAGTGTTCATCAGAGAGCTGCAGCGTGCCCGGCGTGGGGATGAGACTTCCCGCGACGTTTAAAGCGGATTGTAGATGATGCTCCTGCCGCTAATTTAGTAGCAGCACAAACTTGAGGCCAAAAGCCAGACCTGAACGTCGTCGATGTCCACGTATCCTATGTCGCCAGCCGAGATTTTGGGTGCATCGTCATCCCAAGCGATGTCCAACGTGTCTTCTCTCCTAACGCTGAGCCTCTGTTTTTTAGAGATTTTTGGCTTTCTGCGACGACTGTTGTCGGGAGCAGTATGATGAGCGATAGGGATCGAAGAGCAGCAGGTGGGACTGGGGAGGTAAACGCAATCTAAAAAGCGCATTTTCCAATCAGTGCCAGCACGTGACCAATACGTTCCTTTATTTGACGTAATTTACAGAATATGTTGTAAACCCAGTAAATTCGAGCGATAGCCGATCGACCTTTTAGCGAAAATCACCGGTGATCGATTTCGATCTGACAGCTGTCGTAATGAGGTAAGGCCGGCACAAATCTCCGCGCATTGAAGTTGCTCTTCGAGGTCCCTACATACAAGGTGTTGGGATGAGCACTGCCAGGCGCCGAAAACAACGGCCGCTGTAATGTAGAATAATGTTTTTGAATCCAGAGCTTTTTAACCCAATGAAAAAACACATAAGTACTGCCGCTCTTCCGCAATGAAAATCACCGCTTTTGGAAAGTGGTCTTCCCAATTTCGGCGCCCCAATCCAACGCAGAACCCGAGGAATGGGTCCTCAATGACGCAGAGGGAGGTCGAAATCAAGGTGTTCTTCCTGTTAAATCCCTGCGTCATAGAAGTCCAGCCTCAAAGCAAAGTCCCACACACCTACATTCGGGGATGCGGTTGATGCTCCGGGCGACGTTCGTGCGCGCTTCAGTATACTAGACAACTCGTAGGCAATGGCTTGATGGAGCCCTTGTTATCCCTGTCCATATAGGTACTAGTTCAGGAGGAAAGCAAGAATCATATGTCCGAGCGGCGAGAAAATAGCATTGAATTTTCAATTGACTTACCTCTTGTCTTACAAGCAAAGCAAGGCATGCAAAAGGCATGGGAGATCGTTGAGTAGCATGCCTGCACAACAGTCTTGATGGGCCAAGACCCGAGAGGGTTAGAATATATTGTGTATAATGTGTAGCATGAAATTTAACCAAAAAATGCGCATTTCGGCCTGGGTTAGGTGGTGTAAAAAGCTTTTAGAGAGCATTTGAGACAAGCTGCACTGTTTGCCAGATGAATTGCGCGCGTTGACACGGTTTGACGCGTGAAAACGCGTAAATATTCAAGTTGTAGAGAGATTAAGAATACAAGGTCGTGCCAGATCAAGAACAGTTGGATGTCGACAGATAGGTCTAGTACCCATTGAAAGACAATGGATACCTCGTGTTGGAGGACTTGTGCCGCTTGTATGCGGTGCGTTGAGTCGCTCGACTCAGAGTTTGCGCATGATAAGCGGGTTGAGCAATGCAGGCTTAACTGGACTTGGACACATCACCGAAGGCAGTCGAGCGCTGTAAATCACTTTGAAGATGCTTGGCATAGTATTTTACTGCCTTTGGATGCTGAGGGTGAGCGGAAGACGCGTAAACCAGCGGAAAGCAGAGGGCAAAGAGCTGTTGATTCCAGCATCGGCGGCGCGCGGCGGCGTCACGGGGCTGTAAATCCTGTAAATTGATATCAACAAGCTTAAGCACGCCGCCTACGGGGGGTACACAGCTTGTCGGGGACCCCGCCTGGATTTTTTTTGCTGGATTCCTTGCCCGCGGCGCCGCACTGCCGCTCGCCGCACTCGCCGGCGCGCGGCGCCGGGGACCGCGTGTGATTCAACATCTCGACAGCCGGTTGTGTTGTTGGCCCTCTTTTCTTTCTTTCTTTTTTTTTTTGGAGCGTTTGAGTAACGATTATCGGTCTGCAGAAGCATTCCGAGTCGTCCGCTTTGGTTACTGGCTGTGGACCAGAAAATGCCGGGGAATTTGTCCGGGAGGAAATGCCTTACGCTAGTCTCGGATACCCAGACCTTCCTGCGTAATCCTTGTTGGCGTAGTTTACGCAGGGCACCCCCAAAGTGCCGCCACTGCCGCAGCACTGCCGCCGTATAACCTCTATACTTACCTTGATCAGACGACCTAAGTAAGCCTCATGTACCTACTGCTAGCTAATAGATATGTTCTTCTTCGGCACACCTGCACCTACATACGAGTCTGACTGCGCTACTGGGAACTACAATCTGTCTTGGCGGAACTGGAATCGCTTTGAACCTTGGCGGGCTGATGAACAAAGGAAGAACGACATTGAACTCAAACTAATCAAAACCTACAATGGACTACCGGTATTCGTCCGCCAAATTCATTACGTCTGTTCTCATTGCCCCCTCCTTTCGAGAAGACTGAGTCCGTTGGGAACAATTCTCTCTGAGAACTCGGGTAGAATCTCGGGTAGAATTGATGCGAGAGAAAAACCAGAGAAAACTGAGAGAAAGATGGGAAAGCTCGGGTAGAAAATCGATTCACACGCTGTCGGCGCGTCAGCTCGGAGACGCGACGCGTCCCCTTCCTTCTTACCTTTCCCTCACTATGAGTCTCCAGCAACTGCTAGCTGCACAAATCCAGTATCCTTGCTTGACATTCTTATACATGGCTTGCTTGGTGCGGCTGCTCATTGAATAATTTGAATTCCAAGTCGAGGATCGGAGGTGGCCTCCGGATTTTCTTCACTGCGGTCTCCTCAAGCTCCTCGCAGCCACTGTTTCTTTTAAGAATCTTAACAAAATCTTGCGTTGGCTCAGACTTGCTGGGCCGCTCTCAAGGAGATTATTTGGAACCACCCGGAAGTGCTAAAGAAGAAATTAAATACAATGACGCTGCCCTGTGCCGTGGTACCTGTAAGTTAACTTCATGTATGGTCGCACGTACAGACGTGACTCAACCAGCTGGTTGACAAGACGGTAGCGGGTATACTAGTCTCGGATACCCAGACCTTCCTGCGTGATCCTTGTTGGCGTAGTTTACGCAGAGCCGGAGCTCTTTCCTAATCTGTAATTCCAATGACAGTTTTGACGTTTGATTGATTTTCGTGATGATGGATGTGGGGACTTAGGAAGGTCTGGGCCACTTCCATTGGAGGACCTACCATAACCCCGCCGCTTGCTATGTCCAACGTCGACGCTGTATTAGGGCACTCGTCATCGAGCAATACACAATCTACGAGCTCAGAACACATCGAAAGCTTCCCACGAGCCGCCGCCGAGTCAGATCTGCTCTCAATCGGCCGCGATGAGCGTGTTTCGGAGGTATCGAGCAAGAGCAGCATTGAGCCGTCACTCGCCCTCGACGATGACGATGAGCACGATCTTCCTGAGCTTGACTCGGATGATGACAACCTGGAGGAAGACATCAACACGGACTCGGAGCCCAGTCAATCGCGCTCCCCATCACCAACGCCATACATTGACGGCGATGAAGAGCTTGACCCCGATGAGTTGAAAGCTGGCACCACTGATTCCGCCGAGTCTCCCCACGTCCTTCGCACGCGAGCCCTACGACAGACACTTGAGCAGCTGTCCGAAGATGAGATTGAGCGCCGGATGCTTGCAAATCTCGAGGCACTTAAGAACACTGGCTTTGATCTCGCACTAATGCTAGACTTTCTGTGCGATGGGAAATACACCACTCGCAACGCAACAATCCGCTATGCACAAAACGGCCCTCATGTGTAGCGATGAGCTACCCAACATCTTCCGCTGCTGCTTGAAGCCTCCGCGATGGAGTGCCTCTGCAAAGAAGAAGCGTGCAACGGGCGGTCGGAAAGGGCTTGCTCCAGTAGCAGTAGATTGGTGCCCAGAGGTCATGCACAAGGAGATGGATGCCTTGGGTCCGCTTCTGACCACCGACACTGCAACAGATGTACGGGCTGAGAGCTTGACAGGCTTTACATTTCTCGAGCTTCATGCACGCATGTCTGTTGTTGCTCCGACCCTCGTCCAGTTTATGGACTCGCTTCCTAGGCGGCGTTCTTTCCCAGTTGTAAGTAAATCTATATTGTATACATTCAAGCTCAAACTGCTTCTAGATCACGGTCACCATCATCTCTCAGCTCATGTACCAAAACAATTGGTCCAACAACCGTCTCCAAAAGACATTTTCAATCTACTCGAGTACTTCAAATTCAAGGGTCTGACTGCAAAAGAATTTGATGTCCTTCATGCGCTCGGGCTAGTGATGAGCCATTCATGAATCAGCAAGGCGATTCGTCGTATGTCACGGATGACACTTGACGAGCTGCGCGAGCTGGTGCAAAAATACCCCTGGGTGCTCACCTATGACAATGTTGTTATCCTGTTCAAGATCTTCTCGCAACGTCTCGAAAACCTGCAGAAGCTTACAAGCGGAACAGCGGCAACAGCATATCTCAAACCCGGTGTGACTCCCCTCCCCGCAAGTGCGAATCAAGATTTGAAAGAGCAACGGGCTGCGAACCTCGACTCGCCAATAACTATTCGACGTGTCCTTGACCTTGCAGCTGTCGGCAACAAGAAGTTGCGGCCCTATTATGCTTGGCTGCTTCTCGCTGCGCTTATTCACTCTCCTGACTTTGACCTCTCCACATACAAATTCAAAGATCACACTCTCCTCCAAAAACCACCCCCTCTTAATCCTCTTCCTATTGGCAAAGATGCGAAGTCAATGCAGTTTCTGCTTAGCTCCGTTAATCAGCCAGAGGCGAGCTATTCTGACCACGTGTCTCTCATTGATGAGTGGCTGAAGCAGCTGCACATGTACGGCAAGCAGTGGGTCGAGTCGATAGGACGGGAGAAAGTCATTGCCTTTATTGGTGATCAACTAACCGTTTCTCGGCTACGGGGCTTGTTCTTGCGTGTGACGGAAGCGAAGGGAGCTCGAGTTCCGGCACACAAAGATCAACCCAAGGGAACTGGTGTAAGTCCCAGATTGACCAAAGGAAAGCAATCTACGACAAAAGCTAACTACTTATACTAGAAAATGGAGGCTGTGTATCAGAGTCTTGGCAACGACTCGGGGAAACATCACCGCGAGCAGATGCGAACGTCGATCCGTCACATCCGCCCTCCAGATCGTCGACAACGACGAGCTGAATATCTAGTCAGAAAATAAATAAATCATGTTCAAACTCAATTCAATGTCCGAAATGGTCTTCGAAAAATCAAAATCAAACCATTCGGGTCTCCTCGCCCTCCTCGACGACCATTTCGATGTCGAGGAAGGAAATCATGCGAATTTAGAAGTGTTCAAGTACTTCTGTGCTCTCCAAAAGAGCATCGCGATCAGTCGTCAGTGCGAAATCAACAGCATGGGACGCAAATCCAGGAGGTTTACCTTTGGAAACCATTGTGTTCAATTCAGGACAGTTGCGGGAAAGGTGTCCATGCACCCCGCAATTAAAGCACAAGCCGGCTGCAAGGTATTCATTCCGCTTCTTGGCAGACAAATGGCCGCCGTTGTCACGAGATTTCGACTTGGGAGGTTCGGGTTCAGCACTGGAAACCGAGATAACGCGCCCTCCGGTACGACGTTTCTCGTTCACATCTGTTTCCAATTTGGGTTCATCGGGTCTGGTCCGAGGTTTCAAGTTACTCGGCCCAGTAGTTTCTATCAGGTCTTCGGGTTCGTCAACGTTGACGATAATCTCGGCGCTTTCGGCGCCAGCGGTAACTTCAGCCCAAGTAGAAATCTCAGGATCAAGTTTGTCACGGAACATCTCTTTCCGGATGTTGGCGTTGAGGCTACGCCAAAACATAACAACCTTCTCCTGATTGGCTTCGAGCCCAATCGTGTTGAAGATTCGTTCCCACTCGGCTTTATGAACCAAAACCGATTTATTCCGTTGAACGCAAAGGCCCAACAATGTGCGTTGCTTCTCGCGATAATTCACAGGGAAACAAAAGTTGAATAATCCCCAGAAGAAATCACTCAAAGACCACACTTTATCGTCGTTCTCAACCTTGCTGTTGTAGTACTCAAGAGCACGACTCGTCAAGTAATATGACAAGTAGAAGACACGTTCACCAACGGGCACTTTTCCAACTTTGACGTAGTTGGATACTTCTTTCACAAATCGGTGAAATGCGACGGCATCAGGTGAGCCATCGTATTCTCTGGGAGGAATGGGCTTCAAAATCATTCGATCTTTTTTAGTACGAGAATTTCTACTCCTTCTCGAGGAACGTCGCTTGCGACGGTGCCGTGTTGGGTGAGACCTCCCCGGCCCTGATCCATCTGACGACTCAGAATCTGAGCCAGAAGAGTCGGATGGTTCGGATGGGGTTGGTGAACCGTCTACACGGTCGGCATTGCGGAGCGTGCGCTCGATGAAGCTGCCGGGAACGATGCGCGCAGCAGGGGTTGGTTCGGGACGGAATCCCGGGCCGCGGGGCGGATCGACCGTGATCTGCCTGTCAATGCTGTGTTTGACAGCTGTCTGTGCCTTAGTTAGGTTAACTTTCGGCGTCGTCTCTCGAGAAAGTTGCAACCTAATAATCTGCTCTTGCAGACTAGTAATCTTCTCGTCTATCTTCTGGCCAGAGGCTATAGTATCATCCTTTTGCTTTGGCAAGGATATCGGAGTTCGAGGCTTCGGTGATACCAAGTTGGTTGGCGTCCGATCAAAGAACCGAGGTGGCGGTGAATGCCGTTCATCTTTGACAGTGCGGTGAATTTCGGCAAATTTATCAAGAGCGGCTTTCTGCGCTTCGAAATCGCGTTCAGAGAAATCCTCCGAGAATTCAGCTGCACCCCAATTGCGGGGGTCAGCTCCTTTGCCCTTCAAGTGGGATGGTCCAACACCGGAAGGTAAAGCCGGACTGACAACGTGTTCAGGCACGTTCCTATCATCAATATCAATCAAGCTGATGTTCGCATCAGCGGGTGGGGTCTGTCGCGGCAAAGTCAGCCCGCGCTCCGACGCAGCAGCCAAGGCCTCTTGAGCCAAAGCCTGGTGGCGACGAGCCACACTCACAAGCTCGTCCACGCTCATATTCTTAATCGCACGCGACACGGTGGATGTGGAATGGGAGCGGAAATCCGGGGGGCTTACAGTGTTTCTGGGATTTGGTGAATGTGATCCCACATGGTGCGTAGCAACGGTTTCAAAGGCATTTTTATTACTATCCCCCAAAACGCCCCAGTCTACAACTGAAGTCAAGTGCGGCGAGCTAGGCTCGGGAAGCATCGGCGTGAACGATGGAGCGCGCATCGGGGATGCCGACGGCGAGGTCTCGCTGCCAAACGGCAGCGGTTTCACGATGCGCAAAGGCATCGGCGTCTCGACGCCCGAAGGCGACGGTGTCTCACCGCCCGAAGGCGATGGGGTCTCACCACCCGATGGCAGCGGCAAGTCTACACTAGAGGAAGGTCGTCCACCCGAGACCGCCCGACTGTATGATAAATCGGGGGAAACGGGGCGTGCGTTTGTCCAGGAGGCACGGCTCTCCGGTCGGGGAGTTCCAGTGGGGGAACTCACATTGTCGGCAGCGCGAGCGGATCTCGAAGCAGGCATTGGAGGAACAATCTGAGTATGCGAGCGGAGAGGGTAGCGGGCGCGGCCAGAGTCAGTCATCTGGGTACGTCGAGCACAAATCAGAGGAGGGGTCGGGGGTAGGCGTAGTCAAGTGCGTCGACAGTCTAGGAGCTTGGAGAGTTCAAAAGATGTGACGGAAGCGAAGGGAGCTCGAGTTCCGGCACACAAAGATCAACCCAAGGGAACTGGTGTAAGTCCTAGATTGACCAAAGGAAAGCAATCTACGACAAAAGCTAACTACTTATACTAGAAAATGGAGGCTGTGTATCAGAGTCTTGGCAACGACTCGGGGAAATATCACCGTGAGCAGATGCGAACGTCGATCCGTCACATTGCGACGCGCTGGTGATGACAGCTCATTTGAACGTCTTGACTTCCTCCCAAGGGGACTCGGAATCAAAACCTCCCGACCGCGACTACCCAAAACCCACCTGTCAAGACCCCGAAACCCAAGAGACCACCACCACCCGGCAATCACTCGGACATACCCAAAGAAGTAATGGATTCACGTAACAAGAGGAGAACGCTCAGTTGACGTGCTTGCAAGGCTGAATGTCTCTGGAAGATGCTGATTGGGTATCACCACCACCTAGTCATATCCATCATTCAGGTTTTGAACACCCCTTGCTTCCTCCTCCCAATTTTCGGCTGGTTCCACTTTGCCATGCAGGCTGCCAACTCGCTGCATGCACAATATCTTGGTCGTGCAAAGGGTCATGGCTTCCTTGCCTCCTTCACGCTGCTTGGTCGCAAGGGACTACACAAGACGTCGACAGAGGGTCCATTCCATGCTCATCTCAATGAAGCAATTCACCATGTTGGTGAGGCAGAGTTCCGAGAGATATGGCGTACCGTGGCTGCTCAGTCCAAGAGGACGGTCGAGGGTCTCCGCTCAAAAACACCCTCTGAACTAGTTGATCTCGCGACTCGAGCCCTTAGTCACCATGCATCATCGGAGGCACTCGAGACGATGCGCAGACGGCCAGACCGGGACGAAGTGCAGGAGTTTCACACCCAACCTCTCCCGCTTCTCCTGCTGCTCGAGTTGACGTTGAACCCGTTCCGCTTCCTGCCGATGGCGCTCGTCATCACGTCGTTGATCGACACGCGCAAGACGACCCAAAATGTCATTGCCGTAGTCCTCGACCAAGCCCCATGATCGGGTGGACCTTTCCAGAGAGTTGCAAAGATGTGCGAGGGACGAGAACCGATTGTGCGCTAAGTAGGTGATCATGGTGTCCGTGATAAACACGTCGGAAGTAAGCCCGCTGCCGGCCCAATCCTTCTCGTACATCTCGGTTGCCCAGCGCTCGACAATTTCCTTGCACTCCGTCAGATGGCCGCCGCGTCGCTTGGCACCTGCATCAGTGTCGGAGGCAGCCGCGCGACGCCCGCGTTTGCCATTGTTGTTGGGTGTGGTAGCTGTTGATGACGCAGCACTTTGCGAGTGAGGCGGCGGGGTGGTCGGATGCGTTTCGGGTGCTTTCGGTGGAAACGGTCCGTCGTTAGCGCAGAGGTCACAGCAGAGAGCATTGGCTAAGACTACATGCAGATATTCAATGACATGTACTTCACACGATGAACACAAAATGTTACCTCGTTCTCGGACGGGATTGCCAAAATATTCGTCTGAGACGTCGCGGCGGCAGTCCGGGTCCTGTGCAGCTGCGTAGTGATGCACACCTGGGTTGAGCTTCTTGCGCCACTGAAGATTGTCGGGGAGCTTGTCGTCGTCGAGCAGAACAGGGAACTCAATCGACTCAACCGGTGCATCGTTTGCTTCCGGGCGGTCTCGCGGTGCACTTGCCTCTCCGCCGTCAATTGCGGCTGCATTTGTCGTCTTCTGCTTCTTGCGTATGGACTTCTTCTGTGCCTGGAAGCACGACTTCTCGACAAGGAAGTGGGCTTGGGCAAAGATCTGTGGATCACGTCCCGCGCGGCCCATCTCCTGCTTCAGCTGCTCGAGCGAGTCGACAGCCCCGAAGCGGATGACGATTGAGATGTCGGGAATGTCTTGGCCCTGTAGCACATATGAGACCCCGATGCAGAGACTGGAAGGAAGAGACACATACATGAGACCCAATGGCGGTCGAGACGAGGATCTTGATGGCGCCGCGCTCAAAGCGCCGGATACGCCGACGCAGCGAAGAGGCTGAGCGTGTCGCGTGAATGTAGTCAATTTTGTGCTCGACAGACGGCGGGTACCTCGACACAATGAACGCGTGGAGAAGTTGCGCCTCCATAACCGTGCCAACGAAGATTTGCATCTTCGGCCAGTAGCGAGCCGGTTGGGTGGCGTCCAGAAGGAATGGGACAACCGCGTTCCAGTCAGTCGAGCTGTTCATCAAATGAACACTCTCAACGATGTTCACGCGATCATTGCCCAGGTTGACATAGAATAGGGAGGTTGTGCGAGCGACCCAGGTCGCTATTAAACCGCTTAGATCTCCACAACGAGCAGTTTCAGATGTGAGACCCCAGCGACCTAGGAATATCCCAGGACAATACTCTTCTAGGTCGCTTGGAGCCCACACCTGGTATTCATCGCTGCGGAGATCTGAGCGGTTAAAAAGCGACCTGGGTCGCTCGCACAACCTCTCTAATGCTTTGCGGAAATCGATCTCGAGGGCCGCGCAGATCTCGCGCTCGGCCTCGGGCGTAATGGTGGCGGATGTGGGAAGAACAGGGACGCGAGTGGGTAGCAGCGAGCGGAGACGGGACAGCAGGTGACCCACTCATGATGCCGAGAGGGGTCCCTGGGAATTAGGAGAAGATACTGGGAACTGCGAATGAACGAGTTCCCAATGTGTCCACCAGTGTAATAGAAAAGGCGAGTTTTCCTATTGTTGTTGAGTTCACTAAACCCGTTTGACAGATCCAGTACGATGCGTGAGTCCGAGTAGTCCGGCAGCGCGAAGCGTGACGGTTGGACAGGTGGTCCAGGCGGCCGGCAGTGCGAGACTTGGCGGCGGCGGGACCGAGACTAAAGCAATAAAGCAGTAGAATGGGCGCAGCGTGCGAGAGGTGTGTAGATGGGAGAAGTGAAGTATATTCCTGCTGTATCCCTAGTTATATACATGATTCGTAACCATAGAAGCATCATCAATGTATCATAACCAAGAGACAAGAGGAATGAAATAATAAATGAAACCGAGGAAACTCACGATCGTTGAGTATTCCCAAAATGGCCTAATGGGGAAGCTTGCTTGATTGAAGTTGCTTCCCCATTCATCGGTATAGGGCTCCAGAATGCAGATGCTTACAAATGTCCGTCCGGATGCTTTGTAAGCACTGTCCAGTCCGTGGCCTCGGACTTCGGGAACCAATCGGGAACGGCCGTCACTGTCATTGTCATGTGACTTCGGACTGCGCGCCGAATGAACTTTTCTGAGTGTTCAACTTTGGTTCAACTCAGATTCAATTGGCTCATTTGAACCTCATGTGCTGTGAATAAGCATATATACAGTACCCTACCAACACCTATATACTCAATGGTTGCTTGCTCATTAAGAAAGAATTCAGTAAACATCAAATTTTGTAAATTACAAGCCTCCTCAAGTTACGAGCACTTTGCCACTAATGCCGGGGCTCAGGGAATGCCTTGAGCAACTTCAAAAAACATTACCAGACTTTGTGCTACTACCAGTGTCTTGGATATACTTACTACTACCCAGTGAGTATAGGCTATAGCTGTCAAAATTAATGATTCAACAAAAAAGGGCCACTGAGTGTGCAACCAGATTCATGAGGAGCAAAAGGGGTTTGAAGGTGGATATGAGGGCGGTTACTGAGACGGTTCTGAGGTTCGTCAACTGAATAAGTTGGTTACCCAAATCGGGCGAAAAACTGTTCGAGCCAATAATGTTGCCCGAATTTAGCAAGATTAGCTACTGTAAATGGGTGAATTGGACGTATCAGACCAGGATGTTGAATTCCCATTCGCACTGAAGCAAGCTTACCCTCCTATGTGGACCATTGTCCACATACCCAACATGTTATCCATGACATATCCCCCCCACTCAACGATTGTGAAGGATCATGAATGGATGCTCAATCAACCACGACGTGAAGATCGACATGGAGAAAGTCAACGCAGTAAATTCCTGAGATATGAAGCGGAACTTCGTAGTGGGATGTATAGTCAGGAAGTACGCCGTGAATTGTGTCGCTTGGATGGCAGATAAGGGAGAATAATATTATTTATTGCAGTTTGCAAATATATTGGCACAGCCGCATTTTGATAGATTTTGAGGCGCTACAGTATATGATTTATTTCTCCCTCAGGTCTGGGTGGATTCCTTTGAGACCATAACCAAAATTCACCATTTCGAGAGGCACATCCAGCCATACCAAAATTATAGCGAAATACGCGTATCTAAAAATCTCAATATCCTCCAATAGCCGCTCGGCGCGTAGATTTACACAGCGAATTCAGGGCGCTTTGAGACAAAGTTCAAGGTAAGAACTGTTCATATACCTACTAGCTACACACCTACCAAGTCTGAAACAAAACGGGCGCGGATTGACGCGACCGCGACGCGTCGAAGAATCATAAGTGACGCAGTCAGTAACGCGTCACAACTCTTTCTCTTTCTACGTCCATGGCTGAAACCAAACGCAAAAGAAAAGCACGCGACAAGGCCCCCGAAGAACCTCCCAAAAAGAAAGGTCCTGGCCGCCCCCCGAAAAACCAGAAGCCCGCACTGAGCCCCACACCGCAAACAGCTAAACTGCCGAAAAAAATCAAGCTAACACTACCAAATCCTACTACCAGCAGCAATCCCCTTGGCTCCGATAATTCTGACTCTGAAATTGGAAATGACACCGTCCTAAATCACTCTCTCCCCTCTCGCTCTTCTTCACCTATCGACCCTGATGCTCAAGCTGCTGTCGACGCAGCAGCGGTAGCTTTACTTGGTCTACGTCGGCGCTCGGCCAGTGAAGGTCAAGAGGACCCTACATATGAAGATTCTGAGCACGAACAGGAGCAGGAGGAGGAGGAAGAAGAAGAAGAAGAGTATGAACGTACGTTCTCAAAATTCAATTCCATCCAAGAGGTCTTCAGACTGAAACTCATACCAGAATTCGAGGCCGAGTTCATCTATCCCATCGACAATGCCACTTATACAATTTCTATTTCGTCCTCCATCACTATGTCCCAGCTTCGCCGAACTCTCGCTGATAAAATGGAAGTCCCTAAAGCCGAGCTCCATATTGGATATAAACTGAGTTTCTGGCCCAAGGCCAATCCACCTCGCCGCCTCACTGAAGCCAAGCATATTGAAGAGCTCTTTCTTGCCATCGTCATGGAGAACAGGGAGCGCGAAGGAAAGAAGGGTAAAGGCCGTCAGAAGAAGGTCCAGGTGACAATCGTTGATCTCAGGGAGAAGAACAAGGATTCCAAGGAGAAGAGCAAGGGCAAGAGCAAGCACAAGTCACAGAACAAGAACAGAGTACGTTCTCTTCTATTCCTCGCTTGTCACCTTTGCTGAAAGTTTTGCGCCAGATTGCAGATGATTCTAGCGATGGGGAAGACGATGAAGGAGCGTCGAAGAAGAAAAGCGGTGCCGAGTATCTGCGGGAGCTGAAAGAGGAGCATCAGTGCAATAAGCACGGGAATAGTTTTTGCTTGGTGGCGAGTAATGGAGAACACGTTGCTGTTTCCGACAAGCAGCTAAGCCTTTGGAGCCTACTTTTGGTACGTTTACAGTTTCTCGCTCACGTTTTCTTTGTTGTAACTTTCCTTTCAGTCCGCAGGCGCGCACACATCAATAACTAAGCCGCCCGACTCGATTCCATTGAACCTCAACAATGGCTCGATGGCCGCAGCCCCCACTCGACCTGTGAAACAGCAGAATCATCCTCCTCCCCCATTCTACCCGTATCCGCAGTATTACGGGCCTATGCCCGGATATCCTCCATACCCTCCCCCACACGCTCCAGCTCCGGCTCCAGAAGCAGCCGCAGCCCCTCATGCCGCACAATCTGCAGCGCGCACCCCGCTGCGTCATGGTCCCAGCCTTGACTCTCAGGACGACGGTAGCCCAGTCTCGTACCCGAAAATTTGCGATTGGCTGTTGGAGCTTGCAGCTGATGATGAAGATGGTCACGGCTTCCATCGGTTCGGCGATGCCCTGCAGGCAACTGGCTACGTTCGGATCGACCAGCTCGGTGATGAAGGAGATGCTGTGGTGGGGCTATTACAGCGCGTCTGCGTCGACATGAAGGAGGGTACGGCAAAATTGTTAGCCCGATATGCGAAGAGAGACTGCAAGAAAATTCGGAAGGCTGATCGAGAGCGCAAAAAGGCATGGGCGGCACGCGACTGAACAACTTCCTGACTCACTTTGACACAACTGTTTTTTGACACGCTTTGCACTCAAATATCCTGTAATTCTTTTTCTTGTTCGTAAAATGCCAAATACATATCATGCTTGATACGATACAAAGTTAGAAGTAACCAGAGTGGCGAAACCATCCTTCGGCATCCTCAGGAGTGATAGAGTACACCGCATTGTGCAACTGAGTCAAAACAGCAGCCTTTTCGTCAAGAGATTCAGTAGCTGCCCTATACAGCTGACCCTCCCTTCGAATATACGCCTTCATCTTTGAGAATCCCGGCTCCATAGGGTTGTAGTCGGGGGAGTAAGGCGGTAGATATTCACAGCGCATGCCTCTAGAACTCGTAGTGTCAATGAAAGGAGAGCATACAAGATACTGGAGCACATACCGGGCTTCAATCATTTCTTGTACGTCCTCCGATTTATGGATGCGACAATTGTCCATGACGATCACCGAATTCGGGCCCGGAAATGGGTTCATTTGGTCGAGAAGCCCATCAATAAAATCGATGAATGTTTCTGTTGTGAAGGATCCTTCAAGGATGCTGACATAGAGGATGCCGTCGAGAGATATGGCAGGTAGTACAGAGTAGCTATGCACAGGTCATATCTGGCATCAATATCAGAAGAGAGAATAGATCATACCGTTTTCCCCGAATGAAAAATGCTTTTCGGACTGCCCGTTGTCCCTTGATAGCCCAGGCGAAGCCGCGATACGATGTGCGGTGGTCACACGAGCTTTCGTCAACAAAGACGAGTTGCCACGGGGAGTATAAAAAGCCCGTACGATACTTGAACTGCGCGCGCTTTACAACGCTACGTTCGGCAGCCACGCGTGTGATCTGGCCATGGTACTACGGTCAATCATCTTTCAATAGCGGCAACTATAACTCACTTTGACCATGGTGTAACCACTACGCTTTAGCGCCCTCCAAATCGTAGAAAGCGAGACAGAGCGACCGCAAGTCTCCTCCAGACCCAGCTGAAGCTCTTCAAGGTATTTATCGCAACTTTGATCCAAAGACCCGTGCAGAAACTGTGCGAGACTCTAGCGCCGCGACCACAGAAAGCAGGGGGGGGCATACAGCAATATCTTGAGTAGTTAGATGGCGGGTTCTTCCTGTCTTCTTCCTCTGGTTTGCAGGCAGCACATTTCCCGTTGTTACAAAATAGTTGACAACTCGATAGACCTGGCGTTTGCTGATGTCGGTATACTGAGCAATCCTCTCTACATGAATCCCCAGAGTGTGCATGCGCACAATAGCCCATCGTAGGTCCTCAGAGATAGGTTTGCCTTTGGTCATCCCGGCGCCATGGACGTAGAAAGAGAAAGAGTTGTGACGCGTTACTGACTGCGTCACTTATGATTCTTCGACGCGTCGCGGTCGCGTCAATCCGCGCCCGTTTTGTTTCAGACTTGGTAGGTGTGTAGCTAGTAGATATATGAACAGTTCTTACCTTGAACTTTGTCTCAAAGCGCCCTGAATTCGCTGTGTAAATCTACGCGCCGAGCGGCTATTGGAGGATATTGAGATTTTTAGATACGCGTATTTCGCTATAATTTTGGTATGGCTGGATGCGCCTCTCGAAATGGTGAATTTTGGTTATGGTCTCAAAGGAATCCACCCAGAACTGAGGGAGAAATAAATCATATACTGTAGCGCCTCAAAATCTATCAAAATGCGGCTGTGCCAATATATTTGCAAACTGCAATAATCAATGAGAGCCAACTCAAAAGTTTAGCTACAACCTATTAGCAGGAGGCTGCGAGGTCGACAACCAGCAGGCATATTGATTGTCAACGGCGCGAAACTTCCGTGCTCAGTTTCAATTCAAAGAAAAATGTGTATCCCGTAGCAAAGCACGGGCTCACTGCTAGTCATGCAATTAAATAATTTCTAGGACGAGACGAGCCGACGAGCTAAGAATTGAGCGCCCCTAATCGTGCTTTGGATTAGCTTGATGCTCACTGCATGGTATGTCTAATTCATGTTTTTAATGACCACTATCAACGATGTCACACAGGGCCTCAGCAACAAATTGTGTACGCTCGTAAGACATGGCTCTATCTCGACAACAAGAACTTGATTTTGCAGCCGGTGGATGGCAGTTTGGATGTAATTTGACCGTCGACCATGTCTGCGACGCCTTTGTTACTCTCACTCTTCTCGACTACAATGATCGCAATGGGACATGCCTTTCAGTACCCCATATCGGTGACCAGCGCCACAGATTTACGGAGGCTATGAAAGCCCGGAATCGCGAGGTGATTGCGGAGGGGCAAGACGAGGTTGATCATTGCTGTGATCTTTGTATGAGGAAGTGGAAACAGCCAGATGGAACGACGAAGAACATACAGGTTGTCCTCTGCAATGGTGTGGCGATGGGCTTCATTCGCTGCCAAGTTGCCCATTGTACAAACGAGCTCGATAACAATCGCCACCGGTTCTGCTCCGACCATCACCATCTCGATGCCATCTGCTCCATTGTTGGCTGCGAATCTCCAGCTGTCGAAGGAAAGAAGGCATGAGGAGACCCTCAGCATTCAAAGATGGAACGCCTCCATTACGAGCGAGGACGCGCAGCATTCACCCTTAAAGAACGGCTACAAAAACATCGTCTCAATCATCCCAGCGCGCCTGTTGATGAAAACCGTGTTCTTGAGGAAGAAGACGACGGAGATGAATGGTACGAGGTCAAGTCCGGGTGCGTCGCACGCAGAATCCAGGGTCTATCGGCGTGGACGACACAGTTCCCTGTGAAGCATCAAAATCAGACACAGGCAATCGCAAATTCAAGGCCCTCTGGGGAAGATCACGCACTCATAACGAGCAGCTCCTTGTACGCCCGTGTGCTGTCATCGTTCAACGTGCAACCTTTTACAATGCCAAGGCCATTTCTAATGTTCTTGTGAGTGTTGTCCAGCCGCTCTCAGCCATGTTCACTGACAAGGACGGTCTAGTTATTTGTTCAGAAGACCTTTTCCGTTCCTCGCGCCCACAAACCCGAGCACCTGATCTACGACACGAATTGTGACGCTAGACAGCAAGTTCTTGCGCACCCTGACCAGTAGGCTTGGTTCTTGGACATCGGGATGAGTGTTGACGTCTTCCATTTCCTCAATAAACACGAGGTCTGCCATACATTCTGTCAAGAGCACTGCAACCCAGCAAAATTCCCAGAGCTGGCGGGTGTCGACGGGAAAGCGTGGTTCTTCAACTCGTCTGCTGCAGAACAGGCGAATGTATGGTTTGGTGGGTATCACTCGATGTGTTGGGAGATGGGACCAGTTAAGTTTAACTTCTTTCTTGACGAGATGATACGCTTGCGCAACCAAATCATTAGAGAGTTTGCGGTGAGCCGCCAGAAGCCACCTGGCGGCTCTAATGGCATGCGGATTGGAGCGGCTATGCTGTCTGGCGGCTCGTTTGGTGGCTGGTAAGACTGGTTCAAATTTGGTTTTGCAAGTCTATTCTTAGTACTTAGTCATCTATATCTTGAGCCATACACACACGAAGAAAAACCGACTCGAAAATCTGACGCCATCGCACATTTGAGCCGGAGACTTCGGTTGACGCTGGAAATTGCTTCAATTCAAAACAATTATGCACGTTTGGACAATGAACTCTCATTGGCTGAAGGTATTGTCAAGTATGCAAGGTACCCAACCTCAAAATTGTGCTAAGGACCGCGCGCGCCGAGCCGCTGAACGAGCCGCCACATGACGTAGCCGCTCCAATCCGCATGCCGTTGGAGCCACCAGGTGGCTTCTGGCGGCTCACCGCAAACTCTCTATTGTTGCGAAGCTGCTAGCTGAAGGACATAACCCACGACCACGTACCTAGACTGATATGTTTATTCATTCTGAGCAATACAATCGCTATACACTACAATACAAATCAAAGGAACAATAAAACGAAACGAATGTGGTGGTCGCCGAATGAAGAAAGGAAGAGAGAAAACGAGAAAAGTAAAGTAATATCTCACCGGGATTCGCGAACAGTAGCACGAAACACAGACCATTTACCATCCGCTGTCCTCCCCGCAGCTATTGCGGCTTCACGCTGCGACACCGTCGAATGCTGATTCCAAAATGCGGCATTAGCGACTTTGCGATGCAGCCACTGGATGGCTGATGGCTCCACAAACCTCTAAGTTCCGTTAGAGGAGTACCTAGCACCTGCTCCCCAACTCGGGGTGCAGATTTCATCCTGGATACCTTGTCGACACACCCATGTCGAGTTTTGGTCCATCAAAATACTCTGATGGGGAAATTGGTAACCATCCATGGCTCTTCGCAAACCCTCTATTATCGTTCCATATTCCCTGCACGTATTTGTATTGCCGACCGAATGCTCGTCGGAATCTTTCCTCACGGGGGATATGTTTATTGGCGGGGTCCGACATGAATGCAAACCGCAGGTTGGTGCGAGGTTGGTGGCACGGGGTTCGTGGAAAAGCCGGGTCGGGAGTGAACGGTACCCCTGACCCGATCATGGTGCCGTTGATAGCCGCTGTCTCCCAAAAAGGAGGTCGGTGTGTCGGCCCGGTTTCCGATAACTACCGTCTATCTCGCCCCCGCAATAACCACAGTCACTGTCGAAGATCTCTTCTCGTCTCACCTCCTTGCTGTGATTCAAACGAGGTGCACCCTCATCGCGATCTTTACTCCCTGGAATGTCTTTCACCTCAGTTAAGCTGCCTACGTATTCACAATATGCACGTGGGTACACTGACAATTGCGCACTGCCTTAATATAACTCGTTACGTCTTGTCTGTATTGTATAAATTCAACAACAATTGCTAATATTACAGATCACGAATAATAGAGACTTTGCGGAAGCCACCGGTGGCTATTTGTGGCTCTTCGTGTGCAATACTGTCTTGAGCCTCCCGCTCAAGTTAGCCACCCTGGCATCCCGTGAATGGGTAGTACAAATAGTGGCTAATCTACCCAGAGGCTGTCATCCGGTCTCGTGAAAAAATTGCCTCGGATAGCCACCGGTGGCTACCGCAAAGTCTCTAATATGAGACTCGGGTGCTGGTCCAAGCAGTCAAATATCCAAGATGACCCACTGTACACTTCGGTACATATTTTGGTAACTTGTCTTCGGGGTTCTCCTACCCGGAGATCAAATATGGACTGATAACTCCGCCAAATGTAAGCTGTCCAGTCTGTGTTGCCATAAGATACACTGTCGCTTTTCCCGTCCTTTTTATGCGTCCATTGGGCCAGGGCGAGCCTGATCCAACGAGCGGCAGGGAGAAGGTACAAAATACGGAGCAGCTCCACACCCCCACAACAATATAAAGCAAGTTCGAAAAAAAACAGTTTTTCATCACTTGCTAATCAGCTCTATTCACTGGAAATACAACTCCCCTCAGCATCTAAAATCTCATCCACCCAGTTTTTGAGCAGCTTCTCAGCGCGGGCGCAGAAATGAAACTCGCTGTTGCGAGGGACATCTTTAGCGTCGAGACGGGTGTGGATATGGTACTTACATAATTTTCCTGATTTTCGTGTACTGCCATATCGCTCATTGAGATTCATTCACATATTGCGGGTCACTGACTGTGTTAAACCTAGTGATGCCCTGAGATTCTTCGATACTGGTGAATAGGGTGTCCATCTCAGGCATAAGCTGCGCAATCTGGAAGATGAAGAAACGATGCCGACACACAGGAAGGCTTACTTTGAGTACCGGAAATTCGACGGGATTTTGATCAGATCATCGTGCGCGTTACATTTTGTGACACCAGCCAAATCCTCAGTTTCGATGGCAAAATATGGTATAAATTTCGAGGGCCCTTCACTCGCCTGATAGTATACACCAGAAAAAATGTAAAATCTTTTTATTTGTAATGTCCAGAACAGATTTTCAATCAAGGTACCAATAACATCCCATCGTGTGGTGGTATCACCCAAATGACCAGGTTTGGGGCAAAAATCGACCAATCTGTTCTGGACATTACAAATAAATCCACGGATACTCTACTATCAATTTGAGCCGATACTGGACTGATATGGGGCGTGTGGCAGCGTGGACTGTGACCGCTCGGATTGCAGTGATCAAGGCTCTGAAAACACAACCAAACAAGCGCGACGCGACTTCATTCTTCATATTCCCGCGTGTCTCGACGTGCCTACGCGTCAGAACGCGTCATAGATCGCATTTCCTTCATAATTCGATGGAAGGGACATAAGAGAAAGCGCTCTCGGGCCCAAGACGCGCAGCTGGCAGGCGCGCGCGCATCAGCAGCTTCTCTTCGCACGGAATCCGACAGCACTCACGAGAAGGAAAATCAAGGTTCCTCGGAACTGGAAAGGGCACAAGAGCGCGGCAATAACTATCAGAGGAGCTTGTATAACGAAAAGAAGAGGCTTAAACGGGCACATACTGTCAACACGGATCAGGCTCCTTCTCGAGGAAAGCCGCGCCGAGAACCAAAAGCTGAGCACAGAAGTCGGCCAGTTGACGGCAGAAGTATGATAGCAGACACAGCTTCATATCAAGCCGGAATTTTGCCCAAAATTCTTTGAAACTTGGGATTTAGCAGGAACTTGGGGTGGGTTTATAGGCAAAATTCGCATTTTAGAGAAAACGAAGTAACCCTAGTCTAGGGTTAGAAAAGCGCGAAATTCCTGCGCAAAATGTCAAAAGTGTGTGTACCTAACTTTCGATTTTGGAAAAAAAGGCATCAACCCATGGCCTAAAGTTAGTCAGTATCTCAACTCTGACCCCAGCAGACATCCATGGCAGAAATCTCCTGGTTTTGGTTGAGTTTTGGTCAAGGTTCTGTGGTGCGGCAGACATTTGATGCGCTGATGGAATCGTACAGCCACCGGCTATGTCTCGGCCCGGACCGAAAGCGCGAAATCCGTGGAAGGAAAAATGATTTTGTGGATTTTGAGACTTTTGACCTGAGGGATCTCTAGTCTTCCTTCTTATGGTCATTTCTGCATAGTTTCAATACCATTGGGTGAAAACTGAGTGCACAGTAACAATTTCCAAATTAGGTATCTGACTTGTCACGAAGTTCGGTCCGCTATCATAGCGAATTTAGATGCCGAATCGTCTAGCCTCCGCGACTCCCTCGCCTCGCAGAAATCATCGCGGAGCCATCTTTCCAAAAAAGTCCATACCCTCGCCGCAAAATGCCGTCGAATTCCAGACAGACTCGAGACGGCGGCTACTAAGGCGGCATCCAAGGCAAAGGAGGAGCTTACCCGCCTGTTTTCCTTCAACCTGAAGGAGAAGGGAGCTGTGCCGGACTAGACAAGAGACATGATAAATAATCTTGTGGCTCTTGATGGAGTGCGGCCGAACAAAGTTGTTGGTGTGTTAAAGAGGTTTGCAGAGAACCTGGGGATAGAGGTGGCTGGAGATGTCTCTGATCGTACGGTCCGGCGGATTGTGAAGGAAGGTGGTGTTGCGGCACAGCTACAATCTGTTGAAGCTGTCAGCACGTCGAAAGGTACGCGAGTCTTTGGATCCTCGGAAATTAAATTCAAGAGTGTTCTTCAGGTGTTACTCTTAGCGGTGACGGAACTACTCACAAGAATATCAATCTCGAATCGCATCGAGCCACTGTGATCAGCCAGGATAATCAAAAGCAGAATTTCTTCCTCGGTATTGGAATGGCAATCAATCACACCAGCGAGAAGCAGCTGGAGGGTTGGACCGAACTCATTGAGGCCGCCTACTTGATTTACCGCACTTCCGGGCGTTCTATGACTGCAGACGATGCTAGAGATTTCTGGATCAAAGTAACGGGTTGGCATTCTGATCATGCCGAAGACCAGAAGAAGTTGTTTCGATTGGTTGCTGAGATGAAGGAACGGCTCGAGCGAGAACGCCGTGGGTAACGGGCAATCGCTCGCATGGTTCCTGCCGAATATGCAGAGGCTATCTTCCGCGTCACTCAAGATACAGTCGCCGCAGTGGGTGGTATTGCCGTGTGGGAGCAGTTGCCAGTCACGGAACGCAGTATTCTGCATATCAAAGCTCTGGCTGCCTTCATTCAGGACGTCGGTCAGCAGGAATTTGACCAGCTGTCGGACGAGGAGAAGCAGGAGATCGATCTCTTCATTTGGGGTGGATGCTGCATGCATAAGAGCTCAAATGTGTTCAAAGGAGCCGTCTTAGCAATGCAGCAATGGTGGGCAGATAACGGGTGTTGGAGTTTATATAGCTCGCATCATCTGTACTTGATGGCCGTATGTAGCTCACGTGATATATACGTGCTTCTTCCCGGATTCCATCCACCTCGAGTGCCTCGCCGTCCTTCGCGCGCCTCTCCCCGCTCTTTTCCTTGTTCGAGCCGACTCGGCTATTTTTTGCGCTCAACAACGGGCTCCCCGGACCTGTGAAGCTCTACAACCGCGACAACTCTGCCACTGTTTCCCTTGCACCAGGAACTGCTGCCGCCACCCGTGCCGAAGATCGAACAGCTGGAGGTGCCGTCAAAGTCGCTAGTCTCGCTGGCGCTATTTTCCGTCACAAAGACCGTAAGCGCGGGCAGCAGGACACCCTCCGCTATTTTTGGGACCAGGAAACCGGCTTGAATATCTGCTTCCCGGACACCAGCAATACCCGCTTTTAATCCCACGCAGCCGCTTGCGAGATCATCGTCGTCTATATGGAACTCCTCCTTCAGTTTCTGGTTTACGTCCGAGAGAACAAGGGAACTCGTACCTTGAACCATATGGAACTCAACGTTGAGTGGGGGCTTCAGTGCTGGTACACATGCCATGAGTTTGTGGTTATTGCTCTTCTTCACCAAAACATCGACGTACCTTACATGCTCGAGATCCGGGGTCCGATGCGTGCGGAAAAGAACCTGCTCAAACTCGGAGGGCTTCACAAAAAAGTCAAGGCGCACCTCGAGAAGATTGTCGCGGATCCCAAGCCGGTTACGGGGCAGGAGATGTCATTCGAGACGGCGAGCCTTAATGGACAGCGCTGGGACAAGCCTGAGGTTATCTACGCATCATTGCGGCGGATTTCAGAATGGGGCCTTGAACACTCGTCGTTCGATACTGCACGGGGGCACTGGAAACCTGGCCCCGCTTCAGTACTGAATGGGCAGATGACGGCCCCATCTCACGACTCACTCCCGAGCAAATGGAACAAGCCTGGCTCGAGGTCACGAATGACGGCAACGAGGGCGAGTTTGGGATAGTGCGGCAACGCTCTAAAGCTGCCCCCAACATGTCTCTTGCTTACCACAATGCCCTACGAATGTATAAAGCCAACGACACTTCACACTTTGCTGAAAATCTCTCCGCAACCCAGCGCCAGGTGATTCGCGCAGAAACCCGCCGAATCGATGCTTCCGGAGCCAGCCGGGAGAAGAAGCATGCCCAGATCACTTACATGAAGCAAGTGAAGGACAGGAACTTCGCGCGAGACCAGGAGCGTCAAGCACGGGCTGCCAAAATTCAAGAGGCCATCACTAACACAATTGCGATCGAGTCCGCCGAAGCCCTTGAAACTGCGATGCTGATTCCTCCCAGAGGCGCCGGATATCTCTCAGTAGCAGCCCTAGACATGCAGCTTGACTGGCATATTGCTAATCCAGTCCAAGATCCCGCATCTGAGGAATCATCTGCTTCGGGGATTCCAAAGGCAAAGTCGGGGCCGAAGGGACGAGGAACTCGAGAGACGCGGTACACTTACTTGAAGGAGGCCATTCTGAAGCGCACCCACCTCTCACAGCTTGCCTCCAGCGGCTCTACGGGCCTTGTCGAGCAGTCGACATCTCAAGGGAATGCAGCGGAAACATTGATGGATATCGATGGCGGCGATGACGGCGGATACGACAGCGAGGAGGACTTTTACGGGCCCAAGACAGGGTTGGGTATATAGCATACATAGAATAGTGGCTGATATTGGGTTGATAGTAGCAGTAGAAGCCCAGAATGTAGAGGGAGATGTCAACGAGATTTTGCCACGATGTGACATTAGCCGAGCTTAGTCAGCGCACGATTTCCGAACCGCTGTTGCCGGTACTCACTTACTTCGATGTCTGGGAGCGCTTTGTTGGAAGGGAAAAACGCACGAGTGTATACACTCACTAGGAATGCTGCGAGCTCGTGCTGAGAGAGGGAAGAAAAAAGATGGTATATTTATGATTGCGGTGAGGGGGTGATGTGACCCTCGCAGCGAGCGCTCTCAGGCCGGAACCCAGGAAGACAAGGCAGCCCGAGGGAGGAGGGGTTGCCGGGGCAGCGAGGAGAGTGAGCTGAGGCCAAGAGAGCGAGAAATGGTGCGGCTACAGAGCATCGTCTCCGCGCCAAACCAATCCCGGGGCGACAACCATGGAGGTTGGTTGAATAAGTGGGGGGTCGGAGAGAAGGCGTTTACTCAACCCCACAATGACATCAGGTGGCGTGTCAATGTATAGTTTGAAGCAGTCAGAAGTCCAACGGCCCAGGCGCTGAATGTCAAGGTCGGAGAGACCGATGAGTCGATGAGAGTGCGTCAGCAAGGTAGTTCTGTTCAGAGGAAACCCATACGCAGGAAATGGAAAAGCCGAAGGATAGCGCAAGAAGGAAAAGCTCCCTCAAGAGGGCCTGCGCCGGCGCCTCCCGAATCGAACCTCCATTCAAGCCAGCCACGCCACCGGTGTTATCAACCCGAAGTAGGAGCTGGGACCCGGCCCAGGCTGGAGATGCCCAGATAGGCCCCCGGTCACTACCTATTAGGTTCGTCACATTGACGCCCGATATTTGGGCTGATTTACTCTATGATTTTGGCCCTCAAACAGACTGATTTACTCTATTTGTGACGAACATCTGGGGGTAATTTCGAATTTTTTGCGCCTGGATCCCCCAAACGGCCTTTTGTGAAGCAAATTTGAGCTTAAAACTGCTCAGAATCATCCAATTTCTGTTGATTTTGCTGCTCACCGCCCCAAATCTGTCTTGGAATCTGCTTGTAATTGCCCCCAGACCGACTTCAGATCTCAAAAATTTCTCGCGCTCCGCGCGATTTACTCTATCTGCGACAGACATTGGGCAGTTTCCGCTTGATTTTTTGCGACGAAGGTACGGGGTTTTTACTCTATCTGTGACGAACCTAATAGGTAGTGACCGGGGGCCTGCCCAGATACGAAGAGCGTGGAGCACGGCCCACAGCTCCTTGAAAAGGATAGACTTTCCCCGGTGCCGCCTGGGTACTCGTGTCGCAAAAAAATCGATAGGTGCCTCCCGGGGCCCAAGATGACCACCAACTCCTTTCTGTTGTAGGATTGATCCGTGAGCTTCCACTCCGTTCCGATTTCTTTTCGTTGTTTCATCATCCTTTGCACCCGTACCGTCGCATCGCCATCACCATCCCCTTCACTACCTTATACTCGGTATTGACAAAAGTAACCGTGAATCGACTCGTAGGGTCCGAATATTGCAGTATGTAATAGGTTTAAATGCATCAGAATGTTCTCCTGCATGTTTTAAACGGCACCCGACAAAGGATTTTAAGGCCTGCACCAATCCATCAAGCACAACTGATCTCTCAACAGATTCTAATTTGCAGCTGTTTTGCACTGTTTGTTGCAACAAATGACTGCATTTCCAATTTTCTTGAAGTACAAGAACATGCCCTCGGACGGTATGTCGGAAAAACCTCAATTCGGTTACAACGGATTGAGCTGGCTGACGAGCTTGGCAGGGCTTGGAACGCCTTGTAAGCCGCCCGCGGGGGGCTTGTAATCCACACTAAGCCTACTTAATCACAGGCTTGGATTATGGGGGATTAATGAGGATTGCATTTTAAACAAGCTATTTAATACCATGTAAACGCAAGAACATGTCCTCGTCGATACAATCAATCACGTAAAATGCTTCCCGAGACGCACCAAAGATAGGGCATAGCAAAGCTCCACGAACGACATGTTCCAGAGCAATGAACATAACGCCTGACTTCCGTTCGCGTATGGGGCAGTCGGTACGTGTTTTTGGGTGCCAGGTCGAGCTTCGGAATGGCCGTATCATTGCCAAATCCAGAGTGTGCCGATTAGGCAGGAAGCATCGAAAGACCAGCGCAAGTTCTCCCATTGCAAGTGGATCGTCTTCCGCGTCGTAAATGACTGAATCGTAGCGGGGCCTGTTGTGAAATGATGAATTGCAGCGAAGTACATCGCGTTGGCTTTTCCAGGTGACAGTGGACTGAAAGTCGACGTAAAGGGCCTTGCACGGAAGAATCTGTGGTCGCTTTGTGAGAAGATTTCGAAGAAAACCAGGTGCAAAATACCTCAAGATCATCCTCCAAACGAATTGAATGAGACGGATGATGGCGCGCAAGATACTCCCTCAGTTTCATGTTGAAATTCCGGAAGAGTGGATTTTTATGTTCCTTTGATTCGAGCGCGTAGGGTGAAATGCGTTTATCTGGCGCACCAAGGGACCAATGATCCCAGGAAGCCGGATTCGGGGAGGGGATGAGCTCGTCCTCGACTTTCTGACTCTTTTTCCACGTGTCTACATGCATGTCGAGTCGTGCCATTGTTTCCTCGTTTTCGTCAATTAAAGCCATCTATTCCATAGAGTCAGTATAGCCATTGGACATCTCATATGTTAACCTACCTGGTGCTCTGCATTCTTTCCGTTAGTAATCTGGTACATGGCACTGACTTCCTGCTGGAAACCCTCGCCAACACGTGTGTTTTGGTTTCGGCTGGTCCCCTTGTCCTCGAAATTTTGTATTGCATGGCTGAGAAAGTGATGTTTGAGATAATTGAATGACTTGTCATGTTTTTCGGTTTGTTTCTGTTCGTTGACTATGTTCAGAGAAAAAGTTTGAAGTGCAACCGTAATCTGACCTCAGTACACTTCTCGTACTCAACCAGAAGCTCCCGAAGGTATTGAAGTCGGGAATGTGTTGTTACGTCGAGTCCAAGCATGACTTGAATCTTTTGTAAAGCCCGAATGGCCTGAACAAAACCCGAGTCCGACGGCACAAGTTGAACTAGACATGGAAGCGCGGACTTGATTCAAATCTCAATGCGATGAAATATTTGGTATGAAAATTAAACCCGACGTACTTTGAGGATGTCAACGAATGTCTGATCCTCAGAATAGTCTATGTTGGTTGCGCCGGAGATGTGTTTGAGGTTACGCCACCGCGGAAACTCTTCCATTCTGAAATGGGGAGATTCAGTGTCATATAAATTCGCACAAGTCCAATTTACCTTCGATTGAACCTGGAGGCAAGTTGATTCGTCTTAAGATATTCTTTGAGCAGTGGCCAGACGTGGCGACCGAACTCCCCAGCGTCGAAAAAGTGAAGTTTGTCATAGCCAGTAGCTTTGAAACCGTCTGAGTTGGCAAACTCCCACAAGAAGTGCTGACCCACAGTATGTTACCAGCCAGACTCTTGCTGTCGTTTGCTAATTTATGTCAGGAACCTAACGAAAATCATCCCGTATGTGCCTCGCTATCTCAGCGATGTTCCTTTGACTCACGATACATTCCCAGCACACTGGCACTGAGACACCTCAACCATCGCGTCACGCTACCCCGCAGCCACCGCCCTCCAAGCGTCGGCGGCGTAACTCGAATACAGAGGAGGAACCAGCACGCGCTGCCCCCGCTACTCGCCGTAAGACAGCCAAGCGACGCTGATTATATACAATGTACCGTGTTTCTCGTTTGAATATAATTAAATTACATTGCCGTTGCAATATGGATTGAATGTGCTCCTAAGCTCAAGTAATGGCTGATCAAGTAGTAATCCAGGCCCGGCCTTGACATGGATTACAACGGCTTAGAAGGTTCACACCTATGCGTTGTAATCCCCTTAAGTCTTACGGGCTTAGCACGGCTTGTATTGGGTTAAGAACCATGTTAACCGATATAGGATTTTTCCGACATAGGTCATACTTGAGGATCCATTTCAGTCCCTCACTGCTCAAAATCTCTGATTGCATCAATTTCTTGTCAACATTGGACTGGTTCAATTTCAACCGTCCCTCCTGCACGGACCCAAATATTGCGTGGCCGTTCAAAGATGCTAAGAGCAAAGAATTTAGCTACAGTCTTGGTTAATCAGTGCTGAGCCCTATTATCTACACATTCAATATATTTTTATCCCAGAGTAGGCCTCCATGGCTTCCGTAAATTAAAACCGTGATTCCCCATGTTTGGTCAAGTAAGGGGCCGAAGAGTTTTCCGGATTGTAGGCTTGTTTACCACCCTTATTAGCCAAAGCGGGTGTGCAAAAACATTTAAATAGATCACATGTGCAAGCTAGAGGTAGTCGAAAGTGGTCTGGAAGGGCAGTTGCTAAGATTTCCGTTGAACAATGAGCAGAAGTTGAAAGACACAGGTGAATTTCAAGCTATTGCCAAAGTTGCGCTGGCTCTGAAGAGCGTCAGGAAGAGAGGTTGCCCACAACAACTTGTGTAGGTTTAAGGAATATCCCGACGTATTTTTCAAACTCGAAATCTTGGAGAAATATTAATATCACGTGGTCGCGAAGCAATCGTCGGATTAACGGTTACTTTTGTCAATACCGAGTATACTGCTCGTTACCTTCGCTGCCCGCTAGTCACTTGTTCCCCACGTCGACTAGCTCACTAATATACTCTAGCTGACTCTGACTCACTTGTTCACGGCCGCTCTTTGCGCTCTCCTCACCTTTTGACCTACTTTACTTTCGAGGAAGACCCACTGGCGTCAGTAAAGATAACCACGCCCGGGTGGTGAGGATGTAGGGACTGGATACCGTTCCAAGCCGGAAGAAGACGGGCCCACCATTCCAAATCACGACGTGCACCTCTCGGGATGCGCCGCCGACCAAAGGAAGGGAAATGGGAAAGTGCATCGTACACACGACGAATGAAAGCGCGCCCCGCTGGCAAGACTTTCGTCGCAAACTGCAGAAGGCCCGCAACCGATTGCAGTTCCAAGAGGGTAGCAGATTCTCCAGACAGAAGGGAGTCCAGAGTAGCAACAGTTCGATGCAGCTTCTCGACAGGGAGAGCCACTGTGAAGGCAACAGTGTCAATCTCGATGCTTAGGATAACACCCCGGGTAGACGGAGGAATGTCCTTCCCTGCTTTCCCCACCGGATGTGCAGAAAAGCCAGTTGCGTCACAGATTGCACGGAAAATAGCACGGTCATGATCTGCAAAATCGTACTCGCCTGCTGCGCGAGCACCAAAGAAATCGTCAAGGAAATGGTCGAGAGGTGTGCCCATTCGCTCCGAGATCCAGTGCAGGGCTTCAGCGAACAAGTTGAAAGTGAAGGGGGATGAGCGAGATCCAAACGGTAGGCGCAGGTCAATGTAACCAACACCATCAAAGTAGAAGCCATACAACAGAGAGTCGTCTGGGCAGACTGCGATGTGGCGGAACGCGCGCCGCAGGTCGATCTTCCAGAGGAGAGCACCAGGACCAAGGTGGCGGAGACGGTCGAAGAAGGTGTCAAGGGAGGTGTAGGAGAGTGTTACTGCGTCAGAGGAGATGCTATCATTGATAGACGAGCCGCGAGGATAAGAGAGGTGGTGGACAGTGCACCACCCGCCATCTGCTTTCCCGGCGCTGCTCATGATAGGGAGGGAGTCGACACGGCGAAGCTCACCCAAAGCGAAATTTGCCAGAATATCTGCAGCAGTCACAGCGTGCTCGGACGGTGTAGCAGGCAGATTTCGTGAGAAGGCACGGCCCACTCGGGGGCCGGTGTATCCAATAGATGCGCCATAGGTACAGATATTATGTAGGTGTTGTACGAAGGAGGGATCTGGGTAATCCTGAAGTAAGAAAGATAGCATAGCGGGATTAAGTGAGCTAACAACACGAGGACCAGAGCTGGGGGCAACGGGGAAGGAGATGTGTGTATTGGGACGGGGAGGGGGAGGGGGTATTAGATGGGCTGAACGATGGGCAGTATGTAAAAGGGATGATAGAGAGGGTGGGGCGCGAGGAGCCAGTGGACGAAGAGGAACCGAAGGGTTGGTCGGAGTGGGGCAGAGGCCGGACTCGGTCGGCCTGCCCCAAACATCCTACTTCCGCTTCTGTGGGCACGCATGTGAAGGGTGGGCACCCTGACACGCAATGCAGATGTGGCGACCAGAGCACTTCAACCTGCAGGATCCTGAAACTTGTAGCAAGTTTCATCGACCTTCGGACGGGATACGGGGGTGCCGGGCTCGGAAAGGCGCTCAGCAAGGTCGCGTTTGCGCTTAGAGGAAGATGGTAGGGGCAATGGGTAACGAACCAGCCTGGTGGAGACGAGGCCCTGATCGGGCGTCACCCAGCGAGTGGGGAGGAAGTTCTCCGCCATGCGCACGCGAATGAACTCGTAGTGGTAGCGTAAGACTGCAGACCACTCGTACTGCGTGGTGAAGTCCATGAGCTGACTAGTGTAGATGGAAAAGGCGGCAGCGACGCCACCGTTGGTGGTGTCGATGAGGGAGCGGATGCCGGTGTAGGTCGACCAGGCATCAAGGAGCGGGGGCAAGGAGGGAAAGGCCTTGACCCATGCACGGGGAGGACCGGCATCGAGGGCCTCCTCTGGTTGTTCCGGGGCGGCGACACCAGAGGTCGGGTGGAAGAGGATGGGCACGGGGGGAGCGGGGGCAGCGGCGGCGATGGAGGAGAGCTTGGGGAGGTCGTCGGCTTCGAAGGTGCCGTTCACAATGGCGTCGATGTGTGCCAGCTTGACACGGCGGTACCACATCGTGGGGGACCGAAAGGAGGCGGAAGCGAAATTGTCAAGCTCACCGGCGGCATTGGTAGTGGGGACCGTAACGTTTCCGCTGCCATTCGTGGCGTTCGAAGAGGACGACGCGGCGGAGCCGCCCGAAGAGTTGGCGGAGTTGTCGGCAATGGCCTGGGCCACAATGGCCGTAAGTGCGGCCATCTGAGCATCAGTGAAGGGCGAGGGGTCGTCGTTGGCCATTGGGGAAAGAAAACAACCAAAAAAACGAGAGCACGGGCGAAGGAACGCGCCCGGTGGTGGTGGTGAGGAGAAAAGACGCGATGAGTCACAGTGATGACTCCCACGTGCATTCCTCCGAGTGTATACTGTAGCACTTTGTATGGGTGAAACAGACCCTCGAGCGTGACTGGAAACGCTACGCATGGAAACCAGAAACGGCCTCAGCGTTACGCGCGACATCATAGAATTTTGGAAACGGGCGGGCAAACACCGATAAAATCTATTTCCAAACGTTGAACGGATTCTGGGCAATTTTTAGCTCTCATGCTTTCTTTGTATCCATAGCCCTTTGTGATTGCATTTCTCCTGCTACGGGCTCCGTAATACACCTATTTTTTTTTTTTTTTTCATGAACACTGCGCCGTGGCGCACGCTCAGACACCTAAACCAGCAGATGCACCGTACCGGTTCTATCTTGAAGAAGATTGTAGAGAGTGATTGAGTGCAGTGAGGAGGAGGAGGGTTATAGCAGTAGATTCAGCTAGATTTTACAGCCACAAACATGATAATTCGACATCTTTGTATGTCACGCAGTCCTCAGGGAAACCACCCGACCGTTATGCGTTACCGTTGAAACGAAACAGGGCGGGCGTTACGCGTTACGTTTCACCCATACAAAGTGCTACAGTACACTCAGAGTCACTATGAAACAGACCCTCGAGCGTGACTGGAAACGCTACGCATGGAAATCAGAAACGGCCTCAGCGTCTCTCAGCGTTATGCGTCTAGTGTTGCCGCGGCTCGGCTCGGCTCCGGCTAGCCGACCGAGCTGAGCTATTTTAAGCTGAGCCAGGGCGGCTCCACGTGGCTCGGCTCAGGCCCAAGCCGGCTTGAGCCCGGCTCAGCCGCAGCTCGAGCACAATCTTGTTCACCCTGCGGTCCCGTTGCCCAACGGATACAAATGCTGTTTAAATACACAAGAATACACATCTACCATCCCCCAATGCCCCTCACCTCCAGACTTCACCTCGGGCTGTCATTTGTGGCGCTTTCGTCACCATGAGAAAATGTGTTTAAAAATAAATTTAATAAAGATTTAGCGAGTAACGTGGCTCGCAGGCGTCTTGAACATACTCAGTTACCAAAAGTAACCGAATTCAGGGTTTTTCCCACGAAATTACTATGGTCAAGTGTAACGAATCGGCACGTTACAGCGGTCACGTGGCCGAACTGGGGTAACTTGGACCCAGAAACGGACGTGAGACGAAGGGAGAGATAGTCTAACGGTTATGCGGGTGCGACTCCCGCATGTTCCATTTTCGCCTGTTGTTACATTTGGTGGAACATCAGTGAGTCGTGTTCGACTCCCGCAGCTGGCATAAGTTTGCCGAGCTTCCGCAGAACCTCGGCAGGAGGGCGGATGTAACGAATCGGCACGTTACAGCGGTCACGTGGCCGAACTGTTTCTTTCTTACCTCGTGACCGCGTTTGACTTAGACTCATTCTCCACTTCCCGCTCCGTACATTACTTTGCGCTCATGTATGATCTCATTCCGCATTGTCTTGATTATTAGATTACTTTATATACTGTCTTGTACTTAGTTTTACACTTTGGTGAATCTAGAACTTAAAACAGTCACTCTGTTCGCCACCAGCTCTCAACAAAACCTTTCGTGCAAGAGGCGCTTGATCTCCTTATCGCGTACCCCGTTCTCACGATATCCCCCCCAAATAAGGAGATTGTTTGGTACCTGTAAACAAAGCCCATCCTCGAGCCTTGAACGCGATGGCACGCGTTTCTTGTGCTCCAAAGGCACTCTCTCATCATTGTTATGCAGGTGGACATACTTTGAGGAGCAGTTTTTGCCGGCTGAGCTAGTACTTACTTGCGCTGAAAAAAATTCAAGGCTCATCGGACCTTTCGGACTTGTTCGGATGACGCGGTCCAGACTGTGAACCACGTGCAAAGCTCGAGTCCGTAATCCAGAGATCAAGCGCCCCTTGCTTTCGTGTGCCGAAACTATTACTTCACGGTAATCTTTCGTCACATATTTTTGACTCTTAACTAGTATCTTTGCTCTTCGTCGCCGCTTGCTCTGGTTACCTGTGGTCTGATCAACCGCCGCTACCGACTTCGACGACGACTATCTCACCAAAGCTTTTCTCTTGTCTCATCTCCTGTCTCAACTCTTGCTTCTTTTCTTGTACTCTCTCATCTCGACCCAATGGCTCAATTCACTCGTGGAAGCGGACGTTCTCCTTATGTTACTGGGGCTACTACTCGGAACAATCGTGTTACTGTCGAGGAATATGCGGAGGATAGTGAGTCTTCCACTTCTATTTCTTCTTCTCTTGGTTCCGAGCATCGCGCTCCCGAGCAATCCGCTCCCAAGTCGACTTTGGGTTCGCCCAAGTCGCGCAGCGTTACACCCGAACTGTTGTTCAGCCGGGTTGTTTCTGCTTCACCACCCATTCGGGCGGTTAGTGCCCCACCTACTCAGGTGGTGGAGGGAGCTTTTCCTTCTCAGGAAAGCTCCGAGCTGTTGTTCGTCCCGTTGCTTGACAGCAGCGTGGACTTTGGAATTCTCGACTTGGACGCAAGCGAGAATCGCGAGACCTGGACACAGGTTACTCGCCAGTCTTCCAAGTCTCACAAGGAAGACAAGAAGTCGGTTAGGGCCGAACTTAATCGTTCTACCTCCGCTTCTACGTCGCCGATTGAACGTGCGACTAAGGAAATGAGCTCCAAGGAGCTTAGGCAGATTGGCAAGCGCTACGTGCGCATGGCTAAGGCTGCTGATAAGAGCCGTCGAGCTTCTCGCATTTCGGATGAGGAACTCATTTTTCTTGCCTCTGATGATGAGGATAAAATTGCGAAAGTTAAATTGAACACATTTAACTCACCGCGCTTCACAGGTGCTCAGGCGCAATCCACCCCCGCACTTGTTCGGAAGGTTGAGGTCCGCTCGGCTTCGCCTTCTCACAGCGAAATCTCTCGAGGTGAAGGGCCGTCCCAGCCGAAGGGTAAAGGACCTGACCCTCGTAATTGGGGCGAGGTTGATTGGTCGGACCAGTTCTCTGAAGCTGAGTTTGAAGCTCAACGCGCCGCGTTCGCTAATTTTGAAGAAATTAATCGAATTAAAAAGGAGCCTATTTCTACTCCTTCTGACTTATTCCGGGATGGCCCCGTGAATAATGTACCATCGGATAGTTCTTCTACTACCGTTGTAATTAATAAACCTGAATATAATTCTCCTCCGAATGAATCAGTGTCTGGCCAGACCATTATTTCGCTATCAGACGAGAAATTGAACCTTCAGAAACGCTTGAAGGCAATTAAACTTGAGGAGAAGCGTCAGAAAGACGTCGAAATAGCGGAAGCGAAACGCACCGCTAAGTTGCTTAAGAAAAAGCATGCTAAACAGGTTAAGAACCGCGCTAAGGAAGCGGTTGAAGCGAGCATTGAGCGGGAAATTCGCACCAAAAGTTCTGGTAAAAGCGAACAGAAACGCTCGAATTCCCCTCCTGCTAGACCCCTTGTAGGCGGAACCTTTATTGACAAAGTTATTCGCGAGGCTGCCGCTCGGAATTCCTCCCCACCTTCGTCAAGCTCGAGCTCGAGTTCATCCAGCTCGAGTTCCTCGAGCTCCAGCTCAGATTCCTCCGAGGAAGATTCCTCTGACTCGGACGACGAGTCGAGCAGCTCGGATAGCTCTTCCAACTCTGACGAGAGTGGTACCGACTCTGGAAAGTCTGTGAAACGGAGTCACCGTAAATCTCGTTCCCGTAAACACAAGGAAAAACGTAGCCATTCTCGCAAGTCGCGAAAATCCAGTAAATCGCGACGCGCGAAAGGCTCTCGTAGGACGAGATCAAAATCTCGACGGGTTTCTAAAATGAATTTGAAGCCTATTCCACCTACCAAGTACAACGGATCGGTCGATCCTTATGCTTATTTCCGGTTTGTTCGCGAAAGCACAAACTACGTTACCATGGGTAAAGCCCTAAGGAAGACCAGATTTTTATAATCAGCTATTTCATGACCGGAACAGCTGGAGACTTTTATTAACGCAAGGTTGTTAAATATGAAAAGTCTTGGACTCTTCCGAAGTTCTTCACTGAACTCTTGAATTATTGTTTCCCTAAAGACTTTAGGTTGAAACAGCGCACAAAATTAAACGGACTTTTCCAAGGTTCCAAATCAGTGACTGAACATATTGCTGAGTACGAACAATTACATACCATGATTGGTCTACCGGATGACCAGGAAAAGGTCACCCGACTCTGGTTAACCTTGCGGAAGGACATCAAGAAAGAGATGTCGCGCCAAAAGCTTGATCCAGAGGTATCAAGTTGGGACGATGTTGTCGTCGAAGCCGAGCATGCTGAAAAGTTGCTTGGGAATTATAAGCCGGAAGATGATAAACCGAAGGCTAGCGCAACCAAACCTTCCAATTCTTCACTTAAGAACCCTAATCGTGGGCGTGGTGGTCGCTTTTTCAAGAAGCCGACAATTCAATCTTCTTCGGTGAAGTTGAACACTGAGAAAGCGAACTCGGATAAGCCGAGGGCTTCAACGAACAACCAGGCAAAGGTAAACGAACCTTTGATGACCGGAAAATGTCGACTAAACGTCGTAATGAATTAATGGCTGCTGGCCTGTGCTTAAATTGCGCAGAACCAGGGCATATGGCTCGCAATTGTCCTAAATTGACGAGCATGAACTCAAATCAGAAGGGAAAACCTCCGGGTTTTGGCGCGCATGGTGTAAGAATGCGTACTGCGAATGAATCAGCACTTTCAGCATCTACTGAAGTGTTGGAAACCTTACCCGTTGGGTCTGCGACTTTCCGTATGGAAGCTGAGGAGGGTGGGAACCAGGATTTAAATATTTTGGAAACTGTCAACTCTCACCCGGAAAAACCGCGACCTATCGGCGATTTAGTGGCTCGATTCGTTCGCATTGTACTGCAGGAAGCTCAGCCTTACCCTGGAGACGAAGAGGTTCAAGAAGAATCTCGATTCCAAGTGTACGAGACGTCGGAAACTGAGTATGTTGTCATTGACAATGCAACCATGGAGGATGTGATCTTACCAATGGAATTCTTGTTTGACGAAGACTTCAAGATAGGTCTCTGGTATGCTATTGAGCGTCAGCTTGCTATAGGACTTGATCCTGAGGATGTTGAATGGGAAGACCGCTATACTGCGGAAACCGACGACATGTTCGCAACAATGGCAACATTTATACTACAGGATGTTGATCAAGAAATTGAAGATCCTTTAATCAAGGATAATAAGATTCGGGTTGAATCTTTCAACGAGGACTCTTATATTATCACCAGTTTATTCCGAAACCTCGAACCGCAAATTCTTCCCAAGGAATTCCTGCAAAACCGGGACTTTGATCTCTCGGCCTGGTATCTTGAAAAATTTGCGGATTTACCTTCCTATTCGGACTCAGAGTCATCTATCTAGCACGTCTGGATATGACCCCAGTGAATCGGAAGACGAGTTCGCCGACCTGCCTGAATTATTCGAGACAAGTGGTTCAGAGTACGAGTCGGATTCGGACTCGGATGATGGAGACTTTGATCTCCCTCGTTGCTTTAGAATTCCTGGATTCTGCGATGAATCTGAAGGAGAAATTGAACCAGAAGAAGTTGAAGACTTACCTGGTCAAGAAGAGAACATTTTTCCAACGTCTGACTACTCGGATATGCCAGAGTTAATGTCAGTTAGCGACTCCGACTCTGAAATTGATGAGTTAGATGGCTTTGATGATGAAGAAAATCCTTCAATTATTTCCGGTTTGAAGCTTTCAGGGAACCCTGGAGAGACACTGGATGATCGTCTAGATCTCCTCTGCCAAGTTCTGAATTTTCAGGAAGTTCCATCATCAAAATCCGAAAATAAACGACTTCGAACGGATCGCATTGGTGATCTTGTAGCGGAGGGCGCATGTGCCGTTCTTGAATTTCTACAGCCTTATCCAGGCGATGAACTCGTTGACATGGACGAACCTTGCGGAGATAAACGTCGTTTCTATCTTGATCAAGTTGTAGACCGGCAATGGACTGTTTGGGATGAATATTTTCATGAGATCACGATCGTGCCGAAGGGTCGATTATTTGATGAAGAATTTGAAATCGCGGCGTGGTACGCCAGCGAGCGGTTGTATCAGCTTGAAAGATTAGCTGAGCCACCTCGTCCACTTCATCAAGTGCCAATCGATGATTTACTCTGCAACGGAGCAAATCAATATTTGAATGAACGGGTTGAAAAATACCCTGAACTTTCAACTTACCATGTTCGTAAGAAGTATCCTGGGTTATATATCGTCTCGGGATCGAACAAACGAGGTTGTCGTTGGCAGCTAGATTTGCCCGAGCACTATCTGATGAACTGGAAGTTCAACTTAGTGAACTGGATCCGCCGACAGCGCGGTAAGATTGAACTTGAAGAAAGTATTCGTTGGAATACGTTTGAGACCGAAGATGGCTTTGGCTATCTGTATCTCCTCTTCGAGACATCGTATTCGGAACAAGAGATTCGATTGTTTGAAGTAATTCAATCAATTGAAATCGAACGGGATACGGTTGAAATTGAACTTGGTAGAACAAGTGCGCTACCTAAGTTATCTTACTTGTTGAACATGCTCGCAGATGTGCAAATTGGTGACATGTTGGAACCGTCTATTCTATACTGTGGAGGAATTCAGGTTCCCGCAGATCAAGTAAATGGAATTTCACGCACCGCGTGCATGCCTCGAGTCCCTGACAGAATCGTCGCGAAACCCTTGATTATTGTTGTTCATATCAACGGACACCCGGCGCGTGCCCTCGTAGACTCGGGATCGCTTGGGGATTTGATTACTACTTCGCTAGCAGATCAGCTTCAGCTGAAACGACGAGAATTGAAGGAACCAATTATTCTTCAACTAGCCGTTCAAGGCTCAAGGTCGAAAATCAATCATTCGGTTGAGATTAACTTCAAGTATCAGGACATTGATTGTCCCCGAGCTTTCTACATCGCGAATGTTAGCGGTTATGATTTGATTCTCGGGACAGCATGGCTATTTCAACACCAAGTTAACATCGGACTCAACCCCGCTCGAGTTTGCGTGGGAAGCGCGAAATGCTTACCTATCTCGGGTGTTGCAACTGCGAAGATATATTCGCATTCGGCTGAGCTTGCTGAGAACACGGTTCAAGCTGCTCGTGATGAGTTGATGGAATACGCAAAACCCATCTGCAGAAAGGCAGCGGAAACTCCCTTACCTCCGCTGCGTGCTATCAATCATACCATACCTCTCATTGATGAGAAGAAAATTTTACCTTGGAGACCGTCTCGGTGTCCCGGGGCCCTTCGTCCTCAATGGGATGAAAAGCGCCGGAACTATCTGAAAACCGGGCGCTGGAAGATCACGAGCTCGGGCAATACTGTTCCGATGCTGTTAATTCCGAAAGCGAAGACCAACCCTCCGAAACTACGCACCGTGGTTGACTTGCGAGCACGCAACAAAAATACTCACAAATTGTCTTCTCCGCTTCCGGACATGGAAGGTATTTTGCGCCGAGTTGCTCGGTGTAAATATCGATCGCTGATTGATGGACAGGATGCCTACGAACAAATTCGTATAATTCCCGAACATGTGGACCGTACCACAGTAACCACTCCTGACGGTAATATGGTCAGCCTAGTAATCCAAATAGGTGACTGTAATGCGCCAGCGACGTACCAATCGTTAATGAACTATCTATTTTCCGACTTCATTGGAAGATTCATGGATGTATATCTCGACGATATCATCATCTATTCCGAAACTCTTGAGGAGCATATAAAGCACGTTAAATCTATTATAGATGTGCTAAAGCGTGAGACGCTTTACCTCAGCGAGCATAAGCTTCAATTTTTGAAGCCGGAAATGAAGGTCCTCGGTCGCATTGTTGACGACGATGGTATCCGGATGGATCCTGACAAAGTCGACAGTGTCTTAAATTGGAAAACCCCAACCAATCGGGACTTACTGCGCGCGTTTCTAGGTTCGATTGGGTATCTTGCCGATGACTTGGCTCGTATTCGTGAACCGATGGGTATTCTCCACGGTTTAACTGGAGATACTGTGCCGTTTCGCTGGGGTTATACTCAGCAACGGGCTTTTGAAGACTGCAAAAAGATCATTCATCAGTCTCGCGAGCACCGTCGCGTTCCGTTGAAATACGGACCTGATGCCGATCCTGCATTTCTCGTGACTGACGGATCGAGTTCTGCGATTGCTGGAGTTGTTAGCCAGGGTGCTGATTGGAAATCAGCTAAAGTTGCCGCATTTTTCAGTGCGAAACTCAACTCGGCGCAGCAAAACTATCCTGTCCATGAGATAGAAATGTTAGCAGGAGTTGAAGCGATGCTAAGGCATCGTGACATACTACAAGGATTCCATTTTAAATGGATCACAGACCACAAGGGTCTTATTCACTTCATGAACCAGAAAAACTTGTCGGGACGACAAGCCCGGTGGATGGAAAAAATCTCTGAATTTGATTTTGAGGTTGTATATGTTCCTGGAACAGAAAATGTTCTTGCAGATGCACTTTCTCGCATCTACTCAAACGAAGCGCCGGGAACTGTTCGCGCTAGAAGTGAGTACACGTACCACGATGTAGTGAATAACGATGCCCTGGACATCCACTCTATCTCCATGCCGGTTTTTGCTGGATCTGAAGCAAAAGCAATGGCTAGCGACCGAATTTTGAGGTCTACAACGCGAGCTGCTGAGCAGAAGCATAGAGAACAACTCGCTGACGCGAAACTGACCCAAGAAGGTCGGAGTACCAATAAATCGAAATTGAGAAGGCCTGACGCGAAGTCAAGGCGCTCTGACGCGAAGTCAAGAGCAGGCACCGACATGAAGTCAAGTGCGGAGGCAAAGCCGTTTGACAGCGGTGATCAAACTTTGATCCCGGAAGTAAATCCGCCATCAACGGAATCTATTTCTCCGTCTACCATGACCGACGAGCCTCCACCCCTTGAACCGTCGACTCCCCGACCGCCTACACTGTCTGAACTTGAGCAACAGTTAAAGGACATGGATCCTTCCCTCTTTCCTGTGGTCTCTGGAGGAACTGATGGCTTGGACTTGGTAAAATTCTTGCAAAATAAATACGGCGAAGATTCGTTCTTCAAAGATATTTTGGCTACTCCGAAAGCCTTCAAGAACTTTGAAGTATCTGATGGCTTGATTTTCCTCTGTGAACACGACCGCAAGGTTCTCTGTATTCCTCATCTGAAGTACAAGGGTCGGAACATTCGGGAAATTATTATCTCGGAAGCTCACTCTGTTCTGGCACATCTGGGCCCTCGCAAAACAACAGAATACCTCAAAGAGTATGTCTGGTGGAAGGATTTAGTTCCGGATACACAAATATATTGTGATTCTTGCAAAGTTTGCAAACACAGTAAGCCGAACAACCAAAAACCTTACGGGTTGCTTCATTCACTCAATCCACCCACTCAGCCTTGGGAGACAATTGGGGTAGACTTCGTGGGACCTTTACCCGAGTCTAAGAACCGCGATAGCGTGTTCAATTCCATTACTGTTGTAATTTGCTTATTAACAGGAATGGTACATATTATTCCCAGCCGCATCAACTACACTGCGAAGCAAATGGCCGAACTAATGTTCGAGAATGTCTACAAATTACATGGACTGCCCAAATCTATCGTAAGTGATAGAGACGTTCTTTTTACAAGTAACTTTTGGCGCCGTCTCCATGAATTAATCGGAACTAAGCTCCGAATGTCCAGTGCATATCATCCAGAGACAGATGGAAGCACGGAACGGGCCAACCGTACCGTGACGCAAATGATTCGTCAATGTATTGGCGAAAAACAGAAGGATTGGGTTTCTAAGTTACCCGCAGTTGAGTTCGCTTTGAATTCCGCTCGGTCTGAAACTACCGGCTATACTCCATTCTTCTTGAATACCGGGCGGATGCCTAGGTCATTAATCTGGGATTCAGATCGCACCCGTGAGTTTCCTGGCATTGCTAATTTTGCTCTGCAACGCAGGTTGGCAATTATGGCTGCACACGACGCAGTTCTTGCTGCCAGGGTTAAGCAAACTCGGAATGCTAATCGCCGTAGGCAAGCATCACCATTTTCTCAAGGAGATTTAGTCTATCTCTCCACGAAGAATCTTAAGTTTGAGAAGGGTTTGGCGCGCAAACTCATTCCCAAATTCATTGGGCCTTACCTTATTATCCGAGACTTCGGTAATAATTCGTTTCAGATTGAGCTTCCGTCAAATATGAAACAGCGCGGAATTCACGATGTTTTTCATGCATCTCTGCTTCGGATTCATGTTCCAAATGACGACCGGCGCTTCCCAGGAAGGTTGGAAACTCAGTTGGATGTCTCTACGAATGCAACAACCCATGAATGGGCTATTGATAAGATTGTTGGTCATTCTGGACGACGCGCTGACGCCGTCTTTGAAATTCAGTGGCAGTCTGGGGATAGGACCTGGATGCCATATTCGCAGGCGAGTCAGCTCACCGCCTTGCGGGATTATTTTGAATCACTCGGAGTGTCAGAAATTTCTGAACTCCCGCGCGGGTCTGGAAAACTACCCGAGGAAGACATTGACGCATTCTCAGCGGATATTGTTTTGATTCAGGCGGATCAGAAGATTGTCTCAAATCAGAAAGTATATATAAACTCTCTGGATTTGTTCGTTGAACTCAACCCCGAGTTCTCCTCTACATCTTACTCATCCTCTGCTTCCTCAACCGTCATTCCATCCCTCGCCATGCCCAACCACAAACATTCCAACAAATCTTCTTCCTCTTCCACCCAATCATCCAGCTTCCGCGTGAACGGTGTCCTTCGCAATGACATCGTCGCTCTCGCCAAATTCCTCGAGTTTAATAACTCGCACTGGCTTCAGCACATCGATGACCACACCTTCCTCCTTCGCGACCCGGACCTCGAAACCAGCCACGTTGTTCCCGCGGTTCTCGTCCGCGTGTACATCCTTTTCAATTACCTCCTTAACGACCCCGCCAATCGCTTCAAAGACATGCCGTGGGGTTACGTCGACTTCGCCCGCATTCTCAACGCCAACTGCCCGTCTGGCGAGAAATGGGCTTATTACGACCTCGATTCCGGACGCAACCTCTGGTACCCCGATCATCCTCTCCCTTCCATCGTCACCTACCTTGTTCGCGAGAGTGATCTCGCCGAGGCGCCGCCTTCTGGGCAAGTCCTTGTTTCCCAGGCGCGTTGGGACCGCCTGACGGAGATGGATATGCGCCGGCAGGATAATCGTGAGCGTGCGAAGGCCGAGGGGCGTGTTAAGAGACAGCAGCGGGATGCTCCGGAGTACGAGAAGGCAACGGCCATGGCTCAGCGCTTGGCGTTGAAGGCGCGTATGGCGGAGGAGAAGAAGGAGCGAGATGAGTTGGATGCTCAAATCGAGGCTGAGTTAGCCGCTTCGGAGAAGGCCGCTGCTGAGAAGCGTGCTGGACCGTCGAACGAGGGAGGATCTGGCGGAGCAGCAGGAGGGAATGATGAGATGCAGACCTAGTTTGAGGTTGTCGACGCGTCAACCTGGAGGGCGTATGTAACACTATCATTTTTCTTTCTTACCTCGTGACCGCGTTTGACTTAGACTCATTCTCCACTTCCCGCTCCGTACATTACTTTGCGCTCATGTATGATCTCATTCCGCATTGTCTTGATTATTAGATTACTTTATATACTGTCTTGTACTTAGTTTTACACTTTGGTGAATCTAGAACTTAAAACAGTCACTCTGTTCGCCACCAGCTCTCAACAAAACCTTTCGTGTGCCGAAACTATTGCTTCACGGTAATCTTTCGTCACACCAGAAACGGACGTGAGACGAAGGGACAGATAGTCTAACGGTTATGCGGGTGCGACTCCCGCATGTTCCATTTTCGCCTGTTGTTACATCAAGGAGCTTTGAGCGATGAAGGGTTCATTTACAGGTTGTTTGCTACAACTTTCATGATATAGAGTACATAAACTTGGGCTAAGCTGTCACACAGTGGGTGAATGAATTAATCTTCAAAATATCATCAATTTGGCAGGGTTTGCTTGGTCTTCCGTATACTCGGAAATAGGACCTGGGATTATACAGGTGAAGGCCTGATGCAAATCCTGACCGAGTTCGAAAATTGTGGCGATTTGGCCTGTACGAAATCCTGACTTTTGACCTCCTTTGGATGCGAAGGCCTGGTCGGGCTGACGAAAAGGGAGAAAATTTTCGGAAACATCTCCGAAACCACCCGATTTCGGCCGAAATTTTGGTTTGATGCGAAAATCCTGACGATTTTCGCAAAATTTGGGGTCAATGCCTGTGTGAATCCTGACTTTTTCCGCCCGGATCTGTCCTGACTTTTTGGCTCCCAGAAAATCAGGGATAATCCCAGGTCCTTCGGAAATTTGTATCATCTTTCCGGCGCTCTCACCGCCCCAGAGGGTACCGCACCTTCTTATTCTCAGCTCTACATGTATGATCCAAGTGTCGCACTACAACCGCGCATGAACAGAAACAGCAATCTGCGCCGTGACACCATGCAAAGTCTACAGACTCTCCTCACCACTTCCCACCCCTACGCCGCTATCTACAAGCAAGCCTATGAAATTCTCCAGGACCATGACGTTCACGACGCCGAGGTGCGACTTCGAGTTATCCCTGGGAATGACCGTCGCCGCTATAACCTACGCACTGCCGAGGACGTAGCGGTTATACTGCCCGGCGATGATTCAGGAAGTAAAAACTCCAGCATTGTTCGCCGCGATATCGTCCTACATAACCGGAATTCCGGAGACGCCCCCATGCAACGCATCTCCGACCTCCACCCTGCGTACACTCCCTTATATTTTGTTCTCCTCTTCCCGCACGGCGAACACGGTTGACATGCGAAGTTGGTTCTTGACGAGCCAGACAAGGAGAGACCTGGGAGCCTCACCCAGACCCGTTACTACGCCTTCCGGCTATTTGACCGTGAACGGGAATTCTCCACAGTACTATGCGGTGGCAGGCTTCTTCAACGATATATGGTCGATGCCTTTGTATCCATCGACCAAAACCGACGCAACTACTTTCGTCAGAACCAAAAAGCTCCGTGCATCCCTGTACAGCGGACTGGAAGATGCCATCTCCAACCGCGACGATGCGGTGGATCTGGATGAACTTGGCCGTCGTTTCATCCTTCCCTCTTCTTACATTGGGGGTCCTCGACACATGCAGCAGCGGTACCAAGACGCCATGGCAATCGCTCGGTACTTCCGCAAGGTGAGGATCTCGACTGCCACTGCTCCCTTTCTTTGCTGATCATGCACTTAAAGGTTGATCTTTTCATTATTGTTACGGCCAATCCTCAATGGAGCGAAGTCACCCGCGCCCTTCTTCCTGGTCAATCGTCTTACGATCGACCTGATTTGGTTGCGCGTGTCTTCGAGCTCAAGAAAAAAGCGATCATCAAGGAGATCTACAAATATGGTATCTTTGGGGAGTGCGCGGCCTTCGTAAACACCATTGAGTTCCAAAAGCGCGGTCTTCCCCACATGCACCTTCTGGTGTTTCTCCGCCATCCTCATAAGCTCCTGAACTCCGACGACATTGACTCCGCAATCTGGGCGCAGTGGCCCGACCGCGAAACTCAGCCGCTCCTCTTTGAAACCGTGCAGAGATGTATGGTTCATGGTCCGTGTGGGGCTCTTAATCCCCGAGCTCCATGCATGGAAAACGGCCGCTGTACAAAATTCTTCCCCAAGCCATTCCAGGCGTACACGTCAATGGATACAGATGGATACCCCCTCTACCAGCGTCCCGAAGACGGCCGTGAATACCCTGTCGGACGGCACAATGTCGATAATTCCTGGATCGTTCCCTACTCCCCATACCTCTCCGCCAAATTCGACTGCGATATCAATGTGGAGTGCGCCGTGACGGTCAAGTCTATCAAATATCCCTTCAAATACATTCACAAGGGAGGCTCTGGAAGTCGATCGAGACGAAATAAACCTACATTGACGGAAGATACATTGGACCTCCGGAGGCGTGTTGGCGGATATTCCATTTCGACCCACACACTCAGATTCCCAATGTTGTCCGCCTTCCCGTCCATCTTAAAGAGCAGCACATGGTGACGTTCGAGCCTGGCGAGAATCCTGAGGAAGTTCTTGCACGCGGCCAGACCGCGATCAGTAAACTCAACGCATTCTGTGCGGCTAACCGGGATGAAGGTCGCTTAGGTATCGAGGCTCGGAAGTACACGTATCAGGAATTCCCGCAATACTTCACATGGAAAGAGGGGTCAAAGGATTCGGATCCGCGTTGGGCAATACGGCAGCAAGGCGGGGCATTAGGGCGAATGTACTTTGTCTCACCCGCTGGAGGCGAGAGATTCTATCTTCAAACTCTCCTCTCAATTGTCAAGGGTCCGCGATCTCATGAAGACCTGTATCGCTAGGAAGGTGAGCAGGGTTTTCACTCACCTAAAGTGCCGCAGCAACAAATTCCTTTGTTAATATAGGTGTGAGATATGACTCCTACCGCCAGGTTTGTCTCGCTCGGGGCTTACTCCAAGACGACAGCGAGTGGCGCCTCTGTCTCTCTGAGGCAGCAGAGATGCAAACCGGTACACGTCTCCGACACCTCTTCGCAACACTTCTACTTTTCTGTAACCCGACGGATCCGCGCAAGCTCTGGGAGGAGTTTCGCGCCCGTATCTGTGACGATCTTGATCGCCGTTTGCGGCGAATGGGTGTCGAGAATCCTCACCGATGCCGACATATACGACTACGGCCTGTTCTTGCTCAATGCTATCCTCCAGGAATCGAGCCGTTCGTTGGGAGATTTCGAGTTGCCCGTCCCCGAACGCGACTGGAGTGATGTTGGGGACAATCCCTTGATCGCTGAGCAGCTGGACTACAACCAGGCCGACGAGCGCGCGCAAGCGGAGGCCAATGTTGCGCGTATGAATCCTGAGCAGCAGCATGCGTTCAACAAAGTCGTCGCATCGGTGGAAGAAAAGTTGGGAAAGGTTTTTTTCCTCAGCGGAGCTGGCGGCACCGGCAAGACCTTTGTCTACAACACCCTCGCACATCACTTCCGCGCCAAGTTCTGTGTAGTTGTCTGCGTCGCCTCTTCCGGAATTGCTGCTTTACTCTTGCGTGGAGGAAGAACAGCCCATTCTGTCTTCAAGATTCCGATTGATGGTCTGAATGCCAAATCTACGTGTAATATCCCCAAGGAGAGTCTTCGGGCAGGGCTTATGCGAGCGACTAAGCTTGGGATCTGGGACGAGGCTCCCATGCATGATCGCAAATGCCATGAAGCCGTTGACAGGACTTTGCGAGACTTGCTGGGCGTCGACAAACCTTTCGGTGGGATCACTTGGGTGTTGGGCGGTGATCCAAAGCAGATCCTGCCTGTCGTTCGGAAAGGTACTCAGGAGGAAATTGTGGACGCGTCAATCTTTCGTCCACATCTCTGGCAGCATGTCGAGATACTCACATTGACACAAAACACGCGCCCCGATGTCGGCCTAGAGGAAGCTCAGTTTGCGGACTGGCTATTGGATGTAGGAACGGGAAGAGCCAACCGGGAGGATGGAACCGTCGAGCTTTTGCAGGATGTGGTGTGCAGGGATGATGAGAGATTGATAGATTCTGTTTTCCCTGGCATCGACGGTCCAACTCCGCCACCCAACTACTTTGCGGAACCACTGTGGCCCGCAAACCCCATGAATTTCACGCAATTGATTCACCCAATCTTCACCTGAAGTTCACCAGAAAAGCCCATGAATTTCACGCAGAGCTTGTGAATTTCACGGGGTTCAATTCACCTAGTTGGACTAAGTGAATGGAACGTTTCATGGGGTTCATTCACGTAGTTTTCCAGTGAATTTCATGGGATTATAGAGTGGAATCCCCTTTCACTAGGTTCAATTCACCTTCATTTACCTGAGAATTCATTCGTAAACTACGTGAAAATTTGATTCGAAGTCCGTGAAAAATCAACTGGGCCAATCTTGCTTTGACCAGAGATCGCTGGAATCCTACTACATACTACATTGCTTTACTATCTTTACTTCACTACTGACTACTGGAATATATAACTTTACTTAGTTACAATACATCTCACCGAACACCATATAGATTGAATTTCTTGATATAAGGTGAGCGCAACCAGTACTGATGACCGGAACCATGTACCTTGCTCGGAGCAACTCTGACCCCATGAATTTCACCCAGTTTGAGAGTGAATTTCAGAGAGTCCCACCTCGGCTAAAATTGCAATTTTTCAACGATTCCAGGTGACTTGATTCAACCAATTTTCAAGTGAATTTCACGTAGTTGGAATCTAGGTATGCCAAGCCAAATTCATGCACTTTCATTCACCCAATAGCAAGGTGATATTCACGTAGCTCAGCATGGCCTACAGGAAGTACGTGAATCAGGTACCTGAATTTCCAACTACGTGAATCTGAATTCACTTGAAAATTGGTTGAATCGTGAATTTCATGCAACGGCTAAGTGAAATTCACGAGGTTTTACAACCACAGTGGAACGCTCCATACTGGCAGCCCGGAGCAGCGATGTCGATGGCCTCAACAGCAATGTCCTCTCCCGTATGACTGGGGAGACTCAAACCTTCATCAGTGCTGACAATATTGTCACTGAGGCAGGTGCGGATGACCCGACGATGAACGATGGGATGCCGGTTGAGTATTTGCGGTCATTGGATGCATCTGGACTACCACCTGGAGAGCTTTCGCTCAAATCTGGTTGCCCAGTCATTCTTCTCCGCAATCTCTCACCTTCCCACGGGAACACGGTTGGTGATACGTCGTATGTCTGGTAGGGTTCTCGAGGCCGAAATCTTGGGTGGTCAACATAACGGAAAGGTGGTTTTCATCCCGAGGATCACTCTCACGCCATCCGGTGGTACGACAAATTTTTCCTTCATCCTGTCACGCCTTCAATTTCCCCTCCGCCTTGCTTTCGTAATTTCCATCAACAAAGCTCAAGGCCAATCGGTGAAATATGTTGGAATTGATCTGCGTACACCTGTTTTCAGTCATGGACAGCTCTACGTTGCTCTTTCGCGAGCAACTTCTCGCAATCGGGTAACAATTCTTTTGCCCCGCCGTACTTCACAGAGCCGTACTATGAATATAGTGTACCCTCAGATACTACAGAACATGTAATATACTCTTTACATCTGTCTACCTGATACTATGTAATGTACTTTGAGACCTACAGAATAAGATGTAGCACTTCGCCATTACTTAGCGCCCAGTTTACATAGCCACTGATTATGGGCGTCTGGCTTTGACAATCTTGAAAGATATTCTACCGAACTCTGCCCTTGATATGCAGCACATTGGACCAAGTGTTGGCCCTTAGAGTATCTTTCGAAATGTGTTACATGTGTGCTCTAACTATCCCTGGCCTTAAGGACTGTATTTGCGATTGTTACATTTACAAGTCGTACAGTGTCCGATCCTCTTTCTCCGTCCATACCCAAATCCAATGTGGCGTCCCTCGCTTTTGCAACTCCTGAAGATCACCAATTTTGAGAGACAGCTACGTCAGAAGGTTGCTTGAAAGAACATACCTGGATTGGAGGGACATGTCTGCCCAGTCTACTTTGCGGCCCTCGGGGTACTACTCCTGCGCTTTCACGTTCGACAACTTCAAGTGCAGTCTAAAAGGTCATCAGCTCAAAACTATGGGCATGGCTGCAAATTCATACCTGGCTCCCCCGCCAATTCCGACGCTGTTATTATTTGAATGTGTTTTTGAGTCCATTTTGCGGATATTTGCATCTCCAATTCGAACGTATCCCCCGTCTGACGTCAATTTGGGGGCCGGACGTCACACTTTGTCATTCCTTGTGCTCTGCTCCACCACTCCATTTCACGGTAAGGTGATCTCTGGAGAATGGAACGGTAACATGACAAGTTTTGGGTACGCTTGGGTGTTCGCGTATTGTTGATACATAGTATTTTCTCCACTCCATCTCCACACTGGGATCCACTGACGTATCTCTCCAGACCTCTATAAAACCCACGCGCTTTTCCCGTCTCAAACCCAACTTCCAAACTACAACAACACTCCTACAACATGTCTTCTGCTTCTATCTTTGCCCTCGCCGTCCTCGAAAACCCCCGCGTTATCGACAAGACCAAGACTGTGGTCTTCGACGGCCAAATCTACCTAGGATCCTCAATAGGCGCGACCATCGGCTCACTTCGCTATTTCAATGCCGACAATCGGGACTTTGCCGACGTTGGATGCTATTGCGCGGTTATCCAGGTGTGTTAGAGAACTTTCTGATAATCATTCATATACCCACATCGGTGTCTACAGCCTGCACGCACCACATCCACTCTCGAGGTGTACTCTCAGGAGCTTGCTCCTCTCGACTATCATTGGTTCGGAGACGCTGTCTCGGTATGTCTTATTTAGCTCTCTTTTGTATCTCTTCGCCCTAATATGTTCTCAGCTCATTCCTCTTGGACCCCCGGACAGCCTGAACCTCCGCACCCACGCTACTGTTCACGTCTGCGGTGCTCCCACCAACATCGACAAAGAAAATTCGACTTTCGATATCAAAGCTGAGCAGTACCTTTCTGCGACAAGGACCCCAAACAACGTCTTCCCGGTTCACTGTGTATTCCCCGCAACGCCGAGGTGGGAGAAGTACAAACCCATTCCGGGGAAGGGGAAGAGTGTCTCGGTGGAAGGCTTCCTCACTGGGCTCGAGTTGAACGATGATCGCCGGTGAAGCACTTCATTGTTGACATCGAGAAAGTGACATTCCTCGGCAATATTAATGCCTCTTCAACGGCGCCGAAGGCTGAGGAGAGTCCGACTAAGATTGGTAGGTTTCTCATCTTTCTTTTCAAATCCCAACGGCTCATTGTTTTCCAGTCAACAACGGTACTCCTGCGCGCCTCAAATTTACTGGCTTTTTCGGAGAACAAACATCTCCTAGCGACGCATCCGAGCCAAACCCCAAGAAACGCAAGCTCACATTAAATGTATCAAATGGGCCGGAAGACCGGGGTGAAGGGTCTTCTACCGGTCGTCACGCAGCGGGTTCCAGTAACAAACACTAAATGACTTTATCACATAATGTATATTCAATCTGTAACAACTACAACTTTTTCTCGCTCTGGCTGTAATTTGCGTGATGAGTCGCACCGTAGCGTAGCACGGGTAACTGCTAGTACAAATCATATTTGGGGGAGCTTGCTCCCCCTTTTATCACCGTCACCGAAAAGCAATAAGCTGTGCTAGACGGCTTTTTGATGGCGTCACTGCCCTTGACGTGCGCACGTCAAGATTGACATGCTCCGAGTGATCTCTGCTGATCAGGATTGATTGCCACCTGATGACGCACCTTTTCAACTGATGGTGCACGGGTGATTGATCCTGCCCAAAGCTTGGGTATGGGCAATCACCCCGAAAAGGATCGTGCGCTGACTAAGCAACTTTCCCACTGATTTCGTGTCGATGCCTTGAAAGTTGAGCGATTGGCAGGTATATGTACACTCATTCGCTCTGCGGCGGGAATGGCTCTTTGTAATGGACGGATCATCAATCCCGCAGTCCTCACCCGATTCCTGGCACGGCTTCCTGACCAGTCCGAGGACTCAGTGCGTACACCCCTTCTCGCTCTCCGAGGCAACCAACCCCGGCACCGTGACACCGTGACCCGCCTTCGGCAACGCAACCAGAGCAGCTGCGAGCGTGACTGGGCAACCGAGAACGTAAAATTTGCTGCGATCAAGGGCAAATTTTGACTTTGGGCCAACTTTGAGGAGCCTGGCGGCGACAGAAATAGTCGGAAACGATGTTTCCGAGGATTTTAGCAAAAATGGGGTGAAAATAGGGTAAAAAATGAATATTTTTTGAACCGTCACGGTTTCCCGGAGGCAACCAAACCGCCCGTGCATACATACACACAGTACTTGGATGGCGTAAGATTCAAAATACATATTCACTAAGGTCAATGGCATTATAAATACTTTGCAGCTTTGGAGATTCACATCCCGCTCATAGTGAACGTGGCAGAACTGTTTGGCTGAGTTCTGCCGTTCTGCCTGGCAGAACGGCAATTACCGTGGCAGGACCTAAAAAGAAATTTCAGCCGACACCCAAGTGGGAGTGATTTTGGGTGAAAAATCTCAGTAAGCCATGACATTTGAATGATACAACCCAATTTGGGCAAACCAGCAGCTGTGAGAACCATATCGCAGCCAGGGAAAAAAGTCTCAAGTCGTCACGCGGTGCTCGGAATAGAATTTTGCCAAGGACAGCGCTCTGATCTAACGATAATTCAATATTACCATCTCCGGCTACCCGTCGTTTCCTCGGACGACCCTCGGCAAGGGCTTGCCGGCTGCCGCGAGGTTGCAAAATTTTGAACTCTTGGAGAGTCACAGAGCTAAGCTGGAAAGAGCGGTGACTGAGGAAAGGGTAATGGTTCACATCTGGAGCTTCAGTGATAAGCTGTACAAGCCAGAGCGCAGCAGTGAGGGTTCCGAGGATGGGAGTATCCTGAAAGGCATCCAGAAGAGCTCCACTACCGTAAATGGCAGCTTTGTCCGTGTTTGTTCCCCATTGCTGAAGTCGTAAAAAAATGATTTCCGAGTACTTATGTAATCGTTCCTTTCATCATTCGTTCACCCATTTTTTTTGAAGTTCCCCCTCTTGAGCCCGCCATCTTTCCAGGCAACATCCCTGTCCCGCAAAAGCTTTCCGTTTGATACGTATACACCCCTATATTGCCTCTTCCTCAAGATTGTCTATTTTCTAATATCCGTCAACTTTCAAGGGGGATCACATTCGCGAGATCCATACTACGTACGCCTAATTTTTTTTTGTTCTTTCTCGCAGCTAATATTCATGCGGGTTTTCTCCTTGGGTTAGGCTTCACTGTATTTTATGACTCTGAGGTCGTCGGCGGCACTTCTCGCTCGGGGGCGGCATCAGGCACACTGTGATCCGACGCATCTGTGCAGCCCGGGGCTTCAGGCCGATGTCAGCTATTTCAAATTTTCAATTCCGGCTTACACAACCTCCGGCTCAATTGCTGCTGCCGGCGGACGGCCGAAAGCCGTCCTTGAGGACGATATTTCTCATTGACACAGAAAGTGAGGGCTTTTGAATCTCTGATATTTTGGAGTGCACTGTGTAGGGTGATTCTCCGGGAACACATAAAAATTCCTGGCACATTAACTTGGGCTTACCCCAAGAATAGAAATACATCCACCAAGTTCAATGAGCTCAGAGCTGCGGATTCGCATTTTTTGACGAAGTTTCTATACTATCCTGCCAAATAGGTCTGGATTTGCACAATGACTCTGGATTTTCAATTTTTCTCTTCTCCCTTTTCAATTTGAATCTCCGGACCTTTCGGCATTTATTCTGGTAGCAATTCCCTACAGATAGAGCTACAAACCTTACGATTTCATGCAAGTCCAATGTCAGGAAACATTCGCCGTTTTCTGAAGGTTTTTTTATCTGTGCTGTCAATCCATCAAAATCCCTTGATGAAAGCCCGTTTTTCTTACTGCCTTCCTGTAGCCGTATCGCTACGAAACTTGTAGAATCTGTAGCTGAAAGGCATATAAACAGGTTCCGAAAAGTCCGGAGGTCCAAATTGAAAAGGGGGAAGAGGAAAATCGAAAATCCAGACTCGTTGTGCAAATCCAGACCTATTTGGCAGGATAGTATCCCACAAATATCCCATTTTAATCTGCTTCTTTGCTGAGTCCTGACATGACTAAATCTGCTCTTTCTTGCCCTATATCAGAGCCTGTGACGGACTACCTGGCACATTGAATCCAGGGGAGCTGAAGGCTCATGGAGTTTATAAATTTGTCAGGAAAAATCATCATAAGTACGATGTTCTGCCGCACAATGTGGGAGAATTAAGCACAGACCTCATGAGGAATTTATTTTTGTGGACTCAGGTGTTTCAATCAAACTTTGCTCCCGATATGCTTTCACGGCTCTCGGGTTGAGGACATTTCTGGTCTTCAACACAAAGCTGACAGACTTAGGGATGAGCTGTTAGTCGCCTGCATTGCAATCCTGACCACGCTAGCTACTTACGTGGTATTCAGGTTCACGGCTCTATTGAACATCAATCACTTCCACGCGGGGCTCAGTGCTGGAACATACAGACATCATCAAGGATATCCAGCATACTGAACATAGACAAGTGCGGGTGGATTAATTCGCGAGCCATTTACCAAGAGTTTTCAAAGAAAAGAACGTGTTACACTATCACGTGTTTTTATTGCAGTTTGCATATGGGCGCCATCTGATGCCACCCCTAAAAATAGAACAGCCTATTTCTGGAACTTTTGATGCAAATTGACACTGCGATCAAATTCATCAAATCCGCGGCCTCGGCCGGAAATCGAACCGTGCCCGTCCTCGGCCTAAACACCAGTGGCGGCAAAATCTGATGTCACCCCAAAAAAAGGACATTTTTATCAAACCGCCTCCAAACCCCCCTTGGCCTCCCCCACCTCTGACGTCCCAAAAAGGCAATTACTTACAAACGCGATAAGATAACGGACTTCGCACGTACTTAGAGAGCAATTATGGGGAAGCTTGCTTCCCCATTCATCGGTACTTACTATTTTGCCACCCGCCAGGAATAGTAAGTATAGTATTTCGGTCGATTCGCCCGGCCTGTGACCTGTGACACACCGGAACGAAGTCAATGGACCAAAAGCACTGTGACACGCAAGAATATTCGTCTATTGCCTTGAAAACCGACCACTTTCCTCCACCCTCTGAGAAGATTATTAGAAGCGAAAACGGGGCAGAAATTGAAGATTTTCTGCTAATTATTCATTTAAGCAGCATTGCCGTCAAGCGCCTGATTGACAGTGATGGCTAGCCTCGGTTGGCTTGATTTGGTATGAAAAGCCGTCATTTTCCGTCGTTCCGTGTCAACGGCGATCAGGTGAAAGAATCGGCCACAAATTGCGCGCGGTTGAGCGCGCAGGAAGAAAAATACGCTTTTTCGGCAATTTTTTTCGGGATTTTGCGACTTTTTTTATCACATTCGTCAATCGGCGCGGTGACCTGTGACATGCACGAAAAATTTCGTCAATTTAGGTCCCTTTGACGCGTGACAGGCGAATTGATCGAAATAGTACAGTACCAGCAAAATGATACAGTATTTTGACGCTGCTTTACACAGCGACATTCCTTTACACACTTTGACTATTGGTCGCATTCGGGGAAAATTGGGCAAATCATGTAACTGTATACTCAATATGAGTTATTTAGGCCCGATTTAGATGTCTAAGCACGAGTTTTGGCCATAGATGGTCGGGAGCTGGCGAAAAGTGAGACATCAGTGCCATCAATTTTGGCAACTTTCATCAATCGGTCGTTTACACACTACAAATCTGTGAACATAGACACCCTCTCTTCATCTAAATCCTCGAAAATATTGTTGGACCCTCAGTGGGTAGGGCTCCAACCCGTCCGTCTTTGGACGGAAAAAACGGACGGGACGGACGGACGGAACCCGTCCCGTCCAGGCTTTGCGAGGTCAACAAGACGGACAGGACGGGACGGACGGCACCCGTCCCGTCTGACGCTAGACGGACGGGTCCGGACGGCTGACTGCCGTTTTTCCCGTTTTCTTGGCCGGAAATAGGGTGCTGTTTATTAGTCCGGTTAATAAACATTGTTTTAAACACCGGTTTATAAACCGGTTTTTAAATGGTTTGACCAAAACCCCCGATTTATAATTCATGGTGGCTGTGTTTCCCACTGTCCAAGCACACATTTCTGGGCTGAGTATCAGCATGATTCTCCACTGCAATTGCGAGCATGCAGGAGCTGTAGCTTGATTCAAAGTTGTGTGCATCAAATTAGGCTTCGGAGGGTGCCGACCCGTCAATCATCCAGCCTGTGATGGCAACAATTCGCCCGAAATGGGCATGCCAACCTTATAAACTGGAGGCAAAATGAGGTGTTGACCCTGCCATCGATGGTCATTGAGCTCAGGGAGGCTTTTGGAGGCAAAAAATTGGATTAAACAAGCAAAAAAGACAGGTTTTTGGCCTATTTAGGGGGTCTGTTTATAAACCGGTTTATAAACACCCTGTTTAAAAACGAAAATTAAAAAACCGTTTATAATTGGCCCGGGAATTATAAACAGCACCCTAGCCGGAAACGGACGGGACGGACGGGTTGAAGCCCTATCAGTGGGGTACTTAGAAAAGGTCTGTGTACTCAGATGTGGCATAAGAACAAAACATGTAACTCAAATCTCAAAATCATTTTTGGTGTGTAAAGGAGCGTCAAAATACTGTAAGTACCAGTGGCGGCAAAATCTGATTCAGAAAGTTTCCGCGTGTCAATCACGTGTGAAAATTTGTGTGAACTCCCGACTCTTCGGCGCAGCAATTGGCAACTGAAAGTCAACCCTCTTGTCAAATGTTGAAGGTGAGTACCGTTCGGTCGCGGATGTTTATCCTAAGGCATTGGCTTACAGGGTGCGTATCACATCCTCATAAATACTCAACTTGGACAAGGCCACGGTGGTACGGTATATTTAGCCATCGGTCCGGAAAGTACTTCCTTTTATGCTCGGTTCGGGAGCCGCATTCCTAGCCAAAACGTGCAGGACGTACTATCGCTTGTAAAGTCATCAAACGCGATCGTGGCGATTCTGCTATCTTCCGGGAAATTTCCATTTTACTCGCCGTAAAGCATGTGCGATGTCAACTATGAACCCGCTACACACTATGCTAACACACTTTTGCCTAGCCCAATCTCATCGAACTATTGGACACAGCGCAGGACGAGCTTAACGTGTTTGTTACCTTTATTTCGGCCCAAAGATAATCTCTGGCTAATTGTAACCCCATCCAATATAGATACCTGTTCTTTCCAAAATACGACACCAGCCTCCAAGATCACCTTGCTACGCAGATCCTTCTTTCAGACCACGCAGCCAGGAGAATCGTTTGGCAAATTCTCGATGGCATTCGTTATCTCCACGGCCTCGGGATCTCTCATCGAGGTAAGTCACCGGGTCGGTTCACGTCGATTTGATTTGACGTGCGAGTAGACATCAAGGTACGCTATCCGCTAGGTCTCAGATGACATTATGATAGATGCTCCCAGCCTGATAACATCCTCGTCTGCACAAGATGGTCAACACAAAATCCCACCATCTGCATAGCGGATCTCGGAATGGCAACATACCAGGCTCACTCCGGCGCGAACATCTATGGCACAGTCTCTTTCATGCCTCCCGAAGCGATTGCCTCTTTCGTCGACCCAACCTTGTCCTATGATTTGTGCAGTTCCCATCACGAATCAATGTTCCGCCTTGCTCACAAACATGTATTCAGCCAAGTCGCCGATATGTGGAGTGTTGGCGTCGTGGCATTCATGCTCATTTCGTGCGTTGCGTGTTTTGTCAAATTCCCGCACCAATCTATTATCCTCAGCGGGTTTCATCCATTTCATTCCATTTACCTACACCACACCCAGGCCAAAATTTCAGCCGGCTTACTTCTTTTTCAGCCTTGGCTCTCCATTACTTCTGGTAAGAAAGGCATACTCGCCCTGCGAGCCTGGCTTCTGGCTTGTTTCTTACTCCTGCATTACAGGGAACTATCTTGTCGCTGAATTATGCCACCTTGATCCACTGTACAGGATCACAGCTACATTAGCCCTCCAACATTCGTGGTTTGCCTTGCACATATGACACCGGACTACTCGGAAAGACGGACGATGGATGGATTGAACTCCAATGATACTTACAGTAACTTAATTTGTTATAGAGATTTTTCGGTAGCAGAAAAGAGCAGAAAGTAGCTTAGACTCATCAAGCCATTTATGATTTGTATGGCACGTCGACCGGTGGAAGATTTGCATCGCGAGAATCCCTAATATTCGAACAGTGATACTCGACGAACGCTTCGGGAACGGTATAAACGAGAATCAAAAACGACAAGCTGATATGTATCAGTCGGCCTGCGAAGCCATCAACTCCATCAATTCTGATATCCGGCCCATGTCCCATGTCTGTGGAGGGAACCAGTCGGATGTATGTCCGAGCTGGAGAGGACGCCAAGAAGCACAGCCTCTCGACGAGCTCTTCACCGTCCTTGACATGATCGTTCCCACAGTGCGACATCCGCGGAAATCGAACCGCGACCAATCCACTTACCGTACACATACGCTCCCGCCGTCGCCTCTCGCGCCGACTATCACATTCAGCGGATGGCAGGTCCAAGACATGACCTGGTATCGCACGCAGCACGCTCCCGATCCTCTGCCTCTACTTCACTTGAAAACGCGCGGTCTCAGCAAAGTCCCAGCAGTTGTCATGACCATTGCGGCGCAGAGTGCCTCATTTGTGCGTTCATCCCGTTCTCGTACATTCTTAGTCGAGTGACTAGAGCTTATTGGCAAACCGTGAAAAGTGAGATTTAGCCCTACCCAGATGTCAATTACTTCTCATCTGTGGAGCGAAAGCTTTTACCAGTTGTGTTCCTCATAGTAGAGAGCACACTAGAGCACTTTGGCAAACGGTGAAAAATGATTTCTTTCTTCAGTTCCCGCTAACCAAATTTTGGTTGTGGAGCCGCAAAACAGCGCGCAGCCCACTGTAGTTTTTCACCAAACTCGCTTAGTCTTTCAAACTGAAGTTTGATTTTCACCGATTGCCAAAATGCTCTACTGGCATCTTTCACTTGTGGAGCTTTTACTTTTCACGATTGTCGCTTACTATCGTGCCAAATAGGTCTGGATTTGCACAACAGTCAGTGTTTCTCTTCTCCCTTTTCGATTTGGACCTCCGGACTTTTCGGAATCTGTTTGTATGCTATTGGGCTATACATCCTGCAAGTTTCGTAGCGATACGGCCAAAGGAAGGCAGTAAGAAAAACGGGCTTTCATCAAGGTATTTTGATGGATTGACAGGACAGATCAAAAACCTCGAGAAAACGGCGAACGTTTCTTGACATTGGACTTGCATGAAATCGTGAGGATTTTAGCTCTACCCATAGTGAATTGGTACCGGAATAAATGCCGAAAAATCCGGAAACCCAAAGTGCAAAGGGAGGAGGGAAAAATCGAAAATCCAGACCCATTGTGAAAATCCAGACCTATTTGGCACAATAGTAACTTTTCACTTGAAAATCTACTTCTACCGGTTGCCAATGAGCTCTACTCCCTGACTTGCTTTCACAGTATCGCCTCCGTAACGGAATTCTAACTACGGTTTGAGCCAGACCGTCCCATTTTCTGGAGGTGCGTACCTCGTCGCTTCTCCTCTCACTCGGGATGGCCGATGCCTAGAGCCCTGTAGCCTCTTCAGGGTACGTTGCATATGTATAACGTCGTCTGCGCAATTTTCTCAACATCTTCATCGAGTCGCTACGTGTCGTCAGTTTCAAGGCGGTTGCATCTGTGGCGCGCGGATCCTATCCCAGAAGCAAGTGGAGTTTAGTATCTATCCTGTTTCCGAATGGCGTGAAGAAAATGGAGTATATTTTCACCAGTGTAATCGTCATGGACGTAAGAGTATTTGTTTCAAGTTTGCGCTGCTTTTGCATATATTGATTCAATCACCTCAAGTTTCATCGGGTTATGGTACATGGACCATCGAGTTTGCTCAACAAACCCGACCCGAGGGCGAACGGAACAAAACTGGGGATCGTTGAATGCACGGATCATTCTATCGCATTCAGCGCTATGCTGGTACGTACAAATATTCCACAATTGTACCCCAGGTCATTCACTTCTAACTCAAGGCCCGCTTCATCATTTCGGCCGGCAAGCCTTTCGCATCCACTGGGCAGATGACAAAAATCAGCAAGCTCCCCCAATCTAATAGAGTACTAGCAGTGAGCCCGTGCTTCGCCACGGGTTGGATCTCAATATAAGATATGCAAAGAGTGTTTAAGGACAAAATTTGAATGAATACAAAGTGCAAATATACTATTCTACTATCGCTGACGGCGGCGACCCCCAGTGGAACTACCTTCGCCTTTATCCTCGTCTCCGCTGTTCGGCGGTTCAGTAGGGTGATCATCGCTGGTGACTAAGGTGATTTTTCGCTTTTTTGGAGCGGGTTGTTCCGTGACCTCGTCGAAGCCAGTGAAAGTAGAAATCACATACTCAATTTAACAGGACTTGGTTCCGCTTTTGGCGCAGACGTCCCTTGGCCAACAAAGGTGACTTTCTCGATGTCGATGATGAAATGTTTGACAGTACGATCCGGGTTGCGCTCAACACCAGTTACGACCGGCTTCCCTGGCCCAGGAAGGGGTTTTTTGTTCTTCCAGCGCGGGGTTTCGGGGAAAACACAGTGTACCGGGAATTGGTTGTTGTAAGCCTTGTTGGCGGAGAGATATTGCTCAGCGGTAATGTCGAAAGATGAGTTCTGCTTGTCAACATTGGAAGCAGCGCCGCATACGCTGACAAATGGGTGATATTTGGGGGTGAAATTTTCAGGCAACCCCATGGAAAGGTTTGTTAGTTTGAGCGTATTGAAAATACAGGCCAAAGGGTAAGTGAAACTCACAGATACGATATCTCCGAAGAGGTGGTAGTCACCTCCCGAGATACCAACCCATTCCGCTGGCAACGTTATTGATCTCGGCTTTTGCTCTCCTACGCTCTTCATGTCGGTGAAAACTACGGTCGATCCATCTCTTTGCGTGGGCAGCGATCACCTCCCGATCATTTACTCACTGGATTTTGAGGTCTCCAGATCCGCATCAAAGAGATTCAACACTGACAAGATGGACCTCGATCTATTCCTTGGAACATTGCGGCGTGAGCTTGAACTACGTCCAGTCCCGGTAATCTCGACGCTGGAGGCACTCGACGAAGCAGCGGAGCTACTCAACAAGATCTACCTGGCAGCCTTGGAGAACTCTACTCCGCTCCACCGTCCGTCCTCTATGGCTAAACGATGGTGGACGCAGACGCTAACGCACCTTCGGTCTCGCATGCGGAATTGTCGCCGCACTTTTCAGCGCACAAGACTTGACTCTGCGTGGTCCCTGTGGCTCGAGGCACGGCGCGACTTCTACAGAGCCATCTCTCAGGCTAAACAGGAGACATGGACGACATTCGTGAAAGAGCTTGAACGTGTCGATGTCTACAAAGCCCTTAACCGCCTCAAGGAGCGCCAGTCTGCTATCTTCCCCTCCATCTGCGATCCGGAATCGGGCTCAGTCGCACTCTCGCACCGGGACCGAGGCCGTATACTCGCGCGGGCATGTTTCGGGACCAAGGCTACCGACGTAACAACCCTCAAGCCCCCAGATGTGCCTCCGGCCACGAGCGCAGACGAACCGTCTTGCGGCGCCCGGAATAAGCGAGGGGGGGTCTGTTTGGAGGCTCTGCCTCTGGACGGACTTCCGCCTCGTGCGGAGATTTTGTCTGCCCCCCATAACACATCTGAACCACCTGTCACCCCTGTAGATCCACTCACCCTCGCCGACTCCTTAGCAATTGACAACGAGCGCCCATTCATCGACGTTACTGACCACGAAGTGGATGCGGTTATCTTGTCTGCTCCACCTTGGAAGGCTCCTGATCGCTTTGGGTTACAGATGGGGTTCATACAACGTGGCTATTCCGTCACTCGCGAGTGGATTCGCGCCATTTTCAAGGCCTCACTTGCCCTGGGCACTAAACCGACGCCATACAAGTCCAACGTCGCGACGCCGATCCACAAACAAGGCAAGAAAGACAAGACCTCTCCCAAGGCCTGGCGTCCTGTGGAAAACTTTGAAAACATTCTTGCCAAGCCTCTGGAGCGCCTTGTTGCGGACCGACTATCTCACGAAGCTGAAGTGTTGGGGTTTCTAGAAGACGCGCAATATGGTGGTCGCCCTGGCCATTCCACGCTTCAGGCAGTTGACGGATACATCCACCGAGTCCGGACCCAGCTCGATGCAGGTAACACGGTCTCCATGGGATTTGCGAACACTCTATATGGCTCGCGTGGACCCATACCTCACGGCCGGGTGCGAAGTCTGTCTAGATATTGAGGCAAAAAGTCTGCAGCTTCTGGAGAAGGTTCAACTGAAATTTTTGCGCCGAATGCTCGGAATTGGCTCGCGCTCGATGAAGGCCGTTCTCTTTTCCGAAACGGGGATTTGGCCGATTCGTTACCGCCGCATCTATCTTGCCCTCAAGAATCTGTGCTACTGGGTTCAGTTGGATGAAGATCGACCGGCATGGAACGCGCTGCAAGAATCTATCAACCTGGCTCGTCAGCGCAATATCTCTTGGATAAATGATTTGCGAATTGTCCTTTCAAAATTGTACATCCCCGTGACACTGGATATCTCTGGTCCTTTGGAGGTTGCTGCAGTGAAAGAAGCCATGAATCAGGTCAAGCTCTCGATGGAGGCGTGGATTGACCATGAAATCTCGAATTCCTCCCGAACAAAAGACATCTTAGTAGGCAGGCTTGAAATGGACAAGGACACGGGAAAATTGGTCAAAAAATCCTTGGACTTTCGACACTACCTGCGCGTCAAAACACCTGGGCATCGACTTGCCCTCACGCGCATTGTTCTATCTAGTCACAGACTCGACAATGTGGTGATCTCCAGGTACGGGCAGTGCAGAACAGATGGGATAAGGATGAGCCAATGAGAATAGAGAGAAAGCCGCGATGACCGAGTGAAACTCGAGTCAACGGGCGCAGCCGCGAGCGAGATGGTGGTCGTCGAGAGCAAGGTGCGGAACGGAATGCGGGAGCAGTGATCCGAGCTTGCGTCGGGAGTTCTTGACAAATTATCCGTTGGGCCTCTTGTCTTCACTTTGTCTTCCTACACGCGTAGCGCGCGAGCCTGCGTGTCATCTCCTCCTGACTGAAATTGTGACTGTTCACTTGCCAAGCAACGAAGATACGAAAAGAAGGGTATCGGCTGAGGAAATGGGCTACGGTAGGCGGGATGGTCGAGGTTGATTTTGCCATTCTGACATCTGAGTTCCGAAGAAGTCCGAAGTGCCGCGGCTAAGTACGTGATGTAACTGCCTAATTAGAAGCTGATGAAGCTTGTCTTAATGTAAATGAAATTGTAGAGTATTCTGAGGCAACCCCGCGCGAAAGAGAGGACATTGTGAGATGTTGTATGTGGCTGTGTAATGCGGCCGCCTCAAAGTTGGGGTTATTAGAGAGTTTGCGGTGAGCGGCCAGAAGCCACCTGGCGGCTCTAATGGCATGCGGATTGGAGCGGCTATGCTGTCTGGCGGCTCGTTTGGCGGCTGGTAAGACTGGTTCAAATTTGGTTTTGCGAGGTCTATTCTTAGTACTTAGTCATCTATATCTTATAATAATAAAGTTCCATTTTTATAGTAACTGGAGGTTTTCCGATCATACTACTGGGTCTTCAGAGGGGTAAAATTGCCGAAAAAGAAATCGAAAAGAGAGAGAAAGGGAGAGTTTCTGGAACTCAGGCTGGTGATTGCCCAGACAGTTCAGAGGATAAGTCTTGCTATTCAGGTTCACCACCAATGCAGAATGTCCACAAATGATACTCATTGAATTCCAATTTAAATACACATTAATACAGAAAGGCATAAGCTACATCCGCACATCGGAAAACAGACACAAGAATGCGACAGAAAATGCGAAGGGGGGCAATGAGAATTCATCTAGATGAAAGAATCTGAATTTGAGGGTACTGGGATGTGCTCAGCGAGCTTTGTGCCATTAATTGGGCAAGCGGAGGCATATGAGACGGATCAAACTAGATTGCAGGAATAAAACACACCTGAGAACCATAAGAGCTCTTCCCGCAAACTCGTCTATTTCATTGGACCCCTCCATATTGAATTTTGGCCAGAAAACGTGCTCGCAGGGGTCTATTGTGATTCAGAACTTGAATGAAGCAAAACGGTCCACATTGTGATTTCTGCTGCACAGCTGGGGTCAACAAGATCCAAAACATGCCAGGAAGCTTCAGTTGGTGTAGTATGTAGCTCACAGAGCTCTCCAAGTGCATATAAAGACATGAAGTAGATCACACTGGGAGTATTTCGTAAGCGCACATGACTGATTGATTGATTGCATCACTGATGTCTCAGATCCGCTCTTTGCAAAAAGTAATTATTATGAGTTTTGAGCGGATGAAGAATTCCTCTTGAGGGATTATATTACTATCTAATCGGAGTGTTTCGGCCAGAGGATCAGGCGTGGGAAGGTTCTGATCAGGTGCAATAAATTTCGTTCATGTTAGGTCGAGCGCACCATAGTATTTCGTTCAATTCGTAGGGTCACGGGTCACAGACTCGAAATCCTACAAAATTTTTCGTCACAGGATGGCCGTACGAAAGGTCCGCCAAAGCCACACGTTTTTTTGGCCGTTTTCAGGGCCTAAGACAGGGTAAGTTAAAAATACTTATTTCGTAAGTCACACTGTCCCAAGCTCTCCTTACAAAAGGTCAGGTTCGTAAGGGGTGTCACATCCAAAATCGGCTTACGAATTGAACGAAATACTACAGTATTTTGGGGTGCTGAATCTCATTTCGAACTCGGTTGGACCCAAGGGGGTACGAGGAAAATCAAAATGATACCTACAGGGATTGATTCACTTCATGTACAGTGAAGCACAGTAGAGGAGGGCTGGAGGAGGATGTACGGGAAGCGTGTAGGTAGTATAAATGTCCATAAGATAGCTAAGTAATCCACAGACGGATTTCGGGATGAAGGTCATCCACTGCTGGATGGCCGCTTTCAAGGCACTGATTAGCGACAGGCGAGAACACGGTGGAGAGGTCGAAGAATCGGTTTTGGTGAGGTTGAGAGGGGATTCGAGCGCGTAAGAGGGGCGGAAGTGCGGGGCAAGGCTGGAATTCGCGAGAAACGCGAATTTCGACGGTCGCGAGGATGGTTGATGTGTGGGTCAACGGTGAAGTTCCCAGCGCAGTGGGAAGGTGCACTGGATGTAAATGGTGATAGTGAGGGGGGCTTTGACATGCGCGAGGGGCGGAAGCGAAGCATTGAGGTGTGAAAGATTTGAATATTGATGTTCGGCACGACGACTGATGGGTAGGTCGGCGGTGACATCCCAGAAATGGCGAAGAGACTGCGGAGCGTACTGTTAGGGTAGTCTCGGATACCCAGACGTTCCTCCGCATTCCGTGTAGCCGGGGCTCTTTCCTTATATAGTGAATGCAGGACATTTTTGACACAAGTTCAAGATAAACTCAGCAATTCCACAAGTTGAACCAAACAAAAAGGTTGAGCCGTTGTAGCGCTATGACGCGAACAATTCTGCCATTTTGATCAAATTTCGGCACATTCCGGTCAAAATAGCGCCTTTTTGCCTGCATATTTTTGCTTGGTCTAACTTAGAGAAATACTCAGTGAATATTATAGGCTATAGAATGAGAAAGTCAGCTCTGAGATTGATCGTAATCTGAGCAATCTGGAAAGTCGGATTTTCTGTGTTGTGGCCTGCCTGATGGCGCATCATATTTTGCCGCAAAACAAATGCGGCAGGATAATGCCCCTTGATTCTACAAACTACACTGTAAGTCATTTGAAGCCGAAATGTATGTCCATTGTTGAGAAATATGCGGAATATCTGTCAGCGTAATTCGCTGTTCGGTATCGCCCGTATCGAGTAGTCAAGACGAGAAGTCGAAAGAAATTGCGTTTGTGTAGAGAACGTCGTGGTTCCGGTTACAAACGCATAAAGACTACGTAATGGTTACGAGAGTACGGTATGCTGTAAAATAAAGAGTGGTAAATAATTACCGCTAACAATATCGATCGGACATTTTTTTTTTGCCGAGTTAGTGTATATAAGCATTACGTTTGCACAGCCACCCGCCAAATGTTGAAGGTTTGAAAAATCAACTTACTAGAGCGTATTAGTTGCGCTCTCCGCCCATATTAACAACCTGAATCTTTTTGCCATCAAAATCCAGGGGAGCACACCTTTCAGTCGGGATTTAGCCTGTGGCTCCACCTTGAAAATATTGTGTGGAGCCCCGTTTTACATTAGGATTTTGTTTTTGTACCCCCAACAATACGCTCTACTCTGTTTGGGATTTTGAGCTCCTGGGAACTTTTTTTTTAAAAAAAATAGAGAGATTCACAGCTTAAGTAAGAAACTGGAGGCCCTCGGGCATAATTTACGAAACTATGTTGTAAATTCTGTAATCTCTGACTTTGATCACCTGTGATCGAGATACGCGAACCACACCGGATCTGAGACCAAATTAGGCAACCACAGTTCAACTTGCTCATCGCGCGTGTCGGCGAGCCACAGCAGCCTAACAAGTTCCTAGATTTGCAATTTTAGTTACACTGAGGACTCTAAATCTTGTGCTTCCCTCCGATTTAGCTCAGGCGGTTAAAATAATGAATAAATCTGGGCTCTTCCCCAATTATTCCGCACTATGTAGTCCGGCAAAGGGACCGGTTTTCAGCAGGCGCCAACATCAGTATTCAAACTCTCTCTCTCCTGGAAACTTTGTTACATTCTTTCCCTGTTCACCCCTTCTCTCATAGCAAGGCAGAAAACTGATACATTCTACTGCCATCCTCGACTTCAATCCAATGCACGATGACTCTACACTACAGGATATAATGCAGGCAGAATCTAATCATACAGTGCACTTTCTACCCTTGCTCTGGATCTGGAATTGATAGTGCCAATATCTGTCCGCTCGAAGGCGGTGCGATAACGTTGTAAATTCTAGGAACTAAGTAGGAGACATCCCTCTCTTAGTCAGCCGGGCTTAGCGCTCCCGTTCGTCGCTTTGAGCGCACGCTGACAACTCGGCATTACCAACAGCAGTACAGAATTTGCATAGGAATTTCGATAGGCAACCGACTTTGATGGATCGAACTCTTACCTATGGCATGTCTTCTTGAACTTTCCCAACGTAAACACGGAGTGGAAATTCATATTAGTTCATCATGCTTTCATGTACGGTAGGCGGGATGGTCGAGGTTGGTTTTTTTTGAAGTTTTGACATCCGAGTTCCGAAGAAGTCCGAAGTTACGGTAGGCGGGATGGTGGAGGTTCAATTTCAGGAATTCCCGCGGAGCGGAGTTCAAATTCGGGAGGGAAGCAACCTCATTTTGTCTTTTGTGCCTTCCCCAAAGCCTTCAGATGCCCATGAGTCTGTACAGTGCTCCCCTATGCTACCTGGAATGGATCCCCATTGCCCAAAAAAGTTGAATGCCATGTAGGTCGGATTGTGTTGTCGCGCCGAAATGATGAGGTACTGATGCGTTATCGGCAAGTTCATATTTGTTGATCCCTGGTCAAGAAATGTATCTTGAAAGGCGAAGTAGACTCTGTAATGCACTTGCTACATTTAGCTCTCTTGCACCTTTTATTTTACCAAGTCAGTAGATAGTGTTGTCGCACTTGCAACTTTACTTCGGCATTTCGGCGCGACAAGAGCCAACAAATTCACAAGAAATGATAGTGTATTTGATAATACCTTCAATATAGTAAAGTCCTTAGCCTGTGAATAGTACGTTAAAGGCCTCTAGACATGCTCTAATTATATTCAAGAATGCCAACAAAACAAGCAAAAAAATCTTCCTCATCCAGGACTCAGACTCGGCGATCATTCACATCATTGATCCATCATCAGGTTGGCTCTATTTCGATGTAAATTACGGTAGGCGGGATGGTCGAGGTTCAATTTCAGAAATTTCCGCGGAGCGGAGTTGAAATCCGGGAAAGGGCATCCAGTTTCAGGCGTTTTCGGGTACTACCTTGTAGCTCGGGGAGCATTATAAACCTCATATCAAGGGGTCTCCTCAGTCCGATAGAGCTGTTTGAGCTAAAAACAAGCAAAAGAATGCATTTTACAGCCTTTCCGGAAAGTAATGAGAATGACAGAATTTTTTCCGCGCTTCTCAAAAAGGAAATCCCCTGCTTTTCGAAAGGAGAGCCGAATTTGGACATGACAAGCGTTGAGGGGGGATTTCCTTTCCGGGAAGCGCGGAAAAAAAGTTTTCATTCTCATTACTTTCCGGAAAGGCTGTAAGGCATTTTATATCGAAATAGAGCCAACCTGATAATGTATCAATGATGCGAATGATCGCCGAGTCTGAGTCCTGGATGAGGAAGATTTTTTTTGCTTGTTTTGCGGGTCTCCTTGAGTGCAGAGCCTGACTGGAAGCCTATAACTTACCAGGCCACAAGCTATTAATAGGAGCCACACTACTTGTATTGAAGGTATCAAATATAACTTACTAAAGTAAGGTTAGTAAGTAGCATATCTTTTAGGATTTTGATGGCCATCGTGTTTCGCCGAAATGCCGAAGCCAAGTTACAGTGCGACAGCACTAGTTCAACGGGGTGCAGGTATCAATGCATTGCAGAGTCTGGATAATTCTATTTGGGAACCCCAAACCCTTGGGGCTTCTTTGGGAGCCCAACTTTTGAGTGGGGTTCCCAAATAAGATTCACATTTCAGAACATTGAGAACAATGATGTGATACTGCCGCGATTGTGGCGGCCGCCTCAGCCGAGAGCCTACTATCAAGTTGAATAATGGTAAATACCATGAGGTCTTGTGCTTAGGATCTTGTAAGTCCGGAATCAAAAATACTACCCTTGTCTATGAATCAATGAGGAAGCCAGATGGTGCCGGTCATGCCGAAGAGCGGGATCGCTAGACCATAGTGAGTAGTGATTTTTGTTTGCTGAACTGTGAACTGCGACACTGGAAAATTTATGGAGTCGAGATTCCTCATCAAATAAATTAAGCCTGTATAGTACCGACTGTACCGTATCTGTTAGCTGCAGAAAAATTGGCTTGCTTAAATTCGGCCCGAGCTGAATTCATGAATGCAATCAATTATATCATTGATCAGCCTGTGCCTGGAACGAGAGTAAGCGAAGCAAATTCAGGTCGGGAAATCGGAAATTGCAACCACGGTCATTTTGAAGCCATTTTCAACAAATGCTAGATTATTCAACATGGTGCCGCAAACCGGCCAGTTCACCCAGATCAATTGATGCCATGCAGTTGCCGGACCTCGCCGGGAAAGTTGGGGCTCCCAAATAGACTCTTTCTATTCGGGAGCCCCTTAGCCGAGAGTTTGGGGTTCCCAAATAGAATTATCCGCAGAGTCTACCTCGCCTTTCAAGATACATTTTCTGACCATTGAACACTAAATATGTACTTGCCGATCATCCATCAATACCGCATCAGTTCGGCGCGGCAACACAATTCAAGCTACATGGAATTCGACTTTCTCGGGCAATGGAGAATGATTTAAGGCAGCGTAGGGTAGCACTACACTAGCCCATGGGTGTCTGAGGGGTTAAAGAAAGGCACAAAAGACAAAATGAGGTCGCTCTCCTCCCGGATTTCAACTCCGCTCCGCGGAAATTTCTGAAATTGAACCTCGACCATCCTGCCTACCGTATGTAGATGCCACAGAAATTCTTCTTGAGCTGAGGAGACACTGAATATGAGGCTCAGACTGCTCCCTGATCTCCAAGTTAGCATCCAAAAATGCGTCAAGCTGGCTGCCTTTTCCGGAATTTGAACTCCGCTCCGCGGGAATGATGGTCGAGGTTCAATTTCAGAAATACCATATAGGTCCGTAGGGTAAAATTTCCGGATTTTCGACTGATTTACTCTATTTTTTGGCATTGATGGCGCCCTAGAGGAGTCAAAAAAGGTGATTTTTTTCTGCAAAGTGCGGGAAACGCTTAGTTTGGAGCAGCTGCGTGGGCCCAGCTATCCAAAATCTCGCTTCCATGGCTGGTTGGAACGCAAGACCATTTGACGTTCCACCAAATGTAACGACTGAGTAAAATGGAACGTGCCGGAATTGCACACGACACAACCGTTGGACTATCCGTCCCATCATACAAGTCTGTTACAGCAGTCAACCCATGCCTGTACGTCGTCAAGGGAAAGAAAGGGGAGATATGTTACCTGGTGGTCTATGTTGACGACCTACTGCTTGCAGCCTCATCCCGTCCATACATGGACAAGGTAAAAGCTCTCCTCGCATCCACATTCAAGATGCTATTACGGTAGGCGGGATGGTCGAGGTTGATTTTGACCTTTTGACATCCGAGTTCCGAAGAAGTCCGAAGTGCCGCGGCTAAGTACGTGGTGTAACTGCCTAATTAGGAAGACTGTGCGGAGAGGCTATCGCGCATTCCCATACCTACACGGCCAGAGGTTCAATGAGCTTTGGGTTGAAGCGCACAAGTTTCAGCTGATCACAAATTTCTTTTGGGGTTGGACGATCATCAATTGATCACTTTCGATTTCACACGTGCCGGAAAACCAACGCCCCTTGCTCCGTTCATCTTAGGTTTCATAGAGTAAAACAACGGCCAATTTCAGAGGTCTATTTCGCGAACCAGCCATGGAAGCGAGATTTTGGATAGCTGGGCCGACGCAGCTGCTCTAAACTAAGCGTTTCCCGCACTTTGCAGAAAAAAATCACCTTTTTTGACTCCTCTAGGGCGCCATCAATGCCAAAAAATAGAGTAAATCAGTCGAAAATCCGGAAATTTTACCCTACGGACCTATATGGTATTTCTGAAATTGAACCTCGACCATCCCGCCTACCGTAACTTGGGCTCAGTAAGGAAGGATTTACAAAGGCTTTGAAGGAGTCGGGTAAAATCTGACGAAGAAGAAGAAGATCAGTAGTATTATTTACTTTCACGCACACTTCGGACTTCTTCGGAACTCGGATGTCAAAACTTCAAAAAAAACCAACCTCGACCATCCCGCCTACCGTAGCTTTGTAGTCGTGGGGCACGTTACGTTTCGCCGCATAATCTGTGGTTAACTGTGGTTAAGGTTTGCGGCTCAATCCGGAACGGCCCTGACAGGTCACGTGCTGATGGCTTGCGTGCCCCGGGGCACGCAATCATCAGCTCTGCGATCGGCCCTCCGGCCACCCCTCCCCTGTAGTTGCTCTGTGACATGGAGATGATCTAGTATTCATTCTAAGCAATCAAAACATAAACTTGGACCCACAAAATACATTAAACCACTGAGTTTTCGATGGGAGACGGCCCGTTGCGGCCTTTCGGCGGTGCGAAGAAGCAATCACTGCCACTGATTGACACTTCTGACGCGTTTTGACGCGTTAAAAGCGCGTCAACGTGTTCATGAGGCTGTGATTGTTACGTGTATGAGATCTGAGTAAATTTTCTCCTTGCTTCTTTGGTCGCTGATTTCTCTCAAAATGGTCCTTGTACCTCCCGACGGACTCAATGCTTCCTCGTTGATTGCTGCCAAGGGTGCGGAACTGAAGTTCTGGATCATTAAAACCAACGAGTCTGCGGAGAAGAAGGTTCTCAATGTTAGCGGCACTGTGGAAACTTTGCGCTCAAGTCTGGCTGCTTATTATGGATTTGATCTTACTGTCAACCCGCGTGTCGAAACAATAAATGTTCCGACCGTCGACGAATCGATACGCGACCGGCAATGGGCCGACCTGGTTTCTCTTGGTATTGAATGGAAGGATTCAATCAAGGCAGGGAAACAATTCAAGCTTGTGCCCGAAGTTCCTGGTGGGTAATGTTATTGTGCTGGTCTTTACTCTATGTTAATTCTTGGTTATTGCAATTTTAAAAACTAATGGCATTCGCCAAAATAAAAATCTTTAGAGTCGGGCTCAGGACCCCAGGATTTGCCGTAGCTGCCGGTTCGAACCGGTCGGCCGTCAACACTTTTTGGGTTTTGGATTTGTGCAATGCTGTCGATTTCAGTGTTTTGTGTAGGCTAAATACCATCTCCTATATACAGGTTACATTTCTACACACTCTGGCAGAGATAAGTATATTACCCTAAATGTGCTCCTGGTAATTATAATTGTACAACAATTTTGATGCCTGCTCCCTGATTAGGGAGAATGTGCTCTATGGATGGTCTTCAGGGCCTAAGGTATAATCGCCAGAGATACCTATAGCTGACTGTGGACCTTATCCATGTTTTTTCCGCCACTCTATGAGGCCTTGAAGTGTGCTAACTAACATTCATGTCCTTCTGATTTGTAGTTGATCAACACAGTTTGAGGCCTCCAGTGCTATTGAAAACCCTGTATAATAGCCCTCGCTTATGATACAAAATGGACTATGGGCACTCAGAAACGCCAAAAACATCCAGGCAAATCCTGGGGTCCTGAGCCCAACTTTATTTTGGCGAATGCCATTAGTTTTGAAAATTGCAATAATTTTCGACTAAGTAGAAGCTCTGGTTCCAAAGACTTCGATTCAATCAATTCTTCCCGGCATCGAGCTTCCTGGCATCGAGTTTGGTGCAGCCAATCGAGAATCTATTGCTCAAATTCCCTCGGTAAGCTTCACCCATCCGAACCGGGTCGTCGTGGCACTGCAAATCCCTCATGGCCAAAATAATGAAGTCTATCACAACCCTGAGCCAGAGAATTCAAGCTGAGAGCTCGTCCATGGCATAATGACGAGAAAATGACCGCCACGCTCACAGCGAGTACTTTGTTGGTGAGTTCATCGACTAGTATTGAGTTCTGTCCACACCTATTCACGTTCCTATACAATTAGCCACCACACTCTCCTCGCCTGGTTCTCAAAACTGTAAGCAATTTTTAGTTTCGGAAACGGTTTGCTCATCCTGTCTTTCGCCGCACGGTACATCTAGGTGATTCCGCCATTGACTGGGTCTGATATCGCGCATGCTTGGAGCCACGACACTCCGTGAGTGGCCGCGATCTCTCCCCCCCGCACTCCTCACTAATGAATTTCTGTAAATCAACCCGAGTCCACTTCGCCGACTCTACGCCCCAAAACTCACGCTGAGATTACCTCAAATCGAATCGTCTCGGAGCCAATCGTGTGTCCCCGCCAGCTCGTTATTTTGGTTTACTCACTAGCCAACGGCCTTGGACCTTTCAGCATTACTTCGGCGCCGCACGCCCCAGCCCCGCATGCTGGTCGGCGTCCTCAACGCCCCATTTCTACGGTGCGTTTGCTTATCCTCTCCTCTCATTTCTGCTCGCTACTCCCATTAAGCTGGTCAGCAGTATTTGCGTTGCAGCGCTGTGACGGATCGGCGTTTGCATCCGCTCACGGCGAGATCTGCCCGTTTCGTCCCCATGACTCCATGTACACAGCCTCGATTTTCCTGTATAAGTAGTTAGTTCTTGTCGTAGATAGCTTTTTCCCTTGGTCAATCTAAGACTTACACCAGTTCTTTTTGTTTGATCCACTTGTGCCGGAACTCGACTCGCCTTCGCTTCCGTCACATCTTTTGAACTGAACCAAGTCTCTAGACTGTCGACGCTCTTGACTTCGCTTTCCCCCGACCTTCTCTGACCCCTCTGAGCTCGACACCGACCCCGATGACTGATCCTGCTGGCCGCGCTCGTTACCCGCTTCGCTCTCACGCTCACCAAGCCGTCCCTGGACTGCCTGCGTCGACTGGAAGACCTGCTAGTGCTGCCAACACCGCGAGTCCGCGCTCTGGGACTCCCCGACCGGAGAGTCGTGCCTCCTCGACAAAATCACGCCCCGTTTCCCCTGACTTCTCATACAGTCAGGCGGTCTCGGGTGGAAGACCTTCCCCTCGTGTAGATACACCGCTGCCTTCGGGCAGCGAGACCCCATCACCTTCGGGTGGTGAGACCGCTTCGCCTTCGGGCGTCGAACCGTTGCCTCTGGGCAACGAGACCTCATCGTCGATACCCTCGACGCATACCGAGCTCTATGGGCCCGTATTGACCTCTGCCGTAGATTGGGGGATGCTCGACGAGGGTGTTGCTATGTCTCACATGGCAACGCCCCGTCGTCAGAATACTATGGGTTCTCGTACCGTAGTAAATGATGTTATCTCTCGTTCCACATCCACCGTCTCGCGTGCGATTCAGAATATGAGTGTTGACGAGCTTGTGAGTGTTGCTCGCCGCCATCAAGCTTTGGCCCAGGAAGCTTTGGCTGCTGCGTCGGGGCGCGGGGTAACTATCCTGCGTGAGATCCCGCCCGCTGATGAGAACACGAACTTGATAGATATTGATGATAGATCGGCAGTGAATGTGCCTGAAACTATTGTCAGTCCGGCCATACCTCATGGTGTTGGAACCTCCCGCCAGAAAGGTAAAGGTGCTGACCCTCGCAACTGGGGTGCAGCTAACCTCTCGGAAGATTTCTCTGAGCGCGATATCGACGCGCAAAGAAACGCTCTTGAGAATTTCGCCGAAATTCGCCGTGCTGTCAAAGAAGAACAGCTTTCCAGTCAAAATCAAGTTCATTGGAATTTGGGCGCACTCGTTACATCCGGACGGGTTTTAGGGTTACATCCCCACGATTCTGCGCCTAAATATTGCGCCTCCCATTTAATACCCGCGCCTATATGCGTAGAGCCGTTACATCCGGACGGGTTTCGGGTTATATTCCCGTCTATTTTGCGCCTAAATGCGCCTCCCATTCAATACCCGCGCCTATATGCGCAGAGCCGTTACATCCGGACGGGTTTTAGGGTTACATCCCCACAGTTTTGCGCCTCCAATTTCATACCCGCGCCTTCATGCGCGTTACATCCGGACGGGCTTTAGTGTTACATCCCCATGATTTTGCGCCTAAATGCGTCTCCCATTTCGCCCCCACGCCTCGATACCCGACCTTTATTGTCGTTCAACGTGGTCTCGATATCCTTGTGATTACCTTTGTGCCCACATGTACTAAGCGGTTACAAGCCGCTGGGTCTAACATCTTCACGGGCACATTTGACTTGCTCTGCGGCGCCTGAAACTGCTTCTGGTTTTTGTGTATCAACGGCTCATGTCATTAATCTTATCCGTCATTAATCCTATCGGTCTGTACGGAGATTTACTGCGACCCACATTCATATTCAACATGACATTTCTTCGATAAGTAATCCCGAGCTGTTTGTGGCACTACATGCTTGGAATGGAATACTTCCCATTCGAGCAGTTTTGGGAGTCCCTGGATTCTCGTCCTCTCCGCAACTCGGAAACACATACAGAGAGTTGCACATTTGCGCTTTCGATCTTTTATCGGATCTTCTTGGTCGATAATCTTCTGCGTGTCATCCAACCTACATTTCTATCTCCGTATCGAGTCTTACATCTCAGCCCTTTATTTGTGTTACCTCCCTAATTTTTCTGCAGTCTCATGAGCATCTAAATATACTCGCTTTCTTCCGCGGCTTTCTATCCCGTTATAATCTTCCGCTAATACATACTTCTATCGAGCGTCTCAATTAAGCTTCGCTTTTTCCTTCCTGTTTTAATTTCCTGTCCACCTACACTTTGTGCCCGCATTTCGGTTTCTGCGTCTTCGAGCACACGTTCGGATTCTTGATAGGAAGGCGCTTGATCAATCCGAATCTCAGTCATGTTCTTTCGACCAGCATGTTTGCTTCCCCGCAATTACTGCGAATAACTGGGTCCTGCAGATGAATGCTACTGTTCACCTTGATCCTCGAGGCGTACTGTTTTGATTCCTTCGAGCTCAATCATTTCATTCATGTGAACGTACATTCCTGGCATCTTGAATTGCTCGGGTTTGAATGAGGCTCTGTCTTCATAACTTCTGTGAACGGGTGAATTCTGCTATTCGACCGCTATATCTACAATTTTGCATCATGTAGTGCGAACTTATTCACATTAATTCGTACCCGGAGAATTTACGATCTATGATTTTCATTTGTTGGTTTTCTCGCATCTTCGGTTACCAGCCTGGGTTCAGAGTCAGTATACAGTCAAAGCTGCCATAACCCATAGGCTTCGGTGGAGCCCAAAAGCTCTTGCCTTCCCGCTCACGCTTACTATGTGGAGGGTGATTTTGCAACTGTATGCTCAAGCCGGGGCGCTGTCATTCTCGGTCTAAATGCCTCCCTAAAATTATATCTTCGCTTTGAGGCGAACATAACATGAAGTCTAGGCTTCTTATCTGACCACTCGAGATACGAGCCTTCGATAAATTGAATACGAACAGTAATTTCGATAACTCCACATTCTAACGCTCGATGCCGTTGGTACATTCATAAGTTGCTTTAATTCCGAACCATTCTGCGTGGTTTTGCTCAGTATACTTGCCTCCGAGTCGTATTTGTTCAATTCTTTCGACTCCATAGCGGTTTCGATGTCCAGCTCGGACTTACTCAATTCATGGTTCTGCTTTCAATGCAGAACACGTACTATGTAGTACAATCCACGTATTCTGTTGTTCTACGAAGAGCGCAACACTTAATGTTCGCTAGCATGAAAGTCCTGACTCCACGGCGAGGCAGCTGATGAAGGAGTCGTCGGAAGCCTCGACCAGACCTCCGCTTCATGTATGGTCCAATTTGCCCAAACCGTGGCAAACACGACCCCGATTATGGTCAGGTAGCCATTCAAAACCATCATAAGCGAGCATTCGCTGAACCACTGGTCTTCGGTCTTCCCCTGTCGCCCATGCAGAATTAGAGCAATCTGGACGACCTGAAGAATGCAAGGAATGATGAAGTTTGTGAGGGATGTCATCCATATCATGCGCAGTGTTTTCCAAACTAATGGGGTGTAAGACCTTTACCGCAATTGCACTTCTGAGTACCTACCCTGAGGACTGTGGCTCTTCATTCTCTGGGGCAGATCCAATTGGCGAAGAAATGCGACGGAGACATAGCTGAAACAACGAAATCAGGTATACGTACGTTGATGATTTTGATCCAAACGCACACGTTAAAGATGAGCTGCAGAATCCATTCAATTTTCGAAAATGGCAAATGGTTCCAGTCCGCAACAAAGTTCCAGGGTCTCGTCGCAATTTGTATGATGGCCACCAACATGTTGAATATGCGAGCGATAAAAATAAGAACTGGCAGAAGCAAGACGAGAATAAGCCACCGCTCTTGATAAGCCGACACGATTCTGAGAAGAAGAATCATCTGGACGGGTATTGGTGCAAAGAGAAGGACAAAGTTGATTAATGCAGTATAGGCATTGGTTACTTTCAAATGAAGAACTGCTCGAGCCTAGTTCAGTTCTTAAGTTCAGTGAAAGCGAACCAAAATTGAAACTCACATGAAAGTGGGTGATCATGAACCCTTCTACAGCTCCGAGGGTAACAGCAGCAGCAGGTCGCTTGCGAGAGCTGGCATTTGAAAAGAGAAACAATGCAATCAGAAAGGACAGCATGAGAGCACCGAAGGCTGCACCCATGCCGACAAAGGCAACGGAGGCGGATTCAACACTCTCTACGGAAATAAGCCGGGGACGATTCGCTTCCATACTTATTATATCATTGGTTGAGGACGTCGATTTTATGTATAAATGGGCTCCGTAGCCCGTTTATAATAAAGCGTTCACGAGGATAGGCCCAAATCGAGTGATATGCTCGTACAGTCGTAAACTGGGAAGCGCAACGATTAGCTTTCCCGCGGATTATTCGATGAAAAATGCTCCAAAGATACAATCTGTTTTAGGGCCAAAGTTTGGCTCCACCCAAATGGGCCAAATAACGTAGAAGAGCAACAACAGTAAACAAAGCTAGAATCCTTCCCCGCAGGTCGCGACAACATAGAGCATGTATATTTAGGCCCTAGAAGTATCATACCACAAATCAAGCATGCACAGAAACACCAGGTGGTGTTTGAATTGCAAGGCAAAATTCACAATTCAGCTGGTTCTAGCCCTTCAAAGAAGCTATTCAGTCCAATTTTTTTTGCCAATGGGAAATATGGTCTGTGGGGACTTTTTAGACACCAGATTTTCCATGGAGATGTTCGAAGGTTTGGGGAAATCACAAACTTCCTTCCAAAATTGGGCATTTTCGACAAATTGCGCTCCCACTGCCCAGGGAAGTAGTTTTAGGCTCCAAAAAGTGGTCCATTGAATTCAGCGACCTCAGAAATGGTAGCAGAGTGCAAATTCCAGCTCGCCAAAATGTCCGCGGATACGGAATATGCGTGTTGCTCTTCTACGTTACGTTGCGCTTCCTAGTTTACGACTGCCTACCTTAGTAAGAAAAACGGGCTTTCATCAAGGGATTTTGAGCACAGATCAAAAACCTCGAGAAAACGGCGAATGTTTCCTGACATTGGACTTGCATGAAATTACCTTGCTTGACAAGGTCTCTCCAACCTCATAATTAGCTAAGCAGCACATCGGATGCAACCCATTGATGCCCGTTTTCTCCCGAAGCACAGCTTTTCAAAGGCTCCCAAACATTGATGCCATCGGGCATCGACACTCGAACTTCCAACCAACTTCCAACGATCTTTACCACCCAAAACCATCGCATTACCGTCAACTTTCAAGTTCTCCAGTGCCAATGGAGGTAATATTTCCACCTAACATAGCATTATCTTGCACCAGCACTGCTACATTCGCGTCTAGTGTTGTTCGGGTCGGGTCGAAGACCTGAGACCCAACCCAAGCCCGGGCTTTTTGAGCCTGACCCGACGAATCGCGTCTACAGTCTGTACTCTGTACAAGAGGTGTCCGATCTTCTTATCACTCCCACCATCAACTTCACGTGCATCAACACCCCCTTCCATATCGGGTTGACAGCTTTTGGCGTGCATTGTGCGAAAATGGTCAACAATGCTTATTTGACCAAACAGCAACCAATTTCTTGCACAACCTTGACAACTTGGCATTGCCAAACAAGAACATCCTGAATTCAACTAGCTCTAGAGTGATGTAAAGAGAGCAGAAATCTAAGAAACTAAGGGGATGATCTACTCACATTGAAAGGTATGCAGCCAGGTGCAGAAACCGTGGGAAACGCACGTGATCGCGTCGAAATATTGGCATTTCCGGTCACTTTTGTGGACACCGAGTACATGGGTCGGCAGCGGTTATATAATTTAGTGACTTGGGTTGAAGCCCAAACTTTAGAAACTGCAGGGATCAAACTGGAGCCTATAGCAAAATGTAAACAGTGCCGCAATGCAAATCTGCATTTGCCAGCGGTTCCGAATTTCCGGTATTTTTGTGTTCAATAATTTTGTTGAGCTAAGCGCAAGGAGCACAAGGATTACCCCGTAACCGAAGTACTTGTGGTAAAGATAGGCAGAACCTCTTACCTCAACCTTCATTCCCGAACCACGGAATTTTCAACGATAGATTGGAGGCGCGAAATAGCTTTTAGTGGGTAACACTTCACCGAGAGCGGACGACCAATACGATCAGGCCTTCAATATCCATATCCCTCTTCGACCCCCGCTCTGCCTGAGGTTTGTTTACAAATTCGGAATTGTACGAGAGCGAGTGGCGGACTGAACACTGAGCACAGTCGATAAACAACAGAAGATAAAGTTAGAAGTTCAGATACCTTCCACTTTTCCTCTCTTTGATGGAATCTGAACCAGGGGAACGGGCTTCGTATATTTCATTCAATGCCAATGCCTTCGAAGGACTACCATATATTGCCAATGCGATCAGCAAACGAAAGGGCAGATTGGGTTTAGAGTCATTCGCGGGGAGCGGCACCAGCCTGGCAAAAGTGAGAAACAATGGTAAGTTATCAAGGAAGATATGTAAGCACCAAAGCCCAGATTCCGGCTGGTTGGGGGGACCTGAATTCCCTTGCCGGTCAAACAAGCGATGAGAATATCTTCGTAAGGATCGGCAACAGGTTCGAATGACACTAATTCGGTCGGCCGATTGTCAGTTAAACCTCACCAACCTCATCAATGAGTGCTGCCGTATTACCTGGACCGTTTGCCTCATGATAACCCATATAAGGATCGTACGACATTGGAAGTCCCCATGAGGAGACTGGGGATGAGCTCAAGGCTAGGGCTGAGTCTTCATTCGTATTGAGTTCTAATGAATGTGTCAAGAGCCAGTTAAGCGCAGAGACGGGAAACGGTAGACGAACCATATCCGGTGCACCGGTAGTTTACATCAACTATGTGTTCGTTGGATTGAGGTATAAATTGAGAAACGAATCTAAACGTGCCGTCTGATTCAGTGTGGCCGGACAGTAGACTCTCGTCCCAGAAGTGATGGGATGGATCCCCTGCGATGAGAGGCGGTGCGCCGTAGTGGGGACGGTGGAGAAGGTCAACATCAGGGAAGCCCTGGACATCGTAGATAAGTTGGGGCGACCACAGTCCTGTCATGTCAATGTCGGGGCAAGTATCAAAACAGGCGGCCTAGTTGGTGTTCTTATACTGTTCTAAGTTTTGTGGTTCAAAAACCCACGCCAGAGGGGTGGTGCAAGCGATTGGCTCAACCTTAAATAAAGATCGTCTACAGCCTGTCGCTGAGGGTGTACCAATTCCAAAAGACAGAAGACAGCCAGAGACAGCCCAACCACAGCCGCGGTTTTAGGGGTTTCAACCCTCGGAGCCGTTATGTATGTGCAAAAACCCGCGGATATCCGGAAATCGGTCTACAATGTTGGTTTAAATAGAGGGGCTCGGCTTACCAAGGCTGACATTGAATTCTTTTCGACTGCAGCCAGAGTCTTATCTCATTCCCTTCCTTCCCCGCAACCTCAGCTTGCCCCCGACAGTGTCTCCTCAGCCAGATGATCAAAGAGATCAAGCATAACGCCCATTTTGGCGGAAATTCAAAAGCTAGCAATCAAATTTATGTTGGTGTATGGCTCTCTTCACATTCAATATCAAATTATTGACGCTAAAAATCACACAGAGCGTACGATTGATAGAGATTTATTTATAGATAGCCTCAAATGATATCTGAATGGCATTGAAAACACGCAACTCAAGTTGCAATTTCACTCAATTTCATCAAATCTAGCTACAGAAAATTCTCCCCGCTGCATCAATGGGTTGCATCCGATGTGCTGCTTAGCTAATTATGAGGTTGGAGAGACCTTGTCAAGCAGGGTAATGTGATTCGTGAAAATCCGGCAAAAAGTCATATTCAGGGCAAAAAGGTGGCCCAAATGGGTGTATTTTGTGTTTCTTCTATGTTTCTTGGAATTTTGCCCAGCAACTGACACCAAATCTAGCTCAAAGTATACCCCGGTAAGCAGTTTATGTAGCGCGGTGTAGGAATCAACGTGTTATATAACAGGTACTTTATACATAACACTGTTATTAACATGTAAATTACATTTCTCACAATTGAGGTCCAGAAACACCTGTTATTTATGTGTTAGGAAGGGGCCCCTGCGGTGCCTTGGACACCACTTTTGCAGCTTACTTTCGCCCTTGGGATGCTGAGAATTGAGTCAAAAATCACTCTCCTCTGCCCGGAGGGCGTCGAAGGCGAATCTGAGGCGGAAAAAAATTTCTGGGTGGGCTTACGTCATGTTATAAACCCTGTTATTAACATGCCCATGTTAAATAACCAGGGGGGTGGTTTAAATCTCACATTTCTCACAGCCCAGATTTTGATTCCAACACAGCGCTAAGTTTATGATGAAATTCTATGCCTTATGACCTCCCAAATTAGTACGCAATTTTTCTAGATTTGATGCTATATTCCTTATGAGAACTATAACTAACCTTTCAGATCAAGTTTTTCCATATGGGACTCATGCCCCCTAATTCACTGCAAACGAAGTTGGTGCGGCCGAAAAAGTATGCCCTACTGGAGAGTATGCCTTTTGACAAGTATGCCTCAAGGCAGTGACGACTCTAGTACCATATTTCTTAGTACCATATTTCTTGACAACTATAGCCACGTACACTTGTTCCGACACAAAATGAAAGAAATCGAATGAATCAAACGCTCCGACCACCCAATATCCCCTGCGTCTTTCAGGTCTTGGCTGACTTTTCGGTACCGTAGAATTTCAATCAATTCGTCTGTCACGCGTCACGCTCGACTTTTTTTATTGCGGAAATAATTTTTTCTCGATCCTATTATTCCTATACTTGAAAAGAGGGCCAGGCCATCAGTCTCGTGACTTTTGACAGAAAATCACGGGGTCAATGTCGAGATGTTGAGATCGTACTAGACGTCGCGAGCGGAGCGAGCGCAGCGGGGTTTGGGGCGGCCAGCCCCAACAAGCTGTGTGACCGAACGGAGGGAGGTCGGCGAGCGCAGCGAGTCGGCCGTGCCGGAGGCAGGGAACTAAAGCTTGGAGTTTCAGTTCATTCTTCCTCTAGGTTAATGTTTTGTCTCAAACTGTCTCTTCCGAGTGGTTTGTGGGTCAAAAGCATCCATACAAGTGGTTGAATTGTGTTCCTGCACCTTCTCTCTTGAATTACATTGTCTCTGATGCTCAGATAGGAGTAATAACTCGCCCGAATGCCTCTGCAGCGTGGCCTCGTCATGGCGGCCATTTAAGAAATTTCTCTTCACCTCGCCACCGAAGCGTTCGTCCTGTACTGATACTCAAATATCTTTGCTTAATCCTGAGACTCGGATTCTTAGACTTCAAATTTAATGCCTTCTCCCGAACGAGTCAGTGCGCTTCAACTCAGTTCAAATTGTGTTCAATAGAAGCCAAGGGTGCGATGATGCGTCAGTTCAACGGTAAGCCATCAAAATTCATTCATGTCCTGGACTCCTTCCCTTCATCTGGTTCGAAGCTGGATCTGCCAGTTTAAACTGCGGCCAAATCGATTTGGTCCACCAAACCTGTGCAACATTTTTGTTCCGAACGCACCTGTGCAAAAGTTCAACCAAGTGGGTTGTGTAAATAAATTGGACTGAGTTTTGCGCTGCTTGTGCACCATTTGCTCAACGCTCCACCTGTGCTTTTTGTCTTTGAGGTAGACAACCTGTGCAGCTTTTGCATTCCGTGGGGTTGTGTATTTTTGTGATGGACCAAAATAAGTGGCGCAACAACTTTCAAGGATTAATTTTATTGATGCGAGTTTTTAGTCAAAATGCAGTCAGCTGTGTGATTTTTGACTTCATCCAGCACAGGGTGTGCACCATAACTTCAAAAATATGCTCCCCTGTGTCAAAAAGTGTGAGGTTGGAATTATGGCCCACTATTACAGCCATACTAATTCATTGTCTAGGTACATGAAAATCAGGCGCCGGTGTTTTCACAGTGACTATGCGAATACGTCCACGGCCATTCCGACCCTGCTATTGTCAACCACCTGCTGTTTGCTACTGATCCCTTATATATTTCTATTACATGATGATGCAGCTTCTCACAGGAGCCTTGATTGGGTAACGGAACTCAACCTCAAGCTCCGCATGTCTCTTGATTTCATGGAGACAGGCTTCAAAAACCTTCTCTATTGTACATGTTCGCCGTTAATGGCGGTCGAATTGATCTGACAACGAATACTGACCAATATTGTGACCTGTCTTCGCACTCGTTTCAAGCCATTGGGCACCAATGCGCTCCGCCCAATGCTGCCCCTCGGTGGATCCCACCTGCCGGCTGCAGAAAACATGTTAGGCTCGCATTGGGTTCGCGAGTTGCCAAACAATGGAAGCCCACTGCTGTTCAAGGTCTTCTTTACATCCAACAATCACCGTTACCACCGTGGTCTCTCCGGTGAAGTTTATAATGTTACTGTAAATCTCTCGGACGATATCAAACGACCTTTGTGAGCAGATAGAAAAGACCTGTTAAGGTTGAGGTATAAGAAAGACAAATAGTATGACGACATTTTGCAGAACGTTCCAAAATATATGCATGCGTTCCAATGCAGTAATCGGGTTTCAGTAGGGAAAATTCATCCTGAAACCAGAGGTGAAGGCTGATCCCTTGACAGTTGTGAGGGAGTTCAAACCTGCCCTGCCGTGTCAATAACGGAGCATTTGTACTCGATGTCCCCAAACTTGACATTTTGGATTATAGTCCAGTCTAGGCTTGGGTGGTAGGCCTCATTGAAAGACCCAGACAAGTATTTGGCAATAAGGGAGGTCTTCCCTGTGCCCCGTAAGCGACAGTTCATGGATATAATGATGGGAGACGTACCGACCGACCGCGAGCCGAGCACAACGATTCGACAGGTCGTGGTAGGCATTATCCGGGGGGAGGAATAATCTCAGGAAGCTGATAGCTATATATTGCGATGTCTAGAGCTTGACTGACAGAGAACTTCTTTTGGGGTTAGAACGAAGTCATATTACGAACTTGGTTTGACTTGGGCATCAAATCGATATGTGATGATTGGGCCCATGGAGAGGGTCAGAAGCACAAGCTTGTGCAACTCCACTGTGAATGTGAAGTTCTGTCCATGATACGAAATGTATCATTATATACACTGTGCGAAGTATTTGTCATGAAATTCAAAACAATAATGAGGAATTTCAAGATTCCTGATGTTTTGTCATGAACCACATCATGAAATTCAAGATGCCTTTCACGATGCTCAGAAACTCATTTTTACATGAGTTGATGAGCATATAAATTCATGACAAAACATCATGAATTTCATCATGCAAGACTGTCAAATTTTTTGCTAAGTCCACTAGCCAGGTTGTTGAGTACAAAATGTACTCAATATCCTACTCACACATCATCTACCCCTCCCTAATGTAAAGAGGGGTCGAAGAAGGTGGCCAAAAGGTGGGTCAGTAATATCTGGAACGGGTTCAGTAGTTGGATTCCCTTGATGTAGTTGCATATATGGTGTAACATGCTACTGTGAGTAATTCCATCTTGGCTGACTTGGATGTATGCACCTGGATCCACTTGTCAGTGACAGCTTGAGGTCGTGTGTTCGAGTCTGTCTGGTGTCGATATATTTTTTTCACATTTTTGCTCCTTTTCACTGCCAAAGTCATGATGTTATTGTTATCCACAACAAAACATCATGAAAATAACGTCATGAATGTTCCCATAACCGTAATGACTTTCACGATGCACTTTCATGATGTTGCGTCGTGAATTTCAAGAGTGCATCATGAATTTCGTGACAATTCAGGCTTATGTCCTATGTCTGTGGCTACGGTGAAAAAATCAAGTTTTCAAGTTGGCAAAAAAGAGAGAAAAAAAGGGAAAAAAGAGAGACCTCTAGTGACCACCGGAGACTCCGTACCTCAGATTTCTCACTATCAGACGCCGCACAGTCCGTGCAAAGGGCGATTCGGCAACTTGATTTCCTATCTCTTTATGGTAAGATAGAGAGCGTGGGATCCCCGCACCTTACTTAAGCACGTTATGTAACGCTTATTAATCGTTCCCACGGCCAAATCCCCAGTCGCACAAAAAATTTCGTGCTCTTTCCGGCCTGCGGAAGGGCTGACCTACAGACTTAGAAGACATTCTCGCTGTTTCGGCTCTGAAATTTTGGTTTTTGGTTTGAAAAGCACCTTCCACACTGCAAGGAGGTTCTGTCACTCATTGCGCCGCAAAGGTTTGACAGGTCCCACCCTTAAGCGAGCTGCCGAAGCATGCCGAGATGACTATCCTGTGGCTGTGCTGGCCAAATTTTCCTCCGAAATTTTTGAAAAGTGTCCCATTTGGTGAGAAAACCACATAGAAACACTCAGAAAAAAAGTGGTCTGAATTTTTTTGTGGGTCATATAGCAAGAGACCAAGGGACATTTTGGCAACTCTGCCCAATAGGAACCCTTCATTGAACCTCTATCTAAGACTTGTATTGGGCAAAATTCCCAATCCGGAACTTAGCATCGTGCTATAAGCCCTCGACGTCGAGCGTGACAATGTCACAATGTGATGCTGACATAAGGGTGCGGGGATCCCACGCTCTCTATCTTAGGTCATCTTGATTTCTGGCTATGTCCCTCGGAGCTAATTCCCGAAAGAAACATAGGCCCAGCGAATGGAATTCAAGATTCGTAAGCTTCCGTAACACGGCATTTTCCGCGCGGGCGCTAAATGGGCGCTTCTTGCTGTCTCCTTCAATTCCGCTTTGTTCTCTTCCCTCCGTGGCCTAGTCCGAGACTCTGTTCTGACCCTGCCAACTCTTTCCACAAATAAAAAGCTGTCTGGTCTTGAAACTGAAAGAATTTACATTGATTCAAGCCCAATTCAAGCCTAGGAAACTTCAAATTTTGCGAAACTTCCAACGGCGACTGATTCATAGTTTATCCCATGTTGTGTATCATCATAACAGTTTACCTGAATCAAGCCTGAACAGCACAATTGAGCTGGGTTTAATGCCACTCACCATTCTCACCTCCAGATTTTTGGTATGTGAGTTCAACCCGGAAACTAAATGGTTCAAACGTCTTCTGACTGCCCGGCTGCAAGCCGAATTTTGAATATAAATAGTGCTGGTATGTTGAGTGTGGGCAACTTAGCCTGCAGGTGTCTCAACGGATTTTTTTTCCGGCGCTGCCCGGCCAGATTCAATCCCAACAGTCAAGAACTGTCCGAGTTCTCTGACTCAATTCAAATTTCTCAACTCAATTCTATGCCTCACTTTGGACTCTGCTTTGAATCTGAAAAGGCATAAGTATTCGAGACAGCGTCAATTTGACAAGTTGATCAAGTAGGAATTGGCCCAAAATTGGTCAGTGTACAACTTGTATGCATTTGTGTCACATGCACAACTTTACTGGGTAATTCATATGCTTACATTTAATTATGGGCTCTCTAATCGCGCCCTAAATTGACCCATACAGGATACACTGCACTATTGTTGCCCCAGATTCGAGTGAAACTCCGAAGTCAAAAGATAAGATAAAAATTCTTTCAGTCATCCAATAGCACATATTTTAATAATCAATCTTGACCTTCACCGGACCTCTGGTGGCTCTATCTCGGGGAAGTGAGTTGAAGACTTGCCAATACGCCGACAACACTCTCGCACGGTGAATGCCGAGTTTGACAGGTAGGATCAGTCGGAAGTGTCGGGATCACACAGGATCATTTGGCTATGTCTAGCCGAGACATAGCCAGCCACAGGCATGATGAATGAGCCGCTTCATCGTGAACTTTCTAATGAATCGTCGTGAAAAACATGAGGAATTTCATGATACTTTGACTGCACAGTGTAATTAGGGATTGATTAGGGAAGCTTGCTTTGGGGCACCGGGGCCCCATCTCAAATCGGTCATAACTCCCACGCTAATTCTTCATCCCTAAGGGGAAACGCTGATGGCTTTTTGGTGATCTTCCATATGGCAACCCCGCCATTCCAAGGGTGATGGCAAATCGGTCGCCAGACCGATTAAAGCCGATCGCCACGGCCAGTAAAACCCTCGGCAATCTAAGGCTATTTCCGGCGAAATAAAGCCCTCGAAATGACCGATTTTTCGCAGGTTACTGATGGTGACCTGTCACGTGCCTCTCTGCCCGCCAATTCTACATTCATGGTGACTTTGGCAAAATATATCCTCAATCTGATGAAGTAATCGAACGATTGAATGTATTGTGCTCACGATCGGAAGGATTGAAAGATTTGGTAGTTACTGTACAATCTGATAGCTAAAGTTTTGTTTGGCTTTAATTGTAAAACTATTTAATTTTAATCGGTTTGACAAATGGGTAGTTATTCTAATTTTTTATACACAAAACAATTTCCTGTCTATCATCTCTCGATGGTTATTTGGAATTCAAGAGACAGAACATGGCTTTATTTGACAGTGCTTGCACAGAATTCTCCTAGCAAGAATTTCCCACACATCGGCAATCGCCGCCTTCGTGCTGGCAGTGTGCTGGCGGATACTCGGAGTCCTCGGATATATGCATATTTCAAGATGCGGGGATCATGCAAATTGGAGGGCTTCAGCCAATCGTTAGCATGGATGAGGGAGGGGCGGGGGGACGCAGAAGAGGCGGTACACGCGCGAGTCGTTGCCTTTTGCTTGGGCATGATGGTGGTTATATAATATCAAAGTCACTTTTTGCGGACTCCTTATTTGGTAAGTGAACTAGCATGAACCCGTGCTTCGCACGGAAACCAATGTTCTTGTTTGCCAGATGAAGAATTCATAGCTTGCTGTCCCACATGCTTACTCAATTGTAAAATAGAAAGAATTAAAAAAACGCTGAGCTGAAACCTACTGCAACCACAGGGCGCTCGTCAACAGCCGATACGGTTGGTTCCTCGCGTCCCGTGGCTTGTCAGCTATTGCCCCTTTGAGCGGTCAAGGTTGATTAATTTGTGTGCAAATGCGGCTGCCAGCCCGTCAAAATATTCAACCTTTTCTTTTCGATTGTTGACTTGCCGTGGCCGCCGTTGGAATGTGGGAGATTTTTGGTCAGTGTACATTGGTCATCACTGATGTCGACCTCTGCTCGGTCACCCAGCCGTCCAGGTGCGGGAAAGGAAATGGCACGTGGGGTCCGCGAGGGTCCGGCCCGTTGTCTGTAGAATTAAATTCTGCTGACTCGGAGGGGGTCAAATTTGATGAGAAGTGGGGAAAAATCTCATCAGCTCATCAGAGCTTATTAGCAGCCGGTGCTTTTCAGAATATACGATGAAAAACTAAGCGAGATCAGTGAAAAACGGAGGCTCCAAACATGCAAAACCTCGAAGACGTCATCGAGAGATGCGGTCAGGCGCACGGCCGTTAAGGTAGAGCTTGTTGCTCGTCGTTCCAAGAGGCTCGCAGGACGGTGAGTAGAGCAGTGAGCGTGGAAGTCGCTCAGAAAGGCAACTCAAGCGATGCGGCACGAATCGGCACGTTGTTTCCTTTCTTTAAACGGTGAAAAAGTGGTGCTCCACTTGTGGTTTTTGGATGACGTTCTTGTGCGTGAAATTTCGTTTTTCACCGGTTGCTAATAAGCTCTATCATGGAATTAAATAACTTCTGGGAGTATTTGGCGGCGGCTCACTTAGCTCCGATCTCCTTTACACCTACGTCGTGTTCCTATGCTCTTTGGGTCTTTCTTTTGTTGTGTATCGCCTCTCGCCTTTCCATCCCTTGGCACAGTTTCCAGGTCCCACTATCGGAAAGATCACCCAATTATGGACATTTTGGAAGACATTGCAGGGATACAATTATCTGTACCACAAATCACATGCGATAAGCGGGCCGCCACTTGGTGCGGCAGAACTCGTACTTTTTTTGTTTCATTTCAACAGAGGTAATCCTTGTCTGTATTGATATGAGTAGTGCTGCTAAGCATGAAATTCGAATGCTTGACACACTGTTTTCGGCCCATGTCCCATGTCGGTGGAGACGAGCGAAAAAATCAAAAAGAAAAGGAAGGAAAAAAGAGAAAAAGAGGGGGAAAAAGGGAGAGAGTTCAGGAACCTACCTGTGTCATGTACAGTTGATTTTCCGAGCAAAGAACCTCTCTGAATGCAGCACTGCGGCGAATCAAGCTATGAGACCCAAGCCTCGGCTGTTTTGATGTTGATTGATTTCTTAGCCCAAGTCCATCCGGAGTCATTGCCTCCAATAGACTAGGGACCAGCGAATGAAAATCAAACGATTCATCTTATCGTTATCTGGTTGAACGGCTTCGTCGGCACGCCGTCAACACGTGCTTGGCGTCCAATCACCGCGCTTCTTGTTCTCCCTTCCACGCCTTCCGCACGGCGCACCTCCCTGCTGAGCTTTGTCCCAAAATCATTCAAGAATTACTTTGGCAGCGAGCACTTCCAACTCTTGCTTCCTCCTTTACTTCAACCGGCTTGCAAGCAACTATTTCTGTATCTAACCAGCGGGACTTCAAAATTCCTAGTATCATTCAAATCCGAATCAATTCTGGCGGCGGCGCACATCTACTTGTTGGTCTTGCCTCTGGGGATTTTGCTCATTCCATCATACTTCTGATTTCTCTGCTTTCAGTCAATGTCCCGTAGGTATTACATTTGATCTGAGGCTCAATACTTTTTATCAATGCAATTGATCCCTTCTTATAGATTCTACTCACTGACCTGGCGACTGTGACTCCCCTCAGACACAACGGCATAGCAGGTGGCAATGGGCAGTTTCACAAATGGGTGTCAATTCAACTCGATTGCTTTCTTGTATTGTTCTATCTCATCGGGGTCGCCCTTCGGATTGTTTGACCGGTGAGATGCATTGCAACTTCTATTTGAGGGACAGCTTCGTGGTAATAGTAAGCGGAAATCTTGAAAATCATCTGTGGCTGAATTGCAAAGCTGAACGGCAGGTTTTCGTGCGAAGTTGAATACGATTTGGACTTGATGCGAGAAAATGGTCGCGGTTACTGTACGTGGTTGGTTTTCAATCAAGATAATTTCAACAGTGTATATAGGCTATATATTTCGTTCCACTCGAGGCACTTGTACTCGAAAGCAACCCATAGCAATTACCAGAGTAAGATTGCTTGAGCATCAAGACTTGATCGAGACGACTCGAGACGACTCGAGACGACTCAAGACAAGACAAGACGAGAAGGATATATTATTTACTTTGATATCTAATGGTGCTGTACCTGGCTTGGGCTTTCCATCCTTCTAACAAATTTTAGCCTTGAGCTGGAGCACTTGAAGTTGAACGCAAGTTGAACCAAACTTGAAGCATTTGTTGAGACCACGCCCAAACCACGCCCGCGGAAATCACGGCAAGCATAGAAATGCTGTGCTAAGGATGATCCATTGATCCGATCAGCGACCCAAGCCACTAGGGCTCAACTGGCATGGGTCATGAGCCCTGTTTTCGAGCGCCAAGTTTCACCACCCAAATTAAATTCTCGTGTAATTCGCAGTGTATATTCAAGCTACTACGACTCACAGGGAAGCTTGAGAAACTATGAAGAAGAGCTCACCATTGCACAGCCTCAGAATATTACTCATAGTTCTATCGCAGTGCGTCTTTTAGTCCAGAATTCCCAAGTCGAAACAATAAACCACTCACCAAATCAACGTCGGAGAGCGTTATGCGAAGAAACGAAGCCGCAGTAGATGCATCAGAAAACATGGATTGGTTGAAGAGAGTTCTACTTACAAACATGCTCAGACACTCTCGATTGTCTTGATGATGGACACGTGGCATGCAGCCCCGCGAGTGACAGCCTACAGGAGGGCGGCGTCAGCATTGAAAATCAAAAAAATAGTGAACTGAAGCAACGCTCAGCTGCGTTGCAAAATACAACAAACGAGAAACTTAGCTTCGAAAACACGGACACCGTTAAGAGAAGTGAGAGCCAGGGGATTGTGATCGGGAGACGGCAATGAATTTGTGCTAAAAAGAGCTCGTCAGCGCGGACATTACTAGGTAGGTGAGAGCGACACAGTTTCGTTGGCGGCGTGGATAGGGCAGGTGGCGAGGATAGAACCGGTGGTGAACGGAGGAGAGCGTAATGTGGCGTCTGGCCAAATTCAAGACGGCGGGCCGGCAGATATCGAAGTCGGGAGAGTTGTCGGCGTTGAGAGCAGGTAATTGACTATGTGTCAGCGTCACATTTGGGCCCGTTGGCGGCGGCGGCCGAACAGCGAGTCGGAGGTGCGGGTTGCCGAGTTGTTGGCCCAAGCGAAGGGAGGCAGAGAGAGAGCGGAAAGCGAAGTGATAGCGTTAGTGCGCGTAACAGAGGAAGGAGCAGAACCTCGCTCACATTCAACTTTTTCCTGATGTTCGTCGCCATCCGAGGTCGTCACCGAGACGTCGGGGAATGGTGAGGTGGAATAGGGGGGTGTGCGGGCAGAGTCAACTGTAAACTGTAACAGAGGGGGGAAGAAGGAGCAGGAGAGGTTCCATTATGGCATAGTCATCAGAGAACTCGCAGAACACGTCCAACGCGCAAGGGGTGGCGGAAACCGGATTGATACCCACTGGTAGTAGTCGATCGATCTAGTATCCGGGGTCCGCGAAAAGAGGTTTTGGTGGTCATTTTCACGAAGTTCTTGAATATCTCGTTAGTGCCCACTGGTTCTACTGGTATAAAGCACACCATGTGGTTTGGAGTGCTTGACTGCGCTATAATATGTATCTACATGATTTTAATAGGCCCGGTATCCTCCCTTATTCACTCGAAGAAAGTTGCTGGAAAGTTGACAGCGTTTGATGGCAACGGCACTTTGACAGCCTTTGACAGCACTATGACATAAGAACACGCTCGCACTTTTGCCTCTCGCATTCTTTACTCGCATTGAGAGCACCAGACCATCCAGAGATGTTTGAGAAATGTGCCAAAACAAGTTAAACTATCATATTACCTTGAAAAATGAGTGTGAGATTCTCAATCTCTGGCAACTGGCCTATGCTTGGTGCCATTCTGCTTTGATTTTACGACCTAAACTACATTTCGGTTCTCAAAAACCTTACTGTATAGTTTCCAGAGTGTTATGTATTTAGTTACCGTCGATATATTGCCACTAACGGTGACTAGCCGCTCAACTTGCCCACTTTCTGCTATCGTATTCGGAAGGATTGCCCGTTTAAGCAAGCATCAGCTGATTGCCGACTGGTGGTGGTGGGTCTGGTTTCCGGGGTCTTGACAGGAAGGTTTTGGGTAGTCCTGGTCAAACCGCCACCCCTTGCCAACGCGTGCAATGTGACGATGTTGGTGGGAGACGTAATCGGCCTGAGACAGTGAGACGCCGATATTTGAAAATCATCCAGAAATTTCGGCGGCCTACTCGTAGTGAGAAAAAGTCATGGACTTGTCATGGACGGTCGGTTCTTTGACCTATCTCGGCTGTATTTGCACCCTTTTCTATGATTCCAGGTGCTGAGTGTATGTAGACTACACTTGCAACAGATTACTGACCATCACCGAGATCAAATATAATTGATGTTTGGCTAAAAACAGCCAAACAATCAGACAATTGATTTTTTCAACTCAGCGAGAATTTTTGTTCACAGATATACCTCCCACCCAGGGTGTACCTCTAATAGAACTATTGAGAGTCAGAACTTGGATGAAGCAAAACGGTGCAGCCATTCTTGAGATATCGCGCTTGCAAGTTTGCCAAAATTGCCGTAAAATAGCCAAAAATGGTAAAAACAGCCAAAAGTGGCCAACTCCAGAGCGTGATATCTCAACAACGGCTGGACCGTTTGACTTCATTTAAGTTGTAGAATCACTCAGTTTTAATGGCGCTAAAAGGCAGCGCAAACCATCATTTGAACAACAAAAGTCCCGTTGACTTACAAAATTGAGGTTTTGAGCTACAAGATTGTTTGGCCATTTTCGGCCAAACATCAATTATTTTTGATCTCTGTGATGGTTAGTAATTTGTTACAGGTGCAGTCTACATCCACCCAGCATCTCGAATCATGAAAAAAGGGGCAAAGACGGCCGAGATCGGTCAAAGAACAGACCGTCCATGACTTTTTCTCACTACGAGTAGAGCATGTCAGTAGCACTTGGAAGTCATCCTGGATCGTATACGGGCGTGTGGAGGCACGGGACGGCGCGGGCGCAGCTATGTAGAAGATGAAGGAACAGAACATTTCTCAAGTCATCAAGTGGGTCTCGGCTACCCATCCCTTCCTCGGGTGGACCTCGGGAAGGGGTCCGCCGGCTGCCGCGAGCACTGGATTTAGCCGTTAGAGCAATCTGAGAGCCACAGAGCTGCTCGGAGCCCGCTCCGGCGTGCTGATCGGAAGTCGGCCTGTTCGGAGATCATTAGCCGAGGGGTTCTGCCAGGTTCTGCCCCAGGGCTCGGACCTACTGCCGGCAATTGCCAGGTTGGCAGAATTGATGGGCAGAACTCTGCCATTCTGCCAGCCACACTACACACGTCGTGTCGTTGACGCGCTCTACCTCCCCCTCGACCGCTTGATGATCCGCGTCTGACGAGCTCTCTCCATTGCTGAGGGTCCCAGAGCTCGCTCTCTGGCTTTCCAAGACGCGGCATCCAGTCGGTAGCCGGTCCTCATCACTCGGTCCCACGCAAAAACAACAAGCATGCACCGAGGTCGTCAACTCGTGACGGGTCCTGCTCTCCTGGGGATGTCCGCGACGATTATCGTGGAGTTTAGATCGGTGCATTTAACGGTGCGTGTACTCGTATGCTTTGTTTAGTCCAGCGATGCTAACTACTTCACGCGCAGGATATGTGCTCATGTTCGCCGCGTCACGCTGGACCCCTGCCTTGTGTTTGACAGCGACGACAACTTGCAGTTCAAGCCCGAGGAATAGGCCAATAATATCAACGGCTTTCATCAGTACAAATGCGGTCGTCAGCTCCCAGCTGCTTCATCCTACGCTCTGCTCCGTCCTACGCTCACACTGAGGCTGCAGGATTTCGCTTCCCAATCAAATTTCCACATCGCCGTCTCTTGCACGGTGTTTCTTTTTTGCTGATCCATATGGATATGGGTACAAACAGCATATCGACTTGGGCGTCAACTGGTCGTGAGTGCATCTTGACACCATTGCAAATACACGGGTGCGTTGATCAGCAACCTCTAGTACTTCCGGGTTTTCTCGTTGACTGACAAGCACAACAGCGTCGGACATACAGAGGCCCTACGGCAAGTCATCCCGCTCCATGAGTGACGCCGCGGCTGACCACCTCCCGGGACTTGAAAGGATGCGGCGGGGCCTTCACGTCGTCGAATTGATGTCCAGGTAAGTGCTTAATCTGGTGCCTTTTTCTAAGTTTTACACTAACTACTTCATTGCATGTTACACGCGCAAAAAATACCGAGGGAAGTTGCCGTCTGGGTAAGTGCGCCGCCATTTTTACGGCTCTACGCTCCTGACGCGATAAAATTGTGCAGCGCAGGGTTGATGCTGGAGCGGGTACGTGGGCCGCTCATTTGCAAACAGAGTCTCAAATCCGGTCCACATAGGTATAGTGCTCAGGATTGCTGCCTTCGGCTGCGAAGGATGAGCGCGGTGAGTCGCTTCGCTGTACATTTATCAGGACTGATTTATTCTCGTGACTTTTGTATAGGTCGGCTTTGTGGTTCAGTTGAAGCTTAAGGTAGGATTCTACAGGTATCGCGAACACTTCGGGCGACTGATTCGTGTATATATCTTCCACTTGCCGCTCACAGTTGACTTCGCTGCTGCCTTCTAGTAGGTTTGTTGCGGATTGAAGACTGGTCACACAGTGATGCTCCATCATCGGCTGCTTTGTGTTTGGGTACAAGGCTGACACTTGGACTTCAGGAGTCGTGAGTTAGAGCTGGCATCGTGCGACTTGAGCTAAGTTCCCGTTACAGCGCTTCCGGAAAACCTTGGCCGATGCCATTTTTAACTTAGCAAGTCGGTGTCCGAATTCCGACGCCTCATTTAATTCGTAATCGAACATAACTGAATGGGTCCCCTATGGCGCGCATTTTCCGGGTATTGTTCACCTATCTCAGCATTTTTCCAGTACCTGACATTTCACAGCAGCTGCTTAAGCCCAAAATTCGAAACCCAGTTCATTCATCACTACTGGCATTAACATGTCCAATGTACCGTACCGGTATACACTCTTGCGACACACTCTGATTTCCTGATTCCATAGTTGCTGGGATGTTTTAAGCCAGCCACACATCCTGTGGTGTGGACACACGTTCTGTGCATTCTGCTTGTTGCAGTATGTATTTTCGACACTTGAGCAGTACGGACGGTGGACTGATCGACCACGTACGCCGAAGTTGAACCCCTAGAGCCCCAACTCACTTTGAAATAAGGATGCCCTCTGTGCCGTACCCCGATGGCTCCGACGCTTTCAACGTTCCCCTTCGTGAAAAACAAGAGTTTGGAGAAAGCGAAAGATCTCAAACAGGGGCAACTTGCTGACTGGGCGTTCAAGAACGAGTAGGTCCTAAACCTGATTGTATCCAAGGCTGACAAAATCAGGCACGGGAAATTGGAGATGGAGTGTTTTGGTCGCTTCTGGCGGTCTCGTATAGCTCCTGTGGATTGCTTGCTGATGAAACATCGGCTGACATCGCTTTACGCTGTCCTCCAGCGTAAATAGAAGTGCGGTGAGATATCGCATACTATGTACTACTCGGTGTCACCAAAAGTAACCGGGATCAAAAATTGCGTGTTGGCAACTAGTTTTTATGGATATCTGAAGCAGATGAAAGTTTTCGCCGCTGCAAGTGACTGAGGACAGCCACATTTTCAGTTGGGAGGAGAGGTCAGTGCAAAGGCACACAAGAAGCATTTTACACCGATCTTTTTGCCCAGAAAGGATAAGCCTGCATATAAGCTTCCTATTCATTATCTAGGTGTATACTAAGGCTGGATATAAATACGAATATATTAGAATATAATCAATTGTAAAATTATGATTAAGTACGGGTCTCCCGTAATCTTAGGGCTGTGCCCTCGCGCTCAGCCCATGTCTTCTACATCAGACAAGTCGTCTGGAGGTTCCGGTTCGTCTTCGTAACTGGGGAGTTCTTGGGGCATGCGGGGTAGGCCCGTTTTTGTGAATGCTCCACACCTCCAAGAATTCAGCTAGTGCTGTAATTCCGTATCTCGGGCAGGGATATGTCCCTCGAGACTTTTTTGAGGATGTACCGTTGGTCCTCATAGCAAGGACACTCGCGAAGCAGATGTTCGCGCGACTGGAAGGGTTCTCCACAGGGACAGTCAACGTCCTCAGATGGCACGAAGCAGCTGTAGTACTCGCCTGAGAAGCAGTGTCCGATGGGGCACTGTGTAACCCGCCCAAAGACTTCTCTCGACAACGACGTGAAATGTGAGGTCGGTTTTAGGGAAGGGGGGAGGCGGTTTGCCATGGCATAGCTCCCCGTCTTCTGTGCGGATTTCCATTCCTTGACCCAGGACCGGTGGACTTTTTCTTTTGATTTCCTGAGTGCATGCGAGCGGGTTCCTCCTGGTGGCACCGCGAGTTCCGTTGCGAATTTTGCCAGCACGTCTGCTCGCTCGTTCCCGTCGATGTCGCAGTGGCCTGGTGACCACCCAATCTCGACTTTATCGTCGAGGAAGGCACAGATTCTTTTGTGGAATATATGCGCGGAAAGTTGACCTGCTCTGGGTTTTGGGTCACAGATGATGTTGATAGCGGACACGATATCTGCGAAGAAGTGAATCTCTTTTATCTGCAAATCGGTGGCGACGATGGAGATGGCTTTTGCCGCTCCAAACAGTAAGCCTGTAATTTCGCCGTCGTACACCTCGGCTCGGCTGCCCAGGCCAAAGCTTTTTGCAAAGACTTCTTTTAGATGACGGCTCCTGCGCGCACACGGTGTACCGCGCGTTGCGAGCCGTCGGAATAGACCAGGAGGTGGTGAGGGGAAGAACTAAGTTTGCTTATCATTTGTTTGTGTGCTTTCGCCGCTTCCTCCTTCTCCTGCCCCGCCGTTCCCGACACACGCCACCGACCCCCAAAATTCTCCTTCATGCGCCGACATGGTTCCGTGAGGTACGGGAAGATCCGTTCATCATTTGCCAATGTCAATTCTTGAAGTTGCGTGGACTTGCGCATTCACTTTGCTCTGCGAGTTTTTCGGGCGTACTGGGAGTGGTGGTGGGACGGAAGGGGCTCGTCCTCCCCGCCAGACATCAGGCACGTGGGGGCACAGGTGTTGGGGGGATTAGTCTCTTATATTATAAAACAGACAATATAAACAAAAGGTCCTCGTGCCTGCGGTTGTTATACAAACCCGGACCGCGAATCTTGCCCCCTCCTCCCCCTCTCCGGAGCCCACCATGACCGACTCTGCCGCCGCTGCTGCTGCCACTGCTGAGCGGATGGATAGGCTCGAGAGGACTGTTGACCGTCTGGTCGAGCATTTTCAAATTGCTGCCAATCCTCCCACTACTACTGCTCCGACCCCTGCCGCTCCTCCAGAGCCTCCGGCCGATAGTCCAGGACTCTTTGCCAACCTCACACCGGCAGCAAAAACGGTCCTTCGACCGAACCCCCCTTTCGTCTTTGACAGCGACCGCTCGGCTGGCCGGGCCTTCCTTCACTCAGCTGGGACTTACATCCGACTGGTTCCGGAGGCGTTTGTTGAAGGCAACGAGATGTCTGAGAAAAAGGCAGTGCGTTTCACCATGTCCTTTATGTCCAAAGACTCTGCGCAAAAATGGGCCGAGCGCATGTCCATTAAAACTCCTTTCCCCTTCCTCACCTGGGACACCTTCGTTCTGCTCGCGCTTTGTCGAGGAGAACGAGCAGGACCACGCCCTACACAAACTCGAGTCTAGGGCGTACTACATGGGCTCCCGGGATGTCTTCAAGTATACTGATGACTTTGAAGACCTCTTCGACCTTGCTGGGTCTGCTGACGCGTTGGTCAAGGTCACCAAGTTCCGCTCTGGCCTTGACCCCGCCATCAATGCAGCCATCACCTCGTCCAGCGACCCCCCAGACCTCCGCGACTACATGGCTTGGCGGACCCGAGCGTAAAGCCCCATCAGCTCCGCCAGCTGCTTGCTCACGTCCAGCAGGTGTCTTCCCTGTTGTCTCCCATGCGCCTCCTCCTCGGGCCATGCCAGCTCCTGCTCCTCCGCAGGTAGTCCCCATGGACGTTGATCGCACGCGGTCCGGGAGAGGACCTCCCCGTGGCTGCTACCGATGCGGTGGTCCACACCTGGCACGGAATTGCCCCACCCCCGCTGACGTCCGAGCCGCTGATGTCCTTGACGAGGTCATTCGCCAGCTTGGGTCTGAGCTCCTCTCCGAACTGGTGGCTCGGATTGCCACCACCGACTCGCTGGCTGAGCCAGAGTCAGTGGCCGCCGAGGAAGAGCAGGGTTTTCTCCCACGCGACGAGTGAGCGGCACGCCCTCGATCGCGTCTCCTAATCGCTTCGCATGTTTGTATGATGAGTCTGCCAATGTTACATCTCTTGAACCTGCCGAAATGAAAGACGTACCCCCTGCTCCCCTCCGTTCCCCACGCATCCGGCGAAAGCCTTGGCAACGTAGACTTTCTCAGCGCTATACTGTTGCTGCTGCACCCGGTGCCAACTCCCTGCATCTCCCCCTTGAGATTCAGGCAGTCCAGGATGCCACCAAGATTTCTCTCGAAGGTCTCGTTGACTGTGGTGCCACCTCAGACTTCATTGACTCTGAGTTCACAGCTAAGTCTGGCCTCCCCCTCCGCCGCCTTGCACAGCCCATTCCAGTTTTCAATGTGGATGGCTCCCCAAATGAGGCTGGTGCAATCCGCGAGGTGGCTGACGTCGTGCTGCTGTATCGTGGTCACTCTGAGCGCATGCAGCTTGCTGTTACTCGTCTTGGGAAGCAGAAGCTCATCCTCGGCTACTCCTGGCTCCGGAAGCATAACCCGGAGATTGACTGGGACACCCGAGAGGTCAAGATGAGCAGATGCCCCAGCGAGTGCTCTACGTGCCGCACCGAGGTTCGCCTGGAGGCTCGCGCTGCACGCCGAGAGTCCCGCCTGGCCGCTGAGATCCTCCGGCAGCTCCGGCTTGGTCCCCTTTCATCCATCTGCGCCATAGACTTAGGCGAAGATGAATACGATGACCTGCCAGAGCTGTTCCCGGACTACGAGGATGATGACGAGGATGATGTGGATGATGCGAATGACCCCCTTGAGCCGGGAGACCGGGTGTTCTACACCCAGTTCCTGCCTTCTGAGGATATCCGTGCTGGAAGCACCGTCTCCCAGCGCCTGGCTGAGGCTTACGCCAAAAACTCAGCCCCGGCGCCCTCGTATGTTCCTGAATGGGCCCAAGAGTTTGACGATGTTTTCAACAAGGAGTCCTTTGACTCGCTGCCTGAACACCGATCTTGGAACCATGCCATTGAGCTCGTGCCGGACTCTAAACCCACGAACTGCAAGGTCTACCCAATCTTGCCTCTCGAACAGAAGGAGCTTGATGCCTTCATTGAGGAGGGACTTGGCACTGGCCGGATTCGACCGTCAAAATCACCTATGGCCTCACCCGTCTTCTTTGTCAAGAAGAAGGACGGCGGACTTCGGTTCGTACAGGACTATCGAGCTTTAAACGCTATGACCGTGAAGAATCGTTACCCGCTCCCCTTAATCAACGACCTCATCAACCGACTCAGGGGAGCCCGGTACTTCACGAAGCTTGATGTCCGATGGGGCTTTAACAATGTTCGAATCCGTGAAGGCGACGAGTGGAAGGCAGCGTTCCGGACCAACCGGGGACTGTTTGAGCCGCTGGTTATGTACTTCGGGCTGACCAACTCCCCTGCAACCTTCCAGACCATGATAAACGACATCTTCCAGGATCTTATCCTCTCCGGCGACGTCATGGTCTACCTCAACAATATCCTCATTGCCCACTCAGACATCCGTCAGCATCGAGAGATCGTCCGAGAGGTCCTGCGGAGGCTTCGCGCAAACAAGCTTTACCTTCGAGCTGAGAAGTGTGAGTTTGAGCGGACCTCTATTGAGTACCTCGGCGTGATTATCTCCCGCAACCACGTCGAGATGGACCCTGTAAAGGTTGCAGGAGTGGCAGCTTGGCCAGCGCCTGAGAATAAGAAGGATGTGCAGCAGTTCCTTAACTTCACAAACTTCTACCGCCGGTTCATTGCGGGCTTCTCAGACGTTGCTCAAGCCCTCTTCAGACTCACCAAGAAGGGTATTGCCTGGACCTGGGGGCCTGAAGAGCAAGCTGCCTTTGACGAGCTCAAGCGGCGGGTGACTCGGGACCCCGTTCTGGTTCTCCCAAACCCCGAACGCCCGTACCGGCTCGAGGCTGACAGCTCTGACTATGCCACCGGTGCCGTCCTCTCCCAGCAGGGTGACGATGGCAAGTGGCATCCGGTTGCGTTCTACTCCAAAAGCCTGAACGAGGTGCAGCGGAATTACGAGATTCACGACAAGGAGATGCTTGCGATCGTGCGAGCCCTTGAGGAGTGGCGCCACTTCCTTGAGGGCGCGCAGCACCCGGTTGAGATCTGGACGGACCACAAAAACCTGGAATATTTCCGGAAGGCCCAGAAGCTCAACCGTCGCTAAGCTCGGTGGTCTCTCTACCTCTCCCGTTTCGACTTCTCGCTGCACCACCAACCGGGTCGCCTCATGGGTCGCCCCGACGCGCTTTCTCGGAGACCGGACCATGGAGTGCAGGACGATAACTAGTTACCCTGCTTTGACCCGAGCTGTTCCACGTTCGGGCCACCGAGGCCCTGGTTATTGCTGGCCCTGAGGCTCCCCTCCTGCGCGACATTCGTGATGCACTTGCTGGAGACCCCGACCTTGAAGAGCCCATTGCCCTGGCTGCTAAGGAACTCCTCAAGGCCCGAGGTGTGCTGTCTGCCCGGTCTTTGGAATGGCGTATTGAAGGTGGACTCCTTTACTACCAGAACGTCTGGCACCACCATGGCCTGCCAGAGAAGTACATCTCGGATCGTGGCACCCAGTTCATCGCAGAGTTCACGCGCGAGCTTTGGCGCCTCGTTGGGGTCACCCCAGCCACTTCTACGGCCTACCACCCGCAGACCGATGGCCAAACGGAGCGTGTTAACCAGGAACTCGAGCAGTACGTCCGGCTCTTCACCAATTACAAGCAGGACGACTGGGATGAGCTGCTACCTGCAGCGGAGTTTGCGTACAACAACCACATGCACTCCTCCACGCAGCAGGTACCGTTCATGACGGACACTAGTCGGCTTCCACGGATGGGCTTTGAGCCTCACGCTGCACGTTCTAGGTTGGAGGCTGTGAACGAGTTCCAAGATCGGATTGCGTCAGGGGTTTCCGAGGCGAAGGCAGCACTTGTCAAGGCCAAAGCAGAGTACAAGCAGTACTATGACCGCCGGCGGACGCCAGCTCCAGACATCAAGATTGGTGACCGGGTGTGGGTTGATGCTTCAGATATCCGCACCACCCGTCCTTCGGTGAAATTCTCCCACCGGCGTATCGGCCCCTTCAAGGTTCTGAAGGTCGTCGGTAATGGTGCCTTCAAACTGGAGCTGCCGCCCCGGTACTCTGCCCTCCACCCTGTCTTCCCCGTCGTGAAACTTCAGCTTGTGGAAGCCGATCCAGTCCCCACTCGCCCCAGACACGAAGAGCCGCCACCAGTCCTTGACGTTCCTGGCGACAAGCAATGGGAGGTCGAGGAGATATTGGATGCCAAGATCCGCTATGGGAGTCTATGGTACTTTGTTCGCTGGAAGGGTTATGACACGTCCCATGATCAATGGGTGAAGCACTCTAATGTCTTTGCCCCGGACGCTGTCGCTGCTTTCTACCGCAAATACCCTTCCAAACCTCGCTCCTTTGCTGTTGCTGCCTTCGATTCCCTTCCCTTCCGTGACCGCTCGTCGACTCCAGCTCAGGTGCGATCTATGCGTCGAGGCGCCGCATTCCAAGGGGGTGGGGGGGGGGGGGGGGGGGGGGGGGGGGGGGGGGGGAATGTCAGGGGAACCCCTGTTCTGCGCAGGGACTTCTGCCCAAGTCCCATTACATTATTCCTGTGGAGCTCCATCAAACTATGACAGAGTTCTACTTTTGGGTACACAAGATCCCAGTCCAACTACGTCATCAAGGTGGGACTTAGTATGTGATCGGGCCAGGGACTATTGCCGGTTGACCCGGCCTTGTGGGAATTAGTTAGTTATCTAGCGTGAGAATCCTTAGCCTTTCTTCTCTTTGGATTCTCCCTCGCTAGGTGCGCTGTAATATATTCCTAGTAGCGTCATTAATTAACTTTGGATTCCCCCTCGCTAGACCCTCGAGACATCTCGGGTCCTAAGGGTTGCCCTTACAGTATCCTCAGCAAAAAAGTGTCATAATAGGATGAAAGTACTTGAAAAACAGTGCTAGTTCTCACTTTGATTGACTGGAATTGACCCTCATTTCAGCTCACAACGGCAGCTCGAAGGTGGTCATTTTACTGAATTTTCTGCTATTTTGCGTAGAAATACTCGGCATTACACTAAGTGGACAAAAAAAATGTCCGATCGATATTCGGTGCCGTTCTCGACAATGATAGCACCTTTTGACCTCAAATAACATGTAGTGTGGGTTCTAACGGTCAAAGGGAATTCTTTCTGTCGATTTCTTTGGCAGACGATTTTGATCTGCCATCAAGCCGGCCAGAATCCCCAATCCGCGATTTTTCAACTTGCCCAAATGATCTTGATTGGCCCCGCCAGTTTGCTCAGACTAAGGCCCGGGATGCACTAAGTATCTCTCCAAGTTAAACCATGCAAAAATATACAGGCAGAAATGTGCTACATCGACCGCAAATTGGCCATTTTCGGCCATTTTGACCGGAATCTGCCGAAATTTGATGAAAATGACACTTTTGTTCAGCCTATAGCGGCTTAACGGCTACAAATCTTTACATGGTTTGACCGAGAAAATTACTCCATCTTGTTCCATCTCTCACTCTATATTCACAGATTGCCTCAGAAAACATCCCCTGTCAAGTTGAAAATATGGCTAAACCGTCTCCCGGCTTGTTTGATTTCGGATCAGCCGATACTGATGTACGCATTGTACCCAAAAATTGATTTTCACCTCTCCTTCATTCTCACAAGTCATCTGATGATGAATATACCCCTTGGCAGGGAGATATTGACCAAAAACCGATCGGCCATTTTTTTTGTCCACTTAGTGTACCAAAAGTAACCGAATTTAGAAATGCCTTGCTTGCGACCAGCTACAGTTAGCAGTTGGTTCAACTGGTGGGAGAGAGGGGGGATGGTCCTATGCTATTGCACATAACACGTGCCGAAGTTAATGGGCTTTCCCTGAGCTGATTTTCTATGTTTGTTTATGTATGTGTCAAATCAACAATTTCTTGCTCTGTTTTAGTACCCTCATTGAAGGATGAGGATAGCCCAGCAAACTCTGAGTTCTCAGGGACAAAGTCATAAGATAGTAGACCTATTTTTGAGGTACTCACCCACCTGAAATCCTGGTGACTGTGTTCCAAAAAAGGCAAACACTGCCAAATTAATGGTATTTTGAAGATTAATTTGTTCACCCACTGTGTGATAGCTTACCCCAAGTTTATATCATGATAGTTGTAGCAGACACGCTGTAAATAAGCCCTCCGTTGCTCAAAGCTCCTTGACCATCGAAATTTCTGGGAAAAAGCCCCGAATTCGGTTACTTTTGGTAACTGCGAGTAGCTAACTTTGAGCGGCTGTTGTGAGCTCAAATGAAGGTCAATTCCAGTCACCCAAAGTGAGAACTAGCATTGTTTTTCAAGTACTTTCATCCTATTATGACACCCTTTCGCTGAGGGTACATTGTGTACATGATTTCACTCATGTGCAGGGAGGATATGGGATTTGAGCCTAATTTTCATGGAATCGGCATATGATTTTGGCACATGAAAACGTCGAAAAAGAATATGATTTTATTTGGGCGCTGGGTACATGAAAATCCGGGACAAGCAATTGATATTCAGGTTATGGGGACATGAAAATCAGGGTACCAAGGTACATGATTTTCAGGTCCCCCGATCTTCACAGTGTGTTTTTCCGGATATGGCAAAAATCGGAAACTGTCCTGTTATTGATCCATTGTCAGGGCATAATGTATAGCTGAGTGTTCTAAGCGGTACAGAGGTATCATATATTTATGTCTACATCTTATTTCAGGTCATTCGGTGGAGTTATCAGCCAGATTTTCACCAAAAAGCCACGGCAATTTCTATTTGCCACCACTGTAAAACAGACACCACACTCCCCTCCTCATTGACAGTCACACAATTCGTTTCTTCCATGCGGACGTTCAATTCTTCTGTACCTCTCTCAGACTCCGTCGTAACCTCCGAGTCTGAGGACTCATCTTCCCTTACTCTCTGGACAGTAAAATTCTGAACCTGAGCAGGTACAACACTTCCCGCTGTGGTCTTCAAGAAACGGGCAGGTCGAGAATTCCTTTTCTTAATTCCTTCCAATTGTCTCCTGATTTGCGGGTTACTATCCAATAATGCTCCTAGGCGGACAGATACTACGGTGTCCCGTATGGCTTCCACAATTTCTGCGTTGGATGCAGAAGACATGGCTGTCGGCTCAAGAGATCGGTTGTCGACGACTCGTGGTATTCATATCAAGATCAAGAGGTGTTCATTCTTAAAATTTTCCATACAACGTCGGAAAAGTGACTTAAGAGCCTCTTGCCCCTCCCTGGCTACGTAATGCTGATGTAAGCTTGCCTAATACGGCAATTTATTGACAGTTTTCTCACGATCTGGCCGTCGTAAAATGATCCCTTGGTTTTTTGCGCCTTTCTGGCAGAAAATTTCCTCCATCTGGCTCGGGTCGGGGAACTAGGCAGATGGTTAGTATTATGTAATCTATTACATTTTCTCGCTCTTTTTTTCTTGACCCTCGCAAACGTGTTTTTGAAGCATTCCGCAACTTCCTAAGGCTGTGTCTCGGCTTTTGCCGGTGAACACCTCTTGATCAAGATGTCAGATAATCAAGCATTATTGAGCCCCAGTCCACTGTACATTGGTGTCTAGAGTTGCCGAGAATACATCCTACGAAGAACTTTTGCTGTATGTACGCACAAGCCACTTTCGCGGGCAAAGCATTCGGAGGGGAGAGAGTGATGGTATGGTGCACCAAACAGGAACGAAATCTATTACATCACATCAGGACCTTCCCACGCTTAACCCTCTGGCCAAAACACTCCGATTAGATAGTAGAGTAATCCCTCTAGACGAATTTTTAACTGGCTCAAAACTGACAATAAATAATATTTTCTCCGAGGCGATTTGAGACATCAGTGATGTGATCACCTAATCAATCACGTGCACTTACGTCATTTCCTATTCGAGACAATCCACAATCCACATTCCACCTCACGGGTGCATCGGGAAGCTCTGAAAGGCACCCAAAATACCTCAATCCAAGCAAAAAAGAGCATATATGTAGATTGATTTTTTTTCTGCGGGCAATTTGAGACATCAATGATGGGATCATTGATGGGACCTATTTGGTGGTGTTTAGGCGATTCGCACCATACATGATACACACATGTATGTAGGCCACACGATCGTCTACAGAGGGCACATCATATGATTCCAACACATCCTCGAGATGTACAACCCGATCAACATAAATTGCACCCTTACTGCCAGCCGTGACGGGGATGCCAAGTTCCGAGTCTGAATCCGAACAGAGGTCAATCGTTGTGCAGTTTGAAGTCGATGCCCTCTTGCGCGCGGGCTGCTTGCCCTTGCCCTTGCGTTTGCGCTTACGATCATCTTCGTCCGGTGATATGTAGGTACTCTAGAAGCTTGCTTTAATGAAGGAGTTATGATTGGAAGGCATCATCTCACCCATCTTCGTCTGGTGATAGGTACTCTAGAAGCTTGCTTTAATGAAGGAGTTATGATTGGAAGGCATCATCTCACCATCATCCGACGCAAAGACGAGAGGCAGGAGCATATCGGACTAGAAAACAAGATTATCTGAATCCTCGGCCAGAAGCTTGGGAGAAAACAAAACTGACTGCAATTTTGTGCCGATCACCTTCTACTGTATGGTGCGCTCGGCCTAAACACCACCAAATAGGTCCCATCATTGATGGGATCATTGATGTCTCAAATCGACCGAAGGAAAAAATTTAAATTTAAATTGTATTTTTTGCTGCACAATTGGGGCCAGGCAGAGTTAAAACATACCAGGAAACCTCAATTGGTGTAGCAGCGAGGTCACAGAGGTCTCTGAGAGCATATAAAATGAGGGAGTAGATCAGTGGTGACCTAAATTAGGCATGTTCCGTAAGCTCACATGACTGATTGATTGATTGCATCACTGATGTCTCAAATCGGCCCCGCGGAAAAAGTATTTATTGTGAGTTTTGAGCGGATGAAGAATCCCTCTTGAGGGATTGTACTACTATCTAATCGGAGTGTTTTGGCCAGAGGATCAGTCGTGGGAAGGTTTTGATCAGGTGAAATAAATTTCGTTCTTGTTTGGTGGTGTTTAGGCCGAGCGCACCATATACCAAATATGTTTTCCATGATTCTGGAAGCCTCTTCGGCGAAGTATAGCCTGCCATGACTGGAAAGACTTCGATTCCAAGATTCCAGAGCAGAGATGAGAGAGAGATGTTGTAGGATTGATCCGTGAGCGTCCACTCCGTTCCGATTTCTGTTTCATCATCCTTTGCACCCGTATCGTCGCATCACCATCACCATCCCCTTCACTACCTTATATACTGCTCGTTACCTTTGCTGCCCGCTAGTCACTTATTCCCCACGTCGACTAGCTCTCTAATATACTCTAGCTGACTCCGACTCACTTGTTCACGGCCGCTCATCGCGCTCTCATCACCTTTTGACCTACTTTAGGTTATGGGCCCCGAGCTTAATCCTCTGCGCCGATTTCACTTCCCTGTCACACTGTTGACACCTTCCACACACCCGCACGACACCACACCCACACATCCGACTACACATCCACATACTTGCTCCGACGACATTCATTCCGGAGTCACATACACACACCCGGGACGACTTTCATCCTCGGCTACATACATCCACATCCACACCTACACCTTCTCTTCTACACCTTACCATGTCTCTATCCAACACGTCTAATCCTATCATTCATCCGGATGTCCGGAAGCACTTCGACGGCACCAACCTCACTGCCTTTGAGAGCACCATCACAGGACCCTCGATTATAGGCTTAGAGGTTGAATCAGGAGTTCGGACAAGATTTCGAAGAAAATTTGGCTTGAAAAAAATGAAAAATGTTCCCCTCGCGAAAAGAGCGATTTTGGCTGGTTCAGAAAGCGTGGGAAAATAAAATTAGTTCGGACAAAACCTTCAACAACGCCGATTTTTTGCATGCAGCCTCCGAGCCTATAATCGAGGGTCCTACCATCACCCACATCCTGACGGGTCGTCACGTTGACGGCTATCGTACCGGCAAAGTTGTCCGACCCGACCCGTCGTCTGGACCAACCGCTGAGACCGACTGGTCCTCGCTCACACCGAACCTCGCTGATTATACCTCTCGCGATGAGTGGGTTCGTTCTACCATGGCGCTGAACATTGTCGACATTGTCGAGCTTGGACTGAAGGACGACGGATCAGCGAAGGAGCTATGGGACTCGATCATCGCCAAATATGGTCATAAATCCACAATGGCCGTGGCTCACGCAAAGGACAAGATCGCAGCAGAGGTTTACAACCCTGCTACACCTATGGAGGACCACTTTAAACGACACAACGTCCTGCGCCGCGGTGTCATCGACGCTGGGGGTACCGTTTCGGACGACGAACACATTACCAACCTTATCAAATCCCTTCCCCCGTCCCTCGACTACGTTAAACCTACGCTCTTCACTCTCACGGCAATCGGCGACGTCGAGAATTTGCTCAAACTCTCCGTCAAACCAGCACCGGCCATCGCCGTCGACCCCGCTGCCCTTGCTGCCCGTAATGCGGGCCTGATCTGCGTTAATTGGTTCAAGTCTGTTACGCGTCACCCCCCGTGTCGATTTGAACGTAATTGTACAGTACTGTGGTGCGTATGAATGGGAACCCGCCCTCTTGTTATTATGTATATGATACATACATAGCTTGTATGTATACCCGTGTATGTATTGTAGCTTGAAGCAACACAATATATGATTTTTCCTGGATTTTATATATTCTGAAGCATCCGCTGTCGCGCTGAAAAATACACTGTGCAGTCAAAGTATCATGAAATTCCTCATGTTTTTCACGACGATTCATTAGAAAGTTCACGATGAATTGTCACGAAATTCATGATGCAGTCTTGAAATTCACGACGCAACATCATGAAAGTGCATCGTGAAATTCATTACGGTTATGGGAACATTCATGACGTTATTTTCGTGATGTTTTGTTGTGGATTCATGACGATAACATCATGATTTTGGCGATGAAAAGAAGCAAAAATATGAAAATAAGAAATTGGCACCAGGCGGAATCGAACGCATGACCTCATTTTAGCACGGCGATAACGAAAGGCAAGGGCATACATACATCCAAGTCAGCCAGGATAGATTTTATTAACACTGGCTTGTTACACTATATATGCACCAGCATCGAGTGAGTCCGAGTACTGAACCCGTTTCAGATATTACTTTGCCAACTTTTGGCCACCTTCTTCAACCCCTCTTTACATTAGGGAGGGTAGAGGATGTGTGAGTAGGATATTGAGTACATTATGTACTCAACAACCTGGCTAGTGGACTTGGCAAAAATTCGACAGTCTTGCATGATGAAATTCATGATGTTTTGTCATGAATTTATATGCTCAACAACTATCGTAAAAATGAGTTTCTGAGCATCGTGAAAGGCATCTTGAATTTCATGATGTGGTTCATGACAAAACATCAGGAATCTTGAAATTCCTCATTATTGTTTTGAATTTCATGACAAATACTTCACACAGTGATATGCTGCGCAATATATTGAATTATATATGAGGGTACGTGGAGGGTTCGATGGGAGGTCGTCGCAACGTCCGGCTGGGAGCTTCTTGGGAGCCTGGCGCATACCGAGTGGATGCGAATCGATTTCTGGAGGTTCATATGAGCTCCGCGGGAGGTCGGCCGACATTTGGCGGATTATTTTCCGAGATCAGTCGGCTGAGCTCCTGTCAAGCTCCTTTCAGAACGGCGGTGTACAGTATGCTTATGCTTGCGTTGCTCGCAAGTCCGCACCCCGCCGTCTGCTCAATCTGCTCACTCCTGCTTGCTCCCTCGTCGACTATACCACCACATCTCGCAACGCTCAATCAGTACCTATTGCCCGGCGCCCTCGATACCTAGTCAAAGACTAAGTTCAATCTAGTTGTTCACCGTTGCCACCGTCAATGATGGAGTTTGGTTCATATGCTGTGCGGCTCTCAAGGGGCTTAGCTACCTGGGAATTGGGGGACAACTAATGTGATCAAATGTGACGCTCCTTTTTGGGCGATTTCCTTGTTTTCAACCCTTTTTGACCCAATTTTGGTATCATTCCATGGGTTTGGATACGAAGATAACTGCATTTAGCTTATCCAAGGACACCTGCATGGTTTTTTGCCCGATAGTCGATGCCGATGATTTATTGAAAGAATTTTGGTTCGGGAGCATTGTTTCACTTTCAATAAATCCAGTTCTACTTCAAATATTAATCTATGTTGCAGTATTTTACTAACAAGGTACTAAAGTAGATCTTCGTATTTACTTATGGCTTTGTGGTCACAGACAATGCAAAAGGAATGGGAAACGGCGGCTCAGGCTGCTAGTGTTGCCGCGGCTCGGCTACGGCTAGCTCGGCTCGGCTTTTGATGGCTCTAGAGCCATCACCGACTAAAGCCGAGCCGAGCTATTTTCGCGCGGCTGGCTTACGTGGCTTGCGGCTCAGGTGCAGCTTGTTAACGGCTCAGCGCACTTGTCGTTGCTGGCCCCTAGGCAGACTCTACGACACCCTACGCTCCCTCTACGCCTCTCAGCTCTTCTGTTCTGCACGGCAACACTGCGGATACTGTGGAAAATCGCCAGTAGTCCAAGCAGTAGTCTTAACTGCTCTCCCGTCACCTCGTATCTAGATCTGGCATCCATGGTCTTATGCCTCAAGCCATCAGCTTTCCCGGACTTTCTTGTCTTCTGAAAGGGTTTCAAATCACACTCCCTTGCTCACCCGCCTCTCTTTGTCGGTTTTGATATCTTTTCGAGCATGAATTCCTCGCAAATTCCTCGCCAAAGACCTCAGGTTATTCGCACACCAAGGACGTTGCAAAACACATTAATCACTATGTGAACACGAATTCCGAATCGCAAAGCCCCAAAGCAAGCTGCAACGCCGCGAGTCATGTCGAATGATGGTGGAATAAATTTATCAGCGTCTGGTGTGTCTCCTCTCTTTTCTTCCTCTCTCGTGCTAAAGAATCGAGTCGTATTCGTATAGATGCAAGTCTTTCAATCGTTCCCGTCAAGAAGAGTGTTTCATGCTTCGCCTTCGCCGCTCATCCGATAGATAGATGTCTATTTATTATTCTGGAATGGAAAATATAATTGGATCTACTCCGAATCGTACTGAATCTCAAGTAAGGACTGAATAAATGAGCTGAAACCAGTGGCATCCTCAGGGACCAAGCCACTTTCGTGCGTGTCTGCCTCCATCATCGCAATCTCCTCGTCCCTCGACGTCCCCGCTGTGAAATTCAACCCGCGGCCCTTTTTGACGGAAAATTTGAGCATTTGCAGGGCTTCCATCAAATCAGGTGCTATGCGACTGCGGCTCAAGGTGTCGGTTTCGGCGCTGGAAGAGAAAACGCGCTCGCATGGGACAGCCGACCCTTGTATAGGTAAGATGTCGACAGCGAGCGCAAATATTGTGGGATGTCGGAGCTGATTTTCCTGATAACGATGGATCAGGCCAATTTTGTCAAGGAACCGAAGTAGAAGGCATACCTCCCAGTATCGCACAGACCCAAAGCCAAACGGGGGCTCCACGAAATACGCCGTGACCTCATCTTCCAAGCTTCGGTGACGCGCGGGCCGCGTTGGAGACTCCAGGCCAAGGATTTGGTCAGCCCAATTCGACCCTGACGGACGGGCAGGCGTATTATGAGGGTCGGATCGATAATGTTGAAGCTTGATGGCACGAAATGAGAACGAGTTTACAAGGAAAATAAAAAATCCTGACATACCTCGCGGATGAACAGCTGTTTGACAGTGCGAACACGTTGAGGCTGGTATTTTTCGAACCAGCTGAGTTTGACAGCTGGATTAAGAACTGAAAATGCATGAGTGAAGAGCGAGACAATACGAGATAATGAACTCACGCATAGATAAAATGTAAGCAGGGACATCTTCGACTCGTTCACGGTAAGTCGTTAATTTGTCGATTCCTTGCTGTATGATGTTGGCGGCCTCGGGATATTGAGTTTTCTGCTTCTCCCACTGAGAGATCATCGCCTCGAATGCAGGAAGTGCATTTCCGAGCGTGGGTGTCTTCTCTGCCGAGAGCTTCTGTTGAAATGCATGAGGTACCTAGGAAGAATGGTTTTAATGTAGCTACTGCAGCAGAAATAAGAGAACCGACCGCAAGGATGCGTCTAAATATGTCCAAGGCTTCCCACTCCTTGTCACTTAACTTGTATTTTACCAGGTCCGGCCACTGCGCGTCTTCGAGGAACTTGTCGATAGCCTAGCAACAGAGTTGAGCAAAATCTAGCAAGGAGGAGAATAATAGACATACCTTGCGAAGGAGAATCGCGCGGTCCATCATGAGAAGGGTCGAAGACCACCGAGTGTCGACATCGCGCAAAAGTTGGAGGTCTTTCTGTTGCAATGCCTTGAGCACTTCAGAAAAATATTGACGGCGTAGAGATGAGGCTCGAATCTAAACAGAACTATAACGCTATCAGGAAAAGAAAATCATGAAAGCGCTTACCACTCGCACGCTTGTCCGTATCGTTGCAACAGGATCGCGCGCAACTGCGTCCAAGAAGGTATACGGTTCTTCCCCAGCATTGCGATCGAAATCAGGCGCATCCGACGCGGCGAAGTCCATGTCAGTGATAGCGCTCAGTACGGCCTTACACGCAAGATTGACGATGTGAGGAAAGCATCTATAGAGTATTGAATTGAGCTATGAGGTAGAATGCAAGTCCGACTCACCGAATACGTCGGTTTACCATATCGAACGGTATATTGCGGGCGCGCAACTCCGCCGCCAGTTTCACCATGAAGGTGTCGTTGTTTGACGCATTGTCAAGCGTGACCCATCCAAGCTGAATGAATTGAAGGGTGAGTGAACTGTGGATTTCGAAATTGAAATAGGACAGCCTGCGTACCTTGTGGGTGATCCCGATACGATCAAGAATGTGCAAGAACGCCGTCGACAAATGTTCTCCGTCGTGGTGGCCTGGTACGCGTAAAAAGCCAATCAAGTCCGTACGGAGTTTCAGTGAGTATTGGGGGCCCGCCGGTGTGTCGAGAACCTTCGCCTCCAACCAATGCGCGGTAACAGCCATGAATGGCACCTTCTGTTTATCACTCCAGAGGTCCATGGTTGTCGAAATCTTTCCGATCGAAGCCTGAACGAATACGATCACGCAAGATATTGGAACAAGATTGAATAAAAACATACACCCATCTCGGATTCTAGGTGAGAGAGGTGCTCATCCCAAATTTCAATCACCCGCTTGCGTATCTTGGTTCGATGAGGGATGTCAGAATCGTTGAGTTCGGCGCGGAGCATCAAGAAAATATTGCGGAGCTGTTCATTCTCGATGACATTGATCGACTGAGACGCAATATAGTTTCAACGCAAGCCATGCCATACATGAAAAGAACTCACTTGATCATCGCTAACAATCCACTCTACAATTGCATCAACAAAGCCGTCCTGCGTAAATGGAGTTCGCTTCTTGTCGGATGCTGAAGTTGACCCGCCGTTGGTTGCTTGATTCTTGCGTTCGCGATACCCATTGACGTGGGGCGTAGCGTCTTTCGCGGTGATGGGGATCTTCAGCCGGTCGCACCCCTCGACCCATGCTTCCAGATGTTGTTCATAGAGATGTCGGCGCAACACACCAGTACTCGTTGACGAAGCAAACGGCTTTGGAGCGGTGGCACGCGGATTAACCGAATGACGCTGCCTAGAGATCAAAATCAAGGAATCAACTGAGGAATAAATGAAACGAAGCTCATGAATACGCACTTGCAAAATGCACAGTCGCGTTTTGACCCGTCTTGTGAATTCTCGAAAAATGTCCAAACATCACTCGCCTTTGCTACACCCCGAGCCCTTGCTCTGCCGCGAGGAGGAGGAGGCGGAGAGGCGTGGGGACCGGCGCGAGGCGAGTGGCGTCGTCGAACATGCGAAGGAGAGGCGGGACCCGGTGAAGGGCTTGGAGAAGTTGATTGCGGTGGTTCCGGAAAAAATTCGCCGTCATTGCGGTCCTCCCCGGCGGAATCTGCTGAAGTACCAGCAGCACCTCCGGAAGCGGGTTCGTCAGCGTCGAAGACGTCGGGAACGTGTCCTTGATAGATGCTCAAAATTGAGGGTTAAGAGTGGAGTGTGAGTTGACATACCAGCAGCAGGAGCTTGAGCGCGCTCTTCAATTGGATCTACGGCGGGTTCTGGCGGAGGGGCTGGTTGTCGTCGCCGGCGCGGCTGCCGAGGTGGTGGAACAGGAGCCGGAGAAGGCGTCTTGTCTCGGGCAGCGGGAGCGCGACGGGGGCGTCGAGACTGCCGAGTTGGCCTCGGTAGTTGCTCTATGGTCACGTCACAAGAGATTTGAGAATAAATTGACCACATCGGAGACATACCGTCTGCATTTGAGTGAAGAGACATTGGGGCGGTGGAACTGAAGATCGCTGAGACGCGACAGACTCTTATAATTCGGCAGTTCAGCTATCAGGGTCTTGATTACAACGAAATTCAGGGCTGAAGCCTGAGAAGAGCAATCATTTTACATGCAGGGCTCATTTCGAACAAGGTAGTGGTAGTGCTGAATCCGCTGGTGTCGACGCGAGATGTGGTGGAGAATTTCCAGCTAGTTTTCTAAGTTGCTTACTTGAGCGTTGTGCGGGCCACAAGGCCGAAGTACAGCCCTGACATGCAGAACTCAAAGCCAAATGCGTCCATTCTTATACTGAATCCACTTTATCGAAGAGTCCTTCAAAGAATATGAAGCGTTGATCAATCTTTAATTTCCGGTAAAAGCACAGTCCGGACCGCAGTGTCGAACGCGTGTAGTACAAAAATGAGATATAGCAGGTTCCAGATATGCCAGATGTCGAAGGAGATCCCAGGAAGAGGTCGATAACACGTTGAGAACATGCAGAGACACAGTACAGTGGTGGAGGTCGTGGAATGGGAGCAAGCTGTCAATGGCTGTCAATTGGCTGTCAAGCCGTGGCTGAGCCGCGCTTAAGCCGGCTTGACTCTGAGCCGAGGCACGTGGAGCCGCCTTTGCAACGGCTGGCTCAGCTCAGCTTAAAATAGCTCAGCTCAATCGGCTAGCCGGAGCCGAGCCGAGCCGCGGCAACACTAGGCTCAGCCCAAAATGGAGTGTGACATTTGATCACATGACGTAGGTTCCTTATGAATGAGCCCTTGAGTGGTTTTCATCTCATCTTCTTTTTTTCGTCGGGGCTGTGATGCTGTAGGATCCATTGACGGAGTAGACTTTGGTGTCGCCGATGGTGTACTACAAATGTATGTGGGCACAGTATATTGACCATCATAGTGGTCCCCAGGTGCTATATTGACTACGTAGTTCAATATCCCATTTGAACTACGTTGACTATGTACAGCTACTATATATCTAAGCGGGTGACTACGGCCCTGAGAGTTTTTCCTGATGTGACAGTCACGTAGAAGCAGCGTGACTTGATGCTAATGACGAGAGAGCTGGACTCATCAGGGAAAAGCAAATCCTCTGTAGCAGGGGGAGGCTCTGTAGCAATATTTAGCCTCTATCTTCTCCCACATATTCTTTTTTTGCCTTCAGGTGTGTAAATTTGAACCATTTTTGGACCTGGGCATTTTTTGAGGATTCCAACCTGTGTCATTTACCGCGCGGGCATAGGGTTGTGTAAATTTCCCAGACTGTGCGAATTCTAGCGACAAACCAGCGTGTATTTCCGATAATAATGTTACAGTATTATTTGTTTGGCAGTAATACTGGGCCATAATTCGAAGTGTCGTAGAAAAAACACGCACCCCTTCACAAATTAGCACACAAGCTGGTTTTGTTGATTTACACACCTTGAGGCATCAGAATATGTGCACAAGTATGGCTGTAATACTGGGGCATAATTATTTTGCGCACAGCTTTGTGAAAATTCGCACAGGTCGAGTGCAAATCAGCACAAAAATACACAGCTACCGAGGGTGCAGCAGAAACACACACCTTTTCGTGCAGAAAAAAAGGACACAGCGACATGTCCTGCAGAAACCCACACAGGCAGTAGTTGGCGGTCAAAATCGAGCAAGTCAAAGCGCTGACGGATCACACGGATCAAAAGAAAATCCTCCGGCATCACAAATCCGCTCACCAAACACACTCAGTGCCCCAAGTGAGCACTACCAGGTTTGTTTTAGACCATAATGATAGCTCTGACATTGGCAGGAGACAAAGCCACGCTTCCAACAGCTCTGCATTAATAATAGTACCTCATCTGTAAAAAGAATGAGGAAGCACTTGGTGGTATTTGCAGATTGCTTCTTCGTATTTATTTGGCTGGCCATGCAATATTCAGTTTTTGAAACCAAAGTCTACCCTCTCAATGTAGGCCATACATCTTCGAGGAATTATAACTGCAAAGATCGAAGACACATCACAAATATGCTCAGGCCATCACTTCGGCAAGAGCCAGTACATCGGCAATGTGACGAAACTTGAACTTGTGCGTTTTTAGTAACCTTCAAAGGTGTGCATTTTTTGTGGGGTGTGTATTTTGCGGCGCATGCACACACCTGTGTAAATTTTTTGTATAAGCTGTGTGTTTTTTATGCTAGGTTGTGCGTATTTTCATCGAAATTGGACATAATTATGCCCCAGTATCACCCCCAAAGGCTAGACCCATGGAGGGAGGTAGAGGTCGGCCCGGGAACAAGAAGCACTGCGTGAACTGGGTGCAGATGACAGCCTAGCAGGAACCGCGGAGAGTGCGGTTTGGGGAAGCCATAGCGCCAGGATGAAATTCGACTTGAAAAAGTCGCGACTGGAGAATCGGACGCCCCATGTCCGGATGTACTCCGGCGTTTTGAGATGTTCATCGTCAGCAGCAAAAACAAGCTGTCCGCAGTCAATACCCGGCTTATCCAAGGTCACTGCTGCTGGACACATGTCGCGATCGGGGAAGCTATGGAAACCATGACTTGCTGCCTGCCAGTCGTCACCAAAAATTTAAAAATGGGACCCGAGTTGTCGCAATGTGCAGAGGGATGGGCGAATGGCAGCGATAATAGCCGGAGGAACCCCTGTGCAACCTCACTGTGGTTGCAGAACCCCATGAATTTCCCATAGCCGGACCATGAATTCCACAATTCACGGGTTTATCTAGTGAATTCAGATTCATGGGGTTGTGACTTCACGTACCTGATTCACAAAATCAGAGTCCGCAATATGAACTACGTGAATTTCACTCGAAAATCGAATGAATGCATGTGTGTGAAAACTGCTCAGAAAGTTCATTCCTCGCTTCCTGGCAACTCTTGGAAATTCGCCCGTAAACCTCGTGAAATTCATGGAGTTAAAGTTGCCTCGAACGCGGTACATGGTTCTGGTCACCAGTACTGGTTGTGTTCCTAGTCAATTTACACACTTTGAGTACCGTAACTTAGTAATCGTTAGTAAAGACTTGTTGTACTCGTTCAGTAAGGTCAAGGGGGAACCGATCCGCGAAATCTACACTAAGGGTCGAAGTTTTTTTCTCAGCGAAATGGCGGACCCCCCACCCTTCTCAATTAGGGAATTCCTTTTTTGGTCAGACATCAAACGGCTTTGCAGCCCTTGATTCAACAAATTTTGGCTTGGAAACCCTGCATTTATAATTCTACAGTACTCTGATGCACTTATCTGAGGTTCTAGACCATGCTCGAGGTAAAGGAAAGGAAATCTTGCTTGCCCATCATTGATCACGCGGATGTTTACTGTATTTGGAAGTCCTTACCTCCTGCCGCTATTGAGCGACCTTTTAGCGGGAATGTGGTCAGATTGACTATTAAATCACTGTGAGTGAGATTCAAGAGCTTCTGGAGTCTCCCTCACGTCAAACACTGCTGCTGGTCAAGGCATTGCTATATTGGGATTGCTCGATGCGCAATCAAATTTCCCGATAAAGGAATAATGTACCCCCCCTCTAACTCAAGAACCACTGTGAGCCTCAATGTCAATGAAGTGGAATCTTACTCAGATTTTGTTCTAGTTTCATATTTTGAGGTTTATTAACTATCTGAAATTCGAGAGCCCCTTGAGTAAGGTAGGCGACAGTCACTTACAACGAGCGGTCACATGACCAAAGTGTGACACCCATTAAGCTCCGGCCACAAAACATCAGGGTAAAAAGTGGGACCTAGAAATGGTGTATTTGAGCAAATGCAAGACATCCCTGGTCTCAGAATTCAAAAATACTGTCTTGGGATGGAGCAGTAGACCATTCTTCCGACCCATTTTTTTTGAATGCAGAAATGAGTTTTACGGCGACTGGAGCCATCTTGGTTCGGGTCGATGGCGAAATTTGCCGCTTATGTAATGTTCTCACGCACCATATAGGGTAGGATCCCATCAATTACCGACAACCCGCTAGCACAACAGCATACACACTATACCGTGAACATTGGCTGCAGTGCGCAACATCTTGGGGCATCATACAACGGTGACCAGAGAAATCTCAGAAAACATATTCCTGTCTCCAGTTATGATTACATAATGACCAATTTTTTTTCGACCTCGAAATCGTTGAAATTGAGCAAAATCCAGCACGTTTTGTTTTCGTGTCGAGATTTTTGCCGCGTTACGCGTGACGTGACACGTCATGTGACCGCAAGGTTGCTGAGTTCGATGGAACAGTTTCTGAAACATGGAAATCCCAACCCACTCATGGTCTTTTTCGTGAACTTGAAGCATACTCTTTCATTTAAGCCAACTCCGGTTTGTTGTTGAGCCCCACTGAAAACACGGGCGCGGCTGATATCGGTTGGCCTCGGATAGGATCAATAAATGCACAAGTGACGTCACGGACGTGCGTCGTGTTGGGCTTTTCTCCCTTCCTTATGAATACATGAATTTCGTATCAGATTCAGAGTAGCGCAGAATATAGACTACATTCTACGCATTTCGAATTCTTTTGTAGCTCTGGTTCCTAGCGAGCTCTACTCTAGATCTCCGGCTTCCAACCACCCCGGTATATTTTACGGTGAAGCTAATGCTGCTTCAAGGTGCTTTCGCCAACGAAAACCACTCCACAAACTTCGCACCTCAGATGCACGGCTTGCTTTGCGTGCAGCATGATATGCTTACACAGCCCGCCTATTGTAACCCTTTTTTGTGGCGATTGAAGCTTACATTTATAACCAAGAGCAGTCCAGCCACATGTCGCCTTCTTTTCTGGATCATAGGCCACGTGCCTCTCCTTAACATGAGTTTGGATCTTTCCAAGAGTCTCTTGTCTTCCACAATTCGCCCAGCCGCACGTCAAGGTTGCGTCTACCGATACATTAGGTTTATTTGAAAAAAGCTTCCGGCTTGGTACCTGAATGCAATGAGCCATTTCTTGCTCCAGAACAAGGGGCAGTTGCTATGGAATCTGAGTGAGAGGGCTGCCGCGAACGACGTTGCTGAGAATAAGGTGAGAAGGATAGGTGAGATTGCGAGCGAGGCTGTCCCGGGGTGCTTGATACTTTAGACTGCCTAGCTGGTGACTCAATAGCTGACTGAGGACGTTCTAAACTGGACGAGAGTGAGCAAGAAGGCCACTCAGAGGTTCCTGCGGGAAATATGGGGGTGGGACGAGCGGGGACAATGTAGGCAGCGTTTTTGCGCTTGAGGCCGTTAATGGCCTTGACATGAGTCCGCGACCGAAGTCCAAACTGCAGCCATAGTTGAGAAAGCGGACGGCAAGGGAGGTGATTATAACTTACGCCGAGTGTGTGCATGAATTCGGCATTTCGCTGTAGTTTTGCCCATCCACCGGCTCGTCGAATAGGTCGTCAAACTCGGACCCGAGTACTACGGGAGGTGAGGACATGAAACAGGACGCTCATCCCTTGCATATTAGAGCTCAAGTAGATTCACCGGTCCTGAAGGGCGTCAGAAGTAAGTGGGTATGGGCAATCACCCCGAAAAGGATCGTGCGCTGACTAAGCAACTTTCCCACTGGTTTCGTGTCGATGCCTTGAAATACATGTTCCCCGCTTCATTCTGGCTGAGTTAGATAGTTTGCAATGTACCCTAGTATCATGAAAACTGATTCTGGCTTAAACCTGGTAGAAGTACGCAAAATCCATTGAAACTCGGGATATTCTTTGTCGAGACAAGAAAAGCACTGTCTCCTCATGACTGTTTTCACAGCATTTTATTATGAGCCTCAAGCAGCGATTCTCTACTTGTATTGAGTGTTTCGGCTTGATTCAGCGCGAGACGCGTTTGTTTGTCTGTGTTTACAACGCGTCTCGAGGAACGACTTTGGCGCCAAAAACTGACCTCGGAATTGTGCGGGGTGTTCCAGCTACAAGCGGGAGCGCGTCAAGCCCGCCACCCTAGGCAAGCCCAAAAATATCTCGCAATTGTCATTCAAATACGATGACACTATCTCGACGAGTACAAGGTGGTCACAGTATTCGAGAAGCAAACCAAAAGCAGCAAAAAGTCCCCATCGTCACGGAGTGGGCACTCGTGCAGTTCATGCGCGAGTCCGCGGATCGAGGCTTCCCCCTCATCCTAATGAGATCAACGAGGGGAAGAGGGCGAAGGAAGCTGGGAAGGAGAAGAAGAGGGTCGAGCGGGAGCGAAGGAAGGAGCTGCGAGCAGAGATTGAGCAGGAGTGGGCTGAGATGAAGCACCAGCACAATGCTGCGGTCGAGAACTGGACTTCCGAGTGCTCCAAGCTGCAGGAAACTGGTTTGAGGAAGAAAGACCTGCCCCCGAAGCCGAAATTGGGCAAGAAACCGAAGCTGCCGGTCGTGGAGGATGAGGACGAGGACGAGGAGGACGAGCCAAATGAGAAAGGTGACGTGTGACATGCGTTCACCAAGGAACCGGAATTGTGACATTTGGGATCAATATTTTGTTTCGATCGTCGTACTACATTTCAAGTTAAAATTGGCCATAGCTTTATGGTATATCTACTTGTTGTATCTTCTAGTAGTTGCCTGAAGAACCTTGGAATTTTTGCGATACATTTGCTGGGCAGAGATCAAAAACATCAAAGCTGATCACCATCGAGCCTTACTACACTGTATCTACAAAACACTGGAGCGCTCCGAAAAAAAGTTCACACAACGGTTTTGACAGCTCCTGCCTAATTCGGCCAGCCCGCTCCACTCTCTCCAACGACACTCGCCCTTTCATCACTAGCTGCTCCTGAAACGTCTCTCTCGCCTACCATGCCCTACAATACCTTCCGCTACATCCCTCCTGCACACAAGCGGCTCATGATTACCATGGCCGCCTAGGCTGCAACACGAGGTCGCCCCGCCCTGACGCGCCAGCCGTCGACGCAGTGGATCCGGCAGTGCCTACCTCATATGGTAATTGACGTCATCGCGTCAATGGGAACTTTTTTTCGGAGCAGTGTTTTGTAGATAACTGTCATAGTATACTATTTTGTTTGTAATGGTCAGAGGAATTGCGAAAACATTGATTTGGGCAGGATCTACAATATTGATCTCAGGAACTAGGACAGATCAGGAAAATTCCTCTGACAAATACATATAAAATCGCAAACAACATCAAATGGCCAAAAGTCCAATGGGGGTCATGTATTTACTTATCGAGGTAGGTTTTGGGCGAAAACGGGGCTGCCATTTGGCGGGGCTTCCAAATTGGGACGAGAATGATGGATGTCACCGGGTGACGGGGCGTTGCCCACCAACTTAGTAAGGCTCCAACCGGTTTTTGTTGGGTTTTTGCAAACGTTTCAAACTGTTTCAAGTTCTTAGTAAGTTAAACATATATGTACGACATATAATTTCCAACGAAGCTCGGCCAGTTATAAGGTACACCCCATCCACCCTCAACGAACATCACATGACATTGCCTTTTTCGGACTGCAGTAAAACCCCTCCGTTCCATACCTTGTAGTGCGAATTTAGCAAAACCCTTCGACCAAATCCTCCATTTTGTTCCTATCTTTATTTCTTTCACTTGTGTCTAGATGATTTTGTTGGATATCGACACCGGGGCAGCGTGTTGAACGCGGATCTACGGACCGTCTCGGCTGGACGCCAATATACTTCAACAGATTTACGAGGTATTGAAAGACGAGTTCCCGATTCATGACACTGATGCCAAAGGTGCTTGAGAGTGACTCTGATCGTGACACAGGGTAACGGAATCTTGTTTGTGGAACTCGACCTCAGAAAGGCTCGCTATAAGTAGCCTTGAAATTTGGTTGAGTAACATGTGTACAATAAATTTGGTCGAAGGGTTTTGCTAAACTCGCACTACATACCATGAGCGGTGGATTTTCTCGTCGACTGTGCGTCATAAATATCTACAATTGCAAGGTGGTGGTAGCTGTGTCAAACTAGAATCCTAACCTTTGTCAGTGACTCGACTCACGATACAGACTACGCAAAACAACTGTCAGTGAGATTCTCATGGTAGTTGGTAAGAATTCGTACCATCGGAACGAAAATTATATAAATTGTTCTCAGTCTTGAAAGTTTCTCGGCGTCATATCTTCTAAACCTTTGGAAAAGACTGTCAAGGGTTCTGGGGGAGGTAGTAGGATCGAGCACGATGAAAGAACGAGTCGTTGGCTTGGGACACGCAAAGTTTGGAATGAGAGTTTGTCGCAGAACCCCGTGTTAAGAAAGAAATAGCCCTGTAGCCGCATTGTAGCGTAGTTTGATCAAGGCAGTGGAAGACCCGAAACCGTTTGCGAGCACATTGACGCGCTTTGGCGCGTGGGAACGCGTGAAATTCTCCGGAGTCTTCGAACGTCCTGAGAGTTCCTTGTACTTCATCGTACAAACACCGGATTCATTGAGTCGGAAGGCATCGCAACAGACGTTATCTTCACTTTCTTGAGTTCTCGGTCATTCGAGCATTGTTGACCCTTGCAGTTCAGCGGTTTGAGCAAGTTTCCTGATAATAAGGGCTGGTGACGTGAGTTTATTTGGTCTTGAACACCGTATTGAACGGCGAAGAAGGCGGCGTAGGGTTGTCAGAGTAATTAGAACGGTTAACGATGTGAATTGTCGGCGGCAAGCAAGCTTCAAACGCGTAGATGAGCAGGAAAGAATGAGCAAACAGCTGATGAGAAATAAGCCTTTAACGCGGGGGAAACACCCGAATTGCCTCTTCTTGCTATTGTACAGCACTCCCATCCATTCTGGAGACTGGAGCTTACTAGACTGCTCTAACTAACTTAAAACATATGTACCGAGGTCTCTATATGTTGATCTACAACTTTGTGGGCTGAGAGAAATTCCGTCGAAAACGACGACGCGTTCGCGTTGTTGGTGATTGTTTGGATTGCATCATGTTGTGCTCTCACGCGCCTTTCTTCCCGACTACCACCATCGTCTGCCTCAAACCACGCCCGGAGCTCTTGCGTGAGTCATTTTCATGCTCAATCTATTCATTTCTCTTGGTCTGCGCTGCATACGACTCCAACCCGGGACCCAGCAGCCAAGAAGCGGACCACATCTCGAATGATTAGAGAGGTTGTGCGAGCGACCCAGGTCGCTTTTTAACCGCTCAGATCTCCGCAGCGATGAATACCAGGTGTGAGCTCCAAGCGACCTAGAAGAGTATTGTCCTGGGACATTCCTAGGTCGCTGGGGTCTCACATCTGAAACTGCTCGTTGTGGAGATCTAAGCGGTTTAATAGCGACCTGGGTCGCTCGCACAACCTCCCTATTGTAACAGTCGCTGAATTCTTCACAGTTTGCACCTTTTTTCATTCACTCAAGCGTAGCTGGACTTGCCTATGGTTGGAGGGACTCTGCAGAATCTATTTTACATGCACTATAGAGGGTAGGAGGTGCGTATTCAGTATATTCTTACTCTCCATTTGCCATTCTCACTAACGACTTGTATAGAATATCAATTTCTATGGTCTCCGACTACTGTACTGTTGGCAAAATGGTCGCCTCGCCTCCCCGCCTGGATCTGCGACATTCTTCGTTACGCACCTAAATGCGTTCCGTGGCACAGTGCAAAGGGAATTCACCGGGGAAGCACATTGCGGCCACAGTGCGTTGGTTGCTGATGTAGACTGAAGCATAGGGTAACTAATCGTCTCTATTAGAACCCAAGAAGCCAATCACTTGGCTGTTCTCAGTTACAATGCTGGTATAGGCCACATTGTTGGCGTCCTTGACCGTCCGGAATCCGGTATGTTTCGTGTATTTTTGCAGCAGCAATCGCGTTCTGACACCAAGAAAGAAGCCCTCGAAGCCGTCACCATCGTCGAGACCCCCGCCTCTCATTGTTGTCGTTGGTGTTGTTGGCTACGTCGAGACTCCCTGTGGCCTGCACATCCTCGCCGCTGTCTGGGCATTCACCTTTCCGACGAGGTCGAGCGGAGATTCTACAAGAACCGGTACCGCTCAAAGAAAAAGACCTTCGCCCGGTACGCCAAGAAGCGAAGTCGTTCGCGTCCTCACACACCCAGATCCGCAAGACGGATCTCTCACAAAAGACGGCGCACCACCGCACGGAGCTCAACAAGAAGATCTACCGCATCGGTCTTGCTTCTGACGACGCCAACGCATTGACCGAGTCCGACGTGACGAAGAAATTCATCACATCAATGGGTGGCTTCCCGCATTACGGTATCGTCTCCTGATGCTCAAGGGCTCGATACCTGGAACCAGGAAGCGTGTCATCACCATCCGCAAGTCGCTAATGGTACACACGTCGCGTCGTGACCTCGAGAAGGTCCAGTTAAAATTTCATCGACACATCGTCGAAGCTCGGTGTATGTCTTTTTTTCTATGTTAAGGTTTCTCAGTGTTATCTGACCACTTTCCTCGTTCCACAGCACGGTGCTTTCCAGACGTTCGAGGAGAAGGCGACGTTCTTGGATGTCCTCAAGGTCAAGTCGCAATAAAGGCCATGTATGACTTGATTCTCTCTTTTTTTATGACGGAGGCTCACATCCGCATCTACGCCAGCCGCCGCCGCGTGGGGCCATCAAGCATCTATGCTATCTCACTGTCGTGTTTGGTGTAGTCCTTTGCGCGACTTCGATCATACGATCGCCGGCCGACTCTGAGTTGGCAAAGAGAGGGTGCTCCTCCTCTTCTCTTGCAACGATGGGCATCCCAGATTATTGGAAGGTGCGCCGTCTCCGTTGCCTCTTTGCCGTCAATTGATGTGTTTTCACTCTAGCTTGTCAACGCCGCCTCAGAAACGATCTCCCTCAAGCTGCTCGCTGCCAAGGGGGGGACACCTGGTGTACTGTAGCGCTTTGTATGACTGAAACCAATTTTGGACCGTTACAGGCTGAAACGGCTGAAACAGCTTACAAATCACCCTTTTAAGGAAGGTGACTTGCCATATATAGGTGATTTGTCAGCAGAAACAGGCCTCCGTTACGCGTTACGTTTCAGTCATACAGAAGGCTACAGTATTCAGAGTTGGCATTGATGCATGGTGCGTTCCACAACAGAGTAGCCAGTTATATCTGACCCTCTCTGATAGCCTATGGATCACTCAATGTCAAGCCGTGTTCCACAAGCCGCGCCATGCTCAGATGGGGCGCAATCCTGAACTCCGTGCGTTATTCTACAAGGCAGCTGCTCTCAACGCAGCCGGAGCAGAGGGGGGTGTTCGTGTTTGATGGCACTCACAAGCCGCTGGAGAAGCGTGGCAAGCGAGTGAAGGCGAAGCCTCACTGGCTCATTGAAGAGTTCCAAGAGATGGTCAAGAAGATGGGATTTCATGTTCATCAGGTATCTAAATCCCCCGATTCAGCGACGACTTTTTTTCACTGATGAATCTCTCAGGCACCTGGAGAAGCCGAAGCTAAACTTGCGCGTCTCAATTACATTGGATGGATCGACGCTGTTCTGACCGATGACGGCGACGCTGCACTATTCGGGGCAACATGCATCATTCGCAGGCATGTCTTATCCTTACCATAACGAGTATTAGCCTGACACCACTGAGCAGCTTGGATAAGAAGAACAGGGATAGTGTGACGATATACGCATCGACGGCTCTGGCAAGTCATCCGAGTGTCCAGCTCACCCGAGGCGGTATTTTCCTTTTGGCTGTCATGCACGGTGGTGACTATGATACTGTATGTTCTTTTTTTCAGATCGACGCGTATGACTGCTGATTCCACCTTATAGATTGGTTTGCCCAAATGCGGAATGGGACTCGCGCATGGACTTGCGCGCTGCGGCTTTGGTGACGCGCTGCTCGGCGCCACACAAACTATGAACGACGCCGATTTGAGCCAGTTCCTCGTTGGCCGGCGAGAGGCTGTCCGGGAGGAATTGGCGACTAATGCTCGCGGCTACCTCAAATCTAAGCACAAGTTGCTTGCGGCTCAGCTCCCCGACACCTTTCCGAGGATCAATATCTTGAAACAGTACGCCATTCTTGCCGCCCAATCCTGACGAATGGGTCGTCAAACTCCCGGCCCTTCCTGAGCTAGGCTTGTTTGTGAAGAGCAAGTTCGGATGGAAGCCTACCGACATCGTTGATAAGTTTCGGCGCCTCATCTTTCCTGGACTGTGTGTCAGGCGCCTCAATCTTGTACGTCTTCTGTTTTATTTCTCACATCTATCTTTAACAATGCATTCATCCAGCCGTTTGATTTGGACCACCATCTCCACCAGCACATTGTGCTTGGGCGCATTAATGATGAGCACCTGGGGCTATCATCATTCCTCAGCATCCTAGCGCGTCGGGAAATGCAGCCCGGGCTCATCATGTACCAGCTGAAGGTCGCCGTCAACATATTGACCCGCCAAGTGCTGTTGCGGCTGGGTGCTCCCGCCTCCGCTGCAGGCTCCTCTAGCGCCACCATTACTCAGTGGTTTTCTCGTCAAGCTGTTGAGCGGTATTTCCCTGTGATGGTGCAACGGTTCAACAACAATATTGTGAGTATTATCTCTTCGTTTAGCAGTTATATGAAACTGAGAGCTGTTAGAATACCTTGCCGTCATCTTCAGCTCCCCAGCACTGTAGTGTTCCTCCGTCCAATATGCCCGTCAAGCATTCCAAGCGCCGCCAAGTTCCACCGCCCCAGCCCCACGGCCGACACGTTGGATTTGTTGATCTGACGCTCGATGATAACGACAATGCCGATGTGACACCTGGTCCCGCTGCTATGGAAGTAGATATCATTGACCTAACGTAGTCGGGAATTCTTACATCCTTATACGGTACTCAGTGTCGCGTAGGTGGAATCGGCTCTCACGTAGCTTCATGTACTTTTATTTTCCAAATTTAAAATCATGTTAACCGAGACAAATGGGCCGACCCCTATGAAACAAAGCTTGCTCTTACTGCGTTCACCGACTCCTGCTTGCTGCACTCTGCTCGGGGCTCTGCTACCTCCATTGATGCCTAAAGCACCGAAGGCTACTCGGTCAAAGAAGACTGCGACACAAGATGCAAAAACCCTCCGAGCAAAGAAGGCGGCAATGCAAGATGAATTTGGGAGAGCAAAAAACACAAAGAATAATTACAAAGGCTATTACGACCGGGGTATTCGTATTTTGAAGGATATCGTGGCCGAGCGAAGAAGTCAAGAAAAGAATAGCCCAGGGAGCTTGACAGACGGTATCGACACAAATCTTCTTGCAAAGGCATTCACTGGGAAGCCCAATAAGCATTCACGACTCACTGCTTGCGACGTGGCGGGGCTCAGTACCGCTTTATGTTTGCCCCCATGGGTCAACGTTGGTCGCTGAGTATCATCCGATGGTGGGGAGGATGGGCAGTAGGAGAGCAGGTATTTTTTTCCCGCTCTGTCACTTTTCTTTCCTTTCGCCTGACTGAGTTAATAGGTTGATACGCTGATGCGCTACTTGTTAGACTCACTCCATAGTTATGAGATTGGCCACGGCGATGCCCTGTACCCATTTCGCACCGAGCCAGATAAGAGCTTCATGGCTGAACACAACAAACAAATCTTGACAAAGCTAGATGGACTTGTGTCTCAGGGTCAGCGAGGAGGCCAATCGGATACACCAGCCGTAGCCACTCAACTGATGGAGCTCGCTGGGTTATTGCAGCGCACAAGTGTCTCTTCTCAGAGTCACATCATCTCCGCGACGACATCGTGTGTCAATCAAGTGTCAATCATTCTCTGTCTTGTGCCACCTCCATCTCCGGTCCAGAGGCTCCCTCTCTCCAGCAACTACCCTCCGGTAATACAAGCAGCGACGAGGATCCAGATACTGGCATCACTGCGGTTCTCCCAGTCTCCGGAGCAATCATTCCCGCTGTCGGTAGGGACTGCGACGCATGGAAACGGGCAATCGCCCAGTGGTATCACGGCGATCCATCTCAAGGACTTCACGTTCCTCTCAAAGATTGGCCTGCGAGTTGGCATACGGGGTCGATGCGTTTGGTGACAGGCACTTTGTATTTAAATCGGAAACTTTTGGCTGAAGAATATGAGAGGTGCGTTGATTCTTCTCTGATTTTCTTCGACTCAGTCTCATACTCTACAGTTTTGGCTGTGATAATCAACGCTTCATGGAGGCATACCCAGAATGCCAAAAGATAACCTCGCTGCTTACTGCAATTCGTCGCCAGAAAGGACGTGCTCGACGCTCGTAATGGATCAGCATAGCTGTCCCTGAAAATATTGCTCCGAAGTATTCATATTCATATTTACTATGCTCTCCTTCTCCTCCCCTCCCTACTCTACTTTACTCCTTATACTGACTCGTACGTCTGTCCGTCCTAACTAGCTACCATATCACCATTACATATATTGCATATATTGTCAATATTCTCATTATATGTTATACTATACTGCTCCTCCCTTCCTATTGCTTATATATGAATACAGTGTGCCCTTCCTCCGAGTCCTCTGCCCACTAGACAGTAGAAAGGGCGGAGACGAGATGCTACGTCCCCACGCCGAATGTGTAAGTGGCGACTGCCTTAAGAGGAAGGTGGTGGCTGTGTTGATTGTATCATTAGTAAACCTCCGGGGATCAAGTTAAACAGCATCAAGCGGTGTCAAAGCTGTACGATAACGTTGTAAATTCTAGGAACTAAGTCAACTCTTGGCTCATTCATCATGCCTGTGTGTGTCTCGGCTAGACATAGCCAAATGATCCTACGTGATCCCGGCACTTTCGACTGATCCTACCTGTCAAACTCGGCTGTTGCCGTGTGAGCACGTCTCCAACAGTTCAACTCACTTTCCCCTAGGACAGAGCCACTGGGAGGTCCAGATGTACAAATTAAATATGTAAATATACGCTATTAAATGACTGATGAGAATTCTTAATTCATCTTTTGACTTGGAAAGTTTCGGCTCAAATTGAGCTCGAAACTGGGGCAACAATGGTTCATGGTGCAATGGGCACACAATATTCTGTAAGGATCAATTGAGGCTCAATTAGAGGCTCTCAGATAGAATCTAATCATGTGCATTTCACAGTAAATTTGTACATGTACACAGAAATGCCAACAACTTGTGATAACAATTCTTCCTTGTCAACTTGTCAAGCGAACATTGCTTCGAATCCTTTTTCAGATTAGGAGACAAGTCTAAGTAGAGGCAGGGAGTGAGCTCAGGTAAATTGAGCCAGATAGTTTATTACTGACCTGCACTCAGTTTTTGAATGTCGGTCTTGAAACTGGCCTCGCAGCGCCGGCAAAAATTCATTGAGGTACCTGTTTGTCTAATTTGACCACGTAACAGGTACCGGTCAGCGCACACCAAATTTAAAAGTATACCTGCGGCCGCGTCTGAACACTCTGAACTGTTGAAGTAGTGTTCGGGTTGAACTCAGTTGCCAAGAAGATCCTAAGGCTCCAACCATTTCCGTTTGCAAACGTTTGTAAACGGTAATATCCGTTTTCGTTTCCATTTAATTTGCTCGAGGTCGGAAACAGTTTGTAAACAGTTTGTAAACGGTTCAAACGGTTGGGCTGAAGGAACTGCCTTTCAGTACACAGAATTTTGCAAATGGTAGTAAAATTCACTGATATTTCCACCACAAAGTTCCATAGACCAGTCTCTGCTCCCTGATCATGATGATAGCTCATTACTTGCAGCTTGTGATGCTCAACCTTTGTCCAAATGAGGAAACTGGACGACTTCTGGGCGCGGATTTGGGGTCTCATATTGGCTCGGGTCCCATGTGAGGACATCTAGGGGTTGCTGGGGTGATAAACGCGAGAAGGAGGGGAACAAAACATGCCGACTCACCTCTAGGTACCCCCAATTCGACCACTCCAGAAATTCATCCGTTTAAAACAGTTTTAAACTGTTATAAACTGTTTCCTAACCGTTTCCGTTTGATTTGCCAAAGTTCGCAAACGGAAACTAGATGGTTGGAGCCTTAGAAGATCCGGAGATGAGAATGGCGAGCAAAATGCAGTTCAAGCCTTGTATTGAGGCTTGGTTCAGATGTGTATTGGATAGTATACAGCTGAAGAAACTGTGGACCAGAGACGTTGAAAGTTTTGCTAATTTGCAGTTTCCTAGGCTCAGATACACTGTGCAAAGTATACATCATGAAATTCATGCAAACTGTCATGAATTTCAGGTTTCATGATGTTTTGTCATGAAGCACACCATGAATTTCAAGGGGGGTTTCATGATGCTCAGAAGCTCATTTTTGCAAGATTATGAATTCATGACAAAACATCATGAATTTTCGTCATAAAGAACCGAGCGATTTTTTCTGGCTAAGTCCACCAAGAGTTAAGTGGGTAGGGTGCTAATATCAATAATAAAGCCAATAAATGGTATCAGTCGGTCTCTGGTCTCTATCAAGTGCACACTGCTGAAAATTAGAAACAAATGAGGAGAACGGGGATGAACAACAAAACTTGATTTAAATTATTTAATCTCCGCAGCCACAGACATAGGACATAAGCCACTATATTGTGTACTTCAGCACTACTTATAGTATCAAACCCTTCGAAGTAGATAAGCACTACAATAGAAAGCGTAACAAAGTTGTTACATTTTGACCATTTTCCCCGCCCAACCTTGATCAAGACCTATCAAGCAATATCAGGCCGTCAAGCTTGATCAGTGTTTATAAGGCTTTTTTGGACCTTATCAACTGACCCCTGCCTTGACAGCCTGATCAAGCTTGATATTGGTATATTTGGCCCTATCACCCAATTTCGGATTTTCCGACACAATAACGAATGATACACTCTCGCAAGGCACCAGTATTATACACCTTACAGACTGTGCCAGGGGTCTTAGAGGGTTGCCGTTCTATCTAGAACCGAGTATATAGGCAAAACAAAAACGAAAACGACTATATATAGAATGGCCGAAGATGGGTCGGCAACCCAAGTCAGAAACGAGAATGAAGGATCGGCACGGAAACTCGACAGGCTCTTCATTGCCATCAAGAGCAGTCTATCATGTTTCTCTGCGATGTTCTACCCTATATCCTGCTGCGCACTGCAATTAAACACGGCGATGTTGGATTAATGGAGGATTTAATTTCCGAGATGTTGTACCGCTTCGTGGGCGGAAACAACTCAAAGTACCAGATGCTTGAGCTGCTCCAAGGGTTGAATCGGGAATGGCCACGTGAGCTTGGTGTGTGTTCATTTGCTCAGCCGTGGATTGGATAAGCTGATATATTGCCGACTCAAACAGTGACTTCATACGCTTAAAGTAATTGTTGAGTGATCAACAATACTGGTCGGCGAGAAGGACACATGCCAGTTGACGAAGCTCAAGAAATGAATATACTTAAAGGATATCAAAGTACGCCGATATGAACTTGAACAGCATTTAAACAGATAAATTCTCAGGTCACACACCGCTCGGAAGGACCGAACATTGACTGGGACTACCTCAAAAAATTGCACCCCGCAATTCATGTAATTCGGTCAGTCACTTCACACATGGAGACCGAGTTCAAAACACGGGTTCGTGGCTGGCGACATACAATTCTGAAACGAGAAATAGACATACAAGGGCTTCAGAAGTGGTATCGTGCATCGAGAACCCACAAATTTGTTGCTAATCGGAAGATGGCCGCCAAAAGCGATGGCGATCGGCCGACTGAGTTTGTCACCAAAGGTTTCACCGCTTTGCAGACTGGGAAGACGTTGGAGAATTGGATTGAGGGCAGGACTGTTGAGCAGGCTACTCATCAAGATTGGGATTCACAAACCGAGAGCTCTGAGGTGAGTCAGTGATTCAAATTATTAATTTTGCGGGGTTCTGTACAAGTACGAATACGAAGGGGGATAGTAGGGATATGGTGTCCATCGTGTAGTATGTGGTGTGTGGTTAGGGGCTGTCGAGAGCCAAGGATTTATAGACGCAGGGAATTTTTCGTCTCGGATGGAGCGAGATTTGGGTTTGGATTTATTGGCGGGAACGAACGGCTCATCTGGGACATGTACGGAGTCGGAGAAGGGTATAGATAGGGATGAGAATATTGGGAGGTTCGTAAGGGTGTGAGTGTCAAGTACGGCGTAGCAGACAGTCACAATGTAATCTGGAATATTGCGTAAGTCCTAATGCCTTCTTAATTCATAAGATCTCACCAGCGGGACACAGGTATCCATTCTTCGCCTGAAACACACGATAGCATCCATAATGAGGCTCTATAACACGGTAATTGGCCAGCGCATCAGCAGCGGTGACATTCTTGTCAACCTTGACGGCGGTATCCGTGCCCCTGAGAAGGAAAATAAATCTGAGGTATTGTGCCGTGAATTTTAATGAAATCACCAGGGCGAGGCTGGAGATCAGCCACAGCTGTAGCTGCAGCCTTCTGATTCGCGGCAATCTCCCTCGGTTTATCACTACTGTCACCGGTGAGACTGGTGGGCAGGGCTGAGGAACTTGAAGCAGCGTTGGAGGCCTAAACAGGGCTAAAAAACATGTATAGCTTTGCGACCGGACTGAACGGACTTACCTGAGCTTGCGACTTGCCAGTTAGTACATAAAAGAGTAGCAAACTGAGGAAATCGGTAACCTCAACCTCTGTCAAAGACATGGTATTCGTTCGAACGCTTTTGTTTTCCATTGGGTCCTGCTCATCCCTATCTTCACCAGCTGGCTTTTCCTTTCTGGGCACGACAAAGTCTTTGACCTTACCGATGACCATCTGGCTGTTAGGCCCTGTGAAGCCGGGGCGACTGATTCTGGCAGTCGTGTCCGCTAATCAAAATATTCAGCAACTGGAGCGTCAATTATGAAAGGTGAGGCCTGTGAGGACTTGCCCTTACTGTAATAGGAGACATGTTCGCGAGAACGACAGGGAGCACATCTCTCAAGTCTACTTCACGACGAACAGCACCGCTGGCCGCCGTAGTCTTCGTGATCTTCATGTGGCCTATGAAGGTTTCCATTGGAGGTGCGGTCGGATCTGCCGTGTTGGTCATCAGAACAAGGACTGAAGGGCGATTCAAAACATGAGTAAGTCTGTTTGGGGTTCAGGTAAATCAGCAGTTGCTGGATTGTTGATCAACCTCAGTCTCAGGCTTTTCATTCTTCTCCTCGTCACTGTCATCCTCGCTACTACTGTCAGAAGAGATTGGTTTCTCTGGCTTGTCCCCCAAGTCACGCTGCTCTTGGACCTCCCCAATTAAAGAGAGAGAAGAAGACAGGCGAAGACCTCCACTTTTTTCCAGACTCGTTGGTTGGAATGAGAAACTTTGTCGACAAAAGAAAAAAAGTTTATGTACCAGGGGACTTCGAAAACCGACGGCGGCCGCCGCCGACCGTGTCTTATGCGGGCATATAACTCGAACATCCGAGGTGAGTGAGCTGGCCGACTACGCACGCCATCCCACTCACAATGTAGTTAGCTTCTCGAACAAAGTCCATTTTGGTGAGTGTCCACTTTCGGTCCACTGCACTTTTCCTCCCGACGCTCGAACTCTAGGTGAGCATGCGTCCCATATGCATTTTTCTCGGCCAAGATCTGACTCTCTTTTTTGCACAGTGGTGGCCCTATGATAGACAAACATACGATGAGTTCGGCACTCCGGGTCCGATATACTTTAAATTAAATGAAATACTCCTCTGTTACTTCCAAGGTATTTTTCCCTGTTACTTCCCTTTCCCAAAAAAATGAAGAGTTCTACCCCCACCGTAATCATCTATGTCCTGTGTCTCCTATCCAATACATTGCTGGTCATTGTATCTATAATGTTTGCAGGTCGATTCCGTATGTTCATTGTTACCTGTCTCATGAAGCCCGCACATGAATATCTACACAGGCGACTCTCTGTCTGCAGCTCTCACAGTCGCCCTAATTTTGGCGGTATTCTCCTCTACCTGCATTTGCGTCGCAATACCAATTCTGTGCTTGCGCATACCTTCTGATTTGATCTGTTGCTCATAATTTCTTTCTAGGCTGCGTAAATTAACGAAGAATCGGCCCATACAGGGCCTATATTTTGTGAATGTGGTCCACATCGGTCTCAGTATTGCGACAGGTCTTTTCCTTCTCGTCGAATTATACACGAAATCGCCACTTTATGCGGGCCCCGAGCAAGCTATTCTTTGTGTGGGCCTCGTTCTGTCCTTAATACTCGAGACGGGTAAGTACGCATCTTCTGGGTTCATTTTGATACGAAGCCTCACTCGTACTGCTCTAGGCGGGGAGTTATTGCTACACCGTCATTTGAAGCCAGCGTTGCCAAAAATCTCGCTTCCAAGCAGGGATATATCAGGAGTGGTGAAAGAGGGAGAACATTGCGAGTGGGAAACCATACCAATTTAACTTGCCAAAGGCATACCAAACATGAAGTAGGATAAAACATATTAGGGCCAGGTGTGACAAGTCGCAGTCCCAATTTGGTGATTGATACTGTCACGTCAGTTTTCATAACCGCGGCACGGTCATACCGGCTGTGCCTTCTCTCTACAGCGGTACTAATTCGACTAGCGCTGTGTAGGAATCAACGTGTTATATAACACGTACTTTATAACACTGTTATTAACATGTAAATTACATTTCTCACAATTGAGGTCCAGAATCACCTGTTATTTATGTGTTAGGAAGGGACCCCTGCGGTGCCTTGGATAGCACTTTTGCAGCTTGATTTCGCCCTTGGGATGCTGAGAATTGAGTCCAAAATTGCTCTCCTCTGCCCAGAAAGCGTCGAAGACAAATCTGAGGCAAATTCCAGTAAAATCAGCTGAAAATCGGGTGGGAAAAAATTTCTGGGTAGGCTTACGTCATGTTATCAAGCCTGTTATTAACATACCCATGTTAAATAACCAGGGGGGGTGGTTTGAATCTCACATTTCTCACAGCCCAGATTTTGATTCCAACACAGCGCTAAATTCGACCGGTTGTTCACTGGGTGTCACCCGTCACCCAAATTGTTCACTGGACAAGTTGTTTACAACACGTCAATCACATCAAAATTACCATATATGCTGGGCCGGCATTGCTCGGCACATGCCCACATGCCGGCCGGAGATTTTTTCGATTTTCTTGCCCTTTTTGGACCAAAAATCTCGGTGTCACCCGTCACCAAGTTCAAAGCGGCTGGGCCAGTAACATGTTGGGTATGTGGACAATAGAGAGGTTGCGCAAAAGCCATACGAGCCATCTGGTGGCTTTTGGCGTGTGCGCAGCCGATGGCTCCAATGGCTGCTGATCTTGGGCATTCTGTTTACAACTACATCAAAACCATCTGTGCTTATCTAGATAAAGCCCGGTGATGAACTGCGGACCTTCATGACGGGCAATACCCAGACAGTGAGGGAGAGACCACTCAAGCAGAGAAACTGTTGTTGATGCCATAAATTAATCGTGAATTCTGGTGATTTGGGGAAGCCCATGACAGCTACTACACACTGTGCGGATATGTTGCATACAATATAGGTATGATGCTTGAACGTCCAAGAATTAGGAGCCATATGCTGCGCACACGCCCAAAGCCATCTGGTGGCTCGTATGGCTTTTGCGCAAACAGGTTAATGGTCCACATAGGAGGGTAAGCTTGCTTCAGTGCTTGGAATGCATACCGTGAACTTTTCAATATCCTGGTTGAATATAGTCTGTATTTTGCCACGGGGGTGATGCACGGAGGTGGGGATAATGCCGTAATGTACGGATTGGGAAATAGTTCCCAGACGCTATTCGCCTTATACCACAACAGCGCTCATGTTCTAGCGCTTCAGTTTTGAGGTAGGTGCTCGGATTAACATTGCTGAACAGATGTTTGAAGTTTTCACTCGCAGCAAGAGGAATTGATGATTCCGCTGGTTGCCGGCGGCCAACTCACCAAATTCCAATCTCCCTCAATTTTGGCCCATTTCTTTCGATTCAAGTGAGTAATATTATCAGATTGAGTCGTTAAAGGTACTACACAGAGCAGAATAATCAAGAACACGTAGCAGAATGCAAAACGACGCGACTGATTCAAATTGATTCAAATCATTACGGCATTACGGTCACCTCCAATCGCTGACGCCAACAAGTTGACAGACTACAATACACCGAGGACCTATGTATTGTAGCGTCTGTTTACAAGAGACTAGGTTGAATACGTCTATAGTTTATTTCAACCCCAGATCTTTCAAGCAGTAGTCCAACTGCGATTGGAACCCGGAATTGAGTGCTGTAGGTAGGACATACCGGGGAGGCAAAAATGTGTGGCCCTGGGATATGAGCACCAAAGTGTCCCGGAAGTGTGCTGGTACAGTCCAAATCACGGCAAAACTTGAACAAATTTCTCAGTTTTTGATGGGAATTACCCGTTTTGGAGCATATGTAACAGCTTGGTAGATTCATAAAGGCGCATTGTCGACCCTCAGTGTTGCGTGGTGTAATGGACGAGACCGAAACTTATAAGAAGCAATTTTCAACATTGAGTTTAACTCGAAAAATACCCTAAAATTGGGACCCTTCAAAGTGAGCCTCATTTCGTGACAACATAGGTGTGGGTGTGGGAGCACGCCACGGTGAAATGCTTGAACCGCTGGCGCCCAGGGTGCGGGGCGATGGGATGCGCGAGGAGTCGCTCTGCTTCTTCTGCTTCTCTAGACACTCTCCTGCTTCAAGCCTGATTCTCTCGACCCCACCGTGGTGCCGTACCCTGTCCGACTCATCCATTTGCGAATGCAGTGCAGCAGCACTTAAAACCGCTGAATCGACATCACTTTCCGACAGTCCTTATCATTTGCATACGAACCACCTGCACCCCCATCCGTCCTCCCCGAAACTCAGTGGCTCACTCATTCTGTGTCGAAGCTGGCAACTGGCAACCCCTGACTCCTGTCTCATATCTGGCCTCTCTGCGTCAACTTTCAATCTATCGAGATACCTCCTTTAGAACGAGACGAATCGAATGCTGACCAGCATACTTCGTGTTTGGCGCCAGACCAAGCAGATCTTGATGATAGTTTCAAGGTTTTTGCAATCTCGGCTCCCTGTGCGACGTTTAATACTCACAACAAATAGATTGTCAAGCACATTGCAAATGAGGACGGTGTTCAATTTTTTGCAGCCCTGCGGATGGATTTTAACCAATAGTCAAGAGGAGCGCATTGGGCCACTGATGGGCATTGCTGCGTCTGTCAAGCAATACGGGTTAGGTGAACCACTCGTTGCGTACTCGGATGATCCGTCGACTAGTCAAGGTTTAGATTTGAAGTTCACGTACTGGTCAACGTTTGAACTGACATTCTTCAGGATAAAGGAATGTTGTGCGCTGCCTTCCCCTCTCTCGGCAAAAATTTGACACCGATGGCCGCTGCTCACGGCTTGAAACCGATTGAACATCTACCAGGGATAACAGTCGTTCAACTGGGGAGCTTTCAGCTCATTCAAGACGCTTTCTCTTCGCTAATTGGTCCTCTCGATAATGATCCCTCTGTTCATATCTGCGCGAGTTTTGACGCTGAATGGAATATATCCCGAAAAGTTGGGGTATCAATAATTCAAATTGCACCACACTCGAAGTCGTACACAATATACATTATTCCGGCGAGTAATTTGTGTTCTTATTTCTGCCGCCGGTGATTTTGACGATACATGGTACAGTCCACCACTACCAGAAGTTGCCGTCATCTCTTATACGGTTTTTAATTTCTCCTCGAGTGTTCTTCGCTGGTTCTTCGATCCAGGGCGACTTTACACGGCTCAAAAAGTAGTTCCCACAGTTGAATAACCAGACAATCAATGTCATCGACCTTAAGCAATTTGCGATTCAGCGTGCACTCATCCAGAATAGATTCGTTAGCGGGAAAATTTCCCTTTCAAAAGATCTGTCACTCAGAACGGGTGAGAACTGGGAGCACTCAGTAATTGCACCTGACCTTCTGAACTATGCGGCACTCGATGTGTATGCATCTCGGTTGATCTTCGAAGAACTTTCCAAGACGGCTGCACTTCAATGTGTACAGCATAATACGCCCCCGGGGACTAGGGTTGCCTTACTCACCCGAGAAGGAGGAGAAGTTGCCGCGTATGGGCAGATCTCGCATGTTCAAGCTTCGACATATGCGGGCATACGAATCACAAAATCTCGGATACTTGTTGACATCGATTCGGTCTGGTCCTGTCCTCCAGCTCAAACGGTGTACTTGGACGTAATGGAACACAGATGTATTGTATAGACAAAAAAAATTTGACGGCAGACATAGACGGGTGATTGATCAGCCGTTTGGCGAAGACGGAGTGACTGTCACATAATGTGACACAACGTCACACAACTGATGAGAACAGTGATGAGGGTGACCTCGTGTACCGGTTTGGCAGATGGACTTTCCCCCCGCCATTTCAGAGGGTCCAACTTTAAAAAAATTGCGTCCAAAACCTTCGAAAAAACGTTCTGAAGTCGGTATATGAAAGATGGATAACTTTCCCTTCTCTATCGACTGACACCCCTTCTATTTTTCCGCCCCGCCCAAAACAAGTTAGTGTCAATCGATTGAGAATTGAAAGTTATCCATTTCTGCTCTATAAAACCGGGGCCCTGTCACAGACAGGCCAGAGTTCCTGGGGTTAGGGTGTCTTGGTAAGATAAGACGAAGCAGGAGCAGAGTTGACCCGTAAAGATGATAAAATAAAAACACTAGGGTACATGAGTGGAGACAGAGCTCCTTAAATACATATGAGTACCTCCTCGGTCATGACTAGAATGAGTCATGGCTAAGAATAGAACAACAATAAGAATGAGTCATATCTAAAAATAGAACCTAAAAATAGAAGAACAGTAGAGAGCACAGCCGTAAAGGCTGTAGAGAGCTGTAGAAAAGCTGTGGAAAGCTGTAGAAAGCTGTAGAACACAGCCAAGAAAGCTGTAGAGTAGAATGGAGTAGACTTCTAGTCTACAGAATCCGGAATAGGGTCATTCCCATGACGTAATTGCTCAAGGATCAAAAGGATCAGGGGTTTTGATGGAATTGACTGGCCAGATTGTGACATTACCCCTTAAGGTCGACGTCCTCGTCGACTGAGCTTTTGTTAACAGGGAGGAATTCACCAGAAGTTGGGTCAAAGAGTCTACGGTTCGGATATGGCTGAGATTCGTGTGTCGGGCGGAAGCTATCAATGAGGTGATCCCAATGTCCAGCCTTGAAAATTGGAACAGCACAAGTTTGAATATTGTGCTCTTTGTTGAACTTTGTCAACAGTTTCTTGGCATGAGCTAGATTCCTTGCTGGTTCCCATGTGTTTCCGCTATTCGGAAAGCCCTTCCACTTGATCAAGTATTGGTGTCCCTTGCCTTTTTTCCTTGACTTGAGGATCTCCTCAACCTCATACTCTTCCTGACCGGAAATGATTTCAGGAGGTGGTCGTGGATCTCGTCGATGTGGCGGAGGTTCAGTATAGGGTGTCAGGAGCGACTCATTGTAAACAGGATATCGACGGCCATTTCCAGGGATTTTCAACTTGTATGCGGATGCCCCGACTTTCTTCAAGATCTCATAAGGACCCAGACGCAAGTCAGAGAACTTCTCTGTGGGTCGATCTTGAGGGATGTTGGTCGCTTCCACCCACACCTTTTGTCCGACTTTAAACTGTGGTGAAGGTTTCCGCTTTGCATCATAGTACTTCTTCATCCGCGTCTTCGAGTGCAGCTGTAGCCTCATCCCGAACCTGTTTCATTCTCTGAGCAAACTCTTTTGCAGACTCTGACTTGGATTCCATGCGGGTCTCCACGCCCTTCCAAGGATGGTAACCGTGATCAGCATAAAATGGTGACATCTTGGTTGAGGCGCTCATTTTGTCGTTATGCGCAAACTCTGCAAGTGCCAGCCATTCTGCCCAATCTGACTGATGGAAGTTGACGTAGATTCGAAGGTAATGCTCAATCTCCTGATTCATCCGTTCCGTTTGACCATCTGTGATTGGGTGATATGCTGTACTAGCATTCATTTCAACTCCCAGAAGCCGATTGAGTTCTCGCATGAACTCTGAGACATAGCGAGTGTCACGATCACTGATGATCTTCCTTGGAATTCCGTGATAGCGAATGACTCGATCACGAGTAAGCCTTGCAACACCTTCACTGGTCAACTCCATGTTTGTAGGTTCACAGTGAATGGTCTTTGTAAATGTATCAACCCAAACTTGAATTGCATCAAAGCCATTGCTCTCTGGAAGAGGCCCAATAATATCCATAGAGATAATCTCCCAAGGAGTTGATGCAATTTTCTGTGGGTTGAGTAGACCAGTTGTTTTCCTCTTGGCACGGGTGCGCTGGCACACTTCACATTTCCAAATGTAGTCCTTGATTTGATTTCCCATTCTTGGCCACCAGAAGTTCCGTTCCACAAGTTCTTGAGTGCGGTTCTCCCCAGGATGTCCTAGCAGCACAGTATCATGGTGAAGCCGAATGATATCATCGGGGACATAGATGAGGTTCCGATGCATGATAACATGTCCATCCTGCTTCCAATCTGGTAGTGACTTTTCCAAAGCAAGTTTGACACTTGTGTCCAACTGCTTATCAGCTTTGATTCGGGTCATGATCTGCTCATCAAGACCTTCAACCACGAATTCGGTTGACCTGAAGAACTCTGGCTTGAGCATGATCACATCCTTGTTGTCATCTTTGCCTTGGTTGTGATCTGCTCGGCGAGAAAGAAGGTCTGCCTTGCGATTGAGAGCACCTGGGCGGTGATGAAGAGTGAAGTCAAACTGAGACAATTCAGTGATCCAGCGGGCTTGGCGGCGATTTAGCTTCTGGGGCTTCTTGAAATATTCAAGGTTTTGGTGGTCTGTGAATATTTCAAATGTTTCAGAAGCTCCCATGAGTAGCTGGCGCCATTCCTCCAAGGAAAGCATAATGGCAAGCATTTCCTTATCATAGATCTCGTAGTTGCGCTCAGCCTCATTCAAACCATGAGACATGAAGGCTACTGGTCGCCACTTGTTATCTTGTTTTTGACTGAGAACAGAACCAGTTGCACCCTCAGAGGCGTCAGCTTCCAGTCTGAATTGACCTGTATCATTTGGTAATGCAAGCACAGCATCCTCCGCTATTCGATCCTTCAGCTTCTGAAAAGCAGCTTGTTGTTCTGGTCCCCAGACCCAACCAGATTTTCCAGTGAGCTTGGTAAGAGCTTTGGCTACCTCACTATATCCACGGACAAACCGCCGGTGGAAGTTTGTGAAACCAAGGAATGCTTGAACTTGCTTGACAGTCTTTGGCTCTGGCCAATCCATGACTCCCTTGATTTTAACTGGGTCCATTCGCATCGAGTTATGGCCAATGATAACCCCAAGATACTCAATTTCAGTGCGCTCAAACTCACACTTCTCTGGTTTGAGGTAGAGTTTATGCTTTTGAAGAACTGCCAGAACACGCTTCACTATCTGGCGATGTTCTTCCAAAGACTTGGTGAAGATAAGGATATCATCCAGGTAAACCACAACCTTTCCTTCACTGATGAGGTCTCGAAGAATGTCATTCATCATAGTTTGAAAGGTCGCAGGGGAATTGGTCAGACCAAAGAACATGACCAGCGGCTCAAACAATCCACGGTTGGTACAGACAGTAGCTGTAGATTAGTTACAGATCTTCTCTTCTTGGTCTTGACCACCATGTACCCTTTCTCTAGTGGCTCCTCTTGAATGACCACACTATTGTTCTGTCATTCTTGGCTACTCTGAGTTCTGTCTGGTCGACTCCCCTAGTGTTGACTGCCTCTACAATACGGCAGCCTTCCAGTAAATCGATTATCGGGCTTCCTTGCCATTTTGGCGTTGGTGGGAGTATCTGGCGCATCTCCTGGGCATGTTGAGCATCACGAATATTGTCCACAGGGTGTGTATCAGAGGTATAAAGCACAGGACGCGCGTTGAAGAGTCGCGCTGAAAATCCTTCGGCCGAAATTCAAAGCGTGGACTTGATGGCAACCGTACGCCTGGACATAGTAAGCGTTGTGGAAAGGGTATAGAGAGCGTGTATTAGAGGTAGAAAGCATAGAACCGTGCTCAGAAAAGTTGTGCAGAACATCGTTCGGCCGAATTCAAAGCGTGGACTTGATGGCAACCGTATGCATCTTGAACCTTTTCCGTCTCCGCACTTGCAGCAACACACAACGGCAAACGTTGACTTGACAGAAATTATGGAGTTATCGTGAATGACCTCATTGGTGTGCTAATTAACTCTAACGCAATGTTGCGGTTTACAAGCTCTTGCAAATACCGCAAGACACATCAACCGCAACACAATGGCTACTTCTTCTGAACCACCACCATCAAAGCCCTCGCGGCACCATGACCTACACAAAATATTGGCCTCCTTCAGGCACCGTACGCGTGTTGGGGTCGGCCAGCTTACGAGGATGCCCGCGCTTGCGCTTCGCCTGGGGCTCGCCTTTGCTTTCCAAGAAATTTGGGAGTTCGAAAGACCGGCATCACGACCGGCATCAAGACCGGCGGCAGATCGGCAGGCACTGAGGGCTTGATGCCATCAATATCTTGCAAAACAACCCGTCGTTTCCCTTCCTCCCCGCATTGGGCTCTCGATGTCGAGACCAATAGCCTCAGGGATACGAAGGTTCTTGATTTCGTGACGACTAGGCGAAATATTGACATATGTTATTATGTATTGTGCAAAAACAAGACATGTGAAGGTAGTGTTGCCGCGGCTCGGCTCGGCTCCGGCTAGCCGACTGAGCTGAGCTATTTTAAGCTGAGCTGGGCCAGCCGTTGCCAGGGCGGCTTCACGTGGCTTGGCTCAGGCTCGAGCCGGCTTGAGCCCGGCTCAGGCGCAGCTCGAGCACAATTTTGTTCAGGCTCCGGTGTCGTTGCCCAATGGATACAAACACTGTTTAAATACACATCTACCATCCCCCAATGCCTTTCACCTCCAGACTTCATGTCTGGGTTGTCATTTGTAGCGCTTTCCGCCACCATGAGAAAATGTGTTTAAAAATAAATTTAATCAAGATTTAGCGAGTAACGTGGCTCGCAGGTGTCGACAGCGTCAAGATAGCCTGCGAGTATTCTCAAAAGACTAGAAAAGGTGTCTATATGCTATTACTATGTTGTGCAGTCCATATACAGTGCTTAAATTGCAGCTTTGTGAAAAGCTTGCTGAGCCGCTGCTGAGCCGTGGGTGAGCCGCAAGCCACGTAAGCCAGCCGTCCAAAATAGCTCGGCTCGGCTTTTTGCGGTGATGGCTCTAGAGCCATCAAAAGCCGAGCCGAGCTAGCCGAAGCCGAGCCGCGGCAACACTATGTGAAGGTAGTGATTTGCGCTACAAGTAGGCTGTATAGCTGGCGTCGCGTCAAAAGGCATTGAGGCCTGAGACCTGAGGACATTGAGACACATGGAAAGGAGCGCGTCGCGTTGTTTACATGGTGTATGCTCAATATTCAAGCTCCGATGATGTGTGGCCCCTGATCCGCCTTATGTCATGGACCGCCGATCGGGTCGCCGGTCCTCGATCTTCCCGGCCTCCAAATGGACTCTTGCTTTCCGCGTTTTGCCCCGCCGCCCGCTCACTTTCGTCTTTGATTTTTTCGGGACGACCGTGTCTACGCTCCAAGCTGATCAAGGTTGAGGGGCCACTTGCTGCGCATTGAAATTGTTTCCCCTGAGAGATGGAATTGTCCTCGACGTCAAGTGTGATAGTGGCATCCGGAGGCAAATTTCCCGAATCATCTCTGGTAAATGGTGGAGGTCTAGGAGAATGAGATGACCTGACAAATCATTCAGAGCACCTACATCAGCAAGTAGTTGTCCAACCAATTCATCCACATTGATACGTGACTTTCGTTGAAGATAAGGCCCGGAATGGGGCTGTTTCCGGAGTCAGCCATGTGGAATTTGCGAGGAGAGACACTCACAATTTAACTGGTACTCGATCAACGTCAAGATGATTGGGGTCCTGGCCAGACCCAGGGTCACAGGAAAGGCGGGCAGGATCCCCACCAGGGGGGAGAAGGAGCTGGAACTGCGCCTCAAGAGAAGTCATATTGCGCGATTGAAACGTCAGTCCCCTTTGGCAGTGGGATGAAAGATAAAGTAAGCGGGATACAGGACTGAGGAGAGGAATTAGTAAAAGAAGCTACTTATGTATGACCCTATTTATACTCCCACCCAACCGTGTGGGAAATCAATCACTATACAGCAGATCAACGAAGGAAGTCATATGGAGAATGATCATCATCGCACAGTGTTCGCCCTAAAGCCCTATAATACGGGTTTCCCTGAGCTACTCGGTGTCAATAAAAGTGCCGCAATTTCGACGCAATCACATTATTTTTTCTGGTCTCTGCATACCTGGTTGTCATCGGGAATCATGATAGAGCATTCCTGAAGTTTGGTGGCAAACATGGATGCCATTTGTCTCACCCTTTGCTTTGTCCGCTCTGAACAAGCGCAATACTCCTCGAAAAATTGCCGTTCAAATTCGTGCTACCTACAGGAGCGGGGCTCACTTGCTTATTGCTGAAGGGCAATTGGGAGAGGCGGGGGAAGGTTGAAAGAAGGGAATAGCATTTCGCATCACAACCGGAGAGAGTTTGCGGTGAGCCGCCAGAAGCCACCCGCGGCATGCGCTGTGGAGCGGCTACGCCATATGGTGGCTTCCGGTGGCCAGTTTTCAATTTGAGTCGTCTTTTTCTCAATAACTGGCAAGGTTCAAGGTACGGAAAAAATTGCAGGTGAGTTGAATGGTTATGGTCTAACACCCCCAGTAGAAAAATCCGGGATTTTCCGCTTGAAAAAATTCAGACCGCTCCGCATGCCGCCAGAGCCACCGGGTGGCTTCTGGCGGCTCACCGCAAACTCTCTAATATGGGCATCAACGAAAAGATAGAGAAAGCCGCTATCCAATGGCAAGATACTCGAGGCAACGGCCGCAGAATATAAGGAGGCTACAAGGAATGGTGCTCGGCCACAACCACGAAGGCCGAGGCGCCAAGATGATTTACTGAAGATCTTGAACCAAGTACCAACGGGATCGGCCGCACTCCGACGGTCTGAATCTCTGTCTGTAACGAGGAGTAGCTGACTTGTCGGCTACTAGTCTCGGTACATACACGGAAGAGCTGGTTGGTGGTCGCACAAACAGGTAAGTGGCGTAAAGATAAGATTGCAAAATGATACATCACGGCCTTTTATACTACGGTAACAAGACTAAAACGAGATACACCTTTCTTACTCACGTATAGATAGATTTTACGTCGATTGCCGTGACGAGCTACAGGCTATCAAGTACAGATGATAAAGTCCAACAGTATCTTGCCTTGAGCACAAGAAAAGCATGTACTGATATTTACGGGAAATTTCCTAGTGCTCTCAAGCCAGCTGGGCGGACCGGTTGGAAAGCTTGTTGCTGGAGCGGCACGCCTGCAGCGAGTCGAGCTACATTGTCACCACACAGTGGTGCCGTGGCCCAGCACAGTACTAGCGAAAGGCAGCTTGTACTCGACCCTCAATCTGTACTTGAAAAGACTCGAAAAGCTCAAATCCACCCTCAACACTTGTGCCACGCCGGCCGCCGCCTTGAGCACACGCGGCGATCATTTTCCCAAATTGGAATGATCTTTGGACCCCTGGTTTCTGCACAAAATTATCGGAAACCCGGGTTGCTCAATAGAATTATCCCGCGGTGGGTCCAAGTTGGGGATCTTAAAATACTTGACTACAGGGAATTGAATACGTGCTTTACAGACCTATTAGGGAGGTTGTGCAAGCGACCCAGGTCGCTATTAAACCGCTCAGATCTCCACGACGAGCAGTCGCAGATGCGAGCTCCCAGCGACCTAGTAAGGCCCCAGGACAATACTCCTCTAGTTTGTAGCGCTGTGCTTTAAACTCGATTCACTGTGGTCGTAAAACCCCGGGAATTTCACTTAGCCGTTGCATGAAATTCGCGATTCAACCAATTTTTAGGTGAATTTAGATTCACGTAGTTGGAAATTCAGGTACCTGATTCACGTACTTCCTGTATGCCATGCTGAGCTACGTGAATATCACCTTGTTATTGGGTCAATGAAAGTGCATGAATTTGGCTTGGGATACCTATATTCCAAGGACGTGAAATTCACTTGAAAATTGGTTGAATCAAGTCACTTGGAATCGTTGAAAAATTGCAATTTTAGCCAAGGTGGGACTCTCTGAAATTCACTCTCAAACTGGGTGAAATTCATGGGGTCAGAGTTGCTCCGAGCAAGGTACATGGTTCCGGTCATCAGTACTGGTTGCGCTCACCCTATACATATCAAGAAATTCAATCTATATAGTGTTCGGTAATTTGTATTGCAACTAAGTAAAGCCATATATATTCTAGTAGTCAGTACAGATAGTAAAGCAATGTTATAGTATGTACAGTTGCGGCAAAATCAATTTACTTACTAAATAAGGAAATTCTCGTCAGTTCGCTCCTTTTGCTCGTTTTTTTCGAGCGGTAAGTTGATAAGAATACTAAGAACTGCTGGCCTGTATTCCTGATGTAGAAAAACTGGTGTCTCTGTATTGGTTTCGCCGGGATAACCCACGACTTGGTCGCATAAAGTGCAGCCAAAAGCAGTGAGAAACATGACGAATCCGGTTGTTTTTTGTGCGTAGACCGGCTCAACTCCAGGAGTACAGGCCCTTTGTGCCATTTCAACGTGCTTGTGGTGGTTTTGCCGTGCGGTAGAGCGGATTTGATGGAAATTTCCTTATATGGTAAGTAAATTGATTTTGCCGCAACTGTATGTAGTAGGATTCCAGCGATGTCTGGTCAAAGCAAGATTGGCCCAATTGATTTTTCACGGACTTTCAACCGAATTTTCACGTAGTTTATGAATGAATTCTCAGGTGAATTGAATCTAGTGAAACGGGATTCCACTCTATAATTCCGTGAAATTCACTGTAAAACTACGTGAATGAACCCCATGAAACGTTCCGTTCACTTAGTCCAACTAGGTGAATTGAACCCCGTGAAATTCACAAGCTCTGCGTGAAATTTCATGGGCTTTTCTGGTGAACTTCAGGTGAAGATTGGGTGAATCAACTGCGTGAAATTCATGGGATTTGCGGGCCACAGTGATTGTTAATAGAGACTTTGCGGTAGCCACCGGTGGCTATTGGTAGCTCCTCGTGTGCAATAGTTCTTTGAGCCTCCGGTTCAAGGTAGCCACCACTGCACCCTGTCAATAGGACGTACAAATGGTGGCTAATCCACCCAGAGGCTGTCATCCGGTCCCGAGAAAAATTAGCCACCAATAGCCACCAGTGGCTACCGCAAAGCCTCTAATAACAATGCTATATAGCACGTTTTTATGGCGGTCGTTCGTCAACTTAAAAAAAACACAAATATATACGTGATTTTGGGTGAAAAAAGTTCGGAATGCTGAAAAAAAATAAACTTTTGCCAAAGTTGTACAGCAACTTCTCTTGAGTATGAAAGCATTTGTAGTTGGGTGCGAAGAGTTCTCGATGTTGAGATATCATCATTATGAAGTTTCCTGCAAAAAGCACTCGGGCCGCCTTGTTGAGTGCCATGTCGCAAGACTTTCATAGGTGTGCATTCCATGCTGCACACAATGCCTCAACAACGTTGCAATGCTAAGTACAATCTTATCTTTGACAGCACAGTGGCGGCAAAATCTGATGTCACCCCCAAAAAGGAAATTCTCATCAATTCAACTCGTTTTCTTTTCTGTGCCCTGTTTTCTGTGGTCGGACCTTTCACAGTACATTCCAGACATAGATTTGAAACACCCATCTTAAGATACCTCGAAAATTGACACTTTTTGGGCAAGACTTTCCAACCATCTTTGGCCCAGTTCTCCTCAATGAATGGACCTATCTTTCTCAATCTTGCCTCCACAGGCAGTGGATTTGCCGTTCCAATGGATCTGTGCCCTTGTCGCTACCACACGGCGATGGCAAGGGCAGATTAGGGGCGGTTTGATAAAAATTTCCTTTTTTGGGGATGACATCAGATTTTGCCGCCACTGTATCATTTCATAATTTTTCGTTTTTTTGACAATCGGCTCGTGCAAAACTGTTCTTTGGATGCTTAGCGACTGTTTTACACAAAAATCTAGACATCTGAGGGTATGTCACACCTTCCATAAAGGGAATATCAAAGTTGTCGACTTTGCGTGTCCGGCACTGTACACAAGATCCCAGTCCAAGGGGGCATCTTGATCCGCTAAGTACCATCACCATCTCACCTTTTCCCACGCCGGAAACGACGCTGGGGGACACCGAGAGGCCTTGGAGTGCTCAGTGGTAAAAGGTGGGCGGTATGCCAGGGCTTGCGCCCAAGGGTGGCCCCCGCACCCGCGTTGCCTTTGTGCGACACCGCTGACATGCGGAATGTGCCTTCGAGCACCACTGTCTTGCGCTCATGTCGAGGCATTCGAGTATTACGAGTCCCACCCGCTTCTTTAAGTTTCTGTCAATACCCCAGCTCAATAGAGGCCCCGGGAAGCTTCGCTAAAGCCTGCTCCGAGCCATCAAAGAGCCACTTTTTTTGACGTATTTGCTTGATTTCGTCCTCATTTCTGCCTCCACTGTGCAAAGGAAGGGTCATGAAATTCATGATGTTGTTGGCCATGAAAATCCTAACATTATGTCCAGGAATTCATGATGAATCGCCTGGAAATTGCTAACGAAACATCATGAATTGAAAGTATGTTTTCATGATGATTATGGGGCTCTTCATGACGTTTTTTCATGATGTTTTATCAAGTATTTCAGAACAAAATATCATGAAACGAGAGCGGTGCAAAGCAAATAAAGAACCACCAACCTCATACCACCAACCTCAGATGCCACCAGCCGGCATCGAACTCAAGGCCGCCGTGTGACATACTACAGTATATCACGTTGAGAGTACTACTGGTAGACTAAGTGGGAATTATAAACTTTGTTAGCTTCGCCAATATATGGATGTCATACTGCACAGTCTCAAGTTGTTCATCCCCGTTCTCCTCATTTGTTTCTAATTTTCAGCAGTGTGCACTTGATAGAGACCAGAGACCGACTGATACCATTTATTGGCTTTATTATTGATATTAGCACCCTACCCACTTAACTCTTGGTGGACTTAGCCAGAAAAAATCGCTCGGTTCTTTATGACGAAAATTCGTGATGTTTTGTCATGAATTCATAATCTTGCAAAAATGAGCTTCTGAGCATCATGAAACCCCCCTTGAAATTCATGGTGTGCTTCATGACAAAACATCATGAAACCTGAAATTCATGACAGTTTGCATGAATTTCATGATGTATACTTTGCACAGTGTGGGCTTTACCCGTGATGTGGCGTGGCTCTATCTGGCCAGACCATACCTTCCCCTTCGGACTTTGTACATCCGGCAACGTGCAGGGCACCGCGGCCGATGCCTTCGTTGACATTCTCGATGCGAAGGATATTGGTCCTTGCCCCAAATGGGTCGACGATTACGAATTTTTCCGCTTCCCATCGTCCTCCCGCTCTCTTGACAATGGTTCCATTGAGTATTCCTACTCATACGACCTCTCCACCATAATTTCCATCAGCCAACCGCTCGGTATTGTCTGGAACGATATCGCTGATAAAGGTCACGACTTTGCATATGTTACGGAGTATACCGGTTTCACCTTCGATGTCGCTAACAAGCGAGTCTACCTTAGCGAGAAAAAGCGCTCAAAATATCTCGGGAAGGTAACACGCTTCATTGCTTCGGCGACCTCGGGGAAGATCAAACTCCCAGCGATGCGCTCGATTCACGGGACTTTACAGCATCTCACCTTTGTCTACCGTGACGGCCGGTCATTCCTCCCGTCGTTGACGCGTCAAATCTCCAAATTCCCCAACGAGTTTGTTTCCCATCATATATCGGCTGCCGCCCTCAACGATTTGCGTTGGTGGGAGCATGCTCTTTCCCTTCCCCGTGTTTCTCGATCCCTTCACCTGCGCACAACCCTCGATTGGGATATATGGGTTGATGCTTCAACCGATTTTGGTATTGGAGTCCTCATAAACGGCCAGTGGGCGGCATGGAGATTACTCCCAGGTTGGAGAACTGACGGCCGTGATATTGGCTGGGCGGAATCCATTGCGGTCGAACTTGCGTGCATGTGGCTCTGCTGTCGCGAGGAAGATCTCTCCGATTTCGATGTGGTGATTCACGGTGATAATACTGCTGTTATTGACGCCTACAGACGCGGGCGGTCGAGAAATATTTCTCGCAATGCGTCAATTCGGCGCATTACCGAGATGCTCATCCCTCGGAACCTCGCAATTTCCCCACGCTACGTTCCTTCTTCCGATAATCTCGCAGACCCATTCTCCCGCGGCAATTTTGGGTCTCCGCAGAGTCGGTTGAATATCCCGTTTTCGCTCAACGACGAGCTCGCTCAATTTATTGCTTTATGCATAGGTTTCTTTCGTGCCTAATCGTGGGTTCAATTTACTGACGCTAATGTAGATTGACGTTAGCGAGGTCAGCAAAGGCTGACCGTTTACGTGAAGTCGAGGTTGGATCTTCGGTCAATCCATCTCGGCCGCAAACTTCGCGTAAACATACGGGACCAAGAAATTCGTCAAAGGCTTACAATCGTCTCAAACCGTCTCCATTACGTCCTCACGTTCTTGCTAAGGATCGCATTTTATCATGGCGTACACCTTACTCCTTCCATTCCTTACGTTCCCTGTCTTCCTCTTTCTCTCCGGAACTGATCTCTCGCTGGCAAACAGTTCTCGCTTCTTCTGTCGAAGCCGACACCCATGGCAGTTATGCTGCGGGTTTGTTGCGATTCAACCATTTCTGTGATCTGCACAACATACCCGAGACTCAGCGCATGCCGGCCAGCGAAGCACTTTTATCCGTTTTCATATCATCTTATGGCGCGGGTCACGTTTCTAGCGGGACCGTTTCAACTTGGCTTGCCGGCCTCCAGCTCTGGCATGCAGTTAATTTTGCGCCTTGGCATGGTGCCGCCCTCCTCAGTCGGACGCGGAAGGGTGTCTCAAAACTCGCACCACCCTCATCTCGTCGATTACCCCGCGATCCCGTCACTTTCAACCACATGGTTGTCCTCCGCGCTCACCTTGACTTAGGCAATACGCGCGATTCAGCCATTTGGGCTGTAGCATGCACCGCTTGGCGCGATTGCGCGAGATTGGGCGAACTTCTCGTTAAATCGGCGTCCTCGTTCAATTCGACCCGCAATGTGACTCGGGGTTGTCCGAAGGGACGTGGTGTGGCGTCTAATGGCCACAAATTTCTACGTCTCAAGGTTCATTTATTTCTTCTTCATCACCGTTCGATGATTTCCTATTATTCTCGCCGCACAGGTTCCTTGGACGAAAACGCGTCTATCTCCCGGCGACTGGCTCACCTCCACCGAGACATTCGATGAAGTCGACGCTGTTGCAGCCATGGAACACCATCTGCATGTCAATTCTTCCGTTCCCGACAGCGCTCCTTTGTTTGCTTATGCAACTTCATCGGGTTGGTCGCACCTCACTCGCTCCGACTTCGTTTCGCGTTGCAATGATATTTGGCTTTCCGCTGGATTCGCAGCTCTCAACGGCCATGGCTTTCGAATCGGTGGCACGACACACCTGCTGCTGCATGGTGTAGATCCCTGGATCGTGATGAAGCAGGGCCGCTGGACTTCTGCCGCCTTTCTGCTCTACTGGCGTAATGTGGAGGAAATTTTGCCTTTATTTATTGGTGATTCCTTGGATACTTTTACTTCGCTTCGCGATTCTGTAGCGCGTTTGAAATCTCTATGATTGGGGGATTCGTCTTCTCGGATGACGACTGTTCGTTCACGGCCGTTCTCTGTTTGTTTGGGAAGTGTCATCCGAGCGCCTCACTCACAGAGTGCCTCGAACCCACAAGGTTCTCGGCCTATCTCTTCCCAAAGATTCATTTGTTTTCTTGATATTCCTAACGACTTAGTTAGCTGACAGCTTGCGCTTAAAGTGAGCTTGCGAACTCAAGCGCAAAGCCGGCTGACTAAGCGAGTGTCGAGAAAGTGATCGATCGAATAACTTGTCTCCTACACTCTCTTAGCCAGCTCTTCTCGGCCCACCCGCCACACCCTCGAGTCTTGGTTCTCGGATTCCCCTTCTTCTGGAAGTGTCATCCGAGCGCCCGAACCCACAAGGTTCTCGGCCTATCTCTTCCCAAAGATTCATTTGTTTTCTTGATATTCCTAACGACTTAGTTAGCGCAGGTTTTGTTTTCGTGTCGAAATTTTTGCCGCGTTACGCGTGACGTGACACGTCATGTGACCGCTTGTTGCAAGTGACTGACGCCTACCTTACAGAAGCTAACAAACGAACCCACGTCTTAGTTCGTGTTGAGTACTTCCTCTCGACGAGTTCAAAATTGTTGAAGGAGTCCTTCAGATGCTAATACAGTCTGTACATTCCCAGATATCTGGCGCTTAGATGTCCGACGGCAGCCCGCATTTCACTTTCAAATTCCTTTGAAAATTTGAAAAACATGACGTGCACTGCTCCTCGCTGAGTGAGATTCACCTTATAAATGCATTTTATTCGTTCAGGTCATCCTGGCGCCCACTCACTCGAACTACGCACTGTTGCCAGGTGGACAGTACTATACATCTCGTCTCCTCCATCTTACTTCGCTCAAACTGGCTTCTCAACAATCCGCGCTTTCTCCCCTGGCTACTCCGCTTCGTAATTTCTCGAGTCTAGCCCTGGAGAACTTGTCAGCATCCAACAAGCGTGGTCACACTTCCGATCCCCCCTCTCCGCGCCCTGCAAAAATGACTCGAGGAGGCGAATCCATGGAAGTTGATGCACCGGTAATGCCATATCCTTCTCCATACATCCATACACCCACACCTGACTTAATGTTACAGACGGCGACGACAGCTCAAAACGCCGCAGCTAATGCCGTCAACAAATCTGCGACTACGACTACGAATACCGGCAACGAAACTACGCCTTCTGTCGAACCTGGTCAGCACGATGCTCCTGTGACCCCCATCGAGGACACCATCATGGGACTCCCCGCCTATGCTTGGCTGCTTGGCGCTCACGCAGACGCACCGGTAGTCCATGGCTGGACGATGGCCCGGGTGAAACACAACCAACGTCAAGTGGCGAGGGACGCACTTGAAACTAAGCCAGGTAAACATATCAATATTCCCGTTCTCAATCTCTGTTTATATATATCAAGCATCGACTCTTGCGGCTGTTTTCGGCCAATCCGATCGCCCCACCGACCGTGCAGGAGGGGCGGACATCATTGCTGCTGCCATCGTCCATGACGGCTTCGCAAAAGAAGATGAGTTCCATATCATCCCACCCATCCCTGACGTCAGCAACCCCAACGACGACATCCACCCCATCGCCAACATTATCACCGACTGCTCAGTCGACTTGAAACGGTCGACTTGAAACGACGACTAGTGACCGCGGGGAAACTCCACTAGGATACTTACCTGCCGGACGGTTCTGATCGCGGATTCTCGATCTACTTCATCGACCCGTCCGCTGAACAGAGCTGGTACACTGGCACTTACATCAATATCAGGAAAACTACGACACCCGCTGAGTTCCTTGCCGCACTTAAGACTAAACTCGTCGCTGACCCGATTATCGTTGATATGGTTCGCGCTGACCATACTCGGGTGCTGCTCAACCATTTCGACATGGACCTCATCGTCACGATCCTCCTTCATTTCGCCAAAGTCGACACATACCCGGTGCATGCGCCGGGCTCTCCCACCGAGCGCATTGCGTTTCGCCTCTACATGCCGGCACCTTCGATTAACGACGTCGCTATCGCCAGGTTCAAAGACCGACTCATGTCGCCCAACTTCTCTTTCGACGTCGGCCACCAGGGGGTCGCCTCTCCCTTCTTCGTTCGCAAAGGGCGCTTTGAGAAGCCGATGGAGTGCTATGAGTGCTCCGGCCTCGACCATTTCAAACGCGACTGCCTCTTGATCAACTGCGAAGGGCACCGCCGAGTCCACCCCGTTGCGGACCAGCAGTCCAACCAGCCGACTATTGCGATGGGGACTACCTTTTCGTCGATGGAGGCTCCCGCTCCCTCGCCTTCCAATACTTATGCTGGATCTCAGCGTGGCGGTTATTCGGGGCGCGGTTACAATGGAGGTGGTCGCGGTTTTTTCGGAGGTGGTCGCGGAGGTTATCACAGGTTTGATGGACACCGTGGATACTAAATTTGGTTCGTCGCTGGACTTGCTTCTCTATCTACACATGCCCAAATGAATAGTACACCTGTATGACTACAAGGGGAGAAGAAGTTTCCGCACGAAGTGTACCGTACGCAAATGTAATACTACAACTGACTTATGTAACCTTAAAATTACTTGAAATATCTGCTCGTTTTTATTATACGCTACACGCCGTATGCCGGATTCACACAAGCAACTCGTCCTTCTCTCCGTCACACTCTTTAACTACGGAATGGGGCAGATCATCGACCAGCCAACTCACATGAAGATTAGCTTCTCCCATCGTTCTCTTGAATCTATTCCGACGACAGTGGACTACTTGACACGGCTCGGCCACCCAGCAACTTCGACTCCGACCTCCCTGATAGCTCGTGGAGGGTGAATCTATCCGATAATTCCGTCGATCTACCCAGCCGTCGACAGCCAAGGAATATCATCATCTTTAAAGACCTCTTTCTTCTTGATTTTTGACGCGCTGCCTGGGTACACCGCGTTCTCTTCCGTTCTCCTCTGAAATCTTCTCTCGATGCCTACCTTTTGACGGCGGTCCTTAATCGTACCTCAACATGAACCATACAAAAATTGAAACACTATTGAGTACCGAGGGCCCTCCTGGATTACGGGAGGGTTTTGGGGACGTGGTACAGCCCTCTCGTCAGTGCCTGCCGGCTACGAGTTCAGAGAACGAGATCAGCAGGAGTCGAGGTGATTTGGGGCCTAGCCCCGACTATCCTTCATGCGGCCCCTTCTGTAGCAGTTCGTCTGCTCTGGCTGTTACGGCGACAGGCGAAGAGCAGAACCCCCGTCCCTCTTCAGTTGCGACCGTGATTTTAGACAATGAGTCTCCGTGATCGCCTTCGGTAACTGCGGCGAATCAAAGCTCAAAATTCCAGTCCAACAATGTTTCGAATGTTTTGCGGGTAAATGAAGAGGGACTTACAAGCTCCCGCGCTACCAATAACAACTTGCTGATAACTACTGATCCGGAACTACCGACTACAGATTCAAATGCAACTGTCTCATCTCGACGCACACACACACTGGCAGATGATGCTAACTCTTGGGAAGAAATCAATCAAAATATTCGTAGAGCTAACAAGCCACCACGCCCACCGTGTTCCAACAAATCAACGAGGGCGAGTTTAAAAGTCTCCACTCTCAATATGAACGGACGCGAGCAAAATAAATCCATTCATCATACCGATCACAAATTCAACCATGTAAAGCGCATGATTGATGACGAGGGTATCGGAGTTCTTGCGCTTCAAGAAACCCATCTCGACGATATCGGAGTTACCCAATTCAACAATGTCTTCCAACGCTGGTTCAAATTGTTCAATTCTTCTCATCCCACGAAACCTACCTCTACGGCGGGTGTATCATTCATTTTGAACAAGAAGTTTATCGACACAGAAAATATATATACGTGAGTATGTATTGGTCCCTGGTCGTGCATTTATGATCGTCGTCCCAGGTCACGGCGGGACCACCCGAAATATCCTCAATATATATGCTCCGAATTCACCAGACGAACGTTGTAAACTATGGGACTATTTGTGGAATTTATGGCAGAGTGACTGCCACTTACCGCTGCCTACCGAAGGTGCGGGAGATTGGAACTTCGTTGAAAATGTGCTTGATCGTTCTTCAGGAGTCGCAGACCCTGTAACATCGAGTTTTATTCGCCTGATGTCGCTCTTTCAATTCCAAGATGGTTGGCGTTTAACATTCCCAGACACGAGAGACTCTACTTGCAGGCAAATTCGTACCGATAGCTCCAGCGGTGAGCTTCATATTTCTCATGCTAGACTCGACAGGATATACTGTAGCCTTCTGTATGACTGAAACGTAACGCGTAACGGAGGCCTGTTTCTGCTGACAAATCACCCATATATGGCAAGTCACCTTCCTTAAAAGGGTGATTTGTAAGCTGTTTCAGCCGTTTCAACCTGTAACGGTCCAAAATTGGTTTCAGTCATACAGAGCGCTACAGTATATTCCAAGTACTCATTTCAACGAATACCGTAACTGGTCCATTAATCACTGCGTTGTTAGGTCCGATCATCGATTGGTCTCTGTCGACATTGTCTCGCGCTGGGATCAGAAACCGGGACCCGGAAGGTGGAGACAACCCGATTTCAACGAACAGACCCTATGGTTCAAATATAAAACGGATATAACTGATTTTGGCAAGCATTGCTCCGGGCTCCCGTTTCTTGAACGAGCATATCAAAGAGGTCAGGACTTTGGAAACGAGGCTTCGCATGGTGATACATGATGAAGCCGTGACTCTACAAGACCGGCTCATAGCAATCCGAGCCATCGAAGACAAAATTGATGCCTGCGTTAAAGAAGAGGCTGATAGGAAAAAACGAATGGAGGAAGCCCGGTACGATGTTGAAGGCGAAAGTTTGAGAACAAAACTCTGGACTAACTCTGCGAAAGGGCACACATTGAAAGACTCGATAGACGAGTTCAGAGTGGACCTTGATCCACTGGAGCATACACGCCCCAGATTCGAAACACGACCACGAGAAATGGCTAAAATGGCCGGAAAATATCACGATGATATCCAAACGCGCGACCTACCAGATGAGTATAGCCGAGCTCTCTGTACTGAGATGGTTCTCGAACAATGCCAGGTACATCTCTCTCGAGACGAATACCAGAAATTGGATACAGCACTTAATGAAGACGAAATTCGGGAAGCGCTGAAACTCTCAAATAATGGCAAGGCACCCGGACTTGATGGCATCCCCTATGAGTTTTTCAAACACCTTGACCGCCTTAAACCTTTATATACAGTTCAAACGATCTGACCACAAACTCTTCAACATCGTTGGCTTTCTTGCTAGATTATTCCAAGACATTGAGATCCACGGGATTGTCAATGGCACAAAATTCAACTCCGGTTGGTTATGCCCGTTTTTCAAGAAAGGCGACAAGACCCTGATTTCAAATTACCGTCCGATCACATTCCTTGATACGGATTACAAGTTAATGACGAAAGCGCACTCGCTACGTTTGATGAACGATTCTGCAACCTGATCAAGTATCTGTATACGAACGCAGAAACAGTACTAGTAGTCATATTTAACGGGATGCTTAGTGATCCCTACCTGGTTGTGCGCGGTGTCCGTCAAGGCGACCCGCTTTCGTGTCTCTTATTCAATCTTGCGATCGAACCTTTGGCATGCCTAATCAGGAACTCTAACCTGAAGGGTATCCGCATTCCTGCGACGGACGAAGACCTAATCATCTCTCTCTTTGCCGATGATACAACAATTTTCTTGTCGTCTTCCAACTCCATAGATGAACTTTGGAAGATTCTCGACCTGTGGTGTGCCGCCTCAACCGCGAAATTTAACGAAGACAAGACTATTATTCTTCCTTTCGGACAACCCGGATATCGAGCCGATACGCTTCGCGATAGAAGAATGAACAAGAATTCACCAATTGGAAGCATTGCAGAACAAATTCGGATTGTTCCTGATGGAGGAACGTGCCGCATTCTCGGTTCATGGATAGGAAACCAAACAACCTGCTTGACCCCTTGGCCGTCAGTGATGGATAAGATCACAGGTGATCTGCGGCGATGGAGTATGTTGAAGCCCGGACTGGAGGGAAAACGACATATCATTAACATGGTGATTGGTGGCAGGACTCAGTACTTGAGCAGAGTTCAAGGAATGCCAAAACCGATTGACACTGTGAAAACATCGGCGCATGATTTTCATGTACCTAGACGATGAATCAATTATTTCATGGAAATGTCCATGATTTTTCTCTTTCATGTATCTCAGAGAAATCAGGTCCCATTCAACGAATTTCTATGACGTTCCGAATGTCGCATAAATCAAACGCAATAAAAACTTTTGAGGCGCAAAAAAAAACTTTTGAAAGTGCTTGGATAAGCTTCATATTGCAGGATCTTGAGGTAGGGGTATCTAGGAGGTCTCCGCTCGCTGGAAAACGTCGGTTTCGAAGTGGAACATGTTCATCGGGGCGGGAGATCCAATTTGATCAAGTCGGGAATCACCGTCGCTTCGGATTTAACGGACTTATTGTTCCCGACACCAACGCAGCTCGCGTTGAACTCGCTGCAAGCTGCTTGAGATGGAGGTTGCATCCTGGCTAACTTCTGCAGGGTATCAGTCACTTTGCATCAGTTCCTCCCCGACTTTTCAGGATACACAGTGAGCTTCAAAATTTTCTTTAATTTTTTAGAGGAGTGGCACTTCATCTGCTGTCGGGTAACTCGGAAGTCTAGTTCAAACACTCTATACACTACCTATGTCTCCTGAGTACCTTCCGTGTTGAAAGCAAATTCTGTCCACGGTGGACAATTTTTGTCGCGTTATGTCACGAACCTCGTGCCGTGACAGCTGGTGATGTTACAGTAATCATCTTGGTATTCGTAAAACTTGATTTGTGCAAATCCAAGCACAGACGGTCTCCGAGAGCCAAGGGTACAAATAGGCGCCAATACTATAGACTTTGTCGATAAGTACAGCCAAGTAAAAGTGTTGCACTCAGGTAGGTGGGGTTCAGAAGGTAGATCCGTTAAATCCGAAGCGACGGTGATTCCCGACTTGATCAAATCGGATCTCCCGCCCCGATGAACATGTTCCACCTCGAAACCGACGTTTTCCAGCGAGCGGAGACCTCCTAGATACCCCTACCTTAAGATCCTGCAATATGAAGCTTATCCAACAACTTTCAAAAGTTTTTTTTTTTGCGCCTCAAAAGTTTTTTTGTGGTTTGATTTATGCGACATTCGGAACGTCATAAATTTCACCCGATGCTCACCTCCTCAAAAAATCATGGAATATGACATTAAAATCGGAGGGTGGTGCTGCGCAGAAATCGCGAAAAAGTGTTGAAGTCCAAATGCCGAAATGCCGAGAAGTGACGTCAGAGCTCCACATCCGCAGCACATATACTGCGGACGACCTCGCACGTCCCTTGCCTCCCACCACCACCACATCGCCAGGATCAACCTCGACGACCACAGAGGTGATATGCTAGAGAGAGAAGACGGGCGGGGACCCACGACGTTTGGGCGCAACGTTTCGTCTGCAAAGACTCATCAGGTGGCAGTGTTCCCTAACGGTACGTGGTGATTGTTTGTTATTACAGGTCCCACATCTTGTCCAGGAGATAGTATCTGCGGAGAAAGCGCCTACCCTGTCCTATGTGCTCCCACTCTATGAGCAGCTCATTGCCGCACTCAAGCTTCTTGCTTGAGAGCTCCCGAAAATCAGTCTCGGTATTAACGCCGCTGTCGATAAATTCACTGAATACCTCGGGATGTCTCGGCGCACTCGAATTTACGCGCTGGCCATGGGTAAACACTTCGCCCTTCGTCACCTCATTCGCTTCAACCACTCATATTGTTTCTCAGTTTTAAATCCGACAACAAAACTTCAATGGCTCAGGGATAACTGGTCCCCGTCAGATGCGGAGGAAGCCAGAACTTGGATACGTGCAGCAGTGCGTCCCAAATCTTCCCATTATTGCGCTACTGACAAATCACTCGAAGATGCTGGAGTATCGCCGAGAGTTCCGCACTAACCAGAACTCTGCAAGCACTGCCCAGATTCCTTTAACTGCCAGTCGCCGCGCTGTTCACACGCCGTCCTCGTCCCACGCCGCTCGTGCACAGAAATCTGGTTTTGCAAAACTGGGTGCTCTTGTAAAAGAGCTCTCTGCTTCCGACATTGAATCTCCACCAAGCAGTCAAGATTCACAGCCGCTTTCGGAGGAAGAGCAAGCCGAGGCGGAGCGCCGGGCGGCTGCCGAAGATGAGCAGATTGTCGACACGGAGCTGAATGAATATGAGAGGGAGGGCCTTCTGGGTGGATCGGATCCAGAATATGAGGACCTCGACCTGCTTCGCTACTGGGAGGTGAGTTTCGAGTATTCTTTGTGATTGTGTTGGTTTCTAAATTGTTACAGGCTCGCCAGTATCGGTTCCGGCACCTATTTCGCGTGGCGGTCGATGTATTGCCTGTTCAGGCTTCAGCGGTACCATGCGAGCGTGTTTTCTCTTCCAGCAAGGACACAGATGCCTCCCTACGCAACAGTCTCTCCCCCGAGATGATGGAAATGCTCCAGATTCTCAAATTTATTTATCGACAGGATCGCATCAAATTTTGCGACGAGTTAGTCGTAACCGAGGAAGATCTGTCTGTTGTTGATATTGACCCTGATGTAGCAGAAAGGTTGATTGCGGTAGGGCGTACTCAAGAGCTCAAGGATCTTATAGAATCTTCCTGGGCTTCGCCCGTTTGATTTTTGTGTTGTATTCACTTGTATAATCATTGTGCTTTGTATTTTTCCATAATTTACTCATAAACTGTATAGTCTTTTATTGTACATATGTTCATTATACTTTTTGGAGAATTGTACCACATTTTTGAGGTGCATACGAGGTCAAAACAATGCAATGTAGCTCGAAACGAGGAGACGGGGGACCGTGGGACGGAAACTTCCGTTTATGGATGTCAGCTCCAAGCTGCCTCGGCCCAACTCCGAGCTCGAGCGAGCTGATGGGCAATCACCTCGAGCTCAGCTCCAACTCAGCTCCCGGCAGCACTAGAACTTTGTTTCCAGCGTATCATGTGACTGACACTTTTTTTTTTTTTTGTATCAGCATTTCTATACCGCAACAAGTAAACCAACTACTAAGACGCGGTGCCCGGAGGGCGATAAATAAGTAAAAGTAATTCTAGTGAGGATTCGACCGTGGTTGGTAGAGTATAGTCTTGGAGTAGGTGGGTGAGCGCTTCCATCGACGTGAGAACGATAACTCGACATAGGAACCATAGGTGAAGGAAAAATGGGACATAAGTGGCAGTCAGCCATTACCTCGGGGGGCGCCGTCCGCTTGAAGCCCGAGCTTTGTACGGAGTGGCCCGACAATGTGATCCATAGAGGAAGATGCCGTCACGTAAGAAGCGACGCGCATCCTCCTCCTCGATGAAGTCCACGCGGACAGACACTTCCGACTGGGGGATGCTATCCCGCTTGTGAAGGAAGCGGACATTACCAATTCGATACTGTGCACCTGGAAGTTGGTTGCGCTTCGCCAACTCGCGCACAAAGTCGCGAGAGTGCGGAAGCCCTCCCTCCTCCAAGATTGGCACTCGGTGGAAAACCACCTTGTGCCATGGGTCTGCGGGGTAAATGGGCGGTTCAGCATCGAGGGCGCATCCCAGAAGTGGAGCGATGGTCCTCCATAGCAGCGAGCGGTGGGCTGCGAGCGCCTGGGCTGAGCAAGCCGGCGCAGTTGCGTGGAGAATGAGGTTGCCACTCTGGGACGTGGAGGTAGCGCTAACCGCTAGCCGACTATCCAGAACGCCGTTGATGGCCCTGCATAGCGAATCGGGGTGAGGTTTCTTCGTGCAGCGGGTGTCGGACAGGTCAATGATCAACCGAGTGGATGGAATCGTCGTTTTGGGCGACACCGTTGGGCTCCGTTTGGGAGCGGGACGTGAGGGGCGCTTCGGCTTGGAGGTATGAGGGCGCGGAAGTTCGGCCTTGACGGCCTCTGCAAATGTGGTGGGGCTGGGTGGGCTAACAGGAGCCTCGTCGGGTTCCAGGCTGTCATCAGCGAGGTACTTCTTGTACTCCGATGTCAAAGGTTCGAGGGTTTCAGTGATTTCGATAACCATAGGGAGGAGGGCCATAAGGTTGTCCTCTGTACATTTGGGAACCTCCTCTTTGTGCATGAAATCGTCATGTACGCATTGTTGGAAGTCACGAACTCGCTCCAGTAGAGCCGCTGCTTCCTCTCTGAGCTTGGTAGACATGTAGTCGATCGTTGTGTGGGACTGAGGGACAGCGGCCTGCGCGGGCGCTGTGTTGGGGGCGTGGTAGTGGCGAGGGGTGAGGTGGACAGGTGTAGTGGTCGTGGTGCCGCTGGAGATGGTGGCGGGTGTTGCGTCGGGACCATCAGCTCAGACTTTCTTGATTACGCGGGACGAATGTGGGGACTTCGTGATTGAATTGTTTCGAGTTTTCGGGACGGAAGGGGGAGGGGAGTCCGGTGGCCTTGGGCGCCGAAGGCCCGTAGCTGGGGGGCGGGGAGGAGAACGCTCGCCTTGCTAGTGCTGCCGGGAGCTGGAGTTAGCTCCGAGCTGAGTTCAGCTCCAACTCGACCCGTTACCATAAACGGCACCTCGAGGTGATGCCAGCTCGCCTCGCCTCGGCCCCCAAAACAGGCACCGTGACACTTTTGACAGCGTCACTGAGTGACTGGCGCGTCTACCACAATCCTCGTCCTCCCGCTCACCGGCTAGCGTGTTCCTGCCGCGAACCAATCCTCCTATGCTTCACCTCAACCTCGCTTGGCGTCGACGTCACCGTCTGACTGCTACGCAGGACGCGATACGCCCCACACAGAGCTGGAAATAAGACGCAAAGGTGGCGCGTCGGGAGAGTGTGTTGGCGCACTCAGGGTCCAAGGTACGCGCAATAGATACCTCCAAAATGTTATATATATTGCCCCAATTATACTCCATCCCAACCCTCCCTCTTGTGAACTCCCATGGCCTCGCCGTCCTGCCAATGCGGCAACCCGCAGGCATGCACTTGCTACATCCAACCCGCACGTCAAAACAACTTCACAACGAATTCCTACCCCACCCCCAACGTCTTTGGCTCCTGGCCTGGCTCTCAGGCCCATGCCATGCCTCTCCCGCCTCAAGCTTTCATCTCCGGATCGCCGTATCCTCCACCACCACCTCCCGCCGCTTTCAGCCAGACTTACGGCTTTCAAAATACATACCCCGCCTCATTTAACACCGTGATCCCTCCCCCTTCCTCTGCGGCAACCCATGCACCATTTGTCGACGCGACTAACACGATTAATGCCGGCCTCGCTCCGCCGCAGCGCAAGAAGAAACGTAAAACCAATCCCAACGCTAACTCGGCAGCTACATCGCGTACCCGGCGCCGCATTGACTCTAATTCTACCTTAGAACCCGCGGTTTATGGGGTGGGTCCGTCTGACGCAAACGTAGCGGCAGCAGCCGCAGCCTCTGAATCTGTTTCCCATCCCTCGATCCCTCACCCCAACTTCGGCTCCCTAGTCAACAAAGCTTCGGCATCCGCAGACGATGCCACGGATGTCTGGTATTTCGTTCGAGGTGTTCACGGCGCTTCCGCGCCAACCGTCGCACCAGAACCTACGGAAATGAAGCAGGATCGACCGGATAAAAAGGTGTTTTCTCATTTATCGTGCCGCCTCTGTCCGTGAGTTTTCAGATGTATTTTATTTTGTGTGCCCTATCCGAACTAACCCCTTGTTCCGTTAGATTTCCAAAGTGGAAGGCGTGGAAGAATGGTCCCGGACAAACCAAGACCATTAGAAATCATCTCGAGGGGGAACATGGCAAAGTTTGGAAGGATATGGTCATCCTTAAGGGGCTTAAGAATTGGGAAAATCTTGCGAAGGCGCCGCAGGTTGCGGGAGAACGGGAGGAATTCTCCCTCCCCGGATTCTACGAAAGACTGGTTAAATGGATCGCCGTTGATGATCAGGTAAGTGCAATCCCATCTTCGCCTCTTCCATGTTCTGATATATGTGCTTTCAGTCCATAGACGTGGTGGATTGTCCGGAGCTCCGGGATCTCCTCCTTTTTATTGGGACTCAACTGGAGGACAAGGACATACCACATCGTACGAAGTTATCCGAGATGATCGTCAAACGGTTCCAGGCTGAATATCAGCTGATGATTCATGAAATTCAGGTACTGCGCATCACAATCTCAGAGTTCACTTATAATTATATGTCCAGAATTCGCTCGGGCGACAGTCTTACACCCAGGATGTGTGGAGTCGTGAGAATCTCGACTCACATCTGGGTATTACCGCCCACTACATCATCCGAGACGCGAACGGGCACCTTGTCCTGAAAACCCGGCTCGTCGCTTTTCGTCGATTGGATGGGAGACATACTGGTCAAAATATTGCAAAAATCTTTGTACAGGTTTTGAAGGAGATCGGTTGTTTGCACAAAGTAAGTCGCATCGAGTCGTGAATTGAATAGCCTACTAACGATCACTCAGGTTGGTATGATTACATGCGACAATGCTAGCAATAATAGGTGCGGTCAGAGTAGTCCGAAAAGCGTCCGAACAGCGTCCGAACGATGTATCCGAACAAGAGTAGAAATAAAATGTTTTAGGATCCGTATTCCAGTTCCAGCGTTGACCAGACCTGGAAAACTTTCCGAAAAGATGTTGTCCGAACGGCCTTCCCTTGGGACCGACGCCCAATCCGCCATAGGCCGCCATCAATACTTATGTCAGCATAATCACCTTGCTTTCTCCGAGCACCATGGCACGCACAGACTCTCGACGCGGGCGCGCAGCACACCTCCTGAAGACGGCCGAAGGGTACTTGAGGCATCGTTCTCGACAACGGCAAAGAAACCTGCTTAAAATCAAATCTCTGCGCTCACTAGGGGTATCTATTCGTACCCAGCACAAACTATTGCGCCTCTCTATGGGCATTCTACGGCGCCAGCAGCCTTCTCAGCTTCGCTACGCCACCTATAGTGATGCCGGGAGTGACACCACTTCAGATTCTGACACTGATGACGACGAAGACTTCTCAGACGATGACTGGACCTCCTCCTCATCGTCTTCCTCATCTTCCTCCTCCTCTTCTTCTTCATCCTCCAGCTCCTCCTCGTCGTCATCTAGTACCGACTCTTTTGCCTTGAAAGATGAACCTCTGCGCATCCCCCGTCAGCGACGCTCCCTTTTCCGCACCTCGCGTGTTCTCCACTGGGTTCAAAGCCAGTTTGACGAGATGTATGCAACACGCTATCAAGTCCGTCGTACACGGCTGGCGCGTCCTTCTGGCACTCTCAATACGTGTCTCAATACGTGGAAACACACCAACCCCTCTCTATTCCGTATGCATTCCGGTTCTCCTTCATACTGGCCATCGAGATGTATGACAGGCATAGGGTTAATCCCATATGCAGTCCTCGAGCTCAACAGATGACGTTCACACAAGAGATTTTGTCATGAACTTCTCATTAAACCGGAGGTCATAAAGAGAGTAGGATTACACAGAATGTAATAAGTAAATAAGGAGCCAATCCCCTGAAAAGCAACTTCAACGATGTAGTGGTCCTCTGTCAAACTCTCACAAACCGTCGAGCTGAGGAAACGCAGGACTTAGCATGACAACATAGTTGGCTGCGGGCACGGGTTTGTGGAGGAGAGAGACCTCGCAAAAGAAAGGGGTCACTGTTAGCGTCTGTTACGTAGGTCTTTCGAGTTAACGATACACCATCAGAGCATACAGGCATCAGGGATGCTCGCCCACAGTGAACAGTGCTGCGAAGAATGTTCACTGAAGTGGGAGAGTAGCCGCAGATGGGCTCGAAAGCCAGCCGGGTTATGCAAGGTGCGCAAACTCGGCAAAGCATCCATTCAACCGCGCGCTAAACAGGCGTTGGCGGCTGAAATGCGCGGGTGCCAGACCGTGCAGTCATCGTTTCCGCCGCAGATCAGGTTGGCGACTGCGGGTAAGGCAGGCGATAACCAGTTGCGTATTGCGGAGTAATGACATGACCATCGACGAGCAATGCGTGGAACATAAAATATGGATCAGCATTTGGAAGCTATGTCTTTGGGTCGTGGTGCGCGAGCAATGGCTTTGCGGCATGCTGCACCAACACGATATTACGCGGGGCAGGCTGATATGCGGCAGGGACCGAAAGGCATCACCGTGCAGGGACAAAAACATGATGTTCTCGGGCCTGGGTTCAGCAATTACGCTGGAGGCAATGACCTTGAACGCGCTGAATCAATCCAAGTAGGATCGATAAGCGGGGTCCAAAGATGTCTGTTCGCGGCGGTGTTGACCACAATCGCAGACAATTCTCGAATGAAGCGCGCGCCAGCGGCAGTTTCGAGACTGCGATAGGGCAATTCTTGGTATAAAACCGAAGAATTTTCACGGCGTTACTGAGACGAAGTCGAGTCGGACTCAAACTTCATAGCCAATGCTCTCCGCAGCGCAGAGTTGGGCTCATTTAGGCCAAGGCACTAATAGAGTTGGCTCCCAAGTCATGCAGCTGCAGGCGAGGCAGGTTGTCTATTGAAAGACAATCGTCCGAAGACGATGCGGGTACGTGGATGGGGGCAAAAGAAGAGAGGAGGGAAGGAAGAAGGGGACCGAGTCAGAGACAGCGGCGCACCTAAAATTTGCCTGATCCTAGCACATTCCCTGAGCATATACAACCCCTGTTAATACATTTTCATCACAGATATCGTAGCGGGCGGGCCAGGCGAGACGATTGAGATACGAAAGCAAAAGGGATTGAGCTGGGGGTAGACTCGAGTGCTGTACCGGGGGATGTTGTTCGAAAGGTTCGAGATTCGAGTTAGCGAGTTGGTGGGGAGCTCGCGGCCGGCGAGTTGGCGTAGTCGATATGGCGAACGGGCGGGAACTTCGAAAGATGCTCGCTTGCTCTATAAACGTAGACAAAGCGGGAGGAGGAGGAGCGAGCGCGGCGCGGAGCGCCGCGCGAGCGACGACGACGACCACAGAGGTGATATGCTAGAGAGAGAAGACGGGCGGGGACCCACGACGTTTGGGCGCAACGTTTCGTCTGCAAAGACTCATCAGGTGGCAGTGTTCCCTAACGGTACGTGGTGATTCAATCCTCTACATGAAAACACAAGGATCCGCTCACGTGAAAAGTAACGTGACTTTGACACGAAACCACGGGACCATGTCGAGATGTCGCTGCCGACTGTCGAGATGTTGCTCCCGGTTCCCACGAACCTTCCCGACGGCGCCGCGCACCGCGAGTGCAGCGAGCGGTAGTGCGGCGCCGAGGGCACGCAATACAGCAAGAAAATTACTTCTACACCCGGGGTTTGGGGCGGAGCCCCGACAAGCTGTGCACCAGCCGTAGGGAGGGACGCGAGCGGAGCGAGCCGGCCCTGCCGAAGGCGGGGTGCTTAAGCTTGTCATATGGTGATTGTTTGTTTCCAGCGTATCATGTGACTGACACGTGCGAAAAATGCAATGCTTAAGGTATAGTCTACTCCTTTGCGAAAGCAAAGGTATCGAGTGCTCTTAAGGTAGCCAAATGCCTCGTCATCTAATTAGTGACGCGCATGAATGGATTAACGAGATTCCCACTGTCCCTATCTACTATCTAGCGAAACCACAGCCAATCCCTCCCTACGGCTGGTGCACAGCTTGTCGGGGCTCCGCCCCAAACCCCGGGTGTACAGTAGTAATTTTTCTGCTGGATTGCGTGCCCTCGGCGCCGCGCACCGCCGCCCGCGAGTGCAGCGAGCGGTAGTGCGGCGCCGTCGGGAAGGTTCGTGGGAACCGGGAGCAACATCTCGACAGTCGGCAGCGACATCTCGACATGGTCCCGTGGTTTCGTGTCAAAGTCATGTTACTTTTCACGTGAGCTGATCCTTGTGTTTTCATGTATAGGATCATGTGACTGACACGTGCGTATGGGAAACAAACCGAGTGCCCAAAATTTATAAATTAAAGGTTGAAGGTATGGGGATCGAATGATGCGGGACTGTCCCGCAGGACTCCCATCAGACTCCCACGGGACATTGACCTACGCGGTTGTGCGTGCAGCGATTCATCTTCGAGCTTTTCTACACGGTGCTCTCCATGTATCTATTCTCTCGCACGCATCTTCTCGCGGTACTTCTTCTCTATGTACTCGCCGTCTATATATTGAGTCCCGTGAACAATTCTGTGCAATCGTGATATCTGATCGACATCGGCGTACTCGATGACTTCCACCACTGCCCACCAAATATTGCAGCGTCTCCTTGCTCATGAATCACTCAAAGACAATCTCCAATTCATCCACGTTCAACGATTCTTCGAGATTACCTCGCGAGTATGGCCGGAAATTGCACCTGCAGCCTGAGGTCAAGCACGCCCTCTGATACTTCCTGAATCCATTGTCAATTTTCTGGCATCCATGTTGAGACTCGACAATGAGATTATCCAGCTCACGTGGCATGCCTTTGGTGACCTGGCTGAACAAATGAAGGATAGCTCTGAGACTGAGCACACTGGATGACACATTCAGAGTGCATGCCCATGAAAATGAAATCGGTGCGTGCTCGTTATGATACTCAAGCTATCGAATATAAAACTGGCTCAAGGCGCAGAGCCCCTTCTCCCTCCCCTCTCTACTTGTCTTTTCTGCAAGACTACTCAACCGCGACTACTGCGGGAGGAATATTGTACTGAGGCACGGCTATTCACACTTCGAAAAAAATGTGGAGTCCTCCCAGTTTACTCTAAATCCCTGTACTGTCGCTGTAGGTTTTCTATTGATATGGGCCTTGCGTAGGAATTAATTGAAGCTTCGAGATTGTCACACCCGCTACTACAGTAATTATTTCGTCCGCAATGCGAGTAACGCACAACGAGAATATTATTCCCCGGATATACCCCGTCTACTCCACGTCACAGAAAGTACATTTGTTGAGCCAGAGCTTTGCCGCTATTTCAGCAGTCAAATGGCCCGATCCCAGTAAGAATTATCTCTGTTCTCTTCTTCACAATTTTTCAACTTGTGTAGTGGGACTTGCCAGGGAATTGCTCGTGTTTATAACGACACGTTAGGCAGCTCAAACCTCCCGAATTCCTCCCGGCTCAGCGACCAGTTAACAGGTGATCTTGTTCTCGACTCCTTTTTTCTTTACGCGTTTTTGCGGGACAAGAAAAGCAGGCAAGAGACTTTATCTCTACCTCATCACAATCACCAAAACTACCGCTTTAACCAAGCTCTTGCTGAGAGAAACTATCGGATGGCTGGTACTGGGCAACCAATGTGGGCTCACGCGTGTAATCGATGTATGAAAATCTATCAGGGAGTGGACGGAAATTGGTGTAAGCATTTCCGTTTATTCAAATTTGTGAATCAAGCTTGATCTCAGTCTTTCAGATCGCATGACAGCTGGTGTGCATGACGGAGTAGCTGTCCGCCATCTCTGTTGCAGTGTTCACGAGTGCCAGGGAGCCCTTCCAACACAACGAGACTATTTTTGTGGTACACATTCATACTTGCTCAAACGCTGTTGTATACAGGGCTGCACGGAGAAAGCACAACCCGGTTTTCGGACATGCACCATTGAAAGTCATCGCAAGTTCCAACTGGATGCCGAAGAAAAAAATGCAGCCATGTTCCAGTTACACAATATCTCTAGACAGACACTTATTGTTTCTAGCTCGTGCCTCGCTCATCACATACTGACTACTACAACCGTACATGTCTCTGACACGCTACAAAATTGTTCCCCCTCCCCACTTGAAATATGAATTTGGTTACTTGACCTTGGTTGTTAGATGCAAACTGAGAGACTTGAAGTGACGGTAGTTTGTGATTTTCAGGAGTGCAAGGTTAAGCCACGGCGGAATAAGGGTGTGTGTGTGGTCATGTTCGAGATACGGTCTCAATACAGCAGAACGTTTTCGGGGTGATTTTGAGATTGCGGAGTAGCGGCCAGGAATATGCGCAGAATGGCTTGTGATATTTCTCCCGAAATTGTAGACAGCGAATTCCTAGAATTTTGTGATAAATTGGTTCGAATACCCCGTCAAGAGTCATCATGGTCCTGATACTCCCTCCGATCCATAGAATGTGGCGCGCGAAACGATAACTCCACAGCAACGCACAAATAATTGCTCGTTGTTGGTCCAGCTCCGAGTGAGTTTGCCTTTAACACAACCAGCTTTACTTGGTGATGGATCTGAGCTCGGGGTGGAGAAGTCGGTATTATATGATGAGTCGAAGCCGAGTTCATCAGAGGAGCCAGCCAATGGCACATCAGAAATAGAGGTGTTTTTGAGTCAATATGACCACGAGGACTTTAATGCAAGGGATTCCGTGCGAGAGCGATTCCGCAAGGCTCTTGGCACAAGGTTTTGGCTGCGAGGGTTTAGCCAAAGGATTTGGGAACAGATGCAACAAGTACTTATATTGGGCTCATGCGAACAAAGCTGTACATAGATGTGTATGCGCGAACAAGGAGCAGGGGAAATGGATATACGTAGGTGTATGTACTTACATGAGGCAAACGATTCAGCCGTCAAGTGCAGAGGTTTGCCCGCCATGATGTTGACACAAGAATTACCGTGCAAGGATCTGGTTTCAAGGATCTGGTTGCAAGGATTTGGATGCGAGAATATGGTTGCGAGGATTTGGACGCGAGGAAATGTTTGCGAGGACGTGGTTGCACGAATTTGGATGCGAGGATATGGTTGTAAGGATTTGGATGCGAGGATTCGAGTGCAACGATATGGGTGTGAGGATTTAACCAGAAGGATGGGACTTCAGGGTTTTGGATGCGAGAATTTTAATGCGGGCTTTTGGTGCGGTTGATGGGGTCGGGGTTGTGGAGATCAGACCGAGTGGAGCTGGGTAGACGGTGCCCATAGTCTTCGACGACATCGGTACGTGCCCTCGTGTCGACGTTTGCACCAGACTTCTTGACGAGAGGGAGGCTGAGGGAGGAGGAAGGGGTATAAATAACATGGAGGCTGACGACATGTCAGGATAACAGGCAGCCAAGACAGGAGTAATGTAGTCACTTACCACCTATATACACAGATCAAGAGCTAGCGGGAGGAGCGGGAGGAGGGTAGGCCAGGCCGAGCGTCGTCGTCGTCGTGTAGAAGAGCTGTCACCCACTGGCAGTCACAGTGACAGCAACGCCGATATTGATGGATGCCTTTTGTGCCGAATCTCTCCACTGCATAGTCCGCAAGGAATTCCTCACCAGGTTTTCGATGGAGGTGTATTCTTCCGTCCATTCTCCTGCAGGAAAGCTAGTGCAGGTAAATCCTTGTTTGGATTTGCCTGCAGGCAACAGTCCCGCATCTGATGCGGGACTACTCCCATCATTTGATCCCTATACCTCCTTCCCTCTCCGAGTGCCAGTATGGGAGTCGTGGAATCCAGCCAAATGGGGACTCGACACGTTTTCCTCCAATAACTGCTTCATCCTCCTCAAGGCTCCATTCCAACAATGCTAGCATTTCATTGATCTGAATTTCATGAACACGAGAGGTACCATACAAAAGCAATCGCATCAGGGACCCGATAACCTGGTCAGAGGTCGGAAAAGTGGGTTTCATGGGCACGTTCGGGGAATCCGGTCAGAGAACTCAACCCTTAGCATTTTGTATTGACGGTAAAAGATGAAGGAAGAACAAATTTTAGAAATCATTCATTTTTTCGAGAATCCGAATGCACGCGCCGCCGCAGAGCGCGACCCGAAGGGGAGCGCTCTGAGCAGAGTTCAAGGAATGCCAAAACCGATTGATCATGAAGAGCAGCTAATAAAACTGGAAAATGATTTCCTTTGGGATGGTAAACGTGCGAGAGTCGGCCACGAAACCATGATTTTGGACATTTCCGATGGCGGTAAACAAGTTCTTGATCTTCCATCAAGAAACGATGCTATTGACGTGCTCAATCTCCAGACCTACCTCAACCTTGAACAAGATCGAGCACGATGGTGCTACTTTGTAGATTTCTTGATTCGAAACTATGCCGAGAAAAGTTACCTCAATTTCCATACAGTGTCCCAAGGGGCACCCATCCTTAAAATCTTGGACACGAGGTTGGAAAACTGACTTAAGGCTCGGTCGACACGTAAGTGTTACATAATCCCCAAAACGGGTAATTCCCATCAAAAACTGAGAAAATTTGTCCAAGTTTTGCCGTGATTTGGATTGTACCAGCACACTTCGGGGACACTTTGGTGCTCAAACGTGTTATCCCACACGATTCTGCCTCCCAGATGGCCAAAAGTTGCCGTTCGGGTCTGGTCGTGGGATACATAATATATTATGTAATCAAATATTTTCTGTTATTTTTTTTTTTGACCTTCGGAAACGCGTTTTTAGACCAATCAGAGGCTGGGTCGGAAAAGTGAAATAAGGTACTTCAGACCCCCACCCCCCTCTAACCCCGTGTCTCGGGTTTTGCCGGTGGGTGCCCCTTGAGGCATCCAGGAGTTGATGTTGAATTGTTCAAGTCTGCGAACCGCAGACGCGCTGCAAATTGCCTTCGCTCGATTCACGGTATCAAAACACTGGAAGATTTGAGCCGAATAGCACAGCGAGGTACGACCATTCCTCGTAAACCACACCAAATTAATCCATCGGGCTTTGGACGGAAAAACTGTGGATGTCCACCCTGTCGTCGTGACCGAATTGAGCTGGGTTGCAGTGATCCGGGAGCTTGTATTGATACAGCAAATTTTTTACTAGACTGTGTGCACCCGAAGTGGGACCTGCGAGTACCCGCCGTTGATTTTTGCAGCGAACTCAAACTCTCCGAACTTGAGGTGCAGGAGAACAGTGAACCATTGGCCGTGGAAAATGCATTTACCTATGACCCCGATTACTCTTTACACCACATCAACCCGGGATTCAGAATCTTTGCAGACGAAGAAAGCTTGACCTCGCTTCCTGCGAGACGGAACACCCTTCCGGATCCAACTGCCACTCCTCACACAGTCTATCTCCATTGCCGAGTCCAACACGCCGGAGAATACCAACCCACTGTCACAATCGAAGTCGAGGCCACGACAATTTTGCCTGACTCCGATATTCAAGTTACAAACCACATCGAAATCTGAGCCGCTACTAATATGCTCCACATCTGATTACCTGGCTAGGGTGCTTGTCAAAGATAGACATCGTTTCGAAAATGACCCGCTCGACGTAAATTTCAAGCTCATTAAGGCTGTATTTGCTGCCCTGAACGAAAGGTCAGGCCGAATTAAATTCAAAAGAGTTCGTGAAATGCCGTATATTACTGTCAACGAGATATTATCAGTGGAACTTGAGACACAGACAGACGTAATGTTTACTAGTCCTGGGGTTGAACTCCAACGTGGTAGTCAACACTTGTTTACAAAGATAATTCAGAAACTCAAAACCAAGCCCCTCCGCAAATCCACGTTTATAAATCTCGATCGCATACGGTGCTCTGTGAATGAAGCTTCTGACTATACGCCGTCCGACGAGATGATTTGGAGGTCTATACGCTCCTCCAATTTGCGCCGGTTGTCACGAGATTTTTTTTGGAAATGCATACATGAGGCCTTCCGTGTTGGAGAATTTTGGTTTCATTTAAATAGTGCGCACCCGATGGGTTCTTGCCATCATTGCAGAGTGACTGAGTCCCTTGAGCACATTGCCTTGGAGTGTGCTCTACCCGAACAATCACAGGTATGGGCACTGGCACGCCAACTATGGACGATGAAATTTTCAGCATCGAGTTGGCCAAAGTTAACTTACGGACTTATTGTTGGTTGCAATCTCGTACGTTTCAAGTCAAACAAAGGTGCACTGCTACCTCACAAGTCCAGACTATTTGCAATATTAATTTCAGTATCGTGGCATCTCATCTGGAACCTACGCGTTGACCGTGTGATTAAAAATCCTGGAAAAATACATAGCGAGACAGAAGTTCATAATAAATGGCTACACGCGATTAACCTGGCTCTGGATCGCGACCGGATTTTGACAGACAAAGCGAGATTTGGCTCTCTTGCATTCAGCGAGAAGAGCGTATTAAATACATGGAGTGGGTTACTTATGAACGAGGACTCGTTGCCGGATAATTGGACTTTCACAAGGGGGGTTTTAGTGGGTATACGGTTGGTATACGGCCCAAGAAATCTGGAATCGGATAGATTCCCATATTGGCTGGAGTCCCACACTGGTATTAATCGTGCGTAACGCATTTGGACATCTTCCCGGCATCTTCTGGTCCACAACCAGTAACCAAAGCGGACGACTCGGAATGCTTCTGCAGACTGATAATCGTTTAGGTTTAAAGACCCAACGCTCCAAAAAAAAAAAAAAAAAAAAAAAAAAAAAAAAGATCCCAGTCCAACTACGTCATCAAGGTGGGACTTAGCATGTGATCGGGCCAGGGACTATTGCCGGTTGACCCGGCGTTGTGGGAATTAGTTAGTTATGTTTGCCACACCTAGCGTGGGAATCCTTAGCCTTTCTTCTCTTTGGATTCTCCCTCGCTAGGTGCGCTGTAATAGAGACTTTGCGGTAGCCACTGGTGGCTATCGGTGGCTAATTTTTCTCGGGACCCGGATGACAGCCTCTGGGTGGATTAGCTACTATTTGTACTACCTATTCACGGGATGCTAGGGTGGCTAACTCGAGCGGGAGTCTCAAAAAACTATTGCACACGAAGAGCCACAAATAGCCACCGGTGGCTTCCTCAAAGTCTTTATTATATTCCTAGTAGCGTCTTTAATTAACTCTGGATTCTCCCTCGCTAGACCCTCGAGACATCTCGGGTCCTAAAGGTTGCCCTTACAGCGTGGTCTGACCGCCGAGAACGGGCCAAAAATCCAGCGCCCGTGACTTTATCGCACCACGAGTACACATCCCATCCTCGGCTCCCCAGCATTTTCTCACTCTAAGCCTCGACTTCGACTGCCAAAACAAGCAGCAACTTTCTACCTATAGTACTTAGTACGACACTTGTCACTTCAGTCCTTGACAACTTTATTGATGAATTTTTGAATGAACTCGGACCAGTAGGATTCTGCAATAATAATACGCGTGCCATGTCGCGTCTGGCGCGACTCCAGCCACCGGAAAACGCGTGAACGCGTCAAGGAAAGAGTTACACGTGATATTAATTTTAACAGCTTATGTAATAGCCCGAAAAATTTGATTGCGGGTGACTGCTTCTAGGGATGATGGCGGCCTGTGATTTTGTGATCACAGTGCCCCGGCCATCACCCCAAAGATCTGGAGCCGAGATTACTAGACAGACGCTCTATGTGAACGCTCGTGCCTCTCAAACAACTTTGAGTGATACAGGGCTCCTCTAAATCATTTTTTATACGACTTACATGATATGGGCATGGCACAGAGCTTTGACACTTTGGCTTGATAGATGTGGACCGAGAAAGTGCTACATACAGGTGTCCATGTGAGAAGACCCTATCCCCCCAACGGAAAAATCGGTCATTTCGAGGGCTTTATTTCGCAGGAAATACTCTTCATTACCAAAAGTGACCGGAATCGGAAAGTTTGCATATTTCACTCAACCATGACGTCGAGAATTGCAATGTAAGTAGGCACATAGAGAATAGGGGGTTTGTGCGAGCGACCCAGGTCGCTTTTCAACCGCTCAGATCTCCGCAACAACAGGTACCAGGTGTGAGCTCCAAGCGACCCAAGAGAGTATCGCCCTGGGATACTCCTAGGTTGCTGGGACTTCACACCTGAGACTGCTCGTTGTCGAGATTTGAGCGATCCCAAAGCGACCCGGGTCGCTTTGCACAAACCCGCTAATGAGTACAGATGGCTGGACGCTCGTCACCAACCTGCGGTTGGTTTCTCGCCTCCTTGTTTCCAGTAACCAACTCCCACCGACTTGGTAGGCTGGGATTTTATGCATTTTTCTCATAATGCATATTGCATAAGGTTTTGAGTGCATTTATACATTTTCAACTGGAAAAATACCTATGATGTGAGTGTTAAAGATACGGTCGATCCTCGAGTTCGTCGTGGAAATCCGCAAGCGAAGGGTGATGCCAAAATACAGTAGCGTTCCGCTTTACTGTATTTCTCCAGCAGAGAAGTAGACTAGCAGCGTCAAGCTTTACTAGTCACTTGAGAATAGATTGTTGAATAGAAGTGTTTGCACACAAAAGTGGGTTGAATAAGATGATATTCAACGGAAGTATCTACGACTTTTTATACATGGTAGGGAGTCTCTGAGACAGGGATAAATGACATAGGAAACTAGGTAGGGTCTCAGGATAGGAATGATGAGGAGAGAATGGAATGTAGAGTCAAGGGATAAAAGATAGACATAGGAACAATATTCAAGACTCACGATCGTAGACTTGGAGCCGAGACATCCTGTGATCCATGACATAGCCCCCCCAGTCTACGGTTGTGAGGATCAGAACTCAACAGTATGTTCAACTTCTGTTTCCATCCAGTCCAGCGCTAATTCCAACAGTGTATCTTCGTGGAATGCGAGCGCGGCGTGAAACTCAACAACTTTCTTGTATTTCTGTGTGTCAAGCACGGTGCACCAATTGCGAGGAGCCCCGTTCATGACTTCAGAAATAACATCAGAGTCGCTGAGCGTGTAGACCGAACTGAGCAATTCGCGTTTGCGAATGAAATAATCGGTGGGTTTTTCCTTTGCAAATCCGTGCTCTCGGAATTTCGTGCGCAGTGCCTTGGCCCGAGTCTTTTCAAGCCATTTGCTGGTAAGGAAGAAATTCGCAATTCCTCGACGCATGGTTCCCCAGTCTTGCCGAATTTCTTGCTGATATTTGTCGCCAAGACTGAAGTACCAGCTCTTTGCGGGACCAGTTAATGCCCGTGGAATGATAAGGCCTAGTTGTTTGAAGGCGCGTTTGCCTCCTTCTGCAAATAGATTGATTTCCTGAATCCATCGCAGCAGTTTGTCCGGATCCCCATCCCACTTTGGAATGTCTGCGTCTTTCAACCGGAGGTCAAAGTATCGGCTTTCATTGCTGTTGTCCTTCGGTTTATTGTTGTCCTTCTTCCATGATTTCAAGTGCCGTGCGCGAGAATTTCTTCTATCCTCGTCACTGGAGTCACTGGAACTATCATCCGGGTCACCTGGATCGCCCGCGGCTGCACGACTCGGCGGTGGTTTGTTCGGCGGACCCCCTCCAGTGTTCCCACGGTTGAAACTCTGTTGGCCGCGCCGACGGTCGCCTTTGTCGTCAGAATCAGACGGGTCTGAGCCATTCAAGTCACTGGGACCTTCCTGCCCAAAGATTGTAGCGGTTCGCGTTGCCGAAACGCTCTGCGATGGACGCGGATACCCCGGCACTTGAATTCCCAAGCTCGTAAAACGCGGGGGTGTATCACGAGTTGTATCCCGCAATGCCGACGAATTTTGACGAGCGTTTTGTTTAGACTCGAAGGGCATAGGCGCAAACGCAGCGTGAAAATGTGTAGGCGGGGTCGCGCGAGCTCTTCCAAAAACCAAATCGGAATCTGGAATTGAGACAGGTATGAATTTTGCGTCTTCAACGGCTGTCTCATAGCCAAGATCGTATTCATCGGGGACCTCCTCCATCTTTGTGCGGCGTACAGAGTGTCTGCGAATCGGAGGAGCATCTTCATCCGAGACCTCTTCAACAGCAGCGCGACGAGAATTGCCTTTGGAAGTTTTTGTGTCCCTCTTGTCCTCCTTCTTGATTTCTGGCTCATCAAGATGTCCGAAGTTGTCCTGCTCCGAATCGCGCTTGTCCTCGCTATTTCCACTTGCTGGAACCGGAGGAGGCGATGGTGAAATTCGGCGGAGACGAGGGGTAGGTGAGAATGAAGTAGTGGAGCGTTCCACCGACGGCAACGAACGTCTGGTATTCACCGAGAATTGACGACTCGGATACTGGTGGAAGCTATTCTCAGCTGATTCGCTGAATGCCCGAATTTCGTTCATTCCAAAATTAAAGCACTGAGTTAACGCCGCAAGAAAGGCTTCAACCTCAGCTCGATATGAAATGCCCAGAATTTCGAATTCGTTCGCTGCGTACCAAGCGAAAAAATCTTCCGAGCGCCCCCAGGTTGTCATGGAAGGCAAGCTTTGGCCCCAAACTTGAAACGCTTCTGATGCGCACTTTCGAAGATCTTCGAGCTGCTTCAAAAGCATCCAAAATGTGTCGCGTCGAAGACGATAGATCTGTCCTCCGTTGTCCCGCAAATCCGTGCATTCCACCTCAGTGAGTGCTTCCAACAAGGCCCGCAATGCTCCATCAAAAATCTTTGCATGTTGGACCGAGAGTTCAGATGGATTTTCGAGGAATTGTTTCGCAAAAGATAAGGCCCCAATCTCAAGAGCATGAGCATGACGGGCAGCATATTCCGGGTGTTCGCGAACGATGGTAGAGAGGGAAAGGAAGCTAGGAAGCTCCAGGTGTCTATGAACAATTGGCGCGTGTTCGTCAACGGATTGAGGGGCGTAGCCTCCAGCATATCCCGTGAACTCAGGGATTGCGAAGCTCTCATCTTCACCCGATTTAGGAACCGTAGGGGAACGTCTCGAGGGAGACGATAGAAGCGAGGGTGAACGAGACGGCGGGGGTGATCCATGTGTACCGGGATCAAACGGGAACTGAGTCGGAACAGGATCCTGGGGTGGTCCGGGACTCTCGTTTGGATGAACAATCGTGGATGTAGCGACAGGATTATCAGCAGCGTGATCTGCTGAATTGTCCGGCGTGTTCTGAACAGAGCCGTGCCTTCCCTTCTTATTCTTCTTCTTGTTGTTTGTCATGATGAAGGATGGTTGAAGGTGAGTGGTGAAGTGTATCAAAGGGATAAATGCTTAGCGGATTTCCCAATGTGTCCACCAATGTTAAAGATACGGTCAATCCTCGAGTTCGTCGTGGAAATCCGCAAGCGAAGGGTGATGCCAAAATACAGTAGCGTTCCGCTTTACTGTATTTCTCCAGCAGAGAAGTAGACTAGTAGCGTCAAGCTTTACTAGTCACTTGAGAATAGATTGTTGAATAGAAGTGTTTGCACACAAAAGTGGGTTGAATGTAAGATGATATTCAACGGAAGTATCTACGACTTTTTATACATGGTAGGGAGTCTCTGAGACAGGGATAAATGACATAGGAAACTAGGTAGGGTCTCAGGATAGGAATGATGAGGAGAGAATGGAATGTAGAGTCAAGGGATAAAAGATAGACATAGGAACAATATTCAAGACTCACGATCGTAGACTTGGAGCCGAGACATCCTGTGATCCATGACAGTGAGCGATTTTGACTACGATTTTAACTGTTCTGAGGACGTTTTGCATGGGAAACACACATTTGTACCGTTTCTGCCCAAACTGCGCCAGCAAACCAATATGTTGAGCATGAACACGACTAAATAGAGGACATTTTGTGCGATCACACTGTGCAAAGTATTCATCATGAAATTCATGCAGATTGTTATGAAATTCAGGTTTCATGATGTTTTGTCATGAACGACGTTATGAAATTCAAGACGGCTTTCATGATGCTCAGAAATCTGCTTTTGTGACAATATGGATTCATGACAAAACATCATGAATTTTTGTCATGAAACAACTACTCTTTTTTTTTTTTTTTTTTTTTTTTTTTTTGCTAAGCCCACCAGATGTTGAGTGCATAGTGTGCTCATCCCAGTGTTACACCAATACATGGTGCTATGTAGAGTAGTAGGTCTGTCAACTACATCCTACTGAAAATCGGTTGGTTACTGTAACAAGTCAATAGCTCAGTCAACGAGATATGCTGGCGACATGTATCGACTGTAATCCGATGTCCCTCAAATCTCCATTAGTCTAAGAGTAATAGTCTGTGCTGCGCTGCGCTGCAGTGCCGCGGTCGGGAGTTCGACTCCGGCTGGCGGTAGCCCAATTTATTTGCCCCGCGCTGGCCTCCTTTTCATGATGTTTTGCCCTGAATTTGTTAATGAAACATCATGAAAAACCATTAGTCTCGTGACCAGACTCTTATGCCATCCCAAAGGGAACTGTTACTTATGACATTGACACTTACAGGGTTCCCTTTGGGAGGGAACTTCTCCATTCCGAGGGTGATGGCAAAACGGTCCAGATTCCCACGGTGGGTCATTGTTCTCCCTTCCCCAGGGGGAAATCCCTCGGCCGGGAAAACGCGTTTTCGGCACCCAGAAAAGCCTCGGAATGACCGATTTTTCCATTAAGCTCTGGCCACAAAACATTTGGGTAAAAAGTGGGACCTAGAAATGATGTATTTGAGCAAATGCAAGACATCCCTGGTCTCAGAATTCAAAAAAACTGTCATTCTTCCGACCCATTTTTTTTTTGAATGCAAAAATGAGTTTTTCGGCGATTGGAGCCATCTTGGTTCGGGACGATGGCGAAATCTGCCGCTTATGTAATGTTCGCACGCACCATATAGGTAGTATCCCATCAATTACCGGCAACCCGCCAGCACAACAGCATACACACTATACCGTGAACGTTGGCTGCAGTGCGCAACATCTTGGGGCATCATATTGTTACTGTCAGATTCATACAACGGTGACTAGAGAAATCTCAGAAAACATATTCCTACCTCCAGTTATGATTACATAATGACCCAATTTTTTTCGACCACAGAATCGTTGAAATTGAGCTAAATCCAGCAGGTTTTGTTTTCGTGTCGAAATTTTGCCGCGTTACGCGTGACATGACACATCATGTGACCGCTCGTTGTAAGTGACTGACGCCTACCTTGAGTGCGTAGAATTACGGGGAAGCCATCGGTGCAGCGCTTGCAGCATTGGAGGCAATGACATAGCTTATAACCAGGAGGGACGAAAGGAGGGGCCGACATTTGTAGAGATATTCGATTGTCAGACGGACAGAACGCATGCAGGTCGCGGACTTGTGGAACTTGGCAAAATCGTTTGTGGAAGGGTTGCAGTGACGTCACTCGACTTCGCTTGTTCTGGCTTGTTGTGGCTTTACCTGGCTCGATTTGCCAAATATGGCTCGATATGGCTGCCTGGACTTCTCACTGGGAGCGAGCCCGTGCTCAATGATTTAAACAACGATCCTGTTTTTTCAATCCATCCTAAGTGTTGAATTTTCGCGATTCCGTTGACTGTTACCGAGGCCTGGATCGAGCATGCAGCTGCGAAAGTTGGGATGCCGTGGTCATGGTCAACAGACGGCGAGGCGTCACGACGCAAGGCTGGATATGAACAATTCGTTCGCCACAAGCTTCCTCGTACTTCACCCATCTTTGGTACCCTTGCCAGTATGGCTGGTCTCAACATTTTCACGGGCCTGCATAGCATTACAACAACAGATACCAGGTGTGAGCTCTAAGCGACCTAGGAAAATATTGCCCTAGGACATTCCTAGGTCGCTGAGACTTCACACCTGACACTCCTCGTTGTGAACATTTGAGCGGTCCCAAAGCGACCCGGGTCGCTTTGCACAAACCCGCTATTGTCTGTCAAAGAAGTCAGCACAGAAGTGGTGAGTGAAACTAGAACTAACCGTCGTCACCTTCGGGCGCTTCAGGTGATTGCGGGGGCTCGGGCGACGGCTCTTGCGAGTTGGATTGAGCTGCCGTTGATTAGCTCATGGTCTTACCCGTACATACGGCTAAAACGGACTCACATGATGCAAGCGGACCAAGCCCGCGGCCAGGATTGGTGTCGTCGTCGTCATCATCATTATCGTCGTGGTCCCACGATGGACGCTCGCGACGATTCTGCCGAGTGCGGTAACGATACGTACCCTCCTTGTCCTTGCAGTTTTCATACGCCTTCTGAGAGCTGAACGAGTCGTGGACAATGAACTCCGTGGCCCAATGGTTGGAGCAGCGCTTGAGAGGCTCGAAGACATCCTCTATCTGTCTCTTGGTTGAGATATCAATGACACAAAACATAGAATTGACTTGCCGCATCATAGAGTTTGAGGAGTTGTCGAGGGTTCTGATCTTTCCAGCCCAAGTCAAGACGCAAGAGGCCGGCGTCCATGAAGCGCCGAGTTTTTTTCTAAGGGGAGTAAGGAATAGCAGCTGAAAAAAAACACAAGACATACTCGGAGGTCATTCCATTTCGCATCTGCAGCAGACCCATCCATCCCGAGTATGCGACGAAGCTCCCGTATTGTCAATTGTGAAAGTTGTCGAGGTCGAGGAATGGTGGGAAGGGAACGGGTAGGCCTCGAGGCGCTACCGGCAGCTTCAGCTGCGTCGCGTTCACCTCGGGCACGAGCAAGCGACGCTGAATGGATGGTAAGACAGGGGCTGAGAAAAAAGAGATAGAGAAAAGGGACTTACCACGTAGCTGGCGGACTTCATCTGAGTCGTCGGGGTGCTCAACTGTCAATGCATCCTCTGCCTGGCGCGCTTTGAGCACCTTCCGACGTGCCTTACGTTGCTTCCGTGCCGCCTGATCCAACCGAGCTGAGCGCTGGGCTTCGCGAGTCTGTCGAAGCTTTGAGGTGAGTTTGCGCTGGCGATCTAACCCTGAACGATGGTTTTCTTTGTTTGCTGAGGAGGGCATGAGTGTGAGGGGGAAGGAATAGTGTATAACGAAACACAACTTAACGGTTTTATATGTGTTATGGGGCGGGTGGAGCGACGATGACGCCGTGGTGCCCGCATCCCCGAAAGTCGGCTGCCGAGCTCCGCGTGACGTTATGAGTACCTAGCTCGCTGAGCCTCGCTCGCCCTCACCTGTGAACCCTCCCAGAATGCCCCGCGACAATGGCAAGACATGCCCTTGCGGGTGCGGCGCAGCAGATATGTCACAACGCCAGATTCGCCGCCATCTTCGTGAACAAACCACACAATCTGTGCGCGTTGCACAGCAGCAAAACTATGCTGAGCAGCGGCGGCGACTGCTAAGGCTCGAGGTCCAAGAGCTCGGGGCTGTAGAGCCCGGCAATAGAGGTCGTGGTGTGTGAGATGAGGGTGTTGTGATGCCCGATGCCGCAGGTCCTGCCAGCGATGAAGAAGACTCAAGGTCAGATAGGATGGAAGAGGGTTTTGACAACGACGCACCTGCTGGAACTCGGAGTAACACACCTATGCTCAACGACGAAGAGCTCGAGAGCGAGATGGACTCGGACTCGGATGACGCAGGCGACCCGTATGGAACACGCCTCGACGAACTGTTTTGGGAGGAGTCGGATGAAGGGAGGAGGGGTCCGAGCTTGGCGACAACTTCCGGGCAGCACCGTGGCTTCAGGGCCTGTCCCCGCTTGACTGTTTGCGAGAAGTTTTCGATCTCGATGCGGCGAAGCGAGGTGTGTTTTAAAAGACTTTGAAACTTTCGATACTCTGGTGCTGATAAGAGAAAATAAGGCCACAAACTCACCGAAGACGATATGAAGGCAATTCGGGCTCACAACTACAAGGTCGACACCGACTTGGGTGCGCGCGCATACGATCAGCTGTCGCGTGCTTTCCCGGAGCTCGCCGACCTTCCATCGCGACAACGCCTGCAAACGCAGATCTCCTTCCTCTCCGGAGTTGTCCCAGTGAAATATGATTGCTGTGTCGACTCTTGCTGTTGTTTTACTGGACTATACGCCGATCTTGACGAGTGTCCGTACTGCGAGAAGCCGCGGAAGGACGGTGCTGGGAGGGCCAGGAATACATTCCACTATCTTCCACTCATTCCGCGCCTTGTGAACTTGTTCCAGGACGACGGGATGGTGAAGAAACTAGAGTATCGACGTACGTGAGGGAAGAGGACAAGACATCGGACATCTTTGATGGCGGCCATTACCGACAGCTCACTCGGCGCCGTGTCACCATCGACGGCGAGACTCAATCTCATAAATATTTTTCCTCCCCGACCGATCTTGCCCTTGGCGCCTCGACTGATGGATTCTGTCCTTTCAAACGACGAAAGAAGAGCTGCTGGCCAATAATCATCATCCTCTACAACCTCCCTCCCGAAATTCGTACCTGGTTCATTCACCTGTTATGTGTCGGCGTAATTCCTTAGACCGGTGACCGATCTCTCGTGTGAAGACAAATCGTTCACAGAGAGACCGGTCGATCTGAGTTTGAATTCCCTTGAGGAGCCATCAAAATAAAAATGGCGTCATTCGACGTGTGCAAGTCACGTTTGATGCCCCATCATGGCCCAAACAACACCATCGGAGGCAGCAAAACCTTGCTCTCTGCACCCAATCTGCACCATACAGCCAAAAAATAATCATGAACCACCAAGTTATCAATCTCTTTGCACGCGGGGCGTTTGTTTAGTCTGATTCCATGCTTTTCTCCACCTCGAACCTCTGTTTACATCCTAAAACATGAACATTATGCCTGTGTGACGGTTAGAATTTTGAAAAGAGGCCTGGATAGTGTTCAAAAATGTAGGGAACGTTATTCTATTTATTCTAACTCTTTACATGCGTGGAATTTGCGGCGTTCGAGGTGTTTTTGTGGCGAGTCCGGCAATGTCCGGGGCATCAAACGTGACTTGCACTTTTTTTTTGTATCAGCATTTCTATACCGCAACAAGTAAACCAACTACTAAGACGCGGTGCCCGGAGGGCGATAAATAAGTAAGAAGTAATTCTAGTGAGGATTCGACCGTGGTTGGTAGAGTATAGTCTTGGAGTAGGTGGGTGAGCGCTTCCATCGACGGTGAGAACGATAACTCGACATAGGAACCATAGGTGAAGAAAAAAAGGGGCATAAGTGGCAGTCAGCCATTACCTCGGGGGGCGCCGTCCGCTTGGAGCCCGAGCTTTGTACGGGGTGGCCCGACAATGTGATCCATAGAGAAAGATGCCGTCACGTAAGAAGCGACGCGCATCCTCCTCCTCGATGAAGTCCACGCGGACAGACACTTCCGACTGGGGGATGCTATCCCGCTTGTGAAGGAAACGGACATTACCAATTCGATACTGTGCACCTGGAAGTTGGTTGCGCTTCGCCAACTCGCGCACAAAATCGCGAGAGTGCGGAAGCCCTCCCTCCTCCAAGATTGGCACTCGGTGGAAAACCACCTTGTGCCATGGGTCTGCGGGGTAAATGGGCGGTTCAGCATCGAGGGCGCATCCCAGAAGTGGAGCGATGGTCCTCCACAGCAGCGAGCGGTGGGCTGCGAGCGCCTGGGCTGAGCAAGCCGGTGCAGTTGCATGGAGAATGAGGTTGCCACTCTGGGACATGGAGGTAGCGCTAACCGCTAGCCGACTATCCAGAACGCCGTTGATGGCCCTGCATAGCGAATCGGGGTGAGGTTTCTTCGTGCAGCGGGTGTCGGACAGGTCAATGATCAACCGAGTGGATGGAATCGTTGTTTTGGGCGACACCGTTGGGCTCCGTTTGGGAGCGGGACGTGAGGGGCGCTTCGGCTTGGAGGTATGAGGGCGCGGAAGTTCGGCCTTGACGGCCTCTGCAAATGTGGTGGGGCTGGGTGGGCTAACAGGAGCCTCGTCGGGTTCCAGGCTGTCACCAGCGAGGTACTGCTTGTACTCCGTTGTCAAAGGTTCGAGGGTTTCAGAGATTTCGATAACCATAGGGAGGAGGGCCATAAGGTTGTCCTCTGTACATTTGGGAACCTCCTCTTGCATGAAATCGTCATGTACGCATTGTTGGAAGTCACGAACTCGCTCCAGTAGAGCCGCTGCTTCCTCTCTGAGCTTGGTAGACATGTAGTCGATCGTTGTGTGGGACTGAGGGACAGCGGCCTGCGCGGGCGCTGTGTTGGGGGCGTGGTAGTGGCGAGGGGTGAGGTGGACAGGTGTAGTGGTCGTGGTGCCGCTGGAGATGGTGGCGGGTGTTGCGTCGGGACCATCAGCTCAGACTTTCTTGATTACGCGGGACGAATGTGGGGACTTCGTGATTGAATTGTTTCGAGTTTTCGGGACGGAAGGGGGAGGGGAGTCCGGTGGCCTTGGGCGCCGAAGGCCCGTAGCTGGGGGGCGGGGAGGAGAACGCTCGCCTTGCATCCCAGCAAATTTTGGCCGTGGGAAAAATCGTGACGGTGATGGTTCCGGTCAAGAGAGACCTGACGTGACTTGCACACGTCGAATGACGCCATTTTTATTTTGATGGCTCCTCAAGGGAATTCAAACTCAGATCGACCGGTCTCTCTGTGAACGATTTGTCTTCACACGAGAGATCGGTCACCGGTCTAAGGAATTACGCCGACACATAACAGGTGAATGAACCAGGTACGAATTTCGGGAGGGAGGTTGTAGAGGATGATGATTATTGGCCAGCAGCTCTTCTTTCGTCGTTTGAAAGGACAGAATCCATCAGTCGAGGCGCCAAGGGCAAGATCGGTCGGGGAGGAAAAATATTTATGAGATTGAGTCTCGCCGTCGATGGTGACACGGCGCCGAGTGAGCTGTCGGTAATGGCCGCCATCAAAGATGTCCGATGTCTTGTCCTCTTCCCTCACGTACGTCGATACTCTAGTTTCTTCACCATCCCGTCGTCCTGGAACAAGTTCACAAGGCGCGGAATGAGTGGAAGATAGTGGAATGTATTCCTGGCCCTCCCAGCACCGTCCTTCCGCGGCTTCTCGCAGTACGGACACTCGTCAAGATCGGCGTATAGTCCAGTAAAACAACAGCAAGAGTCGACACAGCAATCATATTTCACTGGGACAACTCCGGAGAGGAAGGAGATCTGCGTTTGCAGGCGTTGTCGCGATGGAAGGTCGGCGAGCTCCGGGAAAGCACGCGACAGCTGATCGTATGCGCGCGCACCCAAGTCGGTGTCGACCTTGTAGTTGTGAGCCCGAATTGCCTTCATATCGTCTTCGGTGAGTTTGTGGCCTTATTTTCTCTTATCAGCACCAGAGTATCGAAAGTTTCAAAGTCTTTTAAAACACACCTCGCTTCGCCGCATCGAGATCGAAAACTTCTCGCAAACAGTCAAGCGGGGACAGGCCCTGAAGCCACGGTGCTGCCCGGAAGTTGTCGCCAAGCTCGGACCCCTCCTCCCTTCATCCGACTCCTCCCAAAACAGTTCGTCGAGGCGTGTTCCATACGGGTCGCCTGCGTCATCCGAGTCCGAGTCCATCTCGCTCTCGAGCTCTTCGTCGTTGAGCATAGGTGTGTTACTCCGAGTTCCAGCAGGTGCGTCGTTGTCAAAACCCTCTTCCATCCTATCTGACCTTGAGTCTTCTTCATCGCTGGCAGGACCTGCGGCATCGGGCATCACAACACCCTCATCTCACACACCACGACCTCTATTGCCGGGCTCTACAGCCCCGAGCTCTTGGACCTCGAGCCTTAGCAGTCGCCGCCGCTGCTCAGCATAGTTTTGCTGCTGTGCAACGCGCACAGATTGTGTGGTTTGTTCACGAAGATGGCGGCGAATCTGGCGTTGTGACATATCTGCTGCGCCGCACCCGCAAGGGCATGTCTTGCCATTGTCGCGGGGCATTCTGGGAGGGTTCACAGGTGAGGGCGAGCGAGGCTCAGCGAGCTAGGTACTCATAACGTCACGCGGAGCTCGGCAGCCGACTTTCGGGGATGCGGGCACCACGGCGTCATCGTCGCTCCACCCGCCCCATAACACATATAAAACCGTTAAGTTGTGTTTCGTTATACACTATTCCTTCCCCCTCACACTCATGCCCTCCTCAGCAAACAAAGAAAACCATCGTTCAGGGTTAGATCGCCAGCGCAAACTCACCTCAAAGCTTCGACAGACTCGCGAAGCCCAGCGCTCAGCTCGGTTGGATCAGGCGGCACGGAAGCAACGTAAGGCACGTCGGAAGGTGCTCAAAGCGCGCCAGGCAGAGGATGCATTGACAGTTGAGCACCCCGACGACTCAGATGAAGTCCGCCAGCTACGTGGTAAGTCCCTTTTCTCTATCTCTTTTTTCTCAGCCCCTGTCTTACCATCCATTCAGCGTCGCTTGCTCGTGCCCGAGGTGAACGCGACGCAGCTGAAGCTGCCGGTAGCGCCTCGAGGCCTACCCGTTCCCTTCCCACCATTCCTCGACCTCGACAACTTTCACAATTGACAATACGGGAGCTTCGTCGCATACTCGGGATGGATGGGTCTGCTGCAGATGCGAAATGGAATGACCTCCGAGTATGTCTTGTGTTTTTTTTCAGCTGCTATTCCTTACTCCCCTTAGAAAAAAACTCGGCGCTTCATGGACGCCGGCCTCTTGCGTCTTGACTTGGGCTGGAAAGATCAGAACCCTCGACAACTCCTCAAACTCTATGATGCGGCAAGTCAATTCTATGTTTTGTGTCATTGATATCTCAACCAAGAGACAGATAGAGGATGTCTTCGAGCCTCTCAAGCGCTGCTCCAACCATTGGGCCACGGAGTTCATTGTCCACGACTCGTTCAGCTCTCAGAAGGCGTATGAAAACTGCAAGGACAAGGAGGGTACGTATCGTTACCGCACTCGGCAGAATCGTCGCGAGCGTCCATCGTGGGACCACGACGATAATGATGATGACGACGACGACACCAATCCTGGCCGCGGGCTTGGTCCGCTTGCATCATGTGAGTCCGTTTTAGCCGTATGTACGGGTAAGACCATGAGCTAATCAACGGCAGCTCAATCCAACTCGCAAGAGCCGTCGCCCGAGCCCCCGCAATCACCTGAAGCGCCCGAAGGTGACGACGGTTAGTTCTAGTTTCACTCACCACTTCTGTGCTGACTTCTTTGACAGACAATAGCGGGTTTGTGCAAAGCGACCCGGGTCGCTTTGGGACCGCTCAAATGTTCACAACGAGGAGTGTCAGGTGTGAAGTCTCAGCGACCTAGGAATGTCCTAGGGCAATATTTTCCTAGGTCGCTTAGAGCTCACACCTGGTATCTGTTGTTGCGGAGATCTGAGCGGTCAAAAAGCGACCTGGGTCGCTCGCACAAACTCTCTATTAGGGCTTGAGCCGCTCTCATCTTGAACCAGATATATATCGAGTACACCTGTATTGTAATTCTTTTACAGCGGTTTCCGAAATTCTTGCCGTAGAGTAAAAGTGTGACAAACAATTAAATAAATTCGAAAAACTCTGACACGAGGAATGCGGGATCACACTACCGCTGGGCAAAGAGGTCGTGCCATCCTTGCTGTTCCCATAGCTCGATGACAGATGGCTTCAAACTTTCAAAGTACCAATTGCTAGACCTGCCCTGCGTCCACCGTTCAGTTTCTTCTTCAAGATGGCAGTGGGGTCATCCGAGTCGGGATCCCCTCCGCCGTTACCAGTAAAAGACTCGAATGCAAGAATATATCCGAATATTTCGAGCGCACGCTGCCACATACTGCCCACGGACTTGGCCGTGCGCTTCCCTGCAAATAGCTGCATAGACGCCTGACACGAGCGTTGGAAATAGATCAGAAATTGAAAGGCAAAAATCACACCTTTTTATATATGTGTGCAGGATTTTCCTTGTGTTGTTCAAAGCGGTGCTCAGCGTCGGGCTCAGGACCAAGTAGCCATCTGGAAAACAACGATCTCTCGATGGCCGACCATTGTTTCCGCCCAGAGTCATCGCCGTCGTCTCCGCTCTCGCTGCCGGCGTCAGAGATGTCGATAGAGGCCGAGGGTGCGTGACTTTGTGTTTGGGACTTGTTGTCGTTGTCGGGTTCGTTCTCCTTTTCGGACTCGTCATCCCTCCGAGCCTGCTTCTTTTTGTCTGCCTTGGCTTTTGCAGTTTTCGCGGCGGCGGCTTTGCCTTTGGCACCCTTGACGGCGGCAGGTGTTGTGCCGTTCTTGCGCGGACAACCGGGTCTGCGCTTCTGTGGGGACGAAGAGGTGGCAGCCGTTTGCTGAGTGGGTTGAAACGGAGGCGTATCAGGCGTAGGCGAACGCCGTGAAATTTCGGGCTGCTGATAAGAGGGACCTGACATGTATGTAGGACCACCAGGTGGAGGTGGCGGGTACGGTGAGTAGTACACAGGACGCGGCATGAAGCCTGCATAGCTATTATATATATATATATATATATTGCTGAGAGGCAACGCGCGTCAATACGACGAGGCCGGAAGCCTGGACTTTGAGTTATTATAATACACACCGCGTTTTCGTCCTTGTAACGGAGATGTAGTCCAGATGTACTTGTAGGAGCGGTTCGGCGATGACTAGAGGCCTCCCAGACGCGTACAGCAGAATGTGGGGATGTCTCCTGATCCGTTACCACGATCACTACCACAGGCAGCACGCTCGCCTTCCCTCGAAGACCTCCACAAAGCCATTCATAGCATCCCACTCCCGAAGTCTACCTCAGCCAAAACATGTTCTGTTCCCCTAGCAGACTTGAAAAACATCCGCACTCTGATAGCGACCCTTTTGGTCAGCCAGAACCTCCACTCCGACACCACTGCTAGCATCTCGTCCATTGTTACCAAACTCGACACACTTTCATCCAAGATAGACTCTATTTCACCAGCTCCCATAAATCCTACCCCTTCATCTGGCGTATCCTACCAGAAATCCTACGCATCTGTCGCTGCTTCTCCTACTGCCACGTCACTGGCCCCATCCCGTGTTCCGCGTGACACCTCTCGTGACATCACGCTCACCCCGAAAGACCGCCGGTACAAGGCCTTCGTTAACGAGACACACCACGCTATTCAGCAGCAGCTTAACGCAATAATCAATGAATCCCCTCGCTACTGCGAGTACGACGAGACACCATTTGTCCGCGCAGTTGCCAAATATCGAAATGGTGACATTCGCATCTCCTTCCAGTCTACCTGGGCTGCTCACCTCCTTACGGAGGACAGCACCTGGTTGTCCACCTTCTCCACCCTCCTTCGAATTCGCTCCCCAACGTTTGCTGTTGTCATGCACCGGGTTCCGACCAGCTTCAATGTTGCGTCCGGTCATTGTGATAACAACGGGGATTGGAACGATGATATCTCGGACTTGATCGAGGCTAGTGAGGGCAACTGGATGCCCAGGTCTCTTGTCAGGGTACACTGGATTGGTCGCCGTTCTGACGACGAGGTGCGAAAAGCGAAACAACACTCTTCGATTGTCCTTCACTTTGGGAATCCAGCTGCTGCCAACCTCGCTATTTCTCAGCGCCTGGCGCTTCACGGACACCTCCATCGTACTGAAAGGTACTCACCACAACCCTTACTGGCCATATTGCGTCTCAATGCAAGCGTCCCGCTATCTGCGGCATCTGCGCTTCCGATTGTAAGTCTGACACTTAGAGTGTGTACGGGTGCGAGATACTGGCGAGATACGGGATATTGATGGGCACTGATTTCCTTATTGAGTAGAGACCGTGACACGGATCCCAGCTGTCACTCCGGAGTTCCCGCCGAATCCCGACCCTTTGGCATTGCTTCCCGCCCCACTCCTCGCATCCCGCCTTGTTCCCGCCTCCGCATACCTCCTTAGCAACGACCTACAAAATTCACAGCATTATTCTACAATTTATTTAGATTACAATGCAGGTGCCCGCCAAAAGCTTGTTTGATTTGAAACGAAGAGGCAAGTTGCCGGCAGGTCATCGCGGTCGCAGACGGCGAGGAAGAGACGTCGACGACGATTGAATTTATTCGCACGTTGGATCAGCACATAGCTCGTCACAAAAGTCACGGTCGCCCGTACCTACTCAATAAGGAAATCAGTACCCATCAATATCCAGTATCTCGTCCGTATCTTGCAGCCGTACACACTCTTACATCACGGACCAGAACTTTACTATGTCTTCGCGGCCTTGCAGCGCAGCGGGAGCTTGAGGCTCAACCAACGAGGGATGGGTTCTATTGTGGAACTTCTCCAGTTTGTCTTGAGGGCCCCCTTGCGACCGCAGAAGTCGAAATATAAGAATTTTGAAAATCGACATGGTGGTCGGGACAGAGCGCGGAAGCTCATCAACTTCCGCAAATAACTTGCCATGTGTGTGCCCAAGACGGCGCAGCATCGCCGCATATCAAATCTGATTGCTCGGATGGTGCCGAACACACCGGCATCAGCTGGGAGGCCATGCCGGTCAATTTTCGGAAACCCACTCATAGTGAGTGGATTTGTGCCGAGTGGGTTCGGCATACTCGGATTGAGTAAGGTAGACCCCATCCACCCTCGACAAACGTCACGTGGTGCAACGTAACACCTTCCATATTCGGAATGGATGGACAAAACACCTAGCTCTGCGACAACGAGGAAGATTGGTGTAAATCCCCTCGACCATATTTTAGATAGAGGTGCTATTAGGTAACCTTAGGTGAGAACCTACTCAGACGCGGACCTACTCAGGCCGAGTAGGCAATTCTCAGCCTGAGTGGGTCTGTCGGAAAAATCCTGGATTGCGTATAGCGGCGTGGAAGTAGTTACAGTTGGATGGCTCATAATGCATACGGTCCGTGGACCCCCAAGCCCTATGCATTATGAAAAATATGCATTCTTGCATACGGTCTCAGCCTGTGACACGTGTGACATCAGTCGCACAAGTACCATAAAAGGAAATTCGGCAGATGTCGGGAACTTGTGACACTGTGCCAACCAAGGGTCATGAAATTCATGATGTTTCTCGTCATGACTTTCCTGACGATTTGTCTGGAAATTCATGATGATTTACCGGAAATCCTAAACTTGAAAACAGCACCGGGCCATCAGAATTGATGGATCACATGCTTTTTCATGTGACTTTGACACCAAACCACGGGACCACACGAGACGTCGCGAGCGGAGCGAGCGTAGCGGGGTTTGGGGCGGCCAGCCCCAACAAGCTGTGTGACCGAACGGAGGGAGGCCGGCGAGCGCAGCGAGTCGGCCGTGCCGGAGGCAGGGAGCTAAAGCTTGTTCATAATAAAACATCATGACTCAAAGTCGTGATTTTCATGACGATTATGGGGCTGTTCATGATGGTTTTTTAGTCTCGTGACTAGACTCTTATGCCATCCCAAAGGAAAAATCGGTCATTCCGAGGCTTTTCTGGGTGCCGAAAACGCGTTTTCCCGGCCGAGGGATTTCCCCCTGGGGAAGGGAGAACAATGACCCACCGTGGGAATCTGGACCGTTTTGCCATCACCCTCGGAATGGAGAAGTTCCCGAGTGCCAGTACGGGAGTCGCCATCCAGCCAAATGGGGACTCGACACGTTTTCCTCCAATAACTGCTTCATCCTCCTCAAGGCTCCATTCCAACAATGCTAGCATTTCATTGATCTGAATTTCATGAACACGAGAGGTACCATACAAAAGCAGCCGCATCAGGGACCCGATACCTGGTCAGAGGTAGGAAAAGTGGGTTTTATGGGCACGTTCGGGGAATCCGGTCAGAGAACTCGACCCTTAGCATTTTGTATTGACGGTAAAAGATGAAGGAAGAACAAATTTTAGAAATCATTCATTTTTTCGAGAATCCGAAGGCACGCGCCGCCTCAGAGCGCGACCCGAAGGGAGCGCGCGGCGCGTGCCGAGGATTGAGAAAAAAGAGATCTAAACGTTCAACGCAAATCAATCACAGTACACTCCGAGTTTTCACATTTGTTCTCTTCAAATGGCTATCTAACATCACCGATGTGGACGGACAGGGGTGCATAATTTTCAAGGTAGCCAGCCTCGAACGGCGCACCAACTCTGTCATTCGATGAAGTCAATGTGGATATGAGTCAGAAATATCGCACACTGAAAATCAGAATAGCTTGAGAGCATCTGGCTGCGGGTTAGAAAGTGGATGGATATCCACTCGATTGAACAACAGGGTTCACCCTTCAACCGTCTTATACTCTCAAAGAAATCTCAGAGTATGCATTCCGGTTCTCCTTCATACTGGCCTTCGAGATGTATGACTGGCATAGGGTTAATCCCATATGCAGTCCTCGAGCTCAACAGATGACGTTCACACAAGAGATTTTGTCATGAATGGTGAAGCAACTTCTCAATAAACCGAAGGTAATAAAGAGAGTAGGATTACACGGAATGTAATAAGTAAGGAGCCAATCCCCTGAAAAGCAACTTCAACGATGTAGTGGTCCTCTGTCAAACTCTCACAAACTGTTGAGCTGAGGAACCGCAGGACTTAGCATGACAACATAGTTGGCTGCGGGCACGGGTTTGTGGAGGAGAGAGACCTTGCGAAAGAAAGGGGTCACTGTTAGCGTCTGTTACGTAGGTCATTCGAGTTAACGATACACCATCAGAGCATACAGGCATCAGGGATGCTCGCCCACAGTGAACAATGCTGCGAAGAGTGTTCACTGAAGTGGGGGAGTAGCCGCAGATGGGCTCGGAAGCCAGCCGGGTTATGCAAGGTGCGCAAACTCGGCAAAGCATCCATTCAACCGCGCGCTAAACAGGCGTTGGCGGCTGAAATGCACGGGTGCCAGACCGTGCAGTCATCGTTTCCGCCGCAGATCAGGTTCGCGACTGCGGGTAAGGCAGGCGATAACCAGTTGCGTATTGCGGAGTGACGACATGACCATCGACGAGCAATGCGTGGACCATAAAATATGGACCAGCATTTGGAAGCTATGTCTTTGGGTCGTGGTGCGCGAGCAATGGCTTTGCGGCATGCTGCACCAACACGATATTACGCGGGGCAGGCTGTTATGCGGCGGGGACCGAAAGGTATCACCGTGCAGGGACGAGAACATGATGTTCTCGGGCCTGGGTTCAGCAATTACGCTGAAGGCAATGACCTTGAACGTGCTGAATCAATCCAAGTAGGATCGATAAGCAGGGTCCAAAGATGTCTGTTCGCGGCAGTGTTGACCACAATCGCAGACAATTCTCGAATGAAGCGCGCGCCAGCGGCAGCTTCGAGACTGCGATAGGGCAATTCTTGGTATAAAACCGAAGAATTTTCACGGCGTTACTGAGACGAAGTCGAGTCGGACTCAAACTTCATAGCCAATGCTCTCCGCAGCGCAGAGTTGGGCTCATATAGGCCAAGGCACTAATAGAGTTGGCTCCCAAGTCATGCAGCTGCAGGCGAGGCAGGTTGTCTATTGAAAGACAATCGTCCGAAGACGATGAGGGTACGTGGATGGGGGCAAGGAAGGAAGAAGGGGACCGAGTCAGAGACAGCGGCGCACCTAAAATTTCCGTAATCCTAGCACATTCCCTGAGCATATACAACCCCTTTTGACACACTTTCATCGCAGATATCGTAGCGGGCGGGCCAGGCGAGACGATTGGGATACGAAAGCAAAAGGGATTGAGCTGGGGGTAGACTCGAGTGCTGTACCGGGGGATGTTGTTCGAAAGGTTCGAGATTCGAGTTGGCGAGTTGGCGGGGAGCTGGCGGCCGGCGAGTTGGCGTAGTCGATATGGCGAACGGGCGGGAACTTCAAAAGACGCTCGCTTGCTCTATAAACGTAGACAAAGCGGGAGGAGGAGGAGCGAGCGCCGCGCGAGCGACGACGACGACCACAGAGGTGATATGCTAGAGAGAGAAGACGGGCGGGGACCCACGACGTTTGGGCGCAACGTTTCGTCTGCAAAGACTCATCCCCAGTGAAAAACCGGGCGCGGCTGGTAGCGCTAGATATCGTTTGGTATGGTTTGTCTCGCCTAGTATCGCCTGGCATCGGAGTACAAACTAGTGACGTCACGAACGTTTTCTTTCTCTTCGACTTTGACAAGACCTTCAATCGACTTTGTGAAATCCTTCTTTGAATAAAATTTGTCAAAGACATATTGTGCTACGATCGCCTCAACTTGTGGCTGAGTTTTGACTTGCTCAATTTTCTCTCTATCCTCCTGGACCAAATGCCTTCATCTGCGCCAGACTCAGTGCCCGTCTTATCCACCAGCGAACCTGAACCCACACGTCGTCGAATTAGGCTTATGTGCTACTGCCCCACGAGGTGTGGTATAAGAGGTGTATCGAGATCTGAGGCTACTTGGCACCGTCATAATCCTCGGCCGAATCCTACTGGCGCTTCAGCAAATGGCACATCTGGAGGAACTCGTCGAAGACGGCGTAACCAATCTGCTTCTGAGGGCGGGGTGGCTGCAGGTTCAAATGGGACGTTGACCACTGCAAATTCACGACGACAAGACCACGATACACCCATGGACTTGGATTCTGAAAAGGAACCAGACCGACATGACCAGGTGCGTAAATTTTGAATCTACTTCTCATGTTCATTTGAATAGCTCTGCGCAGTCCCGCTCTCACTCCCCAGAGTCTCGATTGGACCAAGAATTTGTGAATACACCGATCACAGTCAATTTAATGCACTAACAACATTAGAACGGCGAGGACAACGAGATGGACGGCTCACAAGAAAACCACGACCCTCCCGGCCACGATCCCGACGACTCCGATGAAGACCCGCGTCCCCCATCGCCTACCGACAACCCTTTTGCCATCCCTCCGTCTGCCATCGAGGACATCGAAAATGCGAATAAATTCATTAAAGCGCTAGAGAATGCCGCAGTTGACGACTTTCTCGATGCCGACACAGTCGAACGACTGCGAAATCCTCTGCACGAAATTCCAGTGCTCGACTCTGACGAACGACTAGCTATCGACCTCTTCCTCTCCATCAGCAATGCCTCCGTGCAAACCTACAACTCCGTTCGAGACGCGCTACTCCGTCGCTACCCAGACAACCCCGTTCTTTCCTACTACGCTGTCAAGAAGCTAGTGAGCGAGCTCAGCGGTATTGTGTATGTCACATATGACATGTGCATATCATCGTGCATGGCGTATACGGGGCCGTGGGCTGATCTTGAATCCTGTCCGTATTGCGGTGAATCGAGATATGACGCAAAATACGAGGGGGCACAGGTTCCGCGGCAAAAGTTCAATACGATCTTGGTTGGTCCCCAGCTGCAGGCACTGCGGAGGTCTCCTCAGGGCGCAGCAGAGATGCGGTATCGAGAGCAGCTCACGAAAGCGATTTTGGACGACTTGGAAGAAAATGGTGACGTTAAAACCCGCCCATACATCGACTTCTTTGACGGTAGCGATTACATCGAGGCTGTTCGTGCTGGGAAGATCAACGACGGTGACAATATTCTCATGCTCACCATGGACGGCGCACAGCTGTATCGTAATAAGACCTCTGATTGTTGGATAGGTGCATGGATTGTTCTCGACCGCCCCCTCGATGTACGTTACAAGAAACGAGGCATCCTTCCCGGCTTCTCTATTCCCGGTCCCAACAAACCGAAAAACTACGACAGCTTTCTCTTCCCGAGTTTACATCACCTTGCGGCTATCCAAAATGAAGGACTCAAGGTGTGGGACGCATTGGATAAGGCGACGATGATACAACACCCATTTCTGGCGCTGGCTACTGCCGACGGTCCAGGGATGGCGAGTTTGAATGGCTGTGTTGGTCACCATGGAAAACGTGCATGCAGGCTTTACTGCGAGCTCGAGGGTCGTCACAAGGTGTGGTATTTTCGCTGTGAATCTACCGACACTTATACGTTTGCAGCCTGGCGGCCCTCATTACTATCGGGCTAGGTGAAATCGCCGCGTCTACCGCAAACGCGCCGCGTCAGCGCCGCGTCACGCATTGTGACCGCCGCAGCCGAGCTCGGGACTGCCGCGTCACTTTTCGAACATGCCGCGTCCCTGCACACGACTACCGCACACCGCCGCCAACACACCGCCGCCCACTCGAGCGGAATATAACAACTCAAGTTTTATTGATACAATATGCATTACTTACTTTTGACTTACTTACTTGCTACTACAGTAATACCGCCATCATCTGTCTATGCTGCATAGATTCAAACTGAGGCAGAGTTCTGATGTAAGTGACCGTAAGTCATTAAATTGAACGATAAATGAATGAATTTCTGGTTTGTAATACTGATACAAACTTGAGACTAAGAAATTCCCGACTCATTCCTCCTCATCTATCTCTACAATATCCCAATTACGACCCGACTGCACTACCTTTCCAGGCACAACTTTCTTCTGAGTCTGTGACTCTTTCCCTCGAGGTCGCAGTGTGCGGGTGGTGGCCTGCCGCTTTGCTGGGGGTAACTCTTCGACATAATCTTCGTCTTCATCTTCCTCCCTTCGGCGAATTTGCGGATGCCCCTCGATGGAAATTACAGGATGCCTCCGTTTTCGAGAATTGAGACGCAGATAGTTAGTCGGTCGATACGTGGGATCAAATGTTGTGTGGAGTTCGTTGAATTCCTTAACATGGCCGTAAAACCGCTCGGAGTCCCAGAATTTTCTGTGACGCAAGACCTGAAGATTTATAGCCAGAATCATTGCGCGTTGTCCACGGACAAATTCAGAGGGCAGTTGGTTGACATTTTCCTCAACCAGATCAAGGAACAAGTCACCGTTCAGGTCGAGGGGCTCTCCCAGCTCGTGCTGAATTGCCAACAGCTGCAGTAACGTTCTTCCAACGCCTAAAACCCGACGGTTCCACTCCTCATTCGAGACAGAGGCAGGGCGACGCGTCTGCAATTCTTCCGTTGGCCGTATCATCAAAGCCGACAGCTCTTTGTTAGGGTGATGCGGCCCGCCGGGAAGCCATAGACTGATTATTTCCAGGTCGTCTCGATGATTTTCTGGCCTATCCATGAAGTATTGATTGTACGAATCAATGACAGGATGATCGGAAGGGAAGGTGACCAAGATATGGACCAAAGTAGGAAGAGCTGCGTCGAAGATTTTGATGAGAGCGTGGTCATCGGGAAAACTGTCCGAGTTGAAAGCAGGGATACGGATTTTCCCGAGCTGTGAAGTGATACCTTAGCGGACTGCACTCATCGTGAAGTTGAATCTTACCTGTTCAGGTGCAAGCTTGACTTTCAAAATTGCGTCCACAAAACCGCGATCCCGGTGTATTATCCGAGAAGGAGGTCCGAATTCTCCTTCACCGAGTGGCCACCCAATACAATGGAGGTATCGGAATTCAAATTCTCGACTTGGTCTCTGCGCGGAAGGTCGGTGCTTCGTAAATTGAGCTGGGTACCATAACACGCTTTCATCTCTCCAATTTCCTTCAGCTCGTGGGTCTGGAAGAAGGACAACCTCCTTGGACCGAAATCTAAACAACAGGTCAAAAGATATAGAGTGCAGACAAAATTATTTGCATACGGTTGAACCGCCTCTCTTGGTTGACATATCAGGCAAGTGAAGATGCCGTGTTGCTCGCCGTCCTCGCCACTCTGCTCCGAAATACAGGAGGCATGCGACCAGAACTCGCACCTCAAACACTGTCGTTTTTTGCGCGTGTCGTCGCCGTTTGAAATCTCGCCACAGAAAGTACAGTTGACGGGGTTGAGCTCAGAAGTGTCACTCTCCGACCGTGTCGGCTGGACATCTGGTGCGGTGCTTGCCTTGACAGCCTCCAAAATCGCATTATCCACAGAGTCTAAATCGTCATCGTCATCATCCGAGTCGGAAACGGTGAAGAAAGACCGCCGGTATCGGTGAAGATCGGTAACTTTGTCCTGTGGTGCGGACTCGGATGCGGGCCGATTCATCGCATACTCAACGGTTTGAGCTTGTCGAGACCTACTCGACCAGTCTCGCCGCTCGAGTGAGGTCAGTTGCTTGAGGTACGGCCCATCCAACGCCGCGCGAGCCTGCACTAAATCGACCTTCAACCCCCACGGCGCATGCTTTTGCCGTTCATCTCGGAATAAGTCTTGTGCACGAATACCGCCTTCAAGGTGATACACCAGCGACTGAAGTCGGTAGCCCCGTGGGACGTCATGAAGCTTGTCCGACGGTCCTGAGAGCCAACCAGAGGGCTTTGCACCGGGAATGCGTTTAGCGTGGCCATCATGCTTCAACCCATCGTAATCGAAAATCTTGCCATCTGGCGTCAAATACCGAACAATGAAGTGCGAGCCGGGTCCGAAATTCGGAGTGTAGTCGGTGTATACGTGGGCAACAATGTTGTATCTCACACGGCGCGCTGGACCACTGAATTTTGACCCGAGCGGGAGAAGAGTGGCCGGTATTTTCCAGGTGTCCCCCGCATCCAAGGAATCACCAACTTGGATGCGCAGAATGAGTGGAATGCCAAGAATATACTCTTTGGCTTGCGCTGGCCCATTACACAATGGCTCCGCCTCCCACTGCCGCCAACACGAAGCCTTCTCCCATTCCAAAGGATCAATGACGAAGCGGAACCATTTGCTGATGTCGCCCTTGAAGATGGCGCACAAGTCGGAAGAGAGTTGAAGCGCACTCTGCCACAGCGGATGAGCCACCTCCCAGTGCTCCCCTGGGCTAGCCTCGCATCCCAAGCATTTTTTGACCTGCACTGAGAACCCTCGGAAAACTGAGATATAACGTTTGGTAGATTCATCCGGGTTGCGCGCAATCTCTCGCGCCAAGATTTGATCCAACCAGCCCTAATAATTCATATGTGAGTTGAGATCCCGTCCTCGAAGAATAAGATACTTACAAACACTGAATCCTCAGCACCGGGCGCTGGCGTAAATCCGCCTTTAACTAATTTTCGTCGATATTTCTCGCGCAAAGTAGTGAGAATTTGACAACCGCCACGGTCAAATCCGGGAACTGCCGCCTGCTCCACATGTTTCACTATTATTTCTAGCATTCCGCTCAAAAGATGGCCGGAGTTCAAACCGGAAAATGATGTCTGTATGTCTGGGAGACCACGGCTGGATGCAGCGAAGAGTGCAGTGAGGGAGGAGTCGAGCCAGCATGAATTGTTGAACCAGCGGAATGAACGTTGAAATTCGGCTGCGACAGAAGTTGCCTCTGGGGAAGGACGGGGGTTTGATTTTGATTTTTTGGACTTCTTCGCTGATTTTTTGGTGAGACGTGCGATGGTATCAGGCGCACGTCCATCATACGAGGGCTTTGGGCGAGCCTCGTGTAGACTATGTTTGGTCCAATTGTATTTAAACGCCGTCCGCTTCCAAAATTGAGGGTCACGGCCGTAGTATATTGTCTCTCCCACTGCATATGCAAATTTAGTCACGCAAGATATAGAATCACGTCAAAACGTACCTCGCCCGGCGTCATAGGTTTTCTCGAAAGTCTCTGCAATACGCATCAAGCCTTTGAGCCCGTAAAAGAGTGTATTTTCGCGACCGATCATCTGATAGCTTTTGTGATGCATAGACTCCGCAGCATTCGTTGTAGCTGGGAGTGAATTCCACAATTTTTGAAGCATCTCACTCGCCATCGCAAACAGCATGCTCGCATGTGATGGCCGCATCCACCATCCAACCCATGGCTTAGTCCCCGGAAATTCACGACATAAATGTGCAGCACATTCTTTCAAATCCTTCTCCGTTTTCTGCTTAAGCAGCTCTTTAGCAAGTTTGCGAAATTCTGCCTGCCGCTCCGGCGCGACAATGCGGCTTATCCGAGCAACGCGGGTTATCTGATTATCAAAGTGCTGTCTGCACCCTTTGAGCAGAGCCGCTGCGGCAGTCTTCAATGTGCGCTCGTCTCGACCCTCGGGAGAAATCTCCGTCCAAAAGTCTATGAATGCTTGAATGAAACCGTTCCTCTGCGCATCGCTGAAATCAACAACCTAAATTAAGTTGTATTAGTTTGACAATAGTGACTCGGATGTTTAATGAACGAACATTTGCAAACAAATCATCCGTTATTCTTCGCTGCGTTTCTCGACACTGTTCCGCCAACCCTCGAAAGAGGTATAGGAAATGGATACGATAATGAGTTGCAGTTGCTCCATTCGAATATGTCATGAGAATGGGAACCCAGGATTTCAAGTGAGTGGGTTCGAAAGTCGCACTGAGAAAGAGTAACTCGTTCTTTCCTTTAAAGTAATCGTGACATGCGTCCGAAACAATGCCATTGACGGCCTCGCTCTTGACACGATCCTTCAACCCTATACGCCGCTGCCACGGCGATTGCAACACAATGACGTGAATATTGTCGACCCAGTGCAGGCCTATAGTCCACTCGGGATGTCGACCCTTGAACCGCTCCAACGCCGGCAGAAATCGTTGGTCTCTAACCTGAAGTACCGTAAGTATTTATTCCAACAAGCAACACTGAAGATAACACACTCTATTTTCGGGATTCAGGATTTTGCGACGTTCATATTGGACGCGGCTGGGATTGAGCAAGATTGTGCTAATATCTGCGATGGATGGGCCCGGGCCATCGATCGCGGGCCTGCCAGCAATGAGCTGAGCAGGCTTCATGTGGGGATGTTCATTTACAACGCCTCTGAACTGACCCTGTTCGCGTAGAGTCAAATGCCGCACGGGAACCGGCTCGTGGTGGTGATAACCGGAATGGCTGAAGTGTGCGCCGTCACGATAAACCCAGTATTCCATGCGCACACTACAGGGATAATACTGCAGCTCTGAGCCGCACGAGCAGCCGCCCTCGAATATGGGCAAACACACCGTGTTCCGAACGCCCCGAGATCCTCTCCGTATCCCGGTATGCCATTGTCCCGTTAACTTCTGACCGAACAGCTGTTGCGCGCAATTCAGAGGCATCGACTGTGCATGAATGATTTAATAACACCGAAACCTGTTCCAGAAGACAACTCACATATAGGCAAATCCGCATACTGAGGCGGTACTTCGGCCTCGGAACTTCCCGTCGACGAAATACTGCGCCGACGCCGACGCGGAATGAGTCGGCTCAGCGCGTCCTTGAACGCGCCCTGAAACATTGTTTATCTTAACAAATATGTGAAATGCAAAGGGAGGAAACGAACTTACCAGCATAGAGAGCAACCAAACAGAGGGTCGAAGCGAAGTTGAGGGAGAGAAGGAGCTGCCTCCGTGCCAAAGTACAACGTTGAACAACGGCGACTTGAGGGTGAAGCAGTGGTGCTGTCAACGTAGAACGTCAAACAAGACCACCAATATCGACAAAGCAAGCCTGCCAACGTACAACGTTGAGCAAGACCACTCCGGAATAAACGGCAAGGGAGCAAACGAAGAAAACTACACATGTACAACGTCAACAAAGTGGTTTGGATGAACCGTCAACGCACCGATTTGAAACTGAGAATCAGGCAATGCCTCTGTTGTCCAAAGCTCGAATAGAAATGGGAAAGGAATATTCTAGAGAGATGGAACGAAAACAGCTGTTGTACAGGGTCAAATAAAAGCGGGATTGAATCAACAGTGAACACACTAATTGATGAACAAATTTAGAGCTGAAATAAGTTCTCGGTGAAAGGAGCTGACGTGAAGTCAAGCCGCAGCTCCGACGTGAAGTCAGGAGGAAATATAATGGATAGTATTGAATGCTTGGGGGGCGACCTGCGTACAAAGTCAACAACAGGGGGCTGAAGGTAGAAGCAGAGCAGCAGTGTCAACGTACGGAACAACGTCACACAAGACGACCGAGTTCAAAAGGTGCGCAGTTGCGTCCCTTAGAGAAACCTGCAGTACAACGTCAAACGAAAGCGAAACAAAGAAAGATTAGATTAGACTGACAGCGAGCGTACCAATGTCGGCGCGAGGGAGGCTAAGGTTGCTGAGGTACGAAAGAGGGCGGAGAAAAAGGCTCGGCATGACTGCCGCCGCCGTAAGTGTTCGTTCTTGTGCACAATTGCGCGTTGACTCACTGTCTGCCGTTAGGTTGAGCGCGCCTACAAAATGTTCCTCACCGGGGAACGTGTCGCCAAACCACAAGACTTTTCGGCGGTTAACTACGGCACTGCCGTCGCGGGCTATATTCAAAGCATACTCAAGTTCCGTCGGTCTCGTTGGGAGAGCATTCTGAAGGCGTGTGGCGCACAAATCAAAGAATGCACCTCAAAACCCTCCGCCGACGGCTCTGAAAATCTCGATGGTTTGCGCGAAAATATGTATGAACCTAGCAGCCCATAAAGTCAGTTCTTTTTTCGTGTCTGTGGCCGCCGCCGTCTGATTTCTTTCTGTCTGTTTCAGAACAAACCTCGTTTGCGTCATAGAATACCGGTTTTAATTAGATTTTGCCGTAGAATACATCCCAGCTCAATAAAACAATATTTTATTCAATTTATCTCGTCACCTTGTCACCTTGTGAGCTTGTCTGAACCCGGTCTTACACGAGCTTGTCGAAATTTGAAGAAAGCTTGCGCCCTTGCGACCTTGCGGCCTTTTTCGGCCTTGTTCGGCCTTTTTCGACCTTGTACAAGGTCACAAGATTTTTGTCAAAACTCTGATGTGAGATAATTTCGGGCAGATGAATTCAGCTGACGCGAAGTCAACAGAAGCTCCAACTCGAAGTCAGAGAAGATATCGACGCAAAGTCGACGAAGCAGAGGAAGGTAGTGTTGAATGCCGCCGATTGCGGGTGGTTTCAACGAGCGTAGACCCTGCACCAGTCGTTCAATTTATACCACAAAGCAAATAGGAGTCTCCAAGTGAATGAAACTGAGACTCGTGGAGCAGGAGCGGAACAGCTTAAATGATTTACATTGAGCGAGACCATAGTCTATAGAACCAGCGGAAGAAGGCTGTGAAAGGCAATATTCGTCGATGAGAGCGAGTAAGGACAACCAGAGATGATGTTGGACGCCAAACAATGCATCCAGAGAGGGCCAAGGCCGCAATGACCAGGCTGGCGAGCGAGACATGAAAGAGGAGAGAGAGATGATTGATCCGCCGCCGTAGTGCCGAGTGAAATTCCCAGAGCGAAACACGGTCACATGACTGCAGATACCCTATTTTCGTTCCGATTATCGCAGCCACGCATTCAGGGAAGCCGTGGAGCTGGAATATACTATATGAGGGTACAAGGCAGGTACTCACACATTATCTATATATTTCATCATCAGAATCCTGCGGAAATTCAAAAGTTTGATCCCGGTACGCGACAAGATATTTCACTCGACTAGACAGAAAATGCTGAGTCAGGGAAGGTGTAAGTGACAGATTCTAACCTGGTTGGTGTAAAGTGGATGGCTTACAGGTTGATGGTGCTGGTAAATATGAGCAGTCAACGGACATTCAAATAACTTTAGAAAAGAGTCGAGACATTCAAAGAGTTATGCTGTTCCAATAATCTATCAATAAAGCCCCAAACGAGGTAGGATTAGGTACTAAGGATGTCTAAGTATCATCTAAAATTATTGCCGGTGAGAGTCTCTCCGAGTTTACCTGGCAGCGGCGTGTTTATCGCGATGTACAGGCGGGTTCGCGATCACGTGACCTTCAATGTGATGTTCGCGGGAACTTCTCCGTTCCGAGGGTGATGGCAAAACGGTCCCGATTCCACGGTGGGTCATTGTTCCCCCTTCCCCAAGGGGAAATCCCTCGGCCGGGAAAACGCGTTTTCGGCACCAAGAAAAGCCTCGGAATGACCGATTTTTCCAAACCGAGTGCCAATGCCGAGTGTCATATCGCGCGTGATTTCTTTTTCTCTGTTTCTTATTCCTGCGCGCGCAGACTTGTACATCTGCGCCCGCTACCAACACCGAGTGTCATATCGTGTGTGATTTCCTTTTTTCTTTGTTTCTTATTTCTGCGTGCACGGACTTGTAAATCCGCGCTCGCTACCATCGCCGAGTGTCATATCGTGCGAGCTGTTTCTTTTATTCTTCTTTCAATTCCTGCGTGCGCGGACTTTGCACGTCCGCGCGCTACCATCGCCGAGTGTCATATCGTGCGAGCCTTTCCTTTGAATTCTTTCTTCATATCCTGCGTGCACTACCATCACATATTTCCGTCACCAAGAACGTGGTACTGTACTATTTCGGTCAATTCACCCGGCCTGTGACCTGTGACACCTCGGAACGAAATTCAAGGTTCGTCAATGGGCCGGAGAGACCGTGACACCCCAAAAAAATTCGCCAATGCCTCAAAAATGTATCCTTTCCTGCTCCCATTTACTGTCCTCAAGCCCCTGGTTTCTTCTTGGCCCAGCCACCCATCCGCTATGTTTTCAAATTTTCCTTTTCCTTTTACATATATTTCTTCTGCTCAATCTTGATGCTTCCGAGAAGGTTTATAATGCACTTGTTTGAAGCCCCATTCTACGTATATTTCAACTCCATTCACGTCCAAAACTGTACATTTACTTTATCACTACAAGGTTGGCGTGTACGTAGTACATAGTAAGTATATTTTTGGGCCAATGGGGTGTACCGCTGGAGGATTCCCCATTGCGCCGGGGAGCCCATGGGGCTGGGCTCTCTCCCGCCTCCTCTATATGCAGACTGAGTCGGCGAGCGCAATCCACAAAGTAGTGATCGTTGGACACCGTTTCGGAGACTGTTGAGAGTATGTTAGATGCGGTGGTGATGCCGCGGGGAGCGGTGCTATTAACTCATTCATGCACAGTCGATGCCTCTGAATTGCGCGCAACAGCTGTTCGGTCAGAAGTCAACGGGAGAATGGATACGGAGAGGATTTTGGGGCATTCGGAACACGGTACGTTTTCCAATATTTTCCCTCCACAGGTGTCCTCAATACTCATCAGCAGTAAAACAGGACCGGTCCTATACGTTCAATCCCTTTGCAAAAAAACTCGATACTCCTCATAACGGCAATCGTACCCGTACCCAAGTCCAATTCAAACCCACCTCTCAACCTTCCGACGGTGTTACATCATCGCGGAAGCGTATGCGCCGGCGTCAGTCGCCGAACAATTCGTCTGAATCGCTCGAACATCCAGTTCCAGCTTCAAGGCCATTGAATCCTAAACCAAAATCATCAGAACCACACTAGACCACACTCCCATCACACTCGAACGAAATCATCCAAACCTCCGCGAGACAATGAATCTTATCAACAGCCAAGCGGGGATGAATCTTCGGATTGGGAGGATGTTGACGAGCGTCTGCCTCCAAATCCTCCTTCTAACGTTCCGCGCAAGTGGAATCCATGGCCCGATGGCAAATGGGAAGCTACGTATTCCCGCGAGTTTTACGAGGACTGTCAGTTTGCGGTGCATTGGGCGTGCGATAGTGTTGCCGCGGCTCGGCTTCGGCTAGCTCGGCTGGGCTTTTGATGGCTCCAAAGCCATCACCGCAAAAAGCCGAGCCGAGCTATTTTTGACGGCTGGCTTACGTGGCTCGCGGCTCATCCACGGCTCCGCAACGGCTCAGCAAGCTTTTCACAAAGGTGCAATTTCAGCACTGTATATCGACCGCACAACATAGGAATAGCATACAGATACCCTTTCTAGTCTTTTAAGAATACTCACAGGCTCTCTTGACGCTGCCGACACTGGCGAGCCACATTGCTCACTAAATCTTTATTAAATTTATTTTTAAATACATTTTCTCATGGTGACGAAAACACTATGAATGACAGCGCAGACGTGAAATATGAAGGTGAAGGGCATTGGTGGACTGCAAATGTGTATTTAAACAGCATTTGTACCCCTTGGGCAACGGGTGCGCAGGCTGAGCAAAATTGTGGTCGAGCTGCGGCTGAGCCGGGCTCAAGCCGGCTTGAGCCTGAGCCGAGCCACGTGGAGCCGCCCTCGTAACGGCTGGCTCAGCTCAGCTTAAAATAGCTCAGCTCAGTCGGCTAGCGGGAGCCGAGCCGAGCCGCGGCAACACTAGCGTGCGAGGCCTTAGAATCCTGACCTGCTACATTGCACAAGTGGCAGCCATCACATACCTTCTGCTCTGCTGACTTTGAGGGAAGGAAGAAAACATAACGGAACAGCATTTCGATCACCTTTCCTGTTGAAGCCAAATGAAACCACAGTGTGTCAGATGCTCAGAATGGAGAGAGGCTTTGGGTTTAAAACTCAATACTTATGGATTCAATATACAGGATATTCTCACTGAATTTCAATTTCTTGAGCCCGTGGGGAATACGAATATTTGCTACGCATAGATTCCCGGCGACGGGATCAATCACCCTTTTCAGCAGTTGCATGAGTACTTAGAATAGATCAGCGAGTGTATGGTTGCGGCCAAAACTTCATGACCAGTCCCAATTTTGCTCAAAATCCTTCGGGATTCGAGATTTAGCAGGAACTAGGGTATGGTTTATAGGTGAAATTTTTATTTCAGAGGAATCGGAGGTAGTCCTAACTTAGGGTTACAAAACGCGAAATTTGAACAGCGAAAAACCAAAATTGTATGTACTAAACTCGCGAGTTTGAGGCAGGTAATCAAGTCTTTCTCTGCCATTCTGCCTCTGCAACCCCGGACTCCTTCTTCCGGACCCCACAGTGAAAGTGAAATATCCTAACCAAGAAATCGGCAATGGCCAGGCGACATTGATGCTGCTGCACAGCCACCGGTCCGAGTGATCCGCAATCAAAAGCGCGAAATTGCCGTGCAAAACACGGAAAACCGATTTTTCGAAGTTTTGCTCCAGTACATTTGTAGATTACCTTCTTGCAATGCTATTTACACAATCCCAGGATGTCTCAATGAAAACTGACGTGACAGTATCAATTATCAAATTGGGACTGCGACTTGTCACGAAGTTCGGTCCGCAACCATACTTGCTCTGTACTATGTAGTATGTAATTCAGTACATTGCATGTACGGACTGAAGCAAGGGTGTGCCGGCCCGTCAAGCCGAGACCTAGGGCAGGGAGGGTGGTTCGACCCGGGAGGGTCAGAAAAAAAATAATTGATTATTTTTTCGGGGTGGAATCTCGGTCCCGGGAGCTCAGATTCACCTACAAATCACTGTTACCGCTGTTTCTACTCAAAATATCCCGGGCAACCTCTCTTTCCGGGCTTCACCGGCAGTCCTTCCTATTTGGGACGATCAACTTTGGCTGTGTTTGATATCAGAGGCAACAGAGGATACAATGCATGTGCCTCTTTTCCTCCGTTGTAGTAGATACAAGCTTAAGCACCCCGCCTTCGGCAGGGCCGGCTCGCTGCGCTCGCGTATGGCTGTAATAGTGTTGCATAATTGTTTCGCGCACAACCTGCCAAAATGTTACACAGGTTCAGCAAAAATCAGACAAAAAATGCACAGCTCGTGAGTCTAAGAAAAAAAAACACACCTTGGTAACTCCGCAAATTGCACAACTATATGCTCTTTGGCAGAGTTTCACAGCCGCGACCAAGTGCACAAAGACAACTACTGGCGAACATTTTGCGATCCAGCAAGATTGATGGTATCATTTTCGACATGTTACATTAGATTTTGCTTCGGTCTTAGTGTACTCCCAATACTAGGAGCATGGATTTGAGGCTAACTAAGCATCTAGAAAGTCTGGCCTTCTCCCCCATATTCAGGTAATAAATAGCATGTATACTATTAACTCCTTTCAACTTGGTCGGTCGGTAGACCACATTCATTGATGCCTCGATTCGGCATGAATCTGGAGGGAGAATTTATAGGACCCCTGGCAATCACCTATGATGCCTGCCCGAGAAAATCTTGAATTTGGGACATCTCATCCGGACCCCAAATCGGGCAAATTTCATCCGAATTTGAACCAGGCCTCCTCCAGGTCGACGTTTTATCCGGACGATTGACCAGGCCTAAGAAAATCAGCTAAAATCAAGAAAATATCAAAATTTTCTTCCCGTAGTTCGGATGACCTGCCGACGTTCCCTCGGTTCCCAGCGATAAAATAGACGCCCTTTGAGCCCGGATATCGTTCATGAGACCCAAAATCTTTCCAGCCAGCGCAGATGCCGGCGGAAACTCGCCGGAAACAGGTAATAATCATCTATTTTCGTGGTTCGGCCGTGAGGTCGCGTTGATTTGGCCCGAATTTCTGCTGATTGCACTGGGAGACGGTTGCGGAGACAGCCGCCAAAGCTGTCGGCGAGCTGTTAGTCAAGGCTATCCGGACCTCGGCCAGGCCTGGTCGGCAACCCCCATGTTTTATCCGAATTTTCGGCCAGCCTTGGCCGCGGAAAACTTGAATTCTTATCCGAATCCGGGTAGGGTCGGCGCGATTTTGGAGCATGTTTTATCCGAATCGAAAATTTTGCGGGCAGGCATCATAGGTGATTGCCAGGGGTCCTGAATTTATGCGCAATATTGTTCATGTTGGGTTGATACAGCGCAGATATGCTGTCTCTGTCACTGTGATCTTCTTACTTATAACAGTGCAATCTTAAAATTCAAACATCCGAGAACTCAGCCCACATCAGGCTCGGCAAGCGGCAGTCAACGGCCATCATGCCTGATGTATGGCAGAGTTTGTGATCAGCAATGGGACCTGCGTGTTTTTTTGGGCGACTTTGGAGGGTGTGTCATTTTTTAGTATGCGGAAATACCTGTGTGAATTCAATTGCGGAGGTGTGTGTTTTTTCATTGAAGGTGGTGCATTTTTCGGATGAATTGAGCCTAATTATGCAACACTATTACCCCCAAAGTCGCGTCCCTACCTACGGAGGGTACACAGCTTGTCGGGGCTCCGCCCCAAACCCCGCCTGGATTTTTTTTGCTGGATTCCTTGCCCGCGGCGCCGCACTGCCACTCGCTGCACTCGCTGGCGCGCGACATCTCATACGAACTTGATCTTTCGTATGGGGGCCCGGACCGGTGTGACTTGCGAAAATTTTCCTTTTTTTACCCCCATTTTGGGCCGAAAACAGGCAAAAATTCGTGTGACTTTGGGGGATCATTCGTATGGAACCCTCGTGACGCTGTGACTCGGGAAAATTTTCGTCGTTTTTGGGCCTTGTGACAAGTGACAAAACGAATTGAACGAAATACTACAGTACCCCTAACCCTAACCTTAGGATACACCTTGAACACGTATGGTGCGCATCGCTTAAACACCACCAAACAAAAATTAACGAAATTTATAGCACCTGATCAGAAGCTTCCCACGATTGATCCTCTGGCCAAAACACTTCGATTAGGTAGTAGATTAAACCCCCTAGAGGGATATTCCATCCGCAAAACTCACAATAAAAATCCAAAAACGCACCAAATAAAGCGGGAAACTGGTAACCTAACCACGACACCTCACTACATTGAGGTATAGTCACAGAGATACCATGTAGATACTTGAAGCCCCACCTGTAACGCGGGCGACGAGCCACCAAACGAGCCACCATATGCCGTAAGCCGCTCCACAGCGCATGCCGTGAAAGCCACTGGGTGGCTACCGGTAGCTCTGCGCAAAGTCTCTATTGTAAAATGTAAATGAGAAAGTTTTCTGAGGGCCGGTGTTACTGTCAGTCGGAAAAATTGAAAAAGCCTGGTAAGGCCTTGGAGCACCTAACGGCCTTATAAGGCCTAATAAGGTTCGAGGGGTGACCTTATAAGGCGTGATAAGGTCTGGTTAGGTCTTCCCAGGCTAACTTCCCGGAGGTTACAAAACTGAGTTGGGGTTGTTAGAGACATGGTAGGTGTGGTTTTATTGCATCTTTTTCGGCGGAAAATTCAGAGTTGTATTGTTTTTGATAATTTGTGCTATGATTGTATGCCAAGATGGCTGATTTGAATTTCAAAAAGTATGTAGGGGAGCATATACTCATGTGTAGTAAATCACCAGTCAATGTACGAGCAATATCTTGAGTTGTTGTGTTATGGGGAAATTGTACAGGTATCCGAGAGCTACGCCATATATGGAACAGAATTTCTCTATCTGTAAAGCTCTCTTAGCATAGCAGTATTGTACATTGCCATTGTTTTATTCGCACTGCAGAGGTCGAGTGTTCGATTCTCGCAAGCACCAGTAATTAATTGTTAGAGTCAGTATTGTAGTACAATAGAAATAGATATGGATAGTCTGTACTAGAAAGTCAAACCAAGGTGCAAGCAGACACCTTACAAAGAAGGTAAAGTGGTAATACTTTTGCTTAACGCCGCCGAACATGCCTTGTAAGGCCTTACAAGCCTCATTAGGTCCTATAAGGTCCATTATGTGTTATAAGGCCCTATATGTAGTATTTGGTATGTATTTAAACCTTGTAACCCTCCTTTTCCCCAACGGCCTTATTAGACCTTACAAGGCCTGCCCAGGCCCAACAACCCTTTTTTGATTTTTCCGACAAACCTTTAAGAAGTCACCAGTTGCACTGTACGCACCGGTTGGCTGTGTGGGACATAAGATCAAACAAGACAGCCTTCTGACTCAGACGACTGTGACTTTCTGATGCTATAGAAAGAGTAATAGATCTGCTCGAGTTCAGAAGCTGGGAATTCAGCGCACCTTGTATATCTGCCAGAACCAGTGTCTTTTTCGAGTACAAATAGACAAAATACTGGAATGCGTTGATAGTTGCACCCTGCTTGTCAGAGTATTTGGGGTGATCAAGAGTACCAGAGTACTTGCGCAGCCTCGCTCCCTCTCGAGAAACCAGGTAATTGATGATACAACAGTACTGTCTGTTGTAAGTTCTTCTTTCTCTGCGAGCGTTAGACTGGAATAATCTGTGGAGGTGATGCCCGATGCTGGGCATGCTGGGGACGGGACAAAAGGTTCCGTAGAACTAGCAACACCCTCCCGAGCAATGAGAAAGTCCGTCGCGTCGAAGCCTAATAAACAAGAACTGAGCCAACGGTTAATCTGCAGAAGGTGCCCAATTACCTGCAATTTCTACCGCTTCGTATGCGCATTCGGAGTTGGGAGATCCGTGTCCGAGGGTATAGCAACGCTTCGCAACTTATGCAACCCCATTCATAGAAAGCTGCCGCCGCAATTTTAGAAACACGGTTGGTTTTTAGCTCATTAAATGAGACGTACTTTGAACACAAGCTTCGATTTTCCTTTGTTGATGGGGTATTGTTTCCAAAACGGCTGTAAGGTAATGCTCGGACCACTTCCCGAAACGGCCGATGACAGAAATCAAAAGTCAAAGTCAACCGCGGCCTTCCCGCCAACCGTAGACCTGTCAAGCGTGTACGCGTCGAACCCGCGAAGCAAAGCAGAAGAAGGCGCGCGAGAAGGAGAATGCTGATCCTATGGTGCGAATCGGCTAAACACCACCAAATAGGTCCCATCAATGATCCCATCATTGATGTCTCAAATTGCCCGCAGAAAGAAAAAAATCAATCTATATGCTCTTTTGAACTGCTGGTATCCCTCTCAGGTATTTTGGGTGCCTTTCAGAGCTTCCCGATGCACCCGTGAGGTGGAATGTGGATTGTGGATTGTCTCGAATAGGAAGTGAGGTAAGTGCACGTGATTGATTAGGTGATCGCATCACTGATGTCTCAAATCGCCTCGGAGAAAATATTATTTATTGTCAGTTTTGAGCCAGTTAAAAATTCGTCTAGAGGGATTACTCTACTATCTAATCGGAGTGTTTTGGCCAGAGGGTTAAGCGTGGGAAGGTCCTGATGTGATGTAATAGATTTCGTTCCTGTTTGGTGGTGTTTAGCCGATTCGCACCACCTATATAGGACGCGACGTGTTTGATGTGTGACCATCACGCCACACGTGACCGTGACCGTGACAAAATCCCTTTCTTTCTGCTACTACCATGATCTCGAACCGTCCCCTGCCCATATCTCCTTTCAAATCTCAGTGATTTGTAGAGCTTTCAGGTGTGGACCGGCACCCGCTCATCACTGGCCCCTCCCCAAGTCTGGTACCCGTCCTGCCCGTGTCGCTGTCTCTCTCCCCTCTGTCGACATTGTGCGTTCCTAGCACCCCTTCCTCCCCCTCCCCCTCCCTCCCGTCTTGCCTCCCCATTGCTGTCCGTCTCCTCCCTGTTTTTGTGGAGCCTGTGGCGCTTCCCCCTGTATTTCGCTCACCTTTGGCTACTTCAGGGTGAGCTGTTGGTTTTGGGCTGCCTCGGCTCCTTCGTCTTCGGGCGGAGTGCAGCGAGTTCCATTTCGGAGTTCACGCGTTCACGCCCAATATATCAATGGCTTGCTTGAACATCTCTCCCTCTCGAGAACTCAGGCCAATCCATGACTGCCGATGTTCCGGCCAGTCCGATTCCTGACACGCCCTGGAACAGTAGCGGACCAAACGGCATTGGGCGCATGCCTGGAGGTTGATATGCGATCTAGCACAACGGAAGCAATAGCCAACCGGAAATGTGAGGGACATTCAATTTTAAGGCTGACGCACGCCTCCTCCCCCCACAATGACTTGCCTTATTAGGAAATTCGACGGCATGAGTGTGCTTCATTTTGGCGATCTATACATGCATGGATGAAGAAACACATCACAGAGCATGGACTGGACACGGCTATCGGAGTCGACGGTTTCTCTTACCAAGACTGCCTCCAAATTCCGAACGAAAAACTGCTCGAATTCTTTCGGTTCTGCCTTCAAAATCAAGAAATTCCGAAGCAATGGCTGATCTCCCTGCTCATCGGCATCTTGAAGAAAGACAAGGACCCTACGGACCCAAAGGGTTATCGTCTGATTGCGTTGGAATGTTGCATGTTGAAAATGTTGACACTGATCATCGACCGACGTCTTCGCGAAGGAGCGGAAGACATTGGTGCAATTCCACCCTCTCAGAATGGATTTCAGGCGCATCTGCGGACGAATGACAGCGCCTTTGTTCTGCTATGTATGATCGATGGACCAAACTCGGAAGACTCGGTATTGCTGGACCAATGATTGAATGGTTGAAGTGCCTTTACGACCGCATCCGATATATTGTTCGCTTGGACGGCCAATATGGATCTCACTTCGAATCTCTCCTGGGAATGTTGACTGGAGACCCCGGATCTCCGCACCTGTGGAACCTTTTCATGGCCGATTTCATCTTGAGTGTCCATCCTGATGATATTCAACTTAATGGTGTGCCCACAAATCAAGTTGAACACGCCGACGATGTTATGACGGCCTCCACGTCACCATCAGGCTTTCAGCGTCATCTCAATGAATCTCAAAACTGGGCAGACAATAATGGATGCGAGGTTTCAATCCCAAAATCACTCTGCCAAATTTACGGACGCCGTCAAAAATTTAATCCTATCTTTCACATGGCTGGGAAACTGATTGAACAGGTGTAGAAAGCGCGCTATCTCGGCATCTGGTTTGAAACAGGCTGTAAATTCATGTGGCGCGAGCAGTATATCTTGAAGGCTAAGAAAGCATCGAAGGTTGCGAATACGATTCTCGGACTCCATCGTTTTGTTGGCTCGATGCCGGTATGGGATTTGCGAACACTCTATATGGCTCGCGTGGACCCATACCTTACGGCTGGGTGCGAAGTCTGTCTAGATATCGAGGCTAAAAGTCTGCAGCTTCCTTGAGAAGGTTCAACTCAAATTTCTGCGCCGAATGCTCGGCATTGGCTCGCGCTCAATGAAGGCTGTCCTATTTTCCGAAACGGGGATTTGGCCGATTCGTTACCGCCGCATCTATCTTGCCCTCAAAAATCTGTGCTACTGGGTTGAACTGGATGAAGATCGACCGGCATGGAACGCGCTGCAAGAATCTATCAATCTCGCTCGTCAGCGGAATATTTCTTGGATAAATGACTTGCGGATCGTCCTTTCAAAACTGTACATCCCCGTGACGCTGCATATCTCTGGTCCTTTGGAGGTTGCCACAGTGAAAGAAGCCATGAACCAGGTCAAGTTATCAATGGAGGCATGGATTGACCATGAAATTATGAATTCTTCACGAACGAAAGACATCTTGGTTGGCAGGCTCGAAATGGATAAGGATACGGGAAAGCTGATTAAAACTCCTTGGATTTTCGGCACTACCTGCGAGTCAAAACACCTAGCCATCGACTGGCCCTCACGCGCATTGTGCTATCCAGTCACAGTCTCGCCGTGGAACGCCGCAGGTGGAAGGAACGAGGGAAGGACACTGTTCCAGGGGAATGGCGTAAATGTCGATTTTGCCTCGAGGCCGTGGAGGACGAAGCTCACGCGATGTTCATTTGTCCTCATCCGGACCTCATGCAAGTTCGCGAGGAATTTCTCACCGGATTGTACGCGACCATACCGGATTTTCAGAACACTTTTACCGACATAATGAACTTCTACCGCGCCGTCCTTGCGAAAAGGGAAGTCACACCGATTCTGGCGAAATTGGCCTTCAAAACCCTTCAAATTTACGACGCAGTGCCTATGCTGCTGGTTTATCCGCCACCGTCGACTGCGTAGGGTCACAACTTACCACCCTAAAGTCCTTGGGCTCGCTTTGGCGAGTGGTGTGCATGCGTCGGCAAAGGGAAAGACGTTCAATTGCGTCAGGTTACTGGTGGATACTGGGGATTTATACCTGGTGGGAGAGAACTCCCCCTAGGTCCTACAAGTTTTAGCCAGAGGTCCTGCCATACAAGAGGCCGGCCAGTTCCCTGATTGCGTTGCGCGATTGACCCCCTGGAAAGACGTTGTGCTCGGTTGACATCTTGTAGATTTCTGTGAGGATATCCACCCGTACAGTACTACGTGTATGTCTTCCGTAAACTCGCAGTTCAGATTGTGGACCGCGCGAGTATATAATACATTGCCCCCCCCCCCCCGCTCTTGCATAGCTCTGAATTTTTCTCTTCATTCCAACCCATGGGCCCAACACGGGCCACCACCAAGCTGTATTGCCTCTTTACTGAGAAAAGTCGGCCATCACGCAACACGAAAGCCGTGATGGGATCAATGACAGCGCCGGATATGATCAGAGCTCAAATTTGCGAAACAAAAATACTTGTTCTCGAAATTTTGACGAAGTCCCGGAAATTCGTTCGGCAAAACCCGGTCTGCCTAGGATATGGGTAGTGTTACAGAGACCTGATGGCATCATGTGAATGCTCAGCGTTCGATTCCCGGTCACTATATTTTGATTAATTTTTTTTTTTTTTTTTTTGATCTGTTAATCTTTTCTCCTCAAATTCAGCAAGACAACTAGCAGTTACCCGAGCTACGCTACGGTGTGATCTGGCGTGGATTAATTATACAAATACATGGAATTTGATTATTTAGTGTTTATTCGCGGCGCCACTGCGACGACCAGTGGATGTTCCTTCACCCTTGTCTTGAGGCTCATTCGCGTGTTGGTCAAGCTTACGCTTCTTCGGATTCGGCTCAGAGGTGTTGGTGCTACCGGAAGCCTGATCTCCAAAGAAGCCAGTAAATTTGAGGCGCGCGGGAGTACCGGTGTGTACTGGCGAAGAATTTAGTGGCTTGCGAGAAGAGGAAAGGCCGGGAACATACCAATTTTGGTCGGGCTCTCCTCAGCCTTCGGCGCCGTCGAAGAGGCATTGCCGAGAAATGTCACCTTCTCGATGTCAACAATAAAATGCTTGACTGCGCGATCGTCGTTCAGCTCAAGCCCGGTCAGGAAGCCTTCCACCGAAACACTCTTTCCCTTCCCCGGAATTGGTTTGTACTTCTCCGACCTCGGTGTTGCAGGGAATACACAGTGAACCGGGAAGACATTGTCTGGGGTTTTTGTTGCAGAAAGGTACTGCTCGACTTTGATATCAAAAGGTCGATGTTGCTGGGAGCACCGCAGATGTGAACGGTAGCGTGGTTGCGGATGTTGAGGCTGTCCGGGGGGCCAAGAGGAATGATCTGAGAGAACATATCAGGGCAAAGAAATATGAAAGCGAGTTAGATGAGACATACCGAGACAATATTGTCTCCGAAGAAGTGATAATCAAGAGGAGCAAGCTCCTGGGAGTACACCTCGAGAGTCGGTGTGGTACGCGCAGGCTGTAAACATTGATGTGAGCATATGAATGATATGAGAAGGTGTCAAACACACCTGGATGACCGCGCAATAGCATCCAACATCGGCAAAGTCCTGGTTGTCGGAATTGAAATGGCGAAGTGAGCCGATGGTCGCGCCTATAGACGACCCCAAGTAGATTTGACCGTCAAAGACTACAGTCTTTGTCTTCTCGATGACACGAGGGTTCTCGAGGACGGCGAGGGAAAAAATGGAAGCAGAAGACATGTTGTATATAGGAAATGTGGTTGTTGGAAGTGGGGGTGAAGTACGAGAAAGTCACCGACTTTATAGAGAACTGAGGAGATACGTCAGTGGAACCCAGTGTGGAGACGCGTGGAGTCTTACGCTGTGAGCAGTCTGTACGCGAGAGCCTTGGGCGTACCAAAACTCTGTCACCTTGTCATGTTACCGTTCCATTTTCCAAAGATCACCTTACCGTGAAGTGGAGCGGTGGGGCTGAGCACGCTGAATGACGCCGAGTGACGTCCAGATCCAAACTTGACGTCAGAGTCGGGACGCGTTAAAGGAATACACGTACAGACGCGTGAAAGTACCCAAAGGTACATATCCACATATCCCGCAAAAATGGACTTCGAAAAAAAAAACAGTCTATATATCAATCAGAGCGCTGAAATCAGCGAGGAAGAGATCCAGGTACAGAGTTGAAGCGAGTCCCATATGTAAGTTTTGCGCTGATGAAGTTCCAGACCAAAGTTGTCCAATTAGAAGGGCGTTCAAGAATCGTCCAAACGTCGCAAAGCAGAGTGGGCAGACACATCCCTCCAATAAAGGTATGTCATGTTCAGTTTCTATATTGGCTGCCTCTAAAATCGGAGGGTTTCAGGAGTCACAAAGTCGTGGGTCGCCATTTCTGTGGACGGAGAAAGAAGATTAAATGCTGTAGACCAAAGTTGTTCAATTAGAACGGCGTTCAAGAATAGTCCAAACGTCGCAAAGCAGAGTGGGCAGACACATCCCTCCAATAAAGGTATGTCATGTTCAGTTTCTATATTGGCTGCCTCAAAAATCGGAGGGTTTCAGGAGTCACAAAGTCGTGGGTCGCCATTTCTGTGGACGGAGAAAGAAGATTAAATGCTGTAGACCAAAGTTGTTCAATTAGAACGGCGTTCAAGAATAGTCCAAACGTCGCAAAGCAGAGTGGGCAGACACATCCCTCCAATAAAGGTATGTCATGTTCAGTTTCTATATTGGCTGCCTCAAAAATCGGAGGGTTTCAGGAGTCACAAAGTCGTGGGTCGCCATTTCTGTGGACGGAGAAAGAAGATTAAATGCTGTAGACTTGTAAATCTATATAAGAACCAAAGACTTCGTGTCTGGGTGGGACAAGACAAGACAAACGAAAGGGACATTCATATTGGCTGACCGCTAACGTGAACCGCCCCACTGGTGCGTCATTTTGTCGAGATGTTGAGTTCGTGCTCGCATGCTCCACCCGTCTCTCTGCACGATGTCGATTCACTGGATGCTCAACCATGCCCGCCACAACGAGCCGTCTTCGCTCACTGCTGCCCAAGACGCCCTTGAGACGCCCTCTATGACTCAGCCGGAGCCCTTTTTGCTTAGCAGAACAATGGAGCGCGAGGGGAATCTCGGCGAGCTGAGTGCAGTCAACGGTGCACCTGTGGAGATCAGAGCAAGTCCTGTTTCAGGGAAGAGTCGGAATCAGGTCAGCAATTCAGCAAGATGTCGTGCCGGACCCGTTCAAAAGTAATTTTTCCTTAGTCCGAGTCTGAACGGCGTTCGGCGGGCCAAAAGAGACGAAGGAAGAGAGAAGCAAAGGAAAAAGAGAACGATGGTCGTTTGGTACGCGAGACTTGCGATCTGAGGACTTCACACTGATCTGAGGGGCACAGTCAGGCATTGTAAGGCCTGTAAACTTGCCACGATCATTGGCTCAACGAGCACGTCGGCAACGAGAGCTCGCTGGTGAAATTGAGGATCTATTGGACATCGAGGGATATAAAGGTTGCCATAGGTCTCGAGCGCAAACGCTACGGCGGAAAGTTGAACAAGGGGAACAAAGGTTAAAGTTATCTCCTGAATGCGGTACGCGTCCACCCAATTGGAGCTGTATTGTCTAGCTTACTGTTTTGTTCGTCACAGATCCGACTCAGTCCTTAGATCAAGCCCTCGACCACGAATACGATGTCAATCAGCCTCGCCGCAATGACCGATATCGGGAAAGTTACCGAAGTAGGATGCTTTGGTATGAGGATGAGGTTCGGCGAGGCATTTATGCTTGGATGGCAACAAATTTCCTCAGGCATTTCAACATTGTAAACGGCTGATGAGATTTTTGCATTGTATTCACTATATGTATGTAGGAAACCAAGCCATTTGAGATGGAGTGAGCTCGCACACGGGGCCGCGAGGAGTCGACCGAAGGTCGGCGACGATCGGCACTGGCACCTGGGGCAGAAGAGCGGAATCCCATGGCGAAGCATGGGCTCACTGCTAGTCTATATTACAATTGAGCACCCCCGGTGCCTGCCAGACAAACCAGCCAACACAATTTGTCTTCCCTTCATTCGTATTGGCCAAAGGCCCCACAATCCCGTCAACCGCCCCACCAACTATGTCGTCAGGATCTTGACTCTGGACAAACGTGAATTGGGTCCCGGGAACACCCGAACGCCCCACCAACGTCATCTGTCCGCTGCCAAACACTAAACCACAACTAGGCCCCGGGAAGCTCCTGCAAAGGAGCCTAGAGCGTGAAGGTCAGATTAATATGCCGCACATAAAGGGCAGAGTTCAGTAGAATATCTCTCGAGAGGTATATCTTAGAGCGCTTGTACCGGACTTGAAGTCTTTCTCCGCAAATTTCGCTCTTAGAAGTCTCAGACTACTTAAATTCAATAGCACGGTAGACAGTTGCAAGAACTATATTACACATGCTGTAGGATCTGAGGATACACAATATTCATAGTTCGGTCTTGTGAAGTACGGCGGGGCAAAAGAATTGTCACCCGATTTCGAGACGTAGCACGGGAAAGAGCAACATAGAGCTGTCCATGACTGAAAACAGGTGTGCGGAGATCAATTCCAACATACTTCACCGACTGGCCATGGCCTTTGTTGATTGAAATTGCAAAGGCAAGACGAAGAGGGAATCGAAGGCGAGACAGAATGAAGGAAAAATCTGTCGTACCACCAGACGGTGTGAGGGTAATTCTGGGAATGAAAATCACTTCCCCATTGTGTTGACCTCCCAAGATAGAACCCTGCTAGACATACGCCGAATCACTAACCGCGTCCCATTGCATAGTCCTTGAGATGGCGAGAGATTGCGGAGAAGAATGACAGGAAAGCCGGCCTTCAGCGTAAGCTCTCCCGGAGGCAGTCCAGATGCATCCGATGACGGTGGAGATTGCGCGCCACTAAAAACAACTCGTCGCGGGTCCTTCGACAATTAACTACAATCAGGCGAGGAAGTAATCCAAACATCATTTACACATACTTCGCGGCCGAGCGGGTTTTTTATTTATGTGTTGATGCGTACGATTATTGCCTGTTTCTTCAGGTCGGGTTTGTGCAAATTAACGGCTTGAGACACCGGCTACAAAGAGAGAACTCACCGCCAGCAGTGGCAGCACTCTGTTGTGTTGCAGGTGGGGTAGAGGGACCGTTGTGGATGGCCTGGAGAGGGAGTCTCTTCAAGCGTATTGAACTGAACAACAAAGCTGACCTACATACCTGTGATACTCAAGAGTTGCGGGCAGTCGGCGGAGGATCTGTAGAGCAGAAAAGTGTGTTAGAAGTAAATAGCAATGAATACTGAAGAATACACCCGTCGATACGATACTCTGACCAAAACGCAGAACACTTACCGCCGATAATATTTACTTATCATACGTAGACAACTCTTCCTTTTGCGTAGTTAACCCTGCGCCGGCTTCCCAGCTACGTAGTATAGCTTGTGCCATTAACCGATTCTCTCTCTCTCACTGAATTGCCATTCTCAGAATCTCGCAGCCTTCTCGGCACGTTCCCGCTCCCTTCTTGCCGGGGGCTGCCTTCATTGGTCTCGCGTGAGTCACGTTGTATCTGTCGTTGTAGTTGTTGATGCCATTGCAGCGTTGTTGGAGGAGCTAATAAGTTCCTAGAAACATTGAGTCTACGATGGAGCGAGGGGAGGACGGAGTGTACATTTGGTAGGTTAGGACAAAGAGACGCAGATAAAAGGCTTAGAGATCACACAAAAGAGTTAAAGAAACACGTTTATTGGAGGGGAGGCTACGGTGGTACAGCTACATTGCGAGTGGGGCGAGTGGAGCGTTGTGGAGCGGAGGTTGGAAGACGTGCTATGGATTGCGAGGAGAAAACGGGAGATGGAGTCAAGCGGCATCGGTGCTAGGGTCAATTGAGCGTTGATAAGCGAGACAGCAAGACACGCCGGCTACACATGTCATGATTTATCAATAACGGATTCCATTTGGGATGGATAGAGTTCAGCACGACTTGAGCAATTTCGACACACTTTCCCGGGTTTTCACAACCAATCTCGACGCGGTCGTGTTGGCAGGCCGGACAACCACAATTCTTGCGGCCTGTTCCGGACGGATTTATCATATGCGGCCTCCGCGGCACGACGGTTGCTCTGCGAGCGATGGTACAAAGCTCCCCGACCGAACAAACTTCGTGGTCTAGACGGAGGCACCTCGCAGGTTTGCTGCGACACGCTGAATTATAAGTACTGGGTACAGCCAATGGATGCTTCCAGACCGGCATTTCCTTTCGGATGTCCGCACTGAAGGAAAGTGCGGTGAATTTCAGTCGATACTTTCCCGCTGATTCAATCATTCGTTTTAGTTGATCTGGCAACTTTGTTTTCTTTGGGATTGGAACGTGTATTCCTTGTAAGAAAATATTTTTCACTTGTCCTGGATAAAAGTGGAGATAGCTTTTCTCCAGGAAATCGGCCAAAATAAAATCCACGAAGTAACACCAAGTTGCGCGCCTCTCCCCGTGAACTGAATAAGTTTGTAGGTTTACTAAGTCTATCGCTTCGTTTCGGGACGCGAGGTCCCTTCGAGGACATTCAAAGACATTGTCTCCTTCCCCACGCGGACGGACCTTTTTACCATCTGAAATCTTGTTGGAGGTCAATCAGCTCTCGCTCTATATCTTAGACTGGCATGCCCTCCACTCGGGCCAAATATTGAGTTCTCCTTCCAATGACCATATTAATAATGTGCCTGTTCCCTTCCAAACTCGGGTTAGACATGCTCCATCTCTCCAAGTCGTTTCTCACTTTTGAGACCACGCTAGGCCATGGAACTCTGTACAGTCGGATATCTCATAATGCATGAATGAGGTCAAAATGCATAAACCTCATTATGCATCGACTTTTGGTGTCCACCGACTTGGTAGGCTGGGATTTTATGCATTATCCTCATAATGCCTATTGCATAGGGTGAAGAGTGCATTTATGCATTTTGAAATCGCAAAAATCGTACAATTTGGTGAATTTTACCGCTCTCAGGACCAATTTAGACATGTTCCGCACTCTGAATACACAGCTGTGTCATTTTTACCCCAAAATCTAGCCCAAGTTCCTGAATCTGCTGGTTATTACAGCTAATTTTGACAGGCTCCCGGCAACTTCCAAGTGATTCGGTGTTCGCCGGACTACCAATGTCTACCATATATAGGATTTTCGTGACAATGTCACGCATGTCACATAGTGTGACATTATGCAGAAATGCATATTGCTCATAATGCATAGGGTTTGGGGGTCCACGGGCCTTATGCATTATGAGCTATCCGACTGTAATAACATGTGCTATATAGCATTGTTATTAACAATTGAGTTTACAGCACAGCGCTAATGTAAAATTCAAAAATTCCCGCGCCCCCAGGGTCTAAAAAAATCTCGTTTTCGATGGTCAAAAGTGTGCCGATCGGTGCCGAACAATTGATCTGTCACAAATGCACTGGAATTGGATTCAAAGTTGCTCTTGAACGCTGATTCCGGACACTGTAAATTACATGTAAAATTCCCGTGATGTAATTTACATAGGGCAATTTTACCCAGCAGTAGCCTAGTCTAGTAGTTACCGCGGGGGTCCGACCGGAGTGCACCCTTATTACATAATCTGTCAACAATTGGGCCACGTGCATCTGCCACGTTGAGGTGGGGGGACTGTGGGGGGACTGTGGAGGACGTGGATGGTTGACGTACGGCCTTGTACGGCCATGCACGGCAAAGGTCGGGCCATAGTCATATCATTCGAGTTGAATTCGAGCCTAAGAGCAACCTAAGAGAGCACTTTTGCCAAACTTTGTGATTTACTGGAGTACTTACCTCATATATAACTTTTTTTTTAGATCTAGGTACTGTAAACAGCATCTTTTGATCAGCTCCTGGATGTGGATTCGGCTTGACAGTGCATATAACGACTCGGAAAGAGTACCCGGGAGGAGATACGTCGCTCTGCAGCACAACTGCAGCAGGAAACAGGCCTGAGCCAGGCAACACGTATGCAGCACGTGATGAAACTTCTGACAGATTATGTAATAAGAACGTACTCCGGTCGGACCCCCGCGGTAAGTAACAGACTCTATATCTGTCGAGGTACGAGACACAAGATACTAGAGCGTCTGTCTACGAGAGACTAGCACTAGCCAGGAACAGTGTAGTCGCTTTTCCCGGGCTTGCGGAGCGTGATGGTGAGGAAGATGCGCCACGACAGGCCGAAGCGCAAGCCAGCATGAAGAATGTCGAGGAGAATTGGGGCGAGGATCGCGCTCGCTGCCTTGATTGCGATTGCTGCGTTTGGGATGCCCGATGGTCCTGGGGCTTTCCAAGGCGCGAGCTTCGCGATAGCGCGGTGTATGTGGTCAAGGGTGAAGGTGGGCGAGGGGAGGGCATCGGGGAGAGTTTCGTCAGCGTCGGGTGGGGGAATGTCGGCCTTGGGGGGGAAGAATTTTTCATGGAGGACCCGTGCCTTGTCTGCTGGTGCGGATGCGACACTACCGTCTGGAGCTGTGAGATCTGGAATGCGGGGGGTGGAGGAGGTGTTGCTGGGGTCCAGGGCGTACTTGGCAGATGTCACTACGAGGAAGCTCACCGATATACTCCCGCCACTTTGTGCGTTTAGCTCGGCGGATGGCGGAGTGGTATTGATTCTTTGCTGCCCGCATGGTGGCCCAGCTCGAGTCAGCACGGTCGCCTTTCGTGATCTTCCGGTGTAGCTTGGTGTAGGCGTGGCGCAGCGTCGTGAGACGCGCGGTCCACCACCGGCGTGCGTAGGGGGAGACACGGGTTAACGGAACGTGAGTCTCGAGTACGGACGAGATCGCCAGGGTGAGCGCGTCGACATATGTGTCCATCTTCGCTGGCGAGTCTAGGGGGAGGAGAGGGAGGGGGTTAGCCAACAGATGCGCGGCAAGCAGGTCAGGAAAGGTATCCCAGTCAGTCCCACGGAAGTTGCGACGCGGGCACGGTGTACGGTGTTCGAGTGGGATGGCGAAGGCGCACGAGATGAGCGCGTGGTCCGAGCGTGTCCGGGAAGTGCCTCACACTTATCTAAGAACTGCCCGAGCGGATTTTCGGAGACGAAAACGAGGTCGATGGTCGACGTGGTGTGATGGACAGGGGAGAGATAAGTTGGTGTCCCTGCTTTGATGCATTGACGCAGGCTGTAGGTTGTCATCACGTCGATGAGCATAGAGGCGTCGGAGCTCGCGGTGCGGTCCGGGTGGAGCGGTCCAGTCCAGAGGGCGTGGTGCTTGTTGAAGTCGCCGAAGATTGCGAGGGAATGGTTGTCGGGGAGAGGGGACAATGTGAGGAGATGGGAGTCAAGGGGAGAAATGCCGTCGTTTGTATCGGTTCTGTTGTAGACTGAGTATAGATGTTGTTGAGAATAATAGGGTTAGAACTGGACACCTGGAGAAGGTTCCAGATATTTGTTGACCTCATTTTAGTTTTCCGTTGAACTTACATGTAGCTGGTAGAATATTCCAGAATAATTTGTGTATTTAGTATATAAGCCGAACAAATGTTAGCGTTGGGCATCCGTTTGCCCTAACGCGCCAATCCCTAACCGGACTGCGATTGCAAACGATTTCTTGCTTTGTGCTTGACGTGCGCCTCTCGCTCCTCGATTCCCAACAGATGTATCGTATGAGTAGCTAAGATTAAAGTAATAGAGGTGATATTAGGTGAATTAACGGTGTTTTGAGTGTAATTAGCGGACGGTATGGTTTTTGATATGTATAGTAACGTATCGGGGGGATGATCAGCGGGAGTGGGAAGGACGCGGTCCCAATGGATCGGTGAGAGGGAGGGATATTTATTAAGGTCGGGTGGAGGTTCTTGTATGCAAATTATATCGTAAATGGAAGGGTTAGAGGAATTAAGAAGGGAAATAAGGACGTTATAGGATTTATGGCAGTTTAGTGAGATGATACGTAATGCTTGGGAGGCGTAAGTAGTAGGTGTGTTATTCATTGAGGGCGGGGAGGGAGGGAAGCAACGCGGGGTACTGGGGAGAGTGGATGGTTAAGGGTGTCCGTTGAGAAGTCGCGGTTTGCTGGGTCAAACGGATCAAAGGAGGGGTCAAAGAAGATCGTACCAGCAAGACGGGCACGCTGGGCATCGCGTTCGCGTAGACGGACCGGGCAGTCTCGGAAAAACGCCGTGTGTGTGCCTTTGCAAGCGGCGCAGCGAGGGGAGAAGTGGTCGCAGCGTTTACCCGATGCACATTTGGTCTTAGATGTCGTACACGGGCAGGCATTGAAGCGGTGAGAGAGCGAACAGCGAGCGCATGTGGGGGAGGGTTGCTTGCATTGGTGCTGAGTGTGGCCGTAGCCTTGACAGTTGAAGCATTGTGTGGGAGCGTCTTCGTAACGGTGTGTCGGACAAAGGGAGGATTCAACTGCGAGGGTCTGGGCAATACATCTGTCAGCGGATACGATGTCTGACAGGGTTAGAAGGAGGGACGAGGAGGTCTTATTCGGGTCGCGGAGGGCCTTGGGATTCAGCCAGCGGACCTCGGTGATTACTGATGGGTTCGTGATAGCAGCACGGTTGTGGGCATAGATCTCCTGCGCCGCGTGCGCGCTCTCCGGCTTGAAAGTGCGCGGTACACTGTTGACCACTAGCCGGAAGCTCGGTACCACCAGGTGCGAGTCTTTGGAGAATTTGGGCGTCCAGTAGGACGCAGTCTGCTTCAGGCGGGTCGCGGCCCTTTCCTCGTGTGTGGCTACAAGTAGCCGTCCACGGCTGAGGACTTTGACCCCCTTCAGCTCCACCTCCTGCAGCCTTGGAACCCCAGAGGCGACAAGGGCGGTTGCGACTTTCTCCTTGATCTCGGCAACTGGGAGCGAGAGGATCTCCTCCTTCCTATCCAGCGCGACGATGAGTTCATTGCGTTTCGTAACAGGGGGAGCGGACACGGTGGGTGATGGCGGGGAGGGGAGACGCGTCGGAGTGGCTGATGCTGCCGAGTAGGACGCCGGTTGAGACTGGACGAGTGTGCCGCGAAGTTGGGCCACTAAGTCGATTTTGAATGCTTCCAGGGATGAGGTGAGAACATCTTTGTCGTCCAGCGTGGCGCGCAGCGAGCTCAAGAGGGTGAACAAGTCCTTGTACAGTGCCAAGCATCACATCACGGTTCCTTTTTTGGCAGGGAACGGCATCAAAAGTTAAACTCGATACTACATTATGCCGTCATCACCATTCGACTTCGAAACAGTGTAGAACATCTATATGGATGTGTAGCAACCCATCTTGTGCTTTGCAAGGCAATTGAACAAGTTTTTGTGTTTTCACCTCCGAAAAAGTGAAACAAACCCTAATGATGGTTGATGCCATCATCAAATTGCCAATATCGGTTAGGGTTAAGATCACGTGCTTCTCGGACTTTGCCGTGCCAGCCTTGGGCGGATCATCCAGGTAAGTCAGTACAGACTCGGCTACCACTTTTTCTTGGTTTCTGCATGACAACTGAACACATCTGGCCTCAATCCATCCAAAATCAGAGCCAAAATGATGATTTTACTTTTTTCAGACCCGAAAAAAGTGAAACACCGTGGGAAAAAGTGAGTTCTCAACGCCAAACGCATTCTTTTGGTCGGTTTCCTTCCTCATAAAATTCCAGATAAATTACAAAAATTTTCTCCGCCCGAAAAAGCAGTGTTGGAGAAGTGGCGCTTGGCACTGTATGCCGCCTGCGTTGGTTTCTTCCCGGCAGCCTGGAGCTGTGACAGAGGATATGTGTCGTAAGCACACGTGAGTGATTGACTGATTGTATCAGTGATGTCTCAAATCCATGCCGTGAAAATATATTTATTGTGAGTTTTGAGCGGATGAGAAATCCCTCTAGAGGGTTTAGTCTACTATCTAATCGGAGTGTTTTGGCCAGAGGATCAGGCGTGGGAAGGCTCTGATGTGGTGCGATAAATATCGTTCCTGTTTGGTGGTGTTTATGCGATGTGCACCATAGTCCTCCAGTTCTTGCTGTGCGTAGCCATAATTTGATTGGTAAGACCTAAGGATGTATTTGCACAAAACTGTTGGGCCAGATTTTTTATTTTCTCTCAAATACAGGTCAAACGGACTGCATCTTCTCAAAAAGGTGAAATCACGTGGGGCAACCGTATTTGTATGGAGTAGAGTAAACCCCCTAGAGGGATACTGTAGCACTTTGTATGGGTGAAACAGACCCTCGAGCGTGACTGGAAATGCTACGCATGGAAACCAGAAACGGCCTCAGCGTTATGCGTGACATCATAGAATTTTGGAAACGGGCGGGCAAACTCCGATAAAATCTATTTCCAAACCGTTTGAACGGATTCTGGGCAATTTTTAGCTCTCGTTTATGCTTTCTTTGTATCCATAGCCCTTTGTGATTGCATTTCTCCTGTTACGGGCTCCGTAATACACCTTTTTTCTTTTTCATGAACACTGCCGTGGCGCACGCTCAGACACCGGTGTAAACCAGCGACGGGTCCACCACAAGCCCTCTTCGAGCGACTAGTTAAACTATCTCGGCCAGCTTCTGGTACACTTTCCCAGCACCTTGCTCGTGGTCTCCGATGCACCGTACCGGTTCTATCTTGACGAAGATTGTAGAGAGTGATTGAGTGCAGTGAGGAGGAGGAGGGTTATAGCCAAGTTATAGCAGTAGATTCAGCTAGATTTGATTCAGCTAGATTTATGGGATCTATGTGGCACTCTGGAGACCGCCATAGAAACCTGGTAGGGGGGTGTTGTACCACATAGCATTTGGGTTTTTCCTGATTAATAAAGATCCCCCGGTTCATAAGTTTGAAAAGTTGAAAAAATATTTTTTCCTCGCGCTTTTGGTACGGGCCGGTGGTCAACCGGTGGGTCTGTGATCCCATCAACGCATCAAATAGCCCAAGCGCACGACAAGAAGCCAACCATGATGTTGAACTAAATGATTCACAATTTAAGGAGAATCTATGGCGATTGGAGAGCAATCTAGTGCTTCTTTACCAACTTTCACCGCAAAAATCACAAGTTTGGTACACACAATTCTGAAAATTTCCGCAAAAATTTCGCGCTTTTCCAACCCTAGGTTAGGGTTACTCCGTTTTCTCTGAAATGAAAATTTTGCCCATAAACCCACCCCATGTTCCTTCTAAATCTCAAAGCAGCGGTGAGGAAGCACATAGTTAGGGAGCCGACTGGTGGGCCCAAATAAGCAGTCGATCGGTGCAAACAGATTGCGGAGACGAGGGGCTTCAGTATGACTGTATGGGGCGCTTTGGAGAGACTGCAAGGTGAATGTGGAACGGGTGAGTGACTTGAGATCTTCAACCCAGGTTCGACCGTTGGCACTTTAGGCGAGCAGTCATAAATACATAGGTTGTAAACACAAGGTGCAAGAGGAATTCACTCACCGCCCACGCGGACCAGGTAGGAGGTAAGACATCGTGTTGGGACTCGGAATAGCAGCAACGAGGGTTGGAGCAACGTAATCGATGTTGTTGGTAGCACAATGATCCCGGAATCCGAGCTCGATAGCCTCGAAGATCGGACCGGTCGTCGAAACGTCGACATTGAAAACCAAGCCGGCAGTTTGGAGAGCGGTTTGAACGTTCTCGATCTCCTCCGCGCTCTTCCAGAAATAACGCGGAGAAAGATCAAGAGTATCGTTGAAGTCCGAGTTGTCGAGCTGGAGAGCACAGTATATCTGGATCAGTTGATAGTTCAAACGCTGATATAATAAACACGCACTACTTTGGGTAAAAAATACCGCACCAGATGGTTGCCGAGGTGACAGGTCGCGGCAGTCACAGCAGTCACAGCAGCAAAGTCATTCAACGCGGGGATGGAAGCCGGGGTATCAGTGAACGAGCGGGGCGGGCCAGATTTGCGCTGCTTATTGGAAGAGGTAGGGCTGGATGAGACGGCAGAAACTCTAGAGGAACCGGCGGCAGAAGCTCTGGAGGAACCGGCGCCAGATCCGTGCAAGTTGCGTTTAATCGAAGACTGACGCGCTTGTTGAACAGAAGCAGTTGCTGGCCGAGGCAAACCCGTGAAAGCAGCGACAGGACGATGGGGAAGAGTGGGTCCAGGAGTTATAGTAGCCTGAGTCGAGGTACTACAGTGCCAAGCATCACATCACGGTTCCTTTTTTGGCAGGGAACGGCATCTATATAAGGACCAAAGACTTTGTGTCTGGGTGGGACAAGACAAGACAAACGAAAGGGACATTTGTATTGGCTGACCGCTAACAAAATGCCGTGAACCGCCCCACTGGTGCGTCATTTTGTCGAGATGTTGAGTTCGTGCCCGCGTGCTCCACCCGTCTCTCTGCACGATGTCGATTCACTCGATGCTCAACCATGCCCGCCACAACGAGTCGTCTTCGCCCACTGCTGCCCAAGACGCCCTCTATGACTCAGCCGGAGCCCTTTTTGCTTAGCAGAACAATGGAGCGCGAGGGGAATCTCGGCGAGCTGAGTGCAGTCAGTGGTGCACCTGTGGAGATCAGAGCGAATCCTGTTTCAGGGAAGAGTCGGAATCAGGTCAGCAATTCAGCAAGATGTCGTGCCGGACCCGTTCAAAAGTAATTTTTCCTTAGTCCGAGTCTGAACGGCGTTCGGCGGGCCAAAAGAGACGAAGGAAGAGAGAAGCAAAGGAAAAAGAGAACGATGGTCGTTTGGTACGCGAGACTTGCGATCTGAGGACTTCACACTGATCTGAGGGGCACAGTCAGGCATTGTAAGACCTGTAAACTTGCCACGATCATTGGCTCAACGAGCACGTCGGCAACGAGAGATCGCTGGTGAAATTGAGGATCTATTGGACATCGAGGGATATAAAGGTTGTCATAGGTCTCGAGCGCAAACGCTAAGGCGGAAAGTTGAACAAGGGGAACAAAGGTTAAAGTTATCTCCTGAATGCGGTACGCGTCCACCCAATTGGAGCTGTATTGTCTAGCTTACTGTTTTGTTCGTCACAGATCCGACTCAGTCCTTAAATCAAGCCCTCGACCACGAATACAATGTCAATCAGCCTCGCCGCAATGACCGATATCGGGAAACACTGCATTCAGGACCCCTCTAGCAACGCCAAAAGCTCGGTTTGGCTGCATCGTGGCAGCTTCGGCTAACTGAGGCTATGCTGCGGCTGTCTTCGGCCAGGTCACCCAGCCGCGGACATATAGCCAAAGCGCCAGCAGGTGTGGCTAGGCCGTCGGCCAGCTTTGGCTGAGCGGACTATCCGTAAGCCAGCGCCGTGATGGCTGAGTTGCCGCCCTTCTCTGCCGGCTCATACCTGCTTCCAGCCCAGGCTGTAAACTTTCCCTCAGCACCTACTGGACACTATCGAAAGCCTCAGGCAACCTCGACCTCCGCAAACGCGGTAATGGAGGTAAATGGAACCGGTGTTTCTCACGATATCTAAAAAAAGCCTGCCTTTGTCTTGTTCTTGCTGTCACAAGCTTAAGCACCCCGCCTTCGGCAGGGCCGGCTCGCTGCGCTCGCGTCCCTCCCTACGGCTGGTGCACAGCTTGTCGGGGCTCCGACCCAAACCCCGGTTTAATTTTTTTTGCGATTTTTTTTGCTGGATTCCGTGCCCGCGGCGCCGCACTGCCGCTTGCTGCACTCGCCGGCGCGCGGCGCCGGGGAAAGCGTGTGAGAAGTCACCTGATTTTTCACGTGAATTATCACGGGACCTGCGGTCCCGTAGTCTCTTTTTTGCTGTCATAAGGTATTCCCCTCCTTCCCTGCTCTCAGCCGTCGGTTTTTTGGTGCGTTAGAATTCATATATACTTAGCTCTTGCCAACCCCTTTATAGCTTCGAAGGTATCTATTGGCTTGGTCCGGCTTGGTGCGGCTAACTGGGTTAGCCAGCGGTAGCCGGCGTCGGCTACGTCGGCTAGCCGTACGTCCTCGGCTATTCTCGGCTATGTGTCTGTTGGCTAGAAAGGCTCTGAATGCAGTGAAAGTTACCGAAGTAGGATGCTTCGGTATGAGGATGAGGTTCGGCGAGGCATTTATGCTTGGATGGCAACAAATTTCCTCAGGCATTTCAACATTGTAAACGGCTGATGAGATTTTTGCATTGTATTCACTATATGTATGTAGGAAACCAAGCCATTTGAGATGGAGTGAGCTCGCACACGGGGCCGCGAGGAGTCGACCGAAGGTCGGCGACGATCGGCGCTGGCACCTGGGGCAGAAGAGCGGATGGCGAAGCATGGGCTCACTGCTAGTCTATATTACAATTGAGCACCCCCGGTCCCTGCCAGACAAACCAGCCAACACAATTTGTCTTCCCTTCATTCGTATTGGCCAAAGGCCCCACAATCCCGTCAACCGCCCCACCAACTATGTCGTCAGGATCTTGACTCTGGACAAACGTGAATTGGGTCCCGGGAACACCCGAACGCCCCACCAACGTCATCTGTCCGCTGCCAAACACTAAACCACAACTAGGCCCCGGGAAGCTCCTGCAAAGGATGGTCCCGAAAATTCCGCGATTTTGGCCTCTCGTTTTGGCGAATTTTGGCCCTTTTCGGACAGGCCTTATCACGTGAAAATTCACCGGCCGTCGGCGCCGATGACGCAATCAGAGGATGTCGTGATTTTGGTCAATTTTCCTTCAAATTTGGCCTGAAAAAGCCACTTTACGGACAGGGCTCGCGGATTTTGAGCCTCAAAAAGCCACTTTTCGGACAAGGGTTTCGCGAATTTTGGCCCTGAAAAAGCTACTTTTCGGGACCATCCTTTGCAGGAGCTTCCCGGGGGCTCATCAATCAAGTCTGTGGAGGGTTATGTCCGAATTAGGCATACTCAAATGATCCGAGTTGATCCATCAAGTTCCGTGATATAAATCAATCTGCAGCTTGTCGCGTCGACGCGTCGACCTCGACTATGCGCGGCGGACCTAGAAAGAACATCGGGAGAACAAGAATGCCCAGGAGTCTGGCTCATTCCTATCCAATTGCCTTTCCCCAACCCAGAATCCACCCCACCCCGGCCGCTCATCTTCGACCCTACAACCTCAGCACCGGCATGTCTTCGTGACCAAAAGGCGGCAGGGAATGTACTGGTCCTGATTTCTTTCGGCGGCAGCTCTGCTAGCCTATCCGCCTCCGAGCTTGATCCGGTAGCTTAGCTGGGAATCCACTTTGTCTTTGGAGAGCAGTTGCGTGTTTTTCGTTATGTTCATCTGGCTTTCTCGAGATCTCTGATTTGGTCCAGCCCAATCTATTTAGAGAGTTCGTCACGGAGGACGAGTTTGTTCAATGGGTTCAACATGCAGTTGAGTACACAAATATGGATCAAATTGCACGTTGCCGAGCTGTCTGTAAACCTGAATTTCAATGGCAACTTTGTCTTTGGAGAGCAGTTGCGTGTTTTTCGTTATGTTCATCTGGCTTTCTCGAGATCTCTGATTTGGTCCAGCCCAATCTATTTAGATTTGAAGTGCGGAAGACTTGGATCTGCTTGACTTGGCAGCGGGAACAACATCTCTGCCACACAATGAACCGTGCCTAAGAGGTCGTAGGAATAGGCTGGTATTTTTGCTCCATAAACAATCATTAAATACTTTCACATACTTTCCTACGATGTGTCTGACTCAATGCACTCGCTATTTTCCAACATGGCAACATCATTTGAACTTTTGATTTGGGCTTGTACTATGCCCCATGGTGCAAAGAATTTTGATATAGCAGCTATTATATATTGGTTCAGAGAGAATACAGTGATGCAGCACAATTTATGAAGGGAAATGGAGGTCATGGAAGCAACATTGAAGTGAAATCAACGCCGAAAGAGGTCCATCGGCCTTGTCGAGGGTTCTTCTGAGGAGATCTTGAATTTGATTGGCTGGATTATGTCCCAGGGAGGCAGTTGCTCCGAAAGGACATAGCTCTTGCCTTATCTTGAATACTGCTGATTTGCCTAAACAAGACATAGAAATCAAGATTTCCCCGCGCATTCCTGAGAGCTACAGCCGCGTTGGAGGCCTCAAATTTGGGAAACAGGGTGCGGAATACATAGTGAGTCTCCCTCTTTTCTCTCTTTCCTCTCGCTCTTTTCGCAACTTGAAAACTTGAATTCGCCAGGCTCTCCACAGACATAATTCATAAGCCTTCCCGGGGCCTCCACAACTCCGCTGCTGTCTCGCGTCTTCCAACCTCCGCTCCACAACGCTCCACTCGCCCCACTGGCAATGTAGCTGTACCACCGTAGCCTCACCTCCAATAAACGTGTTTCTTTAACTCTTTTGTGTGATCTCAAAGCCTTTCATCTGTGTCTCTTTGTCTTCACCTAGCAGCAATGTACATGTCAATCCTCCCCTCGCTCCATTGTAGGCTCAATGTTTCTAGGAACTTATTAACCCCTCCGACAACGCCGCAAAGGCATCAACAACGACGACAGATTCAACGCGACTTACGTGAAATCAATGAAGGCAGCCCCCGCCGCAGACGCGTCCCTGCTCAGCATGATGAAAATATGCCGCCCAAATTCCGCCGCCGCTCCTAGCGCCCGTTCTTTTGGTCAAATCAGAAGGCACCAAAGAGCGCGCGAAAACCGTCCGGCGCCTCCACCGCAAGCTTCTTCGAACAGATCACTGGCTCAAAGGGCAAGTGCGGAGAAGGCTGCGAGAATGGATGTCGGTGCGCTGTGATCAAGGGGGCACCGGCAATCTAACCGGCGACTAAGGGCTGGTTAGTTAGTCCGGCCGTCAGGCCGGAGAAAAAAAAAATCGACCCCCCAGTTTGTGGGCGCGAATGAGCTTCTGGTAGTCTGTTTGAGTGAGAAGCACTGTGTTTGAGCTCTACATGTAGCTTTTCAGCGGATATAGTGCTACTCCTCTGTAGTCAGTCTCAATGTGGCTTTGTTCGGTGGAGCTGTCAACCAACTGTCAACCTGATGTTGCCATGTTTTGCCTTCTAAAGAAGGATGTAAGCATCCAGATTGGTCTGGATACTCTTCCCAAGACAATAGAACAGTAACTGGCCCTTCAATAAATTTATTTGTGTGATGAACTTCAGGTCAACGCAGTCCGGCGACTTAACCGTGGGAATATATTGCCGTATATAGTGCTTACGTAGTTAGTTAGTCCAGCCCAGAGGTCGGAAAAGAAAAAAACGGCCCTATATATTTTTCTAGAATGCCGGTGCCCCCTTGGCTGTGATTCAATATTCATTGGTATCTACTTCTAACATCCTTTTCTGTTCTACAGATCCTCCACCGACTGCGCGCAACTCTCGAGTATTACAGGTAAGTCGGTTTGATTCTTCAGTTTAAGAGGCTTGAAAAGTCTCGCTCCTCAGGCCATCCACAACTGTCTCCCTACCCCATCTGCAACACAACAGGGTGCTGCCGCTGCTGGTGGTGAGTTATCTCTTTGTAGTCGGTGTCTCAAAGTCATTAATTCCGCACAAGCCCGGCCTGAAGGGACACGCAATCGTACACGCCAACACAATCAAAACCCGAATCCCGCACGGCCGCGAAGTACGTGTAAAATGATCTTTAGATTACTTCCTCGGCTGATTGCGCACCATGAAGATAATCGTCGGACTACCCGCTGTGACGGAAGCGAAGGGACGTCGAATTCCGGCACACAGGTAAGTCCTAGATTGACCAAGGGAAAGGAATCTACGACAATCAGCTAACTACTTATACTAGAAAGTGGAGGCTGTGTATTGAGTCTTGGCAACGACTCGGGCAAATCTCGCCGCGAGCTGATGCGAGCGGTAGATCCGTCACATCCGCCCTCCAGATCGTCGACCACGACGAGCTCAATATCTAGTCAGAAATATAAATAAACTTGTTCAAAATCAATTCAATGTCCGAAATGGTCTTCGAAAAATCAAAATCAACCATTCTGGGTATCCTCGCCCTCCTCGACGACCATTTCGATGATGTCGAGGAAGGAAATCGTGCGAATTTAGAAGTGTTCAAGAACTTCCGTGCTCTCCAAAAGAGCATCGCGATCAGCCGTTATCTCGAAATCCACAGCATGAGACGCAAATCCAGGAGGTTTACCTTTGGAAACCATTGTGTTCAATTCAGGACAGTTGCGGGAAAGGTGTCCATGCACCCCGCAATTAAAGCACAACCCGGCTGCAAGGTATTCATTGCGCTTCTTGGCAGACAATTGGCCGCCGTTGTCACGAGATTTCGACTTGGGAGGTTCGGGTTCAGCGCTGGAAACCGAGATAACGCGCCCTCCGGTACGACGTTTCTCGTTCACATCTGTTTCCAATTGGGGTTCATCGGGTCTGGTCCGAGGTTTCAGGTTACTCGGCCCAGTATTTTCTATCGAGTCATCGGGTTCGTCAACGTTGACGATAATCTCGGCGCTCTCGGCGCCAGCGGTAACTTCAGCCCAAGTAGAAATCTCAGGATCAAGTTTGTCACGAAACATCTCTTTCCGGATGTTGGCGTTGAGGCTACGCCAAAACATAACAACCTTCTCCTGATTGGCTTCGAGCCCAATTGTGTTGAAGATTCGTTCCCATTCGGCTTTATGAACCAAAACCGATTTATTCCGTTGAACGCAAAGGCCCAACAATGTGCGTTGCTTCTCGCGATAATTCACAGGGAAACAAAAGTTGAATAATCCCCAGAAGAAATCACTCAAAGACCACACTTTATCGTCGTTCTCAACCTTGCTGTTGTAGTACTCAAGAGCACGATATGACAAGTAGAAGACACGTTCATCAACGGGCACTTTTCCAACTTTGACATAGTTGGATTCTTCTTTCACAAATCGGTGAAATGCGACGGTATCAGGTGAGCCATCGTATTCTCTGGGAGGAATGGGCTTCAGAATCATTCGATCTTTCTTAGTACGAGAATTTCTACTCCTTCTCGAGGAACGTCGCTTGCGACGGTGCCGTGTTGCGTGAGACCTCCCCGGCCCTGATCCATCTGACGACTCAGAATCTGAGCCAGAAGAGTCGGATGGTTCGGATGGGGTTTGTGAACCGTCTACACGGTCGGCATTGCGGAGCGTGCGCTCGATGAAGCTGCCGGGAACGATGCGCGCTGACGAACGGGTGTTGCCATGCGAGACATAGCAACACCCTCGTTGAGCATCCCCCAATCCACGGCAGAGGTCAATACGGGCCCAGAGAGCTCGGTATGCGTCGAGTGTATCGACGATGAGGTCTCGTTGCCCAGAGGCAACGGTTCGACACCCAAAGGTGATGGGGTCTCGCTACCCGAAGGCAGCGGCGTATCCAGACGAGAGGAAGGTCGTCCACCCGATACCGCCCGACTGTACAAAACTGTACTATTACGATCGGTTGTTCACGTTATGCGTGACGCCGCTTCGTGAACTGAACAATTTTGAACAGGGTGACGGGTGACGGGGAGTTTTTCGGCCCAAAAAGGGCCACAAAATCGCAAAAAAAAATTCGGCCGGCACTTGCCGAGAAGGGCCGGCCTTCCATATATAGAAAGTTTGTCGTGATTGCCGTGATGTGAACGACTTGTCCGGTGAACGATTTGGGTGACGGGTGACACCCAGTGAACAACCGATCGTAATAGTACAGTAGGTCGGGGGAAACGGGGCGTGACTTTGTCGAAGAGGCACGAATCTCCGGTCGGTGAGTCTCAGAGCGGAGACTCAGGGAGTTGGCAGCGCTAACAGGTCTCAGTACAGACATTCCAGGTCCGGGAACAGGGACACGCGCATGAGAGCGGAGCGGGTAGCGACTCCGAGCGCGGCCAGGATCAGTCATCTGGGTCGATGTCGAGCACAAATCAGAGAGGAGGGGTCGGGGGTAAGCGTGGTCAAGTGTGTCGACAGTCTACTAGGAGCTTGTTAAGTTCAAAAGATGTGACGGAAGCGAAGGGACGTCGAATTCCGGCACACAGGGACCAAGCAAAGAACTGGGGTAAGTCCTAGATTGACCTAAGGAAAGCTATCTACGACAGAACCTAACTACTTATACAGAAAATCGGAGGCTGTGTATACGAGTCTTGGCAACGACTCGGGCAAATCTCGCCGCAAGCTGATGCGAGCGGTAGATCCGTTACACTTTGCACCAGTTTATTTTTGTGCCTTTGCACCAGTTTATCTCGTGTGCCTTTGCACCAATTCATTTCGTGCCTCCGTGCCATATTATTTTGTGCCTCTGCGCCGCTGTTTGCCCCCAGCCCAGTATTGTTCGGTATGTTATCCATTTTGCCTCTACATTCTCTTTTGCTGTGGTCTTGTCTTCAGGTTCGAACTGCGAAGATTCCAGCCTGTATGCTGCAATTCGCACTCTGCGGTGCTCAATATTTCGTTCGCATGCTCCGTTGCGGGCCGCTGCGACCCGTACGCCGGAATTTCCGGGTGCGGTATTATTGCCTGCGTACCGCTGTGTCGTAGTGCCCATTTCGCTCGCATGCCGCTGTGCTGCAGCACCTATTTTGCCTGTACGCCGCTGTGCTGCAGTGCCTTTTCTGTTCGCATGCCCCGTTGCGGGCCGCTGCAACCTGCATGCCGGAGTTTCCGGATGCAGCATCATTTGCCTGCGTACCGCTGTGTCGTAGTGCCCATCTCGCATGTATGCCGCTGTGCTGCAGTGCTTATTCTGTTCGCATGCTCTGTCACCGGCCGCTGCAACCTGCACGCCGAACTCTCAGATGCAGCATTCTCTTACCTCTGTGCCTCCTCTTCTGTGTGTGCTGCTCGCAGCCGTCTGCTGCCGTGCTCTGTATGGCAGGAATCATCGAGCTTGGTGTCTTTTTCGGTGTGCTGTTCTGTAGTGAATTTTTCATGCTTGAGCACGGCATAATCCCGAACATGCTCGCATCCGTCTTCATATTTGTGCATTGTTCTTATTCAACTTGCATGCCCCGGTAACATCTCGCACCTTTTCCTTTAATGTCACTAGCCGGATTTCTGTGCGTTGGCACGTCTTTACTTCCCTGCTACTTGAGTAACCCCGCTGGGATGAGCTGCTTTCTAAGTGTTTTCTTGGGGCGGCTCCATGTTTTCACTCATTTGATCTCACCTGTTTGTTCTTCGAGCCAGTGCTGCCGTGACACATTGTCAGCGGGTTTCATTCATTCATATTTAGATCTTCGCCGGCAGGGCAGTCATGATCCAGCCAGTGGTCGCTTGGCAGAAACGTCTGCTTCCTTTGCTCACCTTCCGGGGGGCTTATCCCATCAATATTGAGGTCATGATCATGATTCTTCCTGCTGCTGTGACGCCTAATGCTCGGTGTATTATTCGTCTTTCATGTGTGTCCGACGTCCGTGTGATGCGCCTAATACTGGTATGCTATTTTTGACCAGCGGAAACTTTCCTTCTTGTCGCTGCGTTTCAATCCAGTGATTCCTCTTCGTTTCCACTAGTATGCTTTTTCACTCTGCATTTTCAATACTCTTCTTCGGGCTATTGGCTGGGCTGTAACCCATTTCAATTCGGCTCTTCCGTTGAAGTGACACTACTCACCGTAACGAGTCTCTGAATTACGATTTCTGTTACTTGCGGAATCAACCGTAGAGGTGCTCCGAGTTAGCTTTTTGTCACCCAGATTCGCAGGCCCAATTCATCCTCCAGTCGGACAAATCGACTTTATTTCATGCCAATCCGAAGTCATTGACTAGCTCCGCATTGAGCAAGGGTTGGGCAATCCTCAAGTTGGTCTCACTGTTGCATACGCTCTGCCGGTTCCCCAGATGGTGATTTCATGCTCAGCTCATGCATCCTGCTGCTCAGTGATTCGTACAACTCGAAATGAGCTCTGGGGTTAGGGTCGTACCTGGCCACATTATAGTGCAAACTCATTCATTCTAATTTCCCTCTCAATGATAACCGCTGTTGATGTCCAACATGCATCATGTTCAACCGGTTCTGAACGATTTCCGCTACTATGATTTCTTAGCTGCCTTCGGATTCTGCTCGTCGCACGGCGGACAAATCACTGTCACCTGCGGAATCGGACGTGATTGTCACCTGTGGTGTCCCTTGCCTGTCCTTTGCTCGGGTCTTTGTCCATTTGATTGTCCGCCGCTCATTTCTTCGCCGTGTCGTGCCTTGAATAAGCTTGACGATTGTCTTCACTAGTACAATGTTGCAAAGTCCATGTGGACACTCACCTCACAAACTTAAATCAATCTCGGTGTCTATATCTCGACAATCCATTGTTCAGCCCTTGAACATCGTTCTCTTGGTCAAATATCGGCTCCGAGTTGTCTTCTAGAGAAAAGAGGAGGTCGTCTTCCTCACTTCAAGTTTGTTTCATTTTGTTTCAGTCTCACATGGTGTTGCTTTGTTCCGACTCTTCTTTTCTCTCTATTCGTCGGTTCAGCTGACATTGTTGCTCGATACCCTTCTATCCTGCACTGCTCAAATACAAGCTCGACTCAATCACAGTTGGGCCACCTTCTTTGGTTCAACGTCAATCACATTGAATTTTGAACATCTTTCTCTTTCACAAATCTCCACTTCAGCAATATTACGTTCAACGTATTAAAATCTCTTTGGGGGAGTCGTCTTCTTGGATTCCGCCTGTTCGGTCTCTGTGTTCCCTGGTTTCTGTCGGTTAGTGCTCATCCAGAAGCCTCACTGACAGAGAACCCAGAAACCAAAGGTTTCCCGGGCTCCTCTTCCCAAAGACTTCTTAGCTAGCTGACCCAACCTGCCTAAGCTGTTTCCCCGTATGGTCCGCTGTTCGTCACCTCCACGGGTGCACCCCTCTCGCGCTTCTTTGCTCTCTCCGCACTTGACAACTGCCTCCGGAGGGCTGGTATAGCTAGGGTGAGTTCACCGGCCACAGTTTCCGCCGTGGAGCTGCCTTCGCTGCTGCAGAGGCAGGGTACACTCAGGAGCAGATCAAGCTCCTGGGCCGCTGGAAGTCGGACGCGTAGAAGCTCTATGTTGACTGCCCAGTCTCCATGCTACGTAAGTTGTCCACTCCACCTCTGCCGTCTATCGCTCACTTCCATCTTTCGCGGCCCCTCATTGCCCCTGCTACCCCTCCCCGTCTCTTCATCCGGATTCCAGCCCGTCCCACGCCTCTCCCCGGTACAACAAGCATGGATGTATTCTCTGGGACAAAAATCCTGAGACATATATGTCTCCGGTCCAAGTCTCAGTCAGATCTGAGTCTGAGCTCTGAATCTCAAGCTTGAGACAAGTCTCAGGCACAATCTGAGACACCCAAGCCTCAGACATGATGCGAGCGCCTTTCTACTGTATTCCCCGTCCAACTCCTCATCAGTGTTATCATGATGTATGCCAGTCCCGCCGTCCGCTAAAGACGACCACTACTCGGTGTGACCAAAAGTAACCGGAATTTGGCTTTTTAGAGAGGAATCTCGAAACTCAAACAACTTTAAGGGAAACAGGGCTCTTCTAAATCATCTTTTCTATGACTTCCAGGGCATGGGCATGGCATGTAATATTTTGCTTTGAGTTGGCGAATCAATCTTCGAAATTGGACCAATTTGGAAATGTTTGCGCTCTCTGAAGGAGAGATACAGGAATTTCAGGACATTAAGTACCTCAAAGGAGTGTTTAGTATCTCAATAGTCTACAGGTTTGATATCTAAGGTTGCCAAGTGTTTCCCGCTGTTCAGTGAGGGAGACAACTGGGCACACTAATTTCCCGCCTCAAAGCATACATAAAAGAATGTGTAATAATGGGACAAAGAGACCATGCAGCCTTTTGCCTGCTTCGTATGCAATGGTATATGTTCATACACTGCTAATAGGGTTATTTTACCCAGCAGTCACCCACAAAATCTGGTTGAAAACACGCAATTTCCGATTCCGGTTACTTTTGGTCACACCGAGTAGCTGAACTTTATAATGGGCCCGTTCCCTGTGCCGCCCATGCCACCAACCATACCCGATCCCCCTGATCCTCCATACCCACCTAGTCTGCGTGTGAGATGATTGAAGCTTTGAGCTACAATATACGTCCGCACCCGAAATGTTGCCCAAGTGAGCCGGAATCCCGTGGCAAAAACTGAGACGAGGACCTCCACCAACTCCACCCTTGCCCCCGACTTCATGGCCTGCACCTCCTGAGCCTCCATGCCCACCAGTTATCTGGACCCGTAACCAGATCAGCAGTGCATGGTGAGTCGAATGCTGCATCCTCACCGAAGGTTGACAGTTTAGATTGCTTTTCAACAATAAGAATCCAATGGCAAGAGTGAGACAGAAAATACGCTCACTTCAATGTCCTTTAGCTTTTTCATAATCTGGTCGACCCCCATAAGCTATCATGTTCGTTAGTAGCGAGGACTTGAAGGCGCAACCAAGACTTGATCTTGCTCTTACAGTGTTTTCCGTAATCATAGCCAAAAGATTGTTGTTATGCTTTTTAATCATGGCAGCGTTGTCCCTGCTATTAAAAAATTGTCCCAACCACTGTTCTTTGTGAGCTCCTCCTAGATCCTCCTGCATTCTGAGTAACTCTCTGCTTGTGTAAGTAACGTCCCATACAAAATAGCTATTGACATACCCTCTCAGTCGTTCACCAATAATTTCCTGGTTATCTGACTTCTGAATCACCTCTGTGAGATATTCGACGCGCGATGATAATTGGACAAGATTTTTTCCATGTTATCAGCAGTTTGCTGGCAGATAAGTAAGATCAGAACTGTAGCCAATCGTTAGCTACATGCACACCTGGACTTGCTCAGTAAGGGCTAGAACAGGCTCGATGACGCTATTCAACATCCCCAATACCGGGATGTGACTAGACCAGGTTCCCAGAGCGCGTAGAGCCGCGGTTAGGACATTTGTTGCGGTTTGCGCTTTTTTCTTTCGCCCTTGATCCGGTGTTGAGTCTCGGGGCTTGCTGCGAGTAAGTTTCTTCAGGCCAAAACAGGAGAGAAAGACCATAGAGCTGAGGCAATACGAGGACCTGAAGCAGTGGGGCACGAGAATGCCAACACGATGCCAACACGAGACCAACACGAGACTGTGCTCTCGGCCGAACGCTTACCGAAAGCCCATTTCACCCAGATCGTGGTGAGCAATTGCTAAGCAGCACCCCAAACCTTTATATCTTCCGCCCGCGGGGTCCTCATCAACTCCGACGAATCCAAGATTGAGCTCGCTGTTTTGGATGGCCGCCGTTACGTTCGGCGTCGACGTGGCCAGGACGCGCTTGCTCCGCGGAGTGTTCAGGGGATGGAAGCTCATGGTCGGAAGGGTGTGAGGGTCAATGTTTGGGGTGCGATCCACCCTCTGGGCGTCTCTAAACTGATTCGCATTGACGGGACGCTCAACGCTGAATTGTATGTCAAGATTCTCGAGCATGCCATGGTACCCATCTACGACCATCTCGAGAATCGGCAGCACACCTTCCTTACCTTCCAACAAGACAATGACCCCAAACACACCAGCCGGCTTGCGCAGGCATGGTTTCTTGATCACAACATCTGCGTGTTTAATTGGCCGGCCCGCTCTCCTGATCTCTCTCCAATTGAGAACGCATGGAGAGAATTTAAGCGACGGGTAAGGCGCCACCCTCGTTTTATGGACATCCAGAATGCAGAACAATTCTTTGCGTTGTTGTCGGAGATCTGGGAGTCGGTGTCTTTCCAAGAGTACACTCTCAAAGTATATCATTCTTTTCCACGCCGGCTTCGTGAATTGAAAGAAAATGACTTCTTGTCGGTTGATTATTAGACGCGTAATGTATTGTACAGAGCTGTAGCATAAATCTGACAAATTTTCTTGGTCATTCGACGCAAAACGAGCTCGAAATGAGTGCGCAGAGAAATTTCTGATGGCATTTCCCAATACGGTAAGAACAAGTGATCTTGCGGCAACGACCCCTTCAAATATCGTTGGGGCTTCCCGTTCCCGCGGCCTTGCAGCGGTGAAGCGCATCATTTTCGTGCTGCACGAAGGCTGCGGAAGGCAGCACGGGTGTGGAGGTCACCCTTGGGTGCAACCTCTGGCTCACGCACCCTAACCCATCACCAACGCCGACGAGCGGAACGAGGCCGACGAGCCCATTTTTTAGCTATTTTTGAGCCTTCGAGGCTGCACCTTCGTGTGCTACACATCTGTACCGATTTTTGACTGGTTTCTCGAAGATGACGAGTTTGCGCCAGTTTCCTGCTGTAGCATGGTGATTCATGTCTGTGTTTATTGCTGAATGTTAAAGTTGTACTGATTTACGTAATCTACAGGCCGCCCGTATCTCGCCTGACATCGAAGTTTTCTCTGACATACTGGCCGCCGTGGACTACCACCTCTTTGGGGACATCATATCTGTGAGTTTCACTTACCGTTTGGCCTGTATTTTCAATACGCTCAAACTAACAATCGTTTCCAGTTGATACCCTTTGGGTTGCCTGAGAATTTCACCCCCAAATATCACCCATTTGTCAGTGTATGCGGCACTGCTTCCAATGTCGACAAGCAGAACTCATCTTTCGACATTACCGCTGAGCAATATCTCTCCGCCAACAAGGCTTACAACAACCAATTCCCGGTTCACTGTGTTTTCTCTGACACCCCGCGCTGGCAGAACAAAAAACCCCTTCCTGGGCCAGACAAGCCGGTAGTAGTTGATGGTTTCTTAACTGGTGTTGAGCGCAACCCGGATCGTACTGTCAAGCATTTCATCATCTGTAGAAAAAGCGGGTGGTTTGAGCTTGGAATAGGCTGACTGACTGACTGACTGAAGTTCTATTTAGCCGTACCTGGCCATTATGGCTATGCGGCAGTACTGGTAAACCTCTAAACTGATTCGCATTGACGGGACGCTCAACGCTGAATTGTATGTCAAGATTCTCGAGCATGCCATGGTACCCATCTACGACCATCTCGAGAATCGGCAGCACACCTTCCTTACCTTCCAACAAGACAATGACCCCAAACACACCAGCCGGCTTGCGCAGGCATGGTTTCTTGATCACAACATCTGCGTGTTTAATTGGCCGGCCCGCTCTCCTGATCTCTCTCCAATTGAGAACGCATGGAGAGAATTTAAGCGACGGGTAAGGCGCCACCCTCGTTTTATGGACATCCAGAATGCAGAACAATTCTTTGCGTTGTTGTCGGAGATCTGGGAGTCGGTGTCTTTCCAAGAGTACACTCTCAAAGTATATCATTCTTTTCCACGCCGGCTTCGTGAATTGAAAGAAAATGACTTCTTGTCGGTTGATTATTAGACGCGTAATGTATTGTACAGAGCTGTAGCATAAATCTGACAAATTTTCTTGGTCATTCGACGCAAAACGAGCTCGAAATGAGTGCGCAGAGAAATTTCTGATGGCATTTCCCAATACGGTAAGAACAAGTGATCTTGCGGCAACGACCCCTTCAAATATCGTTGGGGCTTCCCGTTCCCGCGGCCTTGCAGCGGTGAAGCGCATCATTTTCGTGCTGCACGAAGGCTGCGGAAGGCAGCACGGGTGTGGAGGTCACCCTTGGGTGCAACCTCTGGCTCACGCACCCTAACCCATCACCAACGCCGACGAGCGGAACGAGGCCGACGAGCCCATTTTTTAGCTATTTTTGAGCCTTCGAGGCTGCACCTTCGTGTGCTACACATCTGTACCGATTTTTGACTGGTTTCTCGAAGATGACGAGTTTGCGCCAGTTTCCTGCTGTAGCATGGTGATTCATGTCTGTGTTTATTGCTGAATGTTAAAGTTGTACTGATTTACGTAATCTACAGGCCGCCCGTATCTCGCCTGACATCGAAGTTTTCTCTGACATACTGGCCGCCGTGGACTACCACCTCTTTGGGGACATCATATCTGTGAGTTTCACTTACCGTTTGGCCTGTATTTTCAATACGCTCAAACTAACAATCGTTTCCAGTTGATACCCTTTGGGTTGCCTGAGAATTTCACCCCCAAATATCACCCATTTGTCAGTGTATGCGGCACTGCTTCCAATGTCGACAAGCAGAACTCATCTTTCGACATTACCGCTGAGCAATATCTCTCCGCCAACAAGGCTTACAACAACCAATTCCCGGTTCACTGTGTTTTCTCTGACACCCCGCGCTGGCAGAACAAAAAACCCCTTCCTGGGCCAGACAAGCCGGTAGTAGTTGATGGTTTCTTAACTGGTGTTGAGCGCAACCCGGATCGTACTGTCAAGCATTTCATCATCTGTAGAAAAAGCGGGTGGTTTGAGCTTGGAATAGGAGTAAGGTGATTTATTCCCTTGCAAACCAGTAAAGTACAGAGCAGTATCTACTTGGTATTTATACCTCTCAGGAATATTAGTAACACTGTGGGTAGCTGAGTGAAATAGAAACTCGAAGAAATATCTGGAAGGTTCAACATTTCGGGCTTACTAATGATCCCCGAGATCACCTTCGGCTTCATATTCCAACATCATCGATATCGAGAAGGTCACCTTTGTTGGCCAAGGGACATCTGCACCAAAGGCGGAGCCAAGTCCTGTTAAATTGAGTAGGATGGCTTTCAATCAGCAACCATCACCATCGCAAACAAAGGACCCCACTCCGGCCAGGTTCACCATTCATGACCTCCACCAAGCCATCTATGCCCTCCCCTTGCCCAAGGCCACCGCCAAAACATGTTCAGTCACCGTTGACGCCATTAACAACCTACGAAAGCTCGTAGCGCAGCTCGTACAACAAAAGACACCATCCTCATCAGAAACCACAAGCCGTCTTGACTCCCTCGTATCCAAATTTGATGCTCTCAACAACACTGTCAAAGAATTAGCCTCTGTAGCTGCCCATGCACCTCAACGCACCTATGCCTCCACACTCAAAACCTCTGCTCCAGCCACGGACAGCCCCCTCCGTCGCTTCGGCGGCCCACCACGTCACACGTAACACATCATGTGATCTCGTCCTGACCGCCGATCCCCAGCTTTCAGTCTGCATCCCCCGCAGCTGTACGCGACCAATTCAACTCGCTGACAACACGCTTGGGGATCACGTACGAAGCCCTTGCTGGGGATGGGGAAACATATTTTTCCCAGACCCCATTGGCTCGTGCAGTCGTCAACGCGATCCAAATTAACCAACCGGTGGTTGATCTTGCCCTCGAACGCCTCATAACCTGGAGTTTTCCTGGCCAAGCCGATGAGGTAGTTGAGTTCGTCAGCGGTTAATGGAATCCGACTCGCCTTGCATCGTAACGGTGACATCCGCCCCACTCTCAACTCACCGGAGGAGGTGGTGACCCTTCGAGACCAGGAGAGCTCATGGCTGCCCTCGTTCTCCAGCCTTCTCAAAATCCGAACCCCAGTCTTCGCCGTCATTGTCCACCGAGTGTCAACGTCAACCCGTATAGAGGCAGATGGAGATGCCTCTTGGGTACGAGACCTCGTCGACGACAATGAGTCTCGGATCCCGGGCATCGTCACCAACCTTCGGTCAGTCCATTGGATTGGCCGCCGCTCTCCCGAGCAGCTCCGAGCAACCAAACGCCACTCATCGCTTGTCCTGTATTTTGACGATGCGGACGTGGCAAATGATTGCATTAGAGAGCGCCTGGCGCTTGAAGGATTCCTCCACCGTGTCGAGAAGTACCGGCCCCGTCCCAGCCAGTGCTTCAAATGTTTCCGATTCGGTCATATTGCCTCCCAATGCCACAGCAAGGCTGTCTGTGGCACCTGCGCTGGTCCTCATCCCACTTCAGAATGCCGTTGCCCCAATGCCAAACCCTGCAAATCTGGCAAACAGTGCCCCCATATCGTCCCGAAATGCGCTCTGCGTGGCTGTGGTGGTAAACACTCAGCTACGGCGGCCGAGTGCCCTGTCCGTCAGATACTCTTCCGTCGCATCGAGGATGAACTTTCTGCCTCTGGATCTTTCTTTGCTGGTATGCAAAGTGAGCACCGAGGCGAGTCCGTTTAACACTTATTCCCCCTCCCCTCATGTCCCTTCTCTCTCATGTACAATCAACCGTACCTGGACTTCCGCTCCTAGAGCTTTTCGCCCCATGAACCATACCATACTCTCAAGTTTGTCCCACCATGATCATTTTCTCATGGCCTCGCATTTACTCGTGCCCGTGTCCACACCTACTTTCTTGATCTACTCATCATGACTACTCGTACCTACCACAGTACCTACCATTAGCTACACAGAGGCGCACAGTAGCGACATATGCCCTAAAGGGCATGAAACGTTACTTAATAAATTGATTCCATCTCATCTCTCTATCTTAAATTGAGTATGTGCTTTCTACATTTCTCTCCCCCCATTCATCGCCAACTCTGTCGCCCTCAGAATCCAACTCCGGTGCCTCCTCCGCGCTGATGTTCACTGGCTTTGACGAGGTCACGGAACAACCCGCTCCCAAAAAGCGAAAAATTACGTTAGTCACCAGCAATGATCAACCTACCGAGCAGCCAAACAACAGAGACGACGATAAAGGCGAAGGTAGTTCCACTGGTAATAGTCGTCGCCGTCAGCGCCAGTAGAATATATTTGCACTTTGTATTTCAAATTCAAATTTTGTCCTTAAACACTCTTCGCGTACCCTATATTGAGATTTAACCCGTGGCGAAGCACGGGCTCACTGCTAGTAGGATTATAGGATAGGAATAGGATAGGAAATAATTAATTGTCATCGACAACGCTTGCGCAAGGCCGCCGGGCCACCCAGCCAAGAACCGTCAATGGAGTTGTCCCAGGGTGAGTGAACAACCCAGGAATTCCTCAGCTCACTAGGCTCGAATCCAGCCTGTGTATGGAAGCAAGCTTGTCGATACACAGGCTGGTCGATCTGAGTTTGAATTGCCACGTCACACCGAGTTACCAAAAAAGGTTATTCCACTAGTTCCTCGCAGCAGCACATTTTCGATGAAATTTCTTAATTCAACAACACAATGAGCATTTCTGAGTGTTATTGTGCACACCGGTCTGTCTATCGACAGCTTGCTCCATAGACAGACGGTCACCGGTCTATCAGCTCACATGTAGACGGCGGTTTGTTTTGCAGTGCTTCTATATCACCCCTACACTGCGATGTCGGAAAAACCCTAGTTTGCTCATAACGGATTGACCCGGATTATGGCCTCATCACGGCTTTCAGGGGATTACAAGCCGCCCACCGGGGGATTATGATCCGTGATAAGCCGTTGCAATCGGCTCACCGCCGAAGCAGTGTCAAGTGTTGCGGTAGCTTCGCCACTCTTCACCACCTCTCCCAAAAAATTTGTTTTCCGGTCCATGGACCTCAAAGAGCTGGTGGTACGGTATCGACTTCAGTTTCTTCAAGACTGTGCCGACGTTGCCGGGATCGCTTACGGCACCTTCACACGGACTCCACAGCGGCCTTCACAATGTACGAAGAAGTGCTGCGGCAAGCGTCCCACGCCTCTTTCTCCCCAACCACCACTACGACCACCGCACAAGTCTTGTATTCAGCTCGCCCTCACCGATTCTACCACCTGCTGTGCCACAGCGACCCACATCTGCCTTCAAATCACTGCTCTCGGTTGCCTCTCGGTCTCCGTTATTCTAAATAACCCTTTCACCTTGTTAACTTACAGTCGGCGCATATACTGTATGAAGTTGCTCGCTACCACCAGCTAGCTTTGTCGAACTGAGATGTGCGAGGGCCTAATTTCCGTGGGTTACCTGGTGCGTTCTGCCGCTCGACATCTAATTGTGTCTGAATTCTCTTGAATTAGTTCTTGTCGCCATTTATGTATCATCTGTGCGTTTAACACTCTCTTCTCTGTTCTTCCACTTCTAATCACTGCTTTTCAGCACTGTGCTATATTGGGTCTAACTTGTGTGATACATTTACGCGGTGCTACCGTTCCAGCATGGGATTCGAAGTCGAGGTTATTTTGTAGGCGATCCGTGCGTGGCGGGTAGCACCCGAACCGTTGTCGTAGCCATGAATAGATGTTTTTTGTCACCATAATTGAGTTCTATGTTTCCTGAATGTGCGCTAATGCGCGGTAACCCAATGTAAGCACCTAAATCCCATATAATCCCGGGTATGGATTATAGCGGCTGGAGAGAGCTTGAAAGGTCTACACCTATGCGCTATAATCCCCTTATGAATTATGACCTCATGGCGGCTTATGTTGACTTACGAGCCGACACAAGCTGTCCAGGATTTTTCCGACAGAACCAGGTGTTTGCACCCCACTCCTTGCGTCAAAACTGTCTGCCAGAACTCAGTGCCCTCGGCGTGCCTGGATTGGCTGGGCCACACCCGCCTGCTCCCCACCAAGCTTAATAACTCTCAACTCAATCCTGCTTCTCTCTTTCCCAGCAGTCCCATCTACAGCATCCCGAAAGTTTTGGCGGCGCACACCATTATCCTTACACTCCCAATCATTGGGACCCTCAACACCAGATGTTGACGTTAAGCTCTGTTGCTCCCCACCCATCTTACACCACGACCCGGGATTTTCGTGGTCCCACACGTACTCGTAGCATAAAACGCGGCACGCCTCTTGCTCATCCTCCCCATCACAGAGACCCGTCTCAGAAAATCAAAACCGTTCAACGAACCAGGCCGCCCTGCAGAGAAAAAGGACGGCAGAGATTTCGCGATGACCTCCCTGCCCACGGTCGTAACTGCATCCAGATCAAGCGGGTGTCCGCCTTCGTGAGTCGACTCTCGCAGCGCTGAGTATTAAAAGCCGCTCATTAGTCGTGACTGTGAACAGCATTACTTAGTTTGGGGAGAGATGGTGGAGAACATTGAGATAAAAAATTGACAAACCAACCATGTCGAATCCAAGTTTCCAAATTGCCTCAACTCGTTTGACGAACATACGGTCCCGGTTCATCAAAGCTCTCGTCGCACCATATGACTCGTCTGTAGTGCATTCAATCAATGTTGTTTTCCCGGCATCGGAAATGAACAAAATCTTATGAGAGCCGAACGCAAAGGGTACATTGAATAAGAACACTACTCTATTGTTGAGGAGCGATGGAAGGAAGTTACGTGCCTGAAATATCTGCTTCACGAGATTTTGGTGAAGAACACTGAGGACGTAAAACCCCGTGAATTTCCCTTAGCCATTGCATGAATTTCATGATTCACTGTATTTGCAAGGGAATTAAAATTCACTGAGCTGAACATTCGCTTACCTGATTCACGTACTTTGTATTGGGTCTGTCAGGTAGGTGAATTTTACCTTAACATATCATGAATGAACTGTGTGAATCTGAGCTACTAGGCTGGTATCCGAACTCCGTGAAATTCACTCAAAAATCAAGTGAGGTAACATACCCTCAAAATAGCCCAGAAACGACATTCCAAGGTCCGCCCTGTAACCCTGTCAAATTCATGGAGTCAAAGGTGGCCCGAGTAAGGTACATGGTTCTGGTCATCAGTACTCGTTATTCCTACATAAGGCAAAGACAGTCAATATGACCGTAATTAAACAACTTTGTGACTTGGAGTAGAAGTGGACTATTGAGGTAGATAGAATGTGAGATTGGTGTATCAATGCCTTGAAATGGTGTGTAGAACACACAAGAGAACAGTCGTGAATAGGAACCAAGTGAAACCTTTTTCATTAGAACTTCACATAGAATTCATCCCAAACCTAAGTGAATGAACCCCATGAAACGTTCCATTCACTTAGTCCAACTACGTGAATTGAACTGGGTGAAATTCACAAATTCCCAGTGGAACTCGCTTGGTTCTCGGATGAATTTCTCCTGAAAACGAGGTGAATCAACCAGGTGAAATTCGCAGATAGCCAAATAATACCCTTCTTGAGCCCGCACCACGAGCATCGACGCGACCAGTGACCGGAGTGCCCCACCGAGGGCACGTCGCCAGTAAAGTGAATTCAACAGAGGAGATGATCACTCCCGTATTCCCGTGATTCCGACCCCAACGCGGACCTCAAGCCTTCACGCGACTTTCTCATTTTCTCCCGACTTTCTTGTTCTACGCCCAAACGTGATCCCGGGGACATTCTTTTATATTTCTCTCCCACCTCTACACAGTACCACCAGACTTCCGACCCACAAATCCCTTCCACCAGGGAAGAACTCGACGCTACGTCACCGGTGAAGAAGAAGAAGAGAAACCGGCACGTTTCAACTACGACGAGCTCAAACCAACAGGCTCCGCCTTCTCGTCCAGCAGCAACAGGTGAGAACCAATTTGAGCCCATGATCTTGTCTGCGCTAACGGAAGCCCAGACTTCTTTTAATAAAGAAAACTGAGCGTACCAAACTCGAGGAGACTTATCCCATCGGCAACTTCCCGGCTATCGACCCCAACAAGCGCATATGGCATCATACGGACCGTGGCTTCTACTTCGATCTACACAACTCGCGGCTTCCGCGATGGTGCGTGCCATCAGGTGTTATTACCTCTCCATGTGTGCTGAGACCCAATACCACAGGCGCAGAAGAAGACCGACGAGAAGACTCCTCCTCACTCTCAAGTTTTCGGTATGAAAAAAGTCGGCGCAAACAACGTTCCAGCTATCCCCCCTCCTGCCGCTATTGCCCCGCCCATTCCTCCGCCTGTAGCTGCCGTTCCTCCCCCTGCAATGATCCCTCGCTTTCCGATGTCCTTCTCACGGCCTTGCTCACAAGCAACCCCGGTTCGCTTGGCAACCTCTTTCCTCATCTCAATTCCGCGCCTCCTCCCCAACTCCTGCCTCCACTGCCAGTTGCGCCACCACGTTCCGTGCCCTCGTCACCACTCAAACGTCATACCGTCACAGTCGAGATCTTTTGCGACACCTACCATATCGATGGCGAAGATTGTACGCGCTTGAAGGAAGTTGGCTTCCGTCCCAGGGACTCCACTGGTCCCAATCTTGATGATGATTTGAAGGCAGTCGGATTTACACTGTTCGGCTGTGAAGCTTGTCTGTCAGAATGTTATTCGGTGTTTTGTAGCGAGCATTGTTACATGTTTTGTACCCTAGCTATCCCAAATGTAGCCCGCATGTTTGAACCACCCATGTGCCATCTCGGGAGTGATACATGCAGTCGACTCGAGCAACGCCTCGAACGGGTCTTCAGCTTCGCGGATTGCGTGGCCATGACGGCGCAGATAAGCTTTCCCTAGAGGGTGTGTAAGCCATGGATCACAGCAGATGATTGAATCATAAGTACGCACATGTAGAAAAAGACTCCTCAATGTGGTTGAGATGGGGCGAGTAAGCAGGGAGGAATAGTATCATGACGCTGAAATATTAATCAATTAATCACCAGTCAATGTGCAAGTAATACCTTGAGTTGTTGTGTTCAAATTGTACAGGTATCCGAGACCTGCGCGATATATTGAATGAAATTTCTATATCTGAAAAAGCTCTCTTAGTATAGCAGTATGATGTATGACCTACCTTTTACTCGCACTGCGAAGGTTGACGAGGTGGCAACCATTAATTAATTAGAGAGTTTGCGGTGAGCCGCCAGAAGCCACCTGGCGGCTCTAATGGCATGCGGATTGGAGCGGCTATGCTGTCTGGCGGCTCGTTTGGTGGCTGGTAAAACTGGTTCAAAATTTGGTTTTGCAAGTCTATTCTTAGTACTTAGTCATCTATATCTTGAGCCATACACACACGAAGAAAATCCGACCCGAAAATCTGACGCCATCGCACATTTGAGCCGAAGACTTCGGTTGACGCTGGAAATTGCTTCAATTCAAAACAATTATGCACCTTTGGACAACGAACTCTTATTGGCTGAAGGTATAGTCAAATATACAAGGCACCCAACCTCGAAATCGTGCTAAGGACCGCGCGCGACGAGCCGCTGAACGAGCCGCCACATGACGTAGCCGCTCCAATCCGCATGCCGTTGGAGCCACCAGGTGGCTTCTCGCGGCTCACCGCAAACTCTCTATTGTTAAAAGTCAGTATCACCATACAAGTTGTAGTTTACATTCTCGTAGTAATAAATACTCACCAAGTCGTTACAAAGTCAATTCAGCAGACGCCCTACAAAGAAGATGAAGTGGTAATAATTTTGCTTAACCTCGCCGAACATGCCTTGTAAGGCCATACAAGTCTCATTATGTCCTGTAAGGTCCATTATGTGTTACAGTTGCGGCAAAATCAATTTACTTACCATATAAGGAAATTTCCATCAAATCCGCTCTACCGCACGGCAAAACCACCACAAGCACGTTGAAATGGCACAAAGGGCCTGTACTCCTGGAGTTGAGCCGGTCTACGCACAAAAAACAACCGGATTCGTCATGTTTCTCACTGCTTTTGGCTGCACTTTATGCGACAAAGTTGTGGGTTATCCCGGCGAAACCAATACAGAGACACCAGTTTTTCTACATCAGGAATACAGGCCAGCAGTTCTTAGTATTCTTATCAACTTACCGCTCGAAAAAAACGAGCAAAAGGAGCGAACTGACGAGAATTTCCTTATTTAGTAAGTAAATTGATTTTGCCGCAACTGTATAAGGCCTTGCATGTAGTATTTGGTACGTATTTAGACCTTGTAACCCTCCTTTTCTCCAACGGCCTTATTAGACCTTACAAGGCCTATCCAGGCCCAACAACCCTTTTTTGATTTTTCCGAGCCTAATAGGAACGGATTGTTGTGGAAATGCCACTCTATGCTGTTTGGGCGCGTGTAATGAGGCCGCAGGCTGCCTCAACTTTCGATATCAGTGTGTGCCTTTTGACATCAATTGTGCCGAGCGCTCGGCGAACCCTGTGTCCCAGCATATCGAGTCCGGGGCGAAGGAGCCTCAGGGTGAGCAGAACGTCTCAACCCAGAAGGTGCCCACAGTCTCTATCTAGATTAGTCTAGAACTTCCCGCGTGGCAGGGTCGCATTATTATATAATCATCGGGTTTGGCAGGTAGTTCCCACGGCACTTCCTGGCTGTTTCCACTCAGTCGCTCCTCATTTTTCTATAGATTTAGGAACGAAATACATCTTTGAACTTTTCTTTACACTTCCCGAACGTTAAATGCTTTAAATTTTGGGTAGGTACTTGAGATACGACAGACAGTTGTGTTTGGCCGCCTTTGGCCGGCGGCCAACACATCAAACGAGTTTTTACAGCTCTCGACTCAATTCAAGTGAGGAAAATGGTCTATTTAAAAGATCTTGGAGAATGGTGTCAAAAATACGCGCAAGAACGCGTCGAAAATTGTGCAAGCGAACACGGGAAAATTTAAATTACATAATAAGATGAGGCTATATCTGAAATAATGGAGACGGCATGTTGGCGACGAGGATGTGGACTGATGCCATCAAATGAACGTAAGTGGGTTTCTGTCCAGAACTCGTTAAAGTTTGTGCGGGGGGTTTCCGCAATATTGCCTTAAGTTATATGGGGAGGGTTTCTGCCTGCACCCTGGGCTTCTCATTAGAATTATCCCTCCTTCTCGTGCCCAGGTGAGTAGACACTCTTCCTCTTGTTGTCATCAGCAGAGATCCTGAGGGTGCATGCAGCACTGTATCCTTCAAGTTGCACCTCTCACCAAAAAAGAAATCGGACCGACGTCGACTTGTGTAAAAAAACGCATGAAAAAATTCACTGTGGCTCGATTACCATATATGGTAATTGGGTCGTTGGCTCAAAAATTTTCATTTTCATGTCCTGCACTTTGTTTGAGTTCAGAGACCACGTCAATGACTCGAAAGACCTTGTTGCATTGTTTTCTGCAGCCACTGTAACACGCGCCGAAGTTATTGGGCTTTCCCTGTGCTGATTTTCTATGTTTGTTTATTTATGTGTCAAATCAACAATTTCTTGCTCTGTTTTAGTACCCTCATTGAAGGATGAGGATAGCCCAGCAAACTCTGAGTTCTCAGGTACAAAGTCATGAGATAGTAAACCTACTTTTGAGGTACTCATCTACCTGAAATCGTTAGATATCATAGAGTGGTGACCGGCAAGTCACACCAAACAAATGTCTGTTTGTACGTTGTTTGTTCGCAGTCGGTCCCGTCCCCCGCCCTCCACATTGACGCTAAAAATCTGAAACAAATTGCAAATGACTCCTGGACTAAGTCTGCTGGGAATGTCCCGCGTAGATTTTTTAAAATCCCCCAGTGGACCCGGAACAGAATCGCAGAAATGGCAGGGAAATGACTCTGTCCGAGGGAAAATATTCATTTCTAAAGTAACAAGGGCAAAAACAAAAAATCTGGCCGGGACATTCCCTGTAGATTGCTAATGGCTAGAGATTATACACTCAAAGTTAGTTCACAATGTTGACGCCTGAGGCTGCAGAACGGACCGATGGCAAACAGACATTTGATCACAGCCACTTGATGATAGAGTGGTGAGGGGCGGTAGAGCAAATGAATATATTTGAGTTAAATATTCCGTTCTCGGCATAAGTGATGCCGCCATCAGCGGCTTTCTCCCGACTTCCATCCCGCTCCTACTACGTCGCCCAGATTTCGCGCCCCACCCGCCTCCCCATGCGCTTCTGGGCTGTCCGGCTTCGTCTCCTTCCTGGGCGACCGGACTAGACCGGACTTCCATGCTCAGTCTCGCATCGCGCCGACCTCAGCCGCGGGTCTTCCCGGGCTCCCTCTTGTTTCGCCGCCGATCCGCATCAAGCGCTTCCTGGGTTAAGTCTTAGAATGGATTAAGCCTTAATAACAAGTTAATGTTAGGGGTTAACTTGGGCCAAGCCGCAATCTAACCCTTAATTAAGGCTTAATTGATGGCTGATGGATTTACGGCACAGTTCGGCTGAAATTTCGACGCCGATTCCGATGGCGCGGAAGCCTGCGGAAGCGGTCAGATGAGTGTCGATTAGAAAATTCCCAGGCTGCGTGGCGAAAGGTTTATACAAATTGGTTGCAAATTGGGTTGTGTCGGCACGGCAGGACGAGATGGCGGCTGGGGAAGGTGGAGAGGCTGATGAACCCAGTGTCCCTGCGCCCAAGGGTGTGCCGGCCCGTCAAGCCGAGACCTAGGGCAGGGAGGGTGGTTCGACCCGGGAGGGTCAGAGAAAAAAATAATTGATTATTATACACGTAGAAATCACTGTTACCGTTGTTTCTACTCGAAATATCCCCGTCAACAAGGTTCACATGGCTCTTTTCGGGTTTCACCGGCATCCCATCCTATTTGGGACGATCAACTTTGGCTGTGTTTGATATCAGACGCAACAGAGGATATGATGCATGCGTCGCTTTGCTGGGCTGTAAGAGATACAGGCTTAATTCATCTTATACCACCTCTAACAATTGTTTTGAGTTCATATTTTCAGTCAAGCTTTGGTCAAGCTTTTCGGCATGATAGTATCACGTGAATAATTACTCGATTTGGACAATACGTAATGCTTACGTGGTAGGGTGGCTCAGCCAAAAGGTCGGTTTGAAAAAAAACAGCCATAGGTATTTTTTTTTTGGTTTCCGCACCCTTGCCTGCGGCGTAGGTATGTACTCGTGTTTTCCTGTTCAAAGCTATTCGGAGGTACGGTGTAGAAACCTCGTCAGGCATTCAGTGCCATTCACGCAGGGAACTGTTGGCAGCGGATCATTTATCCAAAAATAACCTGATGATGGCGAGCCCCATCGGAGACGAGGGCAATGGGTGAAATTTGTTACTTGTCCACGCAAAAAAAAATTCATTTGTTTGTTCCTAAGGCCTTAATTTGAAGGCCTTAATTAGGCCTTAATATGATATTAAGCCCTTAGCCGCCGAGGTTGCCCTTAATAAGGCCTTAAGAAGGAACACTGAGTTTAACCGTCAGGTTTGTGTCCTTTTCCTTCCTTCCTTGTTCTCCATGCTTGAGACACTACCTGGCGCAAAGCGCCTCCCGTGACCCGGGGATCTTCTTAAACGGCGCGGCAGCGCCCATCTTTGTTTCCTCTTTCCGATATCTTCCCACGGGCTCGCGCCGCCCACGACACCTCCGTAGGCATATATGATACTCTGCGAAAAGGCATACCTTGAGGCCTGTCCTGAGGGCTATGCCTTATGACAGTGACGACTGTAATAATCAATGAAAAAAGCAACACTTAGAATGAGCTGGGACACGCACCGGACATAGCCGTGATGTTATGTCAATGGCCTCGCCAACGGTTTCCGGAGCTCCGCGGTCCGAACACGAATGATTTCTTTCGTTCTCAATCTATCGCCCGTAAACAAGATGTATTGTACTAGGACTCGGCGGCGGTGTTTCCCGCACATTGATGCGCCGCTTTTCGAATTTATCTCCACAAATAACCGTTGCGCGCTTCTCTCGTCACCTCTCGTCACTCAAGCGGCGACAATCAGCATGGGCCTCTCACGTCTTGTCTTTCGGACATCTCGGCGTGTCCTACAAGAAATCGTGGCCTTGGATTTCCATGGGACACGCGCAAATTGGCTGCGCGCCTCTCCCACAGCGTGTCCCAGGCAAAACTGGATCCCGGCCCGTCATGGGACACGCAGAGCAGGCCGCCAGGGCGTAAATGTTCTCACAGTAAATGTTCTCACACGTGTGCCGCGTACTTATGTACTTATGATACTTAGTTCCGCGGGGCTTCCTTGCTATTCCCACCCGACCGCTTGTGATGGCGCGTCAATGGGATCATAAATTACGCGAAATGTACGTAAATTCTGATAACTCGTTAATGGGCGTGTTCAATGGCCTTTCAAAACCATTCAAAAGCATTCGGTGCCCCGGGGCCACCCCACCCCGAGCTCAGAACATGTCCCGGGACACGCTGGCGCTGCCAGTTCCCTTATTGGGTTGTGTCCCATAAAAACTAAGGCTCATAATGCCAGCTATCTACAAAACACTGGAGCGCTCCGAAAAAAAACGGTTTTGACAGCTCCTGCCTAATTCGGCCAGCCCGCTCCACTCTCTCCAACGACACTCGCCCATTCATCACTGCTCCTGGAACGTCTCTCTCGCCTACCATGCCCTACAATACCTTCCGCTACATCCCTCCTGCACACAAGCGGCTCATGATTACCATGGCCGGCAACGGGATGTCCAATCAAGAAACGCCCCGCCCTGACGCGCCAGCCGTCGACGCAATGGATCCGGCAGTGCCTACCTCATATGGTAATTGACGTCATCGCATCAATGGGTTTTCGGAGCGCTCCAGTGTTTTGTAGATAGCTGGCATAGGGTTTGATGGTCTACGGACGTTATGCATTCGTTTCATATCAATCATAGGACGAGCAACTCCCCTGGTGCTTCTTGGCGTACGCGAAAGCGGTATGTAGATCGGGAAATGATTTCCAGCAGAATTGCCTAACAGAGTATACTGATGGGCAAATGCTCATAAATGGCAAATAAAATGGCAAATGGTCCATATTTCATGCCGCATTGTCGATTTGGGTCCTTTCGACTCGGCACAGGTGGTACAGTTGCGGCCAAAATATTGCATTCCCATATATGGAAGGTGGGCGCAAAACACCCAGCAACAGCGAGTCAAGCAGGTAATATCATCAGCAGGTAATATCATCTACAGTGCTTGATGATTGCCCCCTAGACCCTCACTGCCAGTAACTCACAGGGAAAATGGCAGAAAACTTGGTACAAGTTTCAAACAAACCTGTACCAAACAGCTTTGTTGTTGAATTTTCGCCGGTTTCTCTGGATTCTCGGGCAAGCAGCTTCCATAAATGAGGGCTGTAGCTCACTAATGGGCTACTGGGGACTGAAGATACTGTTTGCGGCGATGTCCCGGGTACCTTCCATATATGGCAATGCACCGCAACTGTACGTGTTAAATCCTTCAACTTTTCGAAATTCTCATTGTATCCAGCTAGGCCCCCGGTCACTACCATATAGGTCCGTAGGTTTCATAGAGTAAAACAATGGCCAATTTCAGAGGTCTATTTCGCGAACCAGCCATGGAAGCGAGATTTTGGATAGCTGGGCCGACGCAGCTGCTCTAAACTAAGCGTTTCCCGCACTTTCCAGAAAAAAATCACCTTTTTTGACTCCTCTAGGGCGCCATCAATGCCAAAAAATAGAGTAAATCAGTCGAAAATCCGGAAATTTTACCCTACGGACCTATATGGTAGTGACCGGGGGCCTGCTCGCTTTGCAGGTAATTTAATTTTAGTGCGCCATATTACGGTGCCCGTGGGCTGCGCAGGGGTGGTAGTGCTTGGCTCGTTGTCCCAGTTTCGTAGATGAATAAATCGATTTTTTGCGACGTTTTGGGTGAACGAGTGACGAAGAAGTAGTCTAAAGACAGTATGATGCGCAATAATGGCATGTAAGCCCAGTAATCCAATGTGATCCTTGGCCGGATTATGAGGGACTATACGCGATTACAAGGTTTCCACCTATGCATTAATATTATAATCCCCTTATGGATTACGTGGCATATATTGGCTTCTCAGCCGATACGAGCAGTTCAGGATTTTTCCGACAATACTATAGAGGCTGGAAGCCAGCATAGTATAGGATATAGGATCCACCTCGAGTGCCTCGCCGTCCCTTTGCGCGCCTCTCCCCTTCCTTGTTCGAGCCGACTCCGCTGCTTTTTGCGCTCAACATGATTTGGCCAAAAGATATATATATACAAAAATGGTGCGTTGGAAATTGAGGGTATTGTGAAGAGACTGGCGGCCGGAATAATCCCATCGGTCACGTATACATTCGACCTATGTAGCACCTTAAATTCGGCAAAAAAGAAGCAGCTCACCCGGCCGAGATCGCCGTCAAAACCCAGGGACCGTGAGTTAATCGCACCACGATTGACGAGTACAGAAGGAAATCCGGCTCTATCTCGAATATAAATGTCATATTTTACACCTTTGACCCTGCGTTACTCCTTATTCGGCATATGCGGTCAAAGTCTCGGATTGGCGGGCTTTGGGTCAGAAGGATAAGAACGAAGGGAAGTAGCTCACGTTCCCTGTCGTCGGCGTTTTTTGTTTTTGAGGTGGCGCATCGGCACCAACATCGCCGATACGACTCTCTGAACATTTGGAATCGATCGGACATTTGTTTTTCAAGTAGACGTTACTTGTCCACCCAAAAAAAAATTCATTTGTTTGTTCCTAAGGCCTTAATTTGAAGGCCTTAATTAGGCCTTAATATGATATTAAGCCCTTAGCCGCCGAGGTTGCCCTTAATAAGGCCTTAAGAAGGAACACTGTGCTCACCATTCAAATATAAACACACATCTGACTCTAAATTCCGTGTCTGAATTCTGTTTGTGTTAAGTTCATGGAAATACATTGGATGTTTATGAACCAACAGAGCATAACGCTTTGCTAGCTCATTATGAGGCAATCACACTTTCCTAGTGTTAAACAAGGTATTTTGATGCTAATTCTGCGCGTCGCGTCTATAGTCACGGATATATCACGTGTAGTATGTACGTAAGCCTACATAATCCGCCAAATCTTTCAACAAGGAAATATTGGCCAAATCTGCTCCATCCAATCATAGATATCCCTATTAGCTACAGTTTGGTGGTCTTACATTTGTCAATACGAGCTATGGGACCCGTGCCTTCGCCACTCAGGACCCTTTAACCGTTTTGATCTGCACTCACTTGCTGCTTTCAAGGCCGACGGCGCCGCACTGCCGCTCGCTGCCGGCGCGCGTCGCCGCGGGGCAGGGTGTGGGTAAGTTCACGTGCTGCGCACGTGGTTTCCTGTCAAAGGCTGTGCCGTGCTCTTTCAAAGTATAGGAATCATTAGGATGGTGTTGTGGTAGTCTTATGTTTACCGCGCCGTGTCAGGTTCTTATTAGCTAATATTATATAAGCCGGCCATTGCCGGGACTTCATTTTCCTCTTCCGCACCTCTATTTCGATGAGAATTCAAGCTCTCAGACATTCTATACAACGCTCCGACTATCTCTGCCCTGTTTGACGAATTTCCACAGTGGTTTTAGTTCAAGTTGAATGCATTTGTCTATCTCGGCCGAAACACCCGAGTCGCACGTGATAAAAACGCGACAACGTTTTATGTAGCGCGCCGTCTGATTTTGGAGAATCTGAGCAGACAGAAATGTAGTTTGACTAATTCCATGTACCCTGTTCTGAATTTGTGATGGCAAAAAATTAGTTTCCATTGAGATATACGCGCCGTGAAATCTGCTTATATAAGATTAGCCAATAAGAACCTAACGCGGTTGCAGGGGCGCGGTAACCAACAGACTCTATATAGCGAGGGCACCGAGCTGGTTTATATAGAGCGTCTGTCTACGAGAGACTAGTGTTGTGGCCAGACTTACTGTACCTCCCTGTATGGAAGCAACCGTCGAGGGACCGTGACAAAATGGTTGCCTTGTTTTCAGGCAACCGACCCGCCGTGAGCCGTGACCGTTGCCAAAGGAGGCAACCATCTGGCTCAAAAAATTCGTGAAGAAGCCATCAAATCATAATTTCGAGGGATTTCGGCTGATAAGCAGCTCAAAAGGTAAGCACAGACTCAATTGTGTATGGTTCCAGGCAGAAAACTTAAATATTTCGTGCTGCGTCACGATTTTTTCAAGGCAACGGCTTCAATCGTGACCGTGACCACCTCAAAAAGAGGCAACACAACCAACCCCACCGTTACCGTGACGGTTGCTTCCATACAGGGAGGTACAGTATAAGCATTTTGTTGACGTGATGTTTTGGCTTACATAACCAGGCGCCGGATCGGCGTGACGCCTATCTTACGTAGTCTGGGCCTTAACGAAGGGTATGTTGGTGAAGGATCCGTGGGAGTGATGGTGAGATTGATCTTGTGATCCGTGTAATGGCAGCTCTTACCCTCTGAGGTGGCGTGCGCTCTATCGACGCGCGCCTGCGATGTCGGACAGTCCCGACGACTCTAACCAGCATTCTGAAAGTCAGCTGTCGACGTCTGGTACGCAGTTGATTTCACCGTACCTGTACATTTGCACCCAAACCAATACATTTTTCTTTTACTCTCACGGATGCGTCGATATGTATCGGGAGAGGGGAATAAAACATTGGGTGGGGTACAAGGGAAGGCAAGGTAGGAGTCTCAGGAGCGCGTCGGCGACGTCGCGCTCGCAGCGACCAAAAAAGGACGGACCGCTAAGCGACGGCCATCAGCAGCCGCATCACGCTCATCACTCCCACGGACGCTTCACCGTCCTTGAGAACGATTATCCAGCGATTATCTTCTCATCGCCCGCGAAAGTCTGGTTTACGAGACTATACAGCCGTTTTGGAAACAATATACGGGTTTTGATCGAGTGGTGCTCATTCGTTTGTGCTTACCTTTGTTTTGCTTCCCGTCACCAGCTCCACTCCAGCCGAATCTGAGTTTTGCTTCCACCACCCAGAGAACACCAGGAAAAACAGGGAGTTAACAGAACTGAGGATTAAGACTCAGCTGCTACTTGCCCAGAGCTCGACAGGGCCATAACTTGCGAGCAAGGGCCAAAACAAGAGACCAGCGGCACTTGATGTGGTACGGCAACGCCCCACAAAGTGGTGCTCCCGGCTTTGCCGATGACAGAATCGTCAACAAATGTAAGCACAAACGAACGAGCACCACTCAATCAAAACCCGTATATTGTTTCCAAAACGGCTGTATCTTACGTCCGCAGCAGTGATTGTGCGCTGCGACTGCCCCTGAGAACATGCCTCTCTCCAGCTGCATATATTGCCTGGGCATGGCTTGAATTGTTGGATATCGACACCGGGGCAGCGACGCGCCGAGGCGGGATGAGTGCAAAAGACAAAGCGATGATCGCGTGACTAATTCACATGAGGCTATCGCGTGTTGAACGCGGATCTACGGACCGTCTCGGCTGGACGCCAACATACTTCAACATGGATGACGGTTAGACAATGACGCCGTGCACATCCCTGCACAATAGAGCCAACCTTCGGAGTATTTCACTGAAATCCGTAGCCTGTCTTTTTTTTTGTGCTGTGTCCATCACCAAAACCGGGAAAAGTTGGTAAGGCAATATGTCTTGTTAGGGTCGTCAAGTAGACTTGTCACCAGTCTGCTACGCGAGGCCGACATATGTGGCAAGCACGTCGGGCATAGCAGACTGGTACTTCTCGGGACAAGCCAAAGGAAGTAATACCAGTCTGCTATGAGCGAAATATTGAATTCCCAAAATTGAACTTGGGGTGTCCACTTGGGGTCCCTGCCTTTGTTTTTCTTCAAAAGTCCTTGCACTTGAGTTCTTATTACTTAATGCCAGCATTCGGCAGAGAGTATTTCTTGACTGTGGTCTCCCCTGGTACAGTAGTAGGCCACTCGTCTCTACTCGTCTCCAACCAAAACTTTGTTAAATGTTTAACATCACGTATTTTGATGGCGTACCCGTGGGAGATCACAGCTGATGGTGTATGGTTGCGGCCAAAACTTCATGACCAGTCCCAATTTTGCTCAAAATCCTTCGGGATTCGAGATTTAGCAGGAACTAGGGTATGGTTTATAGGTGAAATTTTTATTTCAGAGGAATCGGAGGTACTCCTAACTTAGGGTTACAAAACGCGAAATTTGAACAGCGAAAAACCAAAATTGTGTGTACTAAACTCGCGAGTTTGAGGCAGGTAATCAAGTCTTTCTCTGCCATTCTGCCTCTGCAACCCCGGACTCCTTCTTCCGGACCCCACAGTGAAAGTGAAATATCCTAACCAAGAAATCGGCAATGGCCAGGCGACATTGATGCTGCTGCACAGCCACCGGTCCGAGTGATCCGCAATCAAAAGTGCGAAATTGCCGTGCAAAACACGGAAAACCGATTTTTCGAAGTTTTGCTCCACGTTTGTAGATTACCTTCTTGCAATGCTATTTACACAATCCCAGGATGTCTCAATGAAAACTGACGTGACAGTATCAATTACCAAATTGGGACTGCGACTTGTCACGAAGTTCGGTCCGCAACCATACCCGCGGGAGAGTAGGTACAGGCCCCCGGTCACTACTATATAGGTCCGTAGCCCTCATAGAGTAAAACAACGTCCAATTTCAGAGGGCTATTTCGCAAACCAGCCACAGGAAGGAGGTTCTGGGTAGCTGAAGCGAAGCAGCTGCTCAAAACTAAGCGTTTCCCGCAATTTCCAGGAAAAAATCGCCTTTTTTGACGTCCCCAGAGCGCCATCAATGTCAAAAAAATAGAGTAAATCAGCCAAAGTCGCCCGACGGACATATTTGGTAGTGACCGGGGGCCTGTAGGTACCAAGGGGGCACCGGCATTCTAAAAAAATATATAGGGCCGTTTTTTTCTTTTCCAAGGGCTGGACTAACTAACTACATAAGCACTATATACGGAAATATGTTCCCACGGTTAAGTCGCCGGACTGCGTTGGCAGTTCATCCCGTGAATAAATTTATTGGAGGTTCAGTTACTGTTCTACTGTCTTGAGAAGAGTAGCCAGAGCAGGTTGGATACTTTCCAACCTTCTTTGGAAGGCAAAACATAGCAACATTAGGTTGACAGCTGGGCGGTTTTCCGGGCCAAACAAAGCCACATTGACACTGACTACACCGGAGAGGCACTACATCTTCTAGAGAGCCACGTGTAGACCTGGCACCAGTGTTTCTCACTCAAATAGACTGCCAGAAGCTCATTCCCACTCAGATTTTGGGAGGGTCAAACTTTTTTTTTCCGGCCTGGCGGCCGGACTAACTAACTAGCCCTTAGTCACCGGTTAGATTGCCGGTGCCCCCTTGGTAGGTACTTTGCACAACCTCGGGAACCTCAGACAAAACAAGCTCCCCCAATAACTTTTTTTATCCCTCATCAATTCAAGCTTTCAGCATCACAAATCCTGTGACAAAGGCTTAGCTCGTCGCCCTGGGCATTAATTAGCGGTGAAAGCTTTTTCCGTATTGTCTATCCCGAACTTCTGTTGTAATGCACATAGAACGAAACTTCTGCTACCCCTTTCCACCGTGCCCTAATAAGAACTTGCGCAAACGGTCGCGAGCTCCTTGGGTAGCTACTTCGAGTGACACCAAATCTTCCTCGGTAAGGGTTGTCAGCTCCGTCCAAGATAGGTGGCTCAGACAATGGTCGTGTTTGTGAAGCCGAATTGAGCGCAACCAGTCCGATATGTCTCTAGGCCTAGGGACTGTGCTCACTGAAGCTCGCTCTTTGGATGCAGGGCCTCTGCACTCAAGCGTTTTCGATAATGCCAATAATGCATTGCGCCGTTGTGGAATTTTTTGAGAGGCTCACCCGGCCCTTTCCCAGTTGTTAGAAATCCATGATCACTAGTAGGCGTGGTCTCGCTGCTGGAGCATCCGCTGGAGTCTATCAATATATAAGTATATGACCCATTGCGAGCATTTCTCTGGTGGAGTTACTGTACCTTTCTTCAATGAGAGGTTGGAGTCGAGTATAGATAGGCCTACAATACTTGCTAGTCTCCCTAGTCAGACCCTATATCCCGAGGTTATTTTTAAAAAATTTTGGGACGGGAAAAATAACCTGATATTGCGGTCCTTTGCTGTTTATTCAGTGACCGGAACCCTGGTACATCTGACGACGCACCGTCGGCGAATATGAACAAATGCCTCGTGGGATTCAAATCATCGCAGCACCGGTGAAAGGCACTTCAACGAACATCAGCACTTGAGATGTGGGAAAGGCAATGGCACCGGATAGGGAGCGCGTCATCGACAGATGGTATTAAAGAATGCATCAGGATGCAGAAGAGGATCTGGGATCAGCAAAATTACTGGATTTTGCTTTGATTTTTTTGTCTTGTTGCTCATGAGAAGAACTAGGCCTGAACTGCGTTACAAACACCTCGATGGGCGAGACGAGGGTGTCAGGCGACTTTATACCCCTCCTATAGGGCTCCGTGACTTTCTGACGAAGCTATAGCCCTCATTTAAGGCCTGCTATAGGGCTTTAGCGCTATAGCCCCTAAACCCTTGGGCGGTCACTGTTGAAAACGATACCACACTTTAGATTTCAGAGCTGAGTTCGCGCCGCCGAAATTTAACTCCGCATCTCAGCTCTCGCAGCACTGGATTTCCAGCGCATTGATCATAATCTGCTGCGATGGAGCTCTTCGGCGCGAACTGAGCTCGAAAATTGTCTATCGTTTTCAAAATAGCTGTAATCGGCCCAGGCCCTAGAATTGGTCGGCTTGAGGCTAACTCCCACCTGGAGAGACAAAATGTGCGGGTGAGTCGTGCGGTTGCTGCAAATAAGTAAACCGGTTTATATCTAGGACCCTAAATTTAAAAACCGTCTATAATTGCGCTGGGGATTATAAACAGCACCCTATTCTGCTGAGCCTTTTCCCCCAGTCAGTACAGTATACTGTAATTACACTCAAACTAAACCCTGTGAACCCACACACTCCCCTATTGTAGGCCGGGCACCGGCATACACAACCTACGTTCATTGCAGGCAACATCAAATGAATTGTTATACATATACATCTACGTGGTCGCGTCTAATGAACAAGAGTTCAACGATCAAGATCATGCTGAGGCATCGTACTAAGTTGAAGTCCCTTATATTGTTCGAAGAGCACCGTTGCCATTCATTGTGGAGGCCATCTAGGTCATCCGCAACTGCAGACCAATGACAATCATCGACAACGGTTGTGGATGTCGCAGAGCTGGTTATTTGCCCCGATGAATAGAAATCCACTAGCTCAAAATTCACCATCGGGTATGCGGAGGAAGGCGCCACTGCGTACCAGGTTGTAGATCGGTGATTATGCTGAGCTGCGGCTTAGCTCGTACTGTATGAGGCAACAAGGAATGCGAGGAAGAAAGTAGGGACATGTCATAATATAATCGCAAGACGCCCCTTTATTGACATCGGCTCCCCGGCCCACCGAAGGTTGAGACGGCTATATACTATGGAGGTTTTCTTAATATTACATAGAGGCTGTATGAAGCTCCAATAGTGGGTGACTTCCCATTGTACTTTTTCGTGACTATTTATTTTCGACGCGGTGCCAACTAGTGCTGTCCATATTACGATAATAATACGATTTTTGCCGTATCATATTATACCAATATCATATCACAGATTCTGGAGCCGTATCGTATCTGTATCTAACAATATGATATTATAACAATTTCTATCGTGATATAATTTTGTTATAATCTTAATACGGCTTCAACTTGGCTTCAACCCCCTTGAAAGGTTGTTTTTTCCGCCCGGAAGAATGACACTCAGCTGTGCTCGAGTGCTAGGGTTCCTGTGAATGTGCTACGACAGGATTGCAGCAGCTCTGTCTTGATTTCCAGAATTTTACCAACTCTTCCTTCCAAGCACCAACTCTCCATCAAGCCGATCATCAATCGCTGATCCAGACTGTTTTGGTGAAGAATTTGTCCCCAAGGCCTACCTCCAACCGGAGTCTCCCCCCAAAATGATACAAAAATAATATGCATAATACGGTTCTGTCGTATCATATTATACTATGTAGTATTATAATTATACTAGCAGTGAGCCCGTGCTTCGCTACGGGATACACGGTTTCCCTTTGAATTAAGGCTGAGCACGGCATATGATCAAATGTCCCTACCATAAAAGGAAATCTCGACCTTTTGCCCAGTCATACATAGCTTGAAGCAGATTTCTGGTGATAGAAAGAATGAGGAGACATCTAGGACCTACCCAGACCCTTTAAACTTTTTATTTCACCCAGTAACGAGTGAGTATGGCTTGAGCCATCTGAATACAATCTGAGGCAAGAACGGCGGAAAAAGCCGCAATAAAGTTTGTTCAAGCGATGGGGTGCCATATTTTATGCCACGCTATCGTTCTACATCCTCTGTTCGATCAAAAACCTCCAGTAATGTAGAAAAAGCTCGAGATTGATTTGAATTTCCTTTTATGGCAGGGACATTTGATTTTGCCGCAACTGTACTCTTTCGTAAATTCGTTCAAGACACCGGCTCTCGAAAGCCGGTTCGGTCCAATTTTTGTATTTGGCTCTTGAACGAACGCCGTCGGATAATTTTCTGTTGGCATCCATTTACTTGGCTGGCGACACAGTGCTCTCGAATGCCAGTTGAATTTCCTCTGTTCTACTCCCGACTCTCGGTAGTCTTGGATCAGATTTTGCTCCTGCCCGTTATTACCTAATTATAACCCTCGATTTCTCGCTACTAGTACTCGGCGACTTGAAGCCCAAGCGGCGAAAACAATCGTCGCTGGTTTCGCATCCACATCTGCATATCAACCTGATACCGCGCTATCAAAAGCGGGTTCTGACAACGCCTGCCATTCAATTTCGAAAACATGCTGTCGCGTCTGAGTCGTAGCGCTTGATTTATCAATGCTAGTGTGCTGATTTCCATCGTCTCCGGGAGGCACTTACGTGTCCTCTCTCTACCCCTTTGAGTCCCATTCACGTCTAACAAATCGTTAAATCTATCAATTCAACAGTATATTGGTTTTGTTTGACCTAATCTTGCTCTATCGCATAATAGCCTGAGATCTGAATCGTATGTAGGTTTGAAGCCTTATCTTCGTTGGGTCAATCCCTGAATTCGTTCCATTCACCCGCACATGCCTTACTACTGTATGAAACTCGGGCTTGACCATCGAACCTGGCGATTAATAGGGCTCCGAAACCAGTCCAGATTCCCCGGCGATGTACAACACTGGAGTCGGATGCCGACGCGTTCATCTCTCTGCTTCGAGTCTGACATCGAGTCTGGCTTGCTCCCAATGTATTCTGGGCATGGCAATTTGAGGATCAAGAACTCCTTTGACGTGTTTCTCTTACCATTGTCTCAAATTGTTAAACTTGCACGGGTTGACTTCACTTGGCTCTTCCTCAGCTGCAGAGTCTGATTACTTAATTCATTCATTCGCCGGAAATTCAAGGGGCACTATATAATCTGCTCTGACTCCAGATATTCCGTATTGCGATCTACCGTCTACTCTAGCATTCGGCTTCACTTCGGTTTCCTCAGACGAGTTTGCATTCAACCTATAATGCTATGCTTTTCGAGGCTTAACATGCCTTCTTCAAGCACCGACCTCTCAACCCAGAGTCCATACGATAACCCTTCGTGGCATTCTTCTCGATCTCGAACAATTCGGCTACCTCGAGCGAGTTTACATTCTACTTATAAGGATATGCTTTCTGGCGCTTCATACGCCTTCTTCACCCATCAACCTCTTAAGCCTGAGTCCATACGTTAACCCTTCAATGGAATTCTGCTCGATCTCGAATTTCCACTGTTTGTGCGGCACGGGAGACATGTCCTTACTTGACTTACTTGCTTTGATTTGTCGCTAGAATACTCGAACTTCTTCTCCACTATACCCGTTTTATATTAGAGCGTTTGCGGTGAGCCACCAGAAGCCGCCTGGTGGCTCTGAGGGCATGCGCTGTGGAGCGGCTACGTCATATAGTAGCTTCCGGCGGCTCACTAGCGGCTATTTTAGCCTTTAAACTTGTCTTTTCTCGACATCTACCGAGGTTCAAGTTGCGGAGAAAATGGTGAGATGGTTGGATACTCAGTGTCCACCATATCCCGTACAAAAATCTCGAGGTTCTCTTTTGAACTGAGCCAGTTGGCTCCGCATGCCGTCAGAGCCACCAGGCGGCTTCTGGCGGCGCCACGGCTGCCCGACATCGTTTAGATGCTGACCTTAGTGCAGATCAATTCGTGGAAGTCTCGCAACCCGCTCGAAGCTCTAGCGGGTCACGACAGCTTCGAGAATGTCTTCTGAGTCTGTAGGTCTCTGTAGGTCAGCCCCTCTGCAGGCCGAAAAGACCATGAAATTTTTCTGCGCAACTGGGGATTTGGCCGTGGGAAGCGTTACAGACCGTGCTTAAGTAAGGTGCCGGGATCTGCCGGGATCCCACGCTCTCTATCGTAGTACTTATCGAGGGAAAAGTCGAACTCTGTGAAGGAATTTGTACAGAAAATGAAGAATATCCGTGACGAAGCTACAGAGTTACACAGATTCAAAAAGTGCGCAGGTCTTTATTGAATTTCTCCCTTTCTCCCCTCTTTCGATTGCTTTCTTCGTCTTTTTCCCTATCTGGTCGCCCAGCGCAACGATCGGAAAAGCGTCGCGACCGGCCAGAAAAAGAAAACATGGAGACGAACAGAACAAACAGCGCCCTGGCGGGACCGGCAAAACCCAACTGAAAGCTTTGAGTACTTCTGTTTACGACCACGATTGCCATGCTCACCAACAAAAGTACTCAGTTCACGAACTGCTTGAATGCCTCGAAGCACGATAGGATGATAGCTCTGTTGTCCAGGGGCTTCATGCCCTCATTCCATCGTTCAGCAGGTCGAGGGATGGTGGGAAGGTGTGCGTGGATGACGGTCGGTGTATGAGGATAACACCCTCCTCTCACGGCAGCGGTTAATTCGGCTGAGACTGGTATTTTAAAAAAAATGGGTGATGTGCCTTTCATGGTGATACCGGGTATAATCTTGGCTGGGAGAGGATCCAGACCCAAGGCTTGAACTCGAGTAAGGTTGTTTGACTGAAAAGCAGCGATGGCTTCTGCGACCAACTGTGGAATGGGATCTCCACCATCCGCCTGCTTTTTGTCCTCTTGAACCAGCAGCAAGATAGAGGCGGCATCGACAATGCACACGTCTGTCTGAGCGTGCCTTTGCTCCCCACATATAACGAGGGGGAGATCTTTTCTCGTCCTGACAACGCGTCCAATGGGAAGATAACCCAGTGCCTGCAAGAGCAGGAAGGCAAAGTCGTCAACCGCGGATTCCTCTGTGTTGGCAAACATGGCAAGCTCCATTGTACGAAGAACTTGGTAGACCGCCGGATCTGTCGCCTGCGCTGAACCAGTACTGTGGAGAATATCGTGGTGCACAGTAGCCGAAGGTAAGGTAGGGACTTGGAAGAAGGTCGGAGCATTTTGATAAACGACATGTATGTTGTAAGCATCCAGCTCATTTTCCGTCCAATCGCTCCCAGATTTAGCACTCCGGATGATGGACGCCATTTTTTAATGTCCAGAACTTGAGAGAAAGGAAACGAACACGCTATTCTGTCGAAAGCGCAGCACGTGACTGCCACGTCCAGATTTTGCGGCAACCCCGGGTGATGGCAAATCGGTCGCCAGACCGATTAAAGCCGATGGCAATCTGAGGCTATTTCCGAATTAAAGCCCTCGAAATGACCGATTTTTCAGAAGTCGACGAGGAGGTCATAGAGCGAGCGAAGCAAGCAGCGGGCAGCACAGAAAGCTCGAGAGAGACCAAAGTAGTCCAGTGCGAAGAGATGGTGTGCTCCTCAGTGATTCAAGCTTCAAGCCCAAAACCGCCGAGATCGGAACAGAAAAACAAGGAGACCGGAGAAACGATGATGATGATACTCGGAGGCCTCGGACTCGGTTCTCCGATCACCAGAGAGTACATACCAAGACCAAGCTTCGGATGCACGCAATGTTTTAAAGGCTATTCATTTGGGGCTTATGTCTGATCCCCCTGGAGTTCAACTATATTTTCAGATTGGTATTGACAGTAAAAATGGAAATTTACCAATCTACCGCTGTTGCCGAGGAACCAACAACCCAGAAGGTGGTGTACATCATTCTATGCGTGTGCGAATGCCAAAGTCTGGAGTGTCTGTCCGTCATGCAAGTGCACGAGTCAAAGATTATGTGTTTATTCATAATCTGGTTGTGGGTACACTCAATCGAACAGGAACTGCATATAAGGGACATTACAATATTGAAGTCCTTGATGCTTTGCAACTCTTGATAGAGGAAACCAGATATCTTGTCCCTGGATCTGTCATACGAAAAGGTTGGATTAATAGCGGTTTATATACTTCTGCTGGTGAAACTATTGGCATCCTTCCTATTCCGGAGAAAACCAGACTGGAGTCTGGCATGCTTGAATATAATGATACTGTGGACTCTCAGTTCACACATTCCTTCCTTGCAAAAATGCAGGGAACAAAATTTGCAGTCATCAATATATCGTCAGTGCCAGAAAAAGTCCGGTTTGGAGACTGGTTGAGAAGTTCTGGGTCTAATGAGGAAAATTGGAGGCAACGCACAAAGAATTGGAATGGAAGTGCAGATGGCGATTCCTATGTCTACAAGGTATGTGTTGATTTTGGATAAGAGACCTTGAAATCAAATCATTATCTAGGTTCCTGAACATATGAAAGCATATCATACAAAATGGCTCCGTAAAGCAAATGAAAAAAGCTCTATGTCACAGGACCTTGTCAAACTGAAAGCCCTGGAGCGTAAACATCGGAGTACTGCACGAAGCCAGTTATCAGCTAATGTTCCTCCCGTCATGCTACCAATACACTCAGTAGCGCAAACACAACCTCGTGTTTTAATTTCAGAGTCGTTTGCTGAGCCCTCTCCTATGGACATCGATGAACCTGTGGCAACAGGAATGCCAAGCAGTGCACAGTTAGACAGCTTGCTTGAATTCGCTACAAGCTTCACAGACTTCCCAGGCACACATATGGCGCCAATTGAGTACAATCCCCAAGCTTCCTTTGCATCAAGCACTCAAATAATGCCAATGGATGACACATCCCAACCTTCTTTTGCATCTAGCACAGGTCAATGGCACAATAATTTTGCTTTTACTACGGACACACTGGGAGAATCAATATCACAAGTAGAATTTGTTGACGGATATTCGGTTAACAAAAGGAAACGGACATGTATCAAATGTGGTAAAGCCAACTGTGAGGGTGCCAGCCGTCGAGAATACTGCAAAAATGCATGCAGGGATTGTGGAGAAACCAATTGTCCAGGCCGCGCCAACTCTAAACGCAAAAGTTGTACAGATACTGGGGGAAGTAAGGGTAAACAAAGGGCTTAAGAATCTTGTAGCTATTTAGACGGATATAGTAGTGCATAATCAGATTCACCTGCTTGATTCTCCATAGTAAGAAGCCATATGTTTGTTCACAAAGGTGAGGGGGGAATTTTCATGAATTTTTGCGGAATTTTGAGAGCATATACCTAATTGGGTGTACTATTTGATGCAATCAAGGTTCATACACCCTTTTCGGAAGCATCATCAATTACATACCCAGCATACACCTTTTTTGGACGCATCATCAAGGCATACACCTTTTTGGGACACGATCAAAAGCATACACCCTTTTCGGACGGCATACACCATATAGGGTGTATGCCATCACCACAAACACCATTAACGAGCCCAAAACGCTAGGGGAAGGACATAAGTTGCAGCCAATAGCTTTCCAACGACTTTGGGAGCATGTGACTCGGCGTCCAGACTTACTGTATGGATGTAACTAACGGCGTGGGGGTCACCGGCGCGACGTGATGGTGACCGGTCACGTGCTGATGCGCGCGCTGAATTTACCGGATGTACTTACTGTGGTGACCTGGGGCAAATATATTCACGATCGACACTTTGATCTGTCGTTCGGAAGGTTTGAGACCTTCGTTCGCACGTTCCGGTAAATTTACATTGTGTACAGTCTGAAAATAGCGAGATTTTTCCCATTTCAGTTGCATTTCAGTGCCTGCGCCGGCTGCGCTGACTGCTTGAGGGCTCTACCATGCCTGTGAACAGCGTATCGTAGCAAATCGAAGGTGAAATGTCTCAATACACAGGTTCCCTTTGAGACAGAACTTTCAAACAAATCAAACCTATCATTCCATCCGTTCGTGACCTTCCGATCGTGACGATCGGGCACTTCGGCAATGTTCAATATGGCACTTTCAATCCTTTCGAACGTTAACTTTGGGTGATCAGAATGTGCACTCTGTAAACTCTGGGGCAAGACAACTTACATTCCAACCGATCGAAAGCTACAATGCTTTCGATTGAACACTACAATCCTTATCATCTCCGCCAAAATCAAAACGTAGTTGAAAACCACCTGATTTTCTTCTTGGATTAATTCCTTTGGATGAACAGACTACCAAATCTCTAATTCAACCGAGCTGGCCACATGTCCCGTATGTTGCGCCGAGAAATATGCACGTCATGAGTGCGCTAACAATTTATTCTTATATTCACCACCCAGGTCGTCTTCTCCATGTATTCAATCTCAATTCTTATTCTGGGAAGGAAGAATCCACCTACATATGCTTTTAGACTACAGTTTGGCGTCAGGAATCCGCTTCTTGAGTCAAGAAAGATGTTTCTTCTCAATATTTCGGGTTTCGGAATTGTTCGCTAATTGAGGCTTCAAATAAAATCTGAGGCTTCTGCTGGCAGATCTAGGCAGTAGTGCAATGGCTTTCCATTCTATTCCGCTCCTTTTTAATCTCCCAGCGTCTCAGAATGTCAAGATATCGATAAAATAGTCGGGGAGGGCTGCCTTCGGCAATCTCCGACGTTACTTATGCGGTGCTGTCGGCCCTCGGAGCCGCTACTCCGATCACCAGAGTGTACAAGCGTGTACTCTGGGGGTCACCAGCGAGGTAACCAGAGCGGACTGGTTACCCTACGTATACTCTATACCCAATAAGGATATGTGTCGTAAGCACACGTGATTGATTGATTGTATCAGTGATGTCTCAAATCCATGCCGTGAAAAATATATTTATTGTGAGTTTTGAGCGGATGAGAAATCCCTCTAGAGGGTTTAGTCTACTATCTAATCGGAGTGTTTTGGCCAGAGGATCAGGCGTGGGAAGGCTCTGATGTGGTGCAATAAATTTCGTTCCTGTTTGGTGGTGTTTATGTGATGTGTCGCGGCAACGGCAACCCCAGTGATGGCAAATCGGTCGCCCGACCGATTAAAGCCGATGGCCACGGTCAGTAAGGCCCTCGGCAATTTGGCTATTTCCGGGGAAATAAAGCCCTCGACCCGCGATAATCCAAACGGGGAAAAAGTCAGGACTTTCAAATTTTCCCACGCTTTCTGAGGTCGTTTTCTCTGGACGAGGAGCATTTTCAATTTTTTTTTGGTCGGAAATTTGCCTCAAAAGTCAGGAAATCCGCACCAGGCCTTCCCACGCATTATCAGGTCCTAATGAGTGTTGAGTGAGTGTATACACTCGGAGGAATGCACGTGGGAGTCATCACTGTAGTCTGTGACTCATCTGACTGGGCTTCGGTTAGGCCGGCCGGCGTAGCTGCCGAGCTGATCTGCGTGATCGATTGACCGTTTGGGATGTCAGGACCCCGAAAACACATTCCTCAAACCACCATATATTTCCAGGCCACGCTTCCGCGCGTAGTAAAGCTCATGCAAGATGTTCAGTAATTGGGCAAATCTCCCGTGAACTCAGCCCCCCACACAAAATTTTTGCGCTGAATCCAGAAACCAACCCTACTGTATAACTTGCGAGGAACGAGCTACAAGTTGTAGCGTCTGTCTTAGAGAGACTACTCGGTGTTACAAAAAGTGACCGACAATGTGCCATTTTAGGCCGAATCGTGTAGTATTTTGTTGGTTCAAGCACATAGGAATGTTCATCGGGATGTTCTGTACCCATTTGTATGGCAGTTTGGGAGAAACGACGCCGCGAATGTCTCGCACCAGTCGGTTCAATCTGACAGCTAACATTTTGCCTTATTTAGAAGAAACCATTTGGCTCTCGCTTTGTTAGCACAGGAAAAACAGTTTCAAGTATTCTATGTTGTATTTTATACACGATTCTATTGTCTGACCAAATTTGGTCTGTCTGAACCATGTCATTGGGGCTTTTTTGAGCGTCTGAATTCCACCACTCAGATTTGATTCAGTTTCAAGCCGGGTATCAGCTCGTTTTGCTACAAAAAGATGGAACTAATGTGAAAATTCCAGCAGCTCTCTTGCTCTCTGTGTCAATCAAGTAACCAAGAGCTATTCAGCGACATATATTATCATCATCTACCCTCCTCATTAACCGGGATCAACAACAGGGACAAATTCGAGGTGAAATATGGGCGACCTCTTTTCACACTATTTTGACGCCGTTTTCACAAGTATTTTGTATGACTGGATGGGATAGTATCGTCTTTATCAAATGCAGGTTGGAAATCCGGTACGTTGATCAGATATTGTGGATATCTTTCGAGTTTTTGTGTGGTTTGTGCCGGCTGCATGCAAAAATACTATGACGTTCAGTTTGTTGACAAGTCTCAGGAGCCTCAGACAAGGAATGTCAGGGATCTTTTCATGTATGCTGTAGAGAATTGTCAGGGGTATATTTGAAGCGCGACACTTCGAAAAAATATCACGTGGCCGTGAAGGAGTGACCAAATTATCGGTTACTTTTTGTAACACCGAGTAACTTGCAGTATGTTTTCATCAACAGCAAGTGAGAAGTTCGCCATTTCATATCCCCAACCTCGGTCAGTGCTGGAGTACTAATATTATAGGTGACTCTACTTCACTTTCTTACTGTGCTTGTTTCCCTGCTCTGTGACAACCCCACGACGCAATCTGTTCACAAGATCAAAATATGTATTGTATGTTCATTTCGTCCCTTTTCAATGCAAAATAGTTCAGTTTGAGTTGTTCCGCGATCTGAGTGTGAGCTCTGTGGCAATTGCATGGATTTTGGGGCCCTCATAGTGTCAATGAATATCTTGCAGGTTCATGTCCGCGAGCGGAGAGTGTTGCGTTGCACATTGCTCGACACTGATTTATCAAGTTCAACTGTCAAAGTATGATTTTCGGGTGCCTCGATTTGCTTCTAACTTCCAACTGACAGTACTAGCCCGCAAATTCTCTGATATGAGTTCAGGGGAGTACTCACGCCAATTGCTTCCATATGGCCATTTCAATGTTGAATCCAGCGAACTCCCGCCTCATCTGCTTAGCCCATTTTCCCTCGTCATCAGATTTTTTTCCCGTAGTGCTCCCGCCTTAACGATCTCGAGTAGTTTTTGAGTTTCTCCCCCGGCCCCGAGGGTTAAGTAACTTTGAAACCCCGAGTTGAAATGATTGAGTACTGCGCCTCAACTCTGTGTTTGTGAGCAGCTTATGCTCAAATATTTCAATAGCTACAACCCTAACTCAAAGGGAATGAAATCTTCTCGCATTGTTTTCGCAACAAAATATTAATTGTCGAACCGGGAGAACAGTGTTCCATTTGGCTGTTCGAGTTCAAGTTGTGGCACAGGCGATGAAGTTTGCGATAAACACTCGTCAGTACACTGCGGGAAGGAAAAGAACTTCATCTGAGTGCCCGAAAAGCGCTCAGGTGGAGTGTGGTGGAACACTCAGCTGAAGTGCCTTGACTCACTCAGATGAAGTGCCTAAACGGCAGATTTCGATAGTAGGATGAAGTCCCTGAAGCACTGTACCTGAGTGCTCCATACGAACTCAAGTTGAGTTCGTTGAAGCACTCAATACAAGCGCTCCTAGGCACTCAGATGGAGTGCTCAACAGCACTTCATATGAGTTCTCAACTGACTTATGTACAGTACCACTGAATGACCCAAAATATATTTGTATTCGGCTAGAGTAAAACATACACAGTGTACGTAGCAAGTACTTGGACATTCGTACCGTGAGCTATGCAAGTGCAAAACACAAGTCGTAAACAAAATCGGCTAAGACAAAGTCAACAACCCAAGAAATTTGGCTAGGCGGTCAAACACGGACCTCACGACGTTGGTGGGGTGGGACGGCGGCGTTGAGAACAGCTATGAAGATTGGTGCAAGGCTTGAGATCCTCCAAAATTGACGAGTAAGCAGATTAGAGAGAGAAATGATAAAGTACCTGAGTGTCGAAAAACAACATGAACTGCGTATACTATAAGAATCTAAGCGGCATAAGTCAGTGCGAATAAATTTATCGGACATAAGCATACCGACCGATCACTACCACCGAATTATAGAAGCTTCGTTGAAGGCGATAAACGCAACGGAGTGGCCTGGATGTAGCCGAAAACGAATATCAGATCAACTATACAGAAAAGTGAAAGGGAGAACATACAAGTCATATCCGAGAGAGTGATTCATCTGTTGAAGAATGCACACAAAACCAGAAAGAACGAAAGTTGGGAGAAGGGATGAAGAGTGAAAGGCGGGAGGCGATAGAAGAGAATATATAGAATGTACAATGATAAAACAGGGAACGTACAGTGAGCAGTGAGGTGCCATTAATTTTCGGTGTGAACACCTGAGCGAAAACAGTCAGCGCATGCACTTGATTCGGACTGTAAGATTCTTACCCATGTCGGAAAAACCCTAGTTTGCTCATAACGGATTGACCCGGATTATGGCCTCATCACGGCTTTCAGGGGATTACAAGCCGCCCACCGGGGGATTATGATCCGTGATAAGCCGTTGCAATCGGCTCACCGCCGAAGCAGTGTCAAGTGTTGCGGTAGCTTCGCCACTCTTCACCACCTCTCCCAAAAAATTTGTTTTCCGGTCCATGGACCTCAAAGAGCTGGTGGTACGGTATCGACTTCAGTTTCTTCAAGACTGTGCCGACGTTGCCGGGATCGCTTACGGCACCTTCACACGGACTCCACAGCGGCCTTCACAATGTACGAAGAAGTGCTGCGGCAAGCGTCCCACGCCTCTTTCTCCCCAACCACCACTACGACCACCGCACAAGTCTTGTATTCAGCTCGCCCTCACCGATTCTACCACCTGCTGTGCCACAGCGACCCACATCTGCCTTCAAATCACTGCTCTCGGTTGCCTCTCGGTCTCCGTTATTCTAAATAACCCTTTCACCTTGTTAACTTACAGTCGGCGCATATACTGTATGAAGTTGCTCGCTACCACCAGCTAGCTTTGTCGAACTGAGATGTGCGAGGGCCTAATTTCCGTGGGTTACCTGGTGCGTTCTGCCGCTCGACATCTAATTGTGTCTGAATTCTCTTGAATTAGTTCTTGTCGCCATTTATGTATCATCTGTGCGTTTAACACTCTCTTCTCTGTTCTTCCACTTCTAATCACTGCTTTTCAGCACTGTGCTATATTGGGTCTAACTTGTGTGATACATTTACGCGGTGCTACCGTTCCAGCATGGGATTCGAAGTCGAGGTTATTTTGTAGGCGATCCGTGCGTGGCGGGTAGCACCCGAACCGTTGTCGTAGCCATGAATAGATGTTTTTTGTCACCATAATTGAGTTCTATGTTTCCTGAATGTGCGCTAATGCGCGGTAACCCAATGTAAGCACCTAAATCCCATATAATCCCGGGTATGGATTATAGCGGCTGGAGAGAGCTTGAAAGGTCTACACCTATGCGCTATAATCCCCTTATGAATTATGACCTCATGGCGGCTTATGTTGACTTACGAGCCGACACAAGCTGTCCAGGATTTTTCCGACACATTTGCCCGCGCTTGCTGCAATACACAGAGAAATTCAAACAACATAGCATCAAATCAAGGGAAAACCCACGCACCCATCACTATTACACACAAGTTATAAAGAGAACGGATTTTGAGAACAATTCACAGGGAGATGAAGGGAGAGGTAATCAAAGAAATATCTCAAAACGGTCGGCCTATTGAATTGAAGGGAACTTACTTACTCCAGTTTCGACGGTCGGAGTGGTGGGACTTGAGGGCTTTGTATAGAATTAGTAGGTAGACGGCGGAATAAGAATCATTTGTATCCGACGCCAAGCCTCGCCAATACTGCGGTGAAAAATGTTCAGCACATGGACCTCTGGAAGAGACAAATAATCACCATTTCAACCGTTAAACACTCAGATCATGGAAAGGTGGCGATGGAGACCGTGTATCGAGATGCGCGGTCGGGGTCATGCGACTGGGCGGGGGTCGTTGATTAATGCGGCGGTCTTGTGGCACTGAGCGCAGCGAAGAGGGTTGACAAAGCGATAGTGGGGGTATGTGAAGATGTGCGGGATATAGCTTGAAGAGGACGGGTCGAAGATGTCGTATTCGCGCTAAGGTGCAGCGCGTGGCTTGATGTCGGCGGACGCGGCGTGAAGGGACGGTCGGCAAAGAGGCACCGTCGGTGCAGGATGAGAGGAAGCGAGGGTAGCGATAGGTGAGGTGAGGATGCGGGACAGTGCGCTGGTGGAGGCGAGAACCTGAGGAACAAGTTAGCGTCCAGCGGAAAGGAACGGGAGAAAGTGATGGGGTGGTAAGAGGAACGGTAAAATACAAGCGGAGGAAAGTATAGGGGAAAAGGGAGGCGACTCGGGAGGGGAGGCAGGGTAGACGAAGAGGAAGGAGTGAAAGAATCAAAATCAATGGCGCACCTACTACCATGGTCTCACCATCTAAACCAGTAGTTTCGTCGTTGCTACGCCAAGCGCCGCCTACGGCAGTGGACATGTAGCGAGCGTGCCATCTGGTCAGATTGCACATCAGCCAAAGGTAAGGTGTTCGAGAAGCGGCAGGCGTGGACCAACCATACTCTTCATTCAGCATCTCCACAATGATTCTTGAATACGACAGGGTGCCTACCGCGCGTTGTTGAAGCAAAAGGGATAGATAGAAATACGCACTTTGAGTTCATGGCAGACACTTCATCGCACGCATCAGGGGGACTTTGAGACGCGTCATAATGGTTCATAGACGACGTTGTTCGTTGTTGGAGTGCCTCGGAGTCGATTTGAAACGAAACGACGCGTACAAAGTCGCACGCGGTGCGGATGTCGTTCCTGAGGTGATTTTGCGCGATCTCAGCCGGATTTGAGCGAAACGTGCCAAAGCGCGTGCCTAGAGCGTCAGAGAGTCATGTTAGATAGTTTGAAGACCGAGCGAGGCCGCCGGAGTGGCTGGATGGTCGGCGATGAATCGATGATGGTGGGAGAAGGCAAGACGCGTACAGTCACAAGTGACGTCACAGTCACACAAGTGACTGATTGCTTGCCGGAGTCCTCTTTCCTCACACTACTCTAGCTGAATAACTCTCCCGCCTCAGCGCGAGAATCAACTCCTACCTGTGCATTCCCCGTTGTCTGTCCACTCTTGCCTCACATCCTCTCGCCGGACTAGCCCCGCAAGTTGCGCTGCTGAACTAGCGACTGCGAGATAGTACTGACTCGTCATTCCTACTTCGACATCCACGACGGCGCGCTCTCAGGCTCCCACTTCAAGTTGCTGCGTCGCCAATCTTTCCACAGCTCCACGGCGCCTCGTAACCCGCTCACCACAGTCTCTGACCCACTGAGCACTCGCAAACCCTGTCCGCGTCGTCCGACTTCACTGAATAAACGTCAATGCTGATTGCGAGGCTATTGAGTCATAGGAGCAAAATAAGGTGTGTGTACCACTTTGTCTGTATCTGCAACGATTTGACCCAATTACAAGTAGTTCGCCACTCACCTCGATCGAATACGACAAGATCCGTCTCTCCCACCGCTTTCGTCAGTTACGACCCGACGCCCGCCTTGTTCCTCAATAGACTCACCTAATAGAACCTTCTCAAGACGACCCACTCGCCGACAAGGCCCCGCCTTCTCAGTCCATCCCTTTCGGACGTTCCCCCCGTATCTACGGCCCACTCGTCGACTCGAGTCACCTCCGCTCTCGACATTTGTCGTGGCTCACTCTCGACTCCGTCGCACCTTCCTTCCGCCGCCTATTAAAATTCGCCACCTCGCCGTTGAAATCCACCGTCGTCCGTTCAGCCCCTTCGTTTCCAATTCCATCTCCGCCCCCGACACTAAACGCCCTCGACATTCCCCAACCTCGCTCTCCCCGCCTCGTAGCTTCGCTCCGCCGTCTTGTTGCTTTCACCGAACCGCCGCACAGGGTGACACAATGCGGCAGAACTCGCTGCCGCATCGTACCGTGAGCTTACCGCTCTCCGAACGCACTACTCTCAAACTCACCTTCTTCAAAGCAAAGAGCGCGCCACCGCCACGCTTCCCGATGTTCTTCAAGTTCTCGACTCAATTCGACAGGCACGCGGAACGACAAGTCAGCGCTGGCTGATTTCGTGCAGGTATGTCAATTACAAAACACCGCAACCAGATCAAGTCAATGCAAACCCATCTTTTCTCTTTCAGCGAATGCCCTGCCACTCCCGACCTCGTCTCGTTTCGACGTGTACGCCGGCCATCACCTCAATGCTCCCACCCCGCTCACTCACTCACCTCTTCAAGTCCGCGTCGTTCACCACTGCCGCCCATCTCGCTCTCTACGTCGCTCTCAACACCCTCAATGATATCCCGCGCACCAATGCCGCCCTCTACCCGCATCGCTGTCGCAGCCGCTCTCGGAGTCCCACCGGCTCTTTCTCCGATACCATGGCACCGCGCCGCCTTCCCCTCAAGTCCCCTTTCCTCTGTTCACTCCGTCATCTCCACTCTCCACGCCAGCCTACGCAGTCACCTACCCTTTCAAACTCCGACAGCCTGACCTCCCGCCATTCCGCTCCGAATTTGCCGACTTGGTGCTGAAACGCGCTCGCGCTAGTCTTCCTTAAATCTTTCTTATTTCTCGATAAAATACGGATTCTTTCCATGCTGCTGGATGACTTACTCAGTATTTTAGACACTGTTCGACCATATTATCACAATTTGGCGAGCATATGGGCATAGACTTGGTATATATTTGTCTCGGTTGAAAATTTAACAAGATAGGTAGCGCAAAAGAATTCGTTTCTTGCCCCAATGAATTGAGGGAGTGGCGTTACTTATGAGAACAAGCCCCCCGAGCTGCTACATGTCAAATCCGAGCCGCACTGAGATGAAGTTCGCCGAAGAGCGCTCAGGGAAAGCGCCTTGTTTCCGAGTGTGCTGTGGAGCACTCAAGTAGAGTGCTTTCAGATATAGTGCTTTGAAGGCGCTCAACTGAAGTGCCAGGAAAGGCACTCAAATGGAGTCCAAAACTAACGCACTCAAATTGAGTTCGGCTTTTCGGATTTGAGTGCTTACGCACTCAGATGAAGTGCTTTTCCTTTCCGCAGTGAGTAATCACATCTTAGACCTTTGTATGCTCTCAACCACAAACATATCAATTTCTACGCCTCGTCGGAGGTGACCATGTTTCTACTGAATTGCAGATGAGCTATACAATCTCAGAAGGTCTACAATATTGCGGGGGGTCCAATTGAATCAAGGACAAGAGGTTGAACAGCAGATAGTCTCTCAATCTTGTCAAGCCATAACTAAGGGCTGGAGCCCATCGTGGCAGCGTTTGTGCCTAATTATCTCTCAATCTCATTATCTTCATAGGTAGCTGAGCAGTCGAAGACGTCGTATATTGAATGCTCTGAAGTACCCTTTTTACCAGACATTAAGCTATAATCTTCGGAGGATCTCAGTCTAGAACTGACCAAAAGATGCAGATAAGCAGCAGATTTGTCAAGATTCAATCCAGGTCAACAGATAGATGATATCCCCGCTGTATTTCAGGAATTCCTGGGGAGTTTGAGCGCGATAAATAGATACAGTTGCGGCGAAATTAAATGCATTACCATAAAAGGAAATTTCTGTTAAATCAGCTCTGGACAGGGCAACGTGGCCGAGTCATCGCAAGCTCAACATTGGTGTCGCCAATTCAGATGTTTTGGCGGTCAAAATGATCCATGGGAAAGTTAACTTGGGCTCTGATTGACCGATTTATATTACAGTTTATTGCACCATTCTTGCTCAATCGTGATGCAAACGACCTACCTCATACTTACATACTGCACTTAGAGACCTCCCATCGTATCATCAAGCTTTCTCCCGGCGCTTCCAAGTCAGAAGGGATGAAAAATAGTGAGAATTTCCTTTTATGGTAATGCATTTAATTTCGCCGCAACTGTATGTAGACTAAGGTACACCCCATCCACCCTCGACGAACATCACGTGGTCTTTCTATTTGCAGCGAACCCCCTTATATTGCGACAACCAGGAAGAACAGGCTGAATCCCCTCGACCAGATTGTTCTAAATGTATTCAAGTGTATGTAGACAAAATTTTAGAGCTCTACGTGTTCTGTGTGAAAAGGAGTTCCCGAAACAAGTTTTGTGATGTCCCATCAGCCGTGAGAGCCAAGTTTCAGACAGCTGGGCTTGAATCGATAACTCTGCCTCAGAAACTCATGGAATCTTTATGCTTCCAGGGAGTCAAATGTTCCTAACATCAAAATGAAGGATCTGGTCGAGGGGATTTCTTAAATTCGAGCTACAAGGTATGGAACGGATAGGTTTTACTGAAACCCGCCGAAAAAGGAAATATCATGTGATGTTCGTCGAGGGTGGATGGGGTGTACCTTAGTAGATTAGGAGGAACGAAGTGTTGCTGTGAGAGTGGTCCGAGGCAGCAGCAAACTAAGGCCGCGCAGGTGGACTTCACACAGGGTAGACTATTTCAACAGCTACAGACACACAAAAAGATCCTCGGAGGATCCAGGGAGTACCAAGAAGTTGTATTCTCACGTCTGTGAAACAGTCGTGAGGAAAGGAAGCCCAAATTCTTCGCAGAGAGTCGTCGAAGAAGGGAAAGAAGACATTGACGTGGCAGCACCAGCGCATCTGTCAAAATTGTGTTCCCATCACCACCCATCACCTGGGATCAAGCGGACTGTCTCTGGATCAAGCGGAAATCCCTCGCATCACTCGGAGTCACAATATATCACGCATTTATTGATTACATCAAAACGCTCTCGAGCACAGCTTATTGCTTTTCGGTGACGGCTCTGATAAAAGGGGGAGCAAGCTCCCCCAATTATCACGGGACCTGCGGTCCCGTAGTGTCTTTTATTATAGATAGATAGACAGTGGCGGCGCCATCTGATGCCACCCCTAAAAATAGAACAGCCTATTTCTTCAAATTTTGGGTTGATGTCCGGATCAGCTGGGTGTTATCTGCTGTGCAGATAACATTGAGATAACACTCTTGCCGTTTTCTCCTGCTTTTGGGGTCGGAAAGTCCTGAGAATAGTTTGGGGTATATGAGAGGATAAACTGAGATGTTCTGACTTTTTACATTATGAAAATCGAGCCCGAACCCGTCAAATTCAGGTTTCACCAGATAACAGCCGAGGCTCGCAGATAACAGTCACGGTCACGGCGTGACATCACTCTTCCTTCCGTTCCTCCTCCTGGCTTGCTCCTCGCTCTCTCTGCTTCGCAAGCCTCTCAACTGACAGGGTATCACCTTGTGTCACTCAAAGCTTCCTTTCTACCTCTTTTAAACTTCTTCAAATAATTACTAGACTGCCCAAAATCCGTGGCAATCCCTCACAATCCCTGCATTCACCCTCTTTGAAATAGCCTCAATGACTAGCTGTTTGTCAGCGCTGCGGCCTTGAACATGTAGCCACGACGCTGCCCACCGGGCCCCAAGACCGTGGGACCTCTCCTGATTAATATCTACTGGCTATCTCTTCTCTTCATGCGTCGCGCTGGCACCCAGAAAGCTTACTTGCGGATTTGAATTATCCAATCAAGAAAGGCCGTGTTCCTATAGCAAGACGATGAATAGAGGGCATTTGGATATGCACTGGTCAGGGTTCTTCGTGTGTTGCCAATTCTGTTTCTCTTCCATATTTTTTGACTAAACTCGACATCGGTAGGTCAAGGACTCGGACTTCCTCGATTCACCTTATTCAGCCAGCGCATAGGTGCGTGCATGATCTTTCAAGTTCCCACTAATTCTCTATCCTCTATCGCTAAGTTCTCTGCAGACATTTCGGATATTGCATACTACGAGTGAGCAGAGGATCTTTTACAGCTGGATCTCTCTCTGTTGCCGCTGTTCAGTACATGATTCTCTAGATCATAAGTACAGCTTCCTGATTGTACTTAATTCAATTTCAATTACATTCACCTCTGTGCAAAAGCACTTGAGACAAAGTGCCTCTTGCAGGCGCACTCCCGAGCCCGGTCGTCGTCGCGTTGTTGCGGTTGGTGTAATTTATCGTTGATTTATCATCATTTAGAACTCTCGACAAGGTCTCCTTAGTGTCCTAGTATATCCATACCCTCTCCCTTTCTCCTCTCTTTTCCTTTCTTTTTCGCGTTTTTCTGGCCACGTTACCCAGTACATTGAAAAAAAAACCAAATTTTGAAGCTAATGGTCTCAAATGCTTGAAGGGGGCTGTCAGAACCATCGCCTTGCTTCAACTAATTCAATAAATATCGTCTGGGTGCACCTATAGCAATTATCTGGCATCTAATTTGCTTGATAATTGCTAAACTGCCTCTGTACTGGAGTTTGAGCGGTGAGAAAATTGTATGGTCATCATTCAAAGGCAGGGCGCGTGCAGGCGGTATCTCGGCATTCAGGGAGGGGATAGTCACATCCGTGATATCAGTCACAAGATTTGCGCAACGGCATGAGGTTCGCACGACTACCAAATGAGGGAATTGGTAGCTGCTAAGTACAGTGCCGGACACCCAAAGTGGACAATGTTGATTGCCGGCGAACGGGAATTTTGAGGATAAATCTGACTTCAGAATCGGATTCGCCGACCCCGGAAAAGCTCAAAAAACCACCTCCGAAGTTTTTCCCACGACATTGCTGTGGCCAAATTTTTGGGGTCAAAAATCGAAACTCTGTGTACCTATTTTGAGCTCCGAGGGCAAAAATTTTGATCTCTGAGTGGTGTCGAACGGCCGGGACTGCAATCTAGGCAGAAATCCGTGCAAACTTTCAACACCAACTCACGGCAGCGGAACGGCACGGTGGACGGCAAGCGTGTTCGGTGACGGAATTGATCAACATGCATTTTTATGTGTTTGGTGCGTGCTCGGAATTGTGGGTCTCGACAGAGGATGATAGCTGCTTGATTATCACAGAAGAGTTCTGTGGGTCCGCGCTGCTCGTGGCCGACTTCTGCAAAGAAGGTGCGCAACCACAAGAGTTGGTGGCGGTGTCTCGGATGCCAGATGTTTGGCGGCGACCTCCGGCCAGCAAAATCTCACCATCTCAACAGTACGCTCCACTCTGACAGTTAACCAGGACACCCACGGGGTTTCTTATATACTGTAGATCAGGGCATTGTTTTTTGATCCAGTTTGTAAACCGGTTTATAAATTATAAACCGGTTTTTTGAACGCTCGGCCAGTTTCATCGGTTTTTAATTCTTCTAGCTGACGTAAGGTGAGAGAAACTCTGCTCATTTTGAGGAAGTAAAGGAGACTAACTGGGTGATGATATTCAAGGGGGGAGATCATACTCTTCCTATTGCTAATTCATGCACCCATTTGCTCATAGATCGTCTGCAAGAATTAATATTCGGGGGGTAGATGGTTTCCTAATTTGGAACAATACGGTAGCCTGCTGAATTGACAGTTGAAACCCTTCGGATTCATGGTAGAGTGTTGGTAGAGTGTTAATTTAGGAGCCCTGAGGAGATTTTGGCAAAAATTCGCATTGAAAACCTTGATTTTGCGAAATTTTAGGGTTCGGTTTATAAACAGGTTTATAAACGGCCTGTTTGGAAACCGAATTTAAAAAACCGTTTATTAATGGTCCGGGAATTAAAAACAAGGCCCTACTGTAGATTCAAGTAGCATATAGGTGGAAGGAGATGCAGTAAGAGACAGCTAGCAACTCACTTGACTGCCTCTGACCCTTCTCCGCTGCGAGCAAGGCAATATTAAATTTGAAAACTTTTGTTGCGTCGATTTGAGACATCAATGATCCCATCAATGATGGGACCTATTTGGTGGTGTTTAATCGATGCGCACCATAAAACGATTGAAGCGTACAGAGATCCGGATTATTCAAGAGCCCGGGCCAGACGAGCCTCGAGCAAGCTCGGAAATTGCTCACCGAGCGAGTTCAAGTCTTAGATACCATGGCAATGGGTAGAAAACGTGATTACATAATCCGAGTTCTACTCCTTGCACGCGGTTGATCTTAAAAATGGACTAAGGTAGATCTCATTCATCAGCAACCTACCCCACGTGATTAATGTAACGCGTTACTGATGTTACCTATCCTTGTCCAAGCCAGACTGATGCTCGATTCACGTAGACTTTGACAACATATTGAGTATACCTTCTACGTAACTATGTTCTAAATAGGTAAAAGTATTATAATCCAGCTTGGTAGATTTTTCTGCCCAGTGTGCGAATTATTGAAGCAAAAACAACGGAGAAACTACCGCCGATTACAGTTTACAAAGTGTTCTAAACATCTCGATGGCCCCGGACTTCGCAAAATCAAGCAGATAGTCGTTGGGAATAGCACGGTGACCGCGGTAGATTTTTGTGGCATATGCAGCCTCGCGGCCGTTCAAACCTTTGGCGTAGGCGTCAAGTACTGTATCGCAAAGCTCGGTTACAAAACCTTTGTCTGACTTGTTAATCTACCGCAGGAAATAAAATAAGTCAAGACATACCGTCGAATACACAAGGTATCGCAGCCAACGAGTTAAGCATGTTGACTTCGAGATCTTCCTCTTTCGATGACTCCGGGCATAGCCGATAAAGCCGTTTCGCGTATCCCCAGCACTGTTCGATCGGATTGAGCTCACAGTGAAATTTTACTTGTCACAGACAGGCCTGGATTCCCGCAACTGTCCATGCCGTAAGCGCCAATCAACAGGTGGGGGCATCGTCGTCCATCAAAAGAAGACATCAGACCGGACCAGAAGAGAGAAGAAGCCAGGACTCCCTGCTCGCCAGCACCACAGACTCAACTAAGAGCCGGGCATACCTTCTGGTAAGATGAAGGCTTGGAGAGCACACCAGGAGAGACCCGTAAGAAGGATAAAATAAAAACACTAGGGTACATGGGTAGAGCCAGAGCCCTTTATATACCTAAGCTCTACTTCCTAGTCCTCACAAACATGCACACGAACGGAGGAGCTAGGAATGCCGGAAGAAGACGATCCCCCAGAAGCCTCGCTAATCTTCATCTGGTTGCCTTCCCCCGCCCCGCATCGCTTCGAGCTCGGAATGCGGGGGAGCAAGACCTTGCTGTCTTCAATTCCTGGAAAGCAACCCCGCTGATTTAGGACTTCATTTGGGTGTCTAATGACATTGTTTGAGGACGGCGCAAGTCCGAATATGTACGTGTTTTTTTCCCGACGTCCACACAGTGTCCCCGATGCTTTTATCATATTTGCCACGGCTCCAGTTGTTGAAATTTTGAGATCAACAGAGCTCACCTATAGTTCAAACTACTTCGGCTTCATCTATGAACATCAAATTGGGCTGAATGGCGAGCTATGGTGCGAATCGGCTAAACACCACCAAATAGGTCCCATCAACGATCCCATCATTGATGTCTCAAATTGCCCGCAGAAAAAAAAATCAATCTATATATATATATATATAGCGAGAACAGCATCCTCGGCTTCCCGAATACCGTGGCCATGTTGACGAAGGTACGCCTTCCCTAAGATTGACGGGTAAGTATAGTATTGAAGGATAAACAAAGAATGGCATACAAGTAGAAAAAGATTCTTCAATAGGATTCAAGTCGGGAGAATATGCGGGTAGAAAAAGCAGCATAACACCTATCAAGGCCTCAGTTTGAGCAAGAGATACTTGAATAGGTCTCACCGTTCATCAGCAATTCATCAAGCTTCCCCATTCATCGGTATAGGGCTCCGGAATGCAGATGCTTGCAAATCTCCGTCCAAATGCTTTGTAAGCATGTCCTGGAGTCCTGACTCGGACTTCATGCAACTGTCAATGTCACGTGACCTCGGAACGCGCGCCGAAACAGAATTGAACCTCTTTGCCGCTTCAACCTTGCTTCAACCTCATGGATATATATGTCCTACCTATATACTCGCAGAGTCGCCGTTACCAAAAGCAACCGAATTTTTTTCCCAGAAATTACGATGGTCAACTTTGAGCGATGAAGGGTTCATTTACAGCGTGTTTGCTACAACTTTCATGATATAAACTTCGGGTAAGCTATCACACAGTGGGTGAATACATTAAGATAGAGAGCGTGGGATCCCCGCAACTTACTTAAGCACGTTATGTAACGCTTATTAATCGTTCCCACGGCCAAATCCCCAGTCGCACAAAAAATTTCGTGCTCTTTCCGGCCTGCGGAAGGTCTGACCTCATTCTCGCTGTTTCGGCTCTGAAATTTTGGTTTTTGCTTTGAAAAGCACCTTCCACACTGCAAGGAGGTTCTGTCACTCATTGCGCCGCAAAGGTTTGACAGGTCCCACCCTTAAGCGAGCTGTGATAACCCATACCCTGAGGTGTATCCCGAGGGCTATGGGTTATGACAGTGACGACTGTAGTGACTTTGTCCAACATGTTTGGATCTGGTCGTTGGTAGAGCCACACTATGCGGGAGGTCCCGAGTTCGATCCTCGACCAGTGCATTCTTCCTTTTACACACTTTCAATAACCTCCGCGGTTTTGAGAATGTCCTGGACAGATGACTGTTGCGGATTTTTGTATTTTGGGCTCTGGGTATGAAAACCTGGCAAGTTTGACCAGAGATCTGTGTATATCGAAGGCACAAGGGAGAATATAGAAAATCGCCAACAGTTATTTTGTCAACAGATATATTAGAGACTTGAGCCACCCGGTGGCTCTCACGGCATGCGTTGTCGATGCGCCGGAATCTCGACTTTTGTGTAGCCATTAGCCATCCAATGGCTGCATCGCAAACTCGCTATTCATTGAGGAGGACTGGGCCAAAGATTGTTGGAAAGCCTTGCCCAAAAAGTATCAATTTTCGAGGTATCCTAAGCTAGAAAAGGGGTGCAAGGGGTTTGAATCTATGGCTTGAATGCACTGTGAAAGGTCCGACCACAGAAAACAGGGCACAGAAAAGAAAACGAGTTGAATTGATGAGAATTTCCTTTTTTGGGGGTGACATCAGATTTTGCCGCCACTGTACCTATTCCGCGAGTTGGCCATAGAGTACTAGTGATCCGCTCAGGCGCGGTGTGCTCGCGAAGCGTAATCCCAATGACAGAATTTTCTCTCCTTTTTCTCGGACATAACCGGTCGTTGTTTTTCCTCTGCATATCCTCAAGCTGGCACCATTCGAACGGCCTTGTCAATGCGCATCTTCTGGTACTGTTTTTGACGCGAGATTGAGAAAACTGAATGAGTTTGAGGGCATTCTGTGCTGAGACCAATGTCAGCCACTGCGAAAACATTTGTTCGTGTTTGCATGTGCCATGCTCTGCTTAGCCCCCAGCCAGTCACGTGAAGGGTAGAATTGCTCGCTTCGCTCGCAAAAACAACGCCTCAAAAACGGCTTACCTGGGTCGTGAAAATAGAGTAAATCAAGCTGAAAACAGCCAAAGCTGTTCAGAAATAGAGTAAATCGCGCGCAGCGCGCGAGAAATTTTGAGGTTCATACCAGGTGAGCGGGTCCGGGACACTGAATTTTCGACGCGTCGGCTGAAGATTCTGAGCAGAAATCAAGCCAGAGGATCCAGAGATGACGGTGAGCCACCAATCTTGAGTCTTGACGGGAAATCGGCTAAAAACAGGAAATTGAGCGAAAAAAGTCGAATCTCACCCCTGATGTCGCTCAGGAATCCCCTACTCTGTTTACAGAGGTAGGGTTCGGCCTACAGAAGGGGGAGCTTGCGCAAATCTGTATCGATATCACAATGGACATCGGAGTAAAATAAGTTGAACAAGAAATTATCTATGTCCAAGTAGATTAGGTTTCAGAAAAAGACATATTCACTAAGGTCCATTCCTTGGCTGTCTAGAGTAAATGTAAGTTGAGCTCTCCGTTGTGTATCAGTTTTAAGCATCCGCGTTGAATCTGTTACATTAGCTCTTTTCAATCGTCCCCAGTGAAAACTCGTTCTAAATGCAATTCCAGCCAGAGTCTTGACGCGTGAAATGAACAGCTACAGACACACAAAAAGATCCTCGGAGGATCCAGGGAGTACCAAGAAGTTGTATAAACAGTCATGAGGAAAGGAATTTAGGAAGCCCAAATTCTTCGCGAAGAAGGGAAAGAAGACATTGACGTGGCAGCACCGGCGCATCTGCCAAAATTGTGTTCCCATCACCACCCATCACCTGGGATCAAGCGGACTGCCGCTGGATCAAGCGGAAATCCCTCGCATCACTCGGAGTCACAATATATCCCGCATTTATTGATTACATCAAAACGCTCTCGAGCACAGCTTATTGCTTTTCGGTGACGGCTCTGATAAAAGGGGGAGCAAGCTCCCCCAATAATACAAGAATAATACGCATAATACGGTCAGAGCATATCATACTCATATCGTATCGTACTATATTTAGGAGCGTGATGGCACGTCACGTGGTGTAACCGAATTTGTGTGTCCGCTAAGGTAGGGGACATACAAATGCTGTGAACGTTCCAAATATGGACAAAGATCATTTGGCCATTGCATGAGCCCCGGTGAGCTTGAGGCTTATCCGTTCCATGAATCCATAGAAATAGATAGCATACATTCACCAACCAGGCGATTAGGGATTCGGGACAGAATTGGGGGAGGAGATGTGCTCGCAAGGTTCCCATCAGTGTTTTCTCAGAAAACGACGCCGCCCCTTCCCACTGTAACTACATTATGCGCAGGCCACCAAACATCGTGAAACATCGATCGAATTGAAGCCAGGAAGCATATGAACAGATTCGTGGAACGGATAAGTCATAAGAGGCCCAGGGCTTGTGCAATAACGGATTGATCTGACTTTGTCCATATTTGGAACGTTCACAGCATTTGTATGTCCCCTACCTTACCTTATGCTAACATTGGCGCGCGACCGACTATAGATTGACATCCGTTTAATTGATTTTTTTGTCTGACAAAATATATTTTCTTGCTTTGAACAAGCGAGTTAGAAGGGAGGGAGGGAAGGGCGGGAGAAGGGGCGGAATAGCGAGCAAGGATGTATGGACGTCGCCCACCCGACTGCCATTGTCACGCGTGATTCTGAGTTTACGGCCGAATTGGCCGGCTTACCGTACGGTAGAAATTTGGCTGGTACTTTACCGGTGGGCCCGATCAGGGCCTTTAACCGAATTCACGACACCACCGGCAGCTTTTCCTTCGGTATAGCAGAGTTTTTAGACAGGCTCAATCATGGTCACTGCTTAATTATCGCGTTCTAATTCAAACTTAAATTTTCTAATTCGGCACAGCAGGAAAAACCGAAATTGCATCATATGTAGTATCATCAGCCTGGGCTTTAGGCTTCGTCGCTGGCTAGAGTAGAATATACATCTCCAGTGTCGCTCGTCCGAGTCGTCGAACTCGGGTCGACTCCTCGCGACTTCATATCTGTGTTGGAATTACATGGAATAAGTACCGTGGTCCATAAATTAGGCTAGCTATGGCTAGATACCACCATTGTCCATTGTCCAAGGCAGCGAGCTCATGGCGGCGTTCGTTCGACGTGAAATCTATATTACAATCGAAGGTTGAGTTGAGACAAACGAGCCAGCCCGCGTTTTCCCGAAGACAGCCCGATTTGGACCGTCGCCGTCGCCCTCAATAATTATGCAACTGCCTTCTGCTCTAGGCTCCGGCGTAAATGGAATGGTTTACACTACACACAAGCACCATACCACCGGCACGACTCTATGTAAATCGAGTCGAAAGCCCAATACTCCAAGCTTCTCCGCACATTCTCGGCCCTGTTGCGCGTGTGTCGCAAAAATCGAAATTCCATTATAGCAACTTATAACTCTATCTTAGCTTTATACCCCAGTTATAAGTGGTTATAACCTCAATCCCGAACCTTTCTTGGAGCCTTACAGCTGGGGTATAAAGCTAAGATACGGTTATAAGTGGTTATAACCCAATTTGGATTTTTGCGACATTGGTCTCGAAGACTCCAATAAACTGTCTCTCCCAGACACGCCGAAGATATCGTTGAGGAAGGGAACATTCACCACCACCACATTTATTGGATTTCTTTGTGCTCTGCGTCTCAAATGAGACGGAAGAATGACAATACTCAAGCGGCGATGAGAACTAGCTGGCAGCGGGATAGCACGTTTTCGCTTCTAATTCTCTCGCAAAAACTTCCTCGAAGCATATGGATCGGTAGGTTTTCGTGCGCACCTGCGCATACATTATGTCTTCAGGTTATACAACCTGGTCTTCCAACAACTGAATCCGTGGAATCGTCACAATGGATGTCCTGGCTGGCTATCTTCAAAGTCACCTTTAATTTGAAGTTTCAACCCGGGTCCCTCACGAAACACGGGAAATTGTAGTCTCACCAAGTCAGACTCTATAGGATTTAATGATAGTCGATTAAATCTACATATAGAGGGAAATTGGAAACTTAAAGTTGTTTGCCGCTTCATTACTCATTTGACCCTCAGCCCATTGAAAGCGCAACCACGACGAAGCCAGAATTGAGGAATCGTTGGCACTACGTACCCGCGTTGTTGTAGGCTTTCTTTTCTTCTGCGCTGCTTTATGCTGACCTGAATTTTCCGATCAAGGCTGATATCTCTGTATCGCCCATGTGAACTGGCTTGGGATGAAACACGATGATGAGCGGGAAAATGGCAAGGCGATTGTCGATGGCTGGCCTAGTAGCTGACTGATCCTCCACGGCGGCCTTCTTCGTTGGTTCGATATCTCGATTGAGTAGCGCAATAAGTACAGCTTTTGTCAAATTCTTATATCCTTTCATCGCTCTCCACTGCGCTTTTCACGGCTATCTGCTATTCACATCATGTAGGTCGCGTCGGAGCTTCTTGCTGAATGAAGTCTGCCATGAGTAAAAAACAGTATTGACGCCTCCCATTCGTAGGATGGTATATCATTTCCAGCGAAGAGGCCCAACCTGTTGATAATCCTTGAACGAACTTAAGAGGTCTATATATCTCGTAACCGTAGCGAAGCGCTTCTAGTCCACTCTGCAAGCCACCACCACGGAGCGGGATGCAATGAGTGAGGAGCTGGACGCGTCGCGTCGGAAGTGTTTTGACGCCGCCTTACCCTCCTCTTCTCTGGCAACGCGGAAGGTTTGGAAAGGGAAATCGTAATTATTAATCTGGTTGCGCAAAAGCCAACAGGTGGCTTATGGCTAACCAAAATTTGACTTTCCGCCTCGTCAGTGGGGTTGCATGAGAGCACCATACCTGCAGGGTGGGAACTTCTCCATTCCGAGGGTGATGGCAAAACGGTCGAGATTCCCACGGTGGGTCATTGTTTTGCCTCGGAATGACCGATTTTTTCGGCTGGGTGATGGAAAAATTCATTTCGAGGGCTTTATCGGGAGCGAGCGATCGACCGACCTAAAGAGATGAGCTGGGGAGCCTAGTGAGGAGAGGTTGGGTGCCACGACGTATGGGTGCACAACGTTTCGTCAAAAAGACTCATCAGGTGGCGTGTTTCCCATATATCAGAACGGTTTGTTTGTCGATACCTTCAGTAACAAATAAACAATGATGCTTGAATAAACTTGCGGAATCCTTGCGGGACTCAACGTTTATCTATTCAACCCCATCCTTTGCGCGACTCTGCACTGAACCATAGCCCCAGCACGAAGCTACCACGGTGCATTTCAGTATACTCAAAGTACAATTAAATTACCGTCGATTTCGACAATTTCGGGATCGCTCGGTCAAGAGCGGGAAATACCATCAAAATTATCTAGCTCGGTTGAATAATGGAGTCCGGTCAACGGTCTCTAGTAAGGTAATTGATTTCCGATGGGGGCGGCATGTAAGTACACCCTTTGATTTTTTCGAAATCCGAACGGATGCGGCGCGTGTCGGGAGGCGGGACCCGTAGGGTCCCGCGCGCCGCGTCCGGAGGATTGAGAAAAAAGGGCTACAAACGTGCAGCACTACCGTTGTGATACAAATTCAGCGGCTTATTTAACCGATCACCCAGCGCGGTTGGTTTTTTGAACGAAGACATGAATCGGAATGTGGGTAAACCAGATCCCTCTTCTTTCCACGAGTCATCCAACTCCTTCCATATTGGGCTGAAATTAATATCATCCCAAATAGGGTTGTGGGTGAGTTTGAGAACATGAAGTTCATTTCAATCCTCTTTAACGGTTGATTGCGGCTGGGTGACCAGTGCGGTCGGTCGTTTCAGGGTGTATTTCACTTCCTCAAGGACACGTCGAATCCATCGCCCTGGGTACCCGCGGTCTCTCAGACGTTTCGCAAATTCAACACGAATTTTTGCAAAGTCTTCCTCACGAGAGCATATGCGGACATAACGAATTAATTCACCCTTGACCCACGCAGTTTTTGAGTCATCAGAGTGAGACGAGTTCCAGGGGATATAAAGGTAGGCATTCAGCGCTTTCTGATAGACACTGGTTCGGATTTGCATTTTATGGTTGAAAGGCAAATACCGTGTATCCAGTTCCAGATTGACCTGGATATCAAGAAACTGAATTTCATACCGGGACGCTGTCCATTCCATTTTCAGGTTAGGATGAAGGCGTCCAAATCTTGATTGAAACTGACGGACATCGTCCTCGGACCCATGAACAATGCTGAAGACATCATCAATGAATCGTCGATAAAAGAGAACAGTCTGTTTCATTTCATCAAGTGCCTGTCTCTCAGAACGAGCTGGGAATGTCGGAAAAATCCTGAACTGCTTATACCGGCTCGTAAGCCAGTACAAGCCGCCATAAGCCGATAATCAATAAGGGGATTATAGCGCATAGGTGTAGACCATTCAAGCGCGTATAATCCACCCTTGGGATTATGGGGGATTAAGGCTCATATAAGCCATTACCGTGCATTACAGCGCATTTAGATTACATTTAGATACTTAGGGCTTGCGTATTGTGGCAAAAGATATATATTCATGGACAATGAGCCCTACTCAACGCCTCCCCAGCGCCCCACAATGGAATTGCCGCCAAATCCGAGATTTCAAATCAAGCCTGGTCGACATTTATGAGCGGATGCTGAAGTTGTGACTTGGCACAAAACAAACGTACCATAGAAATCATACCCGCTACCACACAGCACTGTCTTAAAGAGATTTGCATATGTTGGAGCGCAGGGTGTTCCCATTGCAGTTCCGATGACTTGACGATAAGTCTTGCCAGCAAACTCGACAAAATTGTATTTCAAGACGAGGCGCAGAAGAAGAACAATCAGTTCCTTTCGTCCTCGAATCTTGAGCTTGGACGCTTCATCCAGTGAATTGAAGAACATTGGTGAAGTATTGAGAATTGCCGCAATTTCCTTGATCCCATCCTCAGTCGGGATATCAGGGTACATTGCGACAACATCTCCCGTCACAAGCCAAATGTCTTTTTTCCTAGTGGGAGTTCCAATTCCAATATTTCCCGACAAAATGTCTTTGAATCCGGAAGAATCCATGGAAACTCCTTCAGGCAGGGTTTGATTTGGTAGTCAACCCATCCTGACGCATTGACCAAAAGTGTTCCAAAGGTTGGTACAATTGGTCTGCCAGAGATAGGTTGCTTGTGTATTTTGGGGATGACCTTTAGGGTCGGAACCTTAATGGAACCTTCCAGGCAAGCCGAGTTCAACCACGTGTATTGCTGTTGTGTAATAAAAGGTTGTCCATTGCGAACAATTCCTTGAAGTGTTTTACACAACTTGTAGTGATCGGGTGCCTCCTCAATATAAGAGTCATTCTCCAGGAGTTTTTTACCCATCATCGTATACCATTCAGCAGTAACCAAGCATAGGCCTAGATTTTTGTCTGAAGTAGGGCTGGAACATTATGATTAAATATGCATCCAGTCCATAATGTACCATAATCATAATATAATCTCAAGGTTTTGTCCCATATTTATTCGTAAGGGTATCGTAATGTATTTTAATCTCAGAATAATCAAATTTAATCGTATTTAATCAAATATTTTAGAATATAGGGGCGGCATTTTTTTTGGCCGTTATATGAACTCCAAAGTGCACATTTCTTCTTTTGCAGTCATTAGTGTTGCCTAACACACACCTCTCCACCCCCTCTCCGCCATTTGAACCAGGTTTGAACAGCAGAGGAGATGACATCAATGATTTCCCACGAAGTCTGATCGGCAACATCATCGCAGATGGTGTTGAACTTCGGTGGATTTGGGCTTGAATCTAGGTCTCTGAGATATGAGGATACTCTGTACCAGGTTGGAGCTCTAGTGTCAATTCATTATTACCTACATTCTGCCCCCACAGCAGGTATTTTGTGATCCTGCCCACCCTTAAGATTATGATTAAATACGGACCTCGTACCATATCATAATCATACTGTAATGTATTTTAATTGCTCGTATCCGTAGGCCCCAAGATTATGGTGGTGGTCATATTTAATCATAATTTTGAGATTATATTTGATTATATTCTAATATACTCATAATTATATCCACCCTTAGTCTGAAGATACCGCCACAATTTTATTATCAGCGAGTAGCTTCAATATAACTGCAAGGTCTGAATGACGGATATTAGGGCGGATTTTGAGAGCTTGTCGATCCAGCACTTCCATCTCTATTTGATTTCGCGTTCTTTGTAAAGTACGCTCAATCGTTTCAATAAGAGGTGGTCCTTCTGCGTACGGATTTGGTACGTGAAATTGCGGAACGTACCGAGGTTGCCCTCGTTCCGTTTCAGCAATGCTAAAGTGCTTGTTCAATGTTCTATCGTTGATAGTTTTATCAACTCGGAGTCGTAGCCTTCGGGCAAAGTCGTCCAGGGCTAGCGATACCGACTCGGGATTCGTAACTCGTGCACGAGGAACAAACTTAGAGTTCAACGATAAAAGGTTGACTTGCTCATGTGTTAAAGACACATCGGTCAGATTGTGGAAGGAGCGATTGCGAATTCGTGTATCAAAATACAAATCGGTCATTTGTCCCAATACAAATTTAACACGTAACGACGGAGACGATTCAAAAAAGCGATCAGGGTACGTATCAGGATCACGATGTGAAAATCGTTTGCCCGAAGTACTCACCCATGTTGAAGGATCGGGTATTGGTGCAGAGGGGTTGGTTCGTAGTCGTTTCCGAACTACGTTGCCTTCTGCTTCCCCTGGGCCTTCTTCGAAAGGGTAGGTATGGATATCGATGGCAACACCGATAGTACTGAAATGAGTCGTTTGATGATGGTTAAAACGGTGAATATGTTAGTTGGAAAGCGGGAACTCAGCGGGCAACAGACGGCCAGTTTCTTACTGGGCCGAAAGAATTATTATGTGTCTAATGTTTTCCACGAATACTGGTGGTCTTCTCTTCTGCGAGATATTGCACGAGATGTGTTCAAGACTACCGCGGATCTGAGTGAGAACGATGATGACTTGACCACCAATGAGATTGAGGTACAGCGACTGGTTATTCCAGAAGATGAGGACGACAACCTGATTATTTTGTCACCGGAGAATCTTGAGTCTGAGATAACAGCAGAGACCCGAGAGAGTGAGGGAGATCAAAAAGTGTCCAAGCTCTTCAACGATATATTCTATCGACCACCTGAACTCCAATCCATGAATACCTGGGACATCATGAGGGACTACGTGAAGGAGAAGAAACCAAGCTCTCGGACACAACGAAAAACTTACCTTGACTTCAAACCAGGCCATCCCGAATATACAACACACTGCTTGAAAAAGCTTGACAAACCCGCCGTCCCTGTACTAATGGGATATCGTATTCCAAGAAATGACTTTGACCCAGACAAGGTGAAGTATGCAGTTGTAATTGTCACTTTATTCAAACCGTGGTCGGAAGACAAGTTATCTCCTGTGAAGGTCTCTCAGTTGAGCTGGGAAGATGAACTTGAAAATCTCAAGCCAACTCTCTCACCATATCATCACCAAGTCATACGGAATATGCAGTTGATATACCAGACTCGGGATGCGAAGTTTGACTTTGCCGCGCGACGTGGTAAACGAGTAGCTGCAATGCTTAGCAGTGCCCGAGAACGGGGCATCAATTTCGAGAATGATGACGAGGAAGAGTTCGATCCAGTTTGGGAAAATGCGATGCAGACCATTAGTGGCCGTGATGATTGTGACCCTATCGATATAATGGATTTTGGTAAGAATACTGCGGCAACGCGCGATGCAAAAGCAATAGTAGAACATGCTGGCAGCCTGGGCTTTTACTCGGCCCCTGAATGTGCGTCAAACGTGCGGAATCCCGAGTTTGTTGGTAAAGTCAATCTTGGAGGGGAAGCAGATAAGCAGCGGGCTGATGCTGCTATTAAAGCAATATTAGATGAGAAGCAAAATCTGATCAAACGGCGGTTGGCGGCAGTTGAACAAAGTAACTCTATTCCGATTCATCTACGAGAGCCATCAGATGAAATCCCTCATGCACTCACCACTACATTAGCCAGGGAGGCGAAGCGAGCGAAGGAGATTGTCCAGCGTCTTCAGAAAAAATCGAAATCCGGTGCTTCAGGTTCAGGATGGGATTCCTTGCTTCCGTATCAAAAATTGTGTATGATACTCCACTGTGCAAAGTATACATCATGAAATTCATGCAAACTGTCATGAATTTCAGGTTTCATGATGTTTTGTCATGAAGCACACCATGAATTTCAAGGGGGGTTTCATGATGCTCAGAAGCTCATTTTTGCAAGATTATGAATTCATGACAAAACATCATGAATTTTCGTCATGAAAAAACCGAGCGATTTTTTCTGGCTAAGTCCACCAAAGGGTTAAGTGGGTAGTGTGCTAATATCAATGATAAAGCCAATAAATGGTATCAGTCGGTCTCTGGTCTCTATCAAGTGCACACTGTTGAAAATTAGTTAACTAAATGAGGAGGTTAACGGGAATGAAAAATTTGAGACTGTGCCGCATGACATCCATATATTGGCCAAGATAACGTAGTTTATAATTCCCACTTAGTCTATGTGTAGTAATGTCACCCTGACGTAGTGCGTCATACGGCGGTTTTGAGTTCTGTTCCGGGTGCTGACACCTGAGTTTGGTTGTGATTTATTTGCTTTGCAGCGCTCTCGTTTCATGATATTTTGCACTGAAATACTTGATAAAACATCATGAAAAAACGTCATGAAGAGCCCCATAATCATCATGAAAACATACTTTCAATTCATGATGTTGCGTTAGCAATTTCCAGGCGATTCATCATGAATTCCTGGACATAATGTTGGGATTTTCATGGCCAACAACATCATGAATTTCATGACCCTTCCTTTGCACAGTGCTCATAGCAAAGCATACCCTGAACGACGAGCAGGCCAGGGCATTTTTGCTTCTTGCTGATAAGATTGGCCATGAGCTGCACACAAAAACGCAAGATCCTCCCTTAACTTTGCTTTGCACTGGACCCGGAGGGACAGGAAAATCAGTCATCTTCAAGGCATGGACGGAGTTCTATGAGCTCACTGACCGTTCTGAGCGCCTACAGCTGACTGCACCCACTGGTGTTGTTGCCAATGATATCGGTGGACGAACAATTCATGCTGAGGCTTGTTTGCAAACTCCTCCTGCGAAGATGAAATCAGACACCGGAGCACGGAAGGGTTTGGAAGCTCGATCCAAACCGCTGGAGACCATGGTCACTGACGAGATTTATTTCTTGAACGCGAGAGATATTGCTCGTTTATCCGAATATTTGAGTATGGCGAGAGCGAAAACTGCGAGAATCTTAGGTAAGTTAAATTGGGCGACAGCTGGAGATCCGTGTCAATTACCGCCGCCTGGAGGAAAGTCTTTATTTGCTCGGGATATTGTCAGATGCTACGAGAATGATTTCCTGAATGATTTGCATGAGGACACGCGCCAGAACGTGAAAGGCATTCAAGTTTGGCATCAGATCGAACATGTCGTGATTCTCGACGAAATTATGAGACAGAAAGATGACCCAATACTACTTGGCATCGTGCAGCGCCTTCGCAAGGGACTATGCACCATCGAAGACAAAAATATTCTTGATCGGTATGTGTTATCAAACATGGAGTGTCGAGACGAGACAAAGGCACTCACGGATGTTCGGAGATCGCTGGATGATCCCAGTAAAGCATGTCCGTTAATTTCATACACCAACGCAGCTCGAGACGGACACAACTCCAACATGTCAAGGACGTTTTCAAAGGCAACAAACCAAGAGTACCAAATCTATCATTCAAAAGACACTCGAGGACGAGGAAACAACAAATATCAACTCACAGGCATTGTGGCTGAGGTTGCATGGGAAATTCCTGTAAAAGAAGCAAACGATTTGGGAGGAAAAATGCCTTACATACCGGGAATGCCAGTTTTTTGCACCGAGAACATTGCGACAGAGCTAGGAATTTCCAACGGGAGCCCGGGCACTCTGGTTTCTGTAATATATGAGGAGATTGATGGTCGGAGATACGCTATATCAGCGGAAGTAGACTTCAAAGCTTATAAAAGCAAGGATCCGAGTGAGCCGCATCCCAATCGAGTGAGACTCAAACCTATTTCAGACGACATATCCTTTAAGCTTCTCAACTCGGAGAAAATTTATCACGCGAGGCGTTCTCAGCTTCCGCTGATCCCTGCATTCGCTTTCACCTCCCATAACGCGCAAGGGCGTTCTCTCGATGTATGTTGCATTGACCTTGCTGCGTGTCCGAACATCCAGAGTGCCTATGTGATGCTGTCGAAAGTTGCGAAAGCTTGATGGCCTCTGCATCCTTCGCCCGTTCAATCTAGACCGTATTCAAAATCATATATCAGAAGAACTGAGGGCGGAGCTGCGTCGAACCGAAATAAAGGCCGAAAAAACAAAAATTTACACACGAGAACGGCTGTCGTGGTTTTACGACTTGGTGCCAGAAGGAAACGTGAAGCTTATTCACGCGGCCGGGCTCGCGGAGCAACTTGAATCGGATTTTGACGATCTTGACGACAGCGAAATGCTCGTAGACATTTGAATTGATTGTAAGTTGGTCGACATTAGCGAGTTTGCGATGCAGCCATTGGATGGCTAATGGCTACACAAAAGTCAAAATTCAGGCGCATTGACAAAGGCTAACCCTGATCTCAGCATCCGAACTTCATTCCAGGCACCTCCTGTGTAATTTGACAACAATTTTTGGGCCATCAAAGTTCCCTAATCGGGAAATCGTTAGCCATTCAATGGCTCCAATGGCTCATCGCAAACCCTCTATTAGCAGAAAGATGAGGTCTGTTCCTCCCGACTCAACATTTGTCCTGATGCCTCTGACTGTCCAATCCTTCTGCTTGACCAAGGCCGAGAGGACGGTCTCAAATAGCTCAAGTTACAGTTCGTTCAAGCAGTATCCACTGTGCAGAATTTCCAAAGTCAGAGGTAAGGATATCAGATATTCAAGTTGTTGTCTCGACGGTGGTTTTGAACGGTGAGTCACATAAAGATGGCGCTTGGCTGGATCCGCGTCGAAGACTATTCGGTAACGTTCCGTCGTGCCTAGTACAGTTGCGGCGAAATCAATTTACTCACCTTTTATGGAAATTCCCATCAATCCTCTGCTTTTCACCAGATATGAATGGGTTTCTCAAGCGGAAAGTTGATAGGAATGCTGAGAGACTCAAGCCTGTACGTCTGATGCAGGAAAATCTGTATCTTTGTATTGATTTTGCCGGGCTAGCCGCCGAGATTGTCTAAAAAAGTTCAGCCAAAACTGGTTAGAAAAATGACAGGCTGGGTTCGTTTTTGTGCATAGACCTATTCAGCACAAGGACTACAGGCCCTCCGTTCCATTTTCACCTACCAGTGCGTTGTTTTTCTGTGCAGTAGGGCGGTTCTGATGAGAATTTCCATATTTGGTAAGTAAATTGATTTCGCCGCAACTGTATGTCTCGATGGCACTAGTCGCTCGGTTGATTGTCGAGATTAAGTCAAAACGGTGGGCGGGAGCAAGAAGGGGACTGGCACGTGCAACATCACAATTGATGTTGATGGTTCGGCCAGCCGGCGACGGTATACCCGGAAATAAGATAAGATTCCGAAGTTACTCCAATTATTCCAATTTCCAACGACTACACTCAATCAAACCAAAGGTTAAGCTGCCGCCTCGCAGAGGCCATCCCCAGTCATCCAACTTCTATCCAACTATTTCTCTCGGACCGTATGTCGTTGGGGATCCGGACGGCGTGATGAACAGGCAGGGCGGGGCAAGGACTTCGGGGAGGCAGCAGGGCGTCATGGGGAGCGGGGTGAGTGTTTGCGCTATAGTTGGCTAAAGTGGTGTTGTGTGATTGTTTGATCGTTGTGCCCCGGCCATCACCCCGGAAGATCTGGAGCCGAGGTTAGAATACAGTCGGGAGATGCCAAAAGGCGATTCAGTCCCAGTCATTCTTTCCCGCCAGCACAACACCACCATCTCCAAAGCACGGAAATGCCACCTGACCTGCCTCCCTCCGCTTCTTGTCAAAAAGGCAGGATTGGCCGAGTTAGCATTGCGGAGAACGAGCGTACGGGGACGAGTGCAAGGATACAAAAACTCCCCCCACCACCATCTCGAATACGCAAAAGCTGCCTATGACTAGCTCTCCACCACATTTCAAATAACAAGTGCCGGCTGAAAGCAGTCGGTAGCGCAGACATAGTGCGGAAAAGGGAGGCGCGCGGACGCGACACAAGACGTCTCAGACGTCTCTGACACACACATTTCTTCCTGGCAACGACATCCATTTTGTTCTCGCTGCATTGCATCAGGCCTTTACCTTGCCTTTACCCAGTATTAGAACTCGTAGCTGGACGTTGGCTGGACGAGTGCGGGGGCCCGGCGGGAGAAGTGTGACATCGTGTGACATGGCGATGGCTCCTCGTCTTCCCCCACCTTCTCAAGCATGCTTTCCCCTCTCAACAATGGCCTACTAGTAGCACCAACATTGCTACTTTTTGGCAACACCCAGCATTTTGGCATCTTCGACAGACAGGCTGAACTCGAGCCTAGGCGCAGAATTCACAATATCTGGCATGGGGCTGCTTACAGTTGGCTTACAGCCGGACCTGGAGCTCAGCCGGTCATACAGTCGCGGCAAGATCACATTGCTCGCCTTTTAGGAAATTCCCATCAAACCTCACCTTTTCGCTGATAGAATGAGGTGAAGACATAATTCAAGTGAGAGAAAATACTCAGAGACCGAAATTCGTCTCTACTGTGGACACATTTTAAGCTAATATCGATCACACAAGTGGAACGACTTTATTTTATATGGCGACAGATTGAGCCAAAAATAGCCAGAAAGTTGCGAAGCTTTCTACATAGAACATGGTACTCTAACATTTAGAGGTCACCCACATAGTTTAGCCTCTTAGAATGCGTCAGTTTTGCATGGTTTGGCCGAGTTTGATGAGAATTACCATAAAAGGCGAGCAAGGTGATCTTGCCGCAACTGTATTTCCCGGCTGTCTTCTCCTCACCCGAATAAGTATGGCTGCCTCCTGATCGAATATTTTCAAGTGTGAAAGAGTACAGTCACAAGATGGAGGCACTGATGAGCGTGCGAAAGGAGTGCGACGTCTTGTGACAAGCCGACTGTGGAGACACGTGACTCTCCTCTCTCTCTCTCTCCACGTCCATGTCCCGCAGGGCCTCGCTTAAAGTTAATGGGGAAGCTTGCTTCCCCATTCATCGGTATAGGGCTCCGAAATGCAGATGCTTACAAATGAACGGGTCCCTGCTTTGTAAGCACCTGCGCGTCGTAATAAGCGCCAGTTCCGGCAACTTCCGTCAAACCCTCACGGACTGAAGCAAGCCTTCTCCACCAATGGGGACGAAGTCCCCATCCCCAACATGTTTGAATAATACTGACTAATTACTACTCCTTTTGATGGATTATCAGTCACCGCTATCCCGGCGATCACTAGCACTGGTTTAGTCGAGGAACTTATGTATATCTCTCATTTCAAGAGAGATTTCAGCCTGGAAACTCCTCAGGAATGGTTTGTACCCTTACAAGTTGCCAAATCGCAAAAATTAGAATTAAAAGCCTTGAGGAAGACTTTGTTTCAACAATTAGTTGCGATTAGTGGGAGACAGAACTCCTTAAATACCTAGCTAGCTAAACTAAAAATAACAGCTGTAGAAACTAAAAATAATAGCTGTAGAATGAGTCGAAAGTAAAAATAGGAATAGCTGTAAAATAGCTGTAGAATGAATTGAAAAGCTGTAAAACTAAGAATAGAATGACACCGTTTCGAGAATGAGACCATTTCTGAGAACGACACCATTCCAAGAATAAAAACGGCACCATTTCAAGAATAGAAATGACACCATTCCCAGAATAGAAACAACACCATTCCAAGAATAGAAAAACAGTGAAAGCATAAGCAATAACACGAAATCCGCTGAGTCGAAGGGAATGAGTCGAAAATTGAGTAGACCTTCAGTCTACTAAGTCCAGGATAAGTTCCACATGCCGTTGACGTAACTGATCAAGGATTGACCGGATCACAGGCTTTGATGGAATCAAATGGCCAGACTGTGACATTACCCCCTCTTTAAGGTCAACGTCCTCGTTGACCAAGGCTGGGTTTTTCCTCGTGAAGGAAAAAAAAAATTCCATGGTTTCCTTTGCCAGAAACCTCGTTGCACTTGGTGACGTATTGGGCTCTGAGTCTATGACTCTTATACGTATCACCCAATCCTGCAACTTGTTCCACTGGATGAGGAGATTAGGTAAGTGCCTTCAGCCCTTCCCTATATAACTCCTTCATTGCAGTAGTCGCCTTGGAGGCGTATTGGGCTCTGAGTCTATGACTCTTAGACATATAACCCAATCCTGCAACTGTTTCACAGAATGGGGGGAATAGGCAAGTGCCTCCAGCCCTTGCCTATATACTCCTTCACCCCCATCTCAATGATTGGCGTCTCGACAATCCAAAGTTTTTTCCGCAATGTTGAGCAGCGGGAAAAAAAAAAAAAAAATTGCGGTCCGTGGATGGATAGTTTAAGGTCATCTCGGACAGAAAAGGAATACAAAAATCCCATCGTGCACTTCAAAACATAAGTGCACCATCACAAGCTATTACCTCTTTTATGACGCGCACAACCACGTCACAGAGGGTTGGAGGATCTCAGCATTGAGGACCACTGAGAATGATAGTTTAATGTCATCTCAGACAAATGAGGTAGGAATAGTTTATGGTCATTTCGGACTGGCCAATATCCTATCTGGCACTGACAACAGTTCTCCTCGGAGTTGCTTCTAATAATGGTGTGCAAGGCTTCCTCCATTATCTGACCCAATCAGACATGGTGCACAAATACACTTCCTCCAGAAGTTAAAACAATTTCGGAATTGATACTGCTATGTTGAATTAATTGCCAGAGATTGAACTCATCCTCTTTTGCAGGATAGACAAAGGAGGGTAACAGTTCTGTCCTAGTTTAATGTCATTCCGGACTTTTACATGATGCACTTTAGAACATAAGTGCACAAGCTATAACTTCTTTAAGGACGCGCACAACCGCGTCACAAAGGGGTGGAGCTATTACTTCTTTAACGACGCGCACAACCACGTCAAAAATGCTATTACTTCTTTAAGGACGCGCGCAACCACGCACGTCACACAGGGTTGGAGCTATTACTTCTTTAACGACGTGCGCAACAGCGTCACAGAGGGTTGTGGGGGTAGGAATAGTTTATGGTCATTTCGGACCCTCCTGTAGTTTTACCGTCATTGCGGACACCAATAATAGTTTAAGGTCATTCCGGACCCCCATCTCAGGGTTCGCTTCCCCCAACAATGCATGAGCTAATTTTGCAATCAAAGTACTCCGCCTCCTTGCAATTGGTAAAGTGATTGGGGATTTGAGAGGCCCAGAGAATGCAACATAATAGGGCATACAAAAGTCTGAGCTTGTTTCAAACACGGGAACAGAATCTTGATGAGCAGAACCATCTCTTGCTAGTGAAAAGAGTTTGGGTCTTCTTTTAACCACCCAACACTCTCGGAGTACCCTACAAGGCAATCTCCCTTCAGCTGCTGATGGAGGTGAGGTATTTAACCCCAACCTCAAGCACTGTTCACTCGAGTGGATGTTCTGCTAGGGAAAGGCGGAGGGATTGCCGAACCGACAGGCAATCTGAGTGAGGGTAGGAAGGGAGTGGATGAACAGGCACGAGCTTTTACAGCAGTTGGCCACATCTACCCCGGAAGTAGGAAGGGAGAAGTGTCGACGATTGAACGTACTGCATAACACAGATTATAGCACGAGCTTATACAGCAGTAGGCAACGTCCAAATGGAGGGAAGAGTGTATGAGAACACAAATGTTGGGTTGACGGTAAGATGTCGAGAAGCAGATGCGTCCGAAGTTTTTCCAAAGTAGTCGACAGAGGAGGAGAAAGGAGGAGGGAGGTTGTCGGTACGAGGGTATGAAGTGAGTGTTTTTCAGACAGGCCTGGCTTCCCACGCCTCTCCATGCCGTAAACACCAATCAACAAGTGGCCGCATCGTCGTCCATCAAGACAAGGGACCAAAACCAGACGAGAGAGACCAGAGGCGCAAGAAGGGAGGACTCCCTGCTCGCCAACATCCACAAACTCAACTAAGAGCTGGGCATACCTTCGGTAAGATGAAGGCTTGGGCAGCACAAGGGGAGATTCCCGTAAGGATGATAGAATAAAAACACTAGAGTACATGGGGAGACAGAACTCCTTAGGCTCCATTCGGTTGCCGTTACTTCACGGCACTTAACGTCACTTCGGAGCAATTTGGGGCGGCGAAGTGACGCGAAGTGGCGCTAAGTAGCGCTTGTGTTACCGAATGGAGCCTCCAAATTGCTCCGAAGTGACGTTAAGTGCCGTGAAGTAACGGCAACCGAATGGAGCCTAGCTAGCTAAACTAAAAATAACAGCTGTAGAAACTAAAAATAATAGCTGTAGAATGAGTCGAAAGTAAAAATAGGAATAGCTGTACAATAGCTGTAGAGCATTCTTCAGTTACACAATGTTGTTATTTACAATACCTATCTCCTCCCTGAATCGTCGCAATGGGGTGGCGTTCTGGAGAAGGATCCATGTGAAGCCTTCGCGGCATCCATCGCGCTCGCATACTCTGCTCAATTGCTCATACTGGTTCTCGGTGACCTAAACGCCCGAATTGCTGCTCTTCTGGCCAATATACACGATTGCCGACAATGCTTTCATGAGCACTCCGTACCAGCATCTCAACGGGGCCGAAATCGTTCCTTTCGAAGAACACAGCAACCATTATGTCCCCCGCGAAACAGAGACACAACTTCCGATAACATCATCACCTCGTCTCGCAAGCGTCATCCGCCTAAACGTCATCGTATGTTGGACGACTCCACTGATGTAACGAACTAGAAGAAGGCAAAAAAGTAACCAGGTTGGCCTTTATAATCCCTTTTTCACAACTCTACCTGCTACGATCATTCAGTTTCATAGACAAGCTTTGATGATATCGGAGAATTGACAAAGGTGAACATGATATTTTGGGTCGGGAAACCGATCTTTCAAGAGAATGGGGGCGAGGTAGACAAACCAGAAAGCCTACGCCTCGGCGGTGTAGTACGCTGGATTGGCACCGAGAAGCCGGACGAAATCAGCGGGTAGATGCTCCACTGCAGCGGCGGTTTCCTGCCAGATTTCGTCCCAGACATCCTCCGCAATTTCGTAGTCTTCGGAACCTGTATCCAATCCCTTGAAAATAATCCCTTGAAAATGCCTCTCCACAGCTTTACCAGATTTTGAACATCGTTTTCGAAAAAAATGTGCATGGCATCCCAGGGGCGTGATCGTGGATAGTCCATGGAAGCAACACGTCGAAGGGCAGGGCGGCCCTTCATGCCATGAGCCTTTGCGAGGCGATTCTTCGCGTTTGCAGCAGCGCGGGTGTCGCCCAAGTCTGTGTCAATCTCGTCAAATCGTTCCATCTCTGCGTCCAACTTTTCTTGTGACCGCGGCGGCAAGTCCTCCGGATCCCAATAATTCCCGTTGGGCCAGCGCAGAGGTACGTAGTAAAGTTTTTCGCCTCCAGTGACATTGCGCACACCGCGTATCTCGCACGAACGGCATGGACAAAGGCTGTTATGCCCCTTGATGTTCATGCTTTTCTCGATAGCAATGATATCTCCCATTTCGAAGAGGTTGTATCCGCGCAGCATGAAGAAACTGCGAGTCTTCGCATTGTAGGTTCGGACTCCGTGGGCTAGCGCGGCGCACTCGTTGTCGTATGGAACGAGAAAGCTGTAGGCATCTTTAGGAGGATGTGGGCCGGGAATGACACCAGCCGACATGAGCCCACCGTCAAGCGGATTCGAGTGGGTGCGAACTTCGGGTTTGATACAATAATTCTTGACAAGAATAGGAGTTGCGGAGGGTCCTCCGCGCTGGCGCTTGTAGAGAAGGTACGAGTCCATGCAGACTCCGAGGCAGATGTCGTATTTGTTGGAGAAGTATTTATGGGGAAGAGTTTTGCCGTCAACCACAACGTACTGTTCGCAGAGGTTTCGGTAGTGTTCGCCATCGAAGACGTCAGATATTTGATCGGGAATATGAACGTAGTTAGCGCGATAGAGTAACCGTTCGATGGATTTGGGGCTTTGGAAAAAGCCTTGCAGGCGGGGAATGATGGGGATATGGCAGAACATTCGACGTGATTTTCCGGAAGCAGTGAACCGGGCGTTGTCACAATAATTACATTCCGTGAGTTCTGCGTACGCAGCGCAGCGGTATACGCCATGCACGAGTTCACGCAGCAGTCAAACCACATGGGCTCAACGCCCGAGAGGATGGCCATGCGATGGAACATCACCCACTCGGAGCTCAAATCCATCTTATGTGAAAACGAGTAGACCATGAGGTTGTATGCAGCGCGTGGCATTTTCGATACCAACTTGAGTTTGAACGCGCGAACATTGTCACGATCTCGGTCACTCAATGTCGCGTTGCCTGAAAGTGAGTCAATCCTTCACACTGCGCTGATTTTTTGAAGAGGAAGAACGAACGGGCTTCCCACAGTCTAGTCTCGACTTCGGAATCACGATGATATTCCATCTTTCTAACTACGAATAGAGTAAAGAAATTGATTCTGTGAAACTGAGTAAGAACATACACTCGTGTAGCGACGACAACTCTTCATCAGCTCCTAGCACCTCGTCTAATTGTTGTAGCATTTCTTCATGAGTAAGTGGGACGTCAAGGTCTTGAAATTCGTCGAATTTAGCCCATGGATCAGCATCTGAGCCGCTTGCAGAGGGGAAGTCGAGTTCCGACGGGATGGACGAGTCGTCGGAAACCGCCGAGTCGATGTCCATTGCATCGCTGGCCGAATGAGCAGCATCAGAGTCCGAGCGCTGATCCATGTCGACATCAGGCAACGGGGAGTGCAGCGGCAAGCGGGGTGTGCTTCTGCAAGCCAACTTGTGGCAAGCTTCTCACTGAACGTGGACGGCGCCGGCACAAGCGCAAGGTTCCTAAAGCTTCCATTCAACCCTCTGTTTCTCCTGAGCCCGGTCTCACGGATTCTGACGATGATTCCGAACTATCGGAAGATGTCGATAGCAATATTTTCTCTTCTCTTTTTTTTTCTTCTCCTTGGATTTGTTCTCTTTCTTGGGCGCCATAGTCTGTTACGGTAGGCGGGATGGTCGAGGTTGGTTTTGACATTTTGACATCTGAGTTCCGAAGAAGTCCGAAGTGTGCCGCGGCTAAGTACGTGATGCTAACTGCCAAATTAGGAAGACAGTGTTGAGTCTATCCTCAGGCTATCGCACGTTCCCATGCCTAGTTGAGGTACAGGTGAAAGCTAAGGAAGCCTGTTTTAACGGAAACGAAATTATAGAGTATTCTGAGGCAACCCCCGTGCAAAATTGAGGACATTGTGAAGTGTTGTCTGTGGCTGTGTAATGCGGCCGCCTCAAAGTTGGGGTTATTACGCCTCAATTCTATGCACAAACATGGTCCGGAAATCCAACAGAGTAACCTATGTACTACTGATGATCGAGGAAAAATAACTGCTTGAGCTCTAGGCCTCTATTCATCTACTATTAGGTGCCTAAGAAAAAACATTAGATCTGCCTCCAAAATGTTCGGTTTCCGCGCCGCGCAAAGTTAAAATGAGCTGATATAGAGCTAATTTGAGCTACTAATATTCAATAGTGACTAGATTTATTGATTCTGTATCTCTGCCTACCTAGAAATCGTCGAGGTTGAATTTTTTCGAGCTGCATTGATGCGATCAATAGGCATTCCCACGGTTCAACTTGTCAACGACCAGTACAATTTCGGAGCGTAAAGACGCAAAAGGGAGATTCTGGACAAGTAACATGACTATAATACCTCTACTCTAGTCTTGGGCAGAGAATCAAGATCAATTTAATCAAATCCACAATGCAATTGTCTTAGTTTCTGCTCCGAAAGAATCAAATCAGGAAGAACAAGACAATATAAGCAATTGCAGTCTGGTCTACGCTCCGAGGGATTTCAAATAGTAAGTAAATAATACTACTAATCTTCTTCTTCTTCGTCAGATTCACCCGACTCCTTCAAAGCCTTTGTAAATCCTTCCTTACTGAGCCCAAGTCCATCACACCGGTCAACGCACTCGTGGCTCTGAACAAAGGTATCGATGCCTTCCTGGCCATGATCACCGACCCCGCTGGCACTGTAAATTCTGAGGGCATTGCAGAAAAAGATTGCTCAAGTAGTACGCACCCATTGCTTGTGTGAGTCATCATGTCGAATAAGACATTGAGTCCGTCTCCATGTTCGTTGACAGCTGTTGAAGCTACAAGGGATACATTTATTAGGATAAATCTCAACATGGAGGAGAGAATCAAACATACTTTGAAGGTCGGCAAGAACTATGGATTCCTGGGTGAGGTGATATACATAGTGAGTAAATGCGTTCAAAGTGCTGCCGAGTTTCTTGTGATGCCAAGCTGGATAGTCATTGGTTCCACTCCAGTGGTCAACACGAGCGGATCGACGAGGCTCAAAGAGCCAGAGCAATTTGGAGTTGGAGTTGGTGTTCGCATCTTGGTACCGATCGAGTGAAACTCCTGATGCAAGAGAAGGCGAGGCACCGTCTTGTACCACCTCAATTCCAAGTTTGAAATCAGTAACGGAGATTGCTGAAGAAAATCAGTCTGAGTTAGCGTATAATTAGAAGGTAGTGCTCACTTTCATCGATACTAACTCCCCTCTGCTTCGCTTCAGCAACGAAATGTTCTAAATAATACCCGGATTTTGCCAAGCGAGTGATTTCTTGAATGAGGAACTTCGAGTTTTCGTGAATTTCGACTTGTTCCTCCCCAGTACCAATGTCGAAGAAGCGTTTGGCGACCCAGGGCATCCCGTCGTAAATGGCCTACCACCTTCGATGAGTAAAATCGAATCAAAATTGAATTGAAAGCGCACCTTGAACACCTTTTTCGTCTTTCCTTGACCTAGAGGTGTATCTTGTAGAGTACAAGCCACTGGAGTGGCGGTAAAATCCGGCCAGATAATATTAACTGCACCATCCCTCGCCACTGAGACAGTAGCAAAAAGGAAAAGGACCTTTGAAAAGCCAGGAAGATCCCCGATTTCCGAGCGCAGCGGCGTAAACACATGGCTGGGGAGTTGGCCTACCCATAGTAGTCATTAGTAATACTTTTACATTCGCTCGACGGAATGACACTTACTTCGAGTACGTTTGACAACACTTGTAACATTGCCTGTCGTTGCGCTTAGTTTACGCTTCCTGATTTCCTTTTCTGTGTGCACAAAGTATGGGGCTTGAGCACCGGTTTGATCCTCATACTAAGCAAATGAATTGTGATTCAGGCGCAAGACCAATCAATCAACAACTCACCTCTTTGACCAAGATCAACCCCTCCAGGTAAATGGCAGGAGAAGGTAGTTTGAGAGTCGGAGGTCCTTGAAGCATCTTCTTTGGATTGTTGCCGTAGATACGATCATGAATGCTGAAGAAATTGCCCAAAGACCCGGCAGTGCTGTGCGGTTGAATTCCAACATTGCCAAAGAGACGGAGAGATATGTGTTCCCTGTAATTGCGACTCGTTAATACTTGAAGTCTTGACTATAAAGATGAAAATGCGCACGGTGTGAGACTTTCTGCAGAATCCTTTTCCCAATCCAAATTCCAATGGCGAAGAAGGTGCGTCATGACATCTATCAAATAAACAAGTTAAAAATCACAAATCCAACGCAGAATAGTACTCATTAAACTCACCTTCCATCGGGGTATCCTCCGGAAAGGCCCGAGTGGCGTTTCCGAGCATACGCGATGCATCAGTCCGAGTATTGGAGGTGGCAGGGACGAGATATACAGTAATCTGCCGAGCCATACCCTTTGCATTTCCAATCGGCGCAGACAAAGTACCTCCGCTGGATTTGAGTGATCCTTTTTGAAGGGTGCGAGCAAACATAGCGGTACGCCGAGCATCTGCTTGAAGCTTTTGAAGGCTGTCGGCCGATGAGTCGGAGTTTGGCGGGAGGTTTTGATCTTGCGTCCGTAGAGGCGTGGCTGGTGGCAAGGCTTGTGCATCTAGTCAAAATGTTGCTTGTTCAATTTGAACTCAAGATCTACTAGACCATCGAACTAATACATGAACCACAACGAGACCCTTTGAGAAGCTTCAGTTGGGCCGAGCAGCCCTCGCATTGGGGCCAATCCTAGAGTACGATCATTATATTTCTCGGAAAGTTAAAGATAAAAAAATACCTTCATCTCCAAGGCGCGCGCTGAGTCCGTAGTAGCGACATAGCATGCTGCACAGAGTCCAGGGGTTGCCTTGTGATCGAAAGAGGCGCCACAACATTCACCGGGAGAGTTGGGATTAGTGCAAAGAGTTGGGTCGACATCTTGAGCCATTGTAGATAGTAGAGGTAGGTGACTGAATTTCGGGTGGTGCTTTCATTGTTTATAAATACTGCCTCAGTGAATTGCCAAGTCGAACATGGAGGTGAAAGAGATCACAAATCAAAACTCGGAACCGTGCTACTCGTTGCAACTGCGCTTCGGATGGATATTGAGGTGGGTACATTTCGAGTCATGGGTTCAAACAAATTCTGAGTCAGTCTGATTTTTTGTGAGCACGAAATTTGCGAGTCTGCAATTCGAGTCATTTCCGGAGCGGGCACGAAGGTGGGTCAAAAGGATAACCGCAGGTAGCTCCCACGGTTGAACTTGTACGGATAGAACAAAAGAAGTAACGCGATTGATCAGCAACATTAGAATCCGGGGATGAGAGTCCAGCTTGACTCATTTTCTACTGCGCTTCGGAAACGGATATCCGGAAACACGGATATTCAGGTGGGTTGGACGAGTCAGCTCGCTGATTTTGCACAATTTCTGAGTCAGTCCAGTTTCATGCACACACACGGAAAGCACAGTGGGTCGGTGAATGCTCTGCAATCCGAGTCATTTTCGGAACAAGTGTCGATACGGGAGGCAAGAATACATGTAAGCGAATTTCCCACGGTACAACCTGTCTTGACTCGACTCATCCAAGCGCAATAATATAAATAGCTTGTAAGCCTACCGCAATCTTCAGTGAATACCGTCAAATGGTCAACACAGCTGGCAATAACGGTCACTACAACGGCACAAGTGAGGGTATTCCCAAATTCTTAAATCCGACTTAACGTTGAAATATTAGGACCGCCGGATGATGTGCTGGAAGCAGCTCTCCACAGATATTCTCGCAACAGTCTGAGTCTTGCTCAGCGACTGGATTATCTTGTCAAGGATTTTAACTACAAGATTGGGTGTGTATATAGTTCTTGACATGCCGATTATTCACTTTGCTCACTTGCATGTACTAGTCTCACTACTTTGAAAGGCCTCAATCGCAAATTCAATGTCGACACTGTCAAGAAACCACCGCCGGAACATATTTCAGCCACAATCATCGGCGAAGTCATTTCTGATAATGCTTCCTCTCGCAAGGGTCCCGGAACGGTTCAGACTCAGATAGCCCGCGAACATGGAGTGAAAATTCCCCGGTATGGCGGTTGTTCCTTCTCCAGTGTACTTCAAGCTGATAATTTCTCAGCGACACCGTTCGCCGTTTGATGGCCGACTTGGATCCCGGTGGAGCAGAGATTAGATATCCGGGCCGTAACCGTACCCCTAAGCAGCGTGGACACCTTACGGACACCGGAGTCTACTATGAAGTTCATTTTGACGGCCACGAGAAATTGAACTTCAAAGCCTTGCGCATGGGGCGAGTTGGTATAGATATCTACGGTTCTCGCTGCCATTCAAGCAGTAGAATGATCAAATTCTTGACTGTCCCTAATGCTCGATGCTCATCGACTGTCGGTCATTACTATCTTGACTTGGTCGAAGATAATGGTGGTATGTGTTCACTCATTCACATATCTAAGGCTTGTTTCTGACCTTTTCTTATAGTCTTTGTTCAGGCGACAGTTGATGGAGGGTCTGAGACGGGGGAGCTATATGCAGCGCATCTTGCTTTGCGGTAAGAGCTATGCTGATTGATTTTCTACGTGGTTCTGACTCGCTATTTTAGCCAAAAATGCATGCCCGATGTCTCCTTGGAAGGTCATCCTGCTTTTGTGGCATTGCCAAGCACCGACAACATTCCCATTGAAGCATCTTGGAAGCTTTTTACAAATTATGTTGGGCTTGACATCAAGGAAATTTTACTGCTGGGCCGAACCCTCAATTATTTCAATGCAGCTTATGATGTTCATGTGTATGCTTCCCCAACTCTTCAACTATCAAATTCTGACGAACATTTTACAGTAATCTATTCAATTGGCTGTGGCCGAAAATTATTCAGCTCTGTCTGGATGATTTTGTTGATTACTGGAATAATCACCGTATTCGGTTACAGAAGGACAAAGTCCTTCCTTCTGGGTTCTCGCCAAATTACATTTGTGATTTTCCAGAACGGTTCGGACTTGTTAAATTCGGTGAGCAGGCACCGCAAGAATACATTGATCAGCTTCGACAGAATATCCCGAAGTCGAGGGAGGAGTGCTATCGTTGGGTGTCAGACGAGTTTGATACACAGGCAGCAGAAGTGTATGAACAGATTGGGAGTCCGAAGTTGAAGCTGACTGATGGGTGGACAATATTTTGCCGCATGCTGCCTTTGCTACTGTAGTTAGATGTTACCTGTAATACCGAATTATATGGTATGACATCAATGCTCAAAAGTTCTATAGCGTCAAACTTGTGACCTCTGACCGGGTCATCTCCCGATCGGGTGATGCACCGCCTCCCGGTCAACCCATTTCAAACTCCGCTAGGCCTGTGCCGAGCCCTCTCTCGCTGAGGGTCACACCTTTCTCGATCGTCGCGATCGCTCAGGTCACCAGTATTCTAGTGGGCCAGGTAAGTGATCGCCTCAACCGAAAAGGGAATTTGATCCCATCCAAACCTCCTACGAAGCCGAAAAAGGAAATTTTCCTTTGCGCGGCTGTTCTTCCTGTCCGCATAGTGCGAGGTCTGTCTTCAATTTTATTTTTCATTCATTCCTTACCCTCTATACTCCTTCTACAGCAATTTTTGAGGTGTGTTTCCCTTCAATTATGAGGCCCCATAACCCGAACTCTCTTTTGAGTGCCATCAATTTTCGATGATCTTGAGGTTTGCGCGAATCTGTCGTTGCCTGCGCTACTCTCTGCTCGCAATAATGTGTTCTATCATCATCTGAGAGGGTTAGTGGATATACAACAACGTATATATGGTGTTCGGAGGGTAAATACATCCATATGAAATATATTTCAAGTTTTAGCCGTTGAAATGACACGCAAGAAGGTGTAAAAACGGAATCAATACATGTCCGTCGTGTGTCCTACGACTAGAGATCATCACCAGTTAAATCTATAACTCCCTGGCTAGCAAGCTTTGAATGAGCGGAGACCAACTCTTCTTCGTCTGAATCCAGCACCTCAAGCTCAATGGATTCGTCGTATTCCGCGACACCTCCGGGAATATGGGTTAGCTAATAAATATGACAGATTAGTACAGCAATTATAAGCAAGAAATTAGCTCACATTGGTCTCCACCAAAGCCGTGTCACGCATTGCAACAGCAAGAATTATTTTTGGAATCGATACAAGCTTGATATCGGAGTTGGGTAACGCAGGAAGGCCCGCTAGTTGCGGGCAGGAAACATAACTAGCCGTTGAAATGCGGATACGCTTCACATCTAATGGGGCGAGGTCTGTGTTCTGAGCATAACCTGGCGCAGCATCTCTGATCGTCATCACGGCGCCTCCAGTGCCAGGGGACGCGAAGAGGTCGTTGACTTTGTCGTAGAGTACGAGAGGCTAAAGTTTTTCAATTAAGCGAAGGATGAATGTCATTGTGTCACGCACCGAAGATATCATCCGGAATGTGATACCTGGGAATACATTTGAATTGAGTTTTTTAAGAAGGGATTCACCCTCCCATCGGAACGTGGATGAGCAGAAATCTGCAATGAGAGGAATGACAGGGTCACGAGGGCGCCAAGAAGAGCAGTCGGGCATCGGCCCAGAATATTCGAGGGATGTGCAGATGAAGGGGTGTAGATACAGGTTGACGACGTCGAGATTGGGGAAGGCGTCAGAAATGTTGTCGGCAGCGTCAGGAAGTCGTTTCGCTAACATGCTGGATGAATTGGTGCGCAGTTCACCGCGGAGTGCAGTGCGCCAGACAGCGAGGTTCTTGAGGCGCTTATTGCCCACAGACAAATTCATGATTCTAACAAGTTCCCTACCGAAACCTTGCCGTGCCAACGCCCGCGCGGTTGCTGGGCCAATACCTGTAACCCCGGGAGCGTAGTCACCACCGAGTAAGAGCGCACAGAGAAGCAGGCCAGCCTGATCGAGGCCGACGGTTGCGGTATGCTCGATGGAATCCATGGAATAGACCAGCGCCAGTTCTTCTACATGCGGTCTGCGTGTACTCAACAATCATCCGTCTATTGATCAAAATTAAAAGCTTACCCGCGAGTCCGAATAACACATTGAGCACCGAAGATGAGGGCATCACTGTCCTCCGTAAGTACGGCGTCGATATAACCCTGCTGATTGAGCCAAGCGAGCTGTGCCTCTGCCTCGCCAGGAGCCTTGAGTGGACCCATTAAATTCATCATTCAAGAATAAATCAAGCCATGCTTACGTCGTAAAAGTAAAATCCAAACGCTGTAATCATTGTCTTCACATGCTCAATGAGCCATTTCTGCCGGTGTATGACCTTGACACCTCGTTTCTCCGATGGGCGACCCGGACCGTCCGTTACGAAGATGGGGACGACACATGCAAGTAGTAAATTGCATAGATAGTAGAAAAACTTCTCGAGAATGAGCTTCTGTCCCGGAATGCCGGGATGCAAGACACCGGCTTTCTTCAAAGCGGCTTCAATTGCACTGAGTTTGATACTAAAAAGAGGAATGAAATTGAATTGCGTAGAGAGTGAGGTGCCGAACCTGATATCAACCCCCAGCAAGAGTGTACGAAGCCGCCGATTATTGAGCTTAAAGGCATCTAGCGTTGTAAGATTGAGCAATGAACGGCTGCTCGCCGCATCATCGAGAATCTGCACAGATGAAATCCTTTATATTGATGCACATTGACAAGAACGACAACTCACCTGCCATAGTTTTGGGGAACCCATTGAATTAGATAGTTGTCGCAGAGGAAGAAGAGCAGAATACCCTCCTGTCTCACATGGTGGTTTCAGTCCAGCCCAGATCATGCGCAGAGTTATTGAGTCTGATACAAAACTAGATAGCACAGGTCGATACAAGAATACTGTAATGATAAATCAACGCTTCGCTTTTTTGGTTCGGCGGGAATCCACGGGTGCAGCTCGCTTTCGCTTGCTTGTGTCCTCTTCAAACGGCTGTCCTAGCGTCGTGGTCTCTGGGTCAGGACTGGAAGCCGTTGAAGGTGTAGCTGCGTCAACCTATAATGGATAGCTAAATAACCATGATTGTCATGCTTGCGGTTAACATACCGGGTTTGACGCCGTCTTCGCCGCCTTGCGAAGGCCTTCAACCTCTTTTCTTAACCAGTTGATCCCCTTCGTTATATTTCCTACCACCCTTGTGCCCTCCAGCTCGTCGACGATCGTTGAAGGCGGAACCCCTCGACGACTAGACTCACGCTCAATCCATTCTGGTATCTCACGGTATCTGCTCCAGTGTTGTGCATTCGCAGTCCTCGCCTGAAGTGCAAAGTCAGCGACAAAACAGACCATGAAGAAACCACCACCTTTTGGTCATCCGAGGTTCGCCACCTATTCTGGAGGTACTGCTCCACATATTTGAGCGGAGGCTTCTTCCCTGTTTGAGTACCGGCCGCGTTAGAGACTGCCTCACCATCAATCCACGACGTCCAGATTTCGTTAACATCCCTGTACCGGTCAACTGACTTCGGGCCCCATACGTCCCAACAAAATTTTGGCTGCTGCACGAGCGCGAAGACCTCAGGCCATTGAGCTGACTTTTGTCCAAATAGCGGAGGGACCACTCCTCGCGGCCCACCTGCAAAAGATGTCAGTACTGCAGACTGTCACCAAGGGAGGCGGTGAACGGACCTGGCTTGTAAAATGCCTCCGTGGGAGGTAGAACAAGATCGACTTCTGTTGGGACCCGCAAGTCATCAGAAGATCGGGGACTAGTATTTACAAATGCTCGGTGGTTGGATGAGCCGTCATCTCCGGTGGACTCATATGTCCCAGTTTCGTGCATCTCACTATCAAAGTGAATGGTGATTGGGGAGGAGTGAGTAGCACGGGCAGATCCTCGTGGAGGCGTTGACGGGGACGACGAGAATGCAAGGGCTAAGATATAATCAGCTGATGTAGAACCACCTCGAAGAGATGTATACCGTTGCGATGGTAGGCGGTAGTCGAAAACCCCTGCGCTGGCGAGAGCGCGGAGGTGCGACGTTCAAGAAGGGCGGTCAATCTTACAAGCTTGGTATCACTGGAGGTGCATATCTTGAAGAGATCCTCAAGCGCCTTGCGCAGTACGTTGTTCTGCACCAAGAGGAGGTCGGCAGGGTCACCTGCCTGCGCATGCAGCAGCGTGAGCTCTTCAGGAAACGTCGTCTTCATCCAATTAATAACGTCCTCGTTTGAAATAGCGCGGACTTGGGGCAACTTTGATAGATCGCCGCGCCGGACTACATGAGAAGATTGAGATTAAAGCTAAAATGAGGCTAATCTATACGTACCTGGAATGCGTATGGTCGCATATCAATAATCATCTGCCAGTAGTTGAAGGCGCCAGAGAGATTCTCGCGATCTGGGAAGATAGCTCAGGACGAAGACGGGGGCAGAGAATGGAACGACTGACTTGCGATTTCGTCCCGGATACGTTCAGCATCGGGGCAAATCAACAATAGGAATTGGGGCGGAACATGGACACGCGTCCATACAGGGTCATAAGTTTCATCGACCTTGTATCCAGCAGCGCCGAGAATAGCCTAAGAATTGTCGGCTGATGATGTATGCGATGCGATGAGGGTGTTGCCAAACTTACATGCTTCGGGAGGGCGGGTTTATAGGTATCAAAGTATGTTACATTCCGAACCCAGCCTAACTGTGCAGTATCTGCGGAATCGACACTGTTGGCAGCATGAGAAAAGGAAGGGAGACAGGGAGGGAACATACTTCATAGCTTCTTGTTTGTAACCCAGCAGATGCCGTGGTAAATGCGCCTTCATTCGCGAGTTAAAATTTGCGTGCTGGAAAGCGCGGCAGTACAGATTATACAATGCTTGTTCACTGTATGGGGTGTTGGGAGAATTTGGTCCATGTAGAACTCGAGCCTGCGGAGAATTAGTCGCGTGAAATAGAACATGAGAGAGACCAACCTGACGCCAGCTTTTGTTCCACGCCCAATCTACTTTGAGTTTTTCCGTGACGTTGAGCACATCGTGAATCCAATGATGGTAGAATGCGAAGGCCCCCATTGAGCACACTTCGGGATTTTTGTGTGCGACGAATACGGAGTATGACGGGTTCACAATCTGCCAATATCTTAAGGCTTGTAAAAGAGGTGATGCAGACACTTACAGTACGCATACCACGTCTACCTGCTTTCTCTTCACCCTGAAGGCCTAGGAGGCACGGTACTGCTGTTCGCCCGTCGGGATGGGGCATTGTGTAAGGCTGAAGTTCAGATATTTTAAGTGCACGAAAGTCGTCTCCGCGGTTCCCGCTAGCGTGTTGCGAGGTCCACGCAAGATGACCGAAGATGACGAGTCTGACTGCAATAGATGAGAAAGCAGCTCAGTTGCAAAAGAATCACTTACGCTGTCGATGAGCTAGAAACCCATAACCCACAGCTTTGAGCTGCTCTTCTGTAATTTCCGGGAGAAAAGTATTCGCCCGGATGTCTGGAGCATCCTCTTCTTCATTTTCGCCCAGCCCACTGGACTCAAAGTCGTCAGAACAGAGCTAAAGAAAAGTTAGAGTGGACTCACTTTCGTACACGCTCGAGTGCTTCGTCCATGCGACATTTGATGCCCTCCCACACGACAAACGTAGTCGCAGGTCGGCGCTGAAGCAATGTGGGATCAGCGGCATCCTGGACTTTACGGATGCGCAGAACTCCGAAGAACAACTTCTTAAGTTGAGACTAACAGCACACCATGAGTGTGGAACAAAAGATCGCAATTGCAACTCACCGCCCCGAGTCGTGAGTTCGGAATAGGCACTCCACGTCGTGTCTTCTTCTCTCGTTCGGCGGAAAAGTTGATGTAGAGTAGTAGCGCGTGTTCGTCGATAATATGATCTTTGATCTTACCACGCTCGCGAGCCATGGCTTGCCATTCCTAGGCATACGTTCAGCAAAACTCACATCCAAAAATAATAAAGGTACCTGGAAATCTTTCTTGACCGCATTCTGCGTCTTGATACCACCAGCACGCCGATTTCCCTCTGCGCGATTGACGGCTTGAATGCGCACGGAGCGCTTGAAGGCAGCATGTGCCGCCGCCTCATCGGCGATGTCCGTGTTGCTCGCATCCCCATCTTCCTCCTCCTCGCCATCCTCCTCCTCGTCGTCGTCATCATACCCAAGCAGCTCGTCAGCATTTGCACCTTCAACACCGTATTGGCGAATTAGCTCTTCATCGTCGTCGCCGTCATCCCCATCCTCTGGCTCGTCTTCGTCTGTTGTGCGAGCATGGCGCGAAATCGCTGATGCAGGGGCGCGGGTTTGGGATGAAGCAGGCTGGGAGACAGTATTGGTCGAGGCCTGCGACGGAGCAGCTGTAGCCGTATTACGCCTGACAGCATTGAGAGTCGTTGAGCGAGATCCTGAACTTGGATTTGCAGTTGCCCGTGACGAGCTTGCGGTGCTGGCTGCGGGGTTGATATGGAAAAGCGGAACGGCGCCTCGAAACTCTCCACGAGTAGTGTGCGAGACGGTGGGCAAGAGTCCTGCGGGCGGCGGGAGGTGTATGGGGTCGGGAGGTGGATAGAAATTCAAGACGTCGTTTGGATTGACAGAGGATGGAGGGTTATGGCTAGAAGAAGCAAGGTGGCGACTAGAAGCTTGAGAAAACCTATTGTAGACAGTGAATACGAGCATCCAATTGAAGTAGACTGTGACACACCAATACTTTGCGAGCTCTTGCCGCAGCGCCACTAAATTTGAGCTCTTGTTGGCCTTCAGGTGAAGTCTTTTGCATGCTTCAAGCAGGGGAGCCTTGCGCGTTACAAGTGTGCTTCAAAGAGAATCAGTCGCGTGGTGTGAAGCAAAGTGATGAAAGAAACTGACAGCCGTTGCTCATATACCGCACGCGACTCGCCGGCATCGCGTTGCGGCGCGTAGTTTGAGAGTGGCCAAGAGGTGATTTGTAGCTTGCTAAATTGGAGACGCGGTGGTGGATGAGAGGGATTTGCAGCAGGTGGTGGACACGAGGCGAGAGAAGAAGCGCTAACTCCATTCGTTGTAGGCGAATCCACGCTGTCTTCTGTCGGCGAATGAAGCGACGGATCAAGAAGGGCGGGGTCCATTGGCACCGTTGGCGAGCAGAGGTAGCGCAAAGAATAACAGAAATTACTACAGCACTAGTACAAGAGAGAGGAAACAAATACGGTAATACCCCTAGGTATGCTTAGCCTCAGAGGGGTCACCAAAGTCCGTGACCTTGTCTGCCGCGGTCACAATATTTTCGTTACCCAATTGGGTTCTGTAACATTGGGGTCTCCTCGATCCGCATTGAGGTCGAGATTGATGATAGTGATTAATTGATGCACCTTATTTCCCCATTCAACGGCCGACAATTTTCCCCCCACCATTCAACATAACAAAAGATGTCCTATAGGCTCAAAGAAAGAGCTACATACTATCTATACGGGCACTACAATGCCCATGGCAAAGTGGTGCTTGAATTTTCTAGATTCCGACCGACTCGGCATCTGCCTGATTTGGCAGTTTCATCACGTACTTAGCCGCGGCTCAGCCGGCACTTCGGACTCCCTCGGAACTCGGATGTCAAAACTTCAAAACCAACCTCGACCATCCCGCCTACCGTAAGTCTGTGTCAAGTGTTGGGGGTCGAACCGTAGCCCAAAAAGCGTGACAAGAACGTGGATCCACGTGCGATTCCCACGGCTTTCTGGCTGGGAACACGTAAGTAGCTGTGCAGTCCCCTGACATCACCCCCTCTTCAAGATTCGTCGCCTCGACGAAGACCAAAGCCCAGTAGAATGAACGATCCTTCAAAATCCTGGATCGCCACGGAAGAGTAGGTTGCCCTGGGAGTCAATCCGCGTATCAGACACAGACACTGCACCGCCTCGCCGTGCCGTCTGTGGTCGACGTCCCCTTTCAGGTCGAATAGCATCAATGGCCATAGGCGAAGGAGCTACTGAACGTGGAGAGGGGGACGGGACGGCAGTGGGCATGGCCACCGAGGGGGCATAAGGAGTAGAGCTGGGGCGGGGAGTAGGAATTGGGGACGCCATTACCTGTGTAGGAATAGAGATGGTGGCAGGGTTATGGGGTAGGGAGTGAGAGGCGGGGTAGGAAGACTCCTGTGGTGCAAATCGCACCCCAGACTTCCTTGGCTGTGTAGCGGCACATGGGTGCGGCTGAGCACTGGCCGCTGGAGGGGGCGGAACCAGAGCTGGTGGCTGAGACGTGTGGACGGGGTGTGCGCGCTTCTTCAGCGGGCGACAGCCCTCGCCAGAAGCGTTCTGCAAAACCGGCACCGGGCCAGGAGGGGGAGGGGCAGGGTCCCCGGAAAGGCGTGACGGACCTTTCTTCTTAGAGCGGATACGCTTACGCATGAAACGCTTCCCAAGCGCAATTAGCGCTTCACCGATTTGCTGGTCGGTACCGCGGATAGATACACGGCGCTCCAAGGGGGAAGCCTTATCAGTATAGGCTCGAAGTTGGGCGCCGGAGATGTCGTGCGACTGATGGAGACCCTTACCACCACGGCCAACGATATGCCCGACGACCGAGTCAGGCACCACAAGCGTACACGAGTAGCGGGACGGTGAGTCCTCTGCAGTAGGGAGGGTTTCGGCGAGTGGCATGGCGGTGTGGCCGACAGCGATGATGGCAGGGGTAGGGGCTGGGGTTGAAGGTACAGAGCCCCAGCGAGCACCATCCCAAGAGAAGCGCCAGGCATGCCCTCGGGGAGTAGAGGCTGCAGCGTCCCCAAACTCAAGACGATCAAGACGGTCGTGGACGCGCTGTAGTTCGCTTCGAAGGAGAGTGCAGTAGGAATAAAGGTCCTGAAGAACTGCGGGGGTTGCCATAGCAAGGGAGGTGTGAGGTCGATGGTAGGATGAGGGCAGAGTAGGAAGTAGGGTGGTCGGCTGGGGCTAGGAGAGTGCCAGAGTTGAATAGAAGGTTTGTTATGCTGTAAGGGGAGAAGGGCCCAGGAGCCAAGTCGATAACAAACCTGGGGATCAGAGATCCCCAGCGGACTACTTATATACAAGAGGTGACGTAAGATATGACATAAGTGAGCACACAAGTAACGCGTCACATCGACTTTTGAATTGAAGCTATTTAATTTTCGTAACACGTCACAAGGCAATTTTGGCCCATTTTCCCATCAAAATTGATCGGCAAAATGCGAAAAATCGCCCAAAAAGGGAATTTCATCAAAGTTGAATCATCGGAAAGTTGAATCTAAACAATAACATGTCACACCCGGTGAATCTATGGTCGAAATAGTACAGTAGCTGTGGAGTCCCCTGACAGGTGCCAACTCCCTGCATCTCCCCCTTGAGATTCAGGCAGTCCAGGACGCCACCAAGCTTTCCCTCGAAGGTCTCGTTGACTGTGGTGCCACCTCAGACTTCATTGACTCTGAGTTCGCAGCTAAGTCTGGCCTCCCCCTCCGCCGCCTTGCACAGCCCATTCCAGTTTTCAATGTGGATGGCTCGCCAAATGAGGCTGGTGCGATCCGCGAGGTGGCTGACGTTGTACTGCAGTATCGTGGTCACTCTGAGCGCATGCAGCTCGCTGTTACCCGTCTTGGGAAGCAGAAGCTCATCCTCGGCTACTCCTGGCTCTGGAAGCATAACCCGGAGATCGACTGGGACACCCGAGAGGTCAAGATGAGCAGATGCCCCAGCGAGTGCTCTACGTGCCGCACCGAGGTTCGCCTGGAGGCTCGCGCTGCACGCCGAGAGTCCCGCCTGGCCGCTGAGATCCTCCGGCAGCTCCGACTTGGTCCCCTTCCATCCATCTGCGCCATAGACTTACAGTGGTGGCAAATAGAAATTGCCGTGGCTTTTTGGTAAAAATCTCGATGTATACATCACCGAATGACATCAAATAAGATGTAGAGATGGGTATGTGATACTTCTGTACCTCTTAGAACACTCAGCAATATATCATGCACTGACAATGCATCAATAATGGATGGTTTCCGTTTTTTGCCATATCCGGAAAAACACAATGTACCCTCAGCAAAAAAGTGTCATAATAGGATAAAAGTACTTGAAAAACAATGCTAGTTCTCACTTTGACTGACTGGAATTGATCGTCATTTGAGCTCACAACAGCCGCTCGAAGTAGGTCATTTTAGCTATTTTCTCTGCATTTTCAGCTATTTTGTGTGAAAATAGCCAACTCTGAGCGGTTGTTGTGAGCTCAAATGAGGGTCAATTCCATTCAACAAAAGTAGAAACTAGGACTGTTTTTCAAGTACTTTCATCCTATTGTGACACTTTTTTGCTGAGGATACATTGAGTCTTTCCAGATATGGCAATAATAAGAAACTGTCCTGTTATTGATGCATTGTCAGGGCGTAATATATAACTGAGTGCTCTAAGCAGTACAGAGGTATCATATATTTATTTCTACATTTTATTTCAGGTCATTCGGTGAAGTATACAGCAAGATTTTGGCCAAAAAGCCACGGCAATTTCTATTTGCCACCACTGTAGGCGAAGATGAATACGATGACCTGCCAGAGCTGTTCCAGGACTACGAGGATGATGACGAGGATGATGTGGATGAAGTGGATGATGCGGATGAAGTGGATGACCCCCTTGAGCCGGGAGACCGGGTGTTCTACACCCAGTTCCTGCCTTCTGAGGATATTCGTGCTGGAAGCACCGTCTCCCAGCGCCTGGCTGAGGCATACGCCAAAAACTCAGCCCCGGCGCGCTCGGACGTTCCCGAATGGGCCCGAGAGTTTGACGATGTTTTCAACAAGGAGTCCTTTGACTCACTGCCTGAACGCCGCTCCTGGGACCATGCCATTGAGCTCGTGCCGGACTCTAAACCCACGAACTGCAAGGTCTACCCAATCTCGCCTCTCGAACAGAAGGAACTTGATGCCTTCATTGAGGAGGGACTTGGCACTGGCCGGATTCGACCGTCGAAATCACCTATGGCCTCACCCGTCTTCTTCGTCAAGAAGAAGGACGGCGGACTTCGGTTCGTACAGGACTATCGAGCTTTAAACGCTATGACCGTGAAGAATCGCTACCCGCTCCCCTTAATCAATGACCTCATCAACCGACTCAGGGGAGCCCGGTACTTCACGAAGGCTCGATGTCCGATGGGGCTTTAACAACGTTCGAATCCGTGAAGGCGACGAGTGGAAGGCAGCGTTCCGGACCAACCGGGGACTGTTTGAGCCGCTGGTCATGTACTTCGGTCTGACCAACTCCCCTGCAACCTTCCAGACCATGATGAACGACATCTTCCAGGATCTTATCCTCTCTGGCGACGTCATGGTCTACCTCGACGATATCCTCATTGCCCACTCAGACATCCGTCGGCATCGAGAGATCGTCCGAGAGGTCCTGCGGAGGCTTCGCGCAAACAAGCTTTACCTTCGAGCCGAGAAGTGTGAGTTTGAGCGGACCTCCATTGAGTACCTCGGCGTGATTATCTCCCACAACCACGTCGAGATGGACCCTGTAAAGGTTGCAGGAGTGGCAGCTTGGCCAGCGCCTGAGAATAAGAAGGATGTGCAGCAGTTCCTTGGCTTCACAAACTTCTACCGCCGGTTCATTGCGGGCTTCTCAGACGTTGCTCAACCCCTCTTCAGACTCACCAAGAAGGGCATTGCCTGGACCTGGGGGCCTGAAGAGCAAGCTGCCTTTGACGAGCTCAAGCGACGGGTGACTCGGGACCCCGTTCTGGTTCTCCCAAACCCCGAACGCCCGTACCGGCTCGAGGCTGACAGCTCTGACTATGCCACCGGTGCCGTCCTCTCCCAGCAGGGTGACGATGGCAAGTGGCATCCGGTTGCGTTCTACTCCAAAAGCCTGAACGAGGTGCAGCGGAATTACGAGATTCACGACAAGGAGATGCTTGCGATCGTGCGAGCCCTTGAGGAGTGGCGCCACTTCCTTGAGGGCGCGCAGCACCCGGTTGAGATCTGGACGGACCACAAAAACCTGGAATATTTCCGGAAGGCCCAGAAGCTCAACCGTCGCTAAGCTCGGTGGTCTCTCTACCTCTCCCGTTTCGACTTCTCGCTGCACCACCAACCGGGTCGCCTCATGGGTCGCCCCGACGCGCTTTCTCGGAGACCTGACCATGGAGTGCAGGACGATAACTAGGACGTTACCCTGCTTCGACCCGAGCTGTTCCACGTTCGGGCCACCGAGGCCCTGGTTATTGCTGGCCCTGAGGCTCCCCTCCTGCGCGACATTCGTGATGCGCTTGCTGGAGACCCCGACCTTGAAGAGCCCATTGCCCTGACTGCGAAGGAACTCCTCAAGGCCCGAGGTGTGCGGTCTGCCCGGTCTTCGGAATGGCGTATTGAAGGTGGACTCCTTTACTTCCGGGGGAAGATTGTCGTCCCCCGAGACAAGGACCTCCGCCGACGCATCCTGGAGCAGCACCATGACACGCGCGTTGCAGGCCATGCCAATGTTAGGGGAAATTGTGATCGTGATAACGGTACTCCGTTAGATTCCCATTCTGCTGTCCTAGGAACAATTGGAATCCAATCTGGTTGTACACCTTCCCAACCCTGAGTTGGTGGTCCTAAATTACAGGATTAGAATATCTAAATAGCCGTAATTCATATACATACCTGTGTATTCAGGACACTGTACAAATACTACAGCTGGCAAATCTTTTTTTGGATTGCTGCCTGGCAGATACCAGATTTTTTTAACAATGCCTTGAGTTCCATTAACCAGTCCTTTGGATGTCCACAGATTTGGAGTAATCATGATGTGAGCCCCCTCAGCGAGATAAATTTCAGCCTCCAATCCCTCAGCATCTTCAGCAGATGCCTTTCTAGATTTTGCTCCATTGATACGGTGGTGTTTGGCTCTACAGCATACAACTGGCTTATTGAGGGCAGCCAGTTGAGTTTTGTTCACCATATCAACTGCTTCCTTGGTTGGAAGTAAATGCAATACTTCTCGAAATTCATCTTGCTCTGCAGGAGACAGATTGTGCCAAAAGCGAGTGGAGTACATTGTATGATCTGCCGCAGTTGTTTCATAAGTCCGCAGCCGCATGAGTGCATCTCTGAATGCAACTTGCTCTGGTGTATCTCCTTGCTGGCGGAAGATTTCAGTCAAAGTCTGGTTGAAACTCTCAAAAGCCTTGCGACCTCACTGTGCAAAGTATTCATCATGAAATTCATGCAGATTGTTTTGTTCATTGCTTCGTTCGGTTCGGGATGGAGACAGACACATAGGTGTGGGTGTGGGAGCACGCCGCGGTGACATACTTGAGCCGCTGGCGCCCAGGGCGTGGGGCGATGGGGTGCGCGAGGATGAGAACCCATTGCCCCACTCTGTGACTGCCTCCTCGAATTGCGCAGATCTTGAATCAGAATTGGTTATAAACGAGAAAATAAAGGGAGGGTGGGTGGGAGAAGCAGAGCGATGTGAAGTCGGAACATTCGTGAGCGCGGAAAGCTGGCACTGGACGAAGGAGATGATGGTGGTCGAGGAAAGAGAAAGGTCCGGATCTGATCGGCCCCTCTCTGCCGCTGTCACAAAACGGCACACCGTCTTCCCAGGCTCAGACAGTGTTTGCATTTTGTTCATTGCTTCGTTCGGTTCGGGATGGAGACAGACACATAGGTGTGGGTGTGGGAGCACGCCGCGGTGACATACTTGAGCCGCTGGCGCCCAGGGCGTGGGGCGATGGGGTGCGCGAGGATGAACCCAAAACAGAGACGCCCAGACGAGGGCAACCCACGCGCCCGCGGCTAACCCACAAGAAAAGGCGGCTCCCAAATCAAGCGGCAAATTTTAGCAGTCGGGCTAATATTTCGTTCGAGTTTAAATCTGAATTTCTCGTCACTTGTCACGATTCGCCGCGAGAGAGTGCGCGCGTAATAGCTAAGATTTGGTTTGTGAATGTCGCCAAGTCGGTGAGTGTTTAAACTGGATACTGCAGGACAGAATATGACGGTTGAGAATGAGGTGGGGTCAAGAAGCCATTGAGTTGTGCAAGGGAGAGAAAAGTTCGAGAGGAGAGCGTTCGCGGACGTCAAGAAATCAATTGTGATAACGGATTGAATGGGTTATTCGAATGAGGTCGCGTGACCGAGACTTCGGGTTTGAAAGTTCATCATGATGTTCCCCTGAATCTAGAATATCGTTGACGCTCGAATGGTACAACACTGAAGATCGCCGAATTGATGCAGAAACAAGGTCCAGAGAGGTGATTGTGATGGGATGTGGCGTTTGCAGTTCGAGTTCCCAATCGACCGGGGCCAGGCAATGGAGAAAACGGTGTTTGAAGGAGACGGATAAAGTAATCGATTTGGGGAGATCATGAACGGTGTTGAGCACCGATTTGTAATTTGTGTTTCGGTTGAAGCAGGAATTCTATGGCAAATACCAGCAAGATAGATCGAGGGAGAGAGCATGAATGGTGTTGAGCACCGATTCGTAATTTGTGTTTCGGTTGAAGCAGGAATTCTACGGTAAATACCAGCAAGATAGATCGGGGCAATGGATGTGGTTGCAAGCACAGGATTATTGCGCCTAAGCCACATGCTAAAGTTTGCAGTCTCGGAAGGAAATGGTGTTGTGCGGGCTGTATCAAAGCATACGATGGCCAGTGCGGTGCAAACTGGTGAATCTGCGCTGTATCTGATTGTGAGACAAACGATAGAATTGGAGGACAAGATTCCGAATGCAATCATATTGCATAACGTCGTCAGTTTGCCGTGACTGGCCATGGGAGGGCAGCATGTGTCAGAAGTTACATCGAGGTAATCTCAGGTTGGGGAATCATTGCTCGAAGTTGAACAGCAAATTTAGCAGCGAGGAGTAAATACTTTCGATACGGTTCTGACTTGACACCCGATTGGTCTTGTCAGATGCTTGAAGGCACAGGTAATTGATATCTGATGGAGGGAATGGGGATCGGAGGGGGAGCAGCCTGAGCGTTTGAAGTCAGCGTGTTGCGTCTGACAAGAATGATTCGACATCAAGGGAATTAAAAATTCCGCGTTGCAAGCATGCACAGTGAGGATAATCGGAGCCTCCAAATGTAGAAGAAACGAGGTCTGATTTTGCAGATTGGATGCGACTGTACGTTCGGTATGCATGAGTAGAGTGTTGGTATCACGGTATGGGGCGCCCAAGACAAAGGATTACATCCGTGAATTCAGGGCCGATGTCGTGAAGCACAGAACTCGATCACGAAGAGGTACGTAACACAGGATTCCAATTTTGATGGCAGCCGGTCTTGGGGAATACGATGCGGACGAGAGTATGGAGTATTTCGAACTGGTGTGTTAGTGCGAAGGACTGTCGACGATGTGTGACGATGTAGACGCTCGTGATGGGCTGAATATATTGAACGTGTAACGAAAATTGGGTAGCTTTTGGGAGTGTCCGATCATCGTAAATTTGGTCATTACACGAAGACAGGCCAAGCACGGGAATTTGAGGTTTCATAGGGTTCGGACGTGTGAAAGGTCATAGCTATCCCGAGACGCAGAGTGAGTCGAGGGAAAGATGCAGGGAGTACGGAGAGTAGGATGACTCTGCAATTTGTAGACACGGCGGGTAAGCATTACAGATCTATAGAGAATAGCATTTGTTGTGAAATCGGCGATTCTCGTGTGAGTTTCTTTATACCGCTTCGCCTGGAGTTTGGATAAGTTATAACCTGGAGTAATTTCGGCGACCAGATCAACGGCGAATGGCGAAGGATCAATATTGTGCTCTATCAAGATTGAATGGGAAACAGTATTGTGCAGTGGAATATTGCGCAGCGCAGACCATAGAAAGCGAAATTGTGACGGCATGCTTTCAAGGACACCTGGGTGACCCGTCGACGGGTATGGTTTGAAAATTCGAAGGTTGATCCAAGTAACTTGAGCATTCGTTTGTCACGGACAGGGATTGTTGCGCCTTAAGTGACAACGGTCAGTTGCAGCGGAATCCTGGACCAAGTGCCATGTGATGTCAATAGTTATCCGCCCTAGCTATTTAACCGGAGAGGCGGAGCGAGTCTAGGTGAAGTGATGGTTGATGTGCAGAGTGATCTTTGAGAAGATCGAGTCGTGAGGCATCAGTTGCTATGAGATATAAGGTGGACTTGACGGTGGGGCAAAGAAAGCGTTGAAAAGTGGTCGCTGGCCCTCAGAATGATTGTTGGGTGAGAGGTTGAACCATGAAATTTAGAGAAAGGTAGTATTGAGGGGTTGAGGAAGGGATCAGCGTACAATGGGGATAGGTGAACGATACATTGAAGGAAAGTCGGTAAAACATAGCCTTGAGGGCGACGTGCGATAAGAATCTTGAGCCTGGGGCCGGAGACATCAAAAAATTGCAGAGAAGTCGTCGGTTTGGAACACGAAAGTGGATATAAAACCGCGAAAGCGCAAACTCGAACAAATGATCTGTGCTCTAAAGTGACTTCATTAACGTGAATAGCGAGAGCGTGGGCGTGAACGTCGGGATGTCGCCTGAAATTTGAACTTGAACTGCGAACGTGAGAGGCGTGAACGCCGCTTGATATCGAACTTGAACTGTGAACGTGAAAGGCGTGAACGCTGCTTGAGCTTTTGACTTGAACTGTGAAGGTGACAAGGCGCGAATGCCGCTTGAGCTTGAATTGACTTCCACTGTGAACGTGACAAGGCGCGAACGCCGCTTGAGCTATAAATTGAACTGTGAACGTGCAAAGGCGCGAATGCCGCTTGAGCTTTAAACTTGAACTGTAAAAAATTTGAACAGGGTTTGAATCTAGACTTGAATCATCAACGTGAAAGACGCGAACACGACTTTAGCTTTAAGATTGAATCTTGAACGTGAAGAGGCGAAAGGCGCTCAGATGTTGACGTGGAATATACAGGGTGCGAGTGCCGCTTGAGCTTGAATCGTAACCGTGAACTGAAGGAGCGGATGCCGCATAAGTATGAAATTTGAGTGTAAATCGACAACTCGAAAGAAACGAGCCAGATGAGCTCATCGGGGGTGCTGATATCGTGAGTGCAAATTCGGTGGAAACGAGTGAACGGTATTGGTAATAGATCGGGTGATAAGGAATATTACTAGCTTGAAAGGTCCAAGGAAGAATGAAAGTTGACGCAGAGAGACCAGTTATGAGACAGGGGTCAGGGGTTGCCAGTTGCCAGCCTCGACACAGAATGAGAGAGTTTTGGGGAGGACGGATGGGGGGGTGCAGGTGGTTCGTATGCAAATGATAAGGACTGTCGGAAAGTGATGTCGATTCAGCGGTTTGAAGTGCTGCTGCACTGCATTCGCAAATGGATAAGTCGGACAGGGTACGGTATCACGGCAGGGTCAAGAGGATTAGGCTTGAAGCAGGATGTTGAGTGTCTAGAGAAGCAGAAGAAGCAGAGCGATGTGAAGTCGGAACATTCGTGAGCGCGGAAAGCTGGCACTGGACGAAGGAGATGATGGTGGTCGAGGAAAGAGAAAGGTCCGGATCTGATCGGCCCCTCTCTGCCGCTGTCACAAAACGGCACACCGTCTTCCCAGGCTCAGACAGTGTTTGCATTATGAAATTCAGGTTTCATGATGTTTTGTCATGAACAACGTTATGAATTTCAAGATGGCTTTCATGGTGCTCAGAAACTTGCTTTTGTGACAATATGGATTCATGACAAAACATCATGAATTTTCGTCATGAAACAACTACTCAATTTTTTTTTGCTAAGTCCACCAGATGATGAGTGCATAGTGTGCTCATCCCAGTGTTACACCAATACATGGTGCTAGTAGGTCTGTCAACTACAGCCTATTGAAAATCCGTTGGTTAACAAGTCAATAGCTCAGTCAACAACTTGAGAACAGATACACTAGCGACATGTATGGACTGTAATCCCATGTCCCTCAAAATCTTCATTAGTCTAAGAGTAATCATCCGTGTTGCGCTGCGCCACCGCAGTGCGGCGGTCCGGGGTTCGACTCCGGTTGCCGGTAGCCCGATTTATTTGCCCCGCCCTGGCCTCCTTTTCATCATGTTTTGCCCTGAATTTATTAATGAAACATCATGAAAAATCATCATGAACAGCCCCATAATCATCATGAAAACACAACTCCGAGTCATGATGTTTTGTTATGAATTTCCGGTAAATCACCATAAATTTCCGGACAAATCGTCAGGAAAGTCATGACAAGAAACATCATGAATTTCATGACCCTTGGTTGGCACAGTGCCTTCTGTTGCAAGTTGTCCCCGTGCTCCTGGGCTTTCCTTGGTAGAGAAGAGGGCACTATCACCAACTGGAGGGAGCTGTAGAAAATCTCCAAAGATAATTGTGGCCATTGCTCCAAGTGTCTCGTGTGACATTGCTGGATATATCTGGCGAAGACGGCGGTCAAACTTCCCAAATTGAGTTCTGCCTATCATTGACTTTTCGTCCATGACAACAACTCTCGCTGGTTTCCATCTGTTCTGCATTCGCTGAAGAGAAGTTGGAGCTAGAGGAACAAAGTTTGGATCCTTTGCAGAGACTGGGATTGAAACTGCAAAATTTATAGTCCAACCACGGATACCAAAGGCTGCAATTCCTGTTGGTGCTATTCGAATCACTGGATCTTGATTTTCTAGCTCATCCGCATATAGTTCTCTGAGAGCTGAAGTGATTGCCCTAATAATTACGGATTTCCCTGTTCCTGCTGTTCCATCTATATTGATTCGAAGTGGCTTTACGTCTTCGCCAGCTCTCAAAGCCTTGATATACATCATCACCTGCAAGAATACTAATTGCTGCTTGCCCTTCAAAGTTCTATAATCAACTGGAGGTAAAGCCTGAATCTCGTCATTTGGGGACTGTTTAAGCTGTTCTGAAAGCCAAGCTGAAGCAGTTTTGGCAGGTTCAACACCATTAGGAGAGTTTGCAACCCAGTCATAATCAAGGTCCATCTGACGTACTCCCAAACGACTTTCAATATTGACTCTGTTGTCATTAGGTCTCGGGCCAATCTCTTGCATCCACTCTGGCTGGAAATGCTCTAGACGTGGATCCCCTTCGTCTGGAGGCATCGACTCTGAGTCTGAGTCTGGTTCATCATCTGCTTCCAATTCACCAGGAGTTGGTAGAGTGTCATTTGGATGCTGATGCCCAGGCTGATCAACACAGTCTTGTGTATATGCTTCAGTCCAACTGGTGTGATCTTTGAGCAATTCGTTTTCCTGAGTGAATGGATGGTGGAGAATCATTCGTGCATAGCACCACTTCTCATAAGTCTCTTCATCTTCTGGGTTACATGAAAAGCGAGGCCAGATGTTGACAACATATGGAAGTGCGCCTTTTGTTCCTCTCTCAGAGTACGTCTGACCCCGATAGTTCCAGTGCCTCAGAAACTCAAGTAAAGAAGTAGTTTTTAGCTTTTCCAGAGCTGCTGGTTTAGTTGTTGTGCTTTGAAGTCGTGTCCGATATCTGTGAAGTATTCCAGTGCGTCGTGTCGTATTTTTCTCATAATCAATCTCAGCATCCTCTTCCTCGCCAGGAGTCACATTGAGGCTGCGTATTTGGCGAGACGAGTGAACCGTTGGACAACTCAATAGCACATGACAAGTCTCTTGAGCTGAGATGTCTCGTTCCCCAGCAAATAAAGACAACATTTTCTGAAATGCTACCTGTGCTTTATCGGTGTCATCAAGGCGCGAAATTGCTTTGTGAAGCAGGTCTGAGTAGCTTGAAGATTGTGTTTCAGCTTTACTTGCATATTTTGCAACATACGCAATGACCGCATTCTTGTTAAGAACCGGTCTGATATCGATATTGGCCCTCCATCCAAGAAGCATTGCCACATTATGTGAATTCAATAGATCATCATTTCTGCGAGTAAACAACTCAGGATACTCCTGGCCTGGAGCTGGTTTCAAAATAGTTTTGTCACAGAGCTCTTTTGGAAAGTTGAATCTGCACACTTGTTCACCAGTTACTTTGTTTCGCCGCAAGCAATATCCAGGTACACATTTGGTATGGCGCTGAAACCGATTCAATGCTTCTGCCAGCTCTTGCTTTGTGTCTTCTAATGTGGGAAAAAGCCAAGCAGATGGATGCATGTCAGCAGGAGGGCAGGATTTTCCGGGATTCATTGTTGATATTAGTGCATCCCAAAACCGGATGAACTTGTCTATATGTTCTTGCAATTTGAAATTCAGCTCTTCCACTTTAGGAGCATGTCTAAACCAAGCAAAACCATGGATATGGGTGCTACCTCGGGTCTGCCACTCATCACGGAACCAGTAATCCACAATGTCAAATAGAGGTTTCAAGAAGTATTCAAAGAATATCCGCCAACGTATGTGAAAATAGTATGCAGCAATAGCTAGTTGTATATATATCAGTATGCAACCAAAGTCAAGAATCTGCTAATTTTGCTGACCTGGATTCTTATTCAAGTCAGCCCATCGGATACGATACCCCTCAGGACCGTTTGGTGCCTCTTCAGCTTGGTGTCCTGGCATGTGTCGATGCAGATCAGGCCATTGAATATCAGCTGCTGAAGCAGTGAAGAAAACACTGGGGCAATCTAGATCTCGAATCTGACAGTTCAGATCACGTCGCTTATTTGTCCAGAATGGCCGAGACCCTTCAATAGGTGCAGCTGCTCTTGAAACACGTTGAGCCAACCCGGCGACATTGTTTGTATCAATCATTTCTCTGATCTCTTCGACATTCAAGGCACCATCATCTGCATGGCTTTTTGCATACCAACGAGAGGCCTCCTTGCATCTGCGTCTGAAAATTGTGTTCAAAGCCCAGTAACGAAAGCGTGGATGCTGTGCAAAACGTCCATCTTTGTAACGCATCAAATGTGCTGCCCAGTCCTCCATAGATACTTTCTGATTTCTCAATTCACTGAAGTCAGCTTGTCCTGTGGGGAATAGAGTAGGAAATGCATCTATAGCAATTTTGTGGTTTTCGCTCTGAAAGGGGTGTCCCACGCACACCTGGCATAGTCAAAATCTGTTCTCGTGCTGGCGGGACTTGAGGATCTAACTCTGGTGGAAGATTTGCTGCTGCTGCCTGTCTTTGAAGTTGTTCAAACTCAGTCTCTGGGGGTTGTATATTTGGTGCGAAACCTGCTGAGAATGTTTGCTCTGGAGGATCTTCATTCCCAAACTGTGGAGGACCTTCTTCTAAGCCTCCATGCATTTCGCATTTCATCTACTGAAATATTTTGTATGCGGCTTTGAGCGTTTTCATTCTGACCAAAAGCATTAACTCTGTTCCAGTCAATAGTCACCCGTCGAGATCTGAAAGTTGGATGAACTTCTTCCAAGTATCTCAGCCATGATGACAGTGCTGCTCGTCTAACTCGAAAGTCCTCGTTGACTTGCGACCACCTGCTGTTCCAGACCGTCGAAAGATTATGATTTCACACTCCTCGGGGAGTAAGGGAACTCGATTGTGGGGACTGGCAAGTGGCTGTGATCAAATGTCTGCCCCTCATCAGTCCCTTCTGCAGCCTCAACCGTCGACATTTTCAATATAACTTGAGTATAGGATCTCTTAGTATTTGTAATCTACAGGGAATGTCCCGGCCACATTTTTTATTTTGGCCCTTGCTGTTCCGCAAATGATTATTTTCTCCGTGCAAAGCCATTTCACAGCCATTTCTGCGTTAATGTTCCGCTCTTCTTGGGGAAAAATTGGGAAATCGGCGCGGGACATTCCCTGAGGATTCGGCTCAGGACTCATTTGCAATTTGTTTCAGATTTTTAGCGTCACTGTAGAGGGCGGGGGGCAGGACCGACTCCGAACAAACAAAGTCCAAACAGACATTTGTTTGGTGTGATTTGCCAGTCCCCATCGATTGTGCAAGACTGCAGAGTCACGTGGAAAATTACAAATGTGTCCACGGTATGCATATTGTCCACCATGGATTTGCCAGACTTGAGTAAGAGCATGAACAGGAGAGATCAAAATCTCCTCCATCTGTGTTACAGTGGTGGCAAATAGAAATTGCCGTGGCTTTTTGGTAAAAATCTCGATGTATACTTCAACGAATGACCTCAAATAAGATGTAGAGATGGGTATGTGATACTTCTGTACCTCTTAGAACACTCAGCAATATATCATGCACTGACAATGCATCAATAATGGATGGTTTCCGTTTTTTGCCATATCCGGAAAAACACAATGTACCCTCAGCAAAAAAGTGTCATAATAGGATAAAAGTACTTGAAAAACAGTGCTAGTTCTCACTTTGATTGACTGGAATTGATCGTCATTTGAGCTCACAACAGCCGCTCGAAGTAGGTCATTTTAGCTATTTTCTCTGCATTTTCAGCTATTTTGTGTGAAAATAGCCAACTCTGAGCGGTTGTTGTGAGCTCAAATGAGGGTCAATTCCATTCAACAAAAGTGGAAACTAGGACTGTTTTTCAAGTACTTTCATCCTATTGTGACACTTTTTTGCTGAGGATACATTGAGTCTTTCCAGATATGGCAATAATAAGAAACTGTCCTGTTATTGATGCATTGTCAGGGCGTAATATATAATTGAGTGTTCTAAGCAGTACAGAGATATCATATATTTATCTCTACATTTTATTTCAGGTCATTCGGTGAAGTATACAGCAAGATTCTGGCCAAAAAGCCACGGCAATTTCTATTTGCCACCACTGTAAGACAGGAAGATCAGGACGCACATCTCCTGGATCCATCATATTGTCAATTGTGTACTTCCGAGGATCTGCACCAGCGCATTTTCGACACCGACCAACAGCATTAACAGCAAGATCAAACCACTTCTCATTGCAAGAACCACAAGTCTCCATAGTGATATCCATCAACCTCTTGCGGACATCATTTAATAGCTCTTTTTCTCTGGGGGTAACAGCAAGATCTGAAAGAGCTGCATCTGTATTGTGGTGTGGTGGAATTGCCTGAGGAGGACGATCCAACTGCTGCTGAAGCTCTTGATTTATAGCATGTGCCGCATGTGCTGCATTCCGGTTGTTTTTGTTCAATCGCCGTGTAAGAAGACAGTGTTTACAGGTCTTCCTCCCTCCCTCAAAGTCAGCAGAAGGTATGTGATGGCTGCCACTTGTGCAATATAGCAGGTCAGGATTCTCAGGATGTGGCTCTCTAGCAACTGGTCTTCTTCGACCTTGAGCATTGGGTCGAGCATTTCCCTGTCTTTGTACTGGCTGTACAGGATTCTGCTGCACCAGAGGTGGATCTGGACCTTGAGGTCGAGGTGTTGGTGACGGAGGTGGACTTTGCATATGCTGGTCTTCATTCTGTCCTGCCAAAGCACCAGCATTCCCAGGGTTCTGTATCTCAGCAATTCGGCCAGCTGTGCGAGGTGTAAGTTGAAGTTGCTGGCCATTCCAGTTAACCTGAACAAAGTTTGGTTGCTGTAAAGGCAATCTCCGGTGTACAGGGCTATCCAGAGTGCGATTGACACGCTCTTGCTCCTGAGCTGCATTTCGTATGCGCTGTGGAGTATTTGGAGGAGTAGACCTATTTAATTTAATTTTGCTTGAGAGAAAGCATTGACTGATTGATCTGGCTCATACATGCAGTAACAGAAGCTAATGTGTTGAGTGCTAATGCTAACCAAGAAAAAATAGAGAGTTTGCGGTGAGCCGCCAGAAGCCACCTGGCGGCTCTAATGGCATGCGGATTGGAGCGGCTACGTCATGTGGCGGCTCGTTCAGCGGCTCGTCGCGCGCGGTCCTTAGCACAATTCTGAGGTTGGGTACCTTGCATACTTGACTATACCTTCAGCCAATGAGAGTTCGTTGTCCTAACGTGCATAGTTGTTTTGAAGTGAACAATTTCCAGCGTCAACCGATCGAATGTGTGATAGCGTCAGATTTTCGGGTCCAATTTTCTTCGTGTGTGTTTGGTATGGTTCAATATATGGATGACTAAGTATTAAGAATAGACTCGCAAAACCAAATTTAAACCAGTCTTACCAGCCGCCAAACGAGCCGCCAGACAGCATAGCCGCTCCAATCCGCATGCCATTAGAGCCGCCAGGTGGCTTCTGGTGGCTCACCGCAAACTCTCTAATAAGCTGCAAGCAGCAAATGGCTAGAAGTGTAAGAAATACCAAAATACATGTCATAGAGGAGGGAAAGGAAAAGAGGGAGCACATCCATTGAGCAACTACACATGCTATATAGGTAGGGCATATCTATCCATCCATCGGCCATGAGGTTGAAGCAAGGTTGAAGCGCGCAGGGCAACCCCGCCATTCCAAGGGTGATGGCAAATCGGTCGCCAGACCGATTAAAGCCGATCGCCACGGCCAGTAAAACCCTCGGCAATCTAAGGCTATTTCCGGCGAAATAAAGCCCTCGAAATGACCGATTTTTCGCGCAGGGCAACCCCGCCATTCCAAGGGTGATGGCAAATCGGTCGCCAGACCGATTAAAGCCGATCGCCACGGCCAGTAAAACCCTCGGCAATCTAAGGCTATTTCCGGCGAAATAAAGCCCTCGAAATGACCGATTTTTCGCGCAGGGCAACCCCGCCATTCCAAGGGTGATGGCAAATCGGTCGCCAGACCGATTAAAGCCGATCGCCACGGCCAGTAAAACCCTCGGCAATCTAAGGCTATTTCCGGCGAAATAAAGCCCTCGAAATGACCGATTTTTCGCGCAGGGCAACCCCGCCATTCCAAGGGTGATGGCAAATCGGTCGCCAGACCGATTAAAGCCGATCGCCACGGCCAGTAAAACCCTCGGCAATCTAAGGCTATTTCCGGCGAAATAAAGCCCTCGAAATGACCGATTTTTCGCGCAGGGCAACCCCGCCATTCCAAGGGTGATGGCAAATCGGTCGCCAGACCGATTAAAGCCGATCGCCACGGCCAGTAAAACCCTCGGCAATCTAAGGCTATTTCCGGCGAAATAAAGCCCTCGAAATGACCGATTTTTCTTCCATATACTAACGGCGTGGGGGTCACCGCGGCGACGTGGTACGTACCGTGGTTACCTTGGCGGAATATATTCTCGATCGCACTTGTCCGGAAGGTTTGTGTACCTCGATCGTGGCATCCGACAACCCACCACTCTTTACTGTCTATCTGCGGCTATTTTACTGAGTTGTACAGGGTCGCGCTGTGTAGCGCGGCCTTTCTTTGTCTTATTGCCCCCTTCAGTATCAATTTTTGCATAAGATACTCGCCGCCCGACAATCAACTTGCTGTTGAATTATTGGAACCAAACAAATCTCACTGTTGTCGACGTTCGCACCAACCGATCAATGCGATCGGGCACTTCGGCGATGTTCAACATTGGACGGCCATTCCTTTCAATCGGTGGTTTTGAAAGTTTACATTGTGAACTCGGTAAACTTGTCTGGAAGCTTTCGATTGGTTATTCTGACTGTTCATAGTGTATACTCTGGGTTCTTTCATTTTTTTGTTCGATCGAATGCAACAGTTCTTACATTCCTTTAGAACACGGTCGTGCCGGCAAAACCTTTCACTTGATAACGTAGTAAGAACCCATTCAGGGAAGCCTATACTGTAGAACCAGCTTGATATATGTCCGAGGTAAGTGTTGAATCGTCTTCAGCCCAGTTCATCATCAAAATGTTGAGAAAAACATTCATTTTGAATGATACTTCATCGCCTTCCTTTTTGGGATGTTTCTTCCAAGTTCACTCAACTTCGGGATGGTAACAACGGTGACGGCCAATGTGACGGAAGCGAGGAGAAGTCGAGTTGCGGCACAAGGGGATCAAGAGAGAACTGGTGTAAAGACTAAATTGACCAAGAGAAAACTATCTACGACAGAAGCTAACTACTTATACAGGGAAATCGAGGCTGTGTGGGGGGAGCCATGGGGACGACATACGGGCAGATCTCGCGAACGCCGATCCGTCACATCCAAGAACCATGGTACGTATTGTGTCTGGCTATCATATCTGACGACTGAAGCCCTTGAACGTGCTATATACGTGTCATGGCAATTCGGTGCTTGTGTTTCCGCCACCTTCCATTTTGGGGTGATCCAAGCAAGTTCATTCAATCACAGTTCAATATCACGGAAATCGAACGGGGTTTGTGGTACAAGTAACCTATCTATGTCCCCCTCTGCGCATCCCTGCCGCTACGGGGCGTTTTGCAGTACAATCCTGTGACTAGGTCACCCAAGACAGGAAGTGAGACCCTCAAGTGACACAGGGTGTTTTTCTTGTGTTTATTCCCCTCTCTTACGTTCTTATCCCTCCATGGCTTTGAATTCAGGTCCCTCTGAGCGACCATACACCAATGATGATCTGTGTGTAATTCCTGATTTTCATTTTTTTCAGTTACTATTGCTCACATTGGTTCAAGGAACATCGCCAAACTGCCGCTGTCCAAGCACATTGAACGCCAGATCTCAAATTGGCCGAAGGATTTTAAGAAATACTCATATTCGAAAGTCACAGTTGATGAGATGGGAACTGTTCTCCTCGATTCTCGAAACGGAGTACAGTCGCAAACCCCGAAGCGAAACGGCACTAGTAAGCGAAACACTCGCCGAATACAGGGTTAACGCTTTCCCCCGGGGCCAAATCTTTGCATGCAGGCACCCCACTATCGGAGCACCCAACCACAAAAGAAAGTGGGTCAAAAGTCCTCTCGCCGCCGGCAATGGCCTTGTTTGTTTCGGCTTTGTTTACGCCGGCCAGTGTTGGAATTTAAGGGGTTAATAAAGGTAAAATTTGAAGCTCCGGCCTTAAGCTTAACTAGGGCTTAATATTAAGGGCAAATTAAGGGTCAAGTTAAGGGCTGTTTATTGTTTTTCTGCGCGAGCCAGGACCACCTCCAGGTGAACAAAATGCAAGACTTTCCCTCTCAAATACCTTGTGACTTCCCAGGGCAGATGCACCAATGCAAAATATTATTTTTTGCTCTGCAAACTGGTCGATTTGCGCAAGAATGGCTCAATTTGTTGTGTTTTGAAGTGTTTCGCTATCACGTTATTTGGCGATATTTGACTCGCCCCATACATTGCCCTCGTTCTCAATGAAAACATAGTCGATTCACTCGATCCTTGATTGTAAGTGGTAGCCAGGAGAGTAAACTATAAGTCTACAACAAACGCCACCCATTTCCGCTTCCTAGTTCACCCACAATCAAGCGCAAAAGCTAAACGTTTCGCTTCGGGGTTTGCGACTGTACTCGGTATTGACAAAAGTAACCGTGAATCGGTCCGAATATTGCAGTATGTACTCGGCATTACCAAAAGTAACCGAAATTAGAAATGCCTCGCTTGCGACCAGCTAATACAGTTAGCAGTTGGTTCAACTGGTGGGAGAGAGGGGGGATGGTCATATGCTATTGCACATAACACGCGCCGAAGTTATTGGGCTATCCCTGTGCTGATTTTCTATGTTTGTTTATTTATGTGTCAAATCAACAATTTCTTGCTCTGTTTTAGTACCCTCATTGAAGGATGATGATAGCCCAGCAAACTCTGAGTTCTTAGGTACAAAGTCATGAGATAGTAAACATATTTTTGAGGTACTCACCCACCTGAAATCCTGGTGAGTGTGTTCTAGAAAAGGCAAACACCGCCAAATTAATGGTATTTTGAAGATTAATTTATTCAGCCACTGTGTGATACCTTACCCCAAGTTTATATCATAAAAGTTGTAACAAACACGCTATAAATGAACCCTTCATCCCTCAAAGTTCCTTGACCATCGTAATTTCTGGGAAAAAACCCCGAATTCGGTTACTTTTGGTAACTGCGAGTAATAGGTTAAAATGCATCGGAATGTTCTCCTGCATGTTTTGAACAGCATAAGACAAAGGCCTGAACCAATCCATCAAGCACAACTGATTTCTCGGTGGATTCAAATTTGCAGCTGTTTTGCACTCCTTGTTGCAATAAATGACTGCATTTGCAATTTGCTTGAAGTTCAAGAACATGCCCTCGGACGGTAGGTTATACTCGAGGATCCATTTCAGTCCCTCACTGCTCGACATCTCTGATTGCATCAATTTCTTGTCAACATTGGACTGGTTCAATTTCAACCATCCCTCTTGCACGGACCCAAATATTGCGTTGCCGTTCGAAGATGCTAAGAGCAAAGAATTTAGCGGGAGGAGGAGGAGCGAGCGCGGCGCGGAGCGCCGCGCGAGCGACGACGACGACCACAGAGGTGATATGCTAGAGAGAGAAGACGGGCGGGGACCCACGACGTTTGGGCGCAACGTTTCGTCTGTAAAGACTCATCAGGTGGCAGTGTTCCCTAACGGTAAGTACATGGTGATTGTTTGTTTCCAGCGTATCATGGGGAAGCTTGCTTCCCCATTCATCGGTATAAGGCTCCGGAATGCAGATGCTGACAAATGTCCGTCCAGGTGCTTTGTAAGCACTGTCCTGGAGTCCTGACTCTCTCGGACTTCGGGAACGGCCGGCGGTCATGCAACTGTCGGTGTCACGTGACCTCGGAACTCGCGCCGAAACAAAATTGAACCTCTCTGCGCGCGAAAAATCGGTCATTTCGAGGGCTTTATTTCGCCGGAAATAGCCTTAGATTGCCGAGGGTTTTACTGGCCGTGGCGATCGGCTTTAATCGGTCTGGCGACCGATTTGCCATCACCCTTGGAATGGCGGGGTTGCCCGCGATGAAAAATCGGTCATTTCGAGGGCTTTATTTCGCCGGAAATAGCCTTAGATTGCCGAGGGTTTTACTGGCCGTGGCGATCGGCTTTAATCGGTCTGGCGACCGATTTGCCATCACCCTTGGAATGGCGGGGTTGCCCGCGATCCGATGAAATTTCAAGTGCGCAAAGTGGAGTAGATAGTGGTCGGAAAGTGGATTGAGACATGCACAGTGGTGTCTTCCCTAGTCGCAGAAATTGTTGTATATGAGGTGAAAAGTAGGCCATCACGATTTTGCTGACAAAGACTTGCCTTATTTAGGGGGGGTGGGTGGTCGTGGGAAGCTATCCGACATCTGTGATCCGCGCACCTCTTGTAATACATCACTTCAGTTGTCAATCCAGCCATGTAACGTCGATGATTTCGGAGCCTGAGAGCGTCGAGTCGGAGAGCATCAGAAAGTGTTGAGTCAAAGAGTAGCTAATGCAAAATCATTAGCCAGCATCCATCGGATGACTCGGAATTGCGCTCACACTCAATACCTGAAGCTTGTTCAACGTTTCATTCGAAATCTGCACTGCACCGACAATCTAGAAGACGGTTAGCTCGAGATATCAAGGCTGTGAATTATCGAGTGGTAGGCTCACCGAGTTCCGCAGTCAAACCGCTCATAGAACTGCGGAAACATATGGCGCGACCATCTGGTTCATCGTTTCTTGGTGCTAGTGCAACACAAGCGACCGCTACAATCGGAGGTTTGGATATTGATCCTATTCCTGTCATTATAGACTCGGGGTCAGACATCACAATGATCTCACGGAAAACTCTGCAAAATTTAACAAACCCACCGAAGATAAAATCCGGTCATCAGATTAATCTGATTCAAGTAGCTGGAAAGTCTTCTATCTCGGGATTTGTTAGCCTGGATTTGTTCTTCCACACGGAGGATGGACCAGTGAAAATAACTGTAAAAGCTTACGTTGTAGAGGGAATGTCGACTCCGTTCATTCTGGGAAATGATTTTGCTGATCAATATTCGATTTCCATTGTTAGGAATGAAGGAAAGGGCTACCTACGCTTGGGAGACTCCGATAGAACACTTAGAGTCGAGACTTCGACGTCTTCAATGGTTGACGATGAGGGACATGCTTTCAAAGTCAAAACTCACCTCGGAAGCGAAACTCAAGGACCCAAGGGTAAAGTTCATCGCCGAAACCAGAAGCTGAAGCGTAAATCACAGCTTCGGCAAGGTAAGGCAGATGTCTGGTCGACAGATCGCGTTGTTATTCCACCGGAAACCAGCGTTGCTGTTAAAGTGCAAGCTTATTTTCCACCGGGTCAAGATTCTCTGTTTGTGGAAAGAGAGATCAATAACAACGGATGCGGAGATGATATGTATGGATCGGCGAATACTTACCTTGATCTCGAGGGAAAACCCAATCCTTCATATCGCCAACTTCTTGCAAACTAATTGCCGCTGGTCAGACTGTTGGTAAATCCAGAAATCCCAAGAATTGGTTGGATAGAAAGTATTCTAAGGAGCAGCAAACCAGGATCAACGCGCACGCCTCGCTGATGAGGAATCTTGTCGCAGAGAACATGGCAGATGAGAAGAGAGCCGAGGCAATGAAGCTTCGACAGCGGGGATCAAAGTTGATCACCGGACTCCGGACCGATCAACGGAAGCAAATTCCGTGCCGCTGTCAAAACCCTCCTCTTCTACTCTGCCCACTCACTGCCTCGAGTTTCTCGGCATTGAGCTTGACACCGTGAAGATGCAGGCACGTCTTCCTGCAGACAAGCTTGGTCGGCTTCTTTTGCTGCTCGATCAGTGTCTGTCCCGGGGTTCTGCTAGCCACTACGAACTCGAGCAGTTGTGTGGTCACCTCGTTTTTGCTCAGTCCGTGATTCCCGTTGGTCGCTTTTTCACCCGTCGCATCCGAGACTTCCTGCGGAGTCTCGCCTTCCTTCCCCGTCGCCAACGCCGTCGCCTTCCTGCTTCTGCCAAGCTTGACATTGCTTGGTGGAACTCATTCCTGCCAACTTTCAATGGCATTTATGTGATTGGACCTCCTCGTATCAGCTTCGAGGTTTTCACTGATGCCAGTGGCAAGCTTGGTATTGGTGGACATTGGGCAGGTGTTGACCTGTTCTTCACTGAGCCAGTGCCAGCACGCTCCCGTCGTCATCCAATCCATTGGAAGGAGATGCGCGCAGTCCTGCGTGCTGCGGAGATCTGGGGCCACTGCTGGACTGGCTTTGAGGTTGTCTTTCGTATTGATAACGAAGCCATCTCTACCTGCCTACAGTCTGGCTCCATTGATCACCCACCAACTCAGGCTTTGTTTCGTGCATTTGCTCTCCTTGCGGTGCATCACGATTTCACCTTCCGCCCACTGTGGATCCCCACCCATGAAAACGCAGTCGCTGACGCCCTCTCTCGCTTCAAGTGGCTCAGTCTTGCTGAGTTGCGTCCTCTGTGGCCACTCCCAAAGTCTGGTACCCGCCCTGCCACAGTCGCTGTCTCCCCCTCTTCCCTTACTGTTTCACCTTCCTCACACCACCATCTTTGACCTCCCTCTCTCCTTTGATTTTTGCAGCCTCTGGCGCTTCACCCTGTTTTCGCCCGCCTGTGGCTGCTTCATGGTGAGCTGTTGGTTGTGGGCTGCCTTGGCTCTCCCGCCTTCCCGGTGGAGTGTAGCGAGCTCCGTTTTCGGAGTTCAAGCCCAATAAATGATGGCTTGGCTTAGAAATCCTCTCTCTCCGGAAGCTCAGGCCAATCCTCGCTCACCCCTTGGACTGTCGCCTACCTTAGCCGCTTGTGTAATTACTCGGCCGCCGCCGTGTGCGCGGCTGGCGCATCAAGTTAAATCCATTACTCTGCTACGCAAATCAACTCCTCAACAGCATTCGACATTCCGACGGTATGTATTATTCAGATAAGAATTCTGCCCTTTGCTATCTGGTTCTCTGCTTTCTTTATCTTCCCACAAGTCTTCCCAACACGCTTAAAGCAGGCCCCGGGAAGCTCCACCAAAGGGTTGTCCCGAAAATTGGGTTTTTGAGGCTCAAATTTGACCAAATCCTTGTCCCCAAATTGGGTTTTTGAGGGCTCGGAAGCTCGAGATCGGGCAGAATTTCCGGTTTCTACTCAGCTCACATATTTTTGCAGGGTAGTGCACTAGATTCGGCCATTGTCTTCCTGTTCCGGGGGCGCGGGAGAAAAAATCGCATTTTTTGACCGTTTTGCGTGACATTTTTTTGGCGTAGTCACGACCGTGACGCGTCACAACCCTTGTCCGATATTGGGTTTTTGAGGCCAAAATCCGAAAATTTTGGGGACAACCCTTTGGTGGAGCTTCCCGGGGCCTCTTAGAGCTGACTACAAATTCATGTTCCCCATCCAGAAAGCTCATTTGTAGGCATTGCGAGCAGCGCATTTTAGTCAGTGAGATGGGGGGGTCGGAATTTAGATTAGATTCCCCACGCCCTAGGCTTAGAAGAAACAAAGAAATTTAAAGTTTGAATTTCTGCATTTATACACACATCGGACCTGGAGGATAATTTCAATTATTCCACAATTGAATTCATTAGAGTAACTTGCTTGTACCTCATGTCAAATCGTACGCCAATTTGTACGATTCCAAAAGTGAGCTGGTCTCAGGTTCCACAATTTTGTCACAATTCAATTCATTATTGTGTACGATTTTGTGTTGGGAAACGTATACAGGGCTAATTTTGAGATATAGAGAGGTTGCGGTGAGCCATTGGTGGCTCATTGTGCTGCCTGGAGCGGGATCGTTGCTGGTGCTTCTGGATTATGTCGGAAAAATCCTGGATTGCTTATAGGGGCGTGGAAGTAGTTAGAAGGTGTTCGAAGACCCCAAGCCTCGGGGTCTCTTATAATGTACAGTCAAAACCTCATGATGGTCTCTAAGACACTCGGGTGACCTCTAAGCCACTCTAATCCATTACACGATTGGAGCCTTCCAGCACCTTAGAATCCGCTGAAATCGACCAGAATCCCCCGGCATACTCAATAGCCATCCTGTATCTATACCAGTACTACATCACACGTAGGGAGACATAGACGAAACAATTTTATTTCAAAATTGGAGAATAATGACACAATACTACTTCCCGCTAGCCGTTGACGACCACGGCGGGGGAGGGGAACTACGAGAGTATGCGGCAAGTGGTCAAGGAGAAAATCCGGCTCGAAACGAGCTCGTCTGGACGACCCCGCTTGAAATGACTACGCTTGCGGCGCCGGTTGACGCTGAGAATGGTCAAGAATCTAAGATGAGCGCAGTGAAAGCGAAAACATACCGATCGTCGTCGTCGTAATTGTGATCAACCGGGAAGAGGCTGCGTAGTCATACTTAATCGACGCACCTTTCATCACATTCTCGCTCATTTTCCCATACGAATTGCTCCTAGCTCACGACAGTGGTCAGTGCCAGTGTGAAGTCAATCCATGCTGTTGACGTACCGCCGTTCCTAAATCCAGCCCAGGCCTCGCATCCAGCATGCCCGAAATCCTCCTCGGTGCCTAGCCAATGCAGTTGTTGTCGTTGTCGTCGCCACTGAACGCGACGTCAGTCGCAGCCAAGTCGCAGTATTCAAGAATCGGTAGGGGTGTTTGGCAGGAGAGGGGAGGGGGGGCAACGGCGGCGGCGGCGGCGACGGCGACGGGGACAGTGAGGGCGACGGCGATGACAAGATGCATTGCTGAGGTGGTGGTGGTGGGAGGAGACAAGAGACGAGGGAGGCGGCCTCATCGTGTGTGCTGCGGATGTGGAGCACTGTCGTCATTGCTCGGCATCTCGGCATACTGACTTAGATTTTTTCACGGTTTTCTGCCCAGCACGGCGGGGCAATTTTATGTCACAATCCATGAATTTACACGGATGCGAGCATGTACTGATGTTTTCACAGTGTTATTGACTCGTTTAAAATTGCCCTGACACCTCTAATCCCCTTAAGACACTGCTTGGCTCATAAGGGCTTCGAACCAGCTTAGGGTGGATTATAACCCACCCCGCCAGCAGTTCTAAGCCATCCTAAGGCTTAGTAAGGTCCTAATCAGTTGGAAGCCCTTCGAAGCAATCCGCCATTTTTCCGACAATTAGTTAGGCTGTATCCTACTAAGACCTACCAGCCGACCCAGTCACGAGAGGAGAAAGCAAGATCCTGATCCCCCTCCGACTCTCTGGCGGATACTCGCATTCCAAGAGCCGGCGCAGACATTAGAGGCGCTCAATTCTTAGCTCGTCAGCTCGTCTCGTACAGAAAATAATTAATTTGCTGATGGATTGATCAAAATATGACGAGGAGTGGAGCGAGAGGCGGAGTGGGATCACCGTCTCATCAGCTCATCAGGGAATTAATTATTTTCTGGATGAGACGAGCTGACGAGCTGAGAATTGAGCGCCCCTATTGGCTTGTAATAAAAACAGAAATAAAAATCAGTATTCGGTCATTACCAGAGAGCCAATTTAAATGTGGAAAGAACAAGAGTGAGACAGAAGCATAGAGAATAAACGATTCAACGCAGGGGCAGTCAGAGTGGGGGATTCGGATTCTGACTTGGATCCCTGAACTTGGCGTCCCAATACATAGCCGATATAGAAAGCGGAAACGATGATCAGAATTAAAGTTGGAGATAAGAATCCAAATCCTTTGAGAATCGTCGAATCTCCTCCAGAGGAGATTATGCGATTGTGGATTGGGATAAATATCCGTCCCAGAATCGTGGCAGAAGCGCTTACTGTGACTGGAATGATTGGAAGTGGGGAAGCACTGTTGGAGATTGAAGGTGCAGCCACCGGAAACATCCAGAACTTTCCGAAAGCTTTGTTACTCAGCTTACTTGTTCACTGTAGAATATTCTAGATACTATTGTAGATAGTATATAAGCCCAATGTAAATTCAAGTTAGAGCATCCTCTCACAAGCAGTGCGATCGCAAACACAAATTATCCGGCATCTCTGATTCTTACCTGATCCGCCGTTTCACAACAAGCACCCTTCAAATGGCGTGGGAAACGGGGGGAGGAAAAAGAAGCAGCAACAACTTAGTGAGTGTATACACTCGGAGGAATGCACGTGGGAGTCATCACTGTGACTCATCGCGTCTTTTTCCTCGACCACCACCACCGGGCGCGTTCCTTCGCCCGTGCTCTCATTTTTTAGTTCTTTTCTCTTCCCCAATGGCCAACGACGACCCCTCGCCCTTCAGTGAGGCTCAGCTGGCCGCACTTACGGCCATTGTGACCCGGGCCATTGCCGACAACTCCGCCAACCCTTCGGGCGGCTCCGCCGCGTCATCCTCGTCGAATGCAGCGAACGGCAGCGGAAATGTTACGGTCCCCACTACCAATGCCGCCGGTGAGCTTGACAATAACCTGTTTGCGCAAAAGCCATACGAGCCACCAGATGGCTTTGGGCGTGTGCGCAGCATATGGCTCCTAATTCTTGGACGTTCAAGCATCATACCTATATTGTATGCAACATATCCGCACAGTGTGTAGTAGCTGTCATGGGCTTCCCCAAATCACCAGAATTCACGATTAATCTATGGCATCAACAACAGTTTCTCTGCTTGAGTGGTCTCTCCCTTACTGTCTGGGTATTGCCCGTCATGAAGGTCCGCAGTTCATCACCGGGCTTTATCTAGATAAGCACAGATGGTTTTGATGTAGTTGTAAACAGAATGCCCAAGATCAGCAGCCATTGGAGCCATCGGCTGCGCACACGCCAAAAGCCACCAGATGGCTCGTATGGCTTTTGCGCAACCTCTCTAATTTCGCTTCCGCCTCCTTTCGGTCCCCCACGATGTGGTACCGCCGCGTCAAGCTGGCGCACATCGACGCCATTGTGAATGGCACCTTCGAAGCCGACGACCTCCCCAAGCTCTCCTCCATCGCCGCCGCTGCCCCCGCTGCCCCCGTGCCCATCCTCTTCCACCCGACTTCTGGTGTTGCCGCCCCGGAACAACCAGAGGAACCCCTCGATGCGGGTCTTCCCCGTGCATGGGTCAAGGCATTCCCCTCCTTGCCCCCGCTCCTTGACGCCTGGTCGACTTACACCGGCATCCGCTCCCTCATTGACACCACCAATGGTGGTGTTGCTGCCGCCCTTTCCATCTACACCAGCCAGCTCATGGATTTCACCACACAGTACGAGTGGTCCGCAGTCTTGCGTTACCACTACGAATTTATTCGTGTGCGCATGGCGGAGAATTTTCTCCCCACGCGCTGGGTGACGCCCGATCAGGGCCTCGTCTCCACCAGGTTGGTTCGCTACCCACTGCCCCCGCCCTTCTCCTCCAAGCGCAAACGCGACCTTCGCTGAGCGCCTTTCCGAGCCCAGCGCCCCTGCATCCCGTCCGAAGGTTGATGAGACTTGCTACAAGTTTCAGGATCCCGCTGGTTGTCGCATGGGCGACAAGTGCTCTCGCCGCCACGTCTGCATTGCGTGTCAGGGCGCCCACCCCGCACATGCTTGCCCTCAGAAGCGGAAGTAGGATGTTTGGGGCACGCCGACCGAGTCCGGCCGCTGCCCCACTCCGACCAACCCTTCGGTTCTTCTTCGTCCACTGGCTCCTTGCACCCCACCCTCTCTATCACCCCTTCTGCATACTGCTCATCTCTCTGCCCATCTAATGCCTCCTCCCCCTTCCCGTCCTAATACACACATCACATTCCCAGTTGCCCCTACCTCCGGTCCGCATGCTACTAGCTCCCTTAATCCCGCTATGCTATCTTTCTTACTTCAGGATTATCCTGATCCCTCCTTCGTACAACACCTACATAATATCTGTACCTATGGTGCGTCAATTGGATACACCGGCCCCCGAGTGGGCCGTGCCTTCTCACGGAATCTGCCTGCCACACCGTCCGAGCACGCTGTAACCGCTGCAGATATTCTGGCAAACTTTTCTCTGGGTGAGCTTCGCCGTGTCGACTCCCTCCCCATTCATGAGCAGCGCCGGGTCGTTTACTCACCTGTGGGCACTGTCCCCAAAGCAGACGGCGGGTGGCGCACTGTCCACCACCTCTCTTATCCTCGAGGCTCGTCTATCAACGATAGCATCTCCTCTGACGCAGTAACACTCTCCTACACCTCGCTTGACACCTTCTTTGACCGCCTCCGCCGACTTGGTCCTGGCGCTCTCCTCTGGAAGATCGACCTGCGGCGTGCATTTCGCCACATCGTAGTATGCCCAGACGACTCTCTGCTGTATGGCTTCTACTTCGACGGTGTCGGTTACATTGACGTTCGCCTACCATTTGGATCGCGCTCATCACCCTTCACTTTCAACTTGTTTGCGGAGGCCCTGCACTGGATCTCGGAGCGTATGGGTGCACCCCTTGACCACTTCCTCGACGACTTCTTTGGTGCTCGCGCAGCAGGCGAGTATGACCTTGCAGAGCACGACCGTGCAATCTTCCGCGCAATCTGTGACGCGACTGGTTTCTCTGCCCATCCAGTTGGGAAGGCAGGGAAGGACATTCCTCCATCTACCCGCGGTGTGATCCTGGGGATTGAGATCGACACTGTTGCCTTCACAGTGGCTCTCCCTGCCGAGAAGCTGCAGCGCACCATGGCTACTCTCAAGTCCCTTCTATCCGGGGTGTCGGCTACCCTCTTGGACCTCCAGTCCATTGCAGGCCTTCTGCAGTTTGCAACAAAGGTCCTGCCTGCGGGGCGCGCTTTCATCCGTCGTGTGTACGATGCGCTGTCCCTTTTCCCATCCTTTGGCCGGCGTCGCATCCCGAGAGGTGCACGCCGTGATTTGGAATGGTGGGCTCGTCTTCTTCCGACTTGGAACGGTATCCAGTCCCTACATCCTCACCGCCCGGGCGTGGTTATCTTTACTGACGCCAGTGGGTCTTCCTCGAAAGGAATTGGCGGTCATCTTGGGCCCCGGGAGGCACCTATCGATTTTTTTGCGATGCGAGTACCCAGGCGGCACCGGGGAAAGTCTATCCTTTTCAAGGAGCTGTGGGCCGTGCTCCACGCTCTTCGTATTTGGGCATCTCCAGCCTGGGCCGGGTCCCGGGTCTTACTTCGGGTTGACAACACCGGCGGCGTAGCTGGTTTGAATGGAGGTTCTATTCGGGAGGTGCCTGCACAGGCCCTTTTGAGGGAGATCTTCCTTCTTGCGCTATCTTTCGGCTTTTCCATCTCCTGCGTGTGGGTTTCCTCTGAACAGAACTACCTTGCTGACGCACTCTCTCGTTTTGACATGCCACGTCTTCGCCCATTGTTACCTCAATTCTTCGCCTCACAGCACACTCCCTTCCCCCACCTCCCGCCGGATGGCCTGAACGGGTCGATCAACCACCGCTCGTCGCCTACTTCCTCTGGCACGGCCTCGCTGCCTCCACCCGCGGCGTCAACCAGACGGTTTGCAACTCCTTCGAGTCCTTCTGCATGCGGAAATACGGTGCTGCCGGTGCCTCTCCATACCCAGCCTCAGAAGCACACCTTCTCGAATGGGCGGCATCCCTCCCCCCGGGCTGCAGCGCGAAAACAATCAAGCGCTACATTGGTGCCCTCAAGTCCTTCCACACTGACCTCGGATACGAATCCCGCCCCTTTGAATCACGCGTTCTGGAGCGTGTGATTCGTGGCATACGCCGGGTGTACGGGGATGCAGAACGTAAGGAGCGACTTCCTATTACGCAGCCCGTCCTCGCCCAGATTATCGCCTCCCTCTCCAACCCTATCTCCCTTCCGCGGGGTGTTTCTCGTGAGCTAGCCGAGACTCTCCGAGTTGCCTACGCCCTGGCCTTCGCAGGCTTTCTTCGCTGCGGCGAGATCACCTACGACTCTTTCGATGGTGCTTTCAACCTCAAGCGCCGTGACATCATCATTCAGAACGACGAGTATCTTACCGTTGACCTCCCGGCCTCCAAAACCGACCCCTTCCGCGCTGGGGTGCGCATCACTATTGCAAAAACTGGCTTGCCCACCTGTGCCTACACCCTCCTCCGCGCCCACCTTAATAAGCCGGGCAAGCCCGACGACCCGCTGTTTGTGGGCCGGCGTACTCGCGATGGTACAGGCTATGGAGCTTTCTCGCGGAAGCTTTTCATCGACTGTTTGAAGTCCTGTCTCACTCATGTCGGGATTTCATCGTCAGGATATTCGGGCCATAGCTTCCGCCGTGGCGCTGCCACTTGGGCTCGACTCATCGGTCTCTCCGACCTTGACATTCAGCGCCTGGGCCGTTGGACTTCTGACTGCTTCAAACTATACATTGACACGCCACCTGATGTCATTGTGGCGTTGAGCAAACGCCTTCTCTCTGACCCCCCACTTATTCAACCAACCTCCATGGTTGTTGCCCCGGGATTGGTTTGGCGCGGCGACGATGCTCTCTAGCCGCACCCTTCTTCTTGCTCTCTTGGCCTCAGCTCACCCTCCTCGCTGTCCCGGCAACCCCTCCTCCCTCGGGCTGCCTTGTCTTCCTGGGTTCCGGCCCGAGAGCGCTTGCTGCGAGGGTCACATCACCCCCTCACCGCAATCATAAATATACCACCTGTTTTCCTCCCTCCCTCAGCACGAGCTCGCAGCATTCCTAGTGAGTGTATACACTCGGAGGAATGCACGCGGGAGTCATCACTGTGACTTATTGCGTCTTTTTCCTCGACCACCACCACCGGGCGCGTTCCTTCGCCCGTGCTCTCATTTTTTAGTTCTCCCACCCACCTCCCATATACATTGCATGTACATCGTATTTAGTTTTGTAGTCTGTTTTGTGCAGCTTCGCGCCGACTTTGGGTTCCGGCCCGAGAGCGCTTGCTGCGAGGGTCACATCACCCCCTCACCGCAATCATAAATATACCACCTGTTTTCCTCCCTCCCTCAGCACGAGCTCGCAGCATTCCCTCCCTCCCTTCTCCTTTCTCTCCACAATTGCCTCCATGCAATCTTCTTCACCCGACAAGAAAAACACGCCGAGGGGGTTTTTTTTTCTTTTTTTTTTCTGCTAGCATTTGCTGCTGTGTATCTGTATCTTCTTGCGAATTTGGATGAGAGTGCGAGAGGGGGAAATCGAGGTGAGGAGGAGTGGGAGAATGCGACGAAGCAGCAGACAAAGGAGCACGATGCCCATTTTGCTGGCGGTGAGGATGCTCAGTGCAGGAGTTGGCTCCGCTTTGTCTGATGGGTTGGGATTGGGGGAGTCTCGTCCAGGTATCGCTGGAGAGCTGGTAGAGGGGCAGGTGCTGAGGGTCTGCAACGGGAACAGTGTGATGGGATCCTCCATGCTTATAACAGAGACCCATTTTAGTCATCATCAGAACAAGCACTAGGAAGCATGAAGTTAGGAAAGCTCGAACACACCTCTCCGATGTCGGTGAGGGAGGATGACTGGTGGCCCGTGGGGCGAAGCCAAAGCTGGACAGTGCCACTGGTCCTTGTTGATTGTGGTTGCTGCGGAAGGTCCAGAAAAGAACACCCACTCCCGAAAGTCGCCAACGGACACTGATGCCCAGGTGGAGGTGGGCGGAGGTGGGGGCCGGGTTGGGGAGCCTCCATCTGCGTTGTTGAAGAGGAAAGGGGAAGTGGCTGAAGGCGGGCCACTGCTAAACGTCGACGGAGCTTGGCCGGGAACGATTATAGGCGGCGGCGGCGCAGTCACCGCCGGTCCCAAAGATTCCAACACCGGCGCGCCCCACTGTCCCAGCTTGCACTTCCACTCTGGCGGTGCAAACCTCCTTGTATGCTCCTCAACAACCTCACTGGGCACAGGCTGCCGCGCATTGGGAAAGGTGGAGTAGAAAAGCTCGTCTTGCTCGCGCTGCAAGTCGTGTAAAACCCCTTGGCCTCCCCCTCCCCCTCCCCCACCCCGGGTACGAAATTTTAATGCCGATTCCCCTGTCGGAAAAACCACAAAAGCCTTATAAGGTGTTGCACATTTTCTCGGTGCTAACGTTTCTTTGACTTCACAATATCTACGGCAATTCTATCAACGCATGCTCGAAAACACAGTTACATCTATCGAGGAGGAGCCTTCGCAGAGCCAAGCTGAGGAGGAGCAGAGTGCATCTAGCAAGCAGGATACAGCGGCAGCTTCAGCCAATGCCTCCCAGACAGTGGGTGGCGATGGCGGTAATGAAGGGCAGATAAATGTAGATCTCATGGAAGTGGATGAAGACCCTACAGCTGGGGTGCTGAACAGTACTGGTGCCTTCGACTCCAGCAACTCACCCGACGCAGTGGAAAAGCCAGATGCGAACCACTGCGACGATTTACTCGGTGTGGACCAAGCCAGCCTGGATGAGCACAAAACAGAGAGTTTGCCTGCAGCGGAAGAGTTTGAGTCGGAGGAGGAGACATTCAGGCATCCAAGAGTTCTCAAGGTGCGAAAGATTGGTGAGGTACGAGTTTTAACTTGTGAAACGCTTCCCAGTCGTTGATATCGCTATCGTAGGCAGTCTGGGAATACCTTGTACATGGACATGGTTTCGAGCCAGCTCAATGGCTAGCGTATGAGGAAGTGCAAAGGCTAGTCGTCGGTCTTTCACTGCCCTTCACAAGCTGAATGCTGGTTTTTTGGTTGAATTACAGGATCGACCCCAACATGTTGCGCAGGACAAGCGGACAATCGTTAGATAAACGAAGGAGACAGGCGAGTTTGGCAGTCTTATGTAGTCGTACGGATTAAGTTTGTTAATTGGATTCAACAGGAATCGGATGATTCGGATTTAGACTCGCGTTCAAAGTCAAATAACACGTCAGTTGAAGACTATGGTGTGAAGAAAGGGAAAAGAAAGGTGCCTGCAAGCACACCCTTAACTGCCCTTACATCGGAAGATCTAAGTGACCAGCCGATAGCGGCGTTAGACCGCTTGTTGAACTCCAAAAGCCTTACAGCGGAACTTGACACTCTGAGATCGGAACGTGACATTGTCGCTCCGCTCAAGGGGCGCAAAATCGCGCTTCCTGACGTCCTCCGCCAGCTGGTAGAAAGGAACGAACGGAATAATATTGACAGCAGTTTCTTGTCGTTTGCACCCTTGTCGGATGAGCGTTCCTTCCTCGTCCAAGTATCACGACTCACAAGCGTGGTCGAATCGGTCCCGGAGCTGCTGCGCGTACACGAACAGCTGGGCATTGTTAAACGTATGGTGCAATGGGACATTTGTCGAGCACATCTGCTGCTCTATGAATGGTTTATGGTCACAGGTCCGGGTCTGGCGCAGGACTTGGTGAACGTTCACAACCGTTCTCTCTCCGACCTAGAAGACTGTTTCCCAGGTTCGCACCGCTGGTCAAGCGCGTAGTCGCCTATGCTCAGGAGGTTCAGAAAGGAAAGCAGACAACTCGCAAAAAGCAGAAGACAGCCACCGACGATCAACCTAACACCTCAGCAATTGCTCCGTCTACCTCAGAATTTCAGCAGGTGCCGGCAGACCTCTATGGGCTTATAAAACCAAAGAAGCCAGGTGCTTTCAAGCTTCCAGCAATCAAGAAGGTTGCACAGAAACCGCAGGCACTGTACACTGCCGCAGTAGAGTGCTTGCTGAAGGTACTCTCGAGAGAGCTCGTGCTTGTTCACATGGCCCCACCGGATGATAGCTGGATGACCCCGCAGCGTCGCGCAGCTCGGAAAAAAGTACAAGACAAGAAACCAAAGACCTCTGGATCTGTGGCAGAGGAGCTGGAGAAAGTACGGGCCCGCATCATTTGCCGAGGGGCCGTACTGCAGTGCTTGGCCAAAGTGTGCGAGGGAGAGTCGATTTTTGCATCAGAGGGAATGCATGAGGTTCTCATGTCCCCAACCGGTCTTGTACCCCGCAAATGGCGCGAGGACAGTCGGTTTGCAGCTGCGCTCCAGCGGGACGAAGAGACGACCCTGTCAGCTGTTCCTTTTTCAAAGATGGCAGACCAGAAGACGACCCCGAAGTTTATGATATTATCGTCGCTTTGGCAGTTTGGAGGCCCCTTGCGTCAAAATACCACCTACAGATGGGTCTGATTTTGCCTCTGATGCGCGAAAACAAGAGCTCAGAGTATGGATGTTAATCACAATATGTATAGGTGAGCACTGTAGAAAGAAGTCACAGCCGGTATGACCGCGCCGCGGTTATTTGATTTTTCGCGCGGTTATTCTGACCGCCCAAATTTTGACCGTGGCAGGCCACGGTCATGCCGACTGTGCGCCGCACAGTCATTCTCAACACAGTCAATCTGGCTGTTCCTGTCATATGTTGCTACAAGTCTTGATTCTGTTCCTCTATACACAATATCACACCATAAAGTCTATGTACACAGGCAGGCAAATCCACTAGAAATTTATTCAGTTTGAATCCATGAGCCTGAGTTCCATAAAATCCTAGAAAAATCTTAAAAAGGAAGAGCCTAACCTCAGGGTAAGAGTGTTGCGCTTTAACCTGAGCCCCAAAAAACTTGAGCGTAGCCCAAGTGTCAGATTGATTGATCGATTGATTTGTGATGTTACAATCCCAGCTGCCACTGCTTTGAATTTCCATTCCCATTCCTCGCCGCTCCTCAAGGCGCGCTTCAATAGAGAAGAAGCATGTATATATATATGAATGAGATCAAGTTACAAGGATGCCATGTCACAAAAAGAGAGGAAAGAGAAGAGTTAAAGGTGCTGCAATGGAAACTGCGCGCTCACCACATTGAATGCAGTGGTCGAGGAGAGAGTCAATCAACACAGATCATCCTTGAATGCTTGGAGAAACGAGCTTGGAGAGCGACATTGAAAGTTGATGGCCTTGACATTCTTCCCGCTTGATGAGACGGATCGGCTTGACCAGGATTTGACACGAGCATAGACATAAGACCCAACGACTTGCGAGAAAAACGACTTGTGAGAAGCTTGAGGAGCTTGAATCTTGAATCAACCATCCCAGAGAGCAAGTATTGAAGAACGTCGTGCATTGTCTTGAAGTCTTGGTCACGGAAGGCTTCCAGTCTTGCAGTGAGTCGAGTTGCACGAAACTTCCGATAAAGTGTTCCCTGTCTTGCGGAGATAGGCGTCTTGAGTTGATTACAGAGTTGTTTGAGGTGTCCTCGAACGGCCGCACGCGAAGCTCGAAGCGGGGGTGCACTTGAGCTGGGGGCGAAGGGAGGTGGTGGGTTGGTGGTGGGAGAGGGCAAGGAGCGATGTCGCGTCCTCCCAACAACTTCAATCAACAACATGTGGTTGATATCAGACACGTGCCAGCAACTGGTCTGGACCTGTCCGGACTGTTGTTAGCCGAAATGCCGGTTTGTGCTCAGCTCAAGTGCACGAAATAATTGCTTAGACGCCGAGTTGAAGCAGATCCCAAAGTAAGTGGTTTGGGTTCAGTGCTAATCACTACAAACTGAGCACATATTCCAGGTTAACCGGCGCTTGATAAAACCCTCACTTAGCGTCGCCCATCTGAACGTCTGGCCGTGTATACAGTGGTGGCAAATAGAAATTGCCGTGGCTTTTTGGTGAAAATCTGGCTGTATACTTCACCGAATGACCTCAATTAAGACGTAGAGATGGGTATGTGATACTTCTGTACCTCTTAGAACACTCAGCAATATACTATGCCCTGAGAATGCATCAATCATAGTATGATTTCCGATTTTTGCCATATATATATATTCGGAAAAACACAATGAGGGTTCAGCGAAAAAGTGTCATAATAGGATGAAAGTACTTGAAAAACAGTCCTAGTTTCCACTTTGGTTGAATGGAATTGACCCTCATTTGGGCTCACAGCAGCCGCTCAAAGTTGGCTATTTTCACACAAAATAGCTGAAAATGCAGAGAAAATAGCTAAAAGGACCAACTTCAAGCAGCCGTTGCGAGCTCAAATGAGGTTCAATTCCAGTCAATCAAAGTGATAACTAGCATTGTTTCTCAAGTACTTTCATCCTATTATGACACTTTTTTGCTGAGGATACATAGAATATTTATCTGGTTCAGTGAGAAGACCGTTAAGGCTGTGTCTCACTGTCCAAGTTAGGGGTCGACTCATGACGCCGGGTCATCGTCTCACACGGGGAGCTGCTCCGGTCTGCTAATTCCTCCTGTTCTGCTGCCAGCAGACATCACCATCTTTTTTGAACTGGAGCAGGTTTGAGACAAGGGTAAGTTTGTTGTGTGTCACAGCTATATCACGAACAAAGTTGCAACAGTGCCCAGAATATTTGAATTTGGTAAAGCGACACCAAGGCATGCACAGGTGAGATGATTATTTCCTCCATCTGTGTCAGAGACGGTAGATCGTCAGGTCCAGGGATTGATCCAGGGTTCATTTCATTGCAGTAGAGCTTATTAGCAGATTCTAAGCGAGATTTTCTACAACCGCTGATTGGTCGAGAGTTGTGGAGCGGCCAATCAGGATTCAAAGAAATCTCGCTTAGAATTTTGCTAATATGCTCTAGTCTCGATATTTCCTTCACAATCACAGATTCCATCGTTCGGTTCTCGGGCGCAAGCAACACAAGCGCACAGTCAATCACAGATCACAGGGGTCGGGCGCAAGCAAACACAGGCGCAAAATCGAGTTGGGGGGCAGGGAAGCGGCGAGCAACGAGGGATAGGGGTAGTAGGCAGCGAGGACAGGAGAGCGAGACAATCAGAGGCAGAGGAGGGGCTCGGGGCCCATAACCTGTTGAAACAGGCTATGGTTCACACGAGAAGCGAGCGCAAGCAGGTATATTCGAGACGCGGAAGAGCGACGAGATGGGGGTACAAGAGCTACAGGAATACACTAAACACGGGGAATATATACACAAATGAGCAGTCAATCGGTAGTGAGGCATAAGAGGGAGACGGGTGATGAGTCGGGATAGGAACCAGGGGAATGACGTCGGCGCGTCCGATCCTATTTCCAACATGCATGTAGTGCGATGCGTCGTCGATAAATAGCAGCTAGTTGTGTTGGTACGTTGTCAGGCATTTGGGATAGAGAAAAAGAGCGAAGCAAAGACTATATGTCACAGTAGGTAACGACGTGACTACTTGTGACTCTGGATCGGATTCCGATTCTGAGCCAGATTCTGAGGCACCCGATCAGGCCCTTAGTGGGGGAGAGCATCCGATTGTATCTTCCTGCGAATATCCAAAATTCAAAACGGTAGGTCATTCTCACGTCCAAGGCTGATCTGCAGATGTTCCACCACAACTCATTTCTCGGGCCACATTCCGTATCCTGTCATGTCCTTATTCCTAATGTTTTACTGTATCTATCCGATTTTTCACTCGTCGTTCGTTGGGTTACAACCCCAATTTTACGCCTTCCTGATTGCCACTCTTGGCGAGCGTGCGTTGCGACTCTTCGTTTGGCGACGAGCTGGTTGTTACATTCTCCATTGATTTAGGCTTCAAGTTTGTCTGCATCTACACTGCAATCTGGGGCTTGAACATCTGTCTCGAAATATATCAGCTGGTGTCTGCAGCCTCCCAGATTCTGTGATTTAGATTGGTCTGGATTTTCATGTCGACAACATTATAATTACGAACGCAAGTTAGCCTAGAGCGATATTCCGCCAGGATGTCGATGCGCTTTGGCTTTGCCTCATGCTCCCAGCACTCTTGAACGGCGGAGCTCTTATTCCATGAATTTCCCGTTAAGTCTCCTGCTAAGCCTTGAGTCTGCCTTACTTGTGTTGCCGAATTGGTTAATCCATCGTCGACGGTTTCACCTTTATTTTCCTGGTTCTTTCAAGGTTTCCTTATCGAATCGCGCGATATTCGAATTTGTCCTTACCTGGTTTCGAATATCTCGTTCTTCGTTCCGATACTGTCAATTGACTTCTGCGGTATCGGCTACGATTTAATCGTTCGTCAGTATAGAAGGCCTACCCATGGTCAACTTCTGTCAGGTTCCTATCTTCACGACCACTGCCGCATCATTTGAGAGCGAGTGCTCGCTGAATACCACGTTGCTCGAAATATTTCACTCCGACCACGGGCACAGGTACACCTGAATCCTGATAATGCATTGTGTGGCCAGTGATGGCCATTTTAGTTACAGCCGTTTCGGAGAAAGAATGCGGGTTTTGATCGATAACTAAAACAGTTGTTCCCACGGGTGGTCGCTGCCCGCTACTAATTGCTCAGACTGCGCCTTCCTCGTCGATTTTAATTCTGATTTTTGAGATTTAGGCTTCATTATTCTTGAGAAGCATCAGACGACCTTTCCCGACCCGAAATCCCGAGAGATGTAGGTTCGTCGAGTAATCACCGGATCGCCGGCCTAATTATCGCTGATCGCTAGCCATCAAAACTAGTCACAACTGTAGTATTACGCGAGGCCCTGATTCATTTACTGCCTCAACCAATTCGGGCGATGGGCTCACTCCCATCGGTCCTATTCCATGGGGCGTCTCTGTCGCTGCAGGCGACAAGAGATGCTGCAGGCAACCCGCCCATAGCCTTATGGACCCTCTGCAGGAGGAAGCGGCCAAGCAGGTGGGGGCAGTAGGAATCTGCTCGTGGCGGAGACCACTTTGTATGTATTACTTTGACCGCTGGCGGGTTTTTGACAACTCAGTCATGAGGCATCGGGACAGAACCTCCAAGCGCAAACTACATATCGACCAATGCAGCACCAGATAGGAGCTCGTCGTCGACTGCGCCGACTCAGACACCAAGTCGACAGCGACGCGAACACAACGAACCAATAGCAACCGGGCATTGTAGGATCAATTGCCTATGACGACTTTGCGACTGAGAATTACTTCTCGACGCCTTTTGCGTCATTCCCAATCTGGCGTAGGCACCCAAATCTTTGCTTATTCGTCAGTCTGTCGGCGTTTTAATTCACACTGATGCTTAGAGCCTTGTGCTAGATCCCAAGTCGAGTTCTCCGACAGACTAGTCGCCGCAGGTGTAAGAGATTGATACATAGTCCATAAATGGTGTATACTCGTTTCGTCTTTCATTTTTTTCTTGCCGCATCCTTCTGTGGCCTGGTCATGAGACTCTTGTGGATGAAAGGCAGGACACCACCCCCAGGGATCGTTGCGCGGACGAGGGCGTCGAGCTCTTCGTCACCACGGATAGCGAGCTGCAGATGTCGAGGTGCTATACGCTTTTGACGCATATCCTTCACCGCGTTGCCTGAAGGGGTAGAATTTAGCGTTGCAGCTAAGGCAGTTAATAATGTACCTGCCTGCGAGTTCAAGCACTTCTGCGGTTAAATACTCCAATACCGCAGCCGTATAGACAGCGGCCTTGGCTCCAATTCGAGCTTTATGTTGCGTGGATCGCTTAAGGTAACGATGTATACGTCCAACAGGGAACTGTCAAGAAGAAGAGGAAGAAGAAGAAGTACATGAATCCCACTACATTGCGAAATTTATTCACCTGCAGACCAGCTCTCTGACTCCTCAGTTGTATCGGCATGCACGACAAAGTAAGCGCGATGATGGTATGTTGTGAGCGGCAGACGAGCACGACGAGTAATTGAGTGGGACAGAGTGCTGGACGTATAGTTCCAAAGTACTTAGCCAGAGAGAAACAGACGTAAACATTGAAAGTTCTCACGGCAAAAGACGTGATTTCGCCGCGGTCGGCCGCTTCAGCGCCGCCGCATCGCCGCATGCGCTCGCGTCCCTACCTACGGGGGGTACACAGCTTGTCGGGGCAAACCCCGCCTTGCTGGATTCCTTGCCCGCGGCGCCGCACTGCCGCTCGCTGCACTCGCCGGCGGGGAAGATGCCTCCTGATCCGTTACAGCCGTTTTGGAAACAATATACGGGTTTCGATTGAGTGTTAGTCTGTGGTGCTCGTTCGTTTGTGCTTACGTTTGTTGACGATTCTGTCATCGGCAAAGCCGGGAGCACCACTTTGTGGGGCGTTGCCGTACCACATCAAGTGCCGCTGGTCTCTTGTTTTCGCCCTTTCTCGCAAGTCATGGCCCTGTCGAGCTCTGGGCAAGTAGCAGCTGAGTCTTGATCCTCGGTTCTGTTAACCCCCTGTTTTTTCCTGGTGTTCTTTGGGTGGCGGAAGCGAAAATCAGATTCGGCTGAAGTGGAGCTGGTGACGGGAAGCAAAACAAAGGTAAGCACAAACGAATGAGCACCACTTGATCAAAACCCGTATATTGTTTCCAAAACGGCTGTACCACGATATTCCCATAATTTGTATGTTCAGATTTGCCCTGTTATTTCCCAATGCTTGGTTGCGGCGTATGCGAGCTTGATTTGCACTCAGTTGAATAAAAGTACAGCTGTGCATACTTAAACAGGGTCCTTGCCCTCTTCAGGCAGCAAGGATTGTCGAAACCAACAGAGGGCGAGCGAGCTAAACACAAGTCCCAGATGGACGCAGCTTGGACGCAGCCTTGCACAGATCAGTCTTTGTCACTAAGAACTTTTACTCAGTGCCAAAGACGTCATACTCTTGATCTCGGCCAAGCGCCAAGCTTTTCCTCAGCTGTTGTTGTTAACCTACACGACGCTGAGGTGAGGCTTCAGCCACATGTACCAGAGACACACTTACTTATATTATTTCCATAGCTAATCGTGTTACTCGTCTAGGGACGTCCAGTTTTGAGAGGTTACGGGCCCTCGTACGACGCCAGTCTCACTGCGCAAAAGCTCCCTAGGCATTGACCCAGCTCAACTGTCTCTGACAGCCAAACCAACCGGCTGCAGGAGATTGCAAACGACCGCACTCCAGGCCACGTCATCCGCCAGACATGGCGACCACATCCGAATCTGCATCTACCACGCCAGTGCTGGAGGGACCAGACAACTATCCAATCTGGAAGATCCGCATGGAAGGAGAGTTCGCCAGGGAGAAGGTTTCACTCATAATTTCTGGGGAAGACACCGCTACTACGCAGGCTGCCGCTGAGGCAGCGGCAGCATTGTCCACCACTGTTTCTGCCATCTATCGTGTTGTGACCACCTCCACCAGCGCCATCCGTGACTCGTTCCGTGTACACGACGCTCGAGCCCGTGGCATCATCCACAAGTTCATCTCCAACTCGATTCTCATGTCGGTTGCTCTTCTCACTGGAGCCAAAGAGACCTGGGACGCGATCGTCGCCAAGAACGAGAAGGTCAACATTGGTGCCACTGCCTTCTTCACCCTCGTCCAGATGCTCGAGACAAAGTGGGACCCTTCCACCAAGTTTGAGGACCACCTCACCAAGCTTCGCTCCGGAAACATGACCCTCACCAGCATGGCTCGCCCCATTGATGTGGCATGGATGCTGCTCAAGTCTCTCCCCGATGCTACAGTTCCGAGATCCTTAGCTTTCTTCCTTACATCGTATACAATATGTCTACTACGAGCAGTAAGAGTACTACCACAAACGGCCGCAGTACGCCGCAAAGAAGCATGTCGGAATCGCAGCAAACGCTGTCGCAACAACAAAGTCAAACACGGACGACGCGGAGCGCCGTCGACGCAGCCAAGATGTGGCTAGGGCTCTCAGCCTTGGGACTAGTGGAACTGACTGGTCGGAATGGACAGTCACGGATGCTCGCAAGCACTTTATAGCTAAGGGATATTTGGGGGAGGATTCACGTACGTCCACCTTCGCTGCACTCTCTGCTGTAATTCTTCGCATTGCTGCCTTTCTACCGACGGGCGCGACGGTGGCGGCGGACTCATTACGCGCTGTGGCCGTGGTGCTAGAAGACAGACGCACAGACTATGTACTCGACGAGATTGCCAACAAAGTTAACTTGGTGCTGAGCGCCGTGAAAGCACACGAGCACGATGATGACCTATATGAGCAGCATAAAAGCATGGCGGAGGACCTGCGCTCAGCGGCCGTGCAGCTTACACGCACCGTTGACGAGCAGGCCGCCGACATTGCAACAACTGCGGCGCGTCTAGACGACGATCTCAAAAACTTAGTTCAGCGCAATGTTGAAGCCGGCACCCCGACAGCACAACAATCTACCACAACGGCTGCTGCTGCTGCTGCTCCACGCTCTTACGCCGCTGCGGTGACGCGACAACTTCCACATGAGCATGCTATGGCGCTTGCGGGAGCAGAGGCACGTACGCGGCAGTTACTCATCGAAAAGGCACCACACATCCAGCAATGGATGAGTGGTCTTTCGGAAAAAGAACTGGTTGAGAAAGCCAAACAAGCGATTGTACTGATGAGACAGGATAATGTGGACGCCCCCCCGCAAGGTTCCCGCTTTCTGGGTGCTTCAAAAATACGCGCCGACGCAGTCCTCCTTCACATGAACAGCAGTGAAGCCGTCAACTGGGTTAAAGCCAATATCAACGCCTTTCTTGAGGCGTTGGGAGGCACGTCTGTTTACAAAGAAAGACTGGCTAATGTTTTAGTGCGCTACGTCCCGGTTTCCTTCCAGCCACAGGGCCCGGGAGCGCTTCAAATACTCGAAGATGACAACAACCTTCCGCGGGGCTCGCTTGTTAAAGCTGCCTGGATCAAGGCACCCCAGCGCCGAAAGGAAGGCCAACAAGTTGCTCATGTGGTTTGCGGCTTCCGGGACCGCACCGCAGCCAATCGGTTCATGGATGGAGCCTGGATGGAAGGTAGTAAAGTGCGGGGCGAAAAAATGTTACCAGAACCAAAGCGGTGCCTCAAGTGTCAAGCAATTGGGCAGGATCATCTCGCCGCGACGTGCAAATCGCCGGTTGAGGTGTGTGCGCGATGTGCGGCTAATCATCGAACAGAGACATGCACGGTTTCGGACGACCAGTTGGCGTGCGCCAACTGCAAAGCCGCAAAGAGGGAGTATCACGGCCATGGAGCTGGAGACCGTACATGCCCCATATTCGAAGAAAAAGTGCAATATGCATGGGAGCGTAATCCGGAAGCTAAGTACCCATACTTCTTGGTCGCAGACGATCCCGCGACTTGGGTCACGCATGAGGAGGCAGGATTGAAGGTCAAGGGTGGGAATGGTCCTCCCACCCGGCCGCGTGGACCTGGTCCTGCTGAATGCCGCCAACTCCTCGACTTGTACTAGCTCTTGTGCTCGTCTACCGCCTTCCTTCGATGTGATTCCGATATACATACCGGCTCAGGGCCTCAAGTAACTGCCGAACTTGTTTGCTTCGTCGCCATTCCGAACTCTAGCATTTCCTCTGCCTCAAACCAGCACCTCCAGGCTCCCGCACCTCCTTACACCTCCCCAAGCAACCATTTCGCACTCATCGACGCTACTGTATCGTTTCGACCAAAGGTTCACGGGGTGTCACCCGTCACCAACATTGTTCACCGAACAAACAGTTCACAGCACCGCAAATTACCCGATATGGTAGCCCGGCGAAGCCGGGCCGGAATTTTTGGGGCATTTTTTCGCTTTTTATGGGCGAAAAACCCAAATGTCACCGTCACCACCTTCAAAATTGTTCAGTTCACGGGTGCTCGTCACCCGTCACCTGAACCTTTGGTCGAAACGATACAGTATTAGTGAAAATCAAATCCGCCTCCTTCCTCGCTCTCTCACTATCGCATAGTCTTCTGCTGGCAGGGGACTGGATGTTGCGCGCAGCGCAGGGAACCTTGAGGGAGAAGCCCTCCTTAGTCCTCATGAGCTCATCCGCCGAATTTCAGCCTACCGACGTGTCTAGTTTCTCATCTACTCCGACTGCTTCGACATGGTCAGTTTCTCCACCGCTTTTGGGGACTGCCGCCTACAAAGTACACTTTTTGGGCACGGAATTCCTCTCATTGCCTCTCTGGGACACCCAAGCGCTGTGTACTCGGTATTGACAAAAGTAACCGTTAATGCGACGATTGCTTCGCGACCACGTGATATTTCTCCAAGACTTCGAGTTTGAAAAATACGTCAGGATATTCCTTAAACCTACACAAGTTGTTGTGGGCAACCTCTGTTCCTGACGCTCTTCAGAGCCAGCGCAATTTTGGCAATAGCTTGAAATTCACCTGTGTCTTTCAACTTCTGCTCATTGTTCAACGGAAATCTTAGCAACTGCCCTTCCAGGCCACTTTCGACTACCTCTAGCTTGCACATGTGATCTATTCAAATGTTTTTGCACACTTGCTTTGGCTAGTAAGGGTGGTAAACAAGCCTACAATCTGAAAACTCTTCGGCCCCTTACTTCACCAAACATGGGGAATTACGGAAGCCATGGAGGCCTACTCTGGGATAAAAGTATATTGAATGTGTGGATAATAGGGCTCAGCACTGTGATGGATTAGAAATTAACCAAGACTGTAGCTAAATTCTTTGCTCTTAGCATCTTTGAACGGCCACGCAATATTTGGGTCCGTGCAGTAGGGACGGTTGAAATTGAACCAGTCCAATGTTGACAAGAAATTGATGCAATCAGAGATTTCGAGCAGTGAGGGACTGAAATGGATCCTCAAGTATGACCTACCGTCCAAGGGCATGTTCTTGAACTTCAAGAAAATTGGAAATGCAGTCATTTATTGCAACAAACAGTGCAAAACGGCTGCAAATTAGAATCCGCCGAGAAATCAGTTGTGCTTGATGGATTGGTTCAGGCCTTTGTCCGATGCCGTTCAAAACATGCAGGAGAACATTCCGATGCATTTTAACCTATTACATACTGCAATATTCGGACCATACGAGTCGATTCACGGTTACTTTTGTCAATACCGAGTATACTTCAAAATATACCATTAGGCTTTTTTCGGGCTCATTGATGTCGCTTCAATGATTACTTTTGGTACTATTCACAATACTCTATGTACGAACGACCAAACTCTTGATTATCCGCGTAATTGCCGAAATTGATTCGAGACATGCCTCCGAGATGCGCGAATATGAAGCTGAAACCCGCTTTCTGAGTGGAATTAGGCCGTAGGAGCTCACAGAGAGCCGATAAACGAGAGAAGGAATGAGAAAAGGCTGAATTTCCTTTTAGGGAAACGCGCCAAAAAATTTTGATGTTTGCCATTATGTATGTTCAGGAATTGCAGTAAGATCGCTCACCTCTAGTCTCGTAAACCAGACTTTCCCGGGCGATGAGAAGACAATCGTTCTCAAGGACCTAAAGAAAGTCTGGCCTTGATGGGGGGTATGCTTAACCAGCCCTTAGTCGCCGGTTTGATTGCCGGCGCACCCTTGAATCTGAGCTAAAATCTGCGAATTTAGGGGGTCTGTCAGCCAAGGATTTTCCGTGGCCAGATTGGCCGCTGTACAAAACTAAGTGAGCGGCAGCATATATACCACAGCCGTACGGTGCTTAGTATAAGAACATGAAGAACGGTTGCATCCATTATGACGACTATGGAGAATCGGGTAGTACCCAGAAGACGGTCTGCACCTCACTCTTTTGCCCCATACTCCTTGTGTCAAGTCTCCCAAAACTTATGTGATTGTGCCTCACGCTCGCCAAACATCATGCACTAAATCTCCTCATAATAAGTTCAGTCCAGATCTTCGGTTTATCTGCGAGACAGAGGTCAAGGATGCAGGGGATCGCGGAAAGGGCCTATTTGCCTATGGTAGGATTTTACGGCGCCCCTGGTGCCTCAGTGGCAGCTACATTGTGGAGTTAGTGTCCAAGGGCTGCGTTTATACGGGACTTGGGCATATAATTTTACGAAGCGCAGTGCTTAGGAACGAACGTTAGGTTGATTACCTGCATAGCATGTACGCAATTGAAGTTTTAAGGTTCTTCTTTTTGGACACCCAGTGCGTTTGACAGGTGCAGGTAATGAGTAGTTTTCCGCAAGTATAAATTGGATAGCAGGGAACGCCCGGTGCTCCGGGGCTGCTATTGCGAGGCTATGAGAAAAAACGCGACCAAAAAGCGACACGAATTGACGAAGTACCTGACTTTGTTTTCGGCGGCTTTGCCGAGGATGTCGTACAACTGTCAAAGCATTCGGAAAAAGAATGCGGGTTTTGATCTTCTTTCGTTTTCGATTTTAATTGACAGGTGTTGACGCGTTGGCGACTCCGTCAACAGCTCCCGGCTCCACAAGTCTCCACAACTGCCGTGAGCTTTTCGATGTAAACAAGTGGGCTCAAGCACGCATTTGAGGCTCTAGTGTTGCCGGAAGCTGGAGCTAGCTCCGAGCTGAGTTCAACTCCAACTCGACCCCTTCCCAAAAGCGGCACCTCGAGGTGATGCCAGCTCGCCTCGACTCCACCCTCGTCACCCAAAGCGGACGACGTGACATTTCTGGTGGTGTAGCTGAGTGACATCACACTCCCTCCCCAGTTTCTGTATTGGCCGTTTCTTGGCCGTTTTCGACGTATAAAAAGCAGTCTGAGCTTGAAGAGAGCTCAGGAAAACCTTCCACATAAAATTTTGGTCCATTCTCCCCTAAAATCTCCCCTTCGGGTGGAAAGATGAACCCTGGGACACTAGATTCCCATATCCGGTATCAGCTCTGAGCCAGCTCCGGTCAACTCGAGCTGACAGCGAGCTGATGGGCAATCAACTCGAGTTCAGCTCCAACTCAGCTCCCGGCAACACTAATTTGAGCCCTGCTGGAGGTCATATTGGAGCTCTGATGTATTCACAAAGGTTCAGGGAGCCTCACCAAGTCACTCTCTGGCAAGAGAATGCGCTGAAAGAGACGAAGAGCTGATTCGGCAAGGGTGGGGGCCGAGGACGCGTGACCCAACACAGGTAAGCAGATTTCGAAAACAAAAATCAATCAAAACCCGCATTCTTTTTCCGAAACGGCTGTGTGACGGCAACTTGACGGCAAACTCTGTTCGGTCTTCAATTGACGATGCCTAGCATATTTACGATGAATACAACTATGTAATATGCACCAAAGTTCTTACACAGGGAGACCCAGAGTTCCTCAAAACTAATATGTACTTCTGACCCGTTTAACGTTTTTTCTTTTATTTTCCGCTCATTTTTTCCTCGAAACCGTCCCAGATTGCGCCCTGCCACCATATTCGCGTCCACCTGCCATCATGTCCACCAAACCTAAAGACAAGAACAAGTTCCTAGCCGCCATCTCCACCGACCCTCGCCCTCGCCCAACGACCCGCAGAGCCAAGGCGGCTGCCGAGGCTGCTCAGCTTGCTGCTGTCTCCGCGGATGACTCCGCTGCCACGTCATCGTCGACAGCAGTCGCCACCGCTGGCCCCACCTCGCCAGTTCTTCCCTCCCCTCCAATCCCGCCAGTCGACCAACCCTCCGCACCTTCGGAGCCACCTCCTCCTGAACGCGATGGACGGCCCCCACAATCGAAGCAGCTGCAAGCGGAGGCGTTGAGAGCAAAGAAGGAGTTTCTGTCGACCTCTCGGGTACGGGTCAGCGATGCAGACTCCTTTGACGCGCTGGCTGCTGTCTTTGGCGATGTCCTGAAGTGGCTTCACTCCTCTGGTGCTATCACTCAAGAGTTCTGGAAGGTTCTTAGCGCGATACAGGAACGGCTCGTCAACCACGTCACCATTCTTCGCGAGTCGGAGACGACCTCTTCCTTCAGCGCTCTCCTCCTCAAAACCATTACACCTTCACTCAAGCAGCTTTCTGAGAAGTCTGAGGCCCAGCACAAGGCCATAGCGTCGCTATCGAAAGAACTTGCGTCTATCAAAACCGAGAAGGCTCTTTCGTACGCGGCTGTTGCCGCCGCCCCCAAGCCTCCAGCTCCCTCTGTTCCCAAGCCTAAGCCCAAGCCACCCCCGCTTCCCTCCCCTAGCAATGAGCGTATCCTCGTTCGTTTCGACGGCGACGTACCTTCTCTGTTCAATACACCTTACTCGGAGATAGTTTCCACTGTCAACAAACATCTTGTCGCCCTGTCCCTCCCCTCCGTACTCTACGCGCAGAAGCAGAACGACACCAGTATCTTTCTCGTTCCCGCCTCGGCAGCCGACACTCAAATCCTCGATAAGGAATGGTCCCGGTGGGGCCCTGCTATCTTCCCTGGCAGTCGAATCGCCCCCGTCGCATTGCACTCCCACCTCCAGGTCAACGGCATCTTGTTTCGCGACGTCACGGACCTGAAGGAGCTGAAACGCGAGTTCGAGCTGCGCAATCCGGATCTAGGGCCTGTTACTGGTCTGCCCACTTGGGTCAATCGTCCATCGTCGGAAGCGCAAATTGCTGCTATTGTAGCGAGCGGTCGTAAACCCAAGGTCGCCGGTTCAGTTTACTTCCTCCTTCAATCACGCGATAAAGTCGACCTCGCTCTGTCTCGCGGCCGCATCGTACTCTGTTCCACTAGTCCCACTGTTGCGCGTGGATTCCCCCACCTTCGTATCTCGCAATGTTGGAGCTGTTACAAGTACGTCCCATGATCTGATGTATTGTGCGACTACGCGCTTCGAAGCTGTCTTCACATGACGTGTCGACGCCTCCTTTCATCCTCACCCGGCTTACTCGGTGTCGATGCTACGGCGTGCTTCGACATCGCTCCTCCCATCTTCATACGTTAACCTCACCATCGGCGACGGCACATCTCGAACGCGTGCACGCACCTCCTGCCTCGTTTATCATTCTCAATTGACACATTGACAAATGTTTCTGCGTGCGGCGTCTAGCGCACGCCATCTCCTCCATCATCTCATCCGGAAGCGCTACCGCGTACGTCGGTGTTCCCCTCCTCTTTTTCTTTCCCCGATGCCCCTCGCTATCGATTTCCCCACGATGCACGCTCCATCTAGATGTACAGCGCTAGTCGCCTCTCACCTTTGCCCCCCTGGTGGAATTATGGCCGCGGCATTCATCCCGACTTCATCCATGGATATGTAACCTCCTCCTCCTACCTCTCACGCCTACCGCACCGTCACTGAGATGAAAGCTCGATCTCATGCAGCGGTGTTTCCTCTCCTCTCGCCTCCAGTGCTATCTTATTCTGCCATTCCATCGTCCACTTCACATCACTCCTCGCCTTTCATATTATGACTATCCTATGCTACCTTCAGCGCTCCCTCATGGTTTCTCACTAGGCTGCACAGTTTCTTCTACTACTGCACTATGTCACGCTCCATCATCACCCCCCGCACTTTCGCATTTTTTCACCGCTGAAATCACATCTTACAGCACTCTCCTCATGTCATATTTGTCGCTCCTTTGCGCTTATCCTCCTCTTCCTCTTCTGCACGGGCCTATGAAATATATGGGCTTTGCCTCACCTACCGTTTGGCCGAATCTTTTGTCCTGAGTGCAATTTTCCGCGCCTCGCCTCACATCATCTCTTTCTTCGGACTGCCTAATGGCCTCCATGACGTCCCTCATAGGAAGCGATTTACCGCTTCTGGGTGAAGCCTTCCTTCGCTGACTGATTTTCAAAATCGGCATGCCTACTGAGTTCTATGGAACTTCTCTTTGAATTCTGGCTATTCCTATGCCTCCCTCATCGTCACTCGGCGACATATTCGAGCTGCGCTTTACCTCGTGTCCGAGCATGAATGATTCCTTCCTCCTTGCCCCGCCCTCAAGTCAACATCCTCGTCAATTCGCTGGGGTGTTATATTGCTCCCAGCGCCGTCGACGCGCGTGTCTTATACCCCGCGCGCTCCTTCTTTCATTGCCCGCTTGCATGTTCTGTTTCCATCGTGATCCCGTTGCGACTAAGCTGCCTCATCATCAATCTATCACGCCCTCCCCTGTACTCACACATCTCCCTGGCATCGGGACACCTTGTTACTCTTCCTTCGCTGTCTTGAACGCACCGATTTCCTCACTCAACAGTCTTCACGAGGCTCTCCCTCTGATATTTGTTCCTTATTCCGACTGACTTGCTCTGTGCCAAAACTCAACCCTCTTCCCTTCCTCTGTCGATGAAAACATACCTTTGGAGTCTTTTCGTCTTTGATGGCGTCCTCTTCGGCATCCTCACCTTTGCCATCATGTCGAGCCAGATGTGCTCCGAGCGCTCGAAGCGCATCCTTTCGCTGCCAATGCGCCGAGATGAACATCAAGGCTGCACCGGTTCACCTGCATTTTCACGCCACATGGCGGTCTACCATCTTTCTCATCGGAGTCCCGATTTCATTTGCGTTGTCAATCTCCTTACTGATTCGTTTTTAGGAAGTATCTCCGGGGCTTGAAGCGACCTGTTTTCACGTTTGCCTCAAGATAATATTTCAGAATACGGGCTAAGGACATTCTCCATTAACCCTAAGAAACCTTCACAACGATGGTATTTTCAGGTAATCTTGGCCCGTAAGCTCTCCACTGAAGAACAGAAATAGTTTTCGACCGTTTCAGGCAGCATTTGAGTGAAAGAAAACAAAAACTGAGCAACTTGAGCTCGGAGGTACTTCCTAATAAGGTATAGTCGGAGTTTGAATTTGCCATCTAGCAATCTACGCCTAAGTGCTTCCAGCCGTTATGGTAAGTAAGTAATACCTGCTTGCTCGTCATTTCTCCCACTAACGGCTGGTCTCGAGCCTATTTTGGAAACAATATACGGGTTTTGATTGGGTGGTGCTCGTTCGTTTGTGCTTACGTTTGTTGACGATTCTGTCATCGGCAAAGCCGGGAGCACCACTTTGTGGGGCGTTGCCGTACCACATCAAGTGCCGCTGGTCCCTTGTTTGGGGCCTTGCTCGCAAGTCATGGCCCTGTCGAGCTCTGGGCAAGTAGCAGCTGAGTCTTGAACCTCAGTTCTGTTAACCCCCTATTTTTTCCTGGTGTTCTTTGGGTGGCGGAACCGAAAATCTGATTCGGCTGAAGTGGAGCTGGTGACGGGAAGCAAAAATATGATTTGCATGCCGGAATACCGGGCTACAGCAGGGGGAGCTTGTGTAAATTCTTATATGGCACACAAATTAACAATATTAATGTTGCGCCGTTGTTTGGGGGGGCATAATTCGGCTGGATTCTTTTTCACGCACATAAGTACTCTAGTAGTACTCTACTCTTGTGAACAAAACACCACCAATCAAATTTCTGACTAGCTTATCGTCATGATAGAATACCTATCCACTCAGGACAGTGGTCTCTCTATACAGACACTATAACTGTGATATCATTTATTTTCATCGCGTCTTTACAGCAACTTTCTGGAAAACTAATAGCGCCAGAACCTGTCCCTCTGTACCGTGTATGAAATAGAGAACTGTATTTTCCCTTCAGTTGAGCAGCCTCGGCCAGGGTCAAGGACGGGTGCACCATCAGTTGAAAAGGATGCGCCATCACGCTGCAATCAGTCTGGATCAGTAGGGATCAGGATGGATCACTCGGAGGAACATCGTATCGCTCGGAGCATGCCAATCTTGACGTGCGCACGTCAAGGGCAGTGATGCCATCAAAAAGCCGTCTAGCACAGCTTACTGTATGGGTGAAACGTAACGCGTAACGCTCGCCCTGTTTCGTTTCAACGCAATTTCAACGGTAACGCATAACGGTCGGGTGGTTTCCCTGAGGACTGCGTGACATACAAAGATGTCGAATTATCATGTTTGTAAAATCTAGCTGAATCTACTGCTACAGTCAAAGCTGTCATAACCCATAGCCCTCGGTAGGGCCAAAAAGCTATGGGATATGACAGATTTATGGGTTACCCACCCAAAACCGGTCAAAAACCCCCAAGAATGTATGGGTTTAGGGAGATTATGGGTTATGGGAGCTATGGGTTATGACAGCTTCGACTGTATAACTTGGCTATAACCCTCCTCCTCCTCACTACACTCAATCACTTTCTACAATCTTCGTCAAGATAGAACCGGTACGGTGCATCGGAGACCACGGGCAAGGTGCTGAGAAGGTGTACCAGAAGCTGGTCGAGGTAGTTTAAATAGTCGCTCGAAGAGGGCTTGTGGTGGACCCGTCGCTGGTTTAGGTGCGCCACGGCGCAGTGTTCATGAAAAAAAAAAAAAAAAAAAATTGTGTACAGTTGAACATCTCATAATGCATAGTGTCCGTAGACCCCCAAGCGCTATGCATTATGAGCAATATGCATTCCTGCATACTTACTGTCACACAGTGTGACATATGTGTAAGCTACTTCTATACATATTCGGTTGACAGGCATGTGGAGCCGGGTCGCTAAAGTTGCTCCATGGCGTTGGTCCTTGAAGTGGCTCACCACCGTGGAGCGGCCCCGCCCACATATGCCTGCCAAGCGGCCCAGCCGCTTTGCACAAACGCTCTATTATCCCAAAACCAGGCAAAAGTCTGTCGAGCGTACCTAGTCCGAAACAATACACGCAGTGAGTTGAATTGTCATCTGGGTCAGGGGGCTTCTTTTACGCAAGAGATGCTGGAATCCCGCTCCATTATCAAGCCCTAGGCAGCGCACTGGTATTGAATGCTTTCCTCCTGAGTACCTCTATCATCTCAACCTGCTCGAGCTTGAACGGTAGGCTGATGCCTGGACCGTGCGACGACCATGTTTACCTTGCCAAAGTCTTCGAACTCCACCACAAGGTTCAAGTGCCCAATAAAGGTCCGACTTGAGCATCTAGCTATTCTGGTACAGTGAGGTGGGCGCACTCCTGAGCCTGCGAGAGGAGTGCAATAGGGTTCGATAAGAAACTGAGATGTACAGCTCCGGACAATCAAAGTCAACAATTTTATTTGCGCTCGAACCGCTATTTTCTGGGCTTAGCTGAGTCCAGAAACGGATTCAGCACCGTCTAAAAACGATTTTTTCTGAATTTTCCCACGACAAAATGGGTTTGGCCAAATTTTTGGGCGGTCTCATCGAAATTGTGTGGACCTTTCTGGCCCCTCCAGACGAATGTTGACCCAACCTTCATGGTTGCTGACCATCCAGAATAGAGGCTTTGCGGTAGCCACTGGTGGCTATTGGTGGCTAATTTTTCTTTGGACCGGATGACAGCCTGTGGGTGGATTAGCCACCATTTGTACGTCCTATTGACAAGATGCAGTGGTGGCTACCTTGAGCCGGAGGCTCAGAAAACTATTGCACACGAGGAGCTACCGATAGCCACCGGTGGCTACCGCAAAGTCTCTAATATACTATATGCAACTACTCTTGTCCCTTTGAGGAACCCATAGAAACCCGAGATTGGCAATGCCAAGGTGACAGGAGGTGACATATACTTGTGACATGTTGTTACTTGGTTACGTATATTACAATCGACCTCGGGACCCTAGGCGAATTGACTTGAGACAAACCTGTTCCGAGAACGCCCGAATGCCCCACTCACGTCATCAGCACACAGCCAAACAGCTTACGACAACTTCGCCGCTGCCTCTCCCGTCGACCGGCCTCTGCTCCACACCGCTCCACACCCAACGATGTAGCTACCCGCAAACGTCGCCTTCAATAAACGTTCTTCCTTATCTTTCTGTGTGAACATTGAGCATCTAAATACCTTTTCCACCGTGAAATCGACATTCAAATGTACGAGCGCCGTTTCTCAATTACCGTGGCTAGACTCATCCCGTGTACAGGAATTTATTAACACCTCCAACGACACCTCAACGGCATCAACAACGACAGCGAGAGATTCAACGCGTTATACGCGAAACCAACGAAGCCTGTAGGCGTGTACCTGCTCATCGCGAGAAGAATGTCCCACCCGATACTTCCACCACTGCGGCCCCAACGCCCGTTCTCTCGGTCAGGTCAGACGACATCAGAGAGCCCGAGAGAATCGTCCCCACCCTCCAACGGAACCGCTTTCCAATAGGTCACAGGCGCAGAGAGCGCGGAGGGAGCGAGAACGTGCTGAAAAGGCCGCGAGAATGGATGTTGACGGTACGTAGTTTCGGACTCTTTTGCTCTTGCTGTTCTCTGATCCTTTCCTCTTCAATTTCAGATCCGCCGAAAGCGCACAACTCACGCGTACTGCATAGGTTGCGAGACCACTCTTCTCCTCCCCTAGACTCAATCATGTCTTTGGAGACATAATCTCTGTATGTATGTATAATGTTCCACCTGTCTTTTCACGTTTATTACAACTAAGGCCGACTTTCAGATTATCCCTCTTGGATCTCCAGACGACATCAACCTTCGAACGCATGCTACCGTCCACGTCTGTGGTGTTCCGAGCGACATCGACAAGGCAAATTCGACTTTCGACGTCAAAGCAGAGCAATACCTCTCTGCTACTAGGACACCAAACAATGTTTTCCCCATTCACTGTGTATTCCCTGCAACGCCGAGGTGGGAGAAGTATAAACCCATTCTGGGGAAGGGAAAGAGTGTCTCCGTCGAAGGTTTTCTTACCGGTCTCGAGCTGAACGATGATCGTTCGGTGAAGTATTTCATTGTTGATGTTGAGAAAGTGACGTTCCTCGGCAATGCTTCCTCGACGACGGCACCAAAAGCAGAAGAGAGTCCAATCAAAATTGGTATGTTTCTGTTTTCTATCTCTCAAAGCTTGAATCTCAAATCATCTTTAGTTACCAATAGTACTCCAGCACGCCTCAAGTTCACCGGCTGTTTTGAGGGCAGTCCAGCACCGAGTCTTCCGAGCCGAATTCGAAGAAGCGCAAACTAGATCACCGCACCAACGAGCAAGGGGGCAGGGACTTTCAGTGGTCGTCGCGCCGGTGGTAATGGTGTAGACATTGAATCAACCATACTAAAATTTCAATGTATTTGTAACAAAAGCATTCAAAATCTTAATAATAAAGTTCCATTTTTATGGCGTATGATGCTACTCTAAACATGAGATTTCTAGTATTGAGTGTATATAGGTGGGAGTGGTTTTCGTGGGTTTAGTGAGAGTAATCCCGAGGGTGAGGGCGAGCAGGAAAATTGAATATACATGAGGGTGGGAAGGCAAGAGGAGGGAGCAGGGATTGGCATTGGGAGAGTTATTCCGCACGGAAGAACGGCCCCGATGCATGGTGCTCGGCTGCGATGCGACGAAGAATCGACTGACGGACGGAACATGCAGGATCAGTGGATCGGTGCTGCCCGCCGCATCCCCGGAGGGCGCATTTGAGCACGATATGGGAGCATCCAGTGGAGTTGGTACGGCAGGGAGTCTTACGGGGGCAGTGGCAGTTGGAAGTGGCGTGGTCGGAGGCGCAGGTGCCGCAAACAGCAGAGCGTTTACACTGCGCAGCAATGTGTCCGAACCGGTAGCAGTTGAAGCATTGGAGGGGCTGCGGGCAGTATTTCTTGGTGCGATGAAGGTGACCATGGAGGGCGAGCTTATTCGTAATGAAATAGTTCGCCACATCCAAGTCGTTGAAGTGAAGAACGAGTGATGAGAATTTCTTGGTCCTACGAACCTGTCACTCGCTGGAACGGCGTCCGATCCAGTGAACTCGGACCAGATTCTGATGGTCAATTTCATTCGCAAGTGCTAGCTCCAAAATGTCTTTCTCCCATGAGTCATTGTCTGCACCGTGCCATTACCAACTTCAAAGTCAGTAGGCACACGATGCGGATGGAGAGCGAGCCTGGAGCAGACTAGAGAATGCCGGCAGCCAGCCGTCGAGATTGTCCCGAAGGACCTCTACCTCGTCGACTCCCGTGAGGGTGAGACGGATGTCTCTATTCAAGGGGGAACCGATCCGCGAAATCTACACTAAGGGTCGAAGTTTTTTTCTCAGCGAAATGGCGGACCCCCCACCCTTCTCAATTAGGGAATTCCTTTTTTGGTCAGCCATCAAACTGCTTTGCAGCCCTTGATTCAACGAATTTTGGCTTGGAAACCTTGCATGTATAATCCTACAGTACTCTGATGCACTTACAGTGGTGGCAAATAGAAATTGCCGTGGCTTTTCGGTGAAAATCTGGCTGTATACTTCACCGAATGACCTCAAATAAAATGTAGAGATGGGTATGTGATACCTCTGTACCTCTTAGAACACTTAGCAATATATTATGCCCTGAGAATGCATCAATCATAGGATGATTTCCGATTTTTGCCATATTCGGAAAAGCACAAGCAAAAAAGTGTCATAATAGGATAAAAGTACTTGAAAAGCAATGCTAGTTCTCACTTTGATTGACTGGAATTGATCGTCATTTGGGCTCACAACAGCTCAAATGAGGTTCAATTCCAGTCAATCAAAGTGATAACTAGCATTGTTTTTCAAGTACTTTCATCCTATTATGACACTTTTTTGCTGAGGATACATTGAGCTTTTCCAGATATGGCAATAATCAGAAACTGTCCTGTTATTGATGCATTGTCAGGGCATAATATATAGCTGAGTGTTCTAAGTGGTACAGTAGTATCATATATTTATCTCTACATTTTATTTCAGGTCATTCGGTGAAGTATACAGCAAGATTTTGGCCAAAAAGCCACGGCAATTTCTATTTGCCACCACTGTATCTGAGGTTCTACACCATGCTCGAGGTAAAGGAAAGGAAATCTTGCTTGCCCATCATTGATCACGCGGATGTTTACTGTATTTGGAAGTCCTTACCTCCTGCTGCTATTGAGCGACCTTTTAGCGGGAATGTGGGCAGATTGACTATAAAATCACTGTGAGTGAGATTCAAGAGCTTAGAAGAGCAAGATGACAGATCTGAAGGGAATGGGTGCAATTTCTCGGTTAGCTGGGCCCAACACCGTGGGAATATTTGGCCTGAAGGCGTAAATCGTTGTGAGGCGCCTGGTTTTATCAATCGATCGATAGCCGGAGCAGCGGCCCGAGACCTTAAGACCTTATAAGCTCGGCGGCCGTTGCTCTAAGGGTTATGATAAGGCCTTAATAACCCTTAACGCAATTAAGGCCTTATCCCTTACGGCCAACACTGTGGTTTTTTAGTCAATGTACTGGGTCCCGTGCCGGAAAATTGCGAAAAAGAAAGGGAAAAAGAGGAAGAAAGGGAGAAGATACGGGAGTTCCAAGGAAGCTTGTCGCTGCTCAGAAAAGACTCAAAAAGGATGAATTGATCCTAAATCCACATCAAATTGAGAGTGCGCGAGGAGGCGCGAGCTTCGCTTCATCTCAAATATTAATATTGACTGGTTGTGTATAACAAGTAATTGTATTGATTGAAACTGCATTGAAGTGCACATTGCGGCTAGCTACTGGCTGCTTGTAGAATAACTGGGTGAAATGTGGTAGCAAAATCTCCTTACTGTGCTTGGTGCTCGTAATGATGGAATCCGCTCTGAATAAGATGACCCGGCTTACATCTTGGAGGACAGTTCCCGCACACCAACACCTGGTCTGATGAGACTTGAATTGATGTGCATTTAGCTTACTTTGCTGACATCCCATTTGGTCAAAATACACGCGATATACAGTTGACAGGGTACGCACCTCCACTAGACCAATGTGATAGCTCTCTGATTGGAGCCGTTCTGCATTTGATGTACTGAATTGAGGCTCTTTGAATGCATTTGAAGGGATATTTTGAGTGGTGACAACGAGATGATTGAAGAGCGGTAATATAAAGCATTGATTAGCCAAGAGACGTCCCGGGGTGGTGCAAGCGTGTTCAGACGGCATCGAAAAACGCGTTTTTGAGCCCAAAAAGCCGGTAAGTAGCCCAAGATCGTCGCCACTCGCCAGAAGTGTACCGAGGGATTGCCGAATTTTCATGCAGTTTAGACACAGTGTGAGGCATACTGCTGTGTAGTAGAGATACTGCAGGTTCCGCCACATGTCCCACATGGGTACGAGGTCGACACCTGCTGTGATATCAGCAAAATATTTCAGTGATTAATTGACAGACGTACGGGTACTCGCACAGAAGCTTCAGATACGCCGCGAGATGCCTTGAGAATAGAGGGTTTGCGATGAGCCATTGGAGCCATTGAATGGCTAACAATTTCCCGATTAGGGAACTTTGATGGCCCAAAGATTGATGTCAAATTATACAAGAGGTTGACAAGAGGTGCGTCAAAGGTGCGTGGAATGAAGTTTGGATGCTGAAACCAGGGTTAGCCTTTGTCAATGCGCCTGGATTTTGACTTTTGTGTAGCCATTAGCCATCCAATGGCTGCATCGCAAACTCGCTAATGTGCTCGCCGACATGTTGTTGGCGATCCGGGCCTTTGACGGCCTTGCCGAAGACACGGCATGCGTTTCGGTTTTGGATGGACTAGGGCGGAGGAATATACGGGGAGTATGAAATAGAAGCCGAAGAAGTAGATCCCGGGTGAGAATGTGGTGGATGAGAGTTAGAACGGTCATTATTGAACAGGTTTGAACGGTAGTGCGAAGTACTGGCCCCATTTATGCGGGTCGAAGAATCGGTATTGACACTATTTACACCAAAATCGGCGTCATGTCTCAAGCTCACGGTGGGCGTGTGGGAGAGTGGGCACAGTCAGGGAGTTATAGATGAGTTCTAGCTTAATTTCCGGTGGCTGAACGCGCTTTGCAGCGCTGAACGCAACGCGTTCTACGACGCAGTCGACGCGTGCGGGGAGGTGTCAATCAATAAACAAACAATAATATTTTGCCCCCCTCTTGATGCACGTGCTGTTGATGGGGGTTCAGATCCAGAGATCTGACACCTCTTGGCTCTTGACATTGCTCCCTTTTGGTGGAGTGGTAGACTGGTAGTGGCTGGCGCGCCCGGAAGAGAAAAATCTGTTTGCCCACCTCATGTTTCTCAACTGTAACCGGCATGCTGTCCCGCACAAAGATCGTTCGCGCAAGCTCTTTTCAAAATGGCGTAAAGCTTCGGGACCGCTTCTCACATAAATGATAAGAACCTCAAGTTTCACTCCGAAGCATTGTTTTATATCCTCGGCCCCATGTAAAGTTCCCGCCTTTTGGTTCATTATCTATTTAAGTAACCTCTTCTTCAGGGAACAAGTCGACACAGCATCTACATCGAGCTTTCTTGCCACGTTGTCACTCAACGCCATTGTTTTTGTGGCTGCCATTGGCTTATTTACAGTCACCCGACCCCATTTGAAGTCAATCTACGAGCCCAGAGCCAGCGTCCACCTCGATTCGTTGGTTTTCGCTCGTAAAGTCAGATACATACTTACGGCTCGATCAGGAAACGTGCAGCGCCTTTAACCGGAAGCAGATCCCTACTCTATTGGCCAATTGCCATGTATAATATTGATTGCCGCTTAGTGCTTGACAAAAACGGCGCGGACGCATATTTTTTTGTTCGCTTTCTCCGTATGAAAGCTCGTATTTTCTTCGCCCTTTGGATCATATCATGGGCAATACTCCTTCCTCTGACTAGCGCGGGGTCCCACGTTGGCACAAACTCTCAACTTGACCGTTTTACCATGGGAAATGTGCAACCTGACAAGCTGGTGCGCTACTGGGCTCACCTGATGTGCACGTGGATCTTCACTTTTTGGGTTTTCCACAACGTCTGGCGCGAGATGCAGCACTTCATTCTGATACGCCAAGAATATCTTACTAATCCCTCCCGCACTGGGTCAATACAAGCGCACACCTTCCTTGTAACGGGCGTTCCCGCATCTTATTCGAACCCAGCAGCCCTTCGTGAACTTTTCAAAGACCTATCTGGGGGGATACATAATATATGGACGACCAGCGGCTTGGAACTGATTCCTAATATTGCGCACCGCCGCATGGCAGCGATTATAAAATTGGAAGCAGCAGTAACAAAGTTTCTTGCTATGGCGGCCCGTGAAAATGCTGGTTCAGGCCAGTTGGAAACCACCACGAAATCGCAGCGACCGAGTCACAGGGTGGGTATATTTGGTTTCTGGGGGAAGAAGGTGGACTCGATTGAGTGGGCTTGCAGCGAGATTGCCACTTGCAACCGGTTACTTGCGCAGATCTCACGGGACTCTGCCGATGACCACTTCAAAACCCGACCGCGTACGGCCGGCGGGGGAATTCTTTCTTGGAAGACATGCGCTGCGTTCATAACATGTAATAGCCGAATATCTGCCCACATGGCGAGCAAGGCCTTGTTGCATCATAAACCGTATCTCATGAGCGCCAAATATGTCGACGTCTCATGGAAGGATGTGGTATGGAATAATCTGAATCAAAACCCTTACGAACTAAAGGTAAGCCACGTAGATCAAACTCATTGGGCGCACTGACCTAACGAAATAGCTGCGAATGCTCGTGTCATATGCGGCTACCACTGCACTAATCATATTCTGGACGGTTCCGGCGGCATTCATTGGGCTCGCGTCGAGCCTGCCCTCGCTCGCAGCCACCGCCCCTTGGCTCTCATGGATTGATATGATTCCGACCTGGGTCATGGGATTCCTGAGTGGGATACTGCCTCCTGTGCTCCTGGCAGCTGTCATGATGTTGGTCCCACTTTCTCTGAGAAGCTTGGCTGTCTTTGAAGGGAAGCCAACCCAAAGCGCCGTGGAGCTGAGTTTGATGACAAGATTTTTTATGTTTCAAGTAGTAGTGCGTAAGCTTCTGAGCAACTGGCTGACTTTGACAATCTTGTTACAACAGCACTCCTTTTTGATCATCACAGTGTCCTCTGGAATTGTTGCTGCTCTTCCAGGGCTGCTGAGGGCTCCCACTTCGGTACCAACTCTTCTGGCCCAAAGACTTCCCCAAGCGTCCACATTTTTTCTCACGTGAGCGTCTGGCAATCGTCGAATCTTTGCCAAATACTCGAACTTTGTTCCAAAGGTTTACCGTCTTGAGGGGTCTTTCGGGAGCGGCAAACGGCTTGCTTCAAATCGGACCCCTAATTTTGTATCATACTAAACTATTCATGCTTGGCAGTACGCCTCGATCGATTTATGCAATCAAGTACGGCTCGCGCAGTGTGCAGTGGGGTACGCTCTTTCCGGACTTCACCCTTCTTGCAGTTATTGGTATGATACTTTACTTCCCTAACCAAATGATATCAAGCCAAATACAGGCCTCGTGTATTCCGTTATCTCACCTATCATCAACGGTATTGCATGCTTTGCTTTTTTCGTCTTTTATCACCTCTACAAGTATCTTCTGGTATGGCAATTTGCTCGAGGTTCCGACTCCGGCGGGCAGTTCTTTCCCCGAGCAGTGGGCCACATATTTGTGGGACTTTACATTCAACAGGTAGGCCAACGTCGCCTTCATATCGAATCGCTTTTCTTACCTTGATGAAGATCTGTATGGCAGGCCTATTTTTTCTCGCGCGGGATGAGCGTAATTATCCGGCCTCAGCACCGCAAGGAGTTTTAATCAGTGTGCTGCTTGTCCTCACAGTGAGCCCAAATTGACTCATTCGTTCACGAACAGCCCCATTCATAATCCAAAAACAACCAGATTCTTTTCCAACATTTCATCAATGACTCTTTTGGGCCATTACACCACGGTCTGCCTCTGACTCTGGCTGATAGTCCAAGGGAGACACATGGGAGTGGAGAGAACTGGTCGCGTGAGAATGATTTTCATCCAATCATTCCGACGCCTTCTCCGATTGCCTGGTTCCCGAATGATTTGTTAGGGCTCGCGCTGATGCAAGCAAAGAATTGTCATGATGCCGGAGTAAACTGTAGCTTACAAAATGCTGAGATGAATGCCAAAGGGAGAGTTAAAGTAACAGGACCGCCCCCCGATCTAGAATGAGGCAGTCATAATTATATACGCATGTGGGTTCCATATGAGTAGTTAAAACAAAATCAATCTCTCTCTCTGAGCTGCCATAACCATTCCTGAAAAAACTGTTGGCCATTAGTTAGCAGCTGGTGAAAAGTATTTAAAACTATTTTGCACCAAGACGCTGATTGGCTTCTCCACACTTTTACGCCCGCTGATTGGTCAAGAAAGAAGTACAAAATACTTTTCACCCGTTGCTAACTTCTTATCTGGCCTACGCCTCCCCCACGTCTGACATTGCCTATTTGTTCGCGGCAGGTATCGCTGGGTATCGGTGGACTTGGGCAGTATCGTGCAGGCTCACAACAAAAGCTAGGACGTCACGTAAACTGTGTATTTTCCTCTCACTTCAATCGGACTTAGTGAAAAATTCTCTACGTCGTCTCTAGACAGTCCTAGTTGGTGGCGCAACTTGCGAATGTGAACTCGTCGACCGGCACGGTGACATGCGTCATCGACGTTGTCATTGTGATGTAGCGCTGTCGCGCTCCTCCCACCATGTTCCCTCGCTGCCCGCCCATCTTGCCGCCCTCTGTGTGTCCTCTCATTGCCGCCCACACGGTCTCAGTTGCTTGAAGAAACGTCTTCTCGTCATCATCGTCCTGTCTCTGTTTCAGCCTTCTGCTTACAATCAAAAGCCGCCGCATCTGTCGCTTTGGAGGACCTTCACGCAACGAAAGGCATACCGTGATGCTCACCACGCCCTAGTTTGTCTACCATCCCATTTGTAGCCATGAATATCGTCTTAGCCGCATTCTACAGCAGAAAGTGTTCGCTGCTCGGCAAGTTGCAACCCAAGTTCTTCCATTGTATAATGAATCGCCACGCTCACAGCAAATAGTCCGTTGGTGAGTTACTCTATTGATTCCTGTCCGTACCTATCCATGTTCTTATATGTTTTGCCTCGTTCTAGGCTTATCGTGTCATGCTATGGGGATATTCACCGCGACGCAATTCTAGGCGAGTCTGCCATCGACTCAGTCCGATATCTAACTTGCTTCCAGCCACGACATTCCGTGAGTGGTTTTCAGTCTCCCTCTGCTCCTCACTAACCAATTTCTGCAAAGCGACTCAAGTCCACTTTACCGACTCTACGCCTACGAAACTTACGCCGACTTCGAGCATTGATCTTACAGAAAAATCTCACCACCAAACGTACGCCACCCCCTCTCACTATTTCACTCGCTAACCAACGGCTTTGATAATCTCAGCATTGACTTCGGCTTCGATGCCGCACGCCCCAGCCGCGCATGTTAGTCAGTGCTTTCAAGCTACATGTCTATGTATGGCTGTAATTTGGCAGTAATACTGGGCCATAATTCGAAGTGTCGTAGAAAAAACACGCACCCCTTCACAAATTAGCACACAAGCTGGTTTTGTTGATTTACACACCTTGAGGCATCAGAATATGTGCACAAGTCAACATTTTCCAAAATATTCACGCCCCTTGCTTCATCACAACAAAAGTGCACAGGTTGCTCGCGCATTTTTCTACTGCGCAGGTAAGGAAATGCGGCGAAAAAAATGCACACGACACCACTTTTGCGCACCTTCAACTTCGCGGCACCCACAAAAGAAATGCACAGGTTGTAAGTAATTCTATCCTGCCTTATTCTGCCTTTTTACGAAAAAATGATACCTTGCCCGTTAGTGTATTCCAGCCTCTGATTTCAGAGGACAATGCAAGGGTTTGGGAGTGCGACCTGACCACATCAGGAATCGTTGGTGGTCTTCTTCACTTTTGGATCTTATCATCAGCTTTCATTGCTTTCAATTCTCTTCACCTCGCCACCGAAACGTTCGTCCTGTACTGATACTCAAATATCTTTGCTGAATCCTGAGACTCGGATTCTTAGACTTCAAATTTAATGCCTTCTCCCGAACGAGTCAGTGCGCTTCAACTCAGTTCGTGTTCAATAGAAGCCAAGGGTGCGATGATGCGTCAGTTCAACGGTAAGCCATCAAAATTCATTCATGTCCTGGACTCCTTCCCTTCATCTGGTTCGAAGCTGAATCTGCCAGTTTAAACTGCGGCCAAATCGATTTGGTCCACCGAACCTGTGCAACATTTTTGTTCCGAACGCACCTGTGCAAAAGTTCAACCAAGTGGGTTGTGTAAATAAACTGGACTGAGTTTTGCGCTGCTTGTGCGCCATTTGCTCAACGCTCCACCTGTGCTCTTTGTCTTTGAGGTAGACAACCTGTGCAGCTTTTGCATTCCGTGGGGTTGTGTATTTTTGTGATGGACCAAAACAAGTGGCGCAAAAACTCGCATCAAAACTTTTAAGAAATTTTATTGATGCGAGTTTTTAGTCAAAATGCAGTCAGCTGTGTGATTTTTGACTTCATCCAGCTCAGGGGGGGGGGGGGGGGGGGGGGGGGGGGGGGGGATTTATTATACTCGCGCGGTCCACAGGCTGAACTGCGAGTTTACGGATGACAAACATGTAGTACTGTACGGGTGTTTATCCTTACAGAATTCCACAAGTTGTCCTCCGAGCACAACATCATTCCAGGGGGTTGATCATACAAGACGCTGGCTGTTGTGGAACTGGCCGGCCGCTTGTATGGCTGGACAACTGGTTAAAACCCGTAGGACCGGGGGGAAGTTCTCTTCCCTGTGCACCATAACTTCAAAAATATGCTCCCCTGTGTCAAAAAGTGTGAGTTTGGAATTATGGCCCACTATTACAGCCATACTGTAATAATTATTTGTTACACTACTACAGGGACTTAGATATAGAGTTACACCGCAATGGAGATTTTTCACAGATTGTGCACAGGTCGCGGAAAAAAATACACAACCTGGATTTTGGAGGGGAAAAATACACCGCTACACACGGCTCGTAAAAAAAACGCAGCTCTTTGGTATATACCACAATGTAGGCTCGAAACCCGCCTGTCTATGAAGCAAGCTGTCGATAGACAGGCTGGTCGATCGGAGTTTGAATTGTCATCAAGTACAAGCGCGGAGCTTCCAAAAAAGGCTATTTGTCAGCAATCGGGTACTCATCGTTTTGAATGATGATGTCACGGCGCTTGAGGTTGAAAGCGCCGTCGAAAGAGTCGTAAGTGATCTCGCCGCAGCGCAGAAAACCTGCGAAGGCCAGGGCGTAGGCAACTCGGAGAGTCTCGGCTAGCTCACGAGAAACCCCCCGCGGAAGGGAGATAGGGTTGGAGAGGGAGGCGATAATCTGGGCAAGGACGGGCTGCGTAATAGGAAGTCGCTCCTTACGTTCTGCGTCCCCGTACACCCGGCGTATACCACGAATCACCCGCTTGAGTACCCGTGATTCAAAAGGGCGGGATTCGTATCCGAGGTCAGTGTGGAAGGACTTGAGGGCATCAATGTAGTGCTTGATCGTTTTGCGCTGCAGCCCGGGGGGAGGGATGCTGCCCATTCAAGAAGGCAGGCTTCTGAGGCGGGGTATGGAGAGGCACCGTCGGCCCCGTATTTGCGCATGCAGAAAGACTCAAAGGAGTTGCAAGCTGTCTGGTTGACGCCGCGGGTGGAGGCAGAGATGCCGTGCCAGAGGAAGTAGGCGACGAGCGGTGGTTAATCAACCCGTTCAGGCCATCCGGCGGGAGGTGGGGGAAGGGAGTGCGCTGCGAGGCAAAGAATTGAGGTAACAATGGGCGAAGACGTGGCATGTCAAAAGGAGAAAGTGCGTCAGCAAGGTAGTTCTGTTCAGAGGAAACCCACACACAGGAGATGGAAAAGCCGAAGGATAGCGCAAGAAGGAAGATCTCCCTCAAGAGCGCCTGTGCAGGCACCTCCCGAATAGAACCCCCATTCAGACCACCCACGCCACCGGTGTTGTCAACCCGAAGTAAGACCCGAGACCCAGCCCAGGCTGGAGATGCCCAAATACGAAGAGCGTGGAGTGCCTTCTGGGGCCCAAGATGACCGCCAATTCCTTTCGAGGAAGACACACTGGCGTCAGTGAAGATAACCACGCCCGGGCGGTGATGATGTAGGGACTGGATACCGTTCCAAGTCGGAAGAAGACGAGCCCACCATTCCAAATCACGGCGTGCACCTCTCGGGATGCGACGCCGGCCAAAGGATGGGAAGTGGGACAGCGCATCGTACACACGACGGATGAAAGCGCGCCCCGCAGGCAGGACCTTTGTTGCAAATTGCAGAAGGCCAGCAACTGACTGCAGGCCCAAGAGGGTAGCCGACGCTCCGGATAGAAGGGAGTTGAGAGTAGCCATGGTGCGCTGCAGCTTCTCGGCAGGGAGAGCCACTGTGAAGGCAACAGTAGAGGCTTTGCGGTAGCCACTGGTGGCTATTGGTGGCTAATTTCTCTCGGGACCAGAGGACAGCCTCTGGGTAGATTAGCCACCATTTGTACGTCCTATTGACAGGATGCAGTGGTGGCTACCTTGAGCCGGAGGATCAAGAAACTATTGCACACGAGGAGCTACCAATAGCCACCGGTGGCTACCGCAAAGTCTCTAGTGTCGATCTCAATCCCTAGGATAACACCGCGCGTAGATGGAGGAATGTCCTTCCCTGCCTTCCCAACTGGATGGGCAGAGAAACCAGTTGCGTCGCAGATTGCGCGGAAAATTGCACGGTCGCGCTCTGCGCGGTCATACTCGCCCGCTGCGCGAGCACCAAAGAAGTCGTCAAGGAAGTGGTCGAGAGGTGCGCCCATACGTTCCGAGAACCAGTGAAGGGCCTCCGCAAACAAGTTGAAAGTGAAGGGTGATGAGCGGAATCCAAATGGTAGGCGAACATCAATGTAACCAATACCGTCAAAGTAGAAGCCATACAACAGAGAGTCGTCCGGGCATACCACGATGTGGCGAAACGCACGCCGCAGGTCAATCTTCCAGAGGAGAGCTCCAGGACCAAGGCGTCGGAGACGGTCAAAGAAGGTGTCAAGCGAGGTGTAGGAGAGTGTTACTGCGTCAGAGGAGATGCTATCGTTGATAGATGAGCCACGAGGATAAGAGAGGTGGTGGACACTGCGCCACCCGCCATCTGCTTTAGGGACAGTGCCCACAGGCGAGTAAACGACCCGGCGCTGCTCATGAATGGGGAGGGAGTCGACACGGCGAAGCTCACCCAGAGAAAAGTTTGCCAGAATATCTGCGGCAGTTACAGCGTGCTCGGACGGTGTGGCAGGCAGATTTTGTGAGAAGGCCCGGCCCACGCGGGGGCCAGTGTATCCAATTGACGCACATTAGGTACAGATATTATGTAGGTGTTGTACGAAGGAGGGATCCGGATAATCCTGAAGTAAGAAAGATAGCATAGCGGGATTAAGGGAGCTAGTAGCACGAGGACCGGAGCTGGGGGCAACTGGGAAAGTTATGTGTGTATCAGGACGGGGAGGGGGAGGCATTAGATGGGCAGAGAGATGAGCGGTATGCAAGAGGGATGATAGAGAGGGTGGGGTGCGAGGAGCCAGTGGACGAAGAGGGGGCCGACATTGTGGTGATGAACTGTTTCTGCTCCTTAGGTATGTGGCGGCGGTTTCCTCGTCGTATCATGGTGAGAGTGAGGAGAGTATACTGTGTATTGGCGGGAATGCTCGTCGTCATGATGGAGCTGAGCTGTAGCTAAAAATAATTATATGACAGGTCTGCCGGGAATTGCCGAACTCAGCTCGAAAATCGAAAATGTCTATCGTTTCCAATACTATCGTGCCAAATAGGTCTGGATTTGCACAACAGGTCTGGATTTTCAATTTTTCTCTTCTCCCTTTTCGATTTGGACCTCCGGACTTTTCGGAATCTGTTTGTATGCTATTGGGCTATAGATCCTGCAAGTTTCGTAGCGATACGGCCAAAGGAAGGCAGTAAGAAAAACGGGCTTTCAACAAGGTATTTTGATGGATTGACAGGACAGATCAAAAACCTCGAGAAAACGGCGAACGTTTCTTTGCATGAAATCGTGAGGATTTTAGCTCTACCCATAGTGAATTGGTACCGGAATAAATGTCGAAAAATCCGGAGACCCAAAGTGCAAAGGGAGGAGAGAAAAATCGCCAGACCCATTGTGAAAATCCAGACCTAGTTGGCACGATAGTAGCTGTAATATTAATATTAATGATAGCAATTTAAGCCTGATAATTGATTTACAGCCAGCACGGAGTCCACGCAAGCTCCCCCTTTTCTGTAAGCCGGGTTACCGGCATTACAAAACATAACTTCTGTGTACAGTGTAAGTAGTCTGGACGGAATTAACGCAAGCTCCCCCGCATCTGTAAGCCGGGCACCGGCATTACTGTACTATTTCGACCGTAGATTCTTTGAGGTGTGACACTTCATCTTCACTTTTGATGATGATGATGATGATTATTCAAATTTTACGCTACATGTGGCCTAGTTAATGGCTAAGGTAGCAGTCCGAGGTACGGGGCGTAACGGGTATCGTAGTTGTGTTAAAAAGCTGTCGTTTTATAAGAGATGTAAGTAATGCAAGGTGGTAAAATTATATTGGAGAGGTGGCATATGTTGCGGAAAGGGTATCCAGATGGTGGGGTATCCGATGGAAGATTGGTGGGCGAAAATGATATATGATTAATTTGTGAGTAGCGTAGTTGGGGGAGCCGCGAGAGAAGAAACACTACTGTATCATTTCGATCAATTCTCCCTGCCTGTGACGCGTGACCCAAATATTCGAACTTTCGTTTTCTTAAATGCCTCTAGAGGACCGTGACCCCTAAAAAAATTCGTAAATGGCTCAGAACACGCTGCTTGGCTTGACCACTATCCCCGGAGCATCTACAACCCAGTGGAGAGCAAGAAACGAAGAAAATTGGGTCTGAGCAGAATCCGGTTGATTTCAGGTGGGTTGGCCTGTCAAATAGACGAAAAATGACCTAAAATGAGGCGAAATTAGCGCTATCTGAACCATTTTCAAGACTTGAACATCAAGATGGACTTCGTGGAACCATTTGATGGATAAAAAGAATGTGTGAGCGAAAAATTCGATTTTGGGGCAATTTTCGCCAATTTCGTGCCTTGTTTGGGACATTCATAAGAGGCCTCGGTGACCCGTGACAGGTACGAAAATATTCGTAAAAAATCGGCCCTGTGACGCGTGACATACGAATTGAATGAAATGGTACAGTAAACGCTATCCCCCCAACACCTGTGCCCCCACGTGACCCGCGGATCAACCTTCCGAGATGGATTCCACGCTGTCGATGTGGGGGGGGGGGGGTTAGACGTTCATTTGCTGTTGTAACTCATTGTGGAGGCGCATGTTTTCCCCCTCCAACCTACGGGCCCCAAACACCCATTCTGCCATCACTGAGCTGAGGGGCATTGCGGGGCGGGAATGACCGGCGGAGGGAAAAGGCCCGTCCCGGGAGGTCCCGGGGTTTTCAGATTCGGCTGGGGGGTGCAGAGAAGTGGAACTATCCGGCAGGATGTTATTGAGGACAGATGAGGCCAACATCTGTGGGTAAACACTGCTCTCGAGAGATGGGCTCAGAGAAGGTGGAAGAGAGGGGTGCGCTTGGCGCTGCAGCCGTATTTCCAGCGCGGTCAGCCGGTAGCATTCGAAGTGCCGAGGATTCCGAGAAGAGAGGATATGAAGAGCTGTGATGGGGAGGGTGTGTTGGATTCAGTGAGAAATAGTTCTCGTATGCAAAAGTTGCAGGGTCTACGCAGATGAATGATTCACGATTCGCCAAGCAATGGTCCGGGAAGCGTACTATTTGCGTCCTGGAATGTTTCCCGGCGCCGTGCTGGTGTGCCTCTAGCAGCATGATTGACCGCACAATGATCGAGACCTGGTTTAAGCATCTAAGTATGGCGAATTGCAGTGAGTAAGTACACACTATTTGCCGTCAATGAGGAAGCAAAAGTACCGCAGAGTCCATACGTAGAAATTGCGAGCGTGAACACAGCGTGAAAGCAAAAGAAGAAGCACAGCGTTTTGAACCAAAGCACAATAGAGCACAATCAACATGGGAAGTACACGTGATTCTCGCATATCAGCTGCTGTTTGACGTCAAGCTTTGATTGAGCTTTGATGACGAATATGTTGGGTATGCAAGGGGCCGTCTGTCAAGCGCCATCAAAGAATATGATTTGTATGCCGGAGTACCGGCCTACAGCAGGGGGAGCTTGTGTAAATTGTTACTGGGTTGGCACGCAAATTAACAATATTAATGTGGTGCAGTTCACTGTGAAAACATCGGCGCCTGATTTTCATGTACCTATGGTGCGCTCGGCCTAAACACCACCAAATAGGTCCCATCATTGATGTCTCAAATCGACCGAAGGAAAAAATTTAAATTTGAATTGTATTTTTTGCTGCACATTGAATCAATTGGGGCCAGGCAGAGTTAAAACATACCAGGAGGCCTCAATTGGGGTAGCAGCGATGTCACAGTGGTCTTTGAGAGCATATAAAATGAGGGAATCGATCAGTGGTAACCTAAATTAGGCATGTTCCGTAAGCTCACATGACTGATTGATTGATTGCATCATTGATGTCTCAAATCGGCCCCGCGGAAAAAGTATTTGTTGTGAGTTTTGAGCGGATGTCGACGCAACCTATTGGGCTCCAACTCAATACTCCAATACTTCCTCTATACATCCAATTCACGGGTTCTTCCTATTCTAGCTCAACCTCATAGATTTTCCTCGACTTCACGGAACGTGATTCCCTGGATCTTCATCAAGTTCATGCTTGCTTTTCCTTCGCGACCTTCGGCCCTTCTTCAATTCTAAATTCCACATATCTTCCATCGGGCCTGAGACGTAATCATGGTACCTCTTTGATAATGATATTCAATTACTCAAGATTACGGCGCGAACACTTCAGATTCTACTCAAGTTCAACTAACAATCCCCTACTGCTCTCTATTCATAACCTCTTTCAAATGGAATAGTATCCAATCAAAGGCAATTACTTCCTCCCAGCTTATCACTCTCGAGTCTCGATACATAGTTTCATTAACACCGAAATCCAATAACACACAGGATTCCTTCTCTATACCTCTTGACTTCATCACGGCAGCGCATTTCCGAAGCTGTTTGTCCCAAAACGCAATCTTGCCACTCCCGTATTCCACTCAACCAAGTTGTTTCGAATTTCATGACCCAAATCAAGTCAATTCAAAGCCGCCTTCTGTTTTGGGTTAGCCGTGGGCCTGTGGGATCCCCTCGTCTGGGCGTCTCTTTTTGGGTTCATCCTCGCGCATCCCATCACCCCACGACCTGGGCGCCAGCGGCGAAGGCTCATCGCCGCTGTGTGTTCCCCACACCCACATCTATGTGGCTGTCCCATTCCCGAAACGAACGAAGCAATGAACAAAAAGGAAACACTGTCTGAGCCTGGGAAGACAGTGTGCCGTTTTGTGATGCGGCAGAGAGGGGCCGATCTGATGTGACCTAATCCGAGCTTCTCCTCTTTTTCTACCATCACCATCGACTTCCCGTTCACCCTCTCTCACCTCGCTAGAGCTCATCATTCACGACACTTTTGCTTCTCCCGCCCGCCCTGCCCTTCATTTTTAAATTTGCCTGATTATTCGTTAACTTCAAAACATTCTCAGAGGCAGCCACAGAGTGGGCAATGGGTTCATCCTCGCGCATCCCATCACCCCACGACCTGGGCGCCAGCGGCGAAGGCTCATCGCCGCTGTGTGTTCCCCACACCCTGAGGGATTGTACTACTATCTAATCGAAGTGTTTTGTCCGCAGGATCAGTCGTGGGAAGGTTTTGATCAGGTGGAATAAATCACGTTCTTGTTTCGCACCATAGAGTAAATGTAAGTTGAGCTCTCCGTTGTGTATCAGTTTCAAGCGTCCGCATTGAATCTGTTACATTAGGGGCGCTCAATTCTCAGCTCGTCGGCTCGTCTCGTCCCAGAAACTATTTAATTGCATGATGAGCTGATGAGCTGCTGATCCCACTCCGCATTTCTCTCCACTTCCCATCAAATTTTGATCCCCTCATCAGGAAATCGATATTTTACGGACGAGACGAGCTGACGAGCTAAGAATTGAGCGCCCCTATTAGTTCTTTTCAACCGTCCCCAGTGAAAACTCGTTCTAAATGCAATTCCACAGAGTCTTGACGCGTGAAATGAACAGCTACAGACATACAAAAAGATCCAGGGAGTACCAAGAAGTTGTATAAATAGTCGTGAGGAAAGGAATTTATGGTGCACATCGCATAAACACCACTAATAAATAGGTCCCATCACTGATGCCATCATTGATGTCTCAAATCGCCCAAGAACAAAAAACCAAATTTTATATTGCATTTTCTGTACTGAAATCTCATGGAGGGCTTCTTCAAAACGCTAGGGGAAGGACATAAGTTGCACCCAATAGCTTTCCAACGACTTTGGGAGCAGTCTCCTACCCAGCCTCACTTTCGAGTAGGGTGGCGGGAAATAGGCCTCCGAAATTTACATCTGCAGGTTTACCAGGTAAATTACCTGCTAATTTACCCAACTTTTCGGAGGCTTAAAAATGGCCGGTAAAATAGGGCTAATTTACCGTGCTCTGGAGGGCTAAATCCACCTGCTTGGGCAGCCTTAGCCGGGTTTTTTTTTGAAAGAAACTTGAAAGAGATTGGTTCACGACATCCAATATTCTGTCAATTTCGGCCATTTTTGTCCGATTTCTCAATGATTTTCTTCCCACCCTGACATCATTGGGGAGATGCGGTCGGACCCTCGGCAAAATATAGTGCTCATGCGCTTGCTGAGTTTCTTATCCCATTCTGCCCTCAGTAGCAGCGGTAATTGGGAAAATTTTCGAATTTTTAGTTGGTTCTTGCAGCGAAAAGAGCCGTGGGAAATTTGGGTAAATCAGCCCGGAAAATTAGGTCAAATAGGCCCGTCCGAGAAGGCTTTGGTAAATTACCTCGGTCAACCAGGCGCCAGAGCTATTTCCCGCCACCCTACTTTCGAGTGTTGGGGAGCCCGGAGTCACTGAGGGCGTAGATTCACTGCAAATTCACTATGTGTAATATTGATTGACAAATCTGATCTTATTACTCCCGAACTTCAAACCCCCAACACAAAGGTAGTCTCCCAAGTCAGACCATAAACCCGAGATGTTAATCGCAAAAAGTTTGGCCATCGTGGCGAATCGGTTATTTTTGTTGGGTATCCGGATGATCGCAAGGCTTGGAAGGTTTATCGCCCCTCAAAGCGTACCTTCGGATCGTCGCCTCATATCAAATTCGACGAACTCAATTTGACCGGGGGCCTGTCTCGCTACTCAGACTTTCTGCCGAGTCGATGAGAAGATAGTCGTTCTCAAGGATCTATAGAAACCCTCCTTCCTCCACTTCTACACCTCCAACTGCCAGTACCTCCTCGTGCCTACGCCGGCTGGACCTGCGGATGTCGTGCGACGTGCCACAACCTAAACCCCGGGCACCTCGTCAACCTCGTCCTATACCACCTCCGGGCGACCCATCTACCCGTATCCGGGAAGCTAGTCTCGTAACAAGACTTTATATACTCTTTTGAAGATAGTCGTTCAAACGTATGGTTGCGGCCAAAACTTCATGACCATTCCCAATTTTGCTCAAAATCCTTCGGGATTCGAGATTTAGCAGGAACTAGGGTATGGTTTATAGCTGAAATTTTTATCTCAGAGGAATCGGAGGTATTCCTAACTTAGGGTTACAAAACGCGAAATTTGAAAAAACCAAAATTGTGTGTACTAAAAATTTGAGGCAGGTAATCAAGTCTTTCTCTTGCGGCATATGTGCGAAGCCCTCGGCGGACCATCATCACGGCGACGCCTCCCAATGTTCTGGCCCTGTGGAATGCCTCAATTGCGGTGGAAAGCACCGTGCGGATTCGTATGCCTGCCCGCGTCGGCAAGAGTTGGCGGTAACTATGGCGGAGCGCATGAAGGACCTTCACCAGGCTTTAGATAAGTCGTCGGTCCACCCTCTCCCGTACATACAATCCCCTCGTTAATCCTCTCCGCTCTCTTTTATTCTTCTGTATTGTTCATCCTTGATTCATACCCACCCTATGTCTCCCTCTTCCCCTTCCTTCCTGTTCCATCTCAAATATTTGATACTGTTACTCCTCAAACTTTCATTCCCTTGCGCGATACTTAACCTTCTTTTCCTCTCTCGTTATAGTCTATATTACCGTTTCAAACTACCTACTATATGAAATCCCCGCCAACCCTTACGTACTGCTGCATAGCTCTTCCGTAGCCAGGTACAGCATATATTAGAACTTCAAATCAAATCAAATCAAATCTGCCATTCTGCCTCTGCAACCCCTTCTTCCGGACCCCACAGTGAAAGTGAAATCTTCTAACCAAGAAATCGGCAATGACCAGGCGACATTGATGCTGCTGCACAGCCACCGATCCGAGTGATCACAGATTTTTCTACGCCAGACATGCAGGCTTGAGGCTCTGAGCATTTCTGTCAAGTTTCCCCTCGAAAAAACCATTCGTCTCCGACAAAAGAAGTGGATTGATGGGAATTTCCATTTTTGGTAAGTAAATTGATTTCGCCGCAACTGTATATAAACCGGGAACTGAGCTTAACTCTGCAGCCACAAACCCTAATTCAGGGTTAGCGGAAGAGCACTCTGACCGAGCGCAGGAAGAATCTGCTTTCGCGGAATCCATCAATGGTGACAGTTTTCGTCTCGTTTTCCGCCGCCGTCTACGCTTCCGCCGCCTTCGACCTCCGCCTACGCCTCCGCCTTTGTCTATGGTGCGCGTCACTTAGTCACCGCCTCCTTTGCACTACTGCCAAATCGGCCGGAGCACGAGATCCGCATACACTCTATAGTTCATGCTATTAACTACTCTACCAGATGTCCATTATATGCAGAGCAGAGCGGGATGAATAGAAGCTTTTACTTAGAAAGGGTCTGCACTCCTTTTGCCCCCAAACTATTAACTATTAAACTAAACGCTATCCCCCCAACACCTGGCCCCCCCACGTGACCCGCGGATCAGCCTTCCGAGATGGGTTCCACGCTGTCAGAGACTTCCGCCGCCATCGACAAGTCCATTCAGAAGAGCTCAACATTGGCTCAACTGCGTTAACACGCTATCCCGCCTGTTCCATTGTTCAGAAATTAGGAGGAGGAGGAGTGGATAGGATGGGGTTAGTAACTCCTGTGTACCTCTGAAAGAGAAAACGCTATTGACCCAACACTGTAGCGCACCACGTGACTCGGTGATGGCCGCTGTCTGCCCTTCGCGCGTCCTAGCGCTGAGAAGCCTGTTCTGCTTCTCACTGATATAAACGGCCGAACGGGATCAGGTCAAGTGATGAAATTCATGATTTCTTTTGATGCGACAGAAAATACTCGCGGGAGGGCAAATTTTGAACGAGTGCGACAAATACGAACTCTGCATTAGCCTGTTTGCGATGCAGCCATTGAATGGCTAATGGCTACGCAAGTGCCCGAATTCCCAGCGTATTGACAAAAGCTACCCCCGGTCCTGAGCATCCAATTTTCATTCCAAATAGCTCTTCTCGACTCCGACATAAAAGTTTAGCCCAGGAAAAAACCAAGAAAAAACGGCAATTTCGGTTACTTTTAAGTAGTAGCCGAGCATCGGAACGGGACCAACATAACTCGATCGATCAAGCATGTACGTGACCGTGACCCTTGGCGTCATAGAGCCGACCTTGACTTGTTCCGTGCCGACTGCTTCATTTTCGTTTCTGAACCTGCTGCCGACGGGCACCACCGGCCATCTATCGGCTATTCTATATATAGTCGTTTTCGTTTTCGTTCTAGTAAGTATATACTCTATCTCAATACCTCTGCCGTCAATCGTGACCGCGTCAATCACGCTCTCGCCACCCTTCCTCGCAGCTCAACATCTTCTCTCGTCGTTTGCAATCGACGCACCAGAGGTCCAGCACGCGGAGGGCCGGTCCTCGCGAGCCGCCCGCAGCGACGAGCTATTCCAGATGTCTCTCACTGCCTCGAGGCAAATGCAGACACTCCGACAGCCAGAATCATCGTCCTTGTATATCCCCCCCTCGTAAGCTCCTTCAATCTTTCTATATCCTCTTATTTATCTCTGATTCACAACCTCAGAGTCAGCATGCTGGCCCCCGCGAGTTTCTCGTTTACAATATCCTCCATCTCGACTTTCTGGAGACTCTGGAAGAAACCATCTGCTCTACCGATACATCCTTCCCCTCAATACGCGCGTCAACGATCTCCTGCGCATGGCTCATGGCGACATGGTCGTTTCGGGGGGTCATTTCGGCTTCGAAGAGACCATTCGGTCATCTGCTGCCGCGGCAGTCGCGGGTCACCACCGTCCAGCCGCTGGGACTTGCAGATCGCGGGCGGACCTCTGCCCATTTTACTGGACCCCCGCATTCGCATCATACCTCAACCCCTCGAGACGACACTTCACGAGCTCTCGCTCGACAGAAACCACTTCGCCGATCCCGGGAGCTTCCGGGATGGATCTTGGATTATCAGACTCGGTTCGTGCCTTTCTTCTTACTTTCGGTTGCCTACTCACGATGTTAACAGCTGTCATGGGAACTGAGCTGAGCTACATTTCTTCGGACGGCCGCCGCCATGGCCATGACTGCCTCGGTCAGCACATTTACTCGCTGTTTCCGTGCGATGGCAACAGTAATGCGCTCTGATGACGACGTGAATACGTCGGGAGGGGAGGAAGTCGACAGCGAGGAAGAAGAGCGCACAGTAGCGCGTTTGCTCTGGGTATGTGGAAGCAAAACTCCTTTCTCGTTTCAACTGATATCTTCGCAGCGCACCCCTCGCAATACCGCCGCCCAGACCCCTCGGTTGACGCGTTCGAACGCACACGCTGCACCTGCTCCTCAAAACACTCCAGCAGGCAGCGCTCCAGCCACCACACCAAGCCGTCCGCGTGTGCGCACCACTGCAGATGCCGCCACCTCCACTTCCGAGCTTCCGCGCCGCGGTGCTTCGCGATCCCGCCAGTACCGCCAGTGCCGCACCTGCGCCCGCAACCGTCTCCGCCCCACCTGCCTTAACTCGCCTACCTCGCTCTCGCCGTGTGCTTGGTGACCTCCCCGTCCCCCGAGCCCGCACGCGCTCGTTGTCCCCGGAGCCTGACTTCTCTCTTCCTCCTAGGATCTGGGGCGACGAGAACATATACCAGCCTCACTCTCGTGGTGATTTCAGCCCCGACCGATTCACGCATGACCTCAGGCAGTGGGCTGTCCAAGACGCAGGATCTGTCCCTCCCCTGTCAATCCGCGGAGCCAATATCGACGAGATGGTGGACACATTTGTAGCAGTAATAGATCGGCTTGGTAGAACAGGTGATTATACACAGCTCTTGAATCCGGAGCGCAGTTTTGTAATGTAAGTTCTTTCCTGAACTTGGAATCCTTCTTGTCTAACTTCAAGTGCAGGACCACGGATGAGGCAGTGGGGGAAGGGGTGGAACGCGAGGTTGTTCACTCAGCGCTCCAACGGGAGCTTGCCGACGAATCTACCTATTTCAACCACGGAGAGGGACAATGTGCTCACCCTTCGCATACTCCCCTCATCCATCCCTGCTTCGCCCGCACGGCTCGTCAAATTCAAACGTTTGGGCGCTCTCTGCGGCCTTGCCCACATCCTTGGTCAATCGATCCCCTCAATCAGCGTCGCTCTTTTTCAGTATATTGTCAACCACTGCGATCTCCGCGCCCTCTCGCGCAACTTTACCTATGAATGGTTCCCCGCCCTCACGCGCCAAGTGCTAGACTTCCTTGCGACTTCCGAGACGGATGATCTTAGTGCTTTTCAAACCCATCTCATCACTTATCATGGCGCAGAGGTGAGTGTCTGCACTGTTTGTTATTTTGTCATCTCAATATGGGCGATATAGCGTGCAAAAAGTCTTATCCCCAGGTTTTTGCTAAAATTTGGACAACTTCGGGGTGCTGCAACTTGGAGAGGTCCGCAACTCGGGTTGGTTGATGGGACAACTTTCAGTTCTTGCAACTTTGGAAGAATACGACTACGGAGGCAGGAGATGCAGCTTTCGATTGCTCTTCTGCACTCTTACCTGCTGATACTGATATTTTGATCACAGAAACCTCCAGAAGACCGGCATTGGTGGAATTTTGTTTTGATCCGCCAGAAGCCGCTGTTCAGCCCGTCTCAGACGGCATCGCACTGTCAGACGGCTTGATGTGGTCCGTGAACTCGGCATGTTCGATTCCTGAAATTCTGTCAGTACATCGGCGGCATTGAAGGGGTTCTTTCTGCTGGCTTAATTTTTTCCAGTGTGCAAGACGTGTTTTGCGATGCTATCCCAACACTTACAGTCCAATTATGGTTGATAGGTACATTCTGTGATGCATTTCCCATTCCCTACCTCGTTTCAAGCTCAGCTTTCCTAGCGAGTCTTAGCTGCTTCGGTGCTTGAAAACTTTTCAATTTGAGTCTGTGGTGTGTTGTAAAGCACAAAAACTGAAGCACAAAAACAATCTATAGCTAGTTGGTTTTCAATACCATGAAGTATTTAGATTGGTTTGGCGCCCAAAACTTCCGGCGGCCGTCTGGCCGGATGATTCAATATCATTTCTATAAGGCAGCACATGCGACCAAGATTTCTCAAGTTGTAGCCAAGAGCCGTACAAGTTGCAGCCATTGAGACACGGCTGGGAGAAAGTTGTAGCAGTTCAAAGTTGTAATTTTTCAACTTGCATCTTGCCGAACTTGTTGCCGGACCGAAGTTGCCCAGAATTCAGCACAAATATCGAAGTTGTCCCCTGAACCTTTTTGCACAGTATGTCTGCCATATCTCAATCCTAGTTCAGGCTGCAGCGTTCCGCTACCGCGACCGTGCTACGCATGACTCCCTCGGTGTATGGCACATATACTGTGCACAAATTCAAAATCGACAACTTCACTAAATCTAGTCAAAGAAAGTGACAACCCGCTCAATTTGACGAATGTTTGTGGGCAACTTCCGTTAGCGACAACTTCGAGTTTGATTTCGACAACATCCTTTTCGGCAACTTCTTTCAGATACAACTGAAGCTACACGCAACCGCAAGATGAGGCCTTAGCAACTCTCACCTATGGTATACACTTTGAACGCATTCCAGCTTGCGTTTAAACAATGATAGACCACGATGCGCTCGGCGCGCCTTCGGCTTGATGCGCGCATCAGAGCGATATTGATCTCGTGTGATCAACGCTTGAGAAATTGAACAGGACTATCTATTGCAGTAAGTCGGGAAGGCATGAAAGATACATCTACATCTTAACCAATTTTTTTGAGGGTTTTAAGAAGGTTTGAAAGCAGGGTTTGGTCCCCTCTAGGTTTTACTTACATGGGTTCGACTTTCAAGGGTTGCAGTAGAAATTCAGCCCCAGTGTAAAAGTCACAAAGATACTCTGCTGACCGGTTAGATCTTAGCTAGATTCATTGCTCGAAGGTCTTCTCGCTACCGTAACTCTGCAAGGAATGCAAAAGAAAGAGCGCCGGTATGCCGAGCAGTTGATCACCCGCCGAATCGGCGATCAGCTAATTCCGGTGATGTTGGTTCCAACGAACCAAAGTTGCGTGTGGTGTGGTCAGAGGTTGTCGTTGTGGTGGGAGGCCGAGCAAGAGAAGTTGTACCCGGATGCAGTTGCATAAAACTCAAGTTGTCATGTAAGTTGTTGCCGATGCGTTTTGAAGTTGTCAGCAAGTTCGGCAAGTTGCCTCCAAGATCACTGGTTGTGTTCAAATTTCAGCAGACGTCGAAATTATTTTTTGCACAATATATCGCCCATATCGGTGTACACATGCTTTATCTGCCTACCGTCGCAAATGACACGTTCGACAAACCGGAGCCCACCTCTTTCCGCACGGGGTATCTTCTGGCATGCAGAAACGGGGTCAACCTGCCTTGGGTGAGTTGTCTTCATTCACGTCCCTGCTTACTGAATTCTTCACCACAGGCAATCCGCAACTTCGAAGGCGCGTCAGACACGTTTTTCAGCGTGATGGAAACCTCTCGCATCAGCTCTGCAGACTCTCTGCTGGCCGTTCTCGACATTGTGAACGCTCCCAACTCAGCGGAACTCCTCGACTCTTTGCGCGGCACCACAGGCGACATCACTCTCGCCTTCCACATGCTCATCGAGCGATACCTGCGTGGCATCGGCACTCCTTGTCCTGCGATGTTCGCTGCCGCAAAGGGAGCATTCCACTCCATCGTTGACCTAGACCGCATCGACTCCCCGGCCTTTCGCTCTCAGATGCTTGCGTGGGCTGCTACAGGCTCGCCCTTTGTTGATCCAGCGGGCGGTCGTATCTCGGTGCGTCTTTCCTTTGTTCTCTGATTCATACGCCGAGCTCATCGCCCAACAGTGGGGCCCTATCAACACCCATGGAGAGGGTTATGGAATTCCTGGCGGTACCGTTGGTGAGCGCGATGTCTTGGCTAGGGAAGGCACTTTTCATATCCAGACCTGCCACCGCAGCATCCGCTTCCAGTTGAATATGCCCTCCGCCTCGCCGAGGTTCGTTACGTTCCAGAGGGAGAACCTCGCGACTTTCAAGAAGCTTTTGATTACTGGTTTTTGACTCAATCTCTCATCGCTATCGGTCGCCATAGTATGATGTAGTTTTCTCTCTCCTTCAATCTGTCAGTGCTCCACCTATTGTGTAACATGTACTTGCTTTGTCTGCTCTAATGAAAAATGGTGTTGAGCTTTAACTCCTCTGAACCTCCTTGAGTTGAGGGAAGCTCTCAAATAAGCATTGTGCCTCAGAGATTGAATCCGAGTTTGCGTATCTTTGGTTCTGAGACACCGATTTCCGAAACCTCATTACGCCGTCAATATTGGGCGGCATGCCTTAGTTACATTTTCCTCTGTAGTTGATATTAATAAGGTAGGGGCCACACAAATACGGTTGCCCCACGTGATCGAACCTTTTTGGGCCGAGGTGGTTAGTTCGACGCTCTCTGAGAGGAAAGTAGGAAATCTTCTATCCCTATGAGATTTTTCAGCATGAGTTTCCCTTGAATGTTAAGGCCCCATAACTCAAGTTTTGCGACGCCTTTCTGTCACACCTTGTGACATATGTGACACTGACACCTTCCTGCCGCGCAACCACGACTCTAACAGGGACTCAGTCCAGCTAGTTCTATCCTGTATGCGACTGTTCAGAAGCGCCCCAACGAATTCTACTTCCATTGCTTCTGTTTTGTGCCATCCCAACAAATTCCGATCAACTCAGTTTTCCGCCATATGGGACTTTTCTCTGAGTTGGCGAGTACTTTGAGACTCAGAGCACTGGGATGAGACTAGGACTTCGGTCGTGTTCTGCTCAAGATCAAAGGCACTCAAGATGCACTTCTGACACCGAAATCCGCTGGCAAATATGTTTCTGCATCATCTCTGATCGCTGAACACGACGAGGAATGGGAAAAATGAAGCGTCAAATCGAGGATCACAAAGGCTGGGTTTCTTCTCCGATCTCAAATACCGAATACTTCGCTAATCGAGAACGGGTTCTCAGACTTGCAGAGAACATTCACAATCTACTCGAATATCCCTCGCACCCAGCGTTCCCGCATCCCTCCGTAACATCCCCACCAAATACAACATCATCACTCGTTTGTGGACTTTCGCTTTCCGTAAGCTTCTCGACTCGCTGCGTTCCTTCACTTCTCCTCTCGCCCTCGAACATCTTCAAGATTTTATCTACCACGCCTACACCTTTTATACAGGCTTGCTAGAGGAAGCCTCGCTCGACCCCTTCAAGAGCGGCTGGCTGGAAGCCTTGGGCGATCTTGCAAGCTAAAAATGACTGTGGCTGCTATGGTTGTGGGCCGTGCGGATACTATTAACATTCCAACAGCAGACACTGTTTCTGCAGTCAACTGATTCCTAAGGGGACCTGTTCAATGCACCTGCCCATCCCTCCCCCAAATCTGTCAGCGATGCCCCCGCCGCGCGCATTGACGACTCCCCTTCACCTAGTTTCTCAGTTCCAATTGGTACAAGATTGAAGTTTGTGCTTTCGTTTCCCCCATTCCCCTCAAACTGATTTGTTTCATTTCTGCAACCTCACAATGTTGGCTTCAGTTCAGTTTCCCGCCGGCTCTTATGGGCGGACGCGACGACTGCCATCTCAACGTCCCGTTCCGCCATCCCACCTCCCCCACAACCTAGCTCTTACTCTCTTACGCAGGCGCCTCGACACCCTCGACAACGCCATTTCGGCACATTGCGCGCCGACTCTCTCGAAAACGACAAGGACTTCAAATTGAGTAAGTTCTTTCAATGTTGGACGAAGAACGAACAAATAAACAACTTACCTGTTTCAAGCGATCGAGGCGCTGCTGCTCCGCATTCGGAAAAGGATCTGGGAAGCGCAGGCGCGGAGAGATGACGTTGATGTCCGATGCTCAAGGTAAGTTTCCCTTTGCTATATTATGTAAAGACTCGTTACTGGTTACTGATTACGAACTTCCGGACGGCTGCGTCAGGAAAAAATCACAAAACTACGTCACGACATGTAGCCGACATAGCCGTGATAGCCGGTGCCCCTTTATATATCACCTGATACTAATAGCTGCCGCTTAGCTCTGATAGCGCTTGACAAGCTTAAGCACCCCGCCTTCGGCAGGGCCGGCTCGCTGCGCTCGCGTCCCTCCCTACGGCTGGTGCACAGCTTGTCGGGGCTCCGCCCCAAACCCCGCGGGTTTTTTTCTTGCTGGATTGCGTGCCCTCCCGCTCGCTGCACTCGCGGTGCGCGGCGCCGTCGGGAAGGTTCGTGGGAACCGGAGCAACATCTCGACAGCCGGCAGGCGACATCTCGACATGGTCCCGTGGTTTCGTGTCAAAGTCACGTTACTTTTCACGTGAGCTGATCCTTGTGTTTTCATGTATAGGATAGCTAGGACTGCCACTCTGGTAGCACCTGGTAGGCACTTTGGAGAAACCGGTAGCCACTGCTACCACAACTATCTTTGCTATCCAAGGACCAAGCTCTCATACTAGTCATATTCTGATTCAGATCACCGGCAGATAAATGGGTTGAGAAAATTATCTTCAGGTCTAAACTACGACACATACGAAAGGAATCTATGAGATACAATATCACTTACCTGTGTACCAGCGGAAGCCGCAGATGCTAGAGAGCAAAGAATCTGTAAAGGGATGCTGCAGAAATGGGTCAGGCGAATGGAAGTGATATAGAGGACTAAAACTCACAAAGATATATTATGACACGCAGACCAAATGAATCGAGGTGTCGATAGCATCAACACATTCACTGATGAAAGACAATGAACAGAGATAAATCAAAGGCATAGCAAAACATACCCGAATACGATATCAAAGCTATGCTATCTGCAGATCATAAGCGAGAGAAACTTTGCTATAGGATATTTATTCATACCTTGTTCATAACAGACAACAAGGGACCTGATCATACCTAGAACACCAAGAGAGAGTAAGGATAGATGAGGCGAATCCAGGAAATGGAGTACGCACCGAAGACCGACTCTCTGTTCGACGGCGGAGATACCTGCCGACATGCACCGAACACTCAACTCTATATGGGAAACGATATAGAAGGCGTTGGAGGGGGGTGAGTTAGATACTTGTCCGCCGACGACGAGAGTTTACGTTACAGAGGCATCCTCGTTTCGACGAAATGCTGAGGCAGAGCCCACAGTGGCCGCGAGTGGTGTGAAGAGCTGCGAATAAAGTAGATGAAGGTGGGAAGAAAGAGCCCGTGAGCTAAGAGGACTTACAGGAGCGTCGTCGTCGATGATCAGGCCGACGAAAGGTGAGAGTGGGGAGCGAGAGGCAGCGAGGAAGATGGGGGGAAGAGGAGAGAAGTATGGAGTCACACGTCACAAAACAAAACGAACATATGAATCTTGATGACGGGCATTAGGGTATATCACAGTCGCGGATCTGGGCGGATTTGAGGCTCGATTTGGATTGGATTTGAGCAAAAGTCACAGTTGTCACACATGCTGTCATTCGGCAACATCGTCTCAGCATCAGACGGCAGAGATACAAAGCCTCACTTGATTTCATTCCCCTCTCCTACTGTCAGCCTGTCGCGGTTCCTGTTGCTTTCCAACCTCATGCTATCCCTTCGACTACCTGGCAAAAATTGTAGTAACTAGGCAGGAAAATAAAAGTATCATGCCAGAATTTCGATTTATTCAAAATACGGAAAAATTAGGGCCATTTGAACGAAACTTACGGGTCCTTCTCAGGACACTGCCTTTAAACGAAAAATCCGGCATAGTACTTTTGTTAAGACGCTAATTATCAACAGTTTTGCTCAGGGTAACCGGAGGATTGACGAAGATTTGAAAGGTGTGAAGGATTTCTACGGAACATGAGTAAAATCAGTTACTAGCGGGGCTCGCAAGGTTACTTTAGAGTAGTTGACATAGATTTAGACTTTGATATTTAGCTCACTCGACTCTTGCAACGGAGTCAAAGGCGAACGCCATATTAGTGTTTGTGTTACTATTAGTGTAAAACATGCTTCAATTGATTACAATGTCAGAAATTCCCAAATTTTAGCGTCACTTCAATGATTGTGGTAGTTTTCCTTCAGTAGTATCATGCGGGACTCTGGGATTTCTGCTCATGGGGTCTGCGAAAGGCTGATTTTAGTTGAAATACACAGTTAATTTCGCACCAACGGGGATTATTCTGGTTCTGAGGTAACTTAAACACTTTTGGAGGTGATAGAAATATTTTTCACTGAGAAGACAGCTTCCGGCCATGTTGTGAGACACACGGGCAGGCGTAACTTACCAAAGTTCAACCATGTGACGCCTGTGACATGTGTGGACACCACCAAGAATTTGAGTCCATTCCCGGCTGTATTGTGAAGATTTGGAGGAGAATTAACATGCATAAGATAATTAGATACTGATAGCGATGTGTTAAGGCATTCTTGGTAAAATTTCTCAGACACATGGAGTTCGCAAATATGCGGGGTCCCAACTTGAACTGTACGCAGAAGCACATATACCACGGGAAAGCCAGATATTTTTACAGAAACATGTTAGAACAGATCTTCTGAGCAATTTTTACCTTGACACAATGATCATTTAACTCGTGTAGAACACAGAAAACGAGGGAACATGAAATTGCAAGACACCAAAGGGAATAAACAAGTGCAAACATGCCGTTTCGGGCAAGGGCAATGCCCGTCATCAATATGATCTGTCAACGATCACGCCATCCAGCCACGTGGCTCGCGGACTTGGCAAATTTCGTGAAGTTCCTCAAGTTTCCTCCCTCAAAGCAAGTCAAATCTTAGGTTCAATACTTAGAACCAATACAGATGGAGTTTCCTGGGTGCATAGATGCTCTGTGCCTCATTTGAAGCAGTTTCCGATGAGGTGATATTGCGGTGATTATCATCGTCGCCTACGAGCGGCTACTGATCCGCATGCCAAAGATATCGGAACTATCAAAGCTTCGGCGGAAGATATCAAGCCTATCAGTTCCTATCAAGAACGGCGGCGTGCTATCAGTTCTACAGCGGCTACCAGATGTACGTTCAAAGCATAAGAGGCCTCAGATCTCTGGATCTGACCCACTATCAACAGCACGTGTTTTGACGTCGCTTCAGAGGGGGGCCAAATATTTATATTTGGTTGGTGGTTGATGCCAACCGTGAAACAGGTGTTTGCGAGAGGCGTCTGAGGCAGCCTTTTGGGGAGGAACCTCCCGGAGGTCAATAGCTCTTAGTCCGCGAATTTATCGCACGAATTTGCGCTTCCTCGAGGCGTTCAAGACTCAGATCAGTAGCCAAGCAAATAATAATATTTGCGCGCGTGCGGCCCAGAACATCTAAGGGGCATCACAGACCTGTTATTGCCTCAAACTTCCGTCAGTTAGGGCCCCCTCCTGATGCACGTGCTGTTGATAGTGGGTCAGATCCAGAGATCTGAGGCCTCTTGCAATCAGTTGCGCAACGCTCCGAGTGGGGGGGCCCCACGAGGATATGCGAAGTGCGGAAGATACATACATACAGAGACAGAAACATTGATGAAAAGGAGAAACATTGCGACAAGCCAGAAACATTCGGCTCAACTTCCAATTTTGGTATGTGTCGCGCTTGGCAATGCCGTAAGCTACCATCCCGTTTTCCAAGGCTATCCATTCTTTTAATGTTATTTCCTATTTGGGCCGAAGCCGAAGCTCGACTCAAGCATTGATGATTACTGGTGAATTTCTCGGTTTCTCTGTTCACCCCTGCGCTCTCTACCTATGACGCATATGGATTCTGACAGCCAGTCGCTCGAAATTCGTTTGCGTCATAAATGTGCGGAGGCCCGAATTGGGGCGCAATTGATGAATCCAAATCACTAATAACAAGTGTTTTTTTAATCATACGACGATGTTCACACCATCCCATACATTCATACACTCCATGCTGGCACTACCATACCCATGGCAAAGTGGTTTGGTCTTGTGCGCGGAAACTTCGTTGTCGGACTTGGGGACATTGCCGGTTTACTCGGGAAGGACTGAATGTGTCGCAGATTGACGGTATGTTTCTTCTTTTCAGCCATGTTTCTCACTCTCTATGTATGTATCTCCCGGACCTTCGTGCATCCCGGGGCCCCACTGGCATATGGCGGCCTAGAATTATGGTACGTAGGTTGTGTATGCCGGTTCCTGGCCTACAGGAGGGGGAGCTTGTGTGGTTTCTGTGTACGTTAGAGCCAAAATATAATGGGTATGATATTTGTGGAAGAAAGCAAAAGGAAACATTGTGTGCTATGGAAGTTGCTAGCAACGCGCTGGATCTGTCGTCGAGAAAAAGAGCGAATTATGGCGGGAAATGGCAAGAACTATTTTGAACTTCTGACTTTGACCCAAAACCAACCCCAAACATTCAAATATTCCAATTCGGGCAGGATGATTTTGTGGTATATGGAAAATAGTGCAGCAAGCCAGCATTAACCCTGGTTCAAATTTCAAACTGTTCACTTCCAAAATACAAAGCAAAGGTGAAGCCAAGCCAAAATTGTGCCATGGTTTACCTCAAGATCTGGTGCCGCTTGGAGTTCTGTGAGCCAGGAGGTTCTATTGAGCGCACAATGGCCACATCAGTCAAAAGGAACGCGACATCACTTGAAACGGTGCTGCCATCACGGTGGAAGGGCATGGATCAGCCACTATCACTCCGGGACAGGTGTGGATCACACGGGAAAGCTCTGTATCATTCGGAAGATCGTCTTATCACGGCGCGAGAGAGGGGTCCTGAAGTAAATGACATTTCACAAATTTTCGCGTCATTTTACCACATTTTTTCTCGGGCACAACAACAACCGACACGACACACCGCATTAGGACGGGTTACATAGGACAAAGCCGACACATTCTGATCAAAGGCGACACATTCCGTGATTTTTGACAGTTCCGCGGAGATGGAATCAACATGGATCATTATAACAATGACTGCCGAAGGCCCGGAGGATCTCGGGGGCAAGCGGAGCGGCCCTAACTCCGGGAATCCATGTGGTTAGGAAGGTTAGGGGGCTTAGGGTTAGGTAGGTTAGGGTTAGGCTTGGTTAGGGCATGGGACATATGGTGCCCTCCACTTAGTCACCACCAATTTGTGACAACCGTTACTACTCGGGCGGGAAAACACCGATTTTTTATTCCTCTTGGGAAAACACTCAGTTTCACGCAAGGAATCTTTTGGCAAGACAGAATTTTTATAGCGACAAATTGAACGAGTTATAAAACTTCTGACCCCCCAAATTGGGACTGTCCCTCCGAATATGTCCCCTACTGGTCAAAACTCTCTGCGACACGTTGTGGGATACGTCTGCGAGACTTGTATACCTTAGAACTAAACTTGCGGACGTGTAACTGAGCATCCTGAGTCGCCATGCCGGATGACGGTGACGATGATTCGGCACGAGGATGTCGACCAGCACGCGCTCTGGCTGCCGCACTCAACAAGTATTTTCGTTTGCGGACCATGGAAGACGGGCAGACGTATTATAGACAGTGTAGATGTAGAAAAGTGTCTTTCTGCAGGCGAAAAGAGGTATATACAAAAAAAAATTCGGCCTTCGGCCGATTTGGGACTAGTACATTTTTGGCGGTGACTAAGCGGAGGGCACCATAGAAAAAAGGTTAGGTTGGTTAGGGTTGGTCACTCACTGTGCCAAGCAAGGGTCATGAAATTCATGATGTTTCTTGTCATGACTTTCCTGACGATTTGTCCGGAAATTCATGATGATTTACCGGAAATTCATAACAAAACGTCATGACTCGGGGTCATGATTTTCATGATGATTATGGGGCTGTTGAACCCAGGGCCTCGCTTAACTAACTCTTAGCTGGCTAGTGATGGCTAAATTAGTTAGTGATCGGCACCCATCAGCGGTCGGTTCCCACGGGCCTCTACTTGGCCTCGCTATGTGTCGAATTTGGCTCGTTCACCTCCCCAACGACCTCGAGCGCTCACAAAGGAGCTTCTAAGAGTCCATAAAGCACTACTCCGCCCTTGAACCACCAAAATATTGCTTAAAACCAGGGAAATGGATTTCTCGACTGAGCCATCACTCAAAATTGCCATTTTAGTGAACTAAATAAATTTAACCATCAAATTTAGCGATACTAAGTCATGACTTAGTTAAGCGAGGCCCTGGGCCGCCGCTGTAACTTGCCTAGGTAAGACCTAGCACAATATGAAGCTCCAAGCATGCTACATCCTGAGATCATACTTACATTCCCTGAATTCCGAGCCATTCATACTCCTCGTTTCCAGGTCCCAGTCGCGCAAAAGTATGGTTGCGGCCAAAACTTCATGACCAGTCGCAATTTTGCTCAAAATCCTTCGGGATTTGAGATTAGCAGGAACTAGGGTATGGTTTATAGGTGAAATCTTTTATTTCAGAGGAATCGGAGGTACTCCTAACTTAGGGTTACAAAACGCGAAATTTGAACAGCGAAAAACCAAAATTAGAGCTTATTATCAGCGACCTGAAAACATATTTCAGAGCCCCGAAATTTAGATTGAACCTGTAATTCACCTTCTTTAATCAAGCGAGAAATTGTGAACGCGGTGGGGCCGTTTGCCCACGTCCTAAATTGGCGCGTCTCTGGCTCCAGTGGCCCCGCCCCACATAAATACGCAATGGTCTCGGGGGGTGGATCTGTGCGTCATCGACCGCGTAAAAAGGTTTATTGAAAAGCAAGACAACGCGACCTCGTTCTCCCCAAATATCCGTACTCTATATCGGAGACTCATCAAAAAGTGGAGCACCGACTCTAAGCGAAAATAGCTTAACGAATTATTTTCCTTGATTAGGAAGGTGGGTTTCTGGCGGCTGCTAATAAGCTCTATTGTGTGTACTAAACTCACGAATTTGAGGCAGCTGATCAAGTTTTTCTCTGCATTCTGCCTCTGCAACCCCGAACCCCTTCTTCCGGACCCCACAGTGAAAGTGAAATCTCTTAACCAAGAAATCGGGAATGACCAGGCGACATTGATGCTGCTGCACAGCCACCGGTCCGAGTGATCCGCAATCAAAAGCGCGAAATTGCCGTGCAAAACATGGAAACCCAATTTTTCGAAGTTTTGCTCCAGTCCGTTTGTAGTTTACCTTCTGGCAATGCTATTTACACAGTCCCAGGATGTCTCGATGAAAACTGACGTGACAGTATCAATTACCAAATTGGGACTGCGACTTGTCACGAAGTTCGGTCCGCAACCATACTCCTCCAAGCTCAACCAGAAACCGACCCTCAAGCATTACGGCACGATGACGACAACGCCCCACAAAGGTGCTGCGGAGCGCCAAACACAACCACCACCCTTCTCTCTTCCTACTACGATGTCCATTCTCGCCAGCACTAGTCATCTTCACCCACAAGACTCCCCTCGTCGTCGACTCGGCCACTTTCCTCTCCATCTTAGCCAACTTGTCCCCTCCGAGTCTCAATACCTAGATCTCAAAAATCCTCCAGTGCGTCGAGGGCGATGACTCAATGCAATGAAGACAATGACGGATCGTATGTGCGGTGTTGAGCCCAACAGAGGAACAGGCTGTAGAAGGTTGTCTAGTACCTGAGGTAAGTGAAGTCGAGCGGTGTTTTCTTCATCTTGCGTTTCCGCGCGTCATATCGACGCATTGATGAAGAATCAAGATGCATCTGGTGAGCGACTTAAACATGTAGTTGTTCCCCTCTCTTACTTGCGATAGGTGTAGCATTCCAGCATGTAGATGTGGTAAGTTGCTCGAGCGTCATTTTAGAATCTTCTGCTCACCCGTTGTCTCGCAGAGTGGTGTTGTCATCGAGCGACTGAATCTGCCGAGAGGGACGGTACGGTATGGTAAATACATATTATTGTCTCGATTTCGTAGAGGTCATATAAATGTTCGTTCAAACTATTGTTCTTGTTGTGAGTTATGTGCCCAAAGGTAGCGATATCGGACGGGGAGGTGGATTGCGACCTTGAAATACCGTAATCCGTTGGAGTGGATTAGTAATAGAAGCCACCGCGTGGATTGGGAGACTCCATAATCCCAAAACTATGCGTCATAAGCCACGCTCCGCTTACGACCTTGTAGTGGCTTGGGACCCAGCCCAAGCAGGCCCAAGCCGCCACAAGCAAAACCAGATTTTTCCGACACAGAGGCCCCCGGTCACTACCTACTAGGTTTTGTCACATTGAAAACCCGAATTTCGGCCTGATTTAGTCTATTTTTCGGCACTGATGGCGCTCTTTCTGAAAATGCGCGCAAACGCTTAGTTTAGAGGAGCTGCGTCGCCCTATCGAGTCAAAACCTCGGTCAGATTGCTGGTTCGCGAAATAGCCCCTCTCAGATTCAACCTTGTTTTACTCTATGGACGTGACGAACCTATATGTCAGTGACCGGGGGCCTGTCAGCAGCTCACAAAAGAGGTCTTCGAGCAGTCGGTCTCGGATCCTTTTCAAAACACTTCATTCTTATTCTTTCCAACCTGCACGAGCAACAGTCGTCCGAATTTGACCTCAGCTTTCCTCTCATCTCCACCTCCTACATTGCCCAACGAATCTTCGAGCATTGATTCAGCTTCGCAATCATCTGTTACAGGAGCTCCAACTACTCAAAATGTCGAGTGCTCTATAGAGAATGGTTAGTTCCTTATTTAAAGAAATTCTATAAAGCCAATCTGATCATACTATTCACTCCGGTCAGGTTATCCTTCTTCCGAATTGTACTTTCCCACTACTCGGTCGTCGCCCCTCAGCCACACAGTTTCCGACCTGCCTGACCTCTCCTTCCCACCCACCTTCCCTTCTCTGCCTGCCAAACCCCCGCTCGCAGGAGTTCTTACGCTCTCCCAAAATCACAGACAACGTTAGTCTGAAATTGTTGGCGGGGGTCGACCCGGACCTCGGTTTTGTCACAGTTGTAACATCATGTGCATTTCCCCACGCCCCAATGGGGAATGACACGTATGCGCGTCGGTGCAGCGACCACCACTGTGAAGGCTTCGCAAGCCTGGGGAAGTATCGGAAGACTGCCCAGCCCATAAATACACATAACTCCGTGCTAATTCACGTTTTGGGACCATATTCATCAAGTAATATTATGTTCATGGAATGAGTATATTATCTTCGGGATTACGGCCCCGTCCAAAGTCCAGATGCTTCACAATGGTAAATATAACCCCGGCAAATGTAAATGTGGGGTTTTAAGCCCTCCATACAGCCAACAAGCTCCATATTGGGCTCAAGTTGGACCGCCAAGTTTTCCGAACGACGTGTCATTTCCTTATCCGACCGTGGTGAACTGGCACGTGTGTCACAGAATCCGAGGTCTTGGATGGCAGGCGCCATCAAGTTCAGACTCTATATAATAGATTTATCGACTATCATAAATCTTGTAGAGTCTGACTTGGTGAGACTAAGACAACGTCGGTGTAGCCTTTATTTTGCAGAGGGCTGGATTTACAGAGCACGAAATAATTCAAGGCCGTCACTGTGGATCGGGGACACTGTGGGGCATGATTCGGGACCACCGTCATGCATGCAATATAGTTTCATGGTTTGGCTCTCAGTCGTGAAGCAGGACAGTTGTGTAAGTTTGACGGTGGCAGGAAGCTCACTACAGAAGATGTGGTCCTCGAGCTGGGCTGGAAACCCAGCACGTTTACGAGAAATTCAAAGCTTATCGCAAGGCGAAACTTCTTGCTCGCACATCTTCCTGGAGGAATTCACCCCCTAGCTTTGCGTCTTCACCAGATGCTCATGCTACATATGCACTTTGGCAAGCGGTCCAAGGCAATGTTTGCGGATGGCGGATTCTGTGACCGATCTTCTCCTCCCCGAAAAGACGCCCTAAGCAGCGGTGACGAACACCGCGCATCTACGCTGTCACAGAACGAGCTTTACACCAAACTGACCCAACTTGCGGCTTACCTATTGTAGCAAATTGAATAATCAGGTCTGCTCTTCTCCCAGTCTCTTTCCGTCTCTCGCTGTTACATGCTTTCGCTTTGTTGTCTACCTTCCCCCCATCTCCGTCTGCCCCCAGCTATCCTCCCATGATTTCAACTCTCGCATCCTGGCTTCTCGACTTAATTCATTTGTATCATTCAATCCTCCCCAAAATAATCTCACTGTACTGTATTTACGAATGTACTTCAATTGGTGTCCAATATTCGGCGACGAAGCATTCTGAAAAGGAAAAAGCGGCAGGTTATTGGGACACAGACTGAATTTGCATGTAAAGTCTACATGAATCACAGTACTCGCAGACGCTTGCTTCGGCGGGAACCGTCCTCAGATATTTCACTGCCCAACATTCCGACATTTTCTTTCTCCACAGAAACAGCAACCAGTCGACGAACACGGGTTTCAGCTTCAAGAGCCACAAGTCTTGACTTGGTGTGAGATTTTTGAGGGGCGACCTGGTAGGCCGGTAGGAGGTGCCTAAAATCTGCTCAGTAAACGGCAGAAAGCGGTAAAGTAAACCTTGCCTCTGGTGGACGCCCTCCACGCACCAGACCCTTCGCTTGTTCGAGATCTAGTTTGTTGATCACTTGCTCACGGAATGATGCCGGTCCAAGAGTCGTGCTGAAACAGCATTGGAGACGTCAACGAGAAGTGACTCCTGCGTAACACGGTGAACGGCGGAGAAGAACAATTTATTGGCGTACCTCAGGACAGTCGGGCCACCCGGCAGGCACCCGAGCCTTGATTATATGGTAGCGGTTGGTGTTGCTGACCACGAAGAAGCGCACAGGCATCTCCTTCCATTGATTCTTGAGGGGAACAAAGGCTTTGTTGTAAGGATTACCTGGAACTGTCTTAGCAAGTGTTAAGCCAAAGAAATGCCACATAACACACCAATGATGTGGTCGGGATCGAACAGTCCGTCGTTCAGATAGAGGTTGTAGAGATCGCGAGGGACACGAACAGAAGTGCGCGGTAGACAGGAACATAGGATGAGATGAAATTGCGATGAGAAGTGGTATTGAACGCAAAGGGGTTGAGGCTGTGAGAAACTTGGAAGAGGTCCATCTCGCCATGAATATAGGAAGATGAGCACGGAGCCGCGGAAACAATGTCTCATTGGAACAGAGAGCAAAGCTTGGAGTGTCTGGGTGAATCGCCACCTCATAAAGAAAGTCGTTGGCTAAATGTTTGCCGATTTGATTTGATTTGATTTGATTTGAAGTTCTAATATATGCTGTACCTGGCTACGGAAGAGCTATGCAGCAGTACGGTAAGGGTCGGCGGGGATTTCATATAGTAGGTAGTTTGGAAACGGTAATATAGACTATAACGAGAGAGGAAAAGAAGGTTGCCTCCACCAGGGACCATCAGCGTCAGTCAGCACATCGAAAATACACTTCTTTTTTCGTGTGCCTGCATCCAGGACTTTCTTACGCCATCCGTCGAGATACGCCAGCGCCTCAGGTAATTCCCGCACCCAATCTGGTCCTCCGGAAATGCTGACCATAGGCGTATGTTCCATAACTAGAAGAGGGGAATCAGACAATCCATTTTTATCAAGAGCAAACTGACTTGAGAGCGAGGCACGAGGTCTTCGGCGCTGAATTTAGTTGACGAGCTGATGACATGAAGGCGGAGGAGGCGGCTAAAGTCGGTGAAGACAATAGCGGTATTGCGGGTCACAATGGCAGCAAACACGTTCACCGTCAGTTTTTCCATGCTCCGAGCACCAGATTCATGAAATTTGGCAGGTAGGTTGAAGGAGCGCATGAGCTTGGCTTTATCGGGGTCTTCATTCGCTCCAGGTACGCAGTTCCAAGGGGCCAGTGAGGGATCGGTTAATCTGTGACTGTCATAGGAATAATAGTTGCCTCTAGCCCCAGGTGGCATACAAGTGTATGCTTGAAAAAAGAATGATTTCATGCACGACGCAGAAATTGAGGTCACTCACAAAACCCTGCGGTGAAAGCTAGGTTTTTGCCACGAACAGCCACATGAAACAGGGGCCAGATTCAAGTTGATGGACGTGCCAGATACGCCAGTCCGCGTCGTTGGGAACACGAGCAATATCCCACTCATTTTCGTAGAATCGAAGATTGGGAAGGGGTTCCTGAGATTCTTGATAGTCCCCCCGGTCCGCAGTGAGCGTTGTATGTATAGGACTTGACGCTGGTCCCGATGGTGAAAGACCGCGGAAAGAACTCGAGGTGACCTGAAGAGAATGGATAACTGCACTTCAAGTTGCAAGGAGTGAAACACACCTTCGGGCCACGATTTTGTTATTTTCGCCTCTGAGCAGAGCGCCTTCGACACTTCATGTTCTAGGGCGTTCGCTATATCGTATTCTGGCATGCTGGGATGTCGACGACACCACCGTGTCGTCGACAAGATCTCAGAGAGTGACTTGTCACATTGTCACACAATGTGTGATGGAAAGCCGCCACAAGTTTGAAGTTATTAGGCCTCAACTTTCGAGGGAAACTCATCGCGAAAACTACCTAGGTATAGATATTTGTATGAACTATCAAGCAAAAATGTAACAAGGCCAATAAAGCAAGTAGAACTGTCTACATGGGACAATTGAATACCCTGTACGTCGATAAGAGAGCTCCCACTTACATTCAGCTCGCATCATCGTAGGACTCAGTGATGCCCCTGCACACACCCGTCTCCTGCCACTAGGCTAGAAGTGTCGCCGCCACATACACCCTCACGCTTTTTTGGCTTCTTCGGATCGTACGAGACGGGCTTCACGCCTCCTTGCCCTTGGACTTGGCGAGCAACTTCACCAACGTGGTCTCGGCATCGCGGATCGTCTCAATCGTCCTGTGCATGTATACCCTCGACTCAATCGTTGTAACGTCGACTGGCGTCGAGGGCGTGGGCCAGAGCGCGCTGCATTGAGGTCGGTGATTGGAGGAATATACGGTAGATGTGTGCGGAGAAGTGTGGCGCAATGGGTGAGATCAGCAAGGTCGCGACTCGAATTCAGTACTTCGCGATACCAGTCGCGCGAGACTTGACTGACAAGAGAATGGCAGGAGAGCCGAGTCGAGAGGGCGGCGGTTTCCGACGAGATCGTAGATGCGGAGAAGGGAGGAGGCGGACTGGGTGATGTAGAGAAGCAAGTCAGATGAGTGACAGAGAGAGAGAATTGAAGTGCCACACACCTATATGCTGAGCGTGTCTGTCTGATGCCCCGCTCAGCGACCAGACTTGCGTTGAGCCGACAACGCCGTCCGAGGTGCGATTCGGAGCCAGCGAACGGGTGTATGTGAGCAGACGCGACACGGTTCGACAGCGAAGCGGACGTGTCGCGTTCGGACAGCGACCAGTCGGTTTTGGGGTGTGAAGAGGAGAAAAGGCGCGAATGCGGTGAGTGGCCTGAATGGCGAACCTATACAACCATAAGCGTGTTCCCTCCAACACAAATGCACGCACTCGAGAAACGACGCCAGATCCATGATATCGAATCCCCAACGCCATCGAGCAAACCCGGTTCCTCCGATATTTCCATCATATAAACATCTCCATGAGACGACGGCGGCCGCGCACGAGACAGGTCGGGAAGAAGCAAGTCATTTATCTTGGTAGGCGGAAGATATCGACCCAGCAGCCTGAGTGCCGGATGTCCCAGCAATAGAACGATCACATCTCCGCTATCTCTTGGGATGTTGAAGAATTCAAGGTTGCGTAACGCGTGTCGTGAGCCGTCGGAAGACGAAGCCAGGCGTCCGAGACTGGTCAAGTTGAGTTTGAGTGACACGTGCCGAAAATAGTCAGCAGTGAAGACGCACATATGTGCTTCGCGCTCCAGCCACATGGACCCGTTAGACTGCGTCGGAGCTGCTACCTTCCGCCAATAGAGTCAAACTTCCAGTATCGTGCCATGGTCATGCCTCCAAGAGTTTGAGTAAACGGTGAGAAAGCTGAGTACGGGTGCAAAAACGGGCCTCTACCTTTTCAAAGGTAAGTATATCCCGCAACAGAGGAGAACGCCATCGCGAAAGTAAAGGCTTGCGAGAGGACCGAATTTGTGCCTCTTTTAGAGGTGTCGCACTAATGTTGTAAGATACAAAATCAACCAGAAACGACGTAATGTACATTAAGAAGTCACTGTAAGTGTATATCAGCTCATTAAACTTGAATGAACTAAGAAACAACGCACTCTAGCTGATACGGTCGATGTGATCAGGGAGTTCAGGTACAGCGACTGTGAACCGTGACTGAATCGTCGCCATGACTTGCTGATCTGTCCTATCTTCCACCAAGACGGCGTCGAGCCCGCACGCGCCCGTTCTCCGCATTGTGTCAACAAACAGCGGTTTTAACACCCCTAGACAGGCTTAGGAGCGCCAAGCACCTGTATACCACAGTTTTTGAGCGTGGCGTGTCAGCTTGTGTTGAGGCCGACAACGCCGGGAACCATCGAACCGGTGAGGGACGCGTCACATTGGAAGCGACGGATCGGTGATGTGTTTGGGGTGTGAGGACGAAAGTGAGCTGCCAAGAAACACACGGCTTAGACAACGAAGACGAGGCGAAGAGCAAGTCGTGCAAATTGGTTTGCTGGGGATGACGGCAAACATCGGCGTTGGCAGCGGGACGGCAGTGAGACGAGACGGCCAAGAACATCGTTAAAGTTGTTGGTGTTGGGTTGCGCTCCTGGAAGGAGTGAAGCTGAGTCGAGAAGGCGGCGGTTTCGGATGAGACGGCGGTTGCGGAGAAGAGAGGGGGTAGACTATGTGCGTGAGCGGGACACGTCGCGTTCGACAGCCACGGGTCGGCGATGTGCTTGGGGTGTGAGGAAAAAAGGCGCGGATGCGCGGTCGTGAAAAGGCGTGGAAGGCTGTGGGTGGGTTGACAGCGTCAGAAAGAGAGAGAATGAGTTGAAATAACGCACCTTTGTTTTCCTTGTGGGCAGGTTCGCGCGACCCGGACGTGGTTTATTCTTGTGCTGTCAGCAAGCGCCGGGTGGAGGGTTTTGGGGAAGGACGCTGGTCAGAACGGGCTTTGAGTGTAAGCCAGGGGTAGCGACAACGATGTGAGGGCATTTGTTCTTGTCTCGAAGCGTCTCTGCGTCTTTTTCTACTGGAGTACCGCCGTAGAATGTGCTGACCCGTAGATCTGGCCTTCGCGAAATGTTGTGTACTCGTTCTTGATGTGGAAAGCGAGTTCACGGGTGTGACAAAGAACGAGGACTGAAACCTCGCCATTCACGGGCTCCAATTGCTGGAGGGTGGCGAGGACAAAGACCGCCGTTTTGCCGCCCTGATTTCGCCTGGCACAAGGACGTCCGTCCCAAGCACGGCCTGGGGAATACACTTCTGTTGCACTGGATGAAGACCCAGAATGAGCGACAAAGAATGTGATAGACAATGCGAGGAGTACAGACCTTCAGAGGGATGCTCAAAATCAAGTCACTGATACTTAGTGGGCTGTGAACAAAGAATGCAAACACAGCAGGAGGTGAGGTGTCAAGAGGAATGCGGGCAAACGAGTCCTCCGGCAAAGTGGGAGCTGAGTTGAGGTGTTTGCGTTTGTCAACGTCGAGAGAGTCGGGAGGGCGGGACTCGGAGAGAGTTTGTCGTTGTATTGATCGACATCCGAATTGGCCGCGGTCAGTCCTCCGCCTCCTCCTTTGCTCCTCCTTGCCGCCTCCGACTCTCAGCAACACGGCAGCAGCTGCGTGCAGAGAAGGGAGGAGGTGGGCTGGGTGATGTAAAAAAAGACAAGTCAGAAATAGCGAGAGAGAGAGAATCGGAGTGCCACTCACATATATTTCACAGTTCTGAGCATGTCATGTCTGACGCCCCGCTCGGCTACCAGACTTGCGTTGAGTCGACAAATGCCGTCGGAGGAGGCGATTCAGAACCATCGAACGGGTGTCCGCGAGTCGCGTTCGGAAGCGACGAGAAGAAACTCTTGTGACTGTCGCTTCATTCACGCTTGGTTTATTGATAGAGAGGCAGCCATAGTTAGGTGTGGGTGAGGAGAAGACGCCGGGGAATCTAGCCGGCTGCACTCCTGGTCGTGGGGCGACGGGATGCACGCGAAGGCACCCCATTAACGCCCCACTCTATGACCGCCTCACTGGTATCTACTTCACTGATCTACGAATGGTATGAACTCTTCAAGATGAGTCCCAAGACGGAGCTGGAGAGGCGTCGGCACAGCAACTGCAGAACCTGTCAGAAAATTGAGGGTGTGGTGGGTGGGGAAAAAGAAATCTTGAGGGATCCAAAGCCCGAAGGTGTGTCGAATGAGCTCGAGGCGGTCGTGCCGTGTGCTCGACATGAGCGTCGAGAAGAGGAGAGTCACGTCACACGTCACGTGCACTCCGCTTGTCACAAGACATTGCACTCCTCTCGCAAGCTCAGGAGTGGCCCCCATCTTGTGACTGTCGCTTCATTCACGCTTGGTTTATTGATAGAGAGGCAGCCATAGTTAGGTGTGGGTGAGGAGAAGACGCCGGGGAATCTAGCCGGCTGCACTCCTGGTCGTGGGGCGACGGGATGCACGCGAAGGCACCCAAGAGAGAAGACGCCAGGCGAGGGCATCACAAGAGACCACGACTAACCCAAAAGAAGGCGGCTGCTGAGATAATTCAGGTAGTAGGCGTCTCGGAAGATAATTAGATCAAGATTGAACTCGGTTGAAATTCCTGCCGATGAAATCATTCCCGAGGAATTTACGGTGTCGGTCTTGCTTATATCACTGTATCATGAGCCCATGAGGATACCAGCGGCATTGGCTATAGCAAATGACCTCAGTGTAACGAGTTTAAGTTATTCCACAGGAATATTGGAGTAAAACCACGGAATATCTTCTAAGCTGAAAAAGTTTGCGGGCGGTTGTCAATACCCTTGTTAAAAGTAATTCGATGCGCAATGAAAGTCTTAGGACTCGTAGGATGTGAGCATACAGTCGCTGAAATGAAGTGGCCGGGCTCGAAGAGGGATTCCCAGGCAAAGGCTGCGGTTCCACATAGCAGATACAACAGCGCGGATATTTAGCGGTTAAGAATACGGTTTTGGTTGTAACACGTCTCTCTTCCCAATAAGGCTTGCCTGAGTTCCATTATCAGGAGTTTGGACTCATGAGCGAGTTGAACCAGATCAACGTAGACAGCCGCTCTTCGGAACACTGTGAATTGAGAGGGAAGAGTCTCAGCGTCGACTACATTTCATGAAAAACTGTAAGAATAATATATGCGCCGTGAAGGAAGGTCGCCAGCATATATCCACCGCGAATTACGCCAGTCAGGGATGAGAATGGTAGGAAAGACTGGTATCCTTAGGTTGGTGATGGTCCCGAATACCAAATCTCGAAACTGAACTGGTTATGGCGACTTGAAGCCTCAGGACAAGGTGATATAAAGTTGAACCAAATCCAGCTCTTCGCAAGAGTTCAAATTTGAAGGTAATTTCTGACCAGTCAGATGTCCGAGTCAAGAGTGGTCAAGTCCCAGTTAGAGTTTATCGAGTCAAGAGTGGTAAAGTGCAAGTAGATCTCAATCAGGTCAAATTTGAATTCGGATAGATGGAAGCACGGAATCGGAAGATCAAGACAGAGAACAAGATCCAACGGAGTCAAGACAGGGAACAAAATGGAACGGAACCAATACATGGAAACAATTGGGTAAGATCAACAAGGAGCGATACTCTGAACTGAGCGCGTATTTAATAGGACCGATGAGAGTGAGCCCATCGCCCGAATTGGTTGAGGCAGTAATGAATACACAATGCATTATCAGGTGTACCTGGGCCCGTGGTCGGAGTGAAATATTTCGAGCAACGTGGTATTCAGCGAGCACTCGCTCTCAAATGATGCGGCAGTGGTCGTGAAGATAGGAACTTGACAGAAGCTGAACAGTCAACCATGGGTAGGCCTTCTATACTGACGAACGATTAAATCGTAGGTGATACCGCAGAAGTCAATCGA